>OY992512.1:35305768-36664438 GCA_963921215.1 Scoparia ambigualis | reverse complement strand
AATCCACTTCCACAAGTTAAATGTGGCTTGGGCCTAGATTGCAAAGTACACAAGTAGGGACTGTTAGTTCGACAAAATATAGGCATTTTCAAGTGAGGAAAGCTGTAGGAATCTATAGGTAGGCGGTTCTATATTGTTAATTAAGGGAGGGCAAGGTGTTTGCACGCTGTGCGTACATAGGCTGGGTACTTGAGCCGCGAGGCCAGGCTGGATTAATTCGGACTAATAAGGTAGGGATAATTAGGTTACGGTGCTAAATAAAATTTACGATGAAGTGATGTGGGTCCTATCTAGGCATGTAATCTGTTACCGTAGGCCGATAAAATTCTAATTGTTTCCTAAAGTTGTTACCAATTAATTATTCATTTTAAATAATTAACAGAAGTATGATAATATTGTACCATCATTACTTGGAATACCTAAAAGTCTAGACTGGTTTCCTATTACAAGAAAAATACTAAAAGTTATAGCAAATAAGCATAGCTGTACTGTGATGTTTGATTTCTAATACTGAAATGACCAAACAGGCATTTTTAGCTTTCCCTGGGATGCGATACGATCTTATATTGCTACACTCTTCAAAGTATTAAAAGTACACATCCGATACCTATTAGTAAAATATAAGCTGATACAAACTGAAAAACTAAAACCAGTTTAGAACCTAGGATAATTCGTTGAAGGAAGACATTGCAAGCTATGAGCTTCTAATAATCTGAAACATAGAAATAATTGATTGATAACAACCTGCTAATTAGCCTGATAATGGTCTACTAATACCATTTAAATTCACCTTAATGGTCAAAGACCTCTTAAGATATGTAAGTACTTACTTCTAATAATGTGAAACATAGAAATATTTGATGGGAACAATCTAAATCAATCAGACTAATATCTAGTACAGTCAGCTTTATACTTATTAAAGTGAGTAAAAGATAACTTCTAAATGTAATTGATTCAATGATTAACAAGGATAATTAACTACCTAATTTACTACCTACTAAAAGTATACTAACTATGATTTGGTAGTCTATCAAATTAACCACTCAGTCTGAGAGACAGGGGGTGGAAGTTAATGGAAAAATAATTAACTTAAGTTCACTTCCTAAAAGTCAAGGATATTGAATAAATGAAACATCTTTCAATAAACTTGATATGTACTTATACTTTATAAGATCTGTATAATGAACACTAAGAGTAAACCAAAGTAATTTACTTCAAATGATAGTATTCTATTTAAGTTCACTTCCTAAAAGTCAAGGATATTGAATGAATTAAACATCTTTCAATAAACTTGAGATGTACTTATACTTTATAAGATCTGTATAATGAACACTAAGAATAACCCAAAGTAATTTACTTCAAATGATAGTATTCTATTTAAGTTCACTTCCTAAATGAGTAGGATATTGAATGAATCAAACATCCTTTAATAAACTTAAGATGTGATAATCTGCCAATGCAGCCAATCCAATGTAGTTATATTGGAACTTTATAAGACCTGTATAATAAATACTAAGAGTAAATAAAAGTAATTTTACCTGTATTAATAGCATTCTATTTTAGCCACCGCCTGAAGTGGCGTTTGATTAAATTATCCACCCTTTATAGAACTGAATATTAATTTTCTAATAAGACAAAAGGGACAGTTAGTTAATACTGTTACATTGTGATCTATTTATAACGGACACAATAATCAGAGAAATAAGTGTGTCCGGTAGAATGCTGGCCTTCCACCTCTGTTCAATAAGTGAAATCATAAGACATAAGTTATTGCATTGAATAATTAAGTTCTTAATGTGAAAAGGATATTTGAATGATAGCAAGCCTTGAGATAAACTCTATTGATTTATGTGGAATAATAAGAATTTAAATTGCTAACACATAGTTCATAATGTAAAATGAAATTAAATTTTGAGGAGAGATGTAAATTCTCAGTTTTAAAGAATTAAAGGCACAAGCTAATAATTAAGGTTAAAGTCAATCTGGTCAGAGCTGATATAATACAATGAGCTGGTCGGCATGCTAATAGCGGGGCGGGGCTATTAAATTACCAGAATCCTCTAATATGTCATGTAAATTGCACCAGGCTTCTTATGTATCATGCTACTGATAACAAATAATAATACCTGCAAGCTAAGCTATCATCTGATTACCTTTGAGTGGTTACAAATCTTCCCCGCAGCTGCAGTGAAGGATTTAGGTCACAGTTCAGACAGAGTCATTGCTAGGCTACACATATCTATGTTATGATCTATAGACTGGTAGGTAATTAGGTCAGGAGAAAATAATTTAACACAGGGATAAGCCAATTACTAAACTTTCACGAAAGAACTTGAGTTACTTAAATGCGGTTAACAACGGAGGGTTCACTAGACGATCTGGCCAAAATAGTAGTTATTATAATATTACATTGCTTGACTGAAATTCACTGCAAATAGAATTAAGCTATGCTAAGGTTTCATCATCATACAAACAATACTCACTACACAAAAACCCCAAACACAACCATTAGATTGTAGATAAATTAGGTTAAATAGTTTTAAGAATTAGATAATAAGATAAGTAAAGGTAAAAGCGGCGAGGATGTGTGTATGTATTATAAGGTAGACTAGGTAGAGGTTTAAGGTTGGGCGGGGAAGTTACAGTACCAAGCCTAAGTCCAAGGCACCGACTACTGCGCACCAGTCTCGACCATCAGAGACTGAGAAGTGGACAAAGGTCCAGAAGCGCAAGAAGAACAAAAAGGGGGAGGCGCTGAAGGCACCTCCACCTAAAAGGAAGGCAGCCGCGCGAACACCTGCGGCTGCGCCTGCGAAGTCGAAACAGAAGCGGATGAGGAAGAAACTACGGCCCCCACGATCTGCGGCCGTAGTCCTCACGCTCCGCCCCGAAGCCATCAATCGGGGGGTTACGTTCGAGTCGGCCATGATGAGGGCTTGAACAAGGGTCAATCCCGGCAGCCTGGGTATCCCGCCCTTCTCCGCTCTTCGGAGGTCAGCGACGGGGGGGCGTGTTTTCGAGTTTGCTGGCCCGGCCGGTTCAGCGCACGCCGATATTCTGGCTGGCTGCTTTTCACAGACTATGGCAGACACTTTCATCGTGGCCAGGCCCACAAAGTCCGCCGATCTGCGGGTCTCAGGGCTCGCAGATGCCACGTCGAAAAGCGAGGTGGTCACAGCAATCGCTGAGAAAGGAGGATGCTGCCCAGATGACATCTCTGCTGGGGAGATTAGACGAGGAGCGGGCGGAATAGGCACCATCTGGGTACGCTGTCCTGTTTTGGCCGCAAAAGCCGTTTTAAAGTTGGGCCGGATCCAGATCGGCTTTGGGATGGCGCGAATCCACGCGCTAGACTCAAAGCCGAGAAGGTGTTTTCGGTGCCTCGAGGGAGGCCACACCAGGGCTACTTGCGTGTCGCCCATAGACCGCAGCGGTCTCTGCTACCGCTGTGGAGTCGAAGGGCACATTGCATCTTCTTGCAGCGCAAAGCCCTGCTGCCCTATTTGTACTGCAGCTGGCAAACCAGCCGGTCACAGCATGGGGTCCAGGTTATGTAAGCCTTCCAAGAGGAAGAGAAAGCAGAGAGCCGGTCTAACACCTGAACCGGCTGCTGCGAGCGCTGACAGCAGACCAGCGCAGTGATCCTGGCAGGATCCCAGGCGAGTAGAGGGGGACACGGAAGCGTGGGTTTTGCCTCAGTTCCGTTCCCCTCTGCAGCGAACTCGCGGGCGTACGGGCATGGGGAGCCCTACGTCTGCAGGTATGGGTTCGCAAGTTGGATTGGGGGTGGACTTAAATGTTCCGAGTCACCCCCAGCCCGATGGCACAATCGGGCAGTGTCATCGTACATCGATGCTGCCGTCGTACGGCCGTGGAATAGTTCCCCGAGGACCACCGGGGCCGTACCAAGAACGGAAGGAGGAACATCCGGGTGTTTTAGTGGGTAGTGCCGTTTGAGACCGTAGGCGAGTCCAACTCGTGTGGCTGACTTCTATTTTTCGTTTCTGATACGTTGGGGGCGAACGGTGGAAGTCGGTCCTGGCGCTCCCTGGTTCCTATAGAGTTCTAATGCTTCGAAAGAGGCATTGGAACTTTATAGCCAACAACCCAGCGCACAGGCGGAGCCCCTTCTGGGCCCGCAGCCCCCCTAGGCGTGTCCCTTCTGGACCGCACCATAGGTAGGTCCCTTCTGGGCCTGCGGGGGTGGGGGGGAAATTGGGGATGGCGGTTCTCACTCTGGGGCCGTCAGGGGGGGTAATTAGGGGGCGCTTCATGCGCAAGGTGTGTCGCGTTAGGTGTCTCGCCAGCCTTTCGCTCGCTGCTCTCGCAGTTCTTTGCCGTTCTGTCCGGCTCTCGCAACGACTCGTGGGTTGGCGTCTTGCGGTAGTGTGAGTTAAGTCAGTTCGGCAAGCCCATCGGGGCAAGGACAAGGAAAAGTCGTTAAAATCCCGCGGACACCTTCCAACCTCCGTGGGTATATAGGATACTCTGGGCATGGGGGCTTTGACCCAGGGTACTACTGAAGAGCTCCAGGGAAGGTCACCCTTGAAACCCGGGAGCCCACCCGAAATAGCGCCAAGCCTGTTGGGTAATACAGGCCGACAGCCTGTCGTTAACTGCATCTTCGTATGGAAAATGTCAGCTAACGATTTGAGTCTGTCATGTGATGCGGCTGACGCCCGCCGCCAACCAGTACCCGGGCTGGTTGGTGTGAAATGTACTACCGAAGGCTCCTCCAGGGTAGGCGACCAGGCCCTGGTGTGTGAAGGGCATGGTACAGGATGGGAGTTCTGGCTCCCGGATGGTCCCGAAGGTTGGTCTGTCATGGGCAGATAGACAGATTTGTGACGCGGCCACAACATCTGGCGTAGTGATGTCTAGAATGGACAAGGGAGCGACTGGCCTGGGAGCGGCAGCCGATGGCACTTCGCCTAGGCTCACGCGTGGAGCTAGACGACGCGAGGAAGAACGAAGAGGCTACAACAACGATGCCTCTTCCATCTCCACTGAACCTCGCTCACGTGCACGCGGAGTTCCACCACCACCACCACCTGAGTCGGTGGACTCTGACGATGACTCCGTGCTTTACTCGGACGTGGAAGTTTTGCCCGCGTCGAGTAAAACAGGGAAAGGCAGCAAATTTAATGTTCTGGCTGCAGCTCGCCGAGAGCTGGAACTTGCTCGCCTCGCGCGGAGCGAGGATCTGCAGCTCGATGCGGAGCAAGAGGCTGAGCTCATGTGTCGGGAGGCTCAGGAGCGGCGTGCCGCCAGAGAGAAACAGAGGGCCGCTTGCAAGAACAAGGCGCAAGCGGATGCCATGGCGGCGGAGAACTGCTCCAAGGCAGTCGTGGATGCGGGCGATATCGTGTCGTATGTCGCTCGTAACTCAGGCAACCTGAAAGGAACGTTTCAACGGTCTCTAAACGAGGCCGTCGAAATTTATAAGATGGCCTCAGAAGAGTTCCGTAGGCTCCCCAATGTAGAGGAGAACTTGGCGTTGCGGGAGATCAACGGTGGTCTCCATTATGACAACCGCGCGTTGAGGGAGCTGACTGCAAGTTTGCAGGCGGATAACGAGCGCTTGCATGCGCAGGTAGCTGAGTTGAGGAGGGAGATGGAGGACTTGAGAGCCTCTTTTACTGAAACTGCGCATCCTGTGCCACGCCCTGCCACACCATCTTGGTGGAGCGCTGGCGCAGGCTCACCTATCCGCGCAGAGGCTGAGAATCGGGGTTCCTTGCGAACGCCGCTGCCACCGTCTCCGCTCTCGACTGGCGAGTCCATGCTGCACACCGTCTTGCAGCATGTGACGAAGGTGCTGGATGATCGCCTCGATCCAGCGAAACCCACAGTTGAGCAGCAGAACACTCCCGTTGTCAGTGCGGCACAACATCCGCCGCTTGGCAGCCCGGACTGCGCCAAGCCAGACGCTGCTCCAGCAGCCCGCCCTAAAAAGGGCAAGAAGAAAGGGAAGGCACCTTCTAAGGCAAATGGAAAAGGAGGGAATGCAACAGGCAAACAACATCTCGCCGCTGCATCCAGTCAGGCTGGAAACAAGACCGCCGCCCCCCGAAGTACGAAGCCTAAGTCGGCACCGACCCCAGCGCCCCGGCCTCGACCACCTCAGGCTGAGAAATGGACCAAGGTCCACCGCAAGCGCAAGAAGGAGAGGAAGGGGGTTGCGTTGGAGGCACCTCCGCCTAAAAGGAAGGCGGCCGCGCGAACATCTGCGGCCGCGCCTGCGAAGGCCAAACAAAAGAGGCTGCGAAACAAACTACGGCCCCCAAGATCTGCGGCCGTAGTCCTCACGCTGCGCCCTGAAGCTTTAAAAAAGGGCGACACGTTTGAGAAGGCACTATGGAGGGCTAGGACCGCCCTCAACTTTGCCGAGCTCAATATCCCGGCCCCCAGCATTCGGAGGTCGGTGACAGGGGTGTCTCGCGTGTTCGAGCTGCCAGGCGCATCTTACGCCGACGCTCTAGCTTCCCGGTTCATCGACACAATGGCGGACACATTTATTGTGGCTAGACCCACGAAGTCTGCCGATCTTCGGGTCTCCGGACTCGAAGATTCGTCGTCAAGGGGCGAGGTAATCTCGGCCATAGCCGAGAAAGGAGGATGCTCCCCAGATACCATCTCAGCTGGGGAGATAAGACGTGGAGTAGGCGGATCGGGCACCATCTGGGTGCGCTGTCCCGTTTCGGCCGCTAAAACCGTTTTAAAGTTGGGCCGGATCCATATCGGCTTGGGTATGGCGCGCGTACACACGCTTGACTCCAAGCCGCGGCGGTGCTTCCGGTGCCTCGAAAGTGGCCATTCCAGGGCAAATTGTGTGTCGCCCATTGACCGCAGCGGTCTCTGTTACCGCTGTGGGGTCGAAGGGCATATTGCTACTTCATGCCACGCAAAGCCCTGCTGCCCCATATGCACGACAGCTGGTAAACCTGCCGGCCACAGCATGGGGACCAGGCTGTGCAAGCCACCAAAGTCATATCACCTGTCCCAGTCCCAGTTGGGCGAGAAAAATATGGAAACAAAACTGCATTGTTATAAATTTTAAATCAGTCAGTGAAATTAGTGCAGTATGATTATTGATTGACATTTACTCCGAGTTAGACGTAAACTAGCCGTGCTCCAAGCTTTTATTTGTTTAAATAAGAAAAAGTACGTTTTATGAGTAGCACTATACATTGTTGTGTGCAGCGTGAGCAGATTAACAAACAGTGAAAAAATTAGAGGATAATCACGGATAATCTTAGAGAAATCTTCGAAAAACCAATTTGTGATTGCAAATAATTGAGTGTTATCGACGGTGGTGAGTGACCTTGTTAGAGTTGTGAGACAAAAAGAAGGTCATATTACAAAGACCGGTCGTTAAAAACATTTTGCAAAAGCTACTATCTGTACCTCTATTTAGACACTCATTTTAAGAAGCCCTTACTTTAGACTTACGGTTGGTCTCTCTGTCGCAGAGCCAGCTTATCTAGAGAATCCGAGTTCGAGCCTCCGAAATACTTTAGATACTTTTTGTTTTGAATTTTTGTTTTTTAAATATTTTTTTTTAAACCTTTTTGAGAAGAAACAAAAAGTAAGGAAGGAAGATAAAGAAAGAGAAAGAAAGGAAAACAAGAATCAAACAGAAAGGGAAAAGTAAAAAAAGGAGTTTTTTTTTTTTTTTTGAAAATCGTTAAATCTCAATCGTGTAAAGAGCAGAGACGAAAAATATGGCAGCCTGAGCGGGATGCAAGCGGAATATTGATAAGGAGGATATATGCATGACTTGCGCAAAATGTAACTCCACTTATGATTTACTTTGTTCAAGTTTAACAGCTGAAAAGTATAAATCTCTTACTACGGATATGGTGCACTCTTGGATATGTATGTACTGCCGTAGTAAAATACCAAAATCTAGCAATTTGAGTACTCCGGTCCGGCAACTAATGAGTGCAAGTTGTGCGGGTGACACGATCATTGATACTGCAAATAATTCAATACTGGAATTTGAAAATGTCACCGTGCGAAGAGGGAAACAGACCTGTATTTGTGGTGATCCTTCAGCTTTGAGGTCGATCATTAGGGAGGAGCTGCAAGCAATTCTCCAAGGATCCTTGTCATTAATTCCGCAGCTGTGTAAGGACATGCAACAGCAAGCCGTTGCTATAAATAAAATTGAAGGCGCTCAGTCGTCCATATTGAGAACGCTGAATGAATGTTTTGTGCCAAAAAAATATAGTCCAAACGATAAATCGAAACAAGAACCGTTAACATCCCCTGCACCAAGATCAACTTCGACAAAAAAAAAACCGATCATATTGATAAGCCAATTACGGAACATAAAAAAGTCAGCGCTACCGTCGTGATCAGTGATGTCCAAAGCTCTCCTGCCGTTGCCTCCTCTCACAAAACTTCCCAGGTCTGTGTATCAACCCATCAGCCAGCGTCCACTTCCATGAATAACTTAATAGGTGAGGAGACACAGGCGGAGGAGTGGGTTCAAGTGAAACCAAGGAAAGGACGAGCCTCACAACCCAGTGTACTTCGTGGAACTGCGTCGCCGGGGTCTACCACGCTTCGGGCGGCAGAGAAATGGAGGTATCTGCATTTGTTTTACGTAATGGAGGGCACTACAGTGGAGCAGGTGCGAGCACATCTTAACACTCTGTGCGGGAGCGACGTCTGCACCGTGGAAGCATTAAATTCTCGGGGTCATTATTCGTCATTCAAGTTAGGAGTCCCGGCCAGCAACGCTGTAAATATCATGTCACCGGCTAACTGGGCAGAAGGAATATGTGTTAAGCCTTGGCGCCAGAATTTTCGTAAAGAAAGGCCCGCGCAATCATCGTCAACAGTTTAAAAATTTGTCAATATATTATCAAAACGTGCGTGGTTTGAGAACGAAAACGACTTTATTTTTTAATAATGTAATTAGCACGGAAATGGACATAATCGCTTTATCAGAGACATTCTTGAATAGTTCGGTGTATGACAGTGAACTCTTTCCTCCGGGCTATACGGTTGTTCGTAAAGACCGTATGGGCGATGCTGGTTGGGGAGGAGTTTTACTGGCGGTGAAAGATTGCTATACTGTTCGAGCTACTAAGGATATAGATGGTCTGACACCGGACAAAGAACTATTATTCGCAGTTGTAAGCAGGAAAAATTTAAAGATCTTATGTTGTGTTGTGTACCTGCCCCCTAGTTATAATGATGAACAATATTTAAGTGTTCTAATATGAATTTGTTAGTTCTTGGCGATTTTAATTTAAACTCATGCAATGTTAATGTAAAAATGCAGTTTGATTCTTTCTGTGACTTCTGTAATTTACAGCAATATAATAGTGTAGTTAATAAGTTCGGTGGTATGTTGGATCTCGTGCTGTGTGACTATGAGCTTGATCAAGTTATTGTCTCAAAGGGATTAGACCCTCTAGTCAAGGAGGACGATTACCATCCATCACTTGACGTGTTAATCAAGTTACCGTGCGGAGCGAGTGTAAACCAATCATCCACTCTCCCCGTTCGGTGCATGGAGTCTGGCCCCGATTGGAACTGGAATAAGGCTGACTTGCAAGGGCTCTACGCAGCACTGACGGATTTGGATTGGTCTGATTTAATACATACGATGGATATTGATTTAGCCGTGGAGTTTTTCTATGGAAATCTAAATACTGTTATTAGCAAGTTTGTGCCAAGTAAGAAACGCGTTATACATAGTAAACAATATATTTATCCAAAATGGTACACGCCCGAGATCATAGTTAATATTAAGAGCAAACACTTCCATTTAAAAAGATATAAGTTAGAGGGTAAAGAGTACAATAAGGAGTTATTTCGGTACTACAGATGGAGAGTTAAAATATTGATAAATGACGCGTATCGACAGCACCTCGAACTGATGCAAAAGAATATAATTGGCGATCCTGTTAAATTCTGGACATACGTTAGGGATAAGCGGAGGGCTAGACGACACGTAGACGCTTACACGTATCGTGGTCAAGAAGTAACGGGTCAGGCTGCAGCTAGCGCATTTGCTGAGTACTTTAGCTCCGTGTTTCATGACGAAGTGCCCCGATTAGACGCTGTGGAGGCTGCGCATGCAGCTAACACATGTGCGGATGCTACTCTTGTCTCCTTAGTATCAGTTGACGAGTCAGACTTACGGTCAGCAGTAAGACGTCTGAAGCCAAGATCAGCCGGTGGTCCAGATGGAATTCCGGCGTTTCTAATCAAGGATTGTGTATCTGCACTGCAGACACCCCTTTTATATATTTTTAATATGTGCTTAAAGCAAGCTAAATATGCTGAGAGTTGGAAGTTATCTCGAGTGATACCCATTCCAAAGGGAGAACGGTGTAGAGAGGTTTCGGCTTTCAGACCTGTCGCGGTGCTTTCGGTGGTAGCAAAACTGTTCGAAACGATACTAAATCTACATATTAGTCGGCAAATTAGCAATAGACTACATAATAGTCAACACGGGTTTCGAAAAGGTCGTTCAACGAATACAAACCTTGTAGCACACGTAGACTATGTCTGTACAGAATTTGATGCTGGTCGACAAGTAGATGCCGCCTATTTCGATTTTAGGAAGGCTTTCGATTTAGTAAATAATGATATTCTTTTACAAAAACTAGCAATAATTGGCTTCACACCAAAGCTCCTTCAGTTTTTCGCGAGCTACCTACGAAACCGTCGTCAATTTGTAAGATTGGAAGGCTTTGAGTCAAATGATTATTACACAGCGTCGGGAGTAAGTCAGGGTAGCACCCTCGGGCCAACCCTTTTCTTAATATTTATAAACGATCTGCCAGAAAATATCAAATCTGCGGAATGTCTACTGTTCGCAGACGACCTAAAATTAAGTTTGGGGATAGGTAATAAAGCTGATGCTCAGGCCCTGCAACGGGATATCGATGCGGTCTCGGGCTGGAGTAGGAGTAACTGTCTCCCTTTTAATGAGAGCAAATGTAAAATTATTACGTTCTCGCGTAAACGTAATACAATTAATGTAGATTATAATTTATTTGACGCCCCATTGGATAGAGTAACGGACATACGTGACCTAGGATTAATATTAGATAATAAATTAGACTTTCATAAACATATGACTTCAATCTGTAAACATGCGGGTAAGACATTAGGCTTTGTTGTTAGGACTGCTTCAGATTTCGAGGATGTAAGGGTGGCGAAAACACTATATAGCGCATACGTTCGTAGCAGGCTCGAATACGCTGCAGTGGTCTGGCATCCATACGAGGAAAAATATATGCTAATGATAGAAAGGGTCCAACGTAAGTTCGCTCGCTGGTGTTATAAGAAAAGCTATGGTTACTACCCTTACTTATATCCTTCCATATTTGTTTCGGGTATGGTGGGCATGGAAACCCTTAAACTCAGGCGGATTATGGCAGTGATAAGGCATTATTTATCAGTAATACATCACGAGCTTGACAGCCCATCTGTATTAGCTAAGATGGTGCTCAGAGTACCAAGGTACCTGCCGTGTGACGAGGCAGGAACCGTGGCCTCGCGCCGGAGACACCGTCTCCTGGTGCGGCCAGTTATACGCACCGAGCGGGTAGCTCATGCGCCAACGAACCACGCGATGAAACTGATGGGTGACGTACTCATGCAGCACGATGACATCGACATATTTGCACATTGTTTGAGACATCTCGTGACCCGTTTTCAGGGTATCATGGATGAGACCTTGAATTTGAGTTTGTTTTAATATTTTATTTTGATTTTTAATTGAAGTAACTGTGATTTTATTTATTTGATTTTGTATTGTACCTATTTTACTTCTTTTTTTTTCATTTGACATAGAAATTTGCCTTATTTTATTATTTTTTATTATTTGTTATTTTTTTGTTTTTAATCATTATGACATGACGAATAATATTTTCTATTGGACTGACATTCTTACCATAAATTCTCTATATTTTTATGATGTTCAAATGATGCATGTTCTTTTCATTGTATTTTGATTTGATTTTTTTTGAAGGTATACTTTAGAATTTAAGTTGAAGTTATATTTTTTTTTTCTTTGTAATTCAATTGACTTGTTTGCGTGTTGGATCTGTCTGTAGCTAGCAAGTGTTTTTAAATAAATAAATAAATAAATAAATAAATAAATAAATAATAAATAAATAAAGAGGAAGACCAAGCGGAGGGCTGTAGTAACATCCGAACCAGCCCCTGCGAGCGGGGCCGAACAAGGTCTGGCATAGTGATCCTGGCAGGATCACAGGAGAGTAGAGGGGACACGGAAGCGTGGGTTTTGCCTCAGTTCCGTTCCCCTCTGCAGCGAACTCGCGGGCGTACGGGCATGGGGAGCCCTACACCCGCAGGCATGGGTTCGCAAGTTGGATTGGGGGTGGACTTAAATGTTCCGAGTCACCCCCCACCCGATGGCAGAATCGGGCAGAGTTCATCGCGCGTCGATGCCCGTCGTTTTATCCGGTGCGGCTGTGGAAGAGTCCCTCGAGGATCACCCAGGGTCGTACTGCAAACGGAAGTAGGAACATCCGGGTGTTTTAGTGGGTAGTGCACTTTAACATCGTAGGCGAGTCCCACATATCCCGCGGGTCGCCCCAGTTCCGCGGGAATGCATAAACGCATTTCACCCGGTCAAAAAAAAAAAAAAAAAGGTTAGGTTTTTTTTTTTTGGTAATTGGCTTGAGACTTAAGGCTATTATAAGGCAAATGTTTCCTTTAAGAGGTGCAGTATGGGACATTAGTATTTTTCTAACATAATCAGAAATAAGACAATTTGGGCGATTTTTCTAACGGAATCAGAACTATAACGAATTGGGGATTTTAAGGATCAATTTTGGATAGGGGAATTTTTGGGGAAATTGGGGAATATTTTAGGGACAGTTGGGAAAATCGGAAATTTAGAAATTATGTTGCCAAAATTTTTGAGGGGACTTAAGAGTCCTAGATTTCTTTAAAAAGTTTTAAGTGGACTTAAGGTCTACTTCTAGTTTAATTGCTGGGCACTTAGATAGGAAAAAACAGGAAATAGAAGGGGAAGGGAGAAATAAGATTAGTTATGAAAAGAAATTTTTAGTTGCTAATGATGAAATTATTTAAGGTATGTACAAGTTTTATTTAGGCTAGGTTTATTGAGAATTTGACGTTTAGATTGATTAGAATTTTTTTTTATATTAATATGTTTAGGATTTTATTAAGTTATATTAAATTTTTGATTTTAATTTAATTTATTAAAGTTAAGTTCTAAAATTATTTATGAAGTGGTTTATTTAGTTAACATAAGTTTTATTGCATGTTGGAATGTATTATCTGTTAATTTTAATTAAGTTTAATTGTTACAATTTATTTATTTATAAAGATTTGTTATTTTATGCTTCTAAGTTAATTTTTAATTATGATGATTCTTGGTTATTTAGTTTGTAATTTGTGGCTTTAATGTTAAGTAGATTGAGTTTAAGTTAATTTATATGTTTATTAGAATTAGAGTTTATTTTTATTTGTATTTATGTATTTTAATGTTAAATTAGTTAAACTTAAGTTAGTTTAAGTTAAGTTATTTTATTCAGTTTATTAAGATTTGTGAGTTAATTTTTTGTTTATAATTTGTGATTTTAAATTTTTTTAAATAGTTAAGTTTAAGTTATTTAAGTTTCTTGAGTTTAATAAGTTTAATTTAGAATGTTCTGTATGAAGTTTTACTAATTAATTACCGTAGTCCGTTTGGTTCTGCAGACGCAGAACCATGGACTTTATACGGGGACATTCTTTTGTATTCGTTGCGTTGTGGTTAGTGTCCACCCTTGTGCCCATGCGCAAATTGTGTGCTGAGCAGTTGTAACACTTAGCCTGGTTGTTCTTGTTTGGGCACTCAGTTATTTGGTGCCCCAGGCTAGCACAATGGGCACAGGGTTTCTTATCCGACTTACACTTTGCCTTGGTGTGGCCATATTGAAGACACTGGTGGCACTGTACAAACCTGCTGAAGTCTTCAACGTGGACCCTACTGTGATCCACGTTGAGCTTCCCGAGAGCGAGGATGGTTTTCCGCATCTCGGGAGTAACCTCAACAACGGCGTTGTACAGCACCGGGTTTCTGTTCGAGGTCAGAAAACATATGCGGGACAGCTCAACATCATTCTGAGTCACGAGGACCTCCACCAATTCCTCGCGGGTGACATCTTTAGATATCCCCTTTAGGATTAGGAGTGGTGGTCGTCGCTTCGCTGGTTCTGCAACGGAATTAGGACTGTCGGCATGACGGGCAATGGTCTCTTCGCATTGTTCTCTGCTCTCGAACTCGACCCTGAGTTTGGCATTAGGGATCGGCAACACTTTAACTGGCGTATATTTGTGTTTCCGGAAGGATATCTCTTTCTTCCAGAGAGACATCACTTCCGGAGGCTTCAGCGTACAGTCAAAGGATGAGACGATCATGGCGGGGTATGTTTCGGGTGTAGGGGGTAAGGGGGGTTTAGCTAAAACACTAGCATAAGTAGGGGTAGGGGTAGGGGTTGTAACTTTTTGTGCGAGTTGAGCCTCCGACATCGAGCTATGGGCCAGCGGGTGTTGGTGCTGGTCCTTGAGCGCGGCGGTCAGCATGTTTCCGGACAGGCGTACGAGGTCCTCGAGGCGCTCACCTTGTTCTAGGAGCCTATCCACTTTCTGTGAAACCTCTTTTCGGACCTCCGCAGCCATATCGTTCTGCATGCTGATTACCGCGTCCATGCCATTATCGAGCTTGTCGGATAGCTCGCGAACGCTGTGGTCACTATGTTGCTCGGGTAAGCATAGGGTAGGCAACATCTCCAAACAGTTTTCTATTTCGCTCGCCGCGTCGACTATCAGTTCTTTGTGGGCCTTGATCACCGATTTACCGGCAGTGACCGCCCTCCTTATCTGGAAGCAAAGGTGACCGACGACTTCCATAAAGGACGGCACGTCTTTCACAGCGAGGGGGCACGCGCGCCGCCGCTCCGCGCCTATCCGAAAAATTGAATTTATGCACAAATCAGTGGCCACATGAATGAGTTGACGCTCTACACGACTTAGCCGCGTGACCATACTGTTGGCACTTAAAACATCTAGTGACCAAAGTAAAGTCTCTCACAGGGCAAGATGACCAATTCACAAAAACTCGATCTTGAGATATAAGGGCCTTACGTATAACAGCTGGAACCTCTATGACGTAATTAGAAGTCAACGAGTCTTTTTTGCCTGATTTATGGCTAAGCTTAATAGAGGTCAAAAAGTTATCGCAAGTTGTGCCCTGCAACTTATCGGCCAAATTTTGTTCGTAAATGCACTTGAAAACCTCTTGCTCCTGCATAGATGTAGGTACTCTGATTACAACGATGCGAGGTCTGCGCTTATGTGGCTCATCTATTGTCAAGCCCGAGGTGGTAAGCTGTACCGACTGCTTTAACTTTTCAACGTCATCCTTCGTGTCCGTGCTTATTATGACCCCGCCGTTTCTAGTTTTACGTAATCCACGGACATGCAGCTTCGTTACTTCAGGGTTGATAATTTGCTGGACCAGGGCTTTTGTGTCTTCGCTTGATTTTGATTTATCGTTTGGATAAATTGCTACGGACTTTACATTATTAGGGCGAATGAAAGTGGTATTATCTTTTTTGACCATATCAGCAAATGACGGGTTAGCCGTGACTGTGGACTCCTGGATGCTTCGTTTTAGGTCATAAAGACGTTCTGATAGGTCTTGGTTTTCACTGAGCGCCTGAAGGATTGCTTGTACAAGAAGAGTATTTTGCTTTAAAGACTGATACTTGACAGCCATTTGGGAAGTTCCATGTCCAACTTTCCGGCATAAGTTATGAATTCTTAACTTTTGGTCAGAGTTCAACTTTCCTTCTGCTGAGATAGCGCAGACTTCATTAAGGCACTGTTCAATGGTAGACATCCATTTCTGTATTTCAGAAATCGCTACAATTTCGGGAGCATTCTCGTCCATGTCTTCCCCTGGGCGAGGTGTGGGCGGGGGACTTCTTTGCGTTTTTCCACTCCGATTGAAGGGACTACTCATGTTGTTATATATACTAACTAAGCAAATAGTCAAACACCAAACATAATGCGAGTCATTCACTTATGCAATCACAGCGTGACACAGAAACACTACCGCCTATGCACAATTAAGTAGGTCAATATTCATTTACTTAAGATTTATATTTTAATTAACTTTAAACACGTCCGATCATCAAGAGTACTGCAAGATTGATCATAACGAGGGATAGAGAAAAGGATAATATCCATACCGTCGTTTGTACAACCATCGTGCAAATTTTCGTTGCACTCTCTCAATCATAAGTCGGTACTTTTCTTCATAGGGATCCCAGACGATAGCCCCATACTCTAATTTACTTCGTACATACGAATTAAATAACACCATCGCCACTCTTATGTCATTAAATTGTGAAGCAGTTCTTATAATAAAACCTAAAGTCCTACTTGCAGATTTGCAAGTTTCGGTCACATGCTGGTGGAAGTCAAATTTACTATCTAATGTTAGTCTGAGGTCACGAATACAATTAACTCTTTCGAGAGGATCATCAGATAATGTATAAACCGCCCGAATCGGGTGACGTTTACGTGTAAATGTGATACATTTGCATTTAGTGGCATTGAACGGAAGCAAGTTGCTTTGGCTCCACTTCGATACCGCGTCAACGTCAGTCTGAAGAGCTACTGTGTCTATTTCATTTTGAATTCCAAGATATAATTTGATGCCATCTGCGAATAGAAGACACTTAGCAGTTAGCACAGTCTCAGGCAGGTCATTGATCATGATCAGAAAGAGTGTAGGCCCTAAAGTACTCCCCTGACTCACACCTGACCTTGTGTAGAAGTTTTCAGACTCGTAACCCTGCACTCTTACAAACTGACGCCTGTCGCTAAGGTAACTACTAAAAAAATTTAGAAGTTTGGGAGTGAAACCTACCATAGCTAACTTCTTTAAGAGGATGTCGTTATCGACAAGGTCAAATGCCTTCCTAAAATCAAAATAGGTAGCATCGACCTGTCGACTGTTATCAAACTCAGCACAAACGTAGTCCGCCAATGTTACCAAATTCGTTGTCGTCGATTTAGCTTTGCGGAAACCATGCTGACTATGGTGCAAAAAACTGTCAAGTTGCTGAGTAATGTGACGGTTAAGAACGGCTTCAAATAATTTAGCAAACACCGACAGCACTGCAATCGGTCTGTATGTAGCAACGTCATTTCCAGCTTTGCCTTTTGGTATCGGTGTCACTCTAGATATCTTCCAACACATTGGGTAAGTTGATTTTTTAAGACATAGATTGTACAAATATAGTAAAGGTGCACTGAGGGCAGGCATGCAATCTTTGCTTAAAAACACAGGAATTCCATCTGCCCCACTAGAAGATCTCGGCTTAAGGCGTTTGATTGCAACTTCCAAATCAGAGTCGACAATTTCTTGAACTGAGATAGATCTCGCATCGATAAAGGAATAAGCAGCCCGCTCGGCTTCAGCAGGGTCAAGTCGTGGTACTGTTTTATGAAATACCGAACCAAAATATTGTGCAAAAGCTTCGGCAGCAGCCTGCCCTTCCACTTCAACGTCATTATACCTAAAAGAATGTACACTCCTCCTATTCTTTTTCTTATCTTTTACATATTCCTAGAATTTTGAAGGTTCGTCAATGATCTTATTATTATAGAAATCAAATGCTGCTGATATGCGTTGTCAATTAATTTCTTCACATACCATCTATAATACTTATACAATTCTCTATTATACTCTTTACCCTCAGATTTATATTTTTTTAAGTGATAATATTTATGTTTTTATTAATATTTATGTGTTTTTGTTAATATTTATGTGCCACTACAAAAGGAGAAAATTTAGATCAGATTATAAAAAGTATTTACATGAAAGTCGGATTGGCGTTCGAATTAACCCATATTAACTACATTCACCGAGTTCGCCGCTTCGAGCAAAAAAATACTTCTCCTACCCGGCCGCCGGCTATAATAGTTTGTTTCACAAGACAACGCAGTAAAGATGAGCTGTTAGCCTCAATGCGGGCGCGCCGTGGAATCAATACGACCGATATTGGCTTATCGGGACCTGCGTCGAACATCTACATAGGCGATCACTTGACGCCGGCCAACAAAATGCTACTTAAAACCGCACGGATACTTAAACAGGAACAAGACTATAAGTACTTATGGGTTCGTGATTGCAAAGTTTTCTTAAGAAAATCGGACGCTTCCAAGATTATTCACATTTCCAGTGATAAAGATTTGGTCAATATTAAGTGACTTTGTTATATGTGCGTTAAGCGTGTTAGTGTTTATTGTGCTTTGGTGCTATTGTTGTTTATGTCTATCTTATCGTTAGAGGTTGTTCTAAGATTTGCGATGTTTGAGGTTATAGTTAGTTTTTATATTTACTGTTATTATATTAGTTATAATTTATTTTGTAAAGCGAAGCCGAGGCCTAAAATTAGTTATAATTTTAGTATATTTTATGAAAGCAATATAATGCTATTAATTTTAGTTAATTATGTTTTAAATACGCGCACTTAATCACAGCATATTATCAAAATGTGAGGGGATTGCGTACCAAGTCGCATTCTTTTTTTAATAAGATCCTTTTGAACAATTATGATGTCTATTGCATAAGTGAAACCTGGCTTAACGATAATTTTCACAGCCCAGAGTATTTTGACGATAGGTACCAAGTGTTTCGTTGTGATAGGAATGCTTCAGTGGTGAGTGCAGATAGAGGCGGAGGTGTTGCGATTGCCATACGTAAAACTTTAAACCCCATACCACGATTCGAGTGGAGTGCACACCCATCTCTGGATTACTTATGGGTAAGTATTCCCTTATGTCAAGGTACTCCTACACCAGCCTACATGTCTATTCCAAATTTTTTACACATCTGCTGCGTATACATTCCTCATAGCAGTCGCCACGAGAGCGAATTGTTTACAGTCTTTGATTCTATTGGTAATATAATACAACAATTCCCAAATGATATTTATCTAATTACGGGTGATTTTAATGTGACACACGCCGATTGGTACCGTGATCAGAACTCCAGTTCTATGATAATGCATTTTAATACTAATTCCCTTGTTCAATTGACAGCTGACTTTATGAGTTTTACTAATCTCAAACAATTTAACTCCTCATTCAATTTTAATAATAGAATACTAGATTTAACGTTTTGTAATACAGAGATTAACGTTCAAACTTGTAATTACCCTGTAACGCCTGAAGATGCGCACCATAAATCTTTAGTGATTAACTTGAACCTTGAAACCTACTATCCATTAGCACAAAACATAACACACACCAAACTTTTTCATAAAGCCGATTATGACGTGATCCGATCTGAAATTTCAGCCATTGATTGGTGTTCTAAACTGTGCACTCCTAATGGTATCGATCCTGCAGTCAATATATTTTACGACAAAATTAACGATATAATTAAAAAGCATATTCCTACTCGTAAAGTACTTAACACTGCTCGCTATCCCTCATGGTACACCATCCCCCTTATAAAATTGTCTAGAGAAAAACAAAAAATTCACACTAGGTGGAAGCGATATGGGAATCCTTTGGATTACCAAGTATTTTCTACACTTCGTAAGAGAGAGTCCAGCCTTCAGAACATCGTTTACCATCATTTCATTCGGTTTAGTGAAGACAATATTAAGAAGTGTCCTAAACTGTTCTGGCGATTTGTTAAATTAAAATTACCATCTAGTCATGTTCCTCAAACGGTGGCTCTGAATCAGCGTGTTTCTAATACTGGTGAAGAGACATGCAACTTGTTTAATGAATATTTTAACTCGGTTTTTGTTCGTAGTGTACCACGTCCAGCTGCCTATGATCTTGACTGCCCCCCCGTTAACTCCCCAGTCAGTTTGTCGACCTTGACCATTACAACTGAGGCTATCTATGAAGAGCTCAAAAGTATTGACACTAATAAAGGAGCGGGTTATGATGGAATACATCCTATATTTATACGTAACTGTGCTAAACAATTATCGATACCTATGTGTATTATATATCGCAAATCTTTGGAATCAGGTATCTTTCCATCGGCATGGAAACTTGCTCTTATCACTCCCATTCCTAAAAATGATAATAAGACTGACGTTTCTCAATACCGACCTATATCTAAAACCAACTTATTCGGAAAAATTCTTGAAAAGATTATTACATGTAAACTTGCATGTGTACTAAAGAATCACATAACTGTTAATCAACATGGTTTTAGTAAAGGGCGCTCGGTAGAAACGAATATGCTGACTTTTACAAAGTTTTTGATGGATGCTGCGGATAAAAGTGAACAGGTAGATGTCGTGTATTCCGATTTTTCCAAGGCATTCGATAAAATTAATCATGATCTACTTATTGAAAAGCTTTGGGCAATCGGAATACACGGCGATCTGCTCAGGTGGTTGGATTCGTATGTTAAAAATCGTTCTCAGGCCGTTTCTGTCAAGGGCTATGTGTCAAGATTCCTTGAAATCCCATCAGGTATCCCCCAGGGTTCCCATATTGGGCCATTGTTATTTGTCATTTATATCAATGATATCGGAAAATTTATTCAAAATTCAAATTTCCTCCTATATGCTGATGACGCAAAATTTTTTAAAGTAGTGCAAGGATATGGCGATTGCATACAATTACAATCTGATTTAGAACGTCTAACAGAATACTGCGTGTCTAATCAACTATTTTTAAATTTGAATAAATGCTCTGTTATTTCGTACACACGCAAAACCAATCCTATTCACTTTAATTATAAGATCAATAATTCATTACTTGCTCGAGTCACATCAATTCGCGACCTGGGTATTTTATTGGACTCTGGTTTATCTTTTAATTTACATATTGATTTTATAGTTAACAAAGCATTCAGACAATTGGGCTTCGTCCTCAGGGTCTCAAGACCCTTTAAGCAATCGTACACCTATTACAGCTATTATATTTCAGTTTTGTTCGTTCACTTCTTGATTTTGCTTGTATTATATGGAGCCCATATTATGCTTGTCACATAGCCCGAATAGAGAGAGTTCAAAAAAAGTTCGTTAAATCTCTGGATTTCCGTGGAAATCATGAATGTATATCCTATGAAAATTCGCTCAGCCGTCACTCAATGACTACTCTTGCGAACCGGCGAATAATGTTTGATCAGGTCTTTCTGTTTAAAATTTTGAATGGTTACGTTGACTCCCCTCACATTTTAGAAACAATTAAATTAAGAGTACCTAGACCTGGCTCTCGCTCGCAAAAATTATTTGTTGTTCCTATGTACAAAACCGTATACACCAGTAATAACTTCTTTAAACGTAGTGTTGACGCATATAACAAAATGTTTAATGATATGGATATATTTTGCAATAGTCTTACCGTCTATAGAAAGTTACTGCTTAATCATTTTTCAATAACATTGTGAGTACTTCCATTATTTAGTTTTAGTATTTTTGGTAAAAAAAAGAAAAAAAAGAAAAATGTTTTTCTTAGAATTACTTGACTATTTTTTTTTTTATTATTATTATTAATTTTTATGTTGGTATTTTCAAAAGCACTTTATCAGTATGTTAGTCAACAAGCTTTATGGAACTATAGGTCTATAAGAAATATATATTCCGCTTATGTCAATATTTATGTACAAGACTGTTTGTTTCCTAAATAAAATAAAATAAAATAAAATAAATAAATGTTTTATATTGTGTATAATCTCTTTGGTGTACCATTTTGGGTATTTGTATTTTAAATCTGGTAAGTTATGTTTAAGAGGTAATATAAATGTATACATTCATACAATCTGGAATAAAACATTTCTACCGCTAGGTCGACGTCTTTCATTTTGAACAGATCGGTCCAATCGATGTTGTTCACTGCAGAATATAGCGCCTCAAAGTCCGCCCTTCTCCAGTTCCAATCCATAGATGAATCTGGATGATGGATATGTGTGTCTGGCGATGGCAGCACCGCACCCCGTGACAGGCTTACCGTTACTTCAAGAGCAGGGTGGTAGACGTCTATAGGTACTAAAGGATCTTCACTAACTGAAACCATTATCTGATCGGCTTCAACGTCACTCAGTATGAGGTCTAGCTTACCGCCACGATTATTAAGTACAGTGTTATATTCACATAGATTACAGAATTCACAAAACAAGTCAAACTGAGCTTTAACATTTGTACTGCATGAATTTAGGTTAAAATCTCCCAAAATCAGAACATTCATGTCAGGATATAAAAATATTACGTTTTCAATACATGTTAAGACTTCTAAATATTGATCGTCATTGTAGCTAGGTGGTAGGTAAGCTATACAGCACAAAAATTTCTCACGTTTACTAGTAACAATAGCAAATATTAGTTCTTTGTCAGGTGTAAGACCGTCAACATCTTTAATAACATGCACAGAATAGCACTTGCGCACCGCTAGCAACACTCCTCCCCAGCCAGCATCGCCTACACGATCATTACGAATTACTACATATTCAGGGGGAAGGAGTTCACCATCGAACACAGAGCTTGTCAAGAATGTCTCAGTTAAAGCGACAATATCATAATTAAATTGCGACACATTATTGAGGAAAATAGAAGTTTTTGAGCGTAGTCCACGAACATTTTGGTAAAAACACTCAAGTTTCCTAGCTTTGTGCAGGTTTACCCTGGACTTCCCGTTTGGTACGAAAGTTCTGACGCCAGGGCTTAACACATATACCTTCGGCCCAGTTACTGGAAGACATTACAAGTTCAGCCAATCTACTGGGCACACCAAGTTTAAACGAAGAATGGCTCCCACGCGACTTTAGTGCTTCCACAGTACAGAGGTCATCCCCGCATAGTCTTCAGATGGGCACAAACCTGGTCTTCTGCTGTACCTTCCTGCACATAATAGAGATGCAAGAACGTTTTTCTCTCCGCAGCACGAAGCAAAGTTGTGCCAGGAACCGCAGTACCTCGCAGTATACCTGGCAACGATGTTCTATCGTGCTTGCGCCTTACAGCCTTACCCGAATCTACCACACTGGTTTGGTTATTCGTGTTCCCTTGATCCGTAGATAAATTAATGGACGACGCAACGGAATAAGATACGTCTTTAGCGTCTTTTCTTGCGGGAGAACCAGCCTGGGAAACTTGCAAAATTGGCATCAAATTCGTCGCCAGTACAATTTTCTTAGATGCAGCTGCGTCTTTCTTCTTTTTTACTTCGACAGATGAAGTCCCAGGTGAGAACGGCGTGATCTGAGTTGGTGCAGATGTTGGTGCCGGTTGATTAACTGTTTTTGCCTGTGATAGCAGCTGATTTTCTTTTAATTGTGCTAAAATCAACTTCTGGACACCTTCAATTTTGTTAATAGCAACAACTTGCTCCTTCATATTCTTGCATAATAAGGATATCAATGAAAGAGGCTCTAATAACATGGCATGCAACTCTTCCCTTACGATGGATCTTAGGACGTCAGAATTCCCGCATACACAATAACAGACGTTTTTACATTTTTGACCACGTCGCATTGTAACATTTTCAAAGTTCAATGTAGAATTATCCGCGCTCTCGTTAACTGTACTTGCATCATTATTACTACCCGTGCTCATCAACAATTGAACTGGAGTACTCAGATTGCTTGTTTTTGATATCTTGCTTCTGCAGGATGCACATGTCCAAGATTGAGCAACATCATCAGACAGTGAGGCATATTTTTCCATAGTCAAAAACCAGTGCATAATAAATCATACGGAAGACTACACCCTGAACAAATTATAAATACTCGTACGTCATTCTTGCTAATATCTCGTTTACATCCAGCACAAATAGCCATAGTCTCAAATATAGGGTTTACTATTATTGCTTTGCACAAATGTTGGCAGTCTTAGCCAAACTCTATAGTATCTCCCAAGGTTGGGGTTATTATTTATAGGTGGCAACACAGAGGTAGTGTCAAACTCAAAAAGGTGCTTGTCAATTGAATTTGACAATCCCAATATAATTTTTTATGTGGGTAGCTTTATATCACTTTGCGACAGCTCCGAAAATCGAGAGATAGTGGGTAAAAAATTAAGACTTATCTTTGTGTTTTGTGGTCTTATTCGCCAGAGATGTTCCGTAATAACAATAGCACAGCTTAATCACCTGCGGCACTTTACTATTCACGTATTTTTACTGCGATCAGATAAATATTTTATTATAGTTACAACAAATATTGAGAGAGTAGTACGAACAGTAGCCAGGGTTGCCAGCCTCAAAATAACTATCCAGTTAGCTCGCGCTGGAATGGCGTATGGCTCCGCTGCTATGGCCACGCCAATGCCCATCGCCGCCATTTGATGGACCATGAGGTCCTGGGCATTGCCAGCGTTGTTCAGATTCGCCTGAAGGATACGCTTATGCTGTACTGACATTAGGTCCCGTTGCCTGTTCCTCAGTGTCCATCGGCGCATTGCGCTCTTTCGCCGCTGGGAGGCCTCTCGTCCATGGGGCCATCTTCGGCTTCGTATAGGGGGCCTGCACGCCCTCCCCCCTAGTTGATGTTCGTAGGGGAGCTTGGCCTCCTTGCACACTACACAGTTCGGTTTATCTGCTGTGCAGTCGGCCGCTTGGTGCCCTGGGGCGCTGCACCGGAAACACAAGGCGCTACGGTCGGTTTTGGAGTCGCAATTGTATTTTATGTGCCCCGCACCGTAGCACCTGTAACACCGTACTGGTAGATTCTCCAGGGCCACGACCTGCACCTGTGCCCACCCTATGTTTAGGCGACCCGCGTCCGCCAGAACCTTGGCCTCCGCAACCGGTAGCCGGACCAGCATTGAGTTTGAACCCCACGGCCCGGTTCGGATTTCACCCACGGCTATCTGGTCCAGGGAGCATCCAGATTTTGCTGCGATGGCCTCTGGTCAGGACAGGGCCGCACGGACCGAGTCCGCTGGCACAGAGGGGACGCGGGGGGCAACGCGGGCTTAAAGCAGCGCGCCGCTCACCGCGGCGATCACCAGCAATCTTCGCTACGACGTCTTACGAGCCACTCGGGCGCACGTCACACATACCGCGGACGATTTCACTGTCGGGTCGATCTGTACAGTCTTACGAATACACCAGCCTTTTATACAGTCCACTGGCCTTTTACTGGACAAATATCCCAATCTACCATAGTTAGGGCTTTGGCCAGTACATTTTGGTCCATCTTCGCCATCGCAAAGTATTCGCGTACCGTCTTTTCGAAATTTCGACGAGTCATCCGCGGTCATCTAGAGGTCATTACGACTCCAGCCAAGACTACACACGACTACTTGACGCTGTTGGGACATCATAATTCCGGATGAACATTGCTGAGGACATCGAGCTTTGCCACTTAAGCTGACATTCACGGACATCAAACCCAACCTCGCGTCGGTCAAGAATTGGCGGTCGTCAGCATCACCTTCGGACTGAAGATTCAAGAAAAACATCGAGAGGATAGTGCACAAAGACCGTGAGATCGTTCCAATTTTATTCACTCATCACTTTCACTATCCCATCTCTTTTCTTCTCATATTTTCACCTGTTTCATTACATTGTAACATCATCTCAGTTTTATTAGCGTACCTACTGTACCTACTTACTCATCAATTATTATTACCAAACAAATTGATTTCGCATGAAAAATAAAGTAGGTAATGAAAATAATAATTGTTAAGTACAACATTATTTTAATAAAACATTGAGTCTTACAAAATCGTTACATCACTATTAACTTATAATTAAAAACATTAAACATAATTCATTGTTCCAGTTGCATTACAATACTTAGTCACGTAAATCATACTATGCATTTAAAACTGTGAAGTCAATATCAAATTTGACAAAAACAGATTAGTCATATGACATTAAACGTTAATCATTATTCTTTGCTTTATTCCATAAACAACTATCAGTTTTTCTCGTAACAAATTATCATCATTTAATCAAAATCATTACATTTCATAATCCAAACATTTAGAACACATTTCTTTAACATTTTATGCTAAATAATTTTTTATTTTATAGGTCGGTAGCTCGACAATAAGCGGCCGGTGACCGACGACCGAGCGCTCGCTTGCGTTTCGCGATCGCGCGGCACGGCACAACTCAAGGACAGTAACGTTAAAATTATTTTGCGTAGTTAAACTTATTAGATGCTTATTACACAATTAGTCATAAGCATAACACTTAAACTTTATTTGGTGATGTGATTTTTTAGATAAGTAAAATAGCGCAGTCTTTGTTAGCAGTAGTTAGTGCAAATAAATTGTGTTTTTAGTAGTCACAAGTACATAGTTGCTTTTGGTCTGCCTTTAGTTTTTTTTAGTTTGCGAATTTACGTTGAGAGTGTTTTTAATGTATTTAACGGTTGTTAGTAACTAGATTGGTGATACTGCTAACAATTACTAGTTAGATATTAGCTAGTGGTTGGTTCTAGTAGTACTTAACTTCATATAGCACTATACGATTTAGTGATATTTTCTGCTTTTGCTGTACTAGATTGTTAATAATAATTGTCACTGATTATTATTAAATTATACCAACTAGTTGCATGCTGGTAAATACTAGTTTTTATTTTATTTTCCTATTTATTACACTCGATCATTTTTAGACATTTTCTTAACTTTTAACGTATAAAAAAAAACAAAAGGCACAGTCGAGCAAAAATTATTATTTTTTTTTTTTGCTTTAATGATTATTGAATAAGTTACAACTAATTTAAAACTAGTTAATACTAGTACCTATCCAATACAACTTTTATTCTTTTTTTTTTAATTCCTAAACTATTTCGATATTTCTAAACTTTAACATAAAAAAACTAGTCGATTGAAAACATTTTAGGCATTGCATTTTTTAAATAGGTTGTCCTTGTTGATTATCAGCAATTTAACTTTCAAACTAGTTGCACACTAGTTAATAATAGTATTTTTTTTTCTTTTTTAATTTTAAATCCTTTTCGCACATTCTCTCAACATGTCTAACGAGTCAATAAAGGATTTAAGAAGGAAACGTGGTGCGATTAAATCAAAGCTTACGTCGTTTAATACCTACATTACAAACATTAAGAATAGTTCGCAACTTGGTGATTTGGAACTACAAATCGAATTAAAATTACGTTTTGACAAATTTGAAAATTTATACGATGCTTTCGATGCGTTACAGGCTGAAATGGACAATTTATTGGACGAGCCCGAGGTAGAGGAACGGGATACTTTCGAGAGTCAATATTTCTCGCTCGCCGCTTCTGCTCGTGCTCTCATTGAAACTCACCGGGTCACTGACAGGTCTGAGGTAAGTTCTCGCAATGCACATAATGTTGTGAGACTTCCAAAAATTGATTTACCGCACTTTAATGGTTGTTATCAGCACTGGCTCGAGTTTCGAGATACCTTTTTATCGCTAATTCACACAAACCATAGCATTGATCCCATTAACAAATATCACTATTTGCGCGCTTCACTGCAGGGTTCTGCAGCTTTAGTCATTAAGAGCCTTGATTTTAAATCTGATAATTATCAATCAGCTTGGAAGCTTCTGTGCGAAAGGTTTGACAACAAACGCTTGCTTGTCAACAACCATGTACAGGCTTTATTCAATGTCACTTCCATTGCTAAAGAATCTAGCAAAGCATTACGCTACATAGTAGATGTACGAGCACGCAACGTACATTGTATTTTACTATTGACAATTCGGCAGATTTGAATTGACCTCATTAACGCGTATTATAATTTTACATATTTCACAAGTTTAGTTTGCAATTAGCCATCAAGAGCGCCGCGCTTACTCACTATCATTAATCATTTTAGACTTAGCATTGTTAATTTGTTACTAAGTTTCTTTAATATATTACTTTCTATCACTATCAAGCAGTATCATTTATCAGTAGTTTCGGGGCAACCCGAACATTGGTCCTTCGAGCTAACCGTATAAGCGGGATCAGTACGCGTGTAATTTCGTGAGTTATTCGTGACGTGATTCCGGTCAGCAACCTAGCGGACAAAGTGCTGCGCTACACGTGACGTCAACTGTTCAGTCAAGTAGACACGTCGACATCACGGTGCTGTGCTATCAAGTGGGCATTACATACGCTTGGGAGCAGCAAGGTTTCCAGCGTTACCAGCAGTGCGGGCTAGTCAGCTTGTAATCAGCGTCATTCGGCAGGGCGCGGGCAGCTGTATCTCTCAAGTAAGACCTGTCCTTTTTCTTTCATCAATCATGTCAACGGTGGACGAAATTCTCGCCACGCAACAGCAGATTGCAAAGGCGATTGAACACATTCTCACCAATTTCAAGAAAGACGGAGCGGAGAGAAAGACACCCGAATACTTGCAACGTCGGGTAGATATTTTGGATGGTTACTGGCATGAATTCAGCAGTAATCATAATAAATTGTCAGAATTCGGTATAGAAACTCATTCCTACTATTCTAGTGATGAGTATGAGCGGGTTAGGGAAAGGTATAACGCAATACGCAGCCATATTCAGACTTATCAGGTGACGGAAATAGATAGGCTTCGGACCCCCGTTTTGAAACCACCAACTTTCGTGGGACCGGCCTCTGACTCCCGTCACCCTTCGCCGTCGACAAGAGGAACGGCTAGCAAAACCGAAGAGATGCTGAGAAAGCAGCAAAGTAATTTCAAAGCATTTCAACATTCTATCATAAATTTAGATTTAGATTTAATATCTGAAAAGTGGGAATTCGAGGACGTATTACGCACGCTCCAGACTCGTTGGGCGGTGATCGATGCTTTGCATTGGGAATTGGACAGCGAGCTCAACGGCTCAAACAAGGAGTACGAGGAGGTGTTTGCTTCGTCTGAAAAACAATACATGTAGCATTAAAAAAGCAATTAATAAGAAAATGTGGTCGGTTTCACACAGAGAAAAAAGCATTCCACAGATGGAAATACCAACATTCAATGGAAACTACAACAACTGGGTTTCCTTTAAAGATTTATTTACTGAAACCATTCACAGTAACAACTCAATGTCTCTTGCGCAAAAGATGCAGTATCTTAAGTCAAAGGTCAGAGGAGAGGCCGAAAAGTTAATCATGCATTTAAAAGTGAGTTCCGACAATTACAATGTGTGTTGGGACATTTTAAACCAGAGGTATAACAATAAGAAGCTTATATTTACGTCTCACATAAATATATTACTCAACCTTCCGGCCACCCAGCAACAAACAATTCAGCATCTAAAGCGCGTTCATGATACAACGTTAGAATGCCTAAACGCTATTAAAAACTTAGGCATTGATATAAGTACATGTGACCCTCTGATTGTTCACATTTTGTCTCAAAAATTGGATTCTGAGTCATACATGGACTATGTCGAATCAGTTGAACAGCCAAGAGATTTGCCTAATTTAAAAGAATTTTTAAACTTTTTGGAAAGTAAGTTCACCACTTTGGAATCTGCGCGTAGGAAGCAAGAGAACCCTACACAAAGAAGTCAAGTCGTTTTAAACAAAAATCAGACCTTTCATCCTAATAATAATCAGAAACAGAGCTACTATAAAAATTCATTTTCTTCGAGTAGTAGAGTGACTACAAAACAAGTCAACAGAAAAGTACCAGCTACAACAAATTATAGATGTTCATTGTGCAACAGCAATGACCATGGTATTTATTACTGTCAACATTTCTTAGACATGTCTCCATATCAAAGGCAAAAGGCAGTTGCTAAACTTAATCTCTGCTCAAACTGTCTGTACAATCACCAAGATAACGATTGTATTTCAGAAAAACGCTGTCGCGAATGCAATAAACGCCATAATAGTCTTTTACACGACGCGTTTACGCAATCAGGTCATCAACCGACGGAAATGGCGAGCGCGGGCGGCAGTGTGCGGGCGGGGGGAGTAAGCCACCCAAGTGCCAACGCAGGCAAAATTACAAGAAGTAGTTCACACGTGCGCCACTCCAGCGAGCTAATCGAGGTGTTGTTGCCAACGGCGATGATCAACGTGCAAGGCGCTGATGGTCTACAATACACGATGCGAGCCCTTTTAGATCAGGGTTCGCAGACCTCCTTGATCACGGAACACGCAGCACAGGTGTTAAAGATACCGCGAACAAAATGTAGGGGTGTCATATCAGGGGTAGGTGATAAGGAAAGTAATAGCAAAGGGATGATCCATATCAAAGTCTCTTCACTCATTAACGACTTTAGTTTTGAAACAGAAGCTCTAATTATGAATCAGTTGATAAAAAATTTACCAAGCGTCACTATGTCAAAACCTGACTGGGTATTTTTAAATAACATCAAATTAGCAGATCCTGAATTTTATCATAGTCGCCCAGTAGATTTGTTATTGGGTGCCGATGTGTATTCTATTATATTACAAGATGGGTTATGCAAGTCAAACTCAACCTTAACGACAGCTCAACAGACCCAGTTAGGTTGGATTTTGAGCGGCAACACAAAAACGTTCCAATGTAACGTCGTTATGCATAATATGGAGGATATACAACATTTTTGGGAAATTGAAGATATTTCCGAAACAGCTGATTTATCCACCGAAGATCAGAAATGCATGGACTACTATCAAAAAACTACAGTCAGAAGGGAGGATGGTAGATACGAGGTTAGACTGCCATTAAAATCAAATTATCAAGAAAATTTGGGACAGTCTAAACATAAAGCCATCGCTCAGTTTCACAAATTAGAAAAAACATTCAAGAAACAAACATCAACGGCAAACGGTTACAAAACATTTATCAATGAATTAATTTCACTCGGTCATATGATCCCTGCGACAGACAGCTGTTACGCGGCACCCGATTGTTATTTACCTCACCATTGCGTCACTCGCCAGGAATCTACTACGACAAAATTACGAGTAGTATTCAACGCGTCATCAAAGACTACGACGGGCTATAGTTTAAATGACGTAATGTGTAGAGGGCCAAACCTTCAGCAAGACCTTCAATGTCTCCTAATCAAGTGGAGACAGTATAAGTATGCGTTTACAGCAGACGTTGAAAAAATGTTTTTACAAATTCAACTAAATACAGAAGATCAAAATTTGCAGAAAATTGTCTGGCGTGATCATGAGTCACAAAAGTTAATGACGTATCTATTGACTACTGTAACATTTGGAACAAAAGCGGCCCCCTTTCTAGCGATGATGACTATCAAGCAACTAGCACGCGATGAAAAAGGAAACTATCAAGACAGCACAGCTCCAAGTGTCCTTGAGGAGTCATGTTACATGGATGACGTCATTCACGGATCCCATCACAAGGATATGGCAAATAAACTGAAAACTGACTTAATAGACCTTTTAAAACGGGGCGGATTTAACCTACGGAAATGGAAATCCAACTTGCCGGAGTTAATGGAAGGAGATCAAAACAATGAGATAATTTTCAATTTCAAGCAGTTAGAATCAACAAAAACTTTAGGTATAGGATGGAATCCGCAAACTGATTGTTTTACATTCAAACCAAAACCATATTTTTCATTTAATAAATGTACCAAGAGATCACTCTTATCTGACATCTCAAAACTCTTTGATCCATTGGGATGGCTTACCCCGTTGAGTACCAAACTGAAGATCATATTTCAAGACATTTGGAAAACAAATATACAATGGGATGATTTTGTACCAGACGAAATACAAACAGAATGGAGAAAGGTCAGTGCGGATATAGAGTTGATCAGCGACTATCATGTTCCAAGATGGTTAGGAGTCACAGAAAACGACTCTATCGAACTTCACGGGTTCTGTGATGCTAGTAATAAGGCGTATGCGTGCGTCGTATACTGCAAAATTAACCGACGCAATGTATCAACATTAACTATAGTTGCGGGAAAAGCAAAGTTGGTTCCCCTTAACAAAAACACGTCACTTCCACGTTTAGAGCTGAGTGGCGCCTTGTTGTTATCTAAGTTAATGGCTAAAATCAAGATTTGCCTCAAGGATCATAATATAAAGATTTACGGTTGGTGCGACTCAATGGTGGTATTGGGTTGGCTGCAGGGTGACCCAGAGCGATGGAAGCCTTTCGTGGCTAACAGAGTAAAGCAGATTATCACAGTCATGCCGTCAACCTGCTAGCACTACGTTAAGTCTAATTCAAACCCCGCCGACAGTGCTAGCAGGGGCCTTACAGCTTCCCAACTCAAAGACCACGCCATCTGGTGGAAGGGGCCCAACTGGTTAACAGCATATCAAATAAGTAATGAAACCACAAGCAATTACTCAACCAACCAAGAATAAAGAAAAATAAAATTAGTAAATATGACTCAATTACCATGCAAGAATGACATCATAAACCAACTTTTAACAAAATTCAGTTCCCTGTCCAAAGCCACACGAGTTTTAAGCTGGATACTTAGATTTATTTATAAGAAACATAGACTAGAATATTTAACTTTAGATGAATTACGTGAAGCGAGAACTAGAATAATCAAGCAAGTACAACTAGACGAGTTCGCAGAAAAAATAATTAAGATAAAACAACAGAGAACCGTTAGCTGTAAAAGCAAATTATTCGAATTCAATCCTATCTTAGATGAGAACGGAGTATTGCGCATCGCGGGAAGGTTAAGACACGCCAACATAGAACCCGATGCGAAGCACCCTACTATCATACCAAACAACACGCGGCTAGCAGACCTCATCATAGATGAAGCGCACCAGGCGACGTATCATGGCGGAGCACGATTAACAACGGCCTTTATGAGACGCAAGTATTGGCTGATTGGAGGCATCAAGGCCACCAAAAATCGACTGCGCCGTTGTGTTACATGTAGAAAGCATAACCCAGATCAAACCAGTCAGATTATGGGTGATTTGCCACCATCAAGATCTAATCCATCACGTCCATTTCACAAAACCGGCGTGGATTATACCGGTCATGTCTTGATTAAAGCCAATAAGGGCCGAGGAATTAAGACCACCAAAGGATACGTGGCAGTATTTGTTTGCATGTCCACGAAAGCTATACATTTGGAACTTGTCTCGGATTTAACGGCTTCGGCATTCCTTGCCGCGCTGCGCCGTATGGCAGCAAGAAGAGGAGTTCCAGGTCACATATATAGCGATCAGGGTACCAATTTTATAGGTGCTAACAACGTCTTACAGCAAGAATATGAACATTTAGAAAAGATGTTCAACACTGATTTCATGAACGAGGTAAGAAACATGGGAGTAGAATGGCATTTCAATGCTCCCGCGTGGCCATCAGCAGGCGGTCTGTGGGAAGCAGCCGTGAAAAGTCTCAAATATCATTTGAAACGGGTCATTGGAGAGCAGCGGCTAACCTTTGAAGAATATAGCACCCTTCTTGCACAAATAGAGGGTTGCCTGAATTCAAGGCCGTTATGCCCTTTGACCGAAGATCCGAACGACTTGAATGCCTTAACACCATCACACTTTCTAGCCAGCGGCCCTATCCTGAACGTCTACGAAACAGAAAAGGATCTAAGAACAAGATGGACCTTAACTCAAGCTATACTTAAAGATGTTTGGGACCGATGGCGTAACGAGTATCTCACTCAGCTTGCGTCAAGAAGCAAATGGAGAAAGCCGCAACGCAATATCCAACTTAATGACGTCGTCATTATTAGGGAAGAAAACCTCCCACCCGGGAAATGGGCTCTAGGTCGTGTCATACAGTTACACCCTGGAAACGACGGCTACGTCAGAGTGGTAACACTAAAAACCAAAAGTGGTATCTTAAAGCGACCAGTTGTAAAAGTTTCCGTCTTACCAGTCTTTGATCATAATCAAGAACCCATAATCCAACAGCAAGACGCTATACCAGCAGGGGTAGAAAGTAAAGAAGAAAATATCAGCCGTTCAAGTTCTTCATCAAGAAAAAGAAAGCCTTATTCCTTTACTTCTATGGCTATATCATTGCTATTATTTATTATGACGCTTATCAGTACAACACATTGCGCATACAATGTAACACCGCTACAAAACACTACTATGTATTTCGACACAGTGACAAATATGCACATAATACGAGACGAGTGGCGCCTCGTTGTCTACCATGATACGACTCCTTATCGAGAAGGTAATACGGCGCTTCTAAAATATATCAGTTATTTAGATCATTTATGTTTAAATATAAAAGAAATATCACACTGCGACGGTATCGTATTACAGTTAAGGCACGAATACTCAGAACTGCAATATTATAACAACATTTTATCCATGAAAGCGGATCCGAAGACGGGCACGCGTCGGCGACGCGGATTGATCGACGGAGTCGGAAACATCGCCAATAGCTTATTCGGAGTCCTGGATTCGCATTTTGCTGAGAAGTATGAACAAGACATACAACTAATCAAAGACAATCAGAAACACCTGGCATCTCTTTGGCGTAATCAGACATCCGTGGTGGAAGCTGAATTAAACCTCCTAAACCGTACCGGAGAAATATTTAACAAACATCATAAAATTGTGAACAACAAAATAAATGTCTTAGAGATGAAAGTGAACCAATTGAAATTAGAATTACAGAATACGTCCCTGACCAACGAGTTTATCAGTACAGCAATTATGGCAAACAATGTCTTATCAAGTCTTAAAACTGTCCAACAAACACTATTGGATGCTATCAGCAACATGTATGGAAAACTAAACTTCCATTTGTTAACACCTAAACAGCTGAAGGATGAGTGAACATCATCGCCAGTCAGCTCCCAAAAGACTTAGCACTGCCCGTCGACAATTATGCAATGTATGAAATTTATCATTTACTAAAAATAAGAACACGTTTGACCGGCAAATACGTTATATTCGAAATCAAAATCCCACTGATTACAAGGGACATATTCGAGATTTTGAATTTAATTCCAATTCCTAACATTAAGAGCAACAACAAGCAAACAAGCGTAGTCCCCATCGCAGACTTCGTCGCAATCAATATAAAGAAAGATGCGTATATACCTTTTACAGAAAAGAATTTAGACTCTTGTTTACAAAGAGACCCTAAGGTAATTTTATGCTACCTCAATAAGCCGATTTACAAGATTAAAGATGACGAAAGTCTATGTGAAATTCATTCAAAATCAAGATTATGTAAAACTGTATCAAACGAGTGCGACAACAAATGGAAAGCATTAAATAGAATAAATACTTATTTTTATTCGTGTTGTGACCGGTGTCAATTAAAGCTACTCTGCGGGGATCAGATTACCGCAGTACAAATGACCCGAGCTGGCCTATTTACAGTAGATCAAGGCTGCATTATAAAGTCAGCTGATTTCTTAGTTTATTTACATAGTCAACAAGTGAATAAATTGAGTATAAGTTCTGTTATCGAAGCTCCAGAGATCTCACCTATTAATCATATCATAAACATATCTTTACCCGAGCCACCTATACCGGATAATGACCCTGACAATTTAAACTATGATCAGTTACTTAAGATCAAGGAACAAATAGATCTCATGAAACAGAATGAGCCCTTATCAGAAAAGGTGTCTTATCATGATATCCACCATTATGCTGCCATCTACGTAATGTTCACGGTGGTCGCAGTGTGCGCAGCCGCGCTGGTGTGGCGGCGATGCAGGCGTGGGCTGGCGCAGGCGGCGCCGGCGCCAGCGGCCGCGCAGGCCGTGCCAGCGCAGCCCGCTCCCGCGTTTGCTACGGCCAGCACAACGGCGGCGACGTCATCGGCTGGGCCCGAGCCCATATATGCAGCCCCTCGTCCCAGCATCAGAAATCAGTGTAGTGAGAGTGAAATGGGCAATAAGTGTAACATGTTTGAATTAAATGAGCTTTCGAAGCAAAGTGCGCGACTGACTAAATCGAATAAAAGCACCTCGCCCGTGCTTCGATCGGTGTTTTCTATCTCGAACTCTAATGTTTAGAATTAATATAACATAAAGTTTTCATTATTTCACCTAGTTTATAAAATCATGAAGCTAATCAAATCATTTCGTGCATGTTAGTTTTATAAACAATGCCCTTCACGTTGTATTTATTCAATAAGATTTTTATCATCACTCATCAGACTAATCCTCATTCTCTCCCCGGGAAGATGTACGAGCACGCAACGTACATTGTATTTTACTATTGACAATTCGGCAGATTTGAATTGACCTCATTAACGCGTATTATAATTTTACATATTTCACAAGTTTAGTTTGCAATTAGCCATCAAGAGCGCCGCGCTTACTCACTATCATTAATCATTTTAGACTTAGCATTGTTAATTTGTTACTAAGTTTCTTTAATATATTACTTTCTATCACTATCAAGCAGTATCATTTATCAGTAGTTTCGGGGCAACCCGAACAGTAGATGTCACTAACAAAAATCTCAGAGCACTTGCTACCTTAGGTCAACCTACCGATCACTGGGACACTTTGGTGATTTATATGATGTCTACTAAACTTGATAGCATCACTAGTCGTGAATGGGAAGAACGTAGGAATAGCTTAGATAGTCCCCCTACTCTAGATATATTTATTAAATTTTTAACCAACAGAGCTGATCTTTTAGAGACTATTGAGGAATCGAAGCATGGTTTCGCCGTTAAATCAGAGCCAACTCATTCAAAGCAAAAGAGCTTTATTGTATCTTCCGGTAGGACACCAAACACGATTCGCTGTCCCTTATGCTATAAAGACCACCTGTTATTCAACTGTGAGTCATTTCGCCGACTATCTGTGGAAGTTCGCAATAATAAAGCTAAGGAGTTTAGGGTATGCTTAAATTGTCTGCGCTTTGGTCATCCTGAAGCTAAATGCAAGCTTGGACATTGCAAATACTGCAATGTAAAACACAACACTTTGCTTCATTTTGAACAGCCGTTACAACCATCAATTCACGTTCACGACACTGTTGCTTTATCCGTAAGACACAACCAGTTTGCTTTAACGCCGCATGTACTACTTTCCACAGCATTGGTTAAGGTGTTTGACAGCAGGGGTACGCCGCATGTGGCCAGGCTTCTACTGGACAATGGGAGTACTGCCAATTTTGTCACACAAGATCTCTGTGGTAAGCTTTGTATAACTACTTCACCTACAACTTCTAAAATAACAGGCATTAATAGTCAGACTTCCCGTAGCTCACAACGTTGCTCTTTTCGAATAGAGTCTTTTACTAGTGACTATGGGGCGAACATTGACTGTTTCGTGTTGCCGAACATTACATCTTTCCTACCGAACATTCATATTGACATAAGTAACTTGTCGATACCCTCTGGTATTTGCTTAGCCGATCCTACTTTCCATATCCCGTCAACCATCGACATATTAGTTGGTGCGGACTTATTTTGGAACGTGATAGGCACAAATCGTATCCAGTTAGGGAGACAAAAACCTATACTGTTTGAAACCCAACTAGGCTGGCTTGTTTCAGGCTGTGTACACGGTACTAAAACTGACACGTCTATGTGCATGATCTCTAGAGAGACTACACCACTTTCTGAGTCTCGGGAGCTAGACAATATTCTGCCGAAGACACCTGATGAACAAGCATGCGAGCAAACCTTTATAAATACTCCAGTTCGAAATCCAAAAGGTCGATTTGTAGTAACATTACCTCTAAAGAAGTCGCCAAAGGCACTAGGTGATTCATTTCAATCACACAGCAAGGACTATCTAGATTTGGGACACTTGAGCACTAGCAAGAGTAACAATTTTAACTTAAACACAGTCACATATTATTCAAACATAAACAAAAACACACAAATAAGAAAAAATAAAAACACAACAAAAAAAATTAACGAGTTCAGCTCATCAACAAAGCTACGCGTCGTCTTTGACGCATCAGCCGTCACAACGTCAGGTAAATCCTTTAATGATTTACAGCATGTTGACCCAAGAGTTCAAAATCGCAGCGTCTGCTACAAAAAAAAATCCGTGGAGGTTCGACCCCTCGGAAAAAATACATACATACACTAAATACAAGATACAAGCCCTATGTTTGTCATCGTGTTTCGGAGACACAGGAAGGTTCGGCTGACCTTAAGTGGCGCAATTGTCCTTCTTTGCTTTGCTGAATTAATTTAAATTTATTTTCATTAGTTATTCATAATCATAACAGTTACTTATTCTTGAGCTTTTATCAGTTCATAAGCGCAACTTTATTGCGGCCCACAACTTACTTACACAAACTTAATTACCTAAGCGTACTATACACATACGCCCTTGTGTAAATGCACAAGGGACAAGCGATCCAGTCAATCATGGGTCATGATGGGAGACCTCCCAAAGTAACGGGTCTGACTTGAATTGGCCTTTCTTGAAACTGAGGTAAATTATGCGGAACCAGTTATGATAACAAACAGAAAAGGGCGAGGTTCGCAATTAGTCAAATCCTACATTTGTTTATTTGTTTGCCTTGCTACAAAGGCTGTGCATTTAGAACTTGTCTCAGACCTGACCAAGGAAGGATTCATTGCGGCTTTAAACAGGTTTATTGCTAGACGCGGCAAGCCGCAGAATTTGTTTTCTGATAACAGAACTACCTTGTGGGTGCGTTCAATGAATTGTCACGCATCATAAACTCATTACAACATAATGTTTGTGAACAGGGCATAAACTTTTCATATATTCCAGCATACACTCCTCACTTCGGTGGTTTGTGGGAATCCGCAGTCAAATCGACCAAGCACCACCTTAGGCGCGTTTTGGACTCCACTCACTTGACGTATGAGGAGATGTCTACATTGTTGGTACAGGTTGAAGGTATCCTCAACTCCAGACCTCTTACGCCTATTTCCGATGACCCTTCCGATTTCTATCCACTGACTCCTGCCCATCTTCTTATTGGACGATCTTTAATCTTTGTGCCTTATCCACAGATCTCGACAGCCAGAATAACATCACTGCAGAGATTCCAGCGCATCGAGTTCCTTAAACAACAGTTTTGGCATCGGTTTTCTAATGACTATATTTTGTGGCTTCAACAGAAAACCAAATGGCGGCAGTCTCAAGGCCACCTCAAGGAAGGAGCTCTGGTCCTTGTAAAAGAAAAGGCTCTTCCGCCGTTGATGTGGTTGCTGGGGCGCATCGTTCGTGTTCTACCTGGACAAGATGGCGTCGTCAGGGTTGCAGACATAAGGACAAAGTAGGGAGTCATTCGTCGGGCCTTCAACAACATATGCCCCCTGCCATTGGAATCTATTGAAGGGACTTCAACGCGGGGAGTATATGGTCAGGACAGGGCCGCACGGACCGAGTCCGCTGGCACAGAGGGGACGCGGGGGGCAACGCGGGCTTAAAGCAGCGCGCCGCTCACCGCGGCGATCACCAGCAACCTTCGCTACGACGTCTTACGAGCCACTCGGGCGCACGTCACACATACCGCGGACGATTTCATTGTCGGGTCGATCTGTACAGTCTTACGAATACACCAGCCTTTTATACAGTCCACTGGCCTTTTACTGGACAAATATCCCAATCTACCATAGTTAGGGCTTTGGCCAGTACAGCCTCTTTCACCCTTTCAGCCCCGACCCCGTCGCCGAGACCCACAAGCCGGAGCTCAGCCTTCCTGAATGGTCTGCCCACTTTCGCTTCCTCCGCAATAATTTCACGCAGCTTTTGCGCGTGTGCGTCCGCTTTGGGCCCACTGGCCACGCCGGGGATCTCTAGTTTGCGTCCCCCGGCTGCCGTGTTACGCATCCGTACCGCCTCCATCCCAACCTCCTGAAGATTGATGGCATCAATCGCCTTCCCCATAACTGACGCGTATGTTGCGCCTTTTGCCTCGGCCTCGGGCTTGAGCGTAATCGTCACGACTGACGATCGCGGTGGTACGAGTTTGACTGCGGGGGCAGAACCCGCAGCCGTTTTCTTCTTTTGCCCATTGGCACCCTCCTTTGAGGCCAGAGCAGCGGCTGTGGCTTTTTTGGCCCTTGCCTTGGCGGCTTTTGACAGCTGCATGGTCCATTTTACCACCGGTGTGTTTGAGGCCGCAGCCAAAGAAGGGGAGGCCGAACGCACTTTAGGTGCTATCCTGCTGGGTGCCCTCTGGGTCAGCGGTGGGTTTTCCCATATGGGCACAGACTCCCGGGTCAATTCTGCAGGGGGGGCTCGGGGGGCTCTGGGGGGCCCTGCGGCCGCTCTGGCGTAATTGACCTCAGCCCTGCGTGCGTCATGCGCCAACGGCGGCCTCATGGGGGGCTCGTACGGGGGACGCCTCTCCATCCCGCCCATTCGCGTGTCGAGTGCCTGGAATATCTCCTTCTTGAAGGATTCCATTATGTCCCCCACGTAGACGGCTATCTCCTTCTGAACGTCCGTACCCTTGCGGGACGTCCTCGGCTCGTGCTGGTATTGTTTGATGGCCTTGATCTCGGCCTTCAGCAAATCCACCTCGCGGCGGAGCCTCTCATTTTCCTTATGCATCCTATGGTTCTCCTCAGCTTTGGACATGTCTCTGAGGGACTGGATGCATTCGAGCATTTCTGCGACCCCAATATTGATGTCCCTCTTTAATGTGCCCTTCAGGTTCGCGGATTTGTCAGCAGAGCTCTTCACCAGCATTACGCTCTTTTCCGCCGCCTCCAGAATCTCTTGCTTGGATTTATGCATCATGGGCGTGGTGATCTCCACCTCCTCCTCCTGGCAGGGGACGTCCGCGAACTGGCTTTCCCCCAGCGCCCTATCTACGTCGCCTTTCTTAAAATAGGCCAAGCCCTTTCCCCTGTAGGTATATTTCCCGGAAGCGGGAGCGGGGGCTTCTTCCTCCACTTCCTCCCCAAACTCTTCCTCCACCGAGGGGTCTCTCGCAGCCCTTCTGGCTGCGGCAAGCCCTATTGAGGTGCCCAGCTTCTCCACGCGCTGGTCACCTCCGCTCCGATCGACTGCGACCTTTTTGGCTTTGCCACCAGGTTTCTCCTTGCGAATTCCGGACGGCTCGTCGTCCGACGTAAGGGAGGCCTCCGCAAAGGTGCGCTTCTGGTGGGCCGCAACAAATTCCCGGGCATAATCCGGGTCTTCCGGGTCCTCCGCAACTCCGGACATTTCGGCCTCGTCTCCGGACCCTTTCGGTTCCACACCCGCTTTTTTGCCCGGCTTGTGCATTTTTAATAATTATTTGAGCGAAGGCGCTCCTTCGCTATTTTAAACAACTATTTTGCGCACTTTGAAAATTTTAGAAATTTTTGTATGGAAAAGTTTACCTAAGGTGGCAAATTCTCAGATGCTATGGCAGCCCTTTGCTGCCTGTAAAGTGACTTCAGTTCTCTGGATGCGCCCACAAAGTTAGTGCCATTGTCGCTCCACAATTCAGCGCAATGGCCACGGCGTGAAACAAACCGTTTGAAGGCAGCTAAAAATCCCGCTGCGGTCAAATCACTTACAGCCTCCAAATGTATAGCCCTTGTCGACATGCAAACGAATAGACATATATAGCCCTTGTAAGACTTGTGGCCCCTGCCTTTTGACGTGCGTAGATTGATTGGCCCCGCGTAATCAACTCCACTCTTTAAAAAAGCACGATTTGCAGTCGCACGATCTGATGGTAATTGACTCATTAACGGGTTTTGAGATTGAGCAGAAAATTGTACACAACGCACACATTTACGTACGGTTTATTTTACTGCACGTTTCGCACCAATGATCCAGTACCTCCCTCGCAAATAATTTAGCATCAACTGCGGACCACCATGTAAAGCTTTTGCATGTGCGTCTCTCAGTAGCAAGTTTGTAAAGTGTGACTTCGGTGGAATAACAACTGGATGCTTCAATTCTTCACTGATATGTGCACATTGCAGCCTTCCACTGACTTTGAGAATTCCGTCATCATCAATCCATGGATTTAATGAAGTAAGTGTACTCATTTTAATAGCCCTTTCTTTTAGTTTCAGATTTTCCAGATCATCTGCTAGGTAAGTTCCTTGAGTTAATTTTATACATGTTTTTAAACTATTTTGAATTTCAGTACTTGTAAGCCATGATTCTTTAGATATTGGTTCTTCGCGTCGACAGCGTCTTATAAACCGTTTACAGAATGCAACAATGCGCAACAACTTACTCAATGAGGAAAATTTCAGAATTATATCGCATTCCCTTTGATTTACGTCATCTGCACAAGTATTCACCACACATAATTTGATCTTTTTCTCTTCTACCTTTGTTTCTCCTACTAACTTACGATAATTTATATTTTTTTCCATTAGCCAAGGGGGACCACACTTCCAAAGTTGCTGATCGTTCACATTCATTTCACCACGGGATGCACAATCTGCAGGATTAGTTTTTGAGTTCACATGTGCCCACTGATTAGGTTCAAGAGATGTGATAATATCGGATACCCTATTTGCTACAAATGTTGTCCACCTATTTGGTCTGCTACTAAGCCACGCCAGCACAACTGAAGAATCCGTCCATGCATGAGCATTTCGCTTATCAAGATTCATTACATTCGCGACTTCAACAAGCAGACGTGTAAGTAGCACTGCACCGCATAGTTATAAACGGGGAATGGAAATTTGCTTTATAGGTGCTACTTTGGTTTTACACGTAATCAAGGAAACCATAACATTACCCTGACTGCTTACTACCCGAAGATATACTACGGCAGCATATGCTTCATTCGACGCGTCACAGAAGCCATGGAGTTCCTGCAGCTGATCATCTGTACGTGTATGAATCCACCTTAAAAGTTTAAAGTTTGTCAACCTTTGAAGGTCTTCTCTATACTTAAGCCATTCTTTCAACAATTGCGTTGGTAAATTATCATCCCAATCTATTCCAGAAAGTCATAATTTCTGAATAAACATTTTAGCCTTAATAATAGCTGGAGCTAACCATCCAAGTGGGTCGAAAAGGCGTGAAATGTCCGATACTACGTTTCTTTTAGTCACAGGAATCTTTAGCAAAGGCAGCTGTACAGCATATTCAAACTGATCTTCTCTTCGATTCCAAGTAAGACCCAGAATCTTCATTACTGCATCTATTTTTAAATGTATGCTTCCTTCTACAGCTATATTATCATGGCTTATTGCTTTTAATAATTCTTCATTGTTACTACTCCATTTTTGAAGTTCAAATCCTCCTCGTTGCAATAATTGATTCATCTGTTCGTAGATCATCTTACCTTCTTCAACAGATTCGCAACCCGTAAGTAAATCATCCATATAAAACTCTTTCAGAACCTTTTCAGTAGCCAAAGGGTAATATTCACCATCATCATATGCAAGCTGGTGTAAGCAACGCACTGCAAGGTATGGTGCTGATGCAGTTCCAAATGTTACTCGCAATAGTTTTAAATGTTGTAACTTCATATCCGGATGCTTACGCCATACTAATCGCTGAAAATCTGTATGTTTATCTGCAACCTTTATTTGTCTGTACACTTTTATAATGTCCGCTACTAAGCAAATAGGGTAGCAACGCCAGCGCATAAGAATGTGACGCAAGTCAAGTTGAAGTGTGGGACCCACTAACAAATCTTGATTCAATGAAACTCCGTTCGAACCAAGACAATTGCATCAAAAACCACTCTTACACGTGTAGTAGTTTTATCCTCCCGTATCACCGCGTGATGGGGTAAATACACTGCTTTAAAGTCATCTCGTTGACCAACAGGCACCTCCTCCATATGACCTAATTCTAAATAATCTGAAATTACCTCAGAATATTCCTTTTTCAACTCGGAATTGTGCATTAATCTTTTCTCTAGATGCAAAAATCTTCTAGTGGCGATTTTATTAGAATTGCCGTATTTACAACTGGGATCTTCACTACGAAATGGCAAATTAACAATATATCTACCTGAATCATCACGGTCTATAGTGGCTGCAAATATCTCTTCACATTTATTTTCTTCTTCGGTAAAATTCATTTTAGGATTGAATACCAACGTGTCAGATTTTAGCTCCCAAAATCTTTTGAGCAACTCATCTTCATTTGACTGAGTAATATGCATGCTTACAAGTGGATTTTGTGGTAAATTGCCTTCATACATTTGAATAGGCCCCGAAATAATCCAACCAAGTGATGTTCGTTGAGCTATAGGTGCACCAGGTGGACCTTTTATTACACCCTCTAACAAGATTTGTCTATAAATATCTGCACCGAGAAGAATGACAATTTTGTTGGTTGTGTGAAATGATGGATCTGCTAAACTGACGTCAGCAAACTCCGACCATAATTCAACTACAACTTGCTTTTCCGGTAGGATTGTTGTGAGTTTATTCAACACATAAGCCTGAACTTTAACTGTAAAGTAAAGTGAAGTGATTGTAGTTTAACAGTAACTATAGACTTACAGGCCAACGAAGGTCCCTGGTCACTTCCCAATCCTGTGATGATGCTTTTGTGTGGTGTTTTCTTTAGGTTCAGCAACTGTAATAAAGCTCGCCTGCGAACCTGGATCTATTAAACATCTTAGTGTGATACCGTTGCCTGTTTTTGACTCTACATTAACCAACGCAGTGGCAAGCAATACTTGACAATGTGTGGTTGAAAAACAGGTAGTGACGCTAGTGAATTCGTCTGGAGACAATGATGTCGTTGCTGTATTTGCAGCAACGTTTTGTTCCACCGATTGATTTGCGATACCTGTAATATCGGAGGAACTTGTAACAATTTTTGGGTGTAGCAACGAATGATGCTTCCGCCTGCATATACGGCACCGAGAAATTTGACGACGTTATCTTCGAATTTCTAACTTAAAAATAAATACTAACTATGTCGAAACCATTGTGGGTGATTTAATTAAAACATCTGCTCCAGGGCGACGACCGCCTTGTTTATTTATACCATTTTTTCTAAATAAGATTGAGATCTGCCCTGCAAAAACATTACTGTCCTACTTAGATATGACTAAAGTTTACAGAGATAAACCTAGAACGGAAAGGTTATTGCTCACCTGAAGCCTATTCATAATGCAACTAGTTCTACATTAAGTCGTTAGTTTAAAAACACCCTATTTAACAGCGGTATTGACACTTCTTTATTCTCAGCACACACGTGTAAGACACGCGTCCACGTTCACCTCGGCAGCAAACAGAAAAGGCCTTTCAATAATAATAATAATAATAATAATAATAATAACGAATTTATTTGTCTTCAATCTAAAATACAAAGTACATAGGGAACATTAGTACGCAAATGGTAAAGTTAAATGAAGAACAAAACGGTCTATGGCTCAGAAGCCGCAGATAGTAAATATCCACAGCTTCTGCTATTCTGCCACAGCCTTTTTAAAAAAAAATGTACATAGTAATAAGACGCGACATGAGTTGCGAATTGCGACACACGCTTCGAAATTTTTATAAAAATTCGCCAAGTAAAAAGTCGCCATATCACTGGACGGAACAAAACATTTACATACTAAGCAATCACTTATCTCAAAACAAAACGAAAAAACATAAACAAAAAAGTGCCTACACAATATGACTGGGGAGTGGACGACCAGAGGTCAACGCCAGGGATTGTTCCAGCACAAGCCATCTGCGAAATCTTTGCCGAAAAGTTGGTAAAGATAGCTCTACGGCGGCTCTAATCGGTGGAGGTAAATCATTCCAGATTTTCGCAGCGGCGTACTTGAAACATCCCCTAGTGGTAACAAGTTTAGTCTTCGGCACTAAATACAAATGACCTCTATCTCTTAGCGACGGTTGAGCGTTTCTAGTAATTAGCTTACTGACCAGATAAGCCGGTAATTTGACATTATGCAGTGAGTGCAGGAAGCAAGCGTATTTTAATTTGATTGTGTTGCAAATATTAAGCCAACCCTTATCAACCAAATGTGGAGAAATGTGATCTCTTTTTTGCACGTTAAAACAAAATCGTACGCATGAATTCTGCACTCGCTGAATTATTTTAATACTTTTTTTGAACAGGCAAGGTCCGAAAACTATATCACAATAAGATAAATGCGATAGAACAAGGCTATTGCAAAGCAGCACTCTGACATCCGTTTTAAGGAAAGGACGTATTTTATAGAGGTTCTTTAGAGAACCATAACTAATAGCAGCCTTCCTCTGTACATGCTGTTCGAATTTCAAATTTTCATCCAGTAAAAGACCAAGGTTACGCACAGGTATTTCATAAGGCACTAGTATATCATTTACTTTAATTGATGGGCTGAGTTCGTTAATTGCGCTAACCTGTTTTTTAGTACCCAGTGTAATGCGAACACTCTTGTTAGGGTTTAGAACAAGTCCATTCCTTGTAGCCCACTCAAAAATCGCAACGAGATCGGCATTGAGCTTAGGCACGACTGAAGAAATTTCAGGGTAGGTGGGCAGAGTATGGATGTATATCTGACTATCATCAGCATACAAGTGCAATTTCGAGTGTGCTACGACTTTTGTTATATCCGCTGTGTATACAGAAAATAGAGTTGGACCTAATATTGAGCCTTGAACGACACCCCTATGGAGTGGTAGGGTATTAGACGTCATACATATACCACTGCCATCCACACAGCGCACCCTTTGTTCACGTCTCTGAAAGAATGATTTAAACCAAGCTAAGGCAGTATCCGTCAAACCATACCACCTTAACTTCGCTAATAAGATTGGTATATCAACACAATCAAATGCCCGAGTGAAATCAAGCATAACCAAGAGTGTGCCCTTGCCCGAATCTGAGGCTGTAAGAATGTCGTCAGTAATATCTAAAAGAGCGGACGTGGTACTATAATTTTTACGAAAACCGGACTGTGTGTGAGGCAAGACATTGTTTTCTTCTAGAAAAGGGACTATTTGAAGATGTACACATCTTTCAACTATTTTTGACAATGCTGGTAATACACTTATAGGACGTAAATCCGAAATAGATTCGACTGAGGATTTTTTTGGTATAGGCGTCACCAGGGCACACTTCCAGGAATCTGCAAATACGCCACTTTCGAGAGATTTATTTACAATAAAAAGTATCGCGTCAAGAGAGTAAGGCAAAGTCAACTTTAAAATGTTCATCGAAAGTCCATCGACACCCGTTGAATTAGAAGAAGAAAATCCATTAATCATACGTTCAAGGGAATCTCTATCTACGGCTTTAAATTCAAATTTGTTGTCAGAATGTGGCTGGGATTTTATTTCTTGGATAGCTTTTAAATTAGATTGCAAAGGTATATTATTAATGAATTTGTTATTCAAAGAAGCCGGATCACACAGAAAATCAGGTATACATCTATTTCCGGGGTTTTTAGATACTATGTGTTTTAAATGACGCCACATTATTTTAGGTTTATATTTATTGTTATTAACAAAATGTGTGAAATAGGCCTGTTTTTCCGAAGTCAAAGCTCGGTTATAATAATTTCTTAGGTCCCTGTAGTACTGGTAATTTGAATCACACTTTGAATGTTTAGCCCGCTGACAAGCCTTATCTCTCATTACTCTTATCATTCTGAGAGTGTCAGTCATCCACGGAGCGGGAGGACGTCTAAACGTGCGTGTTTGGATAGGAGCGAATGTATCTACCAATTCAAGGGCGAGCTCATTAAATGTATCAACCATATTGTTTATGTCTGTCTTGGATTGCACGAAATCCCAGGGAGTGTACTGAGCAGCATTATGTATAGCTGCACCATTTTCCAATAAAGACCTGTAAGAATATTGCCGTGGTTTATTTTTATTTATATTGATAGGAAATTTTAAATTTACGAGGCCATGGTCACTTAGATCATCATTATGTATTACATCGAAGTACACAGGGCTTAAATTTGTTTTAGTAATAACAATATCTAGCAGCGTACTTGATGTGGAGGTAATTCTTGTAGGTTTACTGACGACCTGGTGCATATCATACGTGACAAGAAGGTCCTTAATACAAGATGGACATGATATTCCTCCACTGTCGGTTAAAAGGTTAATATTAAAGTCGCCCAGCAAGAATATGAGATCAAATTGAGAGGCAAAAAATGAGAGGGAGTCGTTTAAGCAGTTCAATGCTACACCTTTGCTCACCGACTCGGGACGATAGAAAGTGCCGAAAGCGATTTTGTGATGACCAAGTTTGATGCTGAACCACATTTGCTCGAGTTCACACGATGGATAATTTAAACGTTTTACATGTAATCCAGATCTAATGTACGCCCCTACTCCACCACCCCGCCCCGAACGCGGACTGTGAATCAATGTGTATCCAGTTATCGCATAAAAATCTACATTTGAATCACTATTGAGCCAAGTTTCAGTCAAGCATAGAATGTCAAAGTGCGCAGTAGCGAAGCTTTGATGAAGTTCATCCCAGCCAGTGTTTAGGGATTGTACATTTAAGAGCCCTAATGACAGGTATTTGCTTTTACCAGATCTATCCATTGCAAAATCAAAAAGTCTAAATAAAGTTACAACAAAAATATTTTTTTTTATATTAACAATGACTGCAGGATGGACTGGTAATTCTCTGGTGTTTGCACGGTTTTACAATCGACCCCTTACCATTGAGTATGACGATAATGCCTTTGCAGCGGCTATTTACATTGATTAATTTCTAGCTTATCATTCATTATAATATATCATACTGGTTTGTACTAATATGGTACCTATGTTTAATCGGTTATACTCGTAAGTACTCAATTATAATAGTTGAATTAAATCATATACTTAGGTACTTAAATTATTTCGCAAAATTTGTGTTCTAAACATCTACCTTGTGAATATAAATCTCGAGGATGCAACGTCGAAGTACAATTATGATGGTTAAACAAACTTACCTGAAGTGAAGTTTGACCGTAATTGTACGAGACGTTGCATCCGAAGAGATTTATATAAAGATCCCTCCCTTCCCTTACATGCTGGCCCCATATAAATTAATTTTGCAAAAAAGCTCTAAAAGTGAATGACGATGACAGCGCGGGTGACAAACTCGTGCACTCGGTTGGTATTCACTAGATGGCGCCTGTGTCTATACTATGGGTAACGTTTTATGTTTTTTTTAATAAAATTTCTTTTAGATAGTTCTTAATATGTGTTGGATGCCTGGTACATTGAAGAGTGGACTACCTTGTGAATATAAATCTCTTCGGATGCAACGTCTCGTACAATTACGGTCAAACTTCACTTCAGGTAAGTTTGTTTAACCATCAAGTAACCTTTGACACGGCTTGCGTGGAGTGAAATAGAACCTCAGCCTTGTCTATTGGTGTAAGTAACCTCGATACGGCTTGTATGGAGTAAAATCAATGACATTCAATCTCATTGAGTAAAATAAAGCATCAACACAGTTGAACAGTTATATATATCCTCGACACGTCATACGTTTAGTAAGTTAAACACTGTTACAGTGGTGCCTTAGTAAGTAGTTTAGTATTTAAAGAATTTCTTATTGTAAATGGCTTTTAATTTTGTTACAATCATTATTATAGAACCCAAGAAAAACCAATAAAAATGAGGGTAGATAATTTTAATGATAAATGATCTTAGTTCCTTACAACTATGATACATTCCATAATAGTTAATTTTCCTGGTAAATTAGCGTTATGTTTCAATACCTGCGTGTCGTAATATCGTTGATACGACATATAACACTATTACCGACACCGATGATGATAAACGCCTACGTTTTTTGAATTAAAAATGATTTCTTTACTTTACGAAGAATACCATAATGATCACTGTCTTTCAACTTCGAACTTTAGCATTTTCCCATCATATTAAATACTAATTTAATTTCGTTACGAAAAGTACCTACGTGTGATTCCGATAACACAAAAACACGCAATGACGTCTCGTGACGCGGGGTGCGGGGTTGCCAGTGCAGGGAACGGAAATAAGATATTTCTTTTTAGGATATATCTAAAAGTGTGAAGAAGAATGCACCATCGCATGTACTGCTGCATGTAATAAGTAATCGTCTTCGGTTGAGACCCGAAGTATAATTATTTATAGCGGACTGTAATTGTATAAAGTTAGGCGCTGATTCGGGCTGATTATGGTGGAGTGACCATAAAATTTTAGGGGTTATTCCGCGCTCGATTGGACCAGAAATGTTACGGCGAAAAGCGTTCGCCGAAACAGTAACGTAAGGAAAGGCGAAATTGGAGCATACGACTTACTTGGTAGGTGATGGGTTGTGCAAGGCAGGAGACGGGAAACGAACAGAACACGATCGCAGCAGGCGATTTAATGCACTTCACACCTTTCACTGCACTTAGTTTGCTAAGTTCATAAATTGTAGATTTCACGGGTAGGTTGCTTGCGCGCGCGCTGACCGGAGACGAATGCGACTCGCCACGTCTCAGCGTTCTCCTTCGATCTCGTTACGGCGCGGCTGATGTTGGCGCGCGGGTCGTTAGTTGAATGGTGACTCGATGAACGGATAGATGACGCTAGGAGTACTTTAATCGTCGGCCAGTTGGCTCGTACAATCATAATAATCATCCTTTAGCAATTATGGCATATTAAAGCTAGCAACTAATAATTATTATTATTAATTGGAATTTTTAACTTTCTTATTATGTATAGGTACCAAAGAAGTTTATAGTTCTAGAAGCACGATTTACTCGCTTTGATAATCTCACTAAAGTTATTGAAACTAAAAAATCTTTGAAATTAGGTATATAAAAATAAAGCTTTGATCAGTAGTAGTGAATGTACATCCTCTTAAGAAATAAAACAACAATTATGTTCAAAACGTAAACATCTTCAATAAAATTCTTAATACTTACTTAATCAACGAAAATGTTATGGCGAACTCCGTCGCTTTACCTGTCTAAAGGTCAAAATCCCTTGCGCACCGCGTCGTCTATTTGGTACGGGCACGCACCCGGGCGGTCGGTGCGCTTCGTACAAAAATCGCTGCAAAGTGGTAAAGCGACGGTGACCCCAGACCATTGAGATAGATACTCTCAATGCCCCCGACCGTACAGAGTACTAACTCTGTCCCATTAGTTACAAATAAAAATCCAAGGAACTACAATTCCTACTTTGGTAATCTGAAGTTATATTAAATTGGAGTGGACATTCAAAATTCGACTGTACGTTTGAAGATTACTATAAAAGTACACGACTTAGGATTCGAACACCGTAAGAACTCGAAACCTGTATTCGAGTATTGTGGATCCGAATACAGTCCTTCGAGTACGTGAGTACCTGCTAGGTATTCGAGTCAATCTGACTCGGCACATCTCTACTTCTAACGTCCTTACTTTAGCCATAATCAAGCTGCAAAGAAACCTCCAGTCAGCGGACTTTTTTATTTTTGTACTTTTTACACTAAATTAATAAAATTTTAATTAACTATTTACGACTAACATACATACATTCATACCAATATCCATCCTCACAAACATTCGCATTTATAATATTAATATAAGTAAGAAAATGCAGACTGGTTAACTATATTATTTTGTATTATACCCACATAATAAGTTTCAAATTCTATATTTTTAATTTTATCACAAGATGTACGAATAGGTACCTAATTGAAGTAAAATTATAGTCGTAAACAGTTTAAATTTTATTAATTTACTGTAAAAGTTACAAAAATCTAAGAGAAAAAGTCCGCTGACTGGAGGTTTCTTTGCATCTTGATTGAATGAAGGGCCTATCTAGTGTAACGTAAATATCGCTGTTCATCAGACGTAACTTTGGTAAATAACCCGCTGGCTGGAAGTCGGTTAGACAAGCTTATATTTCAGTTGTTTTTACGGAACAAATTCTGTCTTCAGATTCAGTCTTCGTCGCCCAGACAGGTGATCCCGCTGGGTGTAGACATATGAATGAAATTCTTTTACCAGTGCCAGTACCAGTTTAAGTTATTAGTTAGATTTTGTTTAAGCATAAGTTTAGATTTAAGATTTTAGTTTAGTAAGGTTTTAAAAAAAAAAATATTCAAGTGACATGTAACTGCAACGTTATAATGTTTTGTCGAGGCGTGTGTTATAAATATACTGAAATGACCCCCTAAGCTATAGCATGCATTCAAATTAACATCCTGGTAATCTTTATCGATACCACGAGTTGTAAAAAAATATAAATGGGACGAGCTGCGTATAGGTCGAGTTGCGAACGGGACGACTTGAGAATGGGACAAGCTGCGAATGGGACGAGTTTCGAAATGTGTGAAGAGTTGCGAATGGGTCGACCTGCTTCCGACCCCACCAACGCACTTGTTGCCTTTACCATTTTTAGATGGGTTTGTTATTTAGGATTTTTTTTACTATTTAAAACGCATTTAAATACGTAGGTATTATCTATTGTAATTATTAAAAATATTAAGTGGCGCCCAGGCGAAGTTTTCAAAATGTTGGTGGCAATGAATGGATTAATACGTCGTCCATGCTCTCTTCTGACATCTATTGCTTGATGCTGGGACAATGCTGGGACCATGATGGGACTGTGCGACATTTTAGCATCTCAAGCTTTGGGTTTGTTTTGAAATAAAACACACAATTTAACATTACTTTATATTATAACTTGCAACACTGATTAGAGGTTCAATCACATAATTCATTAACAATCGCTGCTGCTGTAAGCACGCGTACGCGTTGCCCGCGCCGACTGAAGGCACTGGCTAATATTACTTTGCTTTGATCAATCATTCGTACCTACTTAGGAACGAATCGATAACAACAACCAGATTTATGTATCTATCGAAATTAACAAACAAATCCGAAGCTAACGCCGACCGTAATCTGGCGTCGCCGGCATCTCGAGAACAGTCATCTACCACATTACTTTCCTATACTTTTGTACACTAAGGCGTAACAATGTAAGTACTGGTACCAATAGTTAACAGCTCCGTCGTTATCATTTTAAGTATTTTTCGTAAAATGTCATTAATACAATAATGCAAGACCAATTTACATGTAAACGCAGTATTACTGTACAAATTAGAGTAAAATCACATTGTAATAAAATAACACACTAACCTAAAATAACACAAGATGTTGAAATCGATTTATATATTACATATTTCTTACATAATCTCTATACACGACAAGTAAACACACGAGTCTTCGATAGCGCGAACTGCCAAGTGATGTGCGCCAGCTGCTGCCCCCGCCCGCTGCGCGCTACGCTAAGCCAGTCACTGCGTGGCGGCTGGCGACGGCTACTCTCACTGATAGGTTAACGAGTCTACATTTTACGAGATTATTGACATTTCGAATAAGCGAATATTATTAGGTTCATAGTTTAGTAGGTATATTAGTTATGATTTAAACTATTTACAATAAAATATCGAATTAGTTAAGATATCGCTAAGAAAAAACGTAGTCGTAACAATTCAAATAGGTAAAGTTTAAATTAACAAAATGATCACTTTTTGGTTAAAGATAAAGGAAACTAATCGTCGCTGGCCGTGGAGCGCGGCGCCGCCGACTTACGACTTCTTCCTGCAACAACGCGAGCGTTAGTGACGCGCCGCGGCGAAAGCGGCTAATCGGGGAGCTCTATGTTATAGTATTAGGGTTAACCGATCGGTCGATCCAGTTCAAAGTCAAGGGATAAGGATCGTCGGGACAGACGGGCATTCTGAGATTACGAAACAAAAATAATAAATAAAAAGCGAGCGCCGGGCGCGGCGGCGGCACTCACTGGTCGTGGTTGTCGGTGTCGGAGTCGTCCAGCTCGGGCTTGGTGCGGCGCTTCTCGTACACCAGGATGATGGCGCACAGCACGAACACCTCGGCGCAGATGCCGAGGAAGGGCCACAGCGCGGCGTACATGTCCTTGACGCGCAGCTGCGTGTGGTCGGCGGCGGCGCCGGCGTGGCACGAGTAGAAGCCGGCGTCGGCGCGCTCGGCCGCGTCCAGCTCCAGCGCCGCGCCCGGCACGCCCTGCTCGCTCTCCAGCAGCCGCACGCGCCCGCGCGCGCCCTCGCCCAGCGGCTCCGACGCGTTGGCCTCCAAGGACGCGTTGTAGCTCCACGACACCTCCGGGTACGGCTTGCCGATCACCTGCGGCGGGAAGGAGCGGGTGAGCGAGGGAGTCACGTGTGGCGTGGCGCTGGTGCGGCTGGTTCCGGCGCACGCACCCTGCACTGCAGCTTGATCTTCTGGCCCTCGACGACGTTGGTGTTGTCGGGCAGCCGCACGACGGGGCGGCCGCGCACGGCCCACAGCCGCTGCTCGGCGCCGCGCGCGCACGAGTAGTTGCCGTAGTCGTCCTCCACGGCGCGCGCGCTCAGCGTGAACACGGCGCCGCCCTCGTCCAGACGGAAGCGCCCCTTCAGCACGGTCACCTCCTCCAAGGGTTTAGAGTCCTTCGTCCTGCGATCGGAACGAAAAATTATTTCAGGCGGTTTCTTACAACGACCGGAGACAGTACCAGCAGTCCGATCGCCCTCCGAAATTAAGATAATTATACATAATTATCCTAATTTCGTTTTCCAAAATTTACGAGGCAATCTTAAACAGGCAAATCAGTAATCAAATCGGTCATCTGTTACATGACAGCCAACATGGGTTCCGTAGGAGTCGCTCGACCACTACAAATCTTTTAGCTCATGTGGATTACGTGTATTCTGAAATGGATGGTGGTCGGCAAGTAGACGTGGCCTACTTCGATTTTCGGAAAGCCTTTGATCTAGTTGATAATGACATCCTTCTGCAGAAGCTGGCAATATTTGGTTTCAGCCCAAATCGACTGAAGCTGATGGCTTCATACCTCAGAAACCGCCGCCAATGTTGCTATTGGTAAATATGAATCCGTCGATTACTGTACGGGATCAGGAGTGAGTCAGGGTAGTAGTACCTTAGGGCCTACTCTGTTCCTGATTTTGGTCAATGATCTGCCGGAGCAAGTACATGAAGCTGAGTGTCTTTTATTCGCGGATGATCTCAAGTTGAGTCTGGCGATTACGGAATTCGGAGATACTGAAGCATTAGGAAGCAGAAGGACATAGATTCTGTTTGGGAATGGAACCGAGATAATTATCTTCCTCTCAACAGTAATAAATGTAAAGTTATTACTTGCTCAAGAAAAAGAAACCCTATAGATGCAACTTATAACATTTTTGACGCACCTTTAGAAAGAGTAAATAATATCCGTGGCCTAGGTATAATAATTGACGTAACACTTGACTTGCATTCGCATGTGACAACTAGCTGTAAGATGGCTAATAAAATGTTAGGCATTGTTATGAGAACCGCAAATCAGTTCGACAACCCAAAAGTGGCAACAAACTATTCAATGCTTATGTCCGCAGTTAACTGCAGTACGGAGCTGTAATTTGGGATCCTTATGAGGATAAATACGTGCGGATGGTGGAAAAAATACAACGCAAGTTCGCACGGTGGCTGTATAAAAAACTTTACGGCTACTACCCCTATCTATATCCCTAAATGTTTGTTTCCGCCATGGTCGATATGGACACCCTCAAATTTAGGAGACTGATGCTGCTCCTAAAACATTACCTGTCTATGATACGCCACAAAATAAGACAGCCCGGAGAGTGTGCTTATTGGTTCCGAACAATATACCTATTGACGCGCATGGGCAAATAGCAGCACCGCACCCGGCTACTGGCCCGTCCGCTGACACGCACTAAACGCGCCAAGTATGCGCCCACTGCCCGTGCACTACACAATACACTGCATAGGGGATTTGCTCGCTCAGCACAATGACATCGACATTTTCTTTGACCATTTTGGGAACATTATAATTAATTTATATTGTAATCTTGACATTCCTATCCTAGTTTGTATTTTTCCATCGCTTCACTCGAGTGCACTCGAGCGCACTCCGGCGCGCGCTCTAACCTTTCCGTGGCTTGGTGAATTTTACTCTGATGGCTGTCAGAGCGTAGTTTCATCCGTTCTGTGGTTCAGAGCGCAGCCAGGCAGCCGCGAAATGCACCTACAGCGCGCGACAACGCGGCGTTGTAAATCGGTCAGGGACTCAGGGCCCCAGCGCGCTTTCGAGCACACGCACAGCCCACAGGCATTGTTTGAAGTGGTCTCGGATCGCAATTTCGATTTGTTTAAAAATAACTACCTCTCTGATATCATTTAATCTACAAGTTCCATAATAATGGAGTAATGCAACAATAATAATTGTAGTGTGAAAGGCTGTCGAAATAAACAGAAAGATTCGAAGTTATCTTTTTTTACGTTACCGTAAGATTCTGGAAGGTACCTTTAATTATATTTTATTTATTTTAAACTTAAGCTTGTTTACAAAACAAATAGGTAATACGAAAGTAAAGGTAGGTAGGTATGTCATTACTTATCTACGTAAATTATTTTGCCGTGCGATCGTGAGTCTGTGACCTGTGCTGTGACTGTTGTGATGTAGAAGGTACCTAAGCTACCTGCGTAACTTATATTTATAGTGAGTTCGTAAGAATTAAAATCGCCAGTACTTATCATGATGTAGGTAATAGAATATAGGTATATAACGTAATAAAATGTGGTTTCCGTTTTGTTTTCGTTATATGTTCAACTCTTCATATCGTGCAGTGTTTGCTTGTTTTCAAGACTTTGAGTGCTTGTTTGTTAAATAGGTAAATAGGTAAGTAAGTAACTTACAGAACTACATTTTACTTGGTGTGCAATCACATAATAAATTACTTACTAAGGTTGCGTAGATATGTTTATTTGGGGTGCAAATTTGGGAACCTCCTCGTGGTGCACCCTGGGGTAAGGCCTCTCGGCCCACGTTCAGCGTGGGACAAGGGGCTTTATGCTAATCCCTGGCGCCCCTTCTGGGCGCCGAATTCTAGGCAGTGCCCCTTCTGGGCCTGCACCGTCAAGTGCGTGCCCGGTCCGGGACGCGTGGTCGTAGCTCCTTATGCGAGCGTGCGACCCGGAGTAGGCACGCACTTGATGACTCGCCGCTCCTTCTGAGCGGCTTTGAGGATTGGGGTTTCGGCGGCGCTCCTTCTGAGCGCCGTCCTTTGTGTGTGCGGGGTAAGACCTCGCGTGTTGTAGGGATTGTCGTAAGGCCTCTTCCCACCACCCTGGGACAAGGGGCTTTATGCCAATCCCTGGCACCCCTTCTGGGCGCCGAATTCTAGGCGGTGCGTGCCCGCTCCGGGCCGCGCGCTCGTAACCCCCGTTACGCGAGTGTGCGGCTTGGGGTGGGCGCGCACTTAAAACGCTCGCCGCTCTTTTGAGCGGCTTTGAGCGGCGGCGCTCCTTCTGAGCGCTGTCCTTGGGGGCGTTTATGTTTTTGTGTGGGATACGGCCTCGGGCACCGGGAGTTGAGCGTCGGGCTCGAGACCCCGGTGTGTGTTCGCGAGCGACTGTGGAGTAGCGGGCCTGACGGAGTCTGTCCACCTCTGTAGGCCGTGAAAGATACGGGGGGGCCGCCTGGTTGAGGCTCCCGCCACATCGGGAATCGTCGGGGCATGGAGTGACCTCCCGGTTTTTACCGGGGGTCCGTCTCCGAGTTCCGGGGTTTGGGTCAAGGGCCCGAGGTCGAGGGTCGGTAGGTGTTTGTGGGGCTAGGGGTCCGAGTCGGAGCCAGATTCGTGGGCGGTTTCTGGGTCTGAGTCGGGGTCCGGGCTGCCGAGTAGGATAAGGCGGGCTGGTGGAAGGCCGCGCTATTTGTTGTGTGTTTGTTTGTGGTGTTGCCTGTCTGTGGTGGGGCGCTTGCGGAAGCAAGCGCGAGTGGGGTTGGGCTTTGGTGTGGGTATGACTATACCTCCCCAAAAGCCCAAGGGTCGGAGGACCAATGTGTCTTTGTCTTGTGTTTGTCCTGTGCTGTCCTTGTATCTGTTATTTTGGGGGATCGCGTGCCCATTAGAGGGTGGGCACGCTGTTTTGTGTTGTGCCGTGCGCGAAGTTGCCCGTGTGTCGGCGCGTGACCGCTTGCGGTCATAGGTTGGCACACGGGCGACGGGGTGACCGTCGCGGGTTAATCCCTAGTGGTATGTACCGCGACATCCACCTCAGCTTTCAGCTTCGGATTGTTGGGCCCCCAAGGGTTTAGTGGGTATTCCCCTCCGTCTCGCCCTCCCAGCCGGGACTTAGCTCGGCAGCTGACCTGGAGCCTCTCTCCTTGTCAGTGGGTGCGGAAAGGCGGACGGGCGAGTCTCACATAACTGGGTGCCTCTTCAAGGCCCCGGTACTCGTAATGAGTTCCCCTGAAAAAAAAAAAAAAAAAAAAAAAAAAAAAAGATATGTTTATTTAGTCTATTTGCTTTCATCCCTAACACACGAGTCGACGGCGTAGGTACGTTCGGTACAAAACGCACCACAAAGTATTAACTACTCTCCGCGTAGAGCGATAAGGTGCTATTTCGAATGCACACGGTGCCTATCTAATATTGTAGGTTATTAAAACGGCGGCTTTCTTCAACATCAAAGGAGTGCAACTTCTGTACGTAGTACTATTATTTATTCTGTGGCGCAGCAACCAAACAACCATCAAATTGGATGGTTATTTTTCACTCTGACGGCTATTTGACGTTTAAATCATTGTTAAAATGTATCAAAGTTTGTAATTTAAGACAAAAAGTCTCGAAAAATTCCGCCTGTTGTTTCGTATTGTTTTACTTTTTAATATTTTTTTTAAATATGATATAAAAGTGGAAAAAATGGAGACAGAAGAAGAATTTTCTCTCGTTTTGGACAGGAATACTTCATAACAGGTAATAAAAACAACTCGATCGTTCCGTGGCTCGGTTGCAACTCAAACGGGTTAAACTTTAACCAAACAACTACACCCAAAACGACGGAACACACTCAAGTACTCAATTTTTTTTAATTGTGACGGGTCGGAAGCAGGTCGTCCCATTCGCAACTCGTCCCATTCGCAGATTGTCCCATTCTCAGCTCGAGCTGCAAATAGGACGAGTTGCGGACGGGATGAGCCACGAACGGGACGAGCCGCGAATGGGACAAGCTGCGAATGGGACGAGTTTCGAATGTGTGACGAGTTGCGAATGGCACGACCTGCTTCCGACCCATTGTGACATGTATTGTTTAATCAATTGATTTCATATTTTAGTAATTGTTATTTTTAGTTTCTTGACATTGCTTATTTTATAATGTATAAGTAGTATGACGTGCCGACGTGCTGGTCAAACTGTAAGCCGGCATGCAATTGATTAAAATAAATAAATAATACAATTTTGGTTATCTTTACCTATGAAGGAATAAGCTACTTTCAGTGTTAAAAGTTTGACGGAACCGATAATTATTTGATGATCAAAGTAGGTAATCGTACTTTAGTTATGGCTCTATGATTAGTTAACCTCGCAGCGATCGTCCTTCGCTGTCAAACAACATAATCGCGATCAAATAAATCTTAGCGTGTAAGTTTTGCGTCAGTTAGATAAGCAGGTGCCAGCCTTGTCGCAGTGTTATCTTTCGCTTCTAAAACACGGGCTTTTCCGTAACACTGCAGCTCGTTCAGATTGACAACATAACAAATTAATTCGCCTCAAGTTTAAATAAGATAATGAGTAACCGGTTCTTTCCGTCATTGTACGATGAGTCAACCGATTCCTCTGCTGTTAATTAATCGCGCTGATGAACTATATTTAGTTTAGTCTGCCAACGTCCAGCCAACACGCTAGCCTGCTCGTCGGAGGGTTTGCCCGGCACCGGCGTGACAGCCAGTGACAGGACATCGCACACGCGAATAGTGCTTATATGCTTATTACTTAAGAGAGAGCGTTGTTGTAACTCTCAAGGCGAACGCTCACACTTATGCCAGTTATACCGAAGATTCAAGACTTTTAAACTACAAAAGAATAGTTATTTATTACTCTTCAAGTTCTGTTTAGAAAAGATATTGCTAAAATGTGTTGTTACACAGCTGCTGCTGGGCCACGACCGAAGACGTGTAATATCTCTTCATATTGTTTGCTTGGAAATACTTGGAATTACCGGTCGTGACCGAACACATATAACCTAGGGGGCGGAAATGAGAATGAGCGCCGCTATGGAAAGTAAAAGCTGAGCGCCAACTTTATCAAGTTGTAAGTGTAGGTTCAACAGCAAATTAAGTAAAAGCTGAGCGCCAACTTTATCAAGTTGTAAGTGTAGGTTCAACAGCAAATTAAGTAAAAGCTGAGCGCCAACTTTATCAAGTTGTAAGTGTAGGTTCAACAGCAAATTAAGTAAAAGCTGAGCGCCAACTTTATCAAGTTGTAAGTGTAGGTTCAACAGCTAATTAAGTAAAAGCTGAGCGCCAACTTTATCAAGTAAGTGTAGGTTCAAAAGCAAATTAAGCGCCAGCGCAGAAGTAAGAAGTAATCGCCTCTGTGGTCTAGTGGCTAAGCCACCGGTTTCAGACCCAGAGGTCCCGGGTTCGATTCCTAGCTGGGGGTACATATTTGTGTGCTCGGTTTGGTTGGTGGTAGGGCTGTTAAGTCCGCCTTGCTAGCTACCACCATCTTAACTAAGTCTGTCGCCATAACAACGATGTTTATAGCATTGTTGTGTTCCGACAGTTAGAGATAAGATAGGCAGTTCCTTAGTGGTTGAGGATTCCGGGTTCGCGGGCTTCCACCTTCAGCCTTATCGTCACTTACCATCAGGTGAGATGAAAGCCAAGCGCTCACCCGTTGTAGAATATAAAAAAAGAAGCGCCGGTCCACAGCAGGTGTGGAAACGTGTCTGGCCATGCTTTGTGTTTGTGCTCTGATCACTCACCACTCGTAGACGAGCGTCTTGTCGGCGCTGGGGATGGAGCAGTTGAGCGTCAGGTTGCGGTTGATGTCGTAGTACACCGCGGCCGGGCCCTCCTCGTCCTCGCCTGCGAACAACCACAGCGTCAGTGCGCGCCCACACGCCCCGCGCCCCCGCGCCCCCGCGTCACGGATAGCCCCAAGGGTGCCACACATTATCGAGTTTTCGTTAATACGTGCAATAAAAGTGGTGTGAACGAACCCTACAAGTCAGCAGATAGAATTACAAAGTCCAATTATCGATCGACTGCGACGTACGGTTAAATGATGAGATGACCTCTTTTAATTTGGGTCGACGAGAGACGGCGGCTGCTACCGACTGATAGTAATCTACGACGATGTGATGGTTAACCATAAAGAGCAGCGTCGCCATACTCGCCATGCACGCGCGCGGTGTTCACTTATTAAATTTATGTATTGATATGATAGCCTTTGTTTGCTTTTACCAGTTAGAGCAAATGTAGATAATTATTTTCTTAGTTCAGGAAAAGCAAGCAGTACCTCTACTTGTTATTATTTCATTAATAAAAAAATGGCAAACAGAATCTTCTATTATAATTAGAAGTGAATTACCTAATACATAACGTGTTCGAACGTTACAATAAATAAAACCGTTTAAAAAGGATTTGACAATCCGATCGCTATTCAAAAAATACGAGCCGATTATTGCGAAAAGCAATTATTGATATCTACAGAAACGGTTCTATTGATTTAAAAGACAGAGATGATAAAATGTTGATAACAGTCGGTGGCCTAGCTACCGCTTATCACAATGTGCTCTACTCGACAATAAGCATAAAACTCGCTCTACATATCAACAGCAGGTCACCCGGCGGGCGGTGTGCGCCACCGCCGAACCGCGATCCCAACACTACGCTCACGTGTAAATACACTACGCTACGGTAACTCATTGGCATAAACTCTAAATAAAAGTCAGCTCTACGATAAATAGATAAGTGTCAAAGGAATGGATATATCGGTACATATAGGTACTAAACATAGGTTCAAAAAAAGCTAATCAGCGATAATTCAAAATAGGAGTAGCGCCGTGTCCGGCTGTGTACCGGCGGCGGCGGGGGCGGGGGCGGGCGCTAGGTGCACCCGCACGCGGTGCGCGTCGCGGTCGCGGCTGCAGGTGTAGAGGCCGGCGTGGTGCGCGCGCGCGGCGGGCGCGGTGAGGCGGGCGGTGAGGCCGGTGAGGCCGTGCGGCGCGGGGTGCTCGGCCGCGGCCATGTCGGGCGGCACGGCGCTGCCGTTGAGCCGCCACTCGGCGCGCGCCTCCACGCGCAGCGGGCACTCCACCGTGAGCGGCCCGCCCGCCGCCACCGACACCGCGCTCTCCGAGCCCGACTCTGGACGGTCCGCTACGCTTAGTCACGGGCTCACGGGCTCACGGCACCGAGCCCGGAGCCCGCGCCCGATCGAATGCGAATCGGGCTCGTGCACCGAGACACCCTCCCTCACACACGCCGCTCTGCCGATAACTTTCGACCTATACTTTACTGACCTTCGCTTTTCGCTTCGGTCTTAATTTTGAAATAATCAAATACTTTCTATAAAATTATCCATCTACTCACGAAACTTGCCTACGTCCTAGTATGGAACGATATTCTGGCAGTGAGCCAAATAGTCGTCTGGCACGTACGAATTCGGTATGACGTTTTACGGATCCTCGTTTCTATGTCAATAGATCGCGCACTATATGAAGACTCTGAATGCCATTCAGCCGAGTGATCCCCTCTAGGTGCATTAATAGCGGCCTTACGCATAGACTCCTACTTAACAGCAAGGCAAAATAAAATCAATCGTCGACATTTTTATTCGCGGATCACTTTAGAACAGCTCAAACGATTTGGCTGAATCTTTTTAGGGTTCCGTACCCAAAGGGTAAAACGGGACACTAGACTGTCCGCCTGTCGCCAGGCCGTATCTCAAGAACCGTGATAGTTAGACAGTTTAAATTTTCACAGATGATGTATTTCTGTTGCTGCTATAACAACAAATACTAAAAAACAATAAATAAATATTTAAGGGAGGCTCCCATACAACAAACGTGATTTTTTTTGCTCGATATTGATAACAGCAACAGGTATACACAATCAGGTCATAAATATTGTCACACAGTAAAAACTTTTCTTTTAGAATGTTGGCCACAAAAAAGTTTATTGATTTCGAATTTCGAATTGTTCATAAAAATAAAAATGTATGCTTTTTAGAATTTTACTCATTTTTAAATAAAGACCGTGTTGCAGTTATTGCGTTGCATCGTTGCGGTTACGCGCCAATTCAAATTTTTGACATACTGAAAAATTTGAATATAACCAAAAGATTCGTTTATCGTACCATCAAACGATAGAATGAAGACTAGTGTAGATGACAGGTCAAGAAGTGGTCGCCCTCGGTCTGTTAGGACTCCAGCAGTGATAAAAGCTGTGAAGGCGCGAATTCAAAGAAATCCCAAACGTAAGCAGAAACTGTTGGCCCTTCAGATGAAGTTAAGCAGAATCACGGTGAAAAAGGTGTTAAATGAAGACTTAGGGCTTCGGGCATATCGAAGAAAAACAGGACATCGTTTGAATGCTCGTCTAATGGACCTGAGACTGAAGAGATGCCGCGCTTTGTTGAAGTGGTACGCGGGAAAAAAATATCGGGAAATTCTTTTTTCGGATGAAAAAATTTTTACCGTAGAAGAGAGCTACAACAAACAAAATGATAAGGTGTACGCACGCAGTAGTGAAGAAGCGAGCAACCGTATTCCGCGTGTCCAACGAGGTCATTTTCCATCCTCGCTCATGGTATGGTTGGGAGTTTCTTATTGGGGCTTAACAGAGGTACATTTTTGTGAGAAAGGTGTAAAAACGAATGCAGTTGTGTATCAAAATACAGTCCTGACGAACCTTGTGGAACCTGTTTCTCATACCATGTTCAATAACAGGCACTGGGTATTCCAACAAGATTCAGCGCCAGCTCGTAGAGCGAAGAGCACACAAGACTGGCTGGCTCATCCGGCACGAAGACTGGCCCTCCTCCAGTCCAGATTTGAGTCCGTTAGATTACAAGATATGGCAACACTTGGAGGAAAAGGCGTGCTCAAAGCCTCATCCCAATTTGGAGTCACTCAAGACATCCTTGATTAAGGCAGCCGCCGATATTGACATGGACCTCCTTCGTGCTGCGATAGACGACTGGCCGCGCAGATTGAAGGCCTGTATTCAAAATCACGGAGGTCATTTTGAATAAACTTTATTGTCATAAGAATCTATGTTTTGTTAAGTTCATTTTGGTATATAAATGGTTACATAATGAATAAACTTGTCTCAATTATTTTATATTAAACATGTGACAGAATTTATGACCTGACTGTGTATAGACGATTGAAATATTCACAGAATATTGAAAAATTGAGAGATTGAAAATAAATAATTAAACAAAAATTAATATTTAAGGGGGGCTCCCATACAACTAAAGGGTTTTTTTTCAATTTTTTTCTCAGTTTTAATAACGATAACAGGTAAAAACTTTAAAAATGTACAAAATACCTATTTAAATACGGAACCCTTTGTGCGCGACTCCGACTCGCAGTTGGCCGGTTTCTTTTGTTCTGTTGTTTGACAGTCAGGGCACGGTTTGTGTTAAAAAAATTTTTTGGAAGTTCGTTGCAGGGAAGGTCATGCAGATGAAGTCGCTAGTTTGTAATAACAAAATATTACTTACATTGAATTAGGACCTATGCGAAAACACATGATGTAATGAGACTTTTTAGGATTTTGAGTTACAAATAGTGTCATCTTTTTCTAATTTTTTTTGTAACGCTGAGTCTCTTTGCAAGGAATTTTCAGAAAATATTATTTAGACTTTTTATCATTAGTACGACGATCAATGCAAATAAGAATATTGAGTTGGAAAGTTATTGCTACAAAATAAAGAAAAAACTGTGATTTAGAACTTCCATGTATATTTCTCTATGAAATAAGAAATGAAATGAAATAAGTTGAATACCTACTAACAATGACTAAAAAGCACGAGTGGGTGTAAAAAGTGATTTGCTCGAGCCAGTCCCCAAATGAGAAATACTGTTCAGTTACCGGTTGTTTCATAAACCAACATTACTTTATTTATTTTATTTATTTATATCTTAGAAAGACCCACAGCTTATTCAAACAGTATAAAGTAGTGGTAATAATAACAATAATATAGCCAATTGGCCATAATTACAGGTCCTCACAAGTACCTAACATACTCAATAGATTCAGTTACTTAATTCAATTTACCTTTATACCTACCATACCAAAGAAATACAAATATGACAAAAAACCATAAGCTATATTAGATTTGACTGACGCTACAGCATGGTTCCTATTGCTCTGTGTGCAGGCTGTCAAAAGTGTTACAGCATCTTATTGGCTCTCCAATTTCATAAATATAGATTGAATGGGATTCAAACAAACAAAGCAGCAGCCTAATATAATAAAATGGGAAATATTTTATTAATTTATATAACTTAAAATAACATTAAAATATATTTGACAAAATATAGTTTCAAGTATGCCAATTTAAAAATTGTACTTAACTTAACTTGAGTATTGTTACCTATTAAAGATGTAAGTAATATGAGCAATACAAATGATTTAATAAGCATGAACTAACTAATGGCTCTACAATGGAAATGGCACTCTCATGGTCCATTCTATCAATCTTAACTATAAAAATATGTCTTCAGAACATTCATAATTTAAACTATGGCCTTGTAGTTAATACTTTAAATATTAAAACTACTGTTTGCATCTTAGTAACACAAAGGCTAACATTGTCTGATAAATTTAATTAGAAATGAAAGTTAAACTTGTTTAAAATAGATAAAGCATAAGTTGAGAGGCTGTTTAATAAAATGTTTATTACATGTTTGCACATGATAACCATATTATCATGGCACATACTCAATTATCTCAAGTAAACTTAAGGCTATAATTTGAACAAGAACAATAATAAGCCTCATTAGAGCCGTCAATTCAAATTACTTAATTGACAATAAATGCTCTTGTATTTAATTAAGTAATTTATAATTCTAAGTCTTAACAGAGCTTGTGTTTATATAGTCTTTTTTATTGTCTCGTCTATTACTGTGTCCCTTGGCAAAAGCCACCTTAAAAGTATAGCAATTTTGCGAAATAAAATGATTTATTTTAAAAATATATTAAATATAAGTACCTACCTTGATTTTCTAGTATGTTCATAGTAAAAATATATTATGTTAACCTCTTACAAATAAAGATGTTTTTGGACCAACTAAATGATAAATTGGAACATGTATTTGGGTAAAAATTTTGAATAGCTGCACATGAATTAGGTAGGGGGAGGGGGGAGGGGGGGAAGGGCTATCTATTGGTGGTACTCCCACTCTGCGGAAATGAATAGTTTTAGAGATATTAATTTTTCTAAATTTGTAAATCCTAACCTTAAAAATCAATAATTTATCGCCCTAATTTCGGTCCCTGATAGCCCCGGCGCTGCGGGAAGTGCTGCTCCTCCGCTCCTGCGTAACAAAACGTAGTGTCCCACGCTCGCCCACCCAGCTTCAGCTTGCTGGTCGCCGCAGCTGCGGCTCGTGCGGACCACTACGTGTTGTTACGGCCGCGCCTCCAGCTTTTTAAATACACTCTAGGGTAGGGCAGACTAGTACTATGTGGAGTCGGGGTTGACTAAATCGATTCTGTGACATATTTACTCACCTATAAAACAAAACAGTGCAACATCACTTTTCAAATTCTCCTAAGAAGTATGTGTGAGATCTCAATAAAGTCCCACAGCTTTATTGAGTCTCGAGGGGTTTGGGGGAATATCATTTACCATTAAACATTCACTAACACTCATTATGATCTACTTTATGCAAAGAAAACATTATGCACTTTAAAATCTTACTTGACACTGACTAACCGCCGTACTCAGAGACGTCAATTAAGTTTTAATGACAATTAAGTCTCTTGCTGTCACTTTCGTATGTATAGTGATAAATAGAGAAGGAAAGACATTTAATTGTCATTAAACTTAATTGACGTCTCTGAGTACGGCGGTAAATGTGCTGACCGCACGATGCCATTATTTAAGAGAAAAAAAAAACAAAAAAAAATGGCGGATTAGTTAGACCACAAACAGTACATTCAGAAACTCGTGTAAATAATATGGTTAAAAAATACCAAAAAAACAATGTCTGTATTATATTTAAGCAGATTACAATTAAGCACATTATAATTAAGACTATTGTTTAAGTCAAAAGAATAAAAAATTGCACTTTTAAGTTAAAAAGAACAAAAAATCAAAATGTTAATGTAATTTTTGGCAAGTTTTTAAACGAAAAGTTGTATCTAAACGTCATTAAGTCAAAATCGATAGTAATTGTTGTGAAAGATAATAAAACTAACTCGAAAACTAATCATTTCTGCAAAAATTAAAATCAGCATTGGAATCTCAGCTATATAAAATCGAAGCCTGTATTTAGATTTTCTTCCCTTTATTTTACCATTTTGGTTTGACATTAAATGATTAAATTTTAATGATTACGGGGCAGGGGGTGGCGACGTTTGGGGAAAATGGAGGTACCTATGGTTCCACTTAGATAAGAGTAGATCCACACAAAGTAGGTACCTACCTACCTATTTCATTTTAGTGGTAAACAATGCTCACATAAACTTTGGGAAACAATGCAACTCGAAAGTGTTCAATAGCACTCGATTTTTACAAAGTAGATATCCTCAACTTGCCCAACGCACAATAAACATGTAGGTATGTCATTGACTACCATGGACAGAAATCCATAGAATTGGCCAATGTTAATATGATAAAAATACAAAAAAATTAAGTGTCTATTACAATCTCACGCACACTTAAAAATTTATCACAAATTATTGGCGAACTCAAAGTCAGGTCCGAAGATACACATCGATATTTACTCCAACTTAAACTCGAAAGAATCAAATTGAAACACCAAGATAGTAGAATATTAAGTAATTTTACTTACTTTGCGCATTTACAGGGGCTCCATTGGATAAAAATAGAAGTGCTACAGAAATATATAATATCTCCATGATGCTTCCGTTCTCTTGCTCACCTCTATAGTAATATTATTTTTAAAATATAAATACTAGGACTAGCAGTCAAACACTGCTGGAACGGCACCGAATGGAGAAAGAAAATCAAGCAGACACGATGACGCACGCCCTTTTTAAAATGGCGAATTGTTGGCGATGGGCCGATGGCGCACTAATCAGAGATAAGACAAACTTCTTTTTTTATGTCAAAGACACAACACAATCATGCTATACAGCCATAAACAGACTTAATTATATTATATATTCAGATGAGAAACATAATCACGACTATTATCCCCGAAGGGTTAGTCAGTACTATGGTCAGATACTAGGCAACGAATGAAGACCGTAAAAACAGTCCTCTACCATAGTACCTACACTTTTCACCTAATAGCGACTGTACATGTATGTGCTCAGCGTGACAGGTGGTGAGCCCATCGCCGCATTATGCTGTTAAATGTATGTGCAATCTTTAGCCCGTTAGTCGCCTTTTACGATATCCAAGGGAACTAACGGACTAAAAATTCTTCCACCGCAACACGGTTATTGGGATGTAAAGCGGTAAAATTACCCCGGTAAAATAGGGTATTTTACGATATTTTACGTAATATTTGGTGTACTCGCCACGGGCGAGACGTCTTGTAAGCGTATTAAGATACGCCTAGCGCCATCTAGCGTTGTATCGCGAAGTTGGCGCGCAACAGGTGAAGGAACGACACGGCCGGCGAGTGAGTGAGTCTGTCTGCTAGCTAACGCGAGACGCCCACAAAATACGCGCGCTGGTACCTGCCCTTATAGATAGTGCCTGTGAATATAGTGCCTGTGATTAGGTGAAAGGACTTTGTGCTGTGCCGTGACAAATCGCCTACATCGCCGCCCGCCAGCTCGCTGCCCCGTCTCCTGCCTTGCCCCCACCAATCATCTACCAAGTAAGTCGCATGCCCTCATTTCCGAAACCTAACCAGACCTGTCCTGGGTCCACACACCTTATTCCGTCGCTGTTACGGCGAGCGCCCTTCGCCGTAACATTTGGTATTTTTGGATCTATATTGGATCGCCGAAATTTTTGTTCTCCCAATTGGCTACTTGACAGTTCCGGAAAAGTATTTTAAAAATTACAAATAATCCTCTTACAATATTTTTTTTCTCGAAAAAGCTTTACTTATTTTAAAAAAAACTATAAGTACTGCATTAATTTTAAAATTCGCGCGAAAACGGTTGGTCACGTGACATTTTGGCCTGTGACGTCACACTTCATTACACAACTTATTAAGTAAGAAAACCAAACAATATAAAAAGTAATAGTTTAAAAAACACTAGAAAAACACGCTTTTATAAATGCACGTAAAAACAAAAAAATAAATTATGGATCGTTCAAGTTGTCTCTATTTCTGGGCTGAAGTGTAAACTATGTTCTTATAATTAATTATAATATTTGATTGTAAAAGCGTGGGGCGCTGGAAAAGGAAAGACTTTTGTATAACTTGCTGAGAAATTAAGTTAAGCAATGTTACGGGAAGCAGGTTACACAGATTGGCGTTCTAACTGGAGTTGCAGCACGACTAGTAGGTGGCTCTACATTAAACAGTCTGTTCAAAGTAACAGTTTGTCGAACTCAGACAAAACATGTGCCAGCTGCGAGGAGATACGACATTCACCGCTATTTTTAACGCCTCTTCTTTCAGGAAATTAAGTAGGTACATAAGGGTCATGCGTCAACAGTGGCAGAATGTAGAGTTCTTGTTCGTGGACGAGATATCTTTGGTTCCCTTTGGTAACCTTTTGGCGACATAAACGTTATGCTCTTGTGCGACCTCATGCAGCTTGCCCCAGGAAGTTAGTAGGTATTAGTATTTGTTAACAAGAAAGTCTTTCCTGTTCCAGCGCCCCACGCTTTTACAATCAAATATTGTAATTAAAAGCACATAGTTTACACTTCAGCCCAAAAATAGAGACAACTTGAACGATTCATAATTTATTTTTTGTTTTTACGTGCATTTAAAAAAGCGTGTTTTTTTCACAGACGTATAATAACATATACGTCTGTGGTTTTTCTCTGGTTTTCTAGTGTTTTTCAAAGTCCATAACGTGGCCTTTCTCACAAGTGCAAACACGACTAAGATACGATACTCTATCATGGAATGCCAGTGCCTATCTTCCGGGTGCACATTTTTGTGAAAATGCCCAATTGGCAGTATGGTCTCTGACCTTAGCCTGTTCCTTCAAGAAATTTTTTTTTTTTTTAAAAAGAATACCGTCAATGAACTAAAACTAACCGTAGCGCATTTGTTCTAGAGTCTATTTTTCTGTGAGTAGTTAGATACCTACCGGGCGTCAACGACTCAACGTCAGTCGTCAATCAACGACAACGTCAGTCAAATTCACAGATAGAGCTGTGAAAGTAACGAATAAGTCCCTACGCGTAAGTACTCGTTACTGAACAAAATTGTATCTACTTGATACAATCGTATCGTTACTCGTTACTTTCGTTACACAACGAACTGTCGTATATATAAAGATAGGAAGAGCGACAGGCAGCAGCGTATGAACGTCTATTCGGTTAACGATGTTGAAGTTGTTGGGCAAGCCGCAGCCGACGCTTTTGCGGATTATTTTAGTTCGGTGTACCAGAACAAGGTGCCTGCAATGGACCCTGTCAACGCAGTGCAAGCCGCTTATGTCACTATAACTCCACTTGTATTTCAATCTCAAAAATATTTGAGATAGTTTTATGCCAACAAATCAGTAAACAAACTGTAAATCTATTGCATATTAGTCAGCACGGTTTTCGAAAAGCTTGTTCTACCACTACTAATCTAGTAGCTCATCTTGACTTCATTTATGCAGAACTAGACGCTGGTAGGCAGATTGATGCTGCCTACTTCGATTTTAAAAAGCATTTGACCTGGTCGACAATGCCATCTTGTTACGTAAATTGGCAGAAATTGGCTTTGTGCCAATACTTGTGGAGTTTTTCTCAAATTACCTGCGTGACAGACGTCAATTTGTAAGAGTTGGTGATTTTGTATCTAGAGACTATTATACAAGATCCGGGATAAGTCAGGGAAGTACGCTAGAGCCACTGCTTTTCCTCAATTTTATAAATGACTTGCCGAAAAACGTTTATACTTCGAAATGCCTGTTATTCGCGGATGACCTTAAATTAAGCTTGAATATACTTATACATGAACCCTCTGACTGTAAAGCATTGCAAAAGGACATAAATGCGGTTATGAATTGGAGTGAATTGAATCGCCTTCCATTTAATAATAATAAATGTAAAGTCATCACGTTCACGCGTAAACGTTGTTCACTTAATTTTGACTATAATCTATCTAACGCACCCTTACAAAGGGTAAGTGAAATTCGTCACTTAGGATTAACTTTAGACTCTGGATTGGACTTTCATTACCATGTTACCACTGTATGTAAAAAGGCTAGCAAAATGCTTGGCTTTGTCATACCCACGTCTGCTCAGTTTGAGGGGGTTGGGGTTGCCTTGGTACTTTACAATGCCTATGTTCGTAGTAAGTTGGAGTACGGTGCCATTGTTTGGGATCCGTGTGAAGAGAAATATGTTCTTTTAGTTGAAAGAATACAGCGCAAATTTGCACGTTGGCTGTATAACAGAACATACGGTTATTACCCTTGCTTACCTATATCCATCCTTATTTGTTTCTGGTAATGTTGGATTAGACACGCTTAAACTTAGGAGGGCTATGCACATGATTTTGCACTATCTTTCAATATGCGTAACAAGATAGATAGCCCAACGATATTAAGCAAAGTGGGGATATTGGCTCCCAAGCGTCTATCTTGGGACACGGAGGGGACGGTTGCGCCACGGCGGCGGTCGCGCCTGCTGTGCTGGCCGCCAACGCGCACCAGGTACGCCGCGCACGCGCCCACCATTCGGGCCTTAAGGCTCATTGGGGATATGTTATGCTCGCTCACGACTACGATACTCTCAGAACAATAACTAATATTGTTCTGAGACGATACTGACATATTTGCTGATAGCTTTGGGTTACTATGTTATAAAGCCCTTTTGTATGTTAATAGTAATGTGAGTAATATATCTAAATAACATCTAATTCAATTTGACTAATATTTGATTAATATCTAGGTGACAAAATGACATGTAATTTTTCTTGAAAAAAGCTTTTTTTTATATTATTGACAGTATGTATTTTAGTTTTTAGTATTTTTTATTAGATTCCGACATTCCTTCCGTATTGACCTCAATTTATTACCATTGATATTATTTAATTAGATTATTGTGTTACATTTAAGTACTACATATTTTCGATATGCAATTTTTATTGACACGAGCTTTTCATTGATTGTTTTACTATTACTGACAACCTTTATTTTGGATTAGTTTTAAAACATTTCTTTTGTATTGACCGTAATTTATTTATTCTGTATGACATTGATAATTTCTTTTTAGCATGGTGGCGTTTTGGGCAAACTGTAAGTTAGCATGTGCACTGTCTAATAAATAAAATAAAATAAAATATTGAAATGCGTGTCTTTTCTTCGTACTCTTCGCACACGAACCAGTCTGGTGCCTGCTTTACCTATTGTAGTTTCGTTACTGTACTAGCATATTTAAGCAGAGTTTCAATAATGATTGAAATAAAGAATTGCGAGTATATGTTTGAAATTAATCATATTTAATTGAAGATATGTACGGACGGATTACAAAAACGAAACAAAAAAAATCTTCAATACCTACTAAAGAATAAAAAAAATCATGTCAACACAATTATGGAATTAAAATTTAAAAAAAAATTACATTTGGTTCATATTTAAACAGTTTTATCATCTGTGAAGGAACAGTGTACGATAAGTCCATTGAGATCACAGACTTATATGTCTGTGATTGAGATCTATCTATCTCAATGGATAAGTCGATTACAGATGCGAGATGCGAGCGACGCGAGTAATATAATTTAATCTAGTTTACCGATTCGGTACTTTGAATCAAGCTCTCTCTATTGTCAGATCATCTCTACTAAGTCTGTCATCTGTGTGTGTGGTGTGTCAGATGAATGTGCGTGTGTGGTGTGGTGTGTGGTTTTAAATGCTCCCGAAGACGTTTATTTTGGAATAACAAGAATTTTATTTTATTTCTTAGTACGACCACAGGCACAGATGTGAAAAAGCTTTTATAAAAAGACGATGTAACTATTCAAAAAATATTTTGCTGTTTCTAACAAAATAGTGTTTACATATCTTGAAAAGCTCCACTCGCAAAATTACCTTTTACGTGTATTATTCTTTCAGGTCTTCTAGTCCCGATTCAAGTTTATTACGCCGTACCATTGAGCTGAATTACTCAAACAAAAAGCGGTCCAGTTCCTTAAAATGGATTGTCGTGAATGGCATCTTCTTCTTGGTGTTTGCCTATGATTTGTAAGCTATATTTTATTTTCTATATCTTGGTTGCCTCATATAAACCGGCTCATGTTTAATATACTCTACTAATTAGGCTTACCTTACGTCCCGGTTTCAAGCATTGGTTCTGGCGTCCCGGCTGGTTTGGTATTTTGTTCCGGTTAAACGTCGGAACATGTATTAAGAAAAACAAACGTACTAAATGCCATAGAAGTAGGCTTGGATCTTAAAAAATGGTGCATGAATTTGTATAAAACGAGTATTCCACTTTGTTATAAAAAAATCAGAGATTGTACTTCGACGTTGCATCCTCGAGATTTATATTCACAAGGTAGTCCACTTTTCAATGTACCAGGCATCCAACACATATTAAGAGCTATTTAAAAGAAATTTTATTAAAAAAAACTTAAAACGTTACCCATAGTATAGACACAGGCGCCATCTAGTGAATACCAACCGAGTGCACGAGTTTGTCACCTGCGCATGTTACCTACATGGTTACCCTAAAAGTGTTTTGTGTAGCAAAAAATTATGTGCAAAAGGTGTTGTAAATCACTGATGCAGAGTGAGTGGAATGACTTGATAATGGATGCAAGACAAAACAATTGTTTGTACTGAATAAAATATGTTTATATTTTCTTTACGTACGTGAAAAACAGTTACTCAGACAAAAATCAAAACAAACATTATTTGACATAAACAGAAAAAATTCTGTCACTCAGAATATGCTTTGAATCGAACATGATTCAAACCATATTCAAATGATACCATAGAGCATACATTGTACCTCTTTACAACACTCCTCCTCAAGTGGATAGCTCTATGTATTCAGCAGCAGGCTCACAACATAGAAAAACGAACATCATTATAAAAACCTTAAACGTTAAAAAAGTATACACAACAAACACAATCGCTCATGCATAGCCTTCTAACATTCAGGCTCTAAGATTCATCTGATCTACGCAGGACTCGTGCTTGCATTTCGGTAAAGCTTTAGTAAAGATATCTGCAGTCATTAGCTCTGTTTGCAGGTATTCTAACGACACAATGTTATCATTAAGTTTCTCTCTGATGTAGTGACATCTAACATCAATGTGTTTTGTTCTCTAATGATGAACTGGATTCTTGGCAATCTGAATCGCTGACTGACTGTCACTCAACAGCTTGACAGTTTCATCCTTTCGTGAGATCTCTCTCATCAATGTCTTTAGGAACGTAGCTTCTCTACTCGCTTCGGACATCGCTACATATTCCGCTTCTGCACTTGAAAGTGCAACGGTGCGTTGCTTCTTGCTTTCCCAAGACACGGGTGCTCCTCTTAAAATGAATACAAAATGTCTGATCACAGGAGAAAAAGTCTCGTTGAAGTCTAGTCCATGCCTCTTTGTAAAGCCGCACGCTACAAGCCTGGCTTTATACCTAATTTTCCCCCCAGGTTCTTTTTTAATTTTGAAGATCCATTTACTATCTACTAAATTAACACTAACCATGTTAGGATCAGGCTTGACTAAACTCCAAGCTCCGTTCTTCTTTAAAGCATTTAACTCAGCATTAATGGCTTCTTGCCATTTCTCTCTGTTATTACCACTGAGTGCTTTTTCCACAGTTGCAGGTTCGCTGTGTTCTTCAATTTCTGCTTGATACAGATGATAATCACTATATTCTCTTGGTTTTCTTTCTCTTTAAGGGTATCATTTTTCTCTTGTCGGCGGTGTTGCGAACTCTTCCTCAACCAATTCACTCTCGACATCATCAGCATCATGGAAAAACTTAACTTGCCTCTCCTGCAGAGCTGGTCTCTGATCAACTGTTCCTTCTTGAATAGTTGCTCCTAAATCTATTCTTTCTTCAACAGTCTCAGTTTGGGATTCTGTTGAAAAATCTAGCATTATGAAATGAAATAGTATTTATTTGCCAGAACATATGGATTGGGTAAACAGATGGTATGTTATAGTTAGAACTGTCAAATGTTCGCCTTATAATCAAAGGCATGCAAAAATTAAAAATTAAAATGTCACTTACAATAATAATAATAATATTTATCTTCCATTATAATATTACACATGCATGTCAAACTATATAATTAAAATTGATCATTTGTAAATTGAAATCAATAAATACAGTAAAACTAAAACAATACACTCCAACACCACGAGGGCACTTAGGCAGTTTCAAACTCTCGCAAAGAATAAAAACATTTATCAATAAGCCATTGGCATAGCTTCATTTTAAAACGATTAAATGGCATCTCTCTAATTACTTGGGGTATTTTGTTATATACCTTTATTGAGCTTATAAAACTGTTCTTGTTATGCATATTACCTTTGCATGGCTGCGTCTTTAATTTGGTTGGATCTCTTTGTATGAATTTACTGTTGTCACTAACTTTTTCAAACAGGTAAGGGTGTTTTTTAACAAAAATTCCCACCTCCAAGATATACAATGATGTAACTGTTAGGATGTGCAGTCTTTGAAACAGTGGTCTACACGATTGCATTGGGCCAACCCTACATATAGCTCGGATACATTTTTTTTGTGCTAATAGAGTCTTATTAATGAGAGTTGAATTTCCCCATAACAGTACACCGTATCTGAGAATGGAGCCTACATAGCCATGGTAAGCTGTAATCGCTACGTTTTCGTTGACAGTGCTACTTAGTTTTTTAAGAGCATATACAAATTTGTTTATCTTTTTACATGTAATGTCAATATGTTCTTTCCAATTGCAATTTTTGTCAAGTGTAAGACCTAAAAATTTTGATGAATTATTATTTCCTATTGTATGTCCATTATTTTGAATATTAATTATTTTGTCAATAGTGTTATAATTTGAAAATTGAATGTAATTTGTCTTAAATAAATTAACGCATAATGAATTTTGCTCCAACCATTTAATTACGTTGCCTAATGCTATGTTGATTCTAGTTTCATAGTCTATATTTTTGTTGTCGTCTGGTATTATATATATATATATTATAGAGATATCGTCAGCAAATAATATACATTTTTCGTTCGTTGCGTTAGGCAAGTCGTTTATGTAGAGAAGAAAAAGTAAAGTTGATAATACGCTCCCTTGAGGCACACCTGTTTTGTTAGTCAAAAACGATGACCTATGTGGTTTAAGTACGTTTTGCCCATCGAAAGCTGTTATATCTACACACTGAGTACGTCCGAAAATATAACTCTTTAACCATTCTAACGCTTGACCTCTGATACCGTATCTTTCACATTTAGCTATTAGTACTTCTTGATTAACCATATCGAAAGCTTTACTCATGTCGAGAAAGATAACGGCAACGGGTCTTTTTTTATCGACGGATTCGGTTACATATTTGACCAACGTAAAGGTTGCAAGAGTTGTGGATTTACCCCTTTGCCCAAGAGGTCCTTTTGTTTCTCTTTGAAGATTTTCTTTCAATTCTGATTTAGGTTTCTCTCTAAAAACCTTAGCTTCTCTCTGGTTGAAGAACTGATCCTCAAAAAAGATCACATCTCTTGCTTTATGAATATGAAGTTTAGCAGGATCACAAAGCCTGTAAGCTTTCGACTCGGTGCAATATCCAACAAAAACGAGCTCCTTGCTTTTCGCATCCAGCTTTTTTCGCTTAGCTTTGTTGATGTGCATAAAAGCTTTACACCCGAAGACTCTCAACTGTCTGAGATCAGGCTTCTCTCCAGACCATGCTTCCAACGGTGTCACCTTCACAGCTTTGGTGGGTGAGCGATTCTTCAGATAAACGGCCGTATTAACTGCTTCCGCCCAGTAAGAAAAGCGTAGGTTAGCTTCCTCTAGCATGCATCTAGCCTTTTCCATAATGGTACGGTTGGCCCTTTCTGCTACCCCGTTTTGTTCTGGTGTGTATTCAACAGTTGTTTGGTGAATAATACCGCTTTCTTTAAATAATTGACTAACTTGTTTATTTACAAACTCTTTTCCATTGTCCGATCTAAAAATCTTTATCTTTTTGTTGGTTTGGTTCTCAACCAATTTTTTAAATTCGACAATCTTTGAAAATACTTCACTTTTCTCTCGCAAGAAGTAAATAAACGTGTACCGGGTTTTGTCGTCAATAAGTAAAAGAAAATATCTCTTCCCGCTGTGCGACTCTACGCTCACAGGACCGCAGACATCTGAATGTACGAGCTCTAGTACTTCAGTTGCTCTGGTCGCGCCACTCTTTTTAAAAGGTATACGTGTTTGCTTACCTTTAAGGCACGGCTCACATTGTAGGTTATCAGGAATTTGGTACCTCACTCCTTCTGCTAAACCATCTCTAAGCAGCTTCATGTTTGATGCTCCAAGATGTGCCAATCTCCTATGCCACAGCTCAAATTCATCAGACATCGTTGCTGAAAAAGCAGACTGGTTAGTATTTGTAATAGCTTTGAATTTGTAAACTCCTTTTACCTTCTCGCAGCTATGGAGTACATTTCCTTTTATACAACAATCACTCCTGTGATATATCTCACAACCATTCTTTAAAAATACTACAGTAAAATCTCTGTCTACAAGTGTACTTACACTAAGTAGGTTTGCAGTCAGTCCAGGGACATACATCACATCATTTACTCCAAATTGCATTCTCTCAGCCTTCTGCACATCTCCTGATCCAATTGCACTTAACTTCTGACCATTAGCTACACTAATATTTACAGCACTATCTAACACTCTATAGTCTGTAAGCCGTCTTTGCGATGGGTCATATGAGATGACGCTCCAGAATCAACGATCCATTCGATATTATCTTTCATCATGGCAGTGAACGCAGTCAGCAATGATGATACTTTGCTATCCTTTTTATTTGGGTTCTTTGGACATTTCATAGCTTTATGAGGTCCACCGCAAATAAAGCACTTGACTGTCTTCTCTTTGTTAAACTGTTTTTTGTTCTTTTTGCCTTCCTTTGCTCTTACATTGCTACTCTTAGCTTTGTTGTGCATAGTTAAAGCAATCTCATCAGAGGACGTCGATGGTTTTACATCGTCCTGCTGTAACAGCTTGGTTTTGACGTAATCTGACGTCAGGGTAATGTTTGAGTTCTCAATGGCCATCTTCATTGGATTATAGACCTCTGTCAATCCTTGTAACATTAGCGCTGCCAACATTTCATCATTGACCTCTTTACCAATGTCTCGTAGCTGCTGTGCTACTTTCATTATCGCCGTAATGTAGTCTTTGACGTTACTAAATTGTTCCAGCTTGAAACTAATGAGTCGGCCTAGCAAACGGCATCGGTTGGTGACACCCTTGTCTTCAAAAGCATTTACCAGCGCTTCCCAACACTCTTTCGTCGATTTCGCTTGTCTCACATGTACCAATAACTCCGGATTAATCATAAGACAAATTTTTGCCCTTGCTTTGGAATCTTTTTTAGTACCGGTTAGATCTGTTACTGGGGGCGTAGTTGATACATATTCCCAAACTTTTATTTAAAACCAAAGATCTTCGTGAGTCAAACAAAGTTCCATTTGGAATTTCCATGTCGAAAAATTAATCGACCCCTCTAATCGTTCGAAAGTAGGAAGGTTAGTACTCATCTTATTTGTTTGATTGTAGCTGTTTCCGTGTTCAGAACTATCTCCAGCTCCGAAATCTCTAGTCCACATCCACTGTTCAAATTTCGATGTTGGTGCACATAACCTGTTGTAAATCACTGATGCAGAGTGAGTGGAATAACTTGATAATGGATGCAAGACAAAACAACTGTTTGTACTGAATAAAATATGTTTATATTTTCTTTACGTACGTGAAAAACAGTTACTCAGACAAAAAACTTGAGAGGTGTCAAGGGACACCCGGATGGAACGAAGTTCCTTTCGATTAATTAGTGAAGGAATTGTAATAAAATTTTATTTTTTTAAGTTATATTAATATTTTTTTATTATTAACAAATATAATGTTATATAAACTTAATCAGTAGGCTCAATTTTCGTAATAATTGGCTTGTGGTAACTGAAGTAGGAAACATATGTTTGGGATTCTATTTTACTTCGTAAACACAACAGCGTATAGGTTAGAACACGCACGGCTTGCTAAATACATACGTTCTGATATTGTAATATTAAAATATGATTTGAGGGGACTACGAAACATCGTTTTTCTGTGTTGTCGTGCGGTCACACGCCACGCCGCGGCTGATGGCAATCAAAAAAGCTTTGTTCCAAATTACAAGTAGATAATAAAAATAAAGTTACCTATAACTGTGTTCTTAATAATATACAACTAAAAAATAAAAAAATTATGATGAACAAAAATTCAACTCGTGGTAGGATTTGATCTCAGGATCCACGGCGCTTATACGGGTGAGTCCGATGCGCGAACCACTACGCCAACCAGGCGATAAGTTGAGCGACGAAATAATGATTTACGTTTGCCGCACAGCTTACTAGCAAAAAGTGTCGTGACAACTTTTCGTAAGAATTTTTTCCGTCTAGCCCCCTTTCACAACGCGCGATAAGGAACTTCGTTCCAAAATCAAAACAAACATTATTTGACATAAACAGAAAAAATTCTGTCAGTCCGAATATGCTTTGAATCGAACATGATTCAAACCATATTCAAATGATACCATAGAGCATACATTGTACCTCTTTACAACAAAGGAAGCATGGATAATCATTATATACGCATGTGGAAAAACTGCGTAAACGACGATCGCCAAGTAAATCAGGTCAGTCAGTGTTTTAAATATTACATTTTGTCGATGTTATGATTAAATTACAAAGACAAACGATTTTTTAAAAACTATGTGATTCGTTAGCGAATATTTGACTCAGAACCTCTTAGTGAGACATTCAAAGTAGAAACGTTATTGAAATATATTTCATAGTACGTTTCCTTCTTAATTTCGATTAATACTTTCGCTAGTGCCTTTGTGGTTACCCACATTTTTTTACTTTTTCACTATTTATCGATTTTCAAGAATACATAAGACGTTTAGCTTTTTTAAATAATAATAAAAAGTAAAAACACATAAGTAGTACCGTGAAGTGATTACGGTCAGTGCTAGTATGAAATCTAGTATCGTGACGACATTACGATCGATATTAGGGGTACCTACCCTATGCTGTGACGCGATTACGGTAGTTCTATTCTTCGGTCATTCCTTCCAAATGACTCTTTTGTTTGCGCGAGGCAGTAGTTACCTTCATTCTATTTTATTTTTTTTACTAATCTTTTTATTGGAGTGTTTTTTTGTGTGCAAGTGATTTCTACAAAATCTTACAGTTCCGCCTTACATACTGCACACTTATGTAGTACCGTGACGTGATTACGGTCAGTGCTAATATGAAATCTAGTATCGTGACGCGATTACGTTCGATATTACGGGTACCTACTCTTATGTAGTACCGTGACGTGATTACGGTCAGTGCTAATATGAAATATAGTATCGTGACGAGATTACGATCGATATTACGGGTACCTACGCTTATGTAGTACCGTGACGTGATTACGGTCAGTGCTAATATGAAATCCAGTATCGTGACGCGATTACGATCGATATTACGGGTACCTACCCTATGCTGTGACGCGATTACGGCAATTCTATTCTTTGATCATTCCTTTCAAATGACTTTTTGCGCGAGGCCTCTTGCCTACCACAAGGCTTAGTGACTCCGATTTCAATAAAGAACCGTAAATAACGGACGTATATAAATCTAATATTGAAAAAGACTTACGATCTGTCATGACCGTAGCATAAGTACACAGTCCGGATCTTACCCAGACCATCCAGGACGCTAGGGATACCTAGTCGTAATAATCCAAGCGCAGCAGAGGAGTTGCCAGTTGTAAATCCAATATCGTCGGATTTTCTTGACGTTCTTGGAGTTTCTAAAGTGAAGGATACATTGGGACCCAAAATACCAGAAGAGGTATCTAAACGCTAGGGAAATCCTCATAGATGGTATGAACAAAGATAATAAAAAAGAACTGTTAGCAACAACTTTGATACCTGTTTGAAGTGGGCCAAATTATGCTGCATTTACATTATGAAAATACCATGAATAGAAAAATGCTTACACTACCTGCCTACTGTTGATAAAAAATTCTTGTCAATGACACAAGATGTTAAAAGAGACGCACACTCTTTTAGAGAAAATTTGGGAGAAAAGATAGAAGCTGCTAAGGCCGCGGAAAAATCTGGTTTGCAAATACGGAATACTAACAACATTGGACCGTCAACTTCACTAAGAACTACGTCGCCCAGCAGGGAAAGTGGCAAGACCCATCCAAGCAACAAGGTCATGGGTTACCAGGCCGGGTGGGAGTAAGCAAAGATTCCCGTATCCACCTCCGAGGCGATCAGCGCAAGCACCAACGTCCGCCCGCTATCACAACAATAAGTTCCTTTAAATAATATCACTTGTCGTCTATGGCAATGGTGCGGGAAACGCAAAATATTTGTCTTTGCATCCTACATAAAATCTAAAGATAACTTCGAGGCGGATAAGGAGTCACGGCGTATGAATATCGATACAGAATGGCAAATGTCGGCACCTGTGTTCGAAAAAATTGTTCAATCGTTTGGGACACCTCTTAAAGATCTCTTTGCTACTTACCAAAATTATAAATGCAATGAATATGTCTCATGGCAACGAGACCCCTATGCCTTTGACATAGATGCATTCACCTTAAATTGGAATATATTTTATTTTTATGCTTTTCCCCCTTTCTCGCCCATATTAAAATGCTTCAGGAAAATAATTAACGACGAAGCCACTGGTGTACTAGTCGTATCGTATTGGCCGAGTCAACCCTGGTATCCCCTACTTAGCTCAGTAGCTCACCACCAATACACTTCGGCCCAAGTGACGATATGTTATTATCACCTTTCAGGACCCAGCACCCCCTTTGCAAGAAACTTATCCTGGTAGCATACAAATTATCAGAAAAGCATTTCAAAGACAATCGTTATGTAATGAAACAATCGAGGTGATGATTTCCTCATTGTCTACATCCTCACTAAAACAATACAATGTCGCTTTTACGAAATGGTGGAGTTATTGTGATATTTATAAAGTTGATTTCTATAACTCCCCACTTCCATATCTATCAAAATTCCTTACGGTCAACTGTTAACAGCAAAAATTGGTTGTAACGGGTGATTTTTTACGACCTTTTTTTTCAAGTTGGCAGCACTGATATGTAATGGCGCCCAAGCGTAATCTGTCAAAGTCAAAATTGTTCATTAAACTATGCCATTTCGTCATGGAAAGACTTACAAACGAACAACGATTGCAAATCGTAGAAATTTATTACCAAAATTCGTGCTCTGTAAAAAATGTGTTTCGCTTGTTACGGCCATTTTATGGTCGACATATTCGACCTAGTGAAACCACAATTAGAGGTGTTATTACCAAATTTTGTACCAAATTCACTTTATTGGACATTAAACCATCGACTCGCATGCGTACAGTGCGTACCGAAGAGAATATTGCATCCGTAGCAATCAGTGTCAATGAAGATCGTGAATATCCAGAATTTTTAGTTTTTCTTTAAAGACGACCTTGGACGAAACGTTACCGTCAACGGGGAACGATATCGATCCATGATCCGTAACTTTTTATTGCCCAAATTGGAAGATCTGAACTTGGTTGACATGTGGTTTCAACAAGATGGCGCCACATGCCACACATCACGTGAAACAATAGACATTTTAAGAAATGAATTTGGTAAGCAATTTATCTCTTGTTTTGGTCCTGTAAATTGGCCATCAAGATCATGCGACTTGACGCCTCTGGACTATTTTTTGTGGGGCAACGTGAAATCGTTGGTGTATAAGGACAAGTCCAACACTATTGAGGCCTTAAAAGACAACATAACACGTGTTATTAGTGGAACTCAGGTCGAAATACTGGAAAAAGTAATGCAAAATTGGACCTTTCGTATAGACTATTTGAAACGTAGCCGTGGTCAACATTTGCATGAAGTAATTTTTAAAAAGTAAATGGCAAGAACCAGTTTATCGATTTCAATAAAGATTTTGTATATATAACGCATTTTTAGCTGTTTTATTTCAACTTTAAAAAAAAGGCTCTTAAAAAATCACCCATTAGTTCATTAAATATGCATCGTTCTGCTCTAGCTATTTAGGGCAAACGTTATAGTGAAGCTGATTTAGTTGTTCGATTTTTTAAAGGTATTTACAGGACTAAACCTAGTCATCCGAAATATTCGGAGACGTGAGATCCAAAGATTGTAATCGATCACCTTAGTAATTTATATCCAAATGAGGAACTTGCTCTGGAGTTTATTACTAAAAAATTAGTAACTCTGCTCGCATTGTCAACTGCACAACGAGTAAAGACGTTATCTTCGATTTCTAATTTAAAAATAAATAATAACTATGTCTAAACCATTGTGGATGATTTAATTAAAACATCTGCTCCAAGGCGACGACCGCCTTGTTTATTTATACCATTTTTTCTAAATAAGATTGAGATCTGCCCTGCAATAATATTACTGTCCTACTTAGATATGACTAAAGTTTACAGAGATAAACCTAGAACGGAAAGGTTATTGCTCACCTGAAGCCTATTCATAATGCAACTAGTTCTACATTAAGTCGTTTGTTTAAAAACACCCTATTTAACAGCGGTATTGACACTTCTTTATTCTCAGCACACACGTGTAAGACACGCGTCCACGTCCACCTCGGCAGCAAACAAAAAAGGCCTTTCAATAACTGCAGGATGGACTGGTAATTCTCTGGTGTTTGCACGGTTTTACAATCGACCCCTTACCATTGAGAATGACGATAATGCCTTTGTTGCGGCTATTTACATTGATTAATTTCTAGCTTATCATTCATTATAATATATCATACTGGTTTGTACTAATATGGTACCTAATTATATTTAATCGGTTATACTCGTAAATACTCAATTATAATAGTTGAATTAAATCATATAGGTACTTAAATTATTTCGCAAAATTTGTGTTCTAAACAACTACCTTGTGAATATAAATCTCGAGGATGCAACGTCGAAGTACAATTGATGGTTAAACAAACTTACCTGAAGTGAAGTTTGACCGTAATTGTACGAGACGTTGCATCCGAAGAGATTTATATAAAGATCCCTCCCTTCCCTTACATGCTGGCCCCATATAAATTAATTTTGCAAAAAAGCTCTAAAAGTGAATGACGATGACAGCGCGGGTGACAAACTCGTGCACTCGGTTGGTATTCACTAGATGGCGCCTGTGTCTATACTATGGGTAACGTTTTATGTTTTTTTTAATAAAATTTCTTTTAGATGCTCTTAATATGTGTTGGATGCCTGGTACATTGAAGAGTGGACTACCTTGTGAATATAAATCTCTTCGGATGCAACGTCTCGTACAATTACGGTCAAACTTCACTTCAGGAAAGTTTGTTTAACCATCAATTCTAATGCACATTTGCACTTTTCTAAGGAGATTCTTAGTTTTTAAAAAAGACCCATATGAAGAATTGTAAACAGCAATACAGCATATTTATAAAGTAAGTAAGTAAGTAAGTAAATCATTTATTCGGCAAAAAATACACACAGAAAAGAAAGAAAAGTATAAAAAAAAATTAAGAAAACAGAAATAAATAAAAATAATCAACTAATAGACAGGTATAGGTTGGCCGAAAAGGCTGACCAGCTCAGCTATTGTTGCAGCTGGACGCCACAACGCTGGTTTTCAGCTGGGCCTTGAGTAGGGGCGACGTCTACACAAGAAAGAATGTAAGTAGGTAGATACTTAAAATTACAAACTAGAAAATCAAAAATGCAAGCCCTTACAAAATAACAAATGTGGAAAAAAGGAAACTGTGTTAACATTATATAAATAAACAAAACAATATTAAAACAAAACCTTACAGAATAAAATAAACTAAAATTTAACTTAATTTAAATCATTAACCGATATGTAAGTCCTTAAAATGTTTCATAAAGTTAAAAATAATAAAATGAATATATAGAACATTTATGCTTAGAGCATTAAGTAATGCTTTAAGTATTTATGCGTTTACAAAGAACATGAAAAGCGTTTATGTGCCTGTATGACTGAATTTCCTTTGCCTAATGTTAGACAGAGCAAGCAAGCTGAAAGAAAAAAGTGGCAGGCCAAAAAGAAACCAGAAACACAAACAATTCAAACAACAAAGCAAGATTGATAAACTTAATCATCAGAGAGAATAAAGTGTCATTCTTTGTGTTTTTTTTTATATTATAGACAACAGAAATACTAGCTGCCCTACTCCTGTAGGTCAAGTGATAGGTTAGAAATTCAAGCGATTGTCTCCTTGCCTTCCTGCAACAGAAGCTGGACGTGATGGACGAAGTGAGTGCGGTACAGATCTGTAAGTCCAGTTTCAGCAAAGACGACATATCTGCTGCCAAGAAGCTTCTGTTTGCATTAGTGAACAAGAGTAACCAGATGGTGTCTCATCGCCGCGATGGGGCACCGAAGAGCCTGCAGGAAATAATCACGCTGCTGAAGGAGACCGATCCAGACGACGTGCCGACGTTTGTGGCGAGGGACCTAAAAATCTCCCTCCCGTCACGTTCGACCACGTCGACATAACCTGCTTGCTGAAGGACATCGTGGCCTTGAAGGCGGGCTTGGCGGACGTGGTGCTGGAGTACGAATCATCACAGAATACTTTGAGTGAGTTGCGCAAGGACGTGGATAGTTGCCGCGCATCACTCGCAGTAAGTAGGTCAGTCGCCGATGACTCGAACATCAACACGCGGCGCGGTGCATTCGTCAACGCGCCGCGGCCGTTTCGAGTAAGCATTCTCCACGCCGACCTCGTCGCCGTGCAGCGCTGACGCAGCCGTTGCTCCCGCGCTTACGCCGGCTCGGTGCGCCCTACAGTCACCGGTGCCGGCCCCCCGCGTCCCGCAGTCGCCGGCGCCCCGTGCCGTGCAGCCTGCTGACGCCGCACCCTGTGTGCCGCCGCAGCCGCCCACCTGCCCCGCGGCTTCGCCTGCGGTGCCGCACATGACAGTGCCTGTCACAAATTCATCAAAGCCCGGTCGCCGTGACTACGCCTCTATTGTTGCTACCAACTCGAATGCTCATAGAGTGCATGAGCGTGCCACCAAGGTTCGAGACGAGGAAGGATTCATCATGGTCCAAAGCAAGAGCGCACGCCGTCACCGGCTGAACCAAAACCGTTGCGATACTGCACTGGCAGGGCCCCAGTTCCTGTTGCGCGCCGCGACGCCGACCACACCGTTGTACCTGTCGCGCCTGCACTACTTCATCACCGTGCAGGATGTGATAGAGTACATCAAGACGAAGACCAACCTCCTTCTAAGGGTGGAGTCGCGACACAATGTCAGTTTTAAGGCATTTGTGGTGCGAGTCCCGACAACCAAGCTGGACGATACCTTTTTGAAGGAGGACTTCTGGCCGAAGGGCGTGGTGTACAGGCGCTTCAGTGGGAGATTGCCCACCAACACCACCGGAGCAGCACAAGCAAGTGCTTCTAAAAACTACTAACATTGTTATAAGTTATATGTACTTACTAACAAATGTTTATATTTGTATGTATGTTAGTTTAAAAGGTAAAATATCTATGGGCCTGTTATCTTAACTTAGCCTGAAAATAAATAAATATATAAAAATAAAAAAGTAACGTACATTAGAAGATCACCCGTTGATCGCTTGGGTCTGATCTGAACCCATATTGGCGATCATGAAGCAGCGAGTGATCGTCTAGGTAGTGAAGGAGCTGGTAGTTAATAATTATCCGCTCAAATACCTTGCACGGCACAGAAGTTACAGCGATGGGTCGATAGTTGGCTGGATCCAAACGATCCCCTCTTTTTTGGGGATGGGTTGTATGTTCGCCTCCTTCCAAGATACCGGCACAAGACATCCTAAACAATCGTGTCAACACAGGAGACAACTCAGTCGCGCATCTCAGCAGCACAATCGCCGGAACACATTCGGCCCGCTAAGCTTCCGCACGTCTAGCGACCGCAGCAAGGCACATACATCACACTGCTTAATACGAATATCAGACATGGTGGCCCTACAATGTGCTAGGATAGGTGGAGTGGTGCCACTATCGTCGACGCGCGAATTAGCCGCGAAAAGGTCAGCCAACAAGTTCGCCTTTTAAGCGGCTGGTAGACTAACGAGCCATCCGGATGTTTTAACGGGGTCAGGGAGGGAGAGCAGAAGTTAACCTGCACGGCCTTAGCGAGCCGCCAATAGCTACGGCTACCCGTAGGGTGCGAGAGCAACTCCTGCCCTACCTTGCAACTCTTTGTGCAGCCGCTCCTGCGAGAGTCCTCTTATAAGACTTAGGCTGGTTTCGACCAAACTGGAATTGGACTTGCTCCGAGATTAGTCTATACAAATTCGGCGTTTAATCTAGGTATAAGACCTTATTCCAGTTTGGTCGAATCCACCCTTAGAAGTCTTGTTGTAAGCCGCCTTCAAGGAGCCGGTACTAGGGTCATTTAGTGCGCAAGCCCTTGTTCAAGCACCATACGCTGCGGCTCAGGCGCAGAACGTCCACTTCGCAAAATGTCTACCGGTCTTTAAAGGTCCATTTCGCAGAATGTCTCTTTCTCAAAATGTCCACTTCACAGAATGTCTCTTTCTCAAAATGTCCATTTCTCAGAATACCCATTTCGCAAAACGTCAATTTTGCAGAATGTCTTTTTCTCAATATGCCCTTTTTATCGCTGCTTGCTAGCAGAGAAATAAACCAAAAACCAAAATAAAACTAATTTATTAACGTCTTTTGTATTGAAAATGAAATACCACCACCAGACAGATGATTTAGATATAACAATGAATCAACATCGTATACACAAAAGTGTGGAATTATTTAATAATAAACAATTTTTTTCTATTTATAAAGCTGTGACAAGTTTGATTTCTAAGTACAATGCTTTAAATAAAAATGTATTGCTGTTGTAAAATATTGTATTATTTGGTAATATATCGCATATTTTTGTCAACAACTAGAATTATACACATAGTTATTCAGTTAAACATCTTATTTTTTAAAGAAAATATTTTTTACAGCTTTTTAAACAGAAAAAATGTGTTTATTCAGTATTTTTTACACACATTTAATGACGAAAGTAATTGATTTAATTAGATATTTTTCCTCTTGACGCATAATGCCCTTTTGTATACGATATGTGGTGGTATTTCATATTCAATAAAAGAGACGTTATTAACATGCATTAGTTTTATAATTTCTAAGAGAAGTGTTCTTGTACCTAAACGTAGTAAATAGTTAATTAATAATTGTATACTTAATTAATTAAATAGCGTTGTAAGTATTAATATTATTAGAACTGTTGGTATAAGATAATAAAAAATAATAAAATTAGTCACTAAAACCACTTTCATTTGTTTCTGTTGATAAGTTTAGTTATGTGTCTTTAGTTGCACTTAGTGATAGCATTTCTGTAACCTCTTTTGGTAAAGTCTGACTTTTTATCTTTGGCAGTTTGCGGAAGCTTGATATAAAGGAGTCTGATGTTATTAGAATCCTATTAAATATTTATTTATTTATTTATTAAGACACAATTATAACACCATAACAGATTAGGTACCCAAGGCGATGTTATAAAAAAAAATACAACTTAACACACAACAAAAAAATAAATACATATAAGTACTTACAACTAACAATAAAATTAATAATTAACTAACATATATTTTTCGACTCAAAAACAATTTGTGCCTTTTCAATGAGTTTCGGCAGGCTGTGGCGAAACACATCTATATTGTTCTCCGAAAGTACATTAATGAGGCGAATGGCGTGTGACATAGGGGCGAACTTAAGCAGATTGGATTTAGGGGCAGGTCTGCTAAGCAAACGCCGGCCGGCGACGCATACCCGCGTAGTTATTGGGCGCGCACAGCCGCAGCTCCGCAAGTACCTCCGGATGGTGTATGAGTCCGCGAAATACACTCACTACGTACTTTACCAGGGCCACGTCCCTCCTAACCGACAGAGTGAGGATGACTGATGCTACGTCTCTTACGCTGCACCAGTTGTCCTCGCGCCTGGAGTTCATTTCCACTTAACATCAGGTGGAGTGGGGTCATTTGCCGGGCTTGGTATAAAAAAAAATTAAAAAAAATGTAAACAGTACCCGACCATACCCAACACGAACAGACTCGGGTACATCAACGGAAAGTAAGGGTACACTGCATACTCTTTCAAGTACAGAAAGCGTGCAAATTTATTTTGGATCTTCTCAATCATCAGCCTGTATTTAGTTTCATGGGGATTCCATATGAAGGCGTTAGTTTCTAAATGGCTCCGCACTAAAGCATTATACAGAATTTTAATAATATAAGTCTTAAAATTCTTACTTTGTCTTATAATAAAACCTAGATTTTTAAAGGATCTAGCGCAAATGTCAACAATATGGTGATGAAACGTTAAATCGGGTACCATTGTCGCGCACGCGCGCTACTCGCGGCACTACCGCGCCACCGACTTCGTTCTGATACCGCAAAGGAGCGCGCGCCCGACTGTAGCTCATCACGCAGCACTTAGCTAAATTAAAAGATAGCTTGTTGTATTCACTCCAACGGACGACCCTCTCAATGTCACGCTGAAGCCGCTCACAATCTGAAGTATCCGCTATGGTCAAGAATACCTTAAGGTCGTCCGCGAAAAGCAAACACTTTGCTTCCTTTAGTACATCCGGGAGATCATTTATCATGATGACGAACTCGAGGGGTCCAAGGTTACTCCCTTGACTTACCCCCGAAAACGTGTCATACGGTTTCGATTCGTATCCCGCATACTCGACGTACTGTCGACGATCACCCAGATAGCTAGCGAAAAATTCAAGCAGTTGTGGTGTAAATCCTAATGCCGAAAATTTTGATAGAAGTATGTCATTTTCGACCGCATCGAAGGCTTTCCGGAAGTCGAAGTACGCGGAGTCCACCTGTCCCCCAGCGTCCACGACCGGCGCTAGGTGCGTCACAAATGACAGCAGGTTACTCCCCGTACAGCGACCCGGCCGGAAGCCGTGCTGCTCGTCACTTAGTCTTGCACTCACTTAGTATAGATACATCTATGCAAGACAGACTCAAACACCTTGGCGAACGCCGACAGTACCGCAACCGGCCGGTATCCGCTAACATCTGACCCGGCCCCCGCCTTAGGTACCGGGATAACTCGAGTCGTTTTCCATACGTCCGGATATTTACCTTCTCCTAAACACAAGTTAAAAATGTGCAATAAAGGTTTCTCCAAAACCACACGACAGTCTTTCACAATGAAAGGTGGTATACCGTCGGGCCCTACTGAGTGCTTAGGCTTAAGGCTACGGAGCGCAGCGCGCAGCTCCCCCGCACCGATACGGCCGATGTGCCGCGCCCGCGCCCGCCAGGCGCTCCGCCTCCCTCGGGTCCAACTGTGGCCGATCCGGACTATACACCGAGTGAAAGTATGAGGCAAAACACTCGGCACACTCCCTTTCATTCAACGCTACTACGTCCTTAGTGACTCGAGTCTTATTACGCTCTGACTGTTTACGCCGTATAAAACTTCAAAAACACCTAGGATCGTTTTTAAATGTTTGCTGCAGTCTCTCTTGGTAGGCTTTAAAAGCTGCAGTGATCTTACATTTGACTAAGTGTCGGTATTTCGAAAACATTTCGTAGTCACCATTTGCACCTGATACTCTAAATAATTTATGATAACGCCACTTACGCCTAATATCGCGTATCAAATCAGCATTGTACCAATCTGGATAGCAATATCGCGGCTTGTTTGTGCCTGTGTTTACATGTTTTTTTGGTGTGCACTCGTAAATAAGTTCATTAACTATTTCATAAAAATTTGACACCGCGGCTTCCGAATTTTCAATACTATACAAATTATCCCAATTAATACACTCAAACTTTTGATATAACAAAGAAAAATTACATTTAAAAAAGTTCCAACGATTGCAGTATAAACTTAAATTTAAATCATCATCTTTAAAACTAGATATTGGTAAACAGGCCTTCTGGCTGCGGCAGGTACCTGCCGATACCCAGGCGACGAGCGCTGAAGCAGCGGGTGCTGAACGTCTATAGGCACTAAGGTGTCGTCAGCCAATTTTACCTCTAAGTCACTCGCCCGTAATGATGATAATACTAAATCAAGCGTACAATTATTTATATTAAGTATGTTATTTACCTGCCGAAATCCACAATAAGCATTCACATATTCCATATAACTTTGAATTTCCACCGTTGCTGAAGGCATATTAAAATCTCCCAACACTATAACTTTGTCGTATTTAACACATATCGATTCTAAAATGTTAAATAAATGCATATATTCCTTCTCATCACATTTCGGAGGAATGTAAACTACACAGCACATAAATAAAAAAATGTTTTTGCAGTATACCGTCGCACAGACAATCTCGAATAAGGCCGCGTCCACATGGCCCACTGGAACGCGCTTCAGTTCGTAACGTGAGGATGCCGCCAAAAAAACACCTCCCTGTTTGCGGCCGTCCGCTCGATCACATCGCAGTATCTTGAAATTAGATGGAATAATTTCTCCGTCATGTATAGAACTATTCAAACCCGTTTCCGTAATGGCCAATAAGTCGTAGGTCGACGTTAATAAATTAGTATGAAAAGTATTTGTTTTCGTTCGAAGTCCTCTTACATTCTGATAATAAAATTGAATAATTTTATCATTGGTTTTCGCAACTTTTTGTTGTTTTGTGAGAGGCTCGAAACCACACCCATTCGTTAAATTTCGTATTTAATGGCCAACATTCTATGTTATTAATCTTTTTGAAATCAGACTCTGGAACACCTACCATAAAAGAAGAATAGTCTCTTCTAGTTTTAGGTATAATTTCTCAACTTTTATATCCGTTGAACCACAGGTTTTAGTAACATGCTGAGTAATGGCCTCTTCAGAAGTATCCGGATGTAACGACCATACGTGTCAGAATGTCTTCTTCTTTATTAATAGTGTTGAGATGAGTTTTCTTTCCTCTCTTTTGATGATCTACAACCGACCACTTTTCCGGATCCGTAGTAGCCAAGTTATTCTCAATGGCTCCTTCATTGACTTTCTTTTTCGACCTCTCAGACGCTCGGTGTGCATGCACCGTAACATTCTGCGATAGCGACACCGTCTCGCTCACTTGCGCCGAAGTTAACGGTGGGATTGGTTTATCCGTCCCTTTCTTCATAAACATAGGCGATCCGATAAGTTCTTCAACTTTAGAAGATAGTTGCTCCATTACCCTCTTTTGTTCAATAATAATAGACGAACAGTTATCGACTATGCGCTGTTGATCTTCTATTTTCTTATTCTGAGCTTCATTTGTTGCCGATTGATTGCTGTCACTTTCTTCGATAAATCGGTAAAAGCACTTTCCAAATTAAACTTTGACATTTTTACCAGTAAATGGAAATAAAATTACAGAGGCAAATGTTTGCGTGTCAAAACAATATAGTCCTACTTGTAAACTTTGTATATGTCTCTTATTTAATTGTCCTTCTGACTTTTTTTCTAGAATACTGCTCACGATAGCGCTTAACATCCTTATTCCTTACCTGTTGGGCTTCTTCGGACAAAAGGCCAATAAGAAGAAGTGCATGTGAAATAACAATAGAAGAGTGGAACAAGATCTTGTGCACGTTTGTAGATAAATAGTACCATGGGTAAAAATTTATAAACACTAGTGCTGTTTGGAAGAAATAAAGTTAAAAAAATTTAGTGTCTATCTCAAGTCCACTTGACAGTGTGATTAAGATAATATGAAAACGATGAATTAGAGACACTGGAATATTAGTGATAGCCGCTGATATATCAGATTTTTGAGAAAAACGCCTTTCTGTGTTTCCATCATTAGAATTACCAAATCCAGGTTTCGGACGATCAATAATAAGCCAAATGAAACTCGCGCCCTACAACAAGAAAAATTTATGACGTCACAGATAGCAAGTAATAGCAAGATTTTATTTCATAGCCTAGTCAATGAAGCTTTAAGTAATTATTCTGTATAAGTTTCGTTGCATACAGTATTTAACCAATGCTTCTCTTCCTCTCGGAAAACTAATTTTATTAGTAAAATTTGACCTTATGTAATTTTCCACTATTATCATATTAAGTAAATGCTACATATGAAAATCTATACTAAAATAAGAAAGTACCATACCTTGAGCTACAGAATTCATGTTTCAGAATCACAATCACTTTTCTCGTTTTATAATATAGAACAACAAAGAAGTGCAATTTTTATCGCTCGAATTGTAGTCAACCGATTGTAGAAAGTTTGAACTGATGTATTTATGTCATAAACCTACCTTAATATTTGCACATATTGATGAAGCAACTATTCAATAATACTGGCCTATAACTTTTTTGATCTACCTTCAACTTTTCAAAATTGGTTTTTGATCGACCCCGGCCGCACTGTGCGCCACCGCCTCTGTGTTATGTACATGCATGCATAGAAAATAATACATCACAACATACCTACCTACACAATAATCAGTAGTTTAGTGTAGTGGTACTCGTAAGCAACACATTTTGTTTTTTTTACCACAAAATGAACAGCTAATATGTAGGCCGGCTTAAGGCGGTCTATGGATACAATGACAATTTTACCCTTAAACAAAATTTTTAAAGTTTTGTTATTCCTTTCAAGTACCTCGTACGGGCCGGTGTATGGAGGTTGTAAGGAACCTCGCAATGCATCGTCTCTTAAAAATACGTGGCTCGACGATGTCAAATCTTTATAAATAAAGATTTTTTCTTTGTTATGACGCGCAGCGGGAGACGGGTTAAGCTTTATGGCAAAATGGCGTAGACGAGTGAAGTAAAGACGAGTAAAGTCCGAAATATCAGTGGAACCAGACGTAGCTGCATGGAAGAATACGCCAGGTAGAAGTAGTGGCTCGCCATAAACCAATTCGGCCGATGAAGCTTTTAAGATGACTTAAAAGCACTGCGTATACCAAGAAATACCAACGGTAATAAGTCTATCCAGTTACAGTCAGCATGACACATTATTGCAGCTTTTAATTGTCGGTGAACCGTTCCACTAGCCCGTTACACGCTGGATGATACGCGGTTGTCTTGTGATGTTTGAATCCGATCATTTTTCCAAGATATTGGAAAAGTGTGGATTCAAACTGTCGACCGCGATCAGTGACAATATCAGTTGGACATCCAAATCTGGATACCCATGATATTAACGCCTTACCAACGATTTCAGCAGTCATATCCGTTATCGCCGTAACTTTCGGTCAGCATGTGAAACGATCCACGACAGTGAGGCAATATCTATAACCTTGAGATGGAGGGAGAGGGCAAACTATGTCCACATGGAAGAAGGCAAACCTGGCGCGAGGTAAATCGAACGTGCCAAGAGGAGACGACACGTGACGGTTTACCTTGGCGCGTTGACACGCCAAACACTTACGAGCAGTGCTTCCACAATGAGGGGAACTTCCCCTTTTGAGAGGAAATTAGGGTCCAGAGGGGAAGAAAAAGGGGAAAGAGATGAATAGGGGAAATCGTGTTTGCGAAAAGGAGACCCGGAGTTTTATGCTTAATTAAGTTGTATACTTTTTTAATTTTTTACACATTTGACATACCTTTTTAGCCTCAAATGTGTCATGTGTAAGGGGGACCAGCTGACGTAGGTACCTTTTGATCTCACCCAAAATCATTAAAAAAAAAATATTTTAACTGCCGCCAAAAATGATAATTATGAACACTGCATGTACGGAACGTAACACAATCATGCAGTACATTTTAAGGGGCCTTAGGCGGTGAAAACGGAAAAATTGGCTGTTTTCTATTAGTTTTTATTCAAAATATATTAGATATTTCGCACTGAAACTTTCAATGTGTATTACAGAGCGTATGTGTGAGGGGATGAACGAAGTCAAAACGTGATTGGAATCATTCGGCTCGATAGAAAAAAATCCTGAAGTTACCTCTAAAACGAGAAAAGGCACTTTCCATAGAAAAAATGCTTAACATGCATACAATAGAATTTGGTAATAAAGTAAAGCTAATATTATTTGCTACCTTAACCATGTTTTGTCTTATTTTTATCGAATCGGGGATAAGATTTATTTAATTATTAATATTTTTTAATATGGAAACACTGAGTCTTCAAAAACAGTCATGTTACTTTAAAAATGTCTAACATGGCTGCATAAACCATAATTCTTTTGCTTTTAAAAAAGAGAAATGTCAACAATGCCGTCACGTCATGTTTGATTTGACAGCTAGCGGCTGTAAAACTGTCATTTGTTGACAGATATTGGGAAATAGATATTGAATTACAGATTAAAAAATTAAAAAAAATATACAACCTAAGCATAAAACGCCGGGTCACCTTTCTTATAAATGCACATTACGACCGTGTTTTACAATAATAAATCATATAAAATCATAAAAACATAGGAATTTGCCTTTTTGATTTCTTGACTGATTTGAAATGTTAAAAAAAACGTATTTATTTACTTTTTAATAAAAATGTGAATGGCGCTTACGAATTGAGGCTTGGAATTTACACATGAGCTAAGTGCCAAAACACAAATTATTGAGAAATAAATAAAAATGAATTTGTTTTTTAGTCATCATTTTAAAGCGGCATTCTTTAAAATGATGACTAAAAAACAGGTAAACAGGTAAGTACTGTTTATACTATACTTATTATTCACATTACTTTTGATCATATTTTTATATAAAAAAAACCTTATTTTTAAAATCAATTAAGAAATGGGTCAAAATGCAAGATGTACCTTTCATTGGGGCTAAGTTTCATAACAAATGTCATTGGAGCAAAGTGCCTTTATTTTTAAATAATTATTATTATTTTAATTAGTGCTTAGCCCCTGTGCTGCATTTTGACAAATTTGTGTAACTAGTTATTAAACTAGTTTAATTATTACACAAATTTCTACAGAATTCTTGATATCGAGGGTGCAGTGTTAAAACCCGATAAATGCAAAAAATCGAAATTTCGTTTTTAAAGCCCACTTGAATCGAAATTTTTTGCTCTTCTTAGTGATGTAATCAGTTAAACCGAATATTAAGTGTAACATAGAAATACTGACTAAAATAACCCAGTAAGTGCATAACTAAGAAATTATTTTAGTTGAAAACACTCTAAAGGTATTTATGGCTAAACTTTATAACATTTGTTTTGCGAGAGAACCACATAATGTGTATTTATTAGTATTTAAAGCTCAAGGATAATCACGGTATTCACACTAACACAAAATATAAAAACAGATAACTTTGTATAACGGATTCTAACATGAAAGCTAATTCATGACAAACAAAATTTGTCTAACATTAAAAACAATTAAAACTAGTTATTGGGTTTTAGCTCTAAATTATTTTTCTTAACTACACGTAATACGAAGATTTGAAATCCGATAAAAGATATTTAATGATTTTTATTATCCTAACAATATTGTAAATATTCATGTAATTATGTTTACTTACTGGGTATTTGTACTATCCGATAGGCAACATTTTATTCCAACGCTTGTCCGGCGAAAAACCCAATAACGAACAACGAACTTTGGCTCTAGCAACACCCGTACACTGTGGTTCCCGTACACCGACGAGAAGGTTTGCGTGCTTGAGGAATAATTGGGCAAGATACGGTGGAGCATTGTGGGATTATCTGAGGTTCGAGAAGAGGGGGAGGACTCGATTATCTTGAAGTCTGGTAACTTGCTCTATTTCCGGCAGGGCGAACAACTAGTGTTGGGTTTATCGTCCACAGCTCGTAAAAAACGTTGTCAAGACCGTTGTGTCGTCGAGGGTAGCGTACCTTATACTCAGAATAACCAAACGGTACTCGTTGAAGGTTATGCAGGTATACGCTCCGATTACGGCATACCCCGACGATGAGGTGGAGGCTACGTATAAGAACAACTCTAGAGCCATACAAGTCTTCAAGACTCATTACACCGTTGTCATAGGAGACTTTAACGCAAAACTGGGCACGCGACGATTTGGAGTTGGAATTCGGAACCCCCGAGGCCGACTCCTGGCGGACTTTCTGGAAAGGGAGGGACTCTTCATGATGAACTTCTTTTTTAAAAAGCTGAACACCGCAAGTGGACCTTGATAAGTCCCGATGATGCAACGAAAAACGAGATCTTCATTATGTCGACGAGGAAACAAACATTCAATGATGTCTCTGTGATCAACACGTTCAAAACTGGCAGTGATCACTGGTTGGCCAGAGGCACATTAAACATCAATAATAAGCTGGAAAGATGTCGATTGATGAAGTCTAGGCTCCGTCCTGCACCTATCCAAATCCAAAACTTTGAAAGCTTTCAGCTCGAACTGCAAAACCGCTTCGTGCCTGAATAATTGCGAAGACGTGGATGATTACAAAAACAGGTTTGTGAAAACTGTCCATGCGGTTGGGTCTAAGTTCTTCAAAACTCACCGTACAAAAGGACCCAAAAAGCTCTCGGACCTTAATCTCAAACTGATGAAAGAGCGGCGCGTGCTGGTTCTGCGTTCCTTGGATGATGCGTAACAGCTTCGGCGGCTCAATAGACAGGTGTTTGTACGACAATGCCACTATGACGTTCGCCTTCTGGACCAGAATTCGAAATCAGTCCGGCTGCAGCGTGGCGTGATTTCGAACACAAGGAGACGTCATATCTCCGAAACTTTTCACTGCAGCACTGGAAGACGTATTTAAGCTTCTGAACTGGAGAGGACTCGGCGTCAATATTAACGGCGTGTACTCATTCACCTTCGATTTACCGACAATATAGTAATCATAGCTGAGACCCTGGAGAACCTCAGCACAATGCTCGGTGATCTCAACAGAGTCTCTCTATAAGTTGGCCTTACAATTAACGTGGAAAAGACGGTAAACATGTCTAACTCACGTGTCATACCTACTCCTCTGCAGGTTGAGACTCTACTCTTGAAGTTGTTGACGAATATGTATACCTGGGATAAACGGTAAAATTAGGTAGGTCCAACTTTAAGAAAGAAGTCAATCGTTAAATCCAACTCGGCTGGGCAGCGTTCGGTAAGCTACGAAATATCTTCTCGTCCAAAATACCGCAGTGTCTCAAGACGAAAGTCTTCGACCATGTTGCCAGTGATGACATACGGTACCGAAACGTGGTCACTCACTATGGGCCTAATAAGGCAGGCTCAGTCACGCAAAGAGCAATGAAGAGGTTTCTCTACGTCATCGAATTGTAAATAAATAAATAAATCATAAGAAATGAGGAAATCCGTAGAAGAACTAAGGTAACCGACAAAGCCCAAAGAGTTGCGAAGCTCAGTGGCAATGGACAGGGCGCATCGCCCGTAGAACCAATGGCCGTTGGGGCATAACGGCTCAACAAGGTGGTCTGACAATCGGGTGAAGGTCGCCGGTAGACGCTGGATGCGAGCAGCACAAGACCGGTCGTGGTGGAGATCCTTGGGGGAGACCTTTGTCCAGCAGTGGACGTCATCTCTCTAATGATGATGACGATTTTCAATAGATTTTTAATTAAAAAAAATAATAAGTATTAAAAAAATACATATTTTTTGGGGTCAAACCCAATAATAAGTCAGTCCCCCCATTTTACTAATTTGAATTTTATGCATAAGTTTATTATGTAACAACCTAAACGACATGAAAAGTATTATCGTAGATATATATTCTTACTAAATAACTAAATAATTTGCATTTAACTTACATATAAACCTATTTTTTATTGCCGGCAAACTTTAATATTGATTATCTCGAAAACTACTTTTACACACTTAATGGGTTTTATCAGTGCACCCCCGATACTCTGGCGGTGCTAGTAAGCAACCGTACTTTCCTGCAAATGTTTCCTTTTCACCTTTTTTTTCTTTTTCTTCTTTTATTATTTTTTTTTTTTCTCTTTTCTTTTATTTATTTTCTTTTTTTTTCATCGGTTCTTACATTTGCATATTTTCTGTAATAAAAATAATTTGCTTAACGCAATTGTAAAATTAAATGAAACAATATTAAAATAAATTAACAATAACAATGTAGGTACTGACCAGCATAGAAGGTGACCTTTTTGCCTGAATAACTTTTCTTTTCCTGTTAACATAACTCTTTCCTCGTACCTACTTTCAAAGATTTTCATAGGTAGTTTTATTTTTGTTTTATTCCTTGAATCACTTATTTTCAAAGTACTTTCTAATATTTTTATCAGACAAATCTTAACATTTGAAATGACAGGAGTTAATCAGATGACCGACACTGACATTTACTACGATCGGATACATACACGTCCCATTTGTAAAGAAATAAAGTTTATGCACTTACACCCAATGCCATCTATGAAAAAAATCTTAAAATTAGAATAAATTTGTGTAGGTGCTTTGCACTTTTGATATGGAATGGCTGTACAACATAACACCTTTAAAAAGCAAAATCTCGATCTTGCCTCAATGCGATGCGTGGGGAAAGGAAATCATGAAAGTGGAAGCACAGGCAAAACAAATCGCTCGGAAACCGCAATTTAGCGGTTGCGTTAGCACCTGGGTGGCTGAGGCTATGAAGAGTGTCGAACTTGCTTTCGCAATGGCTTCGTTATGAAGGGTCTGGGTGAAGGAGTGCTGACGTCACAGTAAATTTCTGTGTCGCAGTTGGGAATTGATAACTTTTTGAGACGGAGTGACGATTCACCGTTTAAAAGTTGGGCCCGTTCTTGGTCTGCTGTTTGAAACGAAGCAAGAAGACCAAAATCGATTGGTATCGACAGTTCTTCGGCGCGAGACAATGTATCGGCAACGACATTGTCTTTGCCCGAAATGTGTCTGATGTCGGTCGTGAACTGCGATATGTAATCGAGGTGGCGATACTGACGAGGTGAACAGTTTCTTTTTAACTTTTTAACCCATAAATATACTTAAGTAAAATTTTAAACACTGAAAAAAGACGACAACCTCAGGCGGGAATCGAACCACGCACCTTCCGCATTCCGGGCGGCTGCCTTAACCACTTGGCTACCGAGGTCTGGTTTTCACCCGTCGAAATTTGTCAGTGTTTGATGCTTATGTTTTTTAGTCAACTTTGCTTCATCAAATCTTAGAAGTTTCCACCTCTGAGATTTGAAAAAAAATATTTTTACTAATATTTGAACATTCCGTTAAGATGAAGCTGCGTTCATAGATTAATGGTTTTTATATATTTTAGCGTTTTATTAACGCATAAATATACTTAAGTACAATTTTAAACACTGAAAAAAAAAGTTTTTTTTCTTTCATGAAAAGTGTAACTGAGCGGCTTGTGGTCGGTGTATACCACGAAGTGTCGCGCTTCCAACATGTGGCGAAAGTATTTCATACTCTCGTAGATGGCCAGCAGTTTGCGATCATACGGCAAGTATTTTTGTTGGGCAGGGCTCAGCCTACGAGAAAAGAAGGCGAGGGGGCTGCCATTCGTCATCCTTAAGCTGCTGCAATACTGCTCCCATGGCAAGGTCCGATGCGTCTGTTACCAGACCAAGCTGGGCTTCGCTGTCGGTTTGCGCAAGTAAAGCTTCATTGGATAGGCTCTCCTTGCATTGTTCAAATGCAAGTAGGGTATTGCCAGTCAGATCGACGGGATGGGATGCCTTAACTGCACCTGCAAGCATAGAATTTTAGCGGCGTGCGGTAGAAATCGCCTATAAAAATTCAGCATCCCTAGAAATTTACGTAGCTGCTTCACTGTTTTTGGTGCTGGGAAGTCATTGATCGCCTGCACCTTGGAGTTCAGCGGTTTTGTGCCGGCTTCTGAAATGCTGTATCCTAAAAACGTTATCTCGCTGACTCCAAAGACACATTTAGAGGTATTGACGACGATGCCGTATTCCTTCATGCGGGTGAAAAGCTGCCGAAGGTGAGTCACGTGATCTTCTGGTGTCCTTGAGAACACCAGAAAGTAATCGAGATAACAGTAACAGAAATCGAGGTCTCTGGTCATTTCGTCGACAAACCTTTAAAAGGTTTGTCCAACATTTCGCAACCCAAAGGTCATATACGGAAATTCGTATAGACCAAAGGGGGTTGTGATGGCAGTCTTCATAATGTCGTCCTTAAAGACCGGGATCTGATGATAAGCCTTAACTAAGTCTTTGGTGGAAAATACTTAACATCCTGATATGCTCTGAGCGAAGTCATGGATGTGCCTAATAGGATAATGGTCTGGGATTGTACGCGAATTAAGCAATCTGTAGTCACCACAGGGCCGCCAGCTGTTATCTTTTTTAGGTGCTAGATGTAATACGGAAGACCAAGGGCTGTCAGAAGGACGTGCGACGCCGCTGTTAAGCATAAGCTGGAACTCCTGCTTAGCGATCTTAAGCTTATCAGGAGCTAATCTGCGGGGAGTGGATGAAATGGGAGGGCCAGGTGTTGTGCGTACGTAGTGAACGGTGCTGTGCTTTGGTGTGTGAAATGTGCCTGAAAGGCGGGTAATTTCAGGGAATTATGAAAGAATTTCGTGGTACCTGATGTTGCCCGACGAGACCTTTATAGAAAAAATATCAATAGCATTAGCAATACAAGCATTGGAATATAAAGTAGTAGTATCAAGTAAGCGCTGATTGCGACAATCGACTACTAAATTATAAAAGCGTAAAAATTCTACACCGATGATCGGTTTCGTTACATTTGCCACAGTAAACCGCCACGGAAAATTACGCCTTAAGCCTAAATTTAAATTTAATTCAATAAAGCCTAAAGTGTCTATAGCACTACCTATAAGTCTGTTTTCACTCGTCGTTCGCGAAGCGCAGATCGAGTGTAGACGCAAAGGTCACTACCGGTATCCACGAGATACTGAGTCTTCGAGCTGTGGTCGGTGACGAAGACGCGACCTGAAGAGGCGAGGCAACCACTAGTCGCCATCAGCGACTGCCTGCAGAGTTTCCCGCCTTGTGAAAGTCGCATGGCTTGATGCAGGCACGAGCTTGCACTCCAAACTTAGCATGGTACCAGCATTCAGGGTACTTGCGGTAGCTGGAGTTGGAAATGGACCTTTAGCGTGCAGTTGGGGTACGTCGCTGAGGTCTGGATCGGATGCTGGAACATTGTGATCCGCGAGTATGCTCATCAAGCTTCAGCGTGAGACGCTCCACCATCTTCTTCAGCTCTGCTATTTCGCTGGACGGAGCATGCGTAAGACGATGTTGCTACAACTGCGACGTTGCATGGCGAAGTAATTTCTTGGGGGTTACTCTTGAACATAAACCCAATCTTAATACAATTCCAATGCGATTTATATGTATCGATATTGGGATAAGTAAAGATAATTCCGGAACGCCGTCTCGATAATAATTTGTTCAATCAATTTTCACGCATTTTTTTTTTTAATATTTAATTTAATTCCAAACAAAACAACCGGCACTTATTATTCGTAACTGTGCGATGTATTCGGACACGGATTCGTCTGGTCCTTGATCATCACGTTTGTAGAATTTGAATGAAACTGAAATTTCATTTGGGTTCAGACTGAAATATCTTGTAAGAACTAACACTATTTCACTGAACATCACTTCCATAGAGTAAGTCACTTCGTTCATTTTCTAGGTGTGGTGTGATTAAATGCTACAAGTGTTTCAAACACCTCCGTACCGCATAGAGTGTAAAAGTTTGCTCTTTTTGTGGCATCGTCAATGACTCCGTTAGCCTCGAAACAATAATTTTGCCGGTCAATATAACTATCCTAGTTATCACTTTTCACATTGAACTCATGAAATTTCACTGATTTTCGGTCTATAGTTAAACTCGTCGCCACTATTATGTTTAAATAAAACACGATATAATATAACAATGCGTGTATTGTGCTCAGGAGCAATTCACAGTGTGTATCAGTATTAAAGTACCCTCACTTAGATATTCTTATTACATAGGTCACACTAAAAGTTTCCGGAACTGGCCACTTACATAAACAATATTTAAAAAGTAATTACAATATTTGAAAATGGAACTCTTTGGCTGTAGAATGAAGTTTGTTTCATCTGACTATCAATTGCTTTTACACTGTGGCGCCATTTTAAAAATTGCGTGTCTACATTAACATGGATTTAACTCGGGAAAATTTTTGTAGTATGACATTCTACGATTTTAAGTGTAATTTGACAGCTAAACAGATCATCGCTCGGCTTCAATCTGCTTTTGGCGATGAAGCACCATGCAAGACGACTATTTATAGCTGGTTTGCAGTATTCAACCACGGTCGTGTCAATCTCAGTGACGAAGTTTTAACTAAGACTGCCTTATTAAAAGTATGCCATTAGGAATTAGTGAATAGGTGATGAAACATAGATTTATTGCTACGATCCCAAAACAAAGCAGCAATCGAGCGTATGGGTCTTACACTAAATCAGCGCGCGTGAAAAGTGCATCTAAGCGGATGATTGCTTATTTTTTTAATAAAACTGGACACGTGGCTAATGTTGCTTTAGAGAATCGTCGTACCGTGAATAATGACTGGTACACGGCCATTTCTTTACCGGAAATTATTGGCTCCGTAAAAATAACCGTAAACGCCGTGTCATCTTGCACCACGACAATGCTAGTTCATACACGGCCAGACAGACGAACGAATTTTTGAAGATGAAAAACGTAGAACCTAGGAGCTGTCCTGCATACAGTCCCGACCTGGCACCTTGTTACTTTTTTCTGTTCCCAAAAATTAAGAACCAATTACGCGGCAACGATTTTCATCACCTGAAGAGTCTGTCGAAGAGTATGAAAAACACGTTTCTGGGTCACCACGGAGGAGTGGCACAAAAGTTTTCAAAATTGGTTTAATCGAATGAAAAAGTGCATTTAGGCAAAGGGGAGAATATTTTGAGAAACAATAAATTAATTTTTGACCTTTAATAGTATTTTTTTCTTATTCATTCCGGAATTCTCCGGAACGAATAAGAAAAAAATACTATTAAAGGTCAAACTCGTCATTTTTTGTCCTCGGTCCTGTGGGGGTGAACCGGTGTCGCATCGTGTCGCGTAGGCAGGCTGGATCGGAAGTGAATATGGCCGACGCGACGCGACGCGATGTTGGTTTGCCCCCGTAGGATCGGGGATGGGGAGTGGTGGGGGTGGTGGAGGTTGGGTTGGGGACGTGGCGTCGGTGCGGGTCTGGTTCGATTGATGGTAATGTGAATGTGGTTGAGTGTGATTGATCTAAATCTACCACTTATTTATTAGGTATATCTCATCTCAGCTGCAATTTAGGCAAGCAAATAGGCACAATCATCACAGGTTACTTAAGTTTAATATTTAGTATTTAATTTTTAGTTATAGTTTTGATATTTTTTTCTAACGTTGGTAAACGTACTCGCGTTTACACTCACGGTTGTAGCTGAAAACCAGCGATTCGCGGCTAGCGAATATGACGATGAGCTGCCACCCTTTTGCTGCTGCGGCACACACACACATATTTATTATCTTCTTTTTTTTTGTACTATGTTTTTTATTGTGATTTTGTGTACCAACATGTGTGTGTCTTTTAGCAGTAAATAAAGTTTTTATCTATCTATCTATCAGTAGCTTAGTCATAATATTGAAAAAACATTACAAAAAGGGGTAACTTTTGGTTTTTTTTTATTTATTTATTATTATTTTTTTTTTTTTATATTTTATATACAGTCGTGGTCAACTAATTAGGGACAATCTCTAGTTAAGCCAAATTGTGAATTTATTTTTTATTTTCCAACGAGTCTTAACAATATTCCATATCTTTTACACGTAAGTATAATTAGTCATTGATGTGCCCGATTATACAAACAATAACAACTTCTTAAACATTAAACCTCTTTACAGTATAGCTGATAGATTATCAGTGTGCTATTTGTTCAAAGAATGCTGGCTGGCCATTTAATTAGGGACACTGAGATATTGCGTTCTATTTTCAAAATTTGAATCTCAATACTTTTTTATTTCTTCTTTTATTGTTTTGTGGTAGTTTTGGCGGCAATCCAGATTTTTAATTTTAAGTTTTGAGAATTATTTTGAAGAAATATGGGCAAAAATAAAAGTTGCGATCCAACACTACGAACAATTATCATGAAGTTTGTCGAGCGTGGTTGGTCATACCGAGGGATAGCAGAACATTTAAATTGTTCAAAAACTATGGTATGCAATGCAGTGCAACATTTCAGGCGCAATAACACAGCTTTAAATGTGCCCAGGACAAAAAGATCGATAAAAACAACTCCGCAAGAAGATAGAATGATAACCAGGTTAGCTAAGAAAGATCCGTTTCTAGGCTCTATTTTAATTAAACACGAAGTGTTTGGGGCAGACGAAAGAGCCGGTGTATCAGCGAGGACCGTTCGACGACGTCTGGTAGAAGCAGGGTTGTTCGGAAGAGTGGCTCGCAAAGTACCGTTGTTGAAGAAAGAACATAGAAATGCTCGTTTGGCGTTTGCACGTAAATATGGACATTGGACCTACGCCCAATGGCAACATGTATTATTCTCTGACGAGACCAAGATTAATTTAATTTCTTCAGATGGAAGGCAATACGTACGGCGTCCTGTAAAAGCGGAAATGAATCCAAGATTCACAAAAAAGCAGGTGAAACATGGCGATGGAAACATTAAAATTTGGGGTTCATTTTCTGGACGTGGAGTGGGACCTGTGAGAAAAGTTCAGGGTAACTTAGACCAACATCAATACAAAACAATATTGGAGGAAACTATGCTTCCCTATGCTGAGGAGCATAGGGAAGCATAGTTTCCGCCTACCCGCCGTTCAGTCAAGTCGTTTCTTACCAGTCAGTCAGTATCGGTGCTAGATTGGCCAGCAAATAGCCCGGACCTCAACCCAATTGAGCACCTTTGGCACGAAATCAAGAAAACAGTTTCAACTTATCGTACCACAACTTTAGATCAACTTAATCAAGCTTTTTGTGAGGCATGGGCAAACATTCCTATCGAAACATGTCAGAAACTGATAATGTCTATGCCACATCGGTGTCAAGCGGTAATTACTAACAAAGGTTTTGCTACTGGGTACTGATTTTACACGTAATAAAATGGAGCTTTTAAAAATATTATAATACTGGAGATTATTTGTTTTGTTTAACTCTATTCATCATTATACTTTACTGTCCTTAATTAAATGTCCAGCTACATAATTATACCTTAAAATTTAATACATGTTCAACCTTTGATATTAAATACTTTTTTCTATTTAATTATTCTCTTATTTACAGCCATTTATAGTATAGTAATCGGACCAAATTATGCAAATAATAGGTGCTGAAAAATCAATAGGGTTTTATATTTATATGTACATAACCGGTTATTGCTCTTCACTATCTTGAATGTCCCTAATTAGTTGACCACGACTGTATATATATTTTTTTTTTATCGAGTGATGTTTATTGGATTTTGTAACTGAATGAGACTTTGAATAGATTGGATCCTTAACTAATACATAGTTTTTTTTTCCAGAATTTAAAACATTATTTTCTATGTCTCAGATGGTTTGAAAAAACTTAAAGCGCGATCTATCTAGCCTTAAGAGGAAACACTGCGTCGGCGTGACGTTCGGGATTCTCATGCGGGGCGCGGGGGAGCGGCGTTTCGTGGTCCCCTGTTTCCTCCTTCCGAGGTGGACCAATTTTTATTTAAGCGTCGGTTGGGGGAGGAGGTTTTCTGTGTCTGTATGTTTGATTTTTTTTTTAAACGAGTTACTTAATGTTTCTGAAGACGCCATAAAACGAAGTGATTTCGCTTAATTTTAAAGGCTCCTGGTTATTAAATAAATGACTTAATGCAAAGGAATCAAGCATACGGACGTGAAGGGTCTCTTTCTTTAACCGTTGCTGAAGGGGTGGTGGGGGTTGGTCCGGTTTTGGAAGGGGGCTGCGGGGCGCCGTTTTTCTGTGTTTGGTGTGGGAGTTTTGGGTGCCGCGTCGGCGTGGTGTTTCCTCTTAACTCGTAATCCCTACGCGCGCGCGCAAACCCTGCGCTCCTGACGGACGTTAAATCGATATCGAGTCGGCTGTGCTTATCGGAATATGAACGCTCGGGTCACGAGATAGGTTTCAGTTTCGCGTGGGGGTCGTTGGAGGGTGAACCTTCTGTACGGTAGTAGTATTAGTTATTCTGTGCTTGTACCAAGACGAAAAACGAAACAATTTTAAAACACACAAGTTTATGCTTATTAATTTTTGACGTTTTTTTATGCTTAAGTTTTTATAAAAAAAGATATTTGAATGATTAAAAATGTCAACCTTATTGGTTAGGTACTAATGTTTTCCAAAACTCATTTCAGCCGCTACTTTATTTTACTTCAAAAACTCTCCAATTTATAATACTTACCACAGTATCAATACGATAATTGGAAATCATATTACACAATTCTATGACCACGGCTTATATTTCGGTTCGACGCGATTCTGTTTCGGCGTGCAGTGGTACTGGGGGTAGCAATGCGCATTTGTCTGGCACAGACTATAATAGCTCGTTATATTAGTTATTAAGTCTTAACTATAAGTTAGTTAACTGTTTTTTTATTATTATTAATATTGACGTCAATAAGTGCCTGTAAAGGTTTACATTGAATAAATAATTTGACTTTTGACTTTGACTTTGAAAACTTTTAGTGCGCCCCACGTATTACAACAAGACAAGTAGGTAGCACTCTTCCATAGACTAATATGCAACACTTTTATTGTAACTAATGATGCTTTTTTGCGTTAATAACGCTCAAAGTTATAGGTACTGTAAAGTTGCAAGAACAAACTACCTTAGGTGGGTTTGGTAAAATAATGTTGCTGTAAACATAAGTTAAAAGCGTTTAAAAGTTTCGACAGCTCTTACCAATACCTTGGCGGCGAATACCCGGCCGCTGGGAGACTTGGGGCTCACACGTGGTAGTTGTCTTTTGTCCAACGTTTTACTATCTTTTAGTTTCCTTGGATTGATCATCATTATCATTGGGTGTCATTTCAAAATAAAGTTATGATTGATTCAAGTCGTTTATTGACTTAGACGTGAATTAGAATGTGTGTGTGTGGTGCCAGATGGAAGCTGTGCGCGTGCGGCTGGGGCGTGCTGCAGGCGGCGGAGGCGCTGGCGTGCGCGGTGGCGGCGGCCAACGCGCTGCGGCACGGCGCCGCGCTGCTGCCCGCGCGCCGCGCCGTGCTGCCCGTGACGCCGCGCCAGCGCCGGCTGCTGGGGCTGCACGCCGCGCGCCTGGGTAATGGCTACACTTTCTGATAAAACATTGGAAACTTATTATTTACTTTTTAACTGTGCTGTATCCATGAATTTAGAGATCCTCTTTTACAATGTGCTATTTTGTTTAACTTATTGTAAGGGAACTTTTAGGGTCTTCGGTGATGTGATCTCGCCCGTACGGGAGCTCATCCCACCATAGTTCTTAAGAGGCCTATTACATATCGACAGTGATTTTTGCGTAAAATGGTCAATTTTGGCGTTATGGATCTCGGAAACAAAAATACATTAACAATTATGACTTATTGAATAGTGTAGAATAGCTATTGGAATAGTACGTAGCGGCCTCGCTTTTTGTAAATTTTGCTTAACTTTTTAATTAAACCCAAAATTGCAGAGAAAGATTTTCATAAAGTGCGCGAAGGCACTTTTTTGAGCTCATCGATTGAACTACTGTTCTAAACAAGTGAAATAAAAAAAAAATATAGTGTTATCTCTTATATAGTCCAATAGTGCGTAGCGGTCTCGGAATTTTTAGATATCATTGATTTTATATAGAAAAAAAATCTTATTCTAAACCAAAAAACTTGGAAAATCGCTATAAGTTAACTGTGAATATCTCCTATCTACAATAATATTATTGAGCAAAATTTATACCAGAGTATTGTTACTTCATGAAGAATAAAGATTTTATAATGAATTTATTATCCTATTTCGATAAAAACGATAAATACAACTGCAAAATTACTACAAAATGCGATGCGCCGGCCGTCCGAATTCAACTTATGCTCACAGAATGGAGATTTGTAATATTATGCACAAATTTATTATCCTATTTCGATAAAAACGATAAATACAACTGCAAAATTACTACAAAATGCGAAAATGGGCATTTTACGCAAAAATCACATTCGAGATGTAATAGGCCTCTTAAGCAAAGCACAGCACTTGTAAAGGTCACTGTTTTTTTTCATATCTCTGCTAACGTGGGATCGGTCTTTGGACCATAAGCAATTGTTTTGAGTTGTTGTGTTGGAATGTAGGCAAGCCTATCCACAGTCAGGCTATCTTTATAATTTGCTAACTGGTAATGTTATTTACCTTACCTTACCTTATACAAACTTACACTATTAGTTATTTGCTGTTTAACTGTCGGGATATTAAGATAATGATGAACTTCGTTCATTCTTGCAAACCATGGGGCATGACTACTCAACTGCTTTCAGCACAATGTTTTGAAATGGTTTCAGTGTGGCTTTATAGGTATATCGATATCTTTTTCTCCACAGCGAATTTCTCCCACAAGCAATCTTGCCATAAATCAAGGTATTTAGGGCGGACACAGTATTACTATTTCATACAGTAGAGCAACGCCTTCAATGTGGGGCGATGCCGCCCGGCCCGCGCGCCGCCCGCGGAGTAATCCACGCGATTCACAAAATTCGAAATCAAATAATCGTTAATATTTTCATTAAATAATCATTTATTATTGATGTTTTTGACGTGAATAAATTTTGTATACATAAATATTTGGATTCTGTGCGATGAACAGATGAAAAACGTGTCCAGGGATACCTAACTAAAAAGTAAAAAATTAATTTGAGTAAAAAATCTTTTTAAAAAACAAGCTTTTATTTAAATACGCTAAAAACAAAAAAAATAACTTTTAATGTTTTATATTTTTAGCGTTTTATTAACGCTTAAATATACTTAAGTAAAATTTTAAACACTAAAAATATAAAACATTAATCTATAAACGCAGCTTCATCTTAACCGAATGTTAAAATATTTGTAAAAATATTTCTTTCGGATCTCAGAGGTGAAAACTTCTAAGATTTGATGAAGCAATGTTGACTAAAAAACATAAGCATCAAGCACTGACAAATTTCGACGGTTGAAAGCCAGACCTCGGTAGCCAAGTGGTTAAGGCAGCCGCCCGGAATGCGGAAGGTGCGTGGTTCGATTCCCGCCTGAGATTGTCGTCTTTTTTCAGTGTTTAAAATTTTACTTAAATAACTTTTACTTTAAATTTTTTACTATCAACTTATAACGTTTACACAATTTATATGATATAAAAGATTGTCGCGAGATTTACTATTATACTATAATGATATGTGTAAATAAACAAGTAATTTAAATAACTTGATGGGATTGAATTTAACTATTAAAAATTTTAATCTAAGAAAATACGAGTAGTCAGGTACGTACTTAAATCTCGCGACAACCTTTTATAACATATAAATTGTGTAATAACGTATAAGTTGATAGTAAAAGTTTAAAAGTAAAAGTTTATTTTTTTCTTTTTAGCGCATTAAAATAAAAGCTTGTTTTTAAAAAGGTCATTTACTTAAATTTTTATTGCTTATTTTACACTTGAACAAATGAACATGTAACAGAAAATACACAATCTCTGCTCACACTTTTTTACACAAACACATACTTACTTACACACAGATCAAAATTTTGCTTAACTGTTTTTATTTTTATTTAGGTAAGTAATTAATTAATATTTACTACATAAACTAACAACTATTATCAACTCCCATAATGCAATGACTGGATAGCAACATTTACTTTAAAGAATAATAACTAAATAAAAAGTGTAAAATAAAAAAGTAAAGTTTGACAACCTCCGTGGTCGAGTGGTTACCGCACCGGGTCTGGCGCCACGCCGTCTCTGAGGACCGGGGGTTCAGTTCCCGATCGGGTCAATTTAGAGAAAACTGTTTTTCTTAATTGATTTCGGGTCTGGGTGTTTTTCTGTTTATGTATATTTGTCCGTTATCTAGTTTAACCATATTAACCAGTTTCAAAAGAAGCTTATCTTGGTGTGAGTGTAAACAACAAGTAAGTAAATAAAAATAATCAAATAACCTGATTGCTTAAAAAAATAATAAAAAACAAGCCCAGTAATCTTGAATATAAACACTAAAATATTGATGAATATAGAACCTCCTCTTTTTCTGTTGGTTTAAATAAATGCATAACAGTCTTATGACCATAATATATGAAAGACTCAATTAGTAAATTGGCTTTATTCGGATTATTACACAGCAGATACAACAAAACATCGCATCGCATCGGTCGCAGTCCACAGCAGAGAGAGAGGTTATAAAAACGGATATCAAACATGACACCACTTATGACATTTTGCTTTACGTTTATAGAGTATGTTATCGACTTCTTGGCAGGAAAGTGAAGCGTCATGTCTGCAGTTTTGTTTTATTTTCTATAATTTGTGTTTTGTCGAATATTAATGTGAAATAATGGTGGATTATTTACTGTTAAGTGTTCGTGAACGTGCATGAGTGTTAGCAAACAAAACAAAACAGTGCAACATCTCTTTTCAAATTCTCTCAAGAAGTCCGTGTGAGACTTCAATAAAGTCCCCACAGCTTTATTTAGTCTCAAGGGGTTTTGGGGAAAATCATTTATTATACCATTAAACGTTCATTATAATTATCACTAGTTATCATCCACTTAATGGAAAGAAAATAATAATTACTATTAAAAACTTGACACTTTAAATGTGCTGATCGCACGAAGCCATTATGTAAGAGAAAAAAAAAGTATGTTATCAATAAACATTGCTTTGTGTTTACAAAGACCTATGATTTATCATTGCCAACACTGGCCCTTAAACACAAACCATGTATTTAAACAGATTACAAACTTATCTTCTACAAAACTATCATACGTACATATTCATAACATGTTGTTGCATATAGTAAGATACATGTTATCAAAACAAAAAGTTAACAATACAAAGAAAAGTAAACTAGGAATTAATTTTTCAATTAACTTCAGTTACATTTAAGATAACATAGTTGACTTACAAACTTCTGTATTTTCCCTTACACAAAGCTTTTGTAAATACATCTCATCATCATCATCAGCCTATTAACGTCCCACTGCTGGGCACAGGCCTCCCACGTGGACAATAGCACGTGGGGATATTGGGCCAAGACCCACCACGCTGGCCCAGTGCGGGTTGGTGGGTTAAATACATCTGCTAACATATTTTTAGTAGGTACACAAATATTTTACCAAAATAGTTCCATCATTTACACATTGTCTTATAAAATGAAAGTCGCGCCACTATCAACATACCAGTAGGTAGTCTTCCTGTTTTGCCGCTAGTGCCGACAGTAGTAGTAGTAGTCTTTCTGGGTTTCTTACCCTTAGACGCTGGGCTATTCTTGATGAAGTGACCAGTTTTCTTACAGACAAAGCACTTTGGTTGCTTTCGCACAGCTGCCAGTGCAGTCACGCTCTCCAACTTATCATCTCGTCGGATGTTTTATTGAAGTAATTGCCTTTGACGATCTCCGCTGATATTTTGATCTCAATGGCCATAACCCATGACCTTCTCATGGCCATAGTCCTCTGTCAAGCCACTATAACGATAACCTTCTGCCGTTATGGGTAAACTACCAATTATATCTACATGTTAGTGTTCTAATACACCGCACCTCTCAAATCTGCCTAAGCCTGAGATTGTATGGCGGTTAACTTTGGCCTGTTGACAAGGTATGCAATATGCATGCCTTGATCCATTTTCCTATGTCTGTTTTCATTACAAAAAATACCTATCCGCCACTAAACGTTTGGTAGCATGAAAACCCGGATGACTTAAACCATATACCAAATTAGAAACAGTCCTACTGTAATCCTTAGGTAAGTACGGCTAGCGCTATGCGTAGAGACTTCACAAAATACGTGTTTATTAAATAACGGCGAAATATATTTTTTAATTCGAATGTTGCTTTCGGTGGTTGACGACTGTAACTCGCGTAGTTCCCTATCGCGTTCTTGTGCGTGGGCTAGTTCGGAAAAGTTTATTTCCGTCGGACACTCGATTGTTTCCAACCTAGACAAAGTATCGCCTACAACGTTATCGGTACCGGTTACGTAACGGATGTCGGTGGTATATTCGCTAATATTCATCAAGTGCCTAACTCTACGTGATAGGTCTTTCTAGCTTTGTTTCTTTGTTAAAGCATAAACTAAAGATTTTTGTGATCGGTGTTGATGATCGAAAATGTTGCACTGTACCGCTAAGTACATAGCAAGTAATTCCCGGTCATATGTACTATATTTCTTTTGACCTACAGTAAGTTTTTTTGAAAAATAGCCTATAGGTGTCAACTTACCTTTAACGTTCATCTCTAGAACCGCGCCGACACTTTCGTCAGAAGTATCAGTCCTCATAAGCAGCGGAACATCCGGGAAGGGGTGACCAAGTGTGGCAGCCTCTAACAAAGTTGATTTGCACTGCAATAACGCTTGGCCAGATTCCGGTGCCCATACTAACAACAACAACTAAGTACATTCAACTTGGCCTGCATCTGCGCTGCTTTATAGACACGTGGGACCTATAGAAATTTAGCATCCTTAAGAAACGCCAAAGCTGGTCAACGGTTTGTTTGTTGTTTGTTCACAATATCTTGTACGTTCTCCTTGCATGGTCGAATACCATCAGGTAATATTTCGAAACCTAGAAAATCTAATTTATCTAGACCAAAACGACACTTGGAAATATTAATAGTAATTCCGAAATCAATAAGACGGCTAAAAATAGCGTTTAGATGCGTTCCATGAGAGGTGACATCTTTAATCGCTGTAAGAATATCGTCTAAGTACGAGAAAGCGAAACTTATTTACGTGGTTGACTGTACCGTCAGTCATTCTAACTTCTAAAGCGTGCAAAACAGAGTTGTTTATGAATCTTTAAAATGTCTGTGCCGCGTTACGAAGTTCGAAGGCCATCCTAGGGAACTCGAAAAGACCGGAAGGCGTAATTATCGCCGTCTTTTCGATAACCTCAGGTGCGACCATAACGTTAAAATAAATTAAAACTAACAAGCCTTCTTAAAAAACAAGTTTTTATTTAAATGCGTTAAAAAGAAAAAAATAACTTATACTTTAAAACTTTAACTATCAACTTATAACGTCATTACACAATTTATATGCTATAAAAGGTTGTCGCGAGATTTAAGTACCTACATACTTACTCGTATTTCTTAGATTGAAAATTTTAATAGTTAAAATCAATCACATCAAGTTACATATTTAATTTACTTGTTTTTACACATATAGTAAATCTCGCGACAACCTTTTATATCATATAAATTGTGTAATGACGTTATAAGTTGATAGTTAAAGTTTTAAAGTGTAAGTTTTTTTTTACTTTTTAGTTATCCCTGGACACGTTTTTCATCTGTTCATCTCACTGAATACAAATATTTATGTATTGTTTTCTGAGGTTTAAGCGAGCACTACACATTGAAATAAAACACTTTTTTACGGATTAACTCGCGTTTAATTTACTATTTACATAGTTTTTATATTATCCTGACGTTTCGAACCCTTTACAGGGTCCGTGGTCACAGGGAGACTGAGGTGTTGGTCGTCTCATTGTTAGAAGTTATTTGCCTACCGTCAAAAATTTTTATATTTAACCTGGTGCGTTCAAGTTTACACAGTACGAGCTAACAATATTTTTAGGTCTGGCAATGTGTTGCTGTTGGGGCTGGGATTTGATGACCTGTATGATGGGGTCCCAGGCAGGGTATGATGGGGTCCTCCTTGGCAACCTAACTACATGCTTGTACGCACTTCTGCGCGTTCTTGACGAACCGGAAATGATAGGAACATTTCCAACCTGGGCGGGTCGGGGTCGCTGACGATGTAGTGAGGGTCTCCTACTTTGTGATGGAGTACGATTTCTGGGTCTTCTATTGTTGTTGGAGTAGCTCTCCATGCGGGATAGTCGGTCAGTTTTGCTGTACTGCTACTAACATCATCAATTTTTACTGCATGGACGTGTCTGATAGCGGTCTCCATGACCTTGTCAGCTACTCCGGCCAGTTTATCTAGTTCCTTCATCTTGGTGACTGTTAGCACTGCTTGTACTGACGAGGGAAGGTGCTATAACCACAATATCTAGAGAGTAGTGTCAGATATTCGGTCTCTGGCTAACTCTCGCATCTGTCTTAGGAGCTGTGACGGCTTCTGGTCTCGTAGCTCAATTTCTCCAATCAATTTCCAAGTCCAAGCGCACACGGCACCCGGTGTGCCCGACGATCACCGTCGGGAGCGGTCCTCTCAGTTTCTTTCCCAATCTAGTTTCCATATTTACGGGGTTACCGTAGCCACGTTAGACAAGACAGTAAGTTTTGAACGTGTGTTTATTATTTTTATACTTACTCTTTTTTAAGATAAATTCTAACGTGAAGTTCTTTACAATCATTATCATTACATATTATGAAGTAAAGTCGCCGTTTTCCCCTGTCTGTGGCACGTCACTATGACCGCACACTTATGCAGTTTTCACTAAAAGATAGACTGTTAACTGAGGATGGTTTTTGTTTATATTTTGTAGATATATTTTTTTAAATGGCTGAACTATGACGGTCTTTCTAAGTTAGCGTGGACGAAGACACGGGCGGGCCGCTAGTATTTTATAAAAGGCACTTATCTAACACTTTACCCGTTATTCTGAATTGTGGTGAAGCCCGCGCCGTGCTGTCCTAAAATTCAAAATTTTTGTTTTACTAGTTTCTTGGTATTAACCAAGAAACTAGTAAAACAAAAATTTTGAATATTCCGTGTAGTTTTTATTTTGTTATTCGAACGTGCAAAGTGTATGTATAAAAGTTCACTATGGTTTGTCAGATTCGTCGTTCCGCGAGGTGAGCCCCGACGAGCCGCGGCGCACGCCGGCGCCCGCCGCCGCCGCCGCCGCCGAGCCCGAGCTGTCTCCGCTGGCGCGCGCGCGGCCCTGGGGCGCGGCGGGGGCGGGGGCGGGGGTGGGGGCGGCGGCGGGGGCGCAGGGGGCGGGGGCGGCCGCGCCGGGCCACACGCCGCCGCCGTCGCCGCCGTCGCCGCAGCACTCGGCGTACTCGTCGCCCATGCGCGTGGAACGTGACGAGTTTATCGCCGACCACCGGAGTCTCGCAGATTATTTACGGTCAGTATTTCATCGAAAAAAATATTTACTACAGTATATAACACATAAATAATCCTATTTATAATGATTCGTATCGTATCAACCATGTCCGCAGGCGCCGCGAGGAGAGCGAGGTGCGCGGCGCGGAGGCAGCGGGCTGGGCGGGGGCGGGTGCGCGCGCGGGGGCGGGGGCGGGGCCCGGGGGGCCCGCGCCGCCGCCCTACCAGCTGGCGGCGCTCGACACGGGTGCGATGCACACCATACATGGCCGATCACTTGCCGCACGTGCAGGTTGTAACGCTCGGTCCCTTTGCGCAGAGGGCGCGGCGGAGGAGGCGGCGGGCGGCGCGCCGCAGCTGTGGCGGCGGCTGCAGCTGGACCCGCGCCGGCTCACGCAGTTCAACCTCAACCTGCGCCTGGTCAGTGCTAATGCTAATCTAGTGCACCTTATCACGGGCTACTAGTCATAAACTTACTGTACCTAGCGGAATAGAACAACTAACATGAGCTGTCGAACGAAACCGAAATAGGATTGCATTTGTGTCAAATTGTTTAAAAATGCGTTCAATGATGTACGTCATGTCGCTTTTCACATTAATATCGATATCGAAAATATTAATTACTAACAGTAATGGTATTAATAGAACTAAAATAGGGTGGGATGGGATTTAGCATGGCTGAAACTACGATTCTGAAGTTGAAGTATGAAAATTTAAGAAAAACTCAGAAGAGATTTTAATAAATAATTTATTACTTAAACTTTCGTCTTATTACTTAAACGTCAATTACTTCAGAAGAGAATAATCTCTTCTGAAGTAATTGACTATTGAAATCATTGTTTTTATTTTTATTTTATTTTATTTTTATGGAAAACAACCAGCATACAATTTTAAATCGAGTAGAATATAACTTATGTAGTCCAAACATGCCTTTATCAGTTCACACATGGACAATTTTCATAATAAACAAGTTAATCTTACCAATCGGTTAAGAAATCGAATTGAATTTTACAATAAAGTTTAATTTACATGAGAACACAAAAACAAACAGATTAAAAAAATTTAGTTATACGATAAAATGTAATGGTGAGCCTTATGTATAACATTGCAACTTACTTTTCAAAGAAATCAGTATTTATTTTATTGTGAAAATAATAAGAACTTGCAGTAAAAAGATCAACATGCATAGATTGGTTACGATTGAAATTATTTGAAACTCGGTTTAGATAACAATTCCGTCTATAGTCAGTATGTGCATCAATATGAAGTGTTGAAATTTTATTATTTATTACCGTATGATCTACTCCCCAGCTAAGCGAACCGTGTAATATGGGTAGAGGAAGTAGTAGATACCTTTAAAACAGACCATCTTAATTGTAAAAACATATTTAAAACATCCAGGTCAAGGCATGTATATTAAGTTCATATACACGATGTTGAATGTAGGTACATGGTGCTAAGTAGACATCACTATCTAATGAAACATTAATGAAACATCAGCAGAAGAATAGTATCATTTTATTTAAGCTTACCGGAACAAACTTAGTTGGTATTGCAGATTTCATCAAAATTCGTTTCGCTCCTCGAGCTGTAAATATTTTTCTTCAAAATGCTTACTGCAAATACATGAACTTTTCTTGGGAATCCAGTTTGGACGATCAATTAGCCTAAGCCATGTATTTCTGGTATCCAAGTTAGTAGGAAATCTAAAAGATACATAAATTACTAATGTTATTACCTATTTTAACAGTCAAAACTGATACCTATGGATCGGCTAAGTATCTTAAATGTGATCTCATTCCCAGGTAATTCATATCTAAACGTCATATAGGTACTTTAATAACAATAATACATATTCGTTTACGTGATAGACAGTGGACACGTACAGGAGCCCAACTAGGGCTAACCACCCTAGGAGGCTGCTCCACCAGGTCGCGCATAATCCCGAAGTGGCTCGTCGTACCGGTTGGTGACCGGATTGGTGGGACCCGGCGACTACTTTCGGGGGGGTACGGGGGCCTTTCCGTCCGGCGGGTCGATTAACGTCTTACCGAACAACTACATGCACCAGTTCATGTTAGCCTCCCACACTTTGTCTTTTCCCCCTTGCCGCCACAGCATCTCCTTTTACTCACGCCCCCATCCAACCACCATGTCAGTGTCTAAAAACAATGCAGGTCAGACAGCGGCATCCCACCACCGAGTCGCTTTTTGAGGTGGAGTTCACTAACATCCGTGGACTCCATTCAAACCTCAACGCCGTCCACTAACACCTTGAGACGGCCCGGCCTGCATTGCTCTTTCTGACGGAGACACAGATCCGCCGTCCTGCCGACATTGCATATCTGCACTACCCCGGCTACGTGCTTGAGGAATGCTTCCTCGCGAAAGCCGGAGTATGCCTTTTCGTCAGGACGGACGTTTGCTGTCGACGTTTGCGCTGCGTGGAGGACCCCTCCTTCTCCATCCTATGGGTACACGTGGATCTTGGTTCCGAAAGCCATGTCTACGCTTGCCTGTACTCCGGAGACCACGAGACAACTCGGCTATTCGATTACCTGAGCCAAGCAGTTGACGACGTACAGGAGCGGTTTCCGTCTGCCGATGTGGTACTTTTGGGAGATTTTAATGCCCACCATGAGACCTGGTTGGGCTCTTCCAAAACAGATCACGCAGGCCGAACTGCCCACGCATTCGCTCTCACGCATGATCTGACTCAACTGGTTCTCCAGCCCACCAGGATTCCAGATATATCGGGTCAAGCGCCTTCCCTGCTGACTTACTGGTGACGAGTCGACCAGCCGGGTACAGAGTGTCGATAAGTGCTCCGTCGGGCACTTCTGACCATTGCCTGGTTGGTGCCACCGTACTGCGCCGTAAAAGCTCTTCCTCAGTAGAGTCTAAACGGAGTTTATGGCACTACTCGTCGGCAGATTGGGATGGTATGCGCGACTATTTTGCGTCCATCCCGTGGGGCCAGCGCTGCTTTGTGGGTAGGGACCCATCGGAGAGTGCCTCTGCTGTCGCTGACGAGGTCATGTTGGGGATGGAATATTACATTCCCTACACTAATGTCGTCAGCGGAAGTAAGGCGCGCCCTTGGTTCAATCGCGAATGCGCCAAAGCTGTTGAACTTAAACAGACGGCGTATCGCGCTTGGACCAAGGCTCGCACGCTCAACGATCGTAACATCTCTTCCCTTAAGGTAGTCTTCAACAAGGCTACCAAAGTCTGCAAGAGAGCTCTCTCGAGAGCGAATGCCCAGCGCGTTGCTCGCGTTGGCCAAGAGCTGTTGTCGCACCCAACGGGTAGCCAAAGTTATTGGCGACTGGCCAAAGCGGTGCAAGCCAACTTTTGCGGCGCCTTCTCTGCCCCCACTGCGGTACCCTGATGGCTCGTTGGCCCATCGACCGCTAGACAAAGCTAACCTCTTAGCGAAGCTCTTTGCGTCGAATTCGCGTGTGCGGCGCGGAACCACCTACCATCCCTCACTGTGGTTCCTCAATGCCTGACGTCCAAATCACACAACGTGACATCCGTGCCGTGCTGCAGTCACTTGATGTGCGGAAGGCTAGCGGTCCTGACGGTATACCGGCAGTCGTTTTTAAAAAATGTGCTCCCGAGTTGTCTCCAGTACTGACACGCCTATACCACCTCTCGTACTCTACTGGAATTGTGCCGGAGGCTTGGAGAAAGGCGAACGTCCAGCCGGTCCCCAAAAAAGGGGATAGGTCCGACCCAGCCAACTATCGACCTATTGCTGTCACCTCTGTCCTTTGCAAGGTTTTTGAGCGAATCATAAACAGGCAACTCATTCGCTACCTAGAAGATCACTCCCTGATTCATGATCGACAATACGGGTTCAGACCGAAACGATCAACGGGTGATCTCCTGGCGTTCATAACACACCTGTGGGGTGAAGCAATGGACAAGCACGGAGAAGCACTGGCTGTTAGCCTGGACATCTCCAAGGCTTTCGATCGAGTTTGGCATCGTTCGCTTCTCTCCAAGCTTTCGTCATACGGCTTGCCATTTCGCCTATGTGATTTTGTCGCCGGGTTCCTGCATGAGCGCAGCATTCGCGTACTCTGCGAAAGCAGTGCCTCACAGTTTCTGCAGGTGAACGCCGGAGTGCCGGAGGGTTCTATAATATCGCCCACGCTGTTCCTTCTGCATATCAATGATATGTTATCCTTGGGTAACATTCATTGCTATGCAGACGACAGTACAGTACATCGGCGTTATTTGGGTCACCCTGCGGCAAAGCAGGCTGATGTAGTGGAGTCGAGACGGAAGATTGTCATTGAGCTGGACGAGGAGTTAGACCGCATTTATAAATGGGGCTCTGATAACCTGGTCCAGTTCAATGCCAAAAAAACACAGGTCTGCGCTGTCACGGCTAAAAAGTCCGCATTTCTCCCTTAACCCTCCTTCCAGAGCAACCTGGATGGGTAATAATCTCGCAGTATGCAACGTTCTGTGCGGACGCGTCGATTAGTAAAAGTGTAAATCGGACACGTATCGCGGCGCGTGACGCCGCTCGAACAGTCACCATGAGCGACAAACTAGTGGTAAACGAGCTCCTCGCCTTCCTGCAACAAAAGCTGGACGTGATGGACGAAGTGAGTGCGGTGCAGATCTGTAAGTCCAGCTTCAGCGAGGAAGACGTATCTGCAGCCAAGAAACTTTTGTTTGGGTCACTGAACAAAAGCGACCGAATGGTGTCTCATCGGCGCGACGGGACACCGAAGAGCCTTCAGGAGATTATAACGCTGCTGAAAGAGACCGACCCTGACGACGTGCCAACGTTTGTGGCGAGGGACCTAAATAAGCTCCCTCCCGTCACGTTCGATCACGTCGACGTAACCAGCCTCCTGAAGGACATCGTGACCATGAAGGCGGGCTTGGCGGACGTGGTGCTGAAATACGAGGCATCACAGATCGCTGTGAGTGAGTTGCGCAAGGAGGTCGATAGTTTGCGCGCATCACTCGCAGTAACTAGGTCAGTCGTCGATGACTCAAACGTCAACACGCGGCGCGGTGCATTCGTCAATGCACCGCGGCTGAGTTTTGAGTCAGCATTCTCGACGCCAACCTCGTCGCCCGCGCCGTGCAGCGCTGACGCAGTCGTGGCCCCGGCTCGGTGCGCCCCGCAGCCGCCGGCCCCCCGTGCCGTGCAGCATGCTGACGCCGCGCCCCGCGCGCCGCCACCGCCGTCCCGCCCCGCGCCTTCGCCCGCGGTGCCTGAGCCTGTCACCAAACCAACGAAGCCCAGCCGTCGTGACTACGCCTCTGTTGCTGCATCCAACTTAACAGCTCAGAGAATGTCAGAGCGTGACACCATGGATCTAGACGACGACGGTTTCGTCAAGGTCCAAAGGAAGAGGGCACGCCGTAACCGGCCGAATCAGAACCGTTGCGGCACCGCACTGACAGGGCCTCAGTTCCTGTTGCGCGCTGCGACGCCGACCACGCTGATGTACCTTTCGCGCCTGCACTACACCATCACCGTGCAGGATGTGATAGAGTACATCAAGACGAAGACCAACTTCCTTCTGAGGGTGGAGCCGCTGGAGTCGCGACACAATGTCAGTTTCAAGGCAGTTGTGGTGCGAGTCCCGACAGCCATGCTGGACACTTTTATGAAGGAAGACTTCTGGCCGAAGGGCGTGATGTACCGGCGTTTCCGCGGGAGATTGCCCACCAACACCACCGGAGCAGCACAAGCCAGTGCTAAATACTAACATAGTTATAAGTTATATTTACTAACAACAATTGTTTATTTTGTATGTATGTTAGTCTGTAAGGTATATATTATATGGGCCTCATTGTATTTTTTACCATCTATATACATTGTACGTTGCCTGAATTAAATTATTTTAATATTAATATTAATATTAATAACCCATCCAGACTGGTCTTAGTCTCTTAGGTATGGACATAAACAGCGACCTCAACCCGAAGAGCTATATTGAGAGCATTATAACCACAGCCTCACGTAAACTCGGAATCCTGAACAAGGTGAAGCGGTTCTTCACGCTGGAGCAACGTTGTCTTTTGTATAAGACTCAGGTGCGCTCCTGCGTAGAGTATTGCTGTCATCTTTGGGACGGATCCGCCAAGTACTTGCTCGAAGCTCTTAACAGGTTGCAAAGACGTGCTGTCCGTATTATCGGTAACGATGACGTTACGACCAGTCTGGAGCCGTCACAGCTACGTAGGGACATTGCTTCCCTTAGTGCTTTCTACCGCCTTTACCACAATGAATGCTCTGAGGAGCTCTTTGACCTCATCCCTCCCTCTCCTTTCCTTTCCAGATCGACGCGTGCAGGTCTTAGAAGCCACCCTCATACCGTGCTGACCATCAAGACACGTACCAAAAAGTTTGGACAATCGTTCTTTTGCCGAACTGCCCGTATGTGGAATGCGCTTCCCGCACACGTGTTTCCTTCCTCCTTCTCTCCCGGGTTATTTAAGCGGGGCGTGAAAAAGCATTTATGCAGGCCGCCATAGTGTGAGCGTTCGGCATAGCGTGGTAGCGCTGTGATGAACGCTTTCACTTCTTGGGCTTCACTGGCTGCTTTTCATCAAGCAGAGTGAAGCCATTATGGCGTGCCACAATAAAAAAATAAAAAAAACTCATATTGCTAATGACATCCCGCTCGCTCAGCCCTTTGTTGCTCTATTCCGCTGGGTATAGTAACTTTATGCTACTAGTCGACAATTTATTCAGTTTCATAAAAGATACACGACATCCCCGGGGGGCTATAGCCTGACCGCAACCGCTGTACCGCGCCTTAGGTATGCGCGGGTGGTCGGAGGGGTGGGAAGTAAAGAGCATGAACTCACATGAGATTCGTAGTGTCAGATATATCATACGATATCGAAGCACAGTTTATTGAAGCTTTAAATTTACGAGTTTAGTTACATCCAATCCGTTTTTGTCCAGTATGATTTTTAGATAAGTACAATTAAAGAACCAATATAAAGGAATAAATCTTTAATTCTTGGAAATATATACTTAATATAAACTTTCTTTGTTTGCTTGTCTTTTCTTAAAATATGCGACTACTTTAAAAATGACAGATTTGATTATCTCGAGATAATGCACGACCCATTTTTAGATATTTTATCTCATGTGCGTCTGACACACTAGTTGCCGCCGTGAACGATGACGGCAGAATAACAAACTGGAGCAACTGTTTTGCCCCCCCGCCTCGCCGCTCGCATACCCAAGGCGCGGTACAGGCAATGCTACTATAGTCCACTTTTGACTAAATAACGAGTTGTACATGCGCTCAGCGGGACAGGTGGGGAGCCGCTGTACCTGCGACACCCGCAGTATTGCAGTATTGCAGTATTGCAGTATTGCAGTATTGCAGTATTGCAGTATTGCAGTATGGCTTCCCCGCTACGCGACACGCTTTCATAAATATAAATGTAGGATCCCCGGCAGGTGCGGCTAGCATGGCGAACTCCTTGCTCGAATGGTTTGCACACCGGTTTTCATGGTGTCGCCATCTCTGAGGTCCCGGGTTCGATGCCCGGTCGGGTCAATTTAGAAATTATTGTTTTTCTAAATTGTCTCGGGTCTGGTGGTTTTCTATGTAAGTACAATAAGTATGTATTTAAGTATTTTAAGTATGTTTATCTGTTGTCTAGTAACCATTTAACGAGTTTCATAACGAAGCTTCTCTTGGGCTAGATAATTGGTGTGAGTGTAGGAAAGTTTAATTATTTATAGTTTATTATTTATAGTAAGTTTTACGGTGTCGGTTAACCATACTCGTTCGGTAAACAGGTAAAACGCGGACGCTTAATCTAATTTATCTGCAATAACAACAGTAACAATGTGAAACAATGGAACTACATGTTAGCGGAATGTGAGTTGTAAGCTCGCTCGTACAATAAAACCTAAAATGAAGAAATTGCCACCGCAGTGCAGTGAATCAGCTGTTGTGTGTGTGCAGTGGCTGCACGTGACCATCCTGCAGCGGCTGGCGCGCGAGCTGGACGCGCTGGGCGCGGCGCTGCAGGCGCAGCCCGGCGCACTAGTAGGACAGGTACACCCCAACAGCACGCACACGGCACGGGCCTGCAGCGGCTGGCGCGCTACAGGCGCAGCCCGGCGCACTAGTAGGACAGGTACACCCCAACAGCACGCACACGGCACGGGCCTGCAGCGGCTGGCGCGCTACAGGCGCAGCCCGGCGCACTAGTAGGACAGGTACACCCCAACAGCACGCACACGGCACGGGCCTGCAGCGGCTGGCGCGCTACAGGCGCAGCCCGGCGCACTAGTAGGGCAGGTACACCCCAACAGCACGCACACGGCACGGGCCTGCAGCGGCTGGCGCGCTACAGGCGCAGCCCGGCGCACTAGTAGGACAGGTACACCCCAACAGCACGCACACGGCACGGGCCTGCAGCGGCTGGCGCGCTACAGGCGCAGCCCGGCGCACTAGTAGGACAGGTACACCCCAACAGCACGCACACGGCACGGGCCTGCAGCGGCTGGCGCGCTACAGGCGCAGCCCGGCGCACTAGTAGGACAGGTACACCCCAACAGCACGCACACGGCACGGGCCTGCAGCGGCTGGCGCGCTACAGGCGCAGCCCGGCGCACTAGTAGGACAGGTACACCCCAACAGCACGCACACGGCACGGGCCTGCAGCGGCTGGCGCGCTACAGGCGCAGCCCGGCGCACTAGTAGGACAGGTACACCCCAACAGCACGCACACGGCACGGGCCTGCAGCGGCTGGCGCGCTACAGGCGCAGCCCGGCGCACTAGTAGGACAGGTACACCCCAACAGCACGCACACGGCACGGGCCTGCAGCGGCTGGCGCGCTACAGGCGCAGCCCGGCGCACTAGTAGGACAGGTACACCCCAACAGCACGCACACGGCACGGGCCTGCAGCGGCTGGCGCGCTACAGGCGCAGCCCGGCGCACTAGTAGGACAGGTACACCCCAACAGCACGCACACGGCACGGGCCTGCAGCGGCTGGCGCGCTACAGGCGCAGCCCGGCGCACTAGTAGGACAGGTACACCCCAACAGCACGCACACGGCACGGGCCTGCAGCGGCTGGCGCGCTACAGGCGCAGCCCGGCGCACTAGTAGGGCAGGTACACCCCAACAGCACGCACGCACGCACAACATTTCTTGGCATTTAAGTCCATTCTGTTCTTCTGGACCAGTTCAGGAGGCTATCTTAAATCTTTCCGAAGTCGCGTAACATCAAAGACCGTGTGTTATGTCTTTGTAATTTTAAAATCATAAGCGTACATATGCACGTGAGCACCATGTATCCCGTGACGAAGTTCTAAATATTTTATTCCACACAAACCTAGTCGTGACAATTACGATCACGACTAAAAGATTCACAGATTTATTTATTTATTTATTTATTTAAACTTTTGCAACATAACATTACATGGCGGACTTAATGCCTGAGGCATTCTCTACCAGTCAACCATAGGGTGGTGCAGAGATAACATGGTAGGTGCATTTAGGTGCGATAATAAAAGTGGAAGCGTAGGTATACTTTTAAATATTTTAAACATACTTAATACAAAAACATATAAGTAGTAAAATCTATAAACACTACATTTTGAAAGTAGGTACACATCACTTTAAATATATGCATATATAAATATAATATAAATATATACATAAACATACAATACATAATTTATAAATATGAAGTTATCGAGATGATTCTGCCATGGTTTTTCCAGAGAAGAGCAAGCGGACTTTCTTTTTAAATGCTTCGCGACCAGTGGTCATCCTGATTTCGAGAGGCAGCGCGTTCCAAAGAAGAATGGACTGAATAAGAAAGGAGGAATGTACAAATCCAGAAGTATGGGAAGGAGAGAGAAGGAGAAGATTGTTAGAAGACCGGAGATTCCTACTATGAGAAGAGCAAATATACTGGAAATAGGGAGTTAGATAAGAAGGAGCATTAGGAGAGTTTAGTATCGAAAAGAGTGTGGTCAGAGCTCGTAAACGTCTCCGCTGGCGAATGGGCAGCCATTTCAGCTCGGACCTATACTGTGATATGTGGTCATACTTCTTCAGATTGAATACAAATCTAATACTGTTGTTGAGCAGTCTGTCGAGCTTGTCAAGTAGGTCTGAGTTAAGGTCGTAATAACACACGTCACCATAGTCAACCATAGGAAATATTAAAGTTTGCGCAAGCATTACCTTCGTCTTGAACGGTAGAAAGTTCCTCAGGCGGTTTAAGGAGCGCAAAGTCCAGGTAACTTTTTGGCTAACACTAGCAACCTGAGAATGCCAGCTGAGTGTAGAATCGAGATGTAGGCCAAGATTTTTGACGGTCGTGCTAAACGGTATGACCGTTCCGTCAAACACTATAGGGGGAAGAGAGGTAATCCCCACTTTGCTTGTCAATCGCGGGCTACCAACAAGTATCGCCTGACATTTTGTGGGATTTACAGCTACACCAAACCTACGAGACCAGTCGTTAATTTCTTCCAAATCCCGATTAATTTTTACAACGGAGTCTGATAGTTCGTCCACCCTTGCATGGGTGTAAAGCTGAAGGTCATCGGCGTACAGATGATACGCACACTGAAGGTGGTGGGTGATAGAGTTAATAAATATTGAAAATAATAATGGAGAAAGTATACCGCCTTGTGGAACGCCAGCATCCAAATTACACCAATTTGATGTTGTGTCATCGATGCGGACGGACTGCTGACGCTCTTGAAGATAAGAGGAGAACCATTCCTGTACTCTAGATGAAACCATAAGATGAGAAAGGATGGAAAGGAGTATGTTATGACTGACGACATTAAAGGCGTTTGAGAAGTCGATGAGTACTAAGACTGTGACTTTCGTATCCTCCATACCTTGTCTAATGTCACCAGTCACTTTCAGGAGAGCGGAAACAGTGCTGTGCCCAGGCCTAAAACCAGATTGTAGGGGACCAACGAGGTTATTCTGGTAAATGAATTTTGAAAATTGTTTATGAACACAGGCCTCGATTGCCTTGGATAGAAACGGAAGAATGGATATGGGTCGATAGTGGGAAGGCAAGGACGGATTAGAGATCTTAGGTAAAGGGCGCACATAAGCCTTACGCCACTGGGAAGGGAATTGGCCAGAGTCTAGGGAAAAGTTGATGATGTGGGTAATCGGAGAAATAACATAATTTATGATAGCGATAACCATCCGACGACTGATGCCGTCATGTCCTAGGGCTCCGGATTTGATGGAGAGGATAATCTTTTTGATTTCATCCACAGTAACAGGAGAGAAATGAAAAGGGTCAATACTAGGACGAGGTAGACCTGCAATGTTATTTACCGTCTGACAATTGGTTGCATGATCCATACTAGCAGTTGTGGTGAAATGACGATTTAAATCATCCAACGAAATTGCGTTCGGCAGAACAACACTACGCGTCTTGCCAACACCAAGGGTTCCAAGGAACTTCCAGATATCAGCGGGGGAGGACGAGGAGATGTTTTCAAAGATGTGTCGGCGTTTAGCGTTGCGTATCATCTGATTACATAAGTTTCTCGCAGACTTGTATAGACCCCAACTCTCCTCACATCGCTCTCGTTTAAATTTCCGAAAAGCCCGATTTCTACGTCGCATAGCAATACGAATCCCTCTGGTCAGCCATGGAGCAGGTGGTCGCTTAAGTTTAATTGGCTTGACTGGTGCATGAACGTCATAAAGTGAGAGGATAGCCTGGTTCAGGATGTCAACCTTCTCATTAACCGTGGGGACTGCTAACAAGTGATCCCAATTAATTTGGGATGCATCTCTGATTAACCCTTCTCCATCCATACGACCAAAGCAACGCATGCGCAGCACTTTAGGGACTGGTTTAGGGGACCTTAGGATGTATGAAAGGAAAATAAAGTCATGATGGGAAAAACCAGGAGCAGGACATTGACCGTGAGTGGATACAAGAGATGGGGTGGACGTGAGGATGAGGTCAAGCCAGGTGTCCTCGCCAGTCATGTTACAGTGCGTGGCTTGGAGTGGAAGGACATGTAGGCCGGCAGCCTTGACGATATGAAGGAGTTTACGGGAGCGGGGAGAATTACGGATGAGGTCTGTATTGAAATCGCCCATGATGACGTGATGCGCATACTCTGACCCAAACGACTCAAGAAGCAGTTCCAGATCCATAAAGTAATCCACAGCAGGAGGACAATATACCACGCCAAGAAGGGTCTTAACCCCTTTGACATAAATTTCTAGGAAGAGGTACTCTGCTGAAGACAAGAATTTGAAACGGAAGAAGCAAGGATTTTGTAGGAAAATTCACTACGCAGGTAGATAGCCACACCACCCCCCCCTCGTCCAATCCTGTCATTTCGGACAAGTATAAAGCCAGAAAGAGGGTAGGTGGTAGAGAGAAGGTGAGGTTTGAGCCAACTCTCAGAAATCAGGACGGCGTGAACACCAGTGTCAGTGAATGCCTCCACTAAGTCACTGTAGTGACTGGGTACGCTTTGCGCATTTATGTGACAGATATTTAATAAGTGTTTTGTGTTGCTACAGTTTTTACGAACGAATTCACCCAGCGTGTCAGGCAAAGAGCAAAAACTAGCGTTGTTAGATACGTCCGAAGAGTCAGTAGCAGAATGGAAAGAATCATCATCAGATAACATAAAAATAATAAATTAGATAAATAAAAATAATATAAATATGCAAATACTATCAATTCCTAGTTTGGCGAACTCTACACCACCCGCCAGCCGACCATTCACAATCACAACAATTAATAAAAATGTATCGATTGTAACAAAATAGAAAACGGAAATAAAATAATAATAATAATAGGAATTTACAAAGAAATCAAATACCAGTACCAATCCCTGCACAAATCACTGACAGTTTAGGATCAATTTGTCTCACAGACGTATTGTCTAACGGTAGGTAGTTGGACTGACATAACATAACATATGGACACAACATTTATGATAGAAGTAACTTGTGGCTGTATGGCCTTACTTACAAATTAAAAAGACCACAAAAAAAAAAATTGATTGACATGACATGTGACACTGTCATTACTGTCAGTGTCAGTTAGTAAAAGCTAAATTTTAGATTTCGCAGTCCCCGCAACAATCGGAGCAGTGAAAATGAATACAAGAATTTACGAAAAATAAATTTTTGTCTAGTTATTGACGGTGTTAATTGTTTAGTTTATTTTACCACCAATAGATGTCACTGCACATTTTTGTGAATCACGATATGGTTTCGTTTCGCCAATTTGTATATAAGCAAAACATACATGTAAATAAATATCTTCGTTCTGGAGTCATATAGTTTTATTTCTCCTGGTTCTTTGGGATTCCATATTGTACGTCGACAATTGTACAAGGTCCTTCGAGCCTAAGAGCGATTTTTGGTTGGCAATAAAATACACGATTTTAGCAAGTTTCGTGTTTTCGACGCTTGGACAGCGCTGATGGTCTTGCGGATGAGAATTGCAACAGCAGAGCTAGTATCGCATCAGGAACAGGAATCAGTGGAGTGGTAATGTGATGAAGAAACTGTGAGTACTTTAACGATTTGTTGTGTCAGACACTTAGAAGAATTTATGTAGCTTGCAAGACTTGTAAAATTTTACTGTTTGGTTTGGACTTAGAATAATTCGCATAAAAACGACGAGACGGGGAATCCATGCCCAATTTTCATGCGAAGCCAAAAGTGTTTCAAACACTTAGAATATTTTGATTTCATCTAGACTTAAAAATTTTGAAAAAAAACACTTGGAAATTTTTATCAGTTTTCAAAATGGATTTAATTAGACTACAAGAAGACCTAATATTTCAAATTCAAAATAGCAAAGTCAATTTCAAAAAGAGTCCAAAAGAAAGGCTCACTAAACAGTACATAGATTCCAGATTTAAAGTTATCGAACAGAAATGGATAAAATTTACACAGAACCATAGCAAAATTATTCTAAGTGATGTAGATTACAGCGAACACGATTATTTCGTTAACAACTTGCACGGGGAGACGGAGGAGTTATATCTTGAATTCTCATCACAATTGAGAGAACTATTAGAACAACATAATGGTGCAAGTCGTTACTCAGATGCTTCAGCGCACACAATAGTGGAACATCTGTAAAGTTGCCAAAAATAAAGATCCCCGTATTCAGCGGAAAGTACACCGAGTGGTAATCATTTCGCGATCTCTTCACTTCACTCATTCATAATATCAAGAGCATAGACGATGTGCAAAGATTGCATTACCTGAAAACACAATTGTCAGGCGAAGCTGAGCAGCTTATGTGCCTATCACTCAATTAAACTATGTAAAATGTTGGAATATGTTAACAAAAAGGTATAACAATAGGAAATTTGTTTCGAATTGTATTCTTGCGCGTATGTTTAATCAACGACAAATGACAACCGAGTCATCTAATTCTCTTAAAGAATTGTTAGATACTACCACCGATTGTATGCACGAGCTTACTAATATTGGTGTAGATGTACAGTCTTGGGACATTATCGTCATATTCATTGTGGGTTTGAAGTTGGACGCAGAGACTCGGAAGCAATGGGAATTGCAGGTAAGTAAGTCATCCGAGGATTTGCCAACTTTTAACGAATTTCAAGAGTTTTTAGAGACACGGTTTCGCGCTTTAAAATTTATAGAATCTAATAGTAAACCTAAAGTACCATTCAATAACATTAAATATCCAAAAGTTTTACATGTCACTTCAAATACTTCCTGTCCAGTCTGCTCAGATAGTCATAAGTTAGGCAATTGCAAGAAATATGCTAAAGACGACGTAGAAAAACGTCGTGCAACTGTAGAGTCACTTAGTCTATGTTTTAACTGTCTTGGTAAAAATCATTCAGCTAAATTTTGTCGTGTGTCAACCAAATGTCGCGTATGTAAGCATAAACACCATTCCTTATTGCACCCAAGAACCGGCGCGGATGAAGACGTAGATGTTGCTTGCCAAGCAACAGGATCTCAAACTGTAGATATAAATGCAGCTACGCCATCGTCCTCGTTGAACGAAGTATCAACCATAGCGGCCCATTTCTCAAAGGGCAACATCCAAAGACAGGTACTATTAGCGACAGCCAATGTACAGGCTGAGTCTAAGGATGGATCGTTCCAGGTATTAAGGGCATTACTTGACCAAGGGTCACAGGCGTCCTTTATATCTGAAGCCGCAGTGCAACTGTTGAAGTTAAAAAAGGTACATGTACGCAGTACCATCTCAGGTTTAGGAGGGAATCAGAGCGGCGTATCAAAATACGCGGTTCAAATTAATATTCAGTCGCATACTGATTCCAATTTTCACATTCAGGTAAAGGCTCATGTGTTGAAGAATCTCACGTCAGTTTTACCTGAACGTAAACTTGAGATACCGGATTGGCCAGATTTACACAAGATCAACTTAGCCGATCCAGATTATAAATCACCTTACAAAATAGACATTTTGTTAGGGGCCGAAGTCTACTGTCATATTCTAAAGGAAGGACTATTAAAATGTCCTCAAAATTCACAGATAGCACAAGATACTCACCTCGGATGGATCCTGTCAGGTCACGTGGATGTCGAGAGCAACTCACAGAGTTATCATAATATTATCAGCATGCATACTCAAGTTGAAGAGAACGATTTGTTAAAAAAGTTTTGGGAACTTGAGTCGGATCATCTACTTAACGTAGACAGCGTGTTTACACCAGAGGAACAAGCATGCGAAGATTATTTTAAAGCAACGACGCAAAGAGTTCCAGATGGTCGTTACGTTGTCCGATTGCCGTTCCGTGATGACAATCCACTCTGTAAATATGGAAATTCTAAGAGCATTGCCCTGAAGAGATTCCAAGGTCTTGAACGTAAGCTTTCGAAGAATGCTGATTTTAAGAAGCAGTACGTCGATGTGATAAACGAATATGTACAACTGGGACATATAGAAGAGATTTCGGATGAAAGAAAAAACAAATCTGACGCAGTATATTTATCACACCACGCCATCGTCCGGGAGGATAGAACCACCACAAAGACGAGAGTGGTGTTTGATGCATCATGCAAGGGCACTAATGGACTATCATTGAACGATTCTCTCATGGTCGGACCCACATTACAAGCAGACTTGCGACACATTTTAATGAGGTGGAGAGAGCATCCTGTATGTTTGGCAGCAGATATTATAAAAATGTATCGCCAAGTGAAGGTTAATGAGAAGGATGTAGATTTCGAGAGAATCGTTTGGAGAGAAAATGTGGACGCTGAAATAAAGGTATACAGACTTTTAAGAGTTACTTTCGGTTCCTCCAGTGCTCCTTATTTGGCAGTCAAAGCGTTGCATCAAATAGCTCACGACGAAGGACATGCATATCCATTGGCTGCTGAAAGGGTGTTGAACGACTTCTACGTTGACGATTTGATGACAGGTTGTCAAACTGAAATGGAGGCTATGCAAATCTACCATGAAACAAATGAGTTATTAGCTAAAAGTGGATTCATATTGCAAAAATAGACTAGCAATAAAGAAGAGTTGTTAGTAAAGCTAAAGGAGAAAGCAAGAGATAGCCTAGAAATAAAAACTGACATAAACAAAAATTTTACCAAAAAAAAAACCGACTCCAAAAAATTTGACTGAAATAAATGCACTAAAACGTAAAAAATAATTGCATAGTTTAGTTTGTTCAATTTACTTGCAATATTAACCTTTGTTCTACTCAATCTTATAATCTGAAAAATTATTTTTGGAGTCGGTGCTAGCCAAGAACTAAACTTAAATTTAACATTAAACGACATACTATATTATTATTATATTAGCCCATATTGTCCCATTGCTGGGCAAAGCCCCCCCCCCCCCCCCCCCTTCCAGTATTTGCGGTCTTTTGCGTCTGTTGGCCAATCTTTCGCGTAAGCATCAAGCTCATCTCTCCACGTCCGTCTAGGTCGGCCTCGCTGCCGTTTAACCCAATTATCGTTTTTATTTGTAAATATGTTTAATTAGCCTTTAACAGTTGTCGTGTTCGTTTGTAAATAGATTTTATTATGTATTGCTACATCGTCGTATTAGGCTGGCACCGACTCCAAAAATAATTTTTCAGATTATAAGATTGAGTAGAACAAAGGTTAATATTGCAAGTAAATTGAACAAACTAAACTATGCAATTATTTTTTACGTTTTAGGGAGTCGGTTTTTTTATTTGGTAAAATTTTTGTTTATTTCTCTCTTTTTAGTGAATTGTTCCGATGTATTTATCGAAAGCGAATATCGGTAAACCTACAAAACGCGCTGCTCGTATGAGACAGCGCCGTTTAAATCCGACATGCGAAGAAAACGAGAAACGCCTATCACAAAGTAGGAAATCTACATCCAAAACAGACGGCAAGTTACTCAAATTTACTCGTGAACGCTGTATAGACCCCCCTACGATGACGACTTGCGAGTTACTAGGGTTCACCATTAGGCAAACTACAGTGACGTTTTTAACTTGCTTCAGTCGTAGATCGTAGCAAACTCACCATTGATCTGCTCAATCGCTTCTGAGAGGCTCTCAGCCGAGGCCTGAGAGTAAATTTGTAAGTCATCGGCATAAAGACGTTAAGAAGAATTTATATAAGAAGGGACAGAATTAATAATGTGAATAGTGTATTTTTAAATCCTTATAGAAATGTTTCAGAAGGAGTGATAAAAAGTGGCATACCTATGTCACTATTTTTCCTTCAGCTATCTATTTGCAAAATCGGGTCGATGCGCAAGTGACAGACGGACAAACAGACACACACGCTTTCGTATTTAAAATATTAGTTAGGAAGGATTTATTGCCGGAGTGGGCCTCATTTGACTTAGGGCTGAAAATACCGCTATAGGTATGCTACAATATTTGAGAAGCTCCCTCAATTCCTCAAGGATCCCGCGATTAGAACTGAGTTCCGGTACCTGCCTTCTTTTGCTTCGTCATAGTCGCTTAACTATCTTAATCGAGATATCTTATCGCCACCCGTGAAATACTTATCATTGAGGAGTTCCAATGGCATTCTGTGGTCTTCTTCATCAGTTCTACTTCATCGAATGATACTTTCTGAATGCAAATGCGTGACTTATTGCTGAAAATACCAAAATCGCTATAGGTATGCCTACAATATTCGAGGAGTTCCCTCAATTCCTTGAGGATTCCATCATCAGAACTGTATTTATAAAAAATGGGACCTTTTGTGTCTTCATAGTCGCTTAACTATCTTAATAGAGATATCTTATCGCCACCCGTAAAATACTTATCATTGAGGAGTTCCAATGGCATTCTGTGGCCTTCTTCATCAGTTCTACTTCATCAAATGATACTTTCTGAATGTAAATGCTTGACTTATTGCTGAAAATACCAAAATCGCTATAGGTATGCCTACAATATTTAAGGAGTTCCCTTAATTCCTTGAGGATCCCATCATCAGAACTAGATTTTGATAAAAATGGGACCAATCTAGAAGTATATCCTTTCAAATAAAAAAAGAATTTTCTAAATCGGTGTATTAATGACGGAGTTCTGATGTAACAAACATAAAAAAATAAAAAATACAACCGAATTGAGAACCTCCTCCTTTTTTCGAAGTCGGTTAAAAATAACGAAGATCTTGGGACTTACCTGGAACCGGAACACCGATGAGTTTAAAATTACACCGTACATCTGCCTCTGACGACTGGACCTGCAACCAAAAGAAACATTATATCAGACATATCGCGATTATACGACCCGTTAGGTTGGTTATCACCATGTATAATTACCTCAAAGATTTTCATCCAGAAATTGTGGTTAGCAGGCCTAGACTGGGATGAGGAGCTACCTTTAGAACTTCTGAAAGAATGGGAAAAATATCGTGGAGATTTAGAAAAATTAGTAGATTTTCACATAACTAGGTGGCTTGGTAGGAAGACAAATGATGCAGTAGTGGAATTGTACGGCTTTTCGGACGCTTCGAATGCTGCATATGCAGCAGTGGTGTCCATTCGAATAATTGATTCAGAAGGCAAGATTCATTCTCATTTGGTTACCGCAAAAACCAAAGTTGCTCCGATTAAGCAGATTTCAATTCCGAGGCTCGAACTATGCGGACCGCAGTTGGTGGCTAAACTGCTGGTGGAGGTAGCAAAGGTATTCAAAATACCAAAAGCTAACATGCATGCTTGGACTGATTCCACAGTAGTTCTGGCTTGGTTAAGTGTCCACCCTAGTCGGTGGAAAACATTCGTGGCCAATCGCACTTCTCTCTTCAATTCTCAATGCCGTTGATGCCAACCAATGGGCTCATGTACAATCCAAGGAAAACCCTGCTGACTGTGCATCTCGTGGCACATTGCCTACGGATCTGTTAAAACACCCAAATATGGAAGAACGGTCCTTTATGGCTTCGCAACGCGGTTATAGAGTATTCTAAGCCTAAAAGCATTCTTACAAAGCTGGAAGAGAAATTTATAAAAGCTCATGCAACAGCTATTGACGAAAATAGTATCAATAGACTGTGGACCAAGTTTTCATGTCTTCAGAAACTGGTCAGGGTAGTAGCTTTTTGTAGACGGTTCTTGCGAATTAGGCAACCATGTAATGTAAGATGCGAGCAGAAATCTTACCTGACAGCATCAGAGATCCAAGAAGCTTTGGTGGTGTGTATTCGCCAAACACAAGGTCAATATTTCTATGAAGAAATACGCGATCTGTAAAATAAGAAATGCGTCAACAAGAAGAGCAGTCTGGTTGTTAAGAGTAAGTGGTCGTCTCCGGGAATCTTCTTTATCAGAGAGCATGAAGCATCCTCTCATTATCCCACATGATGCTAATTTAGCTAAACTTTTAATAGCAGATGCTCATACAGAAACGTTTCATGGTGGGCAGCAGTTGTTGCTAAATTACTTGCGGTCAAAATATTGGGTGTTAAGAGCCAAGGATTTACTGAGACAAAACATCAACTGATGGGCCAGTTGCCATCCTGCAGGGTAACACCATCGAAGCCTTTTCTACATTCGGGCGTAGATTATGCAGGACCCATCAATGTCAGAGTGTCAAAGGGCAGAGGCAATAAATCATACAAAGGGTACATATGCTTATTTGTATGTATGGCGACCCGAGCTGTGCACATTGGCGGGCGGTATGTCTAGTCATTGACGGTGTTAATTGTTTAGTTTATTTTACCACCAATAGATGTCACTGTACATTTTTGTGAATCACGATATGGTTTCGTTTCGCCAATTAGTATATAAGCAAAACATACATGTAAATAAATATCTTCGTTCTGGTGAACAACCCCAGATCGTCAAGGTCAGATTCGAGGGTGTACTTTTGTAATAAAAAAACCAACTGAGTACACGACAGGTTTATTGGATAGTTAAAATTACAATGTCACCTTTTGCTTATATCCAACTACAAAACAACTTTCAATAGCGCGATTCAGAATGGTACACCGCCATCTATCGGGATCTATGAGAACTAAACTTTGTATCGAACCATTCTTGTGTAACTTTAATACAAGTTCTAACATTACCGCACACCAAGGACAAACTGATATATTGTCCTTATAAAAGTAACCAAGCTACTTTAATATAAAAAAAAACAATTGTACTCTGCTAAACATTTACACAAGATTCATAATTATCTTCAACTAAAAATTAATTAACAATGCTTCCGTATAAACAATAATATGTAAATAAAATTAAAACTAAATCTTGAAAAGAAAAACCAGTATACCTCCACCATGAATCATTAAACTTAAAATAAATTATAAAAAAATCTTATCTACAAAATAATATTATTAACTCATTTAGTTACAGGCAAGATACATAATTTATTTGTAGGTCTTTTCATTACTGAGTTTTTATTTTTCAATGTGACCACCCTCGTGATTCCGTCGCGACCAGGATGTTCCTCTATAATTTTACCATAAAGCCAACGACATGGGGGGAGGCCATCTTCTTTAATGAGAACAATGTCTCCTACTTTTGGTTGTGGCGTTGCGGTTGACCAACGGTATCTATGAAAAAATTGGATCAAGTATTCTTGAGACCATTTTCGCCAAAATTCTTGGGCCATTCGTTGTGTGTATTGCCATCTACGGAGAGAACCTACATTGGATGTTTCATAATTGCGGTCTGGTGCAGTCACCAAAGGTTCGCCAATTAGGAAATGTCCAGGGGTCAAAACATCTAAATTGTTTGGGTCATCATCCAGTCTTGTCAGTGGTCGAGAGTTCAAACAAGCTTCCACTTGAGCAAGTACCGTTGATAACTCTTCATAGGTTAACGTTGAAGAGCCGACCACTCTCTTTAAGTGAAACTTCACTGTCTTTATACCAGCTTCCCATAATCCGCCAAAATTGGGTGCATGAGGTGGTATAAAGTGCCAAGAGGTACTGTTATTGGCTAATGTTTCAGCGATTTCTGGAAAAATGCCATTTTTCTCATCAGCAAACAATTTTTGTATTTCACCCGCAGCTCCTACAAAATTAGTGCCGTTGTCACTCCAAATATTATCGCAACGACCCCTTCTAGCGACAAAACGTTTAAAGGATTGTAAAAATCCCTGAGCTGTTAGATCACTAACGGCTTCAATATGTACTGCCTTTGTGGACATACACACAAACAGACAGATATATCCTTTATAGGACCTGTGACCTCGACCTTTTGAGGTACGTATTTGAACCGGACCTGCAAAGTCAACTCCACTACTTTGAAATGGACGTGCTGGAGTCACTCGAACTGGAGGAAGTTGTCCTATCAATTGTTGGTAAGTACGCCCACTACATTTTACGCATTCCACACATTTTCGTATGTGAGACTTAACCAATTGCTTAGCCCCTATTATAAAGTATTTATTTCTAATATAATTTAAAGTCAATTGTGAACCTCCATGTAAGGTTTGACGATGTGCGTTTGCTATTATCAAAGTAGTTAGTCTAGATTTCTTTGCCATTACTATGGGATGCTTCCTGTTAGACTCTAAATTCGATTGCTCCAATCGTCCTCCCACTCTTAATATATTTTTGTCGTCTAATAACGGATTTAATGATTTTAAAGGACTGTTCTTTTTTATGTCTTTGTTCTTCTTTACTGTTTCTATTTCTTCCCATAAATGAATTGCTTGATCTTTTTTAATGCACACTTCTAAAGCTTCTTTTATTTCTTCTGACTTTAAATATCCTTTGTAATTTATTTTTAACTTGTCTTTTATTTTTGCAAACCTTCTGCAGTATGCAACAACTCTAATCAGTTTGGTTATGGATGAAAACCTTTCAAAAATGTCGTCTTCGTCTCCCTTAGTTATCATATGTACTTTTATAGATTCTAGCTCTGTATTTATATTTGTAGGTTTATTGTATTGTATTTCTTTTGACAAAAGGAATTTTGGCCCATTGAACCACAACACTTGATGTTTCAGATCTGACGGTAACACTCCTCTCGAAGCGCAGTCTGCTGGGTTCTCTTAGGTACTTATATGAGACCATTGTTGCGGATTCATCGCGGTAAGTATTTCTGAAACCCGATTTGCCACAAAAACTTTCCATCGGCTAGGTAGACTATTCAGCCATGCCAACACAATAGTTGAATCCGTCCAGGCATGCAAATGAGTGCTCTCTATCTTCAAGACCCTGGCTACGTCTACAAGCTGTCTCGTCAATTCTACAGCTCCACATAGTTCCAACCTAGGGATCGATACCTGTTTGATTGGAGCTACTTTCGATTTGGCTGCAATGAGGGACACATGGATTTTGCCATCAGGGTCTATTGTTCTTAGGTAGACCACTGCAGCGTATGCTATTTTAGAGGCGTCACAAAACCCATGCAGCTCTCGTCGGATATCATTGGACATAGTACCCACCCATCTTGGTATTTTTACCTCAGCTATATTCTTCAGATCTTCGCGATATGCGCACCATTCTTTTAAAATATCTTTAGGCGCTTCCACATCCCAAGCTATGCCCGCTATCCATAATTTCTGAATCATGGCTTTAGCTATAATTATACACGGCGTAATCCAACCTAAGGGATCGAAGAGGCGTGAGATGTCAGCAATGATTTTCCTTTTAGTGATAGGTGGCAGCAGCTCTGGAAGATTAACTTTGTACCGGAACTGATCGGCGTGTCTTTCCCAGGTAAGTCCAAGTATTTTTATTATTTCGTCCATTTTTATATTTAACCCTTCTTTAATTTCCTTATTTTTCTTATTTACCTTGTCTTCTATTTCCTTCTTTTCTATCATTTTCAGCAATTCTTCACTATTACTAGCCCATTTTTGTAATTTAAATCCTGCTTTGTTCAATAACCCTTTCATTTGGCTATATATTTGTATCCCTTCTATTACCGTTTCGCACCCGCTCATCAAATCATCCATATAATAACTATTAAATACTTTTTCAGCAGCAAGAGGATATTTAGCACCATCATCAATTGCAACCTGTTGAAGTGTTCGAACTGCTAAGAACGGAGCTGAGGCCGTACCAAACGTGACCCTAAGAAGTTTATAATCTTTAATTTCTTCATCTGGATTATTTCTCCACAGCAACCGTTGGAAGTCAGTGTCATCATCGTGAACTTTGATCTGTAGGTACATTTTAGAAATATCTGCTGTTAAGCAAATACTAGACAACCTCCACTGTAGTACCAAATGTCGTAAATCAGGTTGTATAGTTGGTCCCACCATAAGATCGTCGTTAAGAGATACGCCATTCTGGCCTGGTTGAGAGGCATTGAATACTACTCTCACTTTGGACGTATCTTTGTCTTCTCTTATCACTGCATGGTGTGGTAAATAAACAGACTCATTTCTTCTTGCATCAGGTTTTTTAACTTCAACCATATAACCCATATCTAAATATTCTTCTATAACTGTTTTATAGCTTTTCTGGAACTCCTTATCTTTTTCAAATCTTCTTTCTAGTCCCTTTAATCTTTTATCTGCTATGTATCTCGTATCCCCTTTTTTACAGTCTGGATTCTCCACTTTAAACGGTAACCTTACCACATATCTGCCTTTTTTATCTCTTGTGGTAGTTTCTTTAAAATACTCTTCACATTTTCTTTCCTCCTCTGAAAAAGATTGGTCTTTAGTCAAACCCGTGCCTGACTCTATCTCCCAAAATTTTCGTAATATTTCGTCCCCTTCCTGTAATTGGCAATGTAATGCCAATACACCTCCAGTTTGGTTAACTGGTGAGTCAACAGTACCCGACAGTATCCAGCCTAAGCTAGTAGATTGAGCAACAAGACAACCACTAGGTGCCTTACGGATACCTTCTTGGATCACCTGACTGTATACTTCCGCGCCTAATAATACATCGATTTTATTAGGACGGTGATACTCAGGATCCGCTAACTCTATTCCATTAAATTCTGTTAAATCTAATCGCTCTAGTTTCCTCGCAGGAAGAAACGAAGTGATTGATTTCAGAACGTACGCTTTTATTGTGACACTGATATTTGCGTTTGCTCTTGATTTTATTTTCAGAGTAACTACAGCCTTGGAGATTAATCCCTTATCTCCACCCACACCTGAAATTTTACCATGAATAGGTGTTCTTTTTAATTTTAGATCATTTACAGTCGCTTCTGTAACAAAATTCCCTTGAGAGCCCTGATCCAACAAAGCTCTCAAAACATGATTGTGGCCGTTGTTTGATTCGGCATGAACTAGCGCCGTCGCCAGTAATACTTGGTTTAGTTTTTCAGCCGAAAAATTGCATGCCACAAAAGCTGATGAAGTTTCACCCCTACCTGCCTCAATATTAGGCCCTAACCCTCTTGTTGAACTATCCACCCCATCCGAATTAACCTTAACAACATTTGTCTGCGCACTTTCTCCACCTTTAGGATGTAATAAGGTGTGGTGTCGACGATGACATAACTTACATTTAAAATTAACCTGACATGCTTTCGCCCCATGGTTGGCTCCTAAGCAAACATAACACAAACCATTTGTATGGACGAACTCACGACGTTGGCCAACTGTTTGAGTTGAAAATCTTCTACACATACTAAGCTTGTGAGCCTCGGAGCAAAACACACACTGTGTTTTCGTCACATGTAGAGCTTTAAATTTGACCACGTTATTATTATTAGTGTTAGAATGACTATGAAATTGAGATTTACTTGGAACTACTCTTGTGTCTAAAAACTCAAGGGCTCTATAACGATTAGTTAAAAATTCTGTAAATTGCGCAAAAGTGGGAAGTTCTTCCGAAGAAGTACTATTTGTGATATTAAACTCCCACTGCTTTCTTGATTCAGCATCAAGTTTTAAGCAAAGGATGTGTATAATTATGATATCCCAATTACACGTATCAATTCCCAAATTCGATAAACCACTTAAGCAATCGTTAGTTGTATCAATTAGTTCCTTTAAACTACTTGAAGACTCTATGGTAATGTTTCTTTGACTCAGTAATCTTTTTAGAATAAAATGCGAAAGATATCGCTTATTATCATATCTTGCCTTTAACTGAGTCCAACATCTATCATAATTAGCTTCAGAAATTGGTATTTGTCGGAGCAATTGCTCCGCCTCACCTGCTAACGAGCTTTTTAGATAGTGCATTTTCTGTACATTGTCTAAGTTGCAATTATTATGAATTAAAGACATAAACAAATCTCTGAAAGTGATCCATTCCGTGTACTTTCCGGAAAATGTAGGAATAACAATTTTAGGCAACTTAAACGGTTCGGGCTTTGCAACTCCAGACTTACCACTACTCTGAGCAACATTATCCTTGTTTTTTGTAAATGAATTTAATATTGACTTTAGTTCTGTTTTATAATCGGTATACTGATCCTCAGTTACATCATAAACGTCTTTCTTAGTATAATCATGCTCTTTCAATGCCAAGCCGTAGCTTTTTACAAGTGTTCTATGAGTGTTACAAAATTCCGACCACAATAGTTCCAGTGACTCCAATCGAGTCTGGCAATAAGCTTCACTTATACGCTCTTTAGGAGACTTTTTAAAGTTTTTCCGTGCCTTTAAAATTTTTTCATAATTATCAACTTGTAAGTTTATTTCCGAATCCATGGCTTGTATATAAAAATAACAAAGAAAACCAAAGTAAAAATACCACCTCAAAAGGAATAAACAAAGAAAAGTTTAATGTAAATCAACCGATCTAACAAAGAACACAAAACGCAGAGACTTGACACAAACAAAATAATGTGTTAAAACTTTGATGAAAACAAAATGTATCACAGTAAATAACGTTTCAAATATAAAAAAGAGATTACAACAATATTCACTAATAAAACAAAAGCAAAAATATTTTAATTCTTACTGTTTCAATGTGTTTGTATAACTAAAATAAGTGAAAAAAAATCAAAACTCTTTTAAGTGTAAACCAAAACTTTTAAAGTCCAAAAACACACAAAAACTTTTTAGTCGAAATCAATAAACACTTCAAAAAAAATTCATAGCAAAAAAATTACAAACTGTTAAAATTTTTCTAAGTCTAAAATCCTTCTAAATATTCTAAGTGTTTGGAAATTAAATTACCTCTAACTAAAATCGGGCATAGGTTCCCCGTCGGATCAATGTTCCTTAATCTTCAATCTAACTAAGTTTAATTTACTATTAATTTAACATCAAAATAATTCTAAGTCCAAACTGTTACAAATTTTTCTAAGTCAGAGATTTCTTGCAAAATTCACCAATTTTCTTAAGTTAATCTTCTCAGCGAAATAAAGTTCAAATTCTCTCAGCATAAAATATTGTTCAAACACTCACTGACAGTTGTCTCCTTCACTCGTCACGTTTTACCACTCGTCGTCGAGGATCCTGGAGGCACCTTCTCATCAGCACCACCTTGAAGTCTGAAGCCGGATTCACCACCAAACTCCAACCTCTGCAGCAGCAGCTCCAACTCCTGAACCTGTTCCACTTCCCGTTCCAGGAACCAGCACCTTTTCCCCTTAGTACTCCAAAAAATGCGCCACCGTCAAGACGTCTTCCGGTCTAGGTCTGAGTAGTATCTAGATCGGCTCGAAGGACCATGAACAACCCCAGATCGTCAAGGTCAGATTCGAGGGTGTACTTTTGTAATAAAAAAACCAACTGAGTACACGACAGGTTTATTGGATAGTTAAAATTACAATGTCACCTTTTGCTTATATCCAACTACAAAACAACTTTCAATAGCGCGATTCAGAATGGTACACCGCCATCTATCGGGATCTATGAGAACTAAACTTTGTATCGAACCATTCTTGTGTAACTTTAATACAAGTTCTAACATTCTGGAGTCATATAGTTTTATTTCTCCTGGTTCTTTGGGATTTCATATTGTACGTCGACAATTGTACAATTATTTTATTTTTAATAACACATTAATTACTAGTTGAATTATAAGAAATTTTCATTGAGATCTACTTCCCTAAAATTACACAACTACATTACTTACAAGTCGAATTATAACATACGAATGTATAACACTGCTAGAAGTTATGTGTTGTCATAGAATAACATTTTCTTTTCTTTTACAACCTAAGTGAAATTTATATTCGGGCGCCATTCACGTACATTTTCGAAATTCCAACTCGAATGCACTTCTCGCCTGCATCCGCATCTTCTAACACCATTACCATGGCGATCGGTCAATACTCATATTAGCTACATCACTTTTATATACGGAAATACCCGTTTTTCTACAATTCCAAATCTAAAGGGACCACCAGGTCACAGTAAAATTATTAACAATTTTTTTAAATTTTTTCGCCATTTTGTAGCTAAACTAATACTCTAGGACCCTTTTTTAACATTTTTTTCTTAAGACAATTTAGTAAACAAACACCCCCCAAAAGATGTTTTTACATTTTTCAAAATTCTTAATAAAGTTACCAGCCATTTTCAAATTTCAAACGCTTACAGGTGTCTCGATAAATTCCTCAACTCTTGGTACTATTCCCATCTCGATCCTCTTAAAATCCTCGGAGCTATGGCTAAAAATATGTCTCATGCGATTTGCATCTGATAACCATTTTCAATGGTAATTTAATTAGCCAAATACAGGGTTAATTTTGGACCACCCGCCAAATTTTTGTACGTGATGCTATAGCAGCAGCATAACTAAATAATGATATATAAAACATTTTTTTACATTTTTGTCTCAACTTCTCTTTAAGATTAATTATTGTTAAAACACATGCGCGTGACCGCTATTATTTACCCGGTGCACCAATGACAGCACGTTGTCGCTTTGACCGCGAGAGTGAGCGCACGCACCTAGAACTAAGCAGGCAAAAAATTGTAAGTATTTAAAAAAAACCTTCATTATTTTTACGTCAAATATGTTATTATTACTTTTTTTACCCCACATTTACTTTTGGCGGGGGTCCGAAATGAACCCTGTGGGTGCAGCCGCTCTATGCGCGTACAAACATTTCGGCAATTGATTTTTATAGATTCAGTGATTCGGACGAACCATAGGCCACTAGCCACAAAAGCTAAAGCTACTGCGTTACGCAGCGTTAACTGTTAACATAATATAGTCTAATTATCCTACTACTGGTACTTAACCTAGGGTACTTACCGATGCGCCGTTGTTCCGATCGTCTCGCGATTCCAGGGTTCGGAGTGGTAGATTAGGGGGGGATGGAAGACTGGGTTGGATCGCCGCCAGCTGCCGGTGGTATGTGGTGAAGCCCAAGCGCCGTACGCCTGCCGCCTCCAAGAGCCGTCCGGACGCTCACCGCACACGCCTGTTACACCGATCAGTGAACACTTATTTCGATTAGCAAGGAATGTTTTCCACGAGGCAAACGCCTATCAAACACGAAGGAATTTTCGGTATCTAGGCTACCGTTCAGCGCTAGATCCGTCTAATTATATTCACAATAGCCTCCGATGGCTGTTCACAAAGGATAACTAGGATTCCATTCGATTTCACAAATCATCATCACAATCAGCCCGTGTTAGTCCACTGCTGGACATAGGCCTCTCCCAATGCATGCCGCTGAGCCCGATCTTCGGCTCTTCTGATCCAACTGCTGCCAGCCACCCTACGTATGCCGTCGCACCACCGTCGCCGGAGGGCGCCCTACACTACGTTTGCCGAGTCGCGGTCTCCACTCCAGACCACGTCTGCCCCAGCGGTTGTCGGTCCCGCGGCTAATATGAACAGCCCATTGCCACTTCAGCTTGCTAATTCTTTGAGCTATGTCGGTCACTTTGGTTTTCTGGCGAATGATTTCGTTCCGGATTCGATCCCTTAGAGTAATACCGAGCATAGCTCTCTCCATAGCTCGCTGTGTGACTTTTAATTTGTGGACCAGTCGCACCGTGAGTGTCCACGTCCCGGCTCCGTATGTTAAAACAGGTAGGACACACTAAGTATAGACTTTCGTCTTCAGGCTCTGTGATAATCGCGACGAAGTTTACGAAACGCTGCCCAGGCCAGCCGTATTCTTCTATTGGTTTCCTTTTCGAAGTTGTTTTTACCTAGTTGGAGCGTTTGCCCTAGGTAACCATACTCCATAACAACTTCAAGAGCTACACCATTTACAGCAATCGGTCCAGGATCTGTATGTTTATTGAACATGGCCTTTGTTTTTTTCAAGTTCATCCGTGCCGACGCGGACATATTTTTTCCAACAGAAAGACGAGTGACCGAATTGTCGACAAACGCGAGCGCGAATCCCGAACGTCAGGATTACATGCGCACTCAACTCACAATACTCGCGGTTTATTTTCAACTATTGATCAAGGTCTGGCGCTGTCCCCTAGTAGACCGATGGGGCTTCAAAGCAGCGACCGTAAGTCACACAGACCTACCGCCATAATTACTTACATTTGCGCCATACGACATGACGTTTTACCGTTCACTTTTTCTTTATTTTTGTTAATGCGTGAGGCGCACTAACATGCGACGAGGTTAAAGGCAGGAAGGCAGGAAGGACTTACCTGGGGTCCCGGTCGAATAGGCACCGAATGGTTGTCCGCGGCGTAGGCACGCGCAGGGCGATGAAGTGCACTTCACTGGTCACTTCGTCAGTAGGCCCGGGCGAATGGTCAAGGGGCGATAATCACGAGCTGATAGACACTAGCTCTTGTGGTTCACTTCGTCACTCACTTCACACTTCACTCGAACCACTGGTCACATAAGATCGCGCAGAGGCGCGAGAGCGGTGTGGGCTGAGTTCAAAGGCGCGGGACGCGTGGATTCACTTTAAGGCTCGGTAACACACTGATTCGGCGCCCGCGGCGATCCGCGCGAGCCAAAAAAACCTCGTTCGGTACAGGCGTCGCAGTCTCCGTGCGACGAAGATAACGCACTCTAATTGGCCGACGGAGGGGCGGCCGCGATTGGTCGTTGCGTTGGCGCAAACTTCTATTTAGGTTTTAAACATTCAGTAATCAAGGAGATAATTCGAAAAGTACAAATACATTTTAGCTCAGATTTATGGTGACCCTAATTTGGTTTGTTTACGTAAATAGTTGGTCGACTTTGGCTGTAGTATATATATGGCACTCCCATGCAGGTGAGCAGCGCGCGGCTGCGGGCGCTGAGCGGCGCGGCGCCGGCGCTGCGGCCGCTGCTGCCGTTCCTGGAGCCCTTCCCCGACCAGCGATACGTTGTCACGCGCTACCGAGGCGAGTGCACATGCGTGCCACACTCGGGAAGTTTTGAGAAACTATAAAACTAATTTCTATAGATAAAATATTTTAATTAAATCTTTTTGAAGAACTCTCCACCAGCCTCTATACAAAGTTTCATGCGTCTGAACCAATTTTCGAAACACTTTTTCTCCAGTCCGCCGCAGACACCTTTTCCACGGCCTTCTCGAACGCCGCTAGCGCGTCTTTCGGCGATGGAAACTGTATCCCTTTTAGCTGATTTTTTATTTTAGGGAATAAAACGAAGTCACACCGCACCCCCGGTGCGACACTGGCACTTTTGCAAAAAATGCAAAAATGAGTTAAATATCTAAAAATTATCCAAAAGCACCCTTTTACTTGGTGCGATAACGTTACTTTTGTAGTACGCATAGTTTCCGTATGAGGGCGCGAGTGTCATTGCCGTTTTGGCGCGAATCACGCGTCACTGGGAGCAACATCGTTTTATTGGTCAGTTGTGCGCGGCCCCCCCGCCAGTGCAAATGCGTCTTGGAGCTACACTGTTACTAAGGTAATTGTGACATAATATTTTTTTGATTCTGGAGCAATAGTGACCTAAGATACAGTTGTGACATTATTTCCCCAATATTTAAATTTCTTTCTTTAAGTCTTTCTTTTCTTCAATTTAAGTTTTGACTTATTTTATTTGTTTCGTTAATAACAGTGCGTATTTATGATTTATAATAAAACTTAGTAAACAATTTGTTCTTGTTTTCTTTTTAACTCATTGTGACACAACTACAGTTATAATTTTTCGTTAGAGCCACAACGTCACTTCTGAAGGGGTTGGAAGGCTTAAATAATGGTATAGTATATTTTTTACAATATAAAGTGATTAATATTTATCAAAAAGTAAAGTTAAAAGTTGACGTTGTAGTTTATGCTGTTCATCTCATCTATATATTCTTAAGTCATTGTTTTGTGAAGTGTCAAAGTTTTAAATGCTTCTCCTGAAAAACTACATTTTTGCATAAGTGACAGTGTCGCACCGGGGGTGAAAGATCAGGACTGTAAGGAGAGTAACCCAAGACTCTGACCGGTGTGGTGTCCAGGAAATCCCTCGTTTTGAGCGCTGAGTGCGCGGGCGCGTTGTCATGGTGAAGCAGTACCCCGCGGAGCCCGGTGTTCGGTCTCTTGTTGCTCATTGCAGACAAATCTTCTGGCAGGCATTTTGTGATATACCTTGGTTGATGCTGCTTTGGTCTCGTAATGGAATTGAAAAAATGTCCCTGCGCTTCTCGATCGCTTCACTTTCGTCGACGTTGGTTCGTTTTCAAACAGCCAAACTGTCGACTGACGCTTTGTTTTTGGATCGTATTAAAAATCCAGGATTCGTCACCTGTCACAATATCGTAAACGCACCGAGACGAGCCTGCTTTAAATTTTTGAATCATATCACGGCACTCCACGCGGGTTTGCTTCTGAGCTTCGGTGAGGTTGTGCGGCTCCCAGCGCGAAACTATCCTCCTCACGCGAAGGTGCTCGTGCAGAATCTTGTGAACGCTTCCCGATCCAATCTGCAGTGTATGCTGAATCTCTTCGTATGTGATTCGCCTGTTTTCTTGAAATAATTTTTTTACTGCCAGCACACTTTCTTTCGTGACAGCCGTCGTAGGACGACCACTCCTTTGTTCATCCCCCAAAGTAAGGCGACCGCGCTTGAACTCGCTATGCCAACGGTAGATAGTTGCTTTTGAAGACCCTTCATCTATAAGCCATTTGAAGTCGATCAAATGACTCATCCGGTTTTAGGCCACATTTAAAATCGTAGAAAATCATCGCACGAAAATGTTCTCTCAGAGACACGATAATTTAATTTGGTTCTCGAAAAAATGTGGAGGGAAATTCGAAATTCGAACAATGGCATTTTTACTTTTAAATAACCAATTTTTTTAAAATAATTGCAAGTGGCCAGTGCCTTACCGATAAAAACTTTTTTCGCAAAACTTTCTGAGTGGCCTGGTACATTTATTTATGTCCTATGTTATTGTTTCCCCTACTCTATTTTGATGTTTAGGATCTTGAATCGAACGAAACCCGAGCTATAGTATTAGACTGGACGCTTTTTTTAAATTTGTCGGTGGATATCAAAATTGTATAAATCCATAACGGTAATAAAATATTTTTTATGCCAATTTAATCGTATTGTTAGTATGGTATAGTGCGCTGTTATCAAAAGTGGATAAATCCATCGTTTTGCTGTACTAAATCGTGTCCAAAGTTCGATTTTATATCAAAGTCGGTAAGATCCACACCACGCATTTTTTCAAAACTGGCAAAGTCCATTACGGCCAATCACAGCAGCGCATTTTTTCAATATGGCCGTTCCTGCTACTGTCATTCAATTACATGTCAGATCAAAATTAGCTAAATCCAGGTGGATTTAACTAGTTTTGAAGTAATTTGTGGTATGTTTTCCTTCAAAACTAGTTAAATCCACATCAATATATCAAACTTGGTTAAATCCAAAATTAATTTACGTTTCATGTAGATAATAAGTGTAGTACATAAATAAATAAATAAAATTAAAAATTTATTGGTAAAATTTTAAACACTTAAAAAAGACGACAACCTCAGGCGGAAATCGAACCACGCACCTTCCGCATTCCGGGCGGCTACCTTAACCACTTGGCTACTGAGGTCTGGCTTTCAACCGTCGAAATTTGTCAGTGCTTGATGCTTATGTTTTTTAGTCAACATAGCTTCATCTTAACCGAATGTTCAAATATTTGTAAAAATATTTCTTTCGGATTTCAGAGGTGAAAAATTCTAAGATTTGATGAAGCAATGTTGACTAAATACATAAGCATCAAGCACTGACAAATTTCGACGGTTGAAAGCCAGACCTCGGTAGCCAAGTGGTTAAGGCAGCCGCCCGGAATGCGGAAGGTGCGTGGTTCGATTCCCGCCTGAGGTTGTCGTCTTTTTTCAGTGTTTAAAATTTTATTTAAGTATGTTTAAGCGTTAATAAAACGCTAAAATATAAAACATTAATAATATATTGGCTTTAACCATTTTTGGAACATCATAAACTAGTAAGCAGCACCTCCTTTTAAGCTTCACATTACAATAGAACTGATACGAAATACATTTAAACTTAAGCTGAACCTACTTCTAGTTTCTATAATGTACAAGTCGAATTTCAGGTATCTGTTATAGAATAATGCAGTTTGTGAAAAATCGTTCAGTATGAATTTAGCCACTTTTGATATTAACCGACACAAATGACTTCATGTAACTGAATATTATGTAAGTAAATAACTTTTCCAATGTTACACAAATTATGTAACCCGTTGTTAAGTTTTTGAAACTTCTGGATGTGGGCTTGTGCGTTATGTCTCCGCCCCTTGCAGAGCTGGCGAGCGGCGGCTGCCTGAGCGAGTACAAGTGGAACGGCGGCAACGCGTCCTGGGACGACGCCAAGCCCGCCGACGCCGAGCTCGTCATGCACGCCTTCGCCGTGTACCTCACCGCGCAGCTGCCGGCCGCTGGAGGCGGGGGCGGGGGCGGGGGCGGGGGCGGGGGCGGGGGCGGGGGCGGGGGCGGGGGCGGGGGCGGGGGCGGGGGCGCGGCCGCGGCCGGGGGCGGCTTCAGCGTGGGGCGCGGCAGCGGCGCGCTGGGCGTGCGGCGCGCCAGCCGGCTGCCGCCGCACTACGTGCTCGAGGTAAATTCTCGCCGCGGCTCGGGGTGGTAGAGAGCGATGTCTTCATAGGTACAATTAAACTTAAGTTTTAATTTTTTTTTTAATTTATGAACCTCAATGAATTAAGTATTAAAAACCTATAACATTGTACACTGTTGCCATGCCTTGCATCTTTCAGTTTAGTTATTGTAGTACCTACCTACAATCTTTCAATGTGTCACTTCTCTCAGTTTTCTTTCTTCATTAATTATTTGCAATGAATTTTTATTGTATGAGTTAGCAAAATAAATAGGTGCCCGGATCGAGCATACGTGAATTGGCTCTCTCGCCGGCTGTAGCTTAGTGTGCCGCTGCAGGTGGGCGGGGAGGCGCTGGAGGTGGGCGCGGGGCGCAACAACCTGCTGCACGCGCTGCTGCTGCTGCTGGCGGCGGCGGCGCGGCGCCGGCCGCCGGCGCTGGCGCGGCTGCACCTCGGGCCCGCCGGACTCAACATGCTGTGGATCATCGGCCGCTGATGCAGCCGCTGATGCAGCCGCTGCCGCCGCCGGCGCTGGCGCGGCTGCACCACCATGCTGTGGATCATCGGCCGGTGACGCGACGGCCGAGAGACTCATTGTGATATAATTATGTGATTGAACGCCTCCGAGTGTTACTTTTGTGAATAAATGAACGATTTGCACGAATAAAGTTGTTTTTGTCATAATACCTCATACACCACCTCCGCCTGTTAGAAGATGGTGCGCTTGCCGATTAAATATTGACATAACACAAAATTTATATCAACAAAATTAGTGTGTGGAGGATGAGCCCTACCCTCGATACAATATATGAATTAGTTGTATTCATAAAAAAGTTTAAAAGGCTTAGTTATCCTTTAAAACTTTTTTTATGACTGTTTATTATTAACAAATAATTATTTGTCTTCTGTCTGTATATAACCGTGTCGAATGTGATTGAATGTCGTAAAAGGTGACTAACAGACTAAACACTGCACTTACATCCACCAGCATAGAGCGGCGATGGGCTCACCACCTGTCACGCTAAACACATGTGCAGTTGTAGTTTGGTGAAACGTGGACTATGGCAGAGGACTAGTTTTGCGGTCCTAATTGCCTAGTCTGACCATAGATTTAGGATGTACAAGATACACAATGAAGGCTCAGAGACGTGACAAAAAAGATAAGTAGAAAGATATTGTGTTGGTGAAATGTAAAGTGTATTGATTCAGGTTATTTCGTCGTGTAACGTCACATTCACGTACAGAACATGTCACCATAATTGCACATAATGTTAAATCAAAAGATTAATATAAAAATGCACGAATTTCAGTGCAATTTAAAACAGACTGGGACGCTATGGCCTCTTACACGCAAGAAAAATTTACATATTGGTATTTCACTCAGTCTCTTTTGCTCTCGGGCGATTTAAACTTGATAATAATTTCTCGCTCCCACACTTGGTGTATCTTGTACATTCTAAATCGATGAGTCTGACTAACCCTTCGGGCATAATAGTCGTTATTGTATGTATGTGTCTTCTTCTGTCTGTCATAAATACACGACATGATAGAGATATGGCGCAGCATCATCCCTCCATCATCTACGTAGTTCTTATTGTATAAATAGTCTTGTAAGGTTTAGATAATAAGTTAGTTGTTGTAAATATACAACGTCACATAAAGAGAAACAGTCGTTATTTGCCATCCAGGGAACCCTCCATCATCACAGTCTCTCATACATCGCCCGACGGAACACTTACATTTTATTTTCTCCACAAGGATTTAATGATTAATAATCACAAGATTAATAAGTTTATTAACAAATAAAGAGAATAAGGGCTGATTTTTCAATCCCTGGATAAAACTTATCCGTCTGATAAAGTATAACGCGATCAAACTAAAATGTCACCTGTAAAGAAAGAAAAGACATGATATGACAACACATTTTCAAAATGGTTGTGTTATACTTTAACCGACAAATAATTTTTATCTGCCAATTGAAAAATTGGCCCTTAGTTATTTAAAGTTCAAACCCACTCATCTGCATTTGGCCAGCACAAAAGAGCATTCCATTGTGTTAAGGTTTTAAGGAATATAACAATACAGGGAGTACAAGAAATTATACAGTGCATATTTCAGGAAGGTCATTTATTTCCATAAAAAAGACTAGCAAAGTTTCACCAAACAATCGAGGAAAACGACACGTTTCACGGAAACCAGAGACATTTTCACTTATGACTAAGCACTCTCGCAACGGTCAGTGGGCGGGCGCGTCGAGCAGCTCGGCGTCGGCGAGGTGCTGGCGCAGCGCCTGCTGCAGCGCTTCCACGAAACAAGCCAGATCCGGCGGCGGCTGCGGCGCCCGCGGGCAGTGCAGCGCGCGCGCCAGCAGCGGCAGCCGCCGCAGCGCCCGCGCCGAAGCACCAGCCGCGCCAGCCGCGCGAGCCACCGCCCACAGCCGCAGGCTGCAGCGCGACGCCTCGCTCTCGGCGAAGCGCGAGCCCTCCAGCGCGCGCAACGGGAACGCGCGCTCGCCGCCGGCCAGCACGCCGCGCGCCGCCAGCTCGGCGCAGCACCCGCGCAGGATCTCGTAGGCGGCGCGCGCCGACGGCGGCCCCACGAACCGCTTCACGTCCGCGCGGTCCACGAACGCGGCGTCGATGGCGCCGGTCACGTTGGAGGTTGCGAGCACGAGCGCGTTGGGGTACCGCCGCAGCCGGTCGAGCTGCGTGAGGATGGCGTTCACGGCGCGGATGGAGTCCGAGGGCTCGAGCCCCGCGAGCGCGGCGCGGCGCGCGTGCGCCAGCGACTCGACTTCGTCGACCAGCACGCACGCCAGCAGGCGCGGGTCCTCCACGATCTCGCGCACGCGGTCGAACAGCCGCGCCACGAGCTTGCCGCTCTCCGAGAACCACTTGGAGAAGAGGCCGTGCGCGTTGATCTCGAGGAGGCGCGCGCGCGGGAACCGCTCGCCGAGCCGCACGGCGAGCTTCTGCGCGAGCGCGCGGCACAGGCTGGTCTTGCCGGTGCCGGGCGGCCCGTGCAGCAGGATCACGCGGTTGCAGCCGACCACGGTCTGATCGACTCCGCGATCGGCGAACTCGAAAGCGGTTTCGGCGAACCTGAGCGTGTCTTCTTTTAATTTGGAGTCGTACACTAAATTTTCCCATAAGCCGTGAAACTCTTCTGAAGGCAGAGCCCACACGTCGGCGGCGGCCAGCTCGTCGCCGGAAGAGGCGTCCGTCATGGTGTCGGTCTCGGCGCCGAAGTTGTCCAGTTTGTAGACGTGATAAGCCAACTCTACATTAGTCATTTGTACTTCAGACTCGTAATCAATATCACAGATCGCAATAGACTGAACGTGTTCTCGCAATTCTAAATGATCCTCTACATCATTTGTAGATATTATAGATCCGGGGGTCAAGCATGCAAAATTAGCTAAATATGAATGGACGAGTCCTTTTATATGATCTTTACTAACTCGACTTTGTCTCTTTTGCACCACTTCAACGTGAAGAGGAGAATTCATTTTGAACTTATACACTACACATAACAAGATAAAAATTTAGAGCACAATCGTTTATTATGGTACACTGACTGACTGACACAGCTTTTGAAATCAAAAATCTGTTAGAGTTCAATGACATTAGGAATGACAGTAGCGCAGTTTGTTGATAAAATACACAGACATATAATATGTCTGTGATAAAATATCTGTCTCATACAGCCTCAGAATAACAACTAAAGCATACAGCCTTATCTTGACATGACAGCTGGTTGTTGGTTTTTGTAAAATACCTCGGACCCACAGACAATGGGCGATTTTCCAAGATCAAAAAAAAAAAGAAATTGGTTCGTAAATGACTTCATAGATGGCGCTTAGCATAGATTAGTATGGCGCTTAGTAAAAGGCGGGTTCATGAAGAGCACGTGTATGGCTGCGTAATATTTATTCTATTCCAAAATAGAAATAGGTTCTGGATGTCCTGAATATAAATAGGTAAGTAAATACTATTTTTTTATTCTTTTGGTAGACAAGTAAAAGTGTAGAATTTATTACAGCCCATAAGTAGCCCAGCTTTCATAAAACGACATCTATCGAGTGTTTTTGAACTAATTTTTACTTTTTAATTTGGGCTGTCAGAAAATCGCCCATTACAATGCGATCCAATTGCGATTCATGGCATAATTGAATCGCAATTCGATCGTATTGTAATTGTTTGACACATTTGGTATTCTCTTACTCATATATGAATACCAAATGTGTCAAACAATTACAATGCGATACAATTGCGATACAATGGGCGATTTTCCGAGATCAAAAAAAAAAAAGAAATTGGTTCGTAAATGACTTCATAGATGGCGCTTAGCATAGATCAGTATGGCGCTTAGTAAAAGGCGGGTTCATGAAGAGCACGTGTATGGCTGCGTAATATTTATTCTATTCCAAAATAGAAATAGGTTCTGGATGTCCTGAATATAAATAGGTAAGTAAATACTATTTTTTTATTCTTTTGGTAGACAAGTAAAAGTGTAGAATTTATTACAGCCCATAAGTAGCCCAGCTTTCATAAAACGACATCTATCGAGTGTTTTTGAACTAATTTTTACTTTTTAATTTGGGCTGTCAGAAAATCGCCCATTACCTTGGATTGTCCTCAAGGCATTTTAGATTAGCATTGGCATTGGCTTATTGGACTGGCATATTGGATTGTCTCAAGTATTGGCTCCGTGTTAAGCCAGCATAAAGCATTCAATAATCGGTCTCCATAAGGTACTCTACAGTTAGACCACAGACTTATATTATGAAGTTTATGTCTGTAATTTAGACAAATAAAATCATAAAGTTATACAAAATACTGGAGGCCAAAATTTAAACAGATAAAATCATGAAGTTATACAAAATACTGGAGGCCAAACTCAGTACTTTAAGTTGAAGCCAAGTAGGTATGTATAACCCATTGAGCTTTATAACTATAGAGAGGGCATAAGTTTGCTATCTATTTCTGCCTTAAGAGGGTTTACGCCATCGGTTTCCCATACAAACTTCCAAGTAGACATTTTTAAAAACCAATGAGCCAATTTTGATGGAACTTGCATGCTGAAGTAAAAAAAAGGGATCTAAATTGTTTGTTGAAAACATTAAAAAAAATGTTTATTTAACTGAGTTATTGCGATTTTTAACTTTCTATAGTGAACTTTAAATCGCAATAACTCAGCTAGAAAAATGTTTTCAACAAACTATTTAGATCCCAGTGTTTTACTTCAGCTTGCAAAGTTCCATCAAAATTGGCTCATTGGTTTTTAAAAATTTCGACTTGGAAGTTTGTATGGAAAACCGAAATGCGTAAACCCTCTTAATCCATTACTATTTTGGTTCAGTTTCGGCACATCATGTTTACCCTAAGTAAAATAAAGACAAAACATAGGATGGAAGGACCGTGTCGGTGAAACTGTGCAAAGTTTTACATGGAGCCAGCGACACTTGTCCCCAAACAAATCGCGGTCATTATTTTACATACCAAATAATAATTGGTTTTATTGGTTGATTTTGTGTATATTTTAGGTGTACATATTATTCCGGTGGGCTTAATTGAACAATGAGTTGTTCAGTCAAATATTGTAGTAATAGAAGTAAGTGGCAAGTGCCTGGAATATCGTTTCTAACGTAAATTTTGTTAATCTGGTTTCGTGATGATTATTAGTAATTTACCATGCATTATTTGAATTTGTTTCTATTCAAAATGCTTATAAATATTTGCAAATCTCTAATTCTAGTCATAAATATGTGTGCTTTTGGTTTAATACGGAAATTTCATAAAAATATTTCAACATAACATGTAATCAGTATTGTCAGGTACTTCGCAAAGTTAACCCCAAAAATACTTGGGTATTAATATGAAACGAATAGCATAAAAAAATTATCTGATTGAATTATATCCACCTGTACTTTTGCCTTTCCTATTTCTATTCAAGAGTTAGACTGAGCGTGGTAGGAAATACTAAATTTAGTTTTAAGTTTTTAGGGGCCTCACGAGAATCAAGGCAGCCTAGTGTAAATTAACGTTTATTTTCTATTTATTTTAGATTTCCAAAGGATGAAACACTCATAAAAATGATAATGGAGACATAAAAATAATGAAAAATGAAATCTTAGCGAAATCGCGGCTACTTATCACAACTTGATAACACGATTGAGGACCTGAATACTGACAAAAAAAATAATCAAGAAGTAAGTAGGTATCACAAATCATAAAGTGTGGCGCTTCTGAGATTTTGGTGTCAAAAGTTGCATTTCTTTTATTATTTAATATATTTTTCCCTTAACATCAAAATGTTTAAAATTTTACTTAAGTATATTTAAGCGTTAATAAAACGCTAAAATATAAAACATTAATCAAAATGTTTGTTTGTTTTTAACTTCTCTATTGGTTTTATCAGTGACCGCGATTTCGCAAAAGTCTCCTTTATTTTATTATGAATTTTCGGTATTCCACAAAGTTAATATGAGGTATTTATGTTACAGGTTGTTTAATCGTGCATGAGTCGTTTGCTAAAAGATGGCGGTAAGGGCCGAAGAAACATTAGAACCAAGACAGCAATGCATCTTTTTCACTTAATTAAATAATCTTGACTTTGTTTTTAGATTGATCCTAATTTAAAAACAGCGATTAAAAGTTAAACTTATGTTGAAATTAATATTAGAAAGAAACAATTTAGACCACGGATTGTTTCATAAATAAGAGTCATTATAATTTGGTTTCACGTGTTATTTTATTTTATATTGTATAAAATTTCTCAAAGATACATTGTTCCACAATACATTGTTGTTGATTTTATATTTTCGTTTCTTTTATCCTAACCGTTCCACATCCGACACAAAAATGTGAGGTGTGATGTCGAGACGTGGTGTTTGTCCTTGACATTGTGTAACATTTACCCATATTTAGGGAGTGACACTAAAGCTGTGGCAACATTTTAGTAATGCACACATAGGCGACTTTTTTCGTGCATGTGTGAAAATGCTCATCGAAGTTACCTCTATAGGCTCTTTATTTTAAATAACTCAACTGTATAACCTCTATTGACCTTTCGTTGGACTCCCGGGTGCTCATCTCATAAATCTTATTTGCCCGGGACCTGTTTCACAAAAGCTAGGTACCTACTGATATTGTTAGCTAATTTTATTTGACTCATTAAATAATAATATTAGTTAACATTTTCCTGTTTCATAAACTATTTGACAACACTAATAATATTTACTCTTTGACGTCACTAAGATTATTATACTTGAAATTTTATCTATGAGTACTATTTGTAATCTACTATGAAATCGAATTCAAGATGAAAAACTTAAACAAAGGGGCTATTAAGCAACCACTACAATTAAATAAAAAGTTAAGTAAAAAATGGTACCCAAAAATTATATGCTGCAGGCAGATAGGTACATTCTGCAAATGAATAGAAATTCGTAACTTTTTACTCGGGCATTTCATTTTCATTGTTCAATATTCCCTAATTTGTTACTAAATCTGGTGAATTATTATCAAAACCTGCAATTTGTAAAATTATAATCCATTAAATATTTTGTATTTTTTTTTTGTATTAATTAAGCAATTTCCTTATTTAAATCACCTCAATATTTTTTTCTGAATTTCCCCGGTTGTAACCGGCATTCTTAAACTATGGTAACACACACCGCATGTGTCAATATGGCGGAAGTCAATTTCTAATCTAGAAAGAGAGAGGGGGACCTACGGACTATTGGGCTAACGGTTGTAAACCAGCGTTCCAACAGGGGTCACCATATTGGGAATTTGGTTTCCAACCGCGGATTGTGTTTCGGTCACACAGATGTCATCCAACCGCCATCACGCTCGCGAATCAGTCGGATGTGGTCGTGTCTTGTTGTAGAAATGGCGCCAAAGTTGTAAATTTTCAAAAAGTGGGATTTGCTCTAACAGTTTTGACCGCAACTGATGACGGAAAACAAAAAAAGGTGGATGAAGCGTTGGCTAAAAGAACGTTCGATGCTCTCCCATTCCAACTTATTAAAGTTATTGAACTTTAATGATATTTATAACTTCCTATGAATGGACAAGGAAACTTTTTACGAGTAGCTGGAAATGGTGCAGACTATCATTACAAAACATGATACAAATATGAGAAGGACGGCTGTTAGCTAATTTTGCGTTCGCGGCTCTGTTCTTCGGACGACATTTTGCTTGCACTCGCAGTCACGCATGAGTGTGCCGCCTGGTGCGGTGCCTGTCACACACACAATCAACAGCGCAAGCCGAAGCCGCGACCAGCCGGTGTTGCCAACTGTTACCTCCAGCTAGTACACAGACGTATTTCAAAATGTAGGTAGATTGCTCGATTTTCAACCCCAAAAAGGTGCTAGAAGTTGGTGCTAAATGTTTCTTTAGTAAACATTAAAACGAAACATTTATATTTATTAACTGGTATTCTTTTTGATATTAAAATATAAATTCTGTTCAAAAGTCAATTGTAGCTGCCTGGCTTCCAAAAATAGCTAGATTTCAAAGTGAGCCTTGCTTTCGCAGTTTTGTCCGTAACTGACAACGAAAAACTAAAAAAAAGTTCGAAAATAGAGATCAATTAATTAGCTTATAATAATTATATAATTAAAAAAATATTGTTTTGCGTTCGCAGTTCTGTTCTTCGGACGACATTAAATAGTAATGGATAAAGGGAGAAAGAGATAGCAAACTTATGCTCTCTCTATAGTTTTCTATAGTTATAAAGCTCAATGGAGCGGACCCAGCGCCATTGATCTACACAAAAAATGCATACACAAATATAAATTTAATTAGCAGGTTTCCTTAAACAAACCACAAGTAGGTAGCAATCATTATGATGTAACAAATTCAAAACAAACCAATCAAAAAATAACTACTAAAGATGAGAATTGTCTCTGCCCTGAGATAGCGAACTCATTATGTCATATACATCCACGCAGATACATAAACATACATACATACATTATAAGATATCAAATATATATACGTATACATATATATACACACATACATATACATATTATGATAAGATACATAAATATATTACATCACATCATATTACATTACGTTACTTATTGATAAATAACTTTTTAGGGCATTTCACATTGTGCATATTCAGGATAATTATTGGTTTTAATTTTTATGCGTTTTAAAATAATGAATAGAACAATTTTATGTCTTTTATACGATAAACATATTTACGTTATTCATTTCAAAGATACACTTTTTAAAGGACAACCCCGGTTCTCATACAAACTGGGGCCTGCATGATAAGGGCTAGAAGTTAGTTAGAAAAAAACAAATTAGAACGTATGAAAATGTTACATTTGCTCAATTTCCACATCAGCCAGCTTTGGCCAAATGGGTCAAAATCGTGAGACAGGTCGTTACGTTTCATAAAATATTATCCCTAAATTATTATCATGAAATTTATTATGTTATTTAAATTCTACTTACTAAATGGGTTTGTTCTTAGTTCCAGTAAATATTGTATTTTGATAAATAAAGTTTTTATTCATTTATTATTATATTATATTTTTATTTCATTTGATAAAACTATTATAATTAAATAGGTTATTTTATTTCCGTTGATGATTTTTTTAAATATCATCACATTAAACTTGTATCGATAAATATATCGATATACAATAGGGCAGCACTACGAACAGGCGCCATTTTTAGGTTCCAAGCAAGTTTAGGTATACACGTTTTTTTTATAGGTATGCCATCTTTATGAGCAATTCTCAACAAAATTGTACCTGTCTAAAAATACGTGTCCTTTGTACTCAAGATTAATTTAAGACAAATAATCGGATGCAAATTATTTCCAAAACGTTTTTAATAGCATAATGAATGGTTCAATTAATAGATTAATGTTATTATGTAAGTACCACTTAAAAGGTCAGAAAATTAAAAAATATTTTTTTTCTCAAAGTTGGATATTTTCAATGTATAGGTTTTTCGGTGTCCTACCCCTATCATACAAATTGAAAATTCATTTTATCGGAGTGCATATTTTTCAAAAAACAAATTTTTATATTCAGCATATGTGTTTGTAACTATTACAAGTTGTATAATTACCCTTTGACTAGCCATAATTTCTATAATTTAACTTTTTGTAATCAATTTTTGACTTGGATGTCAGACGTGAGTGTAAATCCAAGACAACAGCGTGGGTGAGGCTGTGGTACCGCTTTCTCCTCAAATTTGTGACTCGATTTACTACTACCTAAGTATTATGTTTCATAATTAGATTAATTTTTGTAATAAATACTGCTTACGCTACGCTACTTACTCACTAATTTTGAGATTATACGCTAAATTAAGGATAATATAACACTTCGGAATATGTTAAAACTCTTAATATTGAGCCTTCAGTTACTTTTTAAACGGTAACGTATAAGTTGATCTGATTATTAACAAAATTTAATTAATAAGAAACGTTAACATTAATTGAAATACGTAAAGTTGATATTCATCATCGTCTACTTAATTAGGATTCATATAAAAAATTCTTAGGTAACTTGTACAGGTTACTCCAAAAAGTACCTAACCATGTATTATTGCTAAAAGTTTCACTAAAGGCGAATTTGGTTACTTTTTCAGAGAGATACCTACATCTCAATAAAATGTAAAGCCCTTTTTAATTACCATCGTTTTGATTTCATTCAAATTAAAAAAAATCAAACGGCAGCGCTAGTGGACCGAATCCCTCAATACCAACTCCTTCCATTTGACCGCATTCAACGCAGAGCTGCTCGAATTGTCGACGACGTGGTTATTTCAGTTCGGTTCGATCCACTGGCTCTTCGGAGAGACGTTGCGTCTCTCTGTATTTTGTACCGTATATATCATGGGGAGTGTTCTGAAGAATTGTTCGGCTTAATCCCTGCCGCAGATTTCCTTCACCGCACTACACGCAATCGACTGACCTTCCATCCACATCACCTTAATGGATGGCAGTCTACTACTGTACGTTTTTCAAGAAATTTCTTGCCTCGAACTACAGTGTTGTGGAACCAGCTCTCGGCAGTGGTATTTCCGGATCGTCACGACTTAGGGATCTTCAAGAAACGAGCCTATTCCTTCCTTAAAGGCCGGCAACGCGTCTGCGATTCCTCTGGTTTTGCGGGTGTCTATGGGCGGCGGTGATTACTTTCCATCAGAGGGCCTAGTCAATTGGCAAACAAATTAAACGCTACGAAATCTTCGCTACGATAAACCGAATGTATGGGATTGACATAAGCAAAAGTTACCTACGACATAAAATTTACGCTAAAATAGACCTAATTGACAGTTTGACAAGCCAAGAATCGCTACTCTAGCGATCACTCAAACATTGAAGATAAAAATTCACACAAAATGGCGATTGTTTGATCAGCTGATGAAGGAATAGTTGTGTTGTGTTGAAAGTTTTGTTTAAAATGCTCTTTTTAGGGCTATTGTGGACTGCGATAATCAAGTGCTCAGGCGCTAAGGAAGAAATGTTTCCCTACGTTACTTGGAGCAAATTAACGAAATCGAGTTTGTTGTACTTGTGAATAGTTCTCGGAGTTCTCGTTTACGAACTTTCAAATATCTAACTAAGGTCTGCCGGGAATTGCGTGCTGATATAGTTGTTGCGATGTGAGTGACCAAATAAATATGTGTCATGCAACATTTTCCGCAACGAAGAGCAAGTCGCTGCATAACAATTTGTAGGGGCTCTCAAACCATACAAACATTTGGGCCAAATAAATCCACCTAAGTACCTTTAATCATGACAAGAAAGGTCAAGAATAAGACAACAGTAAGGGACTTTTTGTATAAATATTAAATGTAACCTATCCATAATGTCCATTTATCAATTTATAACTTAGATTGCCTATTTGTTTTACAGGTTCCAATGAAGATTTAATTTGCCAGGTAGCTTAGAGTATTAAACCAAGGCTCTAAGTGTAGTAAGGTGTACCTATTGACTATACCCTATAAATCTTATACAGACAAGCATCTTTCTTAATAGGAAAAGATATCAGTCCTTACGTTCAAACGGTAAGTTTTAATAAATAAATTATTACTTACATAATAAAGGTAAGTATTATGCCTATTATTATATTAGGATTTACCAGGAAATGTCAGTGTTGTTAAAATTGCTAGAATAAAGAGTATTGACATAAAGATAAAACTATTTTATGTGGTTTTGCAGATTTGAGACGACGATTCAAAAATCTTAAATGTTACCTCATAATTTGGAGGATGGACTTCCTCAGAATGGTGAACAAACATGGTTATTTGGTAAAAAACAATATCAAGCAATTTATATAATACATAGGTACTTACCTACTAACTTTTTATCTATGACAATTTTCTATAAGTATTATATTATTATATTGTTCTAATTTCTTAGGAGATTCTGGATACCTTCAAAAAGCATGGTTAATGATAATAACAACAATATTTAATGCTGCATCAGACTCACAAGAAAGGAGGGGTGTGTACCACATATCATATCCAACAATGAAACTGCATTGAACATGGCTTTGGCATCGTTGAATTTAGTTATTTATATGATTTTTTTTTGTGGAGCTCTAATGTTGACAACGTTTTTATTCTACAAAAAGGAGCAGTCTGTGCCATAAATATATTTATCCATAAAATAGTAATTTGGTTTATTTGATGAGGAATAATTAAGTATAAAGTTAATTTAGTTCTAAGTTTATTGTGCTTTATTTAAAAAGATTTACTTAAGTATGTACAAAAAAACAGTACCTTCGTTGACAACATTTTTATTTTAAGAAAAGGAACAGTGTGCCATAAATATATTTAACCCATAAAATAGTGATTTGGTTTATATGATGGGGAAAAATTAAGTACAAAGTTAATTTAGTTCTAAGTTTATTGTACTTTATTAAAAAGATTTACTTAGGTAGGTACTAAAAAACAGTACCTTCTTATACACACCATTGGCATTTATTTTTATACACATATAGTTTTAATGTCATTAAGAGAAAGTGAAGCCTCATATTTAATAAACTTTGACTTTGAGAGAGTTAGGTAAGAAAATAAGAATATATTAAGAAATACAACATTAATGTTATTTTTGACGTGACAACGTCTTAAATTAGGTTAGCTGGGAGACACTTATGAAAAAGTGTAACGCTCGTCGGGAACGTAACGATGAGTCACCGAACGAGAGAGAGGCCCGCCGAATGCCTTGCGTCTCTCTCCCACTAAATAGTTAAGTTTAAGTTTACATGTACAATGTTTTAGTAAACAAAATAAAACAAAATAAAAAAAAATAAAATAAAAAAAAATAAAACAAAAAAAAAAATAAAAAAAAATAAAATAAAAAAACAAAAAAAATATATATTTCTATAGTTAAAATTTGTGCAATTCTTATTTTCATTCAATTCCTTGTTCCTATTGTGCAATTTAATTATATTCATATCAATAAATATTCTACCGAGAAAAAGACGTTGTCACGTAAAATCTTCGCCCGTAAAACCGACTTTACAGGCAACCAATTTTTTACTTGATATTTAATTTTACTTGCAGTAGGTACCTATAGAAAATGTTTAAGTACCTACTTATATCAATTTCTACTAGTCATAACATTAAGCTATTGAAGTTGTACTTGATTCATTATCAACATACAAAGGTAATTATATGTATAAACTTGCATTATTATTATCCGATTATTAAATCTGGTGGGTTCTATTGTGTTTGTTATAATATTGTTTTTTCTTTAAATAGGTGGCTTTACATAAGGTGGCTTGTTATACATATAATACAAATTAAGTTCCATATCTAGCATACTCTGTAATAGTTTAGTTATTATCAATTTGGCGATTGTGAAGTAATCGATTGTAATTGTTGCTTGAGTTTGTAATGTTACTATCACATTTTTATTTGTGTGAATCTGTAAATGGTTTGCGGTTTTACATTTTCAGTGTTATACTTTTTATAGAACTGTCGATTCACCTGTGAATATAAAATAAATAAATAAAATTAATTGTTTTTAAATTATTTTTGGTAAATATATACTACCTACTAACTTTTTATGTATGACAATTTTCTATAAGTAAGTATATTGTTCCAATTTCTTAGGAGATTCTGGATACCTTCAAAAAGCATGGTTAATCATAATAACACCAATATTTAATGCTGCATCAGGCTCACAATAAAGAAGGGATGTGTACCACATGTCGTATCCAACAATGAAACTGCATTAAACATGGCTTAAAGTTGTACTTGATTCATTATCAACATACTAGGGTAATTATATAAAATTAATTGTTTTAAAATTATTTTTGGTAAACATATAAATAATCCTATGTTTTATTTCGAAACATTATCAACCAACTCATAATGAATGGCAGTGAAATAAATAATGTAAAATAAATAAATATTTTAACTTGTCGCGTAGAGACCACGATCATGTCATTGTGTCTGTGAAGGCGTATATTTAATAAATGATTTGACTTTTAATTTCAATTATTTTCGGTACCTACCGCTATAAATAAGTAACAATGAAACAATCCTATATTAAGGCGATGTTGTCTTCATCGTCATCCTATGAACGTTCCCACATGAACGACAGCACTAAGGCAGACTGGGCTATAACAAGCTTAAGCCCTGAGCCAATACAACCGCAGTGTGATTTACGTGCCTTCCGAAGCACGGAGGAGCTCGAGACGCTTTTTATTTGGTTACCCATCCTTTAGCTCGGTAATGTGAAAGTTGCGTAACTAACTGGCAAGATCACAAACCGGTGCGGCGCGGGCGGGGACTTTTTGCATTAGTTGAACCTCTAGCATTACCTTTCAAGTAACAGTAAGTACATTGCTTCGCTAGTTTGCATATTTTAAAATTAGTTTTAATTTAACTAGCAAAACCATGTACTTGGAATGTTTTTTATTTTATTTTATTTAGGACAATAATCAATTAGAAAGGTAATGTGATAGGTGTTGTAGTTAGACAACTAAACCCGAAAGCCTTAGCCGCTACGCCATAGAGTTACTTTAGGCGATGTACTCATACAAGATGCAAACGTTTTAATCACTACCTAGTGGGTACTCGCATCTAAGATCAAACTGTTTAAATGTTCGCGCGGTTTGTAACATTTAGTGTTATCACTTATTTCATTACAGACGGACGTCAAGTTGTTAATATTTGAGAAATTCTTGGCAGCAAGCGTTTGCTTGTGGTCTTCAGTCTTAATTTATTTATATTATAAGCTGAAAAATGGGTTTGGTCTCATATCAATATCATATTATGGTAGGTAAGTCACTCGTCATCAAATAAGTACTTATTTACAAACGTGCTTGCCTGGCAAACTTCCGGCGAAAAAAGCGATTGATTCATTTTTCAAATTGTCTCAAGGAGTCTACCCGAATTTCTTAGTAAAGTGACATTCAATTCATTAAAACTCAAAAGGATCGGTGTGGTTACTACCTATTTATTAATCTTACATAAGCGTTACATTAACATCAAACAAAAAAATACTAAGACAAGCCTGTATGTTCTATATCCCTTAGCTTATCGATATCGATGTAGCTTAACGAATTTGATGAGCGATTTTGACGCTGTCACCGGTCGAGCGTTTGCCAGTTGACTAGGCCCTCAGGTGACCCGCTTGCTCGTTTGCCTCCTTCTGCTATAAAAAAAAATCCGTCGTCTTAACAATTTTTTTAGTGTATTTTATTAACATGTCGTATCATGGTATAAAACTAAACATCCGTTTAATGATTCCAAAAATATTTTTTTTTATACTATCTGATTTTTGTTCAGTATACTTAGAATAAATTGCTGAAGTCATATCTATATTCAATAAATAAAAACAAGTTTACAAGTTAGACCTCAGTATAAAGGAATCGTTAGTTTTTCCTTTGTTACCAATCACACTCAATTTTGTTACTGTCATCAAATATTTAAAGACTTTTCCTTTTCTAAAATGATATGAATTTCTAGATTACATTATTAGCTCATTACATATTTCACAATAAAGATAAGTTTTGACGATGAGCATTATATTCGATTAGCCTAGCATATTAAATTTTAAGGTAAATTGGTTACATTTTATACCTCGGTATCAAAATTGATCTTCACCACATTTAATTTTTATTTAGGTTTAATCTCATGTTTATTGTCTTCAAACTGCAATGATGTTAATATTTTTATGTACCTATAATTACTTTTTTCATAATTCATTTTGATATAATAAATAGTAACAAAATTGAACACAGATAGTAACCATGTCCAGAAAATACTGTTCTTATTATTATGCTGTAAATATTTATTGATACCGTATACTAAATAACACAATAATAACATTAGCTACACCAAATTTTCCATTAAAAGACAGTGAAGAAACGATTTTGAAAAAAATACAAAAATTTATAGAAGGTACAGATTTTTTGAGAACTGCTCCTTTATACCTAAATGGGATAAAATCATAGAATAATATTAATAATTAAATACTCAGACATTAAGATTTATAAACTATAGAGGTAACAAAATTTTCACACATGCACAAAAAAAAGCCGATTAAGTGTGCGTTACTAAAATGTTGCCAGCTTTAGTGTCACTCCCTAAATATGGGTAAATGTTACACAATGTCAAGAACAAACACCACGTCTCGACATAACACCTCTCATATTTGTGTCAGATGTAGAACGGTTAGGATAAAAGAAACGAAAATATAATAATGTATTGTGAATCAAATATCAATCAATCTTTGAGAAATTTTATACAATATAAAGAGTTATGTCTGTGGTTTCTCCCGTGTTTTAGTAACAACACGTGTTGTGAGACTACATTTTATTTCTATCTACCGTACCGTACAATAATAAATTTACTTTAAAATTTAAACTACTTGAAATTGGTTAAATGCTACACACGATAGTCATTAATCTATTTTAATATTTGTAACACCCTGTCAAACTACATGAGAAAAAATAAATTAATAATTTATGATTATGATTATGATGATTAAGATTAATTAATTAATAATACAATATAAAATAAAACGTTAAGCTAAACGTGGCCTAAATTGTTTCTTTCTAACATTAATTTCAAAGTAAGTTTAACTTTTAATCGCTGTTTTTAAATAAGGATCAATGTGCATAACAAAGTCAAGATTATTTAACTAAATGGAAAAGATACATTTTTGCCTTGGTTCTAATCTTTCTTCAGTACTGTAACTACTGCACGATTAAACAACCTGTAACATAAATACCTCATTTTAACTTTGTGGAATACCGAAAATTTATAATAAAATAAAGGAGAATTTTGCGAAATCGCGGTCACTGATAAAACCAATAGAGAAGTTAAAAACAAACAAACATTTAGATTTTAAGGGAAAAATATATGAAATAATAAAGAAAATGCAAGTTTTAACACCAAAATCTCAGAAGCGACACACTTTATGATACTTACTTCTTGATTTTTTTTGTCAGTATTAGTCCTCAATCGTTATATCAAGTTTTGATAATTAGTAGCCGCGATTTCGCTAATATTTCATTTTTCTTTATTTTTATGTCTCCATCATCATTTTTATGAGTGTTTCATCCTTTGGAAATCTAAACTAAATAGAAAATAAACGTTAATTTACACTAGGCTGGCTTGATTCTTGTGAGGGACCTCACCTTAAAACCTTACACTTAAAACCTTAAAACTTTTAGTATTTTCTACCACGCTCAGTCTAACGTTCGCATTGATAGGAAAGGTAAAAGTACAGGTGAATATAAATCAATTAGATAATTTATTTTATGCTATTCGTTCCATATTAATACCTATTTTTCATTTCCATATAATTACCTATTTTTGGGGGTAAACTTTGCGAAGTACCTGACAATACTGATTATAACTAGCTTATATTGATTTTTTTTAGTATTTAACCAAAAGCACACATATGTAAGACTAGAATTAGAGATTTGCAAACATTTATAAGCATTTTGAATAGAAAAAAATCCACATATTGCATGGCAAATTGCTAATAGTCATCACGAAACCAGAATAAAAAAACTTACGTAAGAAACGATATTCCAGGCACTTGCCACTCACTTCTTTTACTACAATGTTTGACTGAACATCTCATTGTTCAATTAAGCGTGAATTAAGCCCAAAATATACAATAATAAAAAAACAAATAATTATTTGGTAGGTAAAATAATGACCACGATTTGTTGTCATTATTTTATCTACCAAACCTCCTACCTACCAAAGGCTCCATGTAAAACTTTGCACAGTTTCACCGACACGGTCCTTTTATCCTATGTTTTGTCTTTATTTTACTTAGGGTAAACATGATGTGCCGAAACGGTAGCAAAATAGTAATGGATAAAGGCAGAAAGGGATATCAAACTTGTGCTCTGTCTATAGTTATAAAGCTCAATGATCCAGCTTACAGCAAAATGCTCTAAAGCATGTGATGTGCCACACGGTTGTAATCCAGCGTTCCAATAGGGGTGACCTTGGTGGGAACTTGGCGCCCGTCCACCAAGGAAAGGTCATAATTTATTTTGGATTACATCTGCAGTCTACATGGATGGTTGAAATCCGGCGTCCCAACTGACCTTAGTGGGAACTGGCTTGTTGCCATCCATGTAGACTGCAGAAATTATATGATGACCTTTATCGTCCTTGGTGGACAAGGACTTGCGCCAAGTTTCCACCAAGGTCACCTCCGTTCATATTATCATCAGTTTAGCATAACCAGTGAACACTAATATTACGCCTGAAGGACTTGTATCCATAGTCAAGATATAAATAATAAAAAAATGACAATTGACAGCTGACCTGACAGCTGACTGAGCGAGCTGATGGTGATGACAGCAGCTGTTATAAATTGCGAGTGAGTGAAGTTGGCAGCACAGCACAGCAGTGAATGCTAGTGTTATCGATTTCGTCGTGAATTTCAATGTCTGTTATTGTCTTGAAGCACGTATACCTATATTAGTTTGCAAATTATGTGTGGCAATAGTCTAGTAGTGTTTTAATTAGATCCTAATCGTGTTAGTTTGATTGTTTAGAATGAGGTGGTAGAGGCGCGGCGGTCGAGGTTGGAGGGCGGCGCGATGGCGGCTGACACGGCGGTGGCCCCGACGGCGGAGGAAACGCTAGAGTCGCTGCTGCGCGAGGCCGAGGCGCTCAAGCAGAAGCTCGAGGAAGAGCGCCAGAAGCTCAATGACGTCTCGCGTAAGTAACGCCACTCCAAACTGTCCATCTCAGCTGTCGTAAATCAATTGTTAGCAACCTCTTGGAGTCTCTGTGACGGACAAGGGGTTAAATAACTTTTTGTTGACTGTCCAAATAATAAATAAATAAACTTACACACTGAGTATTCTCAACCAAAGCCTATACCTTAGCATAGCAATGAACAATCAGGGAGTAACATTATTATTTTTGTAAAGTTCCTGTCTTGTTCAAGCATTTATTTTATACAGTTTTGTTCTAAAGTTGTATAAACTTTTTATTTACGTAATATTAACAGCCTCTGTGGTCGAGCATTTGTCTTGGACACAGTAGTGCTGTGTTCAATTCACAGGGCACCATCTGTACTTGGCTTATCTTATCTTAGTTCGCAGAGGTCTCCCTCTCGCAGCAGCTCGTGGACCCATTGGGATCTTGTGTGCAATGTACTTGGCTTAGTCAGTGGTAGGCCTTTATAAGTCCACCTGGCACGTTACCACTTACTTTTTATTAAGTCTGCTCTCAAGAAACAACAATATTTCTAGCATTGTGTTCCAGATAGAGATAAGCCAGTTCCTTAAAAATTCTACTCTCAATAAAGTGTATTGCCATCATTGGTCTTGCCATTACTTACATTACAAGATATGAGACAAAAACGTTTTGGCATGTTAAAGTCAGAACTATTAAATTACATTATAACCCCTCGTCTGTGGCAAGGACACCTATAGCTCGATAAAAATAGAAATTCTATTGTGTCTGGTATTTCAACAGTGGACCTAATACTAAAAGATATCTGTTAAGAAAACTTCAACAACAATAAGCATAGTCTCCAATCACCACCATGTGAGACCTAAGCTAGCTCAGGGAAGGGTCAGGTTTTCTTGTATTTTGTCTCAACTTGACTCTATCCTTGATGTCATGATCGGAAACTTGGAAGTTTCTCATAGCCCTTAAAACAAGTATATTAATATTATTATTATCCTACTAATATTATAAACGCGAAAGTTTGTAAGTATGTATGGATATTTGTTACTCTTTCACGTAAAAACTACTGAATAGATTTGGATGAAATTCGGCATACAGATAGTTTATAACCTGGATTAACACATAGGATACTATTTATCCCGATATTCCCACGGGAACGTATGGATGGATGTTTGTTACTCTTTCACGTAAAAACTACTAAATAGATTTGGATGAAATTCGGCACACAGATAGTTTATAACCGGGATTAACACATAAGATACTTTTTATCTCGATATTCCCACGGGAACGGGAACCACGCGGGTGAAATATTTTTATTATTTATTTGTTTAAAACTTCAACCCGTTTCTCTGGAATCGCCATCGCAAGAATCGTCAAGTTGGCAGCCCACTTAGAGACCGTAATATCTCGGTTTGTATTAAAGTACAATTGTTGAAATTTTGCGTATTCGATTCACTATTTATGCACAGTTTTTTGACATATAAATCACATCGATACGAACTGTATTTCTTAATGTGCCTGCTATCTTGACGTCAAGTTAGCAGGCACACCAAGATACTCAAATATCTTTTGAACCATAGTATCACTATTTATATGCTATACGTCACTATTTATCACTATTTATACACAATTTTTTGACATAGTCAAAACCATCTAATTCCGTGGTGTGCCTGCCAACTTGACGCTCACACTTGAGCTTGGCGACGCTTTGGGCTATGTTGGTTACTGTAGTTCTTCTACGAATCTCCTCATTTCTGATTTGATGACGTAGAGAAACCCCAAGCATAGCCCTCTATATTGCTCTTTGCGTGACTTTGAGCCTGCCTATTAGGCCCATAGTTAGCGACCACGTTTCGGTACCGTATGACATCACCGGCAACACACCCAGGTTGAAGACTTTCTTCTTGAGATACTGCGGTATTTTGGACGAGAAGATATTTCGTAGCTTACCAAACGCTGCCCAGCCGAGTTGGATTCGACGATTGACCGCTTTCTTAAAGATGGACCTACCTAACTGGACTGTTTGTCCCAGGTATACATATTCGTCAACAACTTCAAGAGCAGAGTCTCCAACCTTCAGAGGAGTGGGTACGACACGTGAGTTAGACATGATTTTCGTCTTCTCCATGTTCATTTTAAGGCCCACTTGTTGAGAGACTCTGTTGAGATCACCGAGCATTGTGCCGAGGCTTCAGGGTCTCAGCCATGACTACTATATTGTCGGCAAATCGGAGGTGACTGAGTACACGCCCCGTTGATATTGATGCCGAGTCCTCTCCAGTCCAGAAGCTTAAACACATCCTCCAGTGCAGCAGTGAAGAGCTTCGAAGATATGACGTCTCCTTGTCGCACTCCACGCTGCAGCCGGACCGGCCTCAAGCTCTGATCTTGAAGGCGAACTGTCATAGTGGCGTTTTCGTACAAACACTTCAACACTTCGATGTACCGGTAGTCAATTTGGCACCGCTGCAGAGACAATTAACTTACGTTAAGGTCGTCACCTAATTGGCAAAAAAAGCAAGAACATGGTTGATTTTTAAAAATTTTATTGTAAAATTAAAATATATATATATATATATGTATTTCTACCATTCACACGAATCACACAAGCACAGCGATTTGGCATGCTTAAAATCAGTTCATCCAAATCACTTTGATGAATAGCCGCCCACGTTCTTTCTAACAAGTCAAAAAGTTGTTGTGGGGTGTGCACGGCATCCATACTCAGCTGGGCTCCTCTTTGAAGCATGTCCGATGCGTGCTAAATTGGGTTGAAGTCTGGTGATTGTGCAGGCCACGGCAGGACGTTGATATGAGAATCATCAAGAGTGCGTGTTACGACCCTAGCCATGTGTGGACGTGCATTGTCATGCATTAGTCGAAACGAAGCACCCAATCGGCCTCGCAAGGTAATGATCACATCTGAAACAATCCTCTCTGCATTTTGAGCATTGAGGTTGCCTCTGATCTAAATGAGACCGGTTCTTCCACCAATCCAAATACTGGCCCAAACCATGATTGTTTCCCTACATATGGATGAACTTCCTGACAAAATCTCAAGCATTCTTGACATCCAGAGGTCCTCCAAACTCGAGTGCGTCTTGTACCCGGCCTCATACCGAAACGTGGTTCATCAGAGAAGCAAACACAGCGCAAGTCTTCTTCCTTTCAATTTCGGTGTTCGCGAGCCCATTGCAAACGTGGGGTGTGACCTACCATTGTGGGGTGCTATGGGTGGAACTCTCAGCGGCCTTCGGGCACGCAAACGCACTTCACGTAAACGATTCCGGGTGGTTTGGTCGCTTATCAGCAAGCCTGAAGGGCTGTGGAGCCTTGTGGCCAACATCATAGCAATCATGGTACGATTCCGTCGAGTAGTGTTTTGGATGTATCGGTCTTGTCTTCGAATGGTGATATTAGATCTTCCTCCATGTCGCTCGGCCACGCTGCCCGTGATACGATAGCGTGTCCAGAGGCGGCCTATGACACTCTGTGTAGTGCCAATGACGGCAGCCACAGTACGTTGCCTGGAACCAGCTTACAACATTCCAACGGCTCTCAACATCTCTTCTCTTGTCAAATGACGCCGTCGCTCCATATCGTTGCAATTTTTTTCACTTCAGTGCAGAAATTGTACTGCTTTTGTAAAATTGCCATCTCTTTTATAGGACTTCAGATTGACAATTAATTGATTTTCCATATTTGGGTAAAAATTTGATAAGTGGCTAAAATGAACTTCGATCAACAATACCACTAGATGTCAGGTCAGCACTAAAATGTGTCTCGGTAAATAAGAGCTCACTTCAAGTGAGCTCTTATTTTCTCGCAAGGCATAACAGGAAAAAGTACTTTATTTGTTGCTCCTTAAGGTTGATTTCACCACTATATGTTATAGACGTCTTTTCATTTCAAAAAAACACGCAAGAACACGCGGCACTAGACGGAGCTTGCTGCGACACAAGATGGCGGGCTTGACGTGCTCCACCACCAGCTAGCTTCGTTGTGTATCTAAGTGCCATCTACCGAACATAATAAGTAACTTTTTTAAATTCGCGGCAATTTCAATTTTTATTTGGAGCAGGAAAATTATTACCTTTACATTCGCCGCCACAGACACCTTAGAAATAGTACCAATTTACAAATTGGCGTAAATTTTAGTCTTTATATTATTTTCTACGACGTATTACTTTAATCCCAGAATCTTAGAATAATAACGCTATAGAAAGATAGTCTTCATACAAGCGCTCTGTCAAAAATGAAGCACTAAACCGATTTACACACGCGTGACGTGCGCGCATGGCCGTGATCTGCTGTCTCTTTCCAATTCTATGAATATGAAAGAGACAGCACTGCGCAGGCCGCTGCTACCGAGGCTTTAACTTAGAGAATCACACTGCAGTACGTTTATGTTTTGACCTAATTAACTACAAGATACTATGAAATACTGAAAGCTTACCTGTGAAAAGTGATGTTATTACACTTCTTTTGTTTTTCAGATGTGTTGTGACACAATTTAATTGCACAAACCATAATTTTTTTTTGTTTTCGCGAGACACGTTCGGCGCGCTGTGACATTGAACACTACGGAGCGATCCGGCGTTTGGTGCCATTTCTGGCTCCAATTAATGTGCTTCAAAATAGGCGCGCGAACTTGGTTTCTATAGCGTTATTATTCTAAGCCCAGAATTCAGGTCAGAATTACTCACTTGAACTCATTTGAATATAGAATTATTATTTTTTTACGTTAAACATACATGGTACGATTGAGAAGGAAAATTTTTTTTTAAATGTTTATCAGATTTTATTTTAAAAATACACTTTTTTGCCTTGTTAAAAATGTTGCGGACTAGATTTAGCCACTTGTCAAATTTTTACCCATTTAAACAATATAAAAAAATATTTTTCTTTCTTATCGTGAAACTAGACACTAAAAAGAATCAATAACGATCCAAAAAAGTTAAAATATTAATTCTATAACGCAACGATACTTTAAAATGTACTTTATCCCTAGACATTTTTTATGTGTGTATAAAAAAATAGGTAACAGATTTCGCATTCCGCATCAAAAATGTATGGAGCCTGGTACCTGGGCCAATAAACTTAATATATGTATATGTTACCGGCAATCTGTATAATCCGGTATTCTATACAATACCTAGGTAATGTATAGAATACCTTAAACGTGTAGGTAATGTATGAAATATATTTATTTTATACTTTGCCTAGGTATTCTATACAATACCGAATGCGCATCCGGGAATGTGTGAAAAGGCAGTAGATCTACTTATTATTTTTACGGAATCGGTTTGTTCCTTAAATTTTATATACTTATTACGTACCTAAGTACCTACTTGTAAGAAAATTACATTGTGTTACTTATATACCTACAAAAGAATTTTTAGTTGCACTTTATTTTTAAAGTGATTTTACTGTAGAAACAGAAAGATAAAAAGAACAATTTATTGATTATTTAAAAGTTTATTACGACTAAAAAGTTTTCATATCTTAAATGTCTAATATTTTCTTGCAAGATCTAGTAACTTAAGATTAAATAAATCTTTTTGAGTGCAGTAATTCTCTTGATATTCTGCAAAAAAAAAATATTACCCTTTTTAAAAAGATTATTTTTAAGGAGCACCCCAATTGTTACTTTTATTAAAGTTGTTTTTAACTTATCATTTTGTCATTTTATAGGTAGGCTGATTAACATTGATAAATATAGACAAAAATATATTTATTTTACACATTGCCGGTGGACCAGCTGGTACTCTCACAATCCTTAGGAATTTTATACATTACCTAGGTAAAGTATGTAATGGACAATATTATGCTTAATATTTCATACATTGCCTGGTCGCCTCAGGTATTCTATACATTGCCTAGGTATTGTATAGAATACCTGAATTATACAGATTGCCGGTAACATACCTATATACCATTAGAAAGGTTTTGTTATGTAGATTAAAGATTTCTAAGGCGCTTGACTTGATTTGCTGTCCGATCAGAGTTATTTTGTCTATGTCTAAAAATATCATAAGTACTTTTATTATTATATAATCATTGTATGATACTATTATGTAGTGGATATATAAGGCACCTATTATATTAAGGTGTAAGCAAACAAGTTTGACTTCTTAAGAATCATTTACTTTAATTCGTACTTTTCATTAAAAATATAAGGCATCAGAGATTGGTATCTATAATAACATAATTGAGGAACAATGCTGGAGCAGTAAAAGCTGCATGTCTCGCATACCCTAGTACCACACTATAGATACAATATGGGCACCCTAGTACCACACTATAGATACAATATGGGCACCCTAGTACCACACTATAGATACAATATGGGCACCCTAGTACCACACTATAGATACAATATGGGCACCCTAGTACCACACTATAGATACAATATGGGCGCAAGTGCCGCCACGGTGCGTCGTGCTGTTAGGCAAGTGCAAGAGTCACGCTTACACCCGCGCGGGCGGGCAGCGTGACTCTGAAACCAGCCAAAGAGATTATTGGTCAATACGAGTTGTTGGTATCTTCTGCGATATAGCCCTCGCCGACACATCACACAGTTGGGATATTGTTCTGCCATAGCAATATTCCAGATAAAAACAAACAGAAACAGTCCAAAACACTAGCCAAGGTCAACTTTTAAAGCGGTAACAAAGTCCAAGAGCGGTGCAGGGGTCAGTAATAAAAACAAGATAGTAATTCATGAAAAAAATCAAACAGCAGCGAAACGTCGTCGTGTGCGCGAAACGAACGAGCGAGAGCGGTGCGGCACAAGCGGCTGCGCCAGCGCACGCGCCGCCCCCGCCTAGCGCACTATACTCATCTCTTTATTTCAGGCAACAAACAATGCACAGAATGGTAAACATACAAAGAGGCCCATATAATAAATACCTTACATGCTAACATACATACAATATAAAACAATTTGTAACAACTATGGGTTTGGACCTCAGATCATAAGGTTTGGACCTACAAGTAGTACCTCGCAGGTTCTTCCAAACGTGACAATTCAGTGGTATAATAAAAAAATGTAGTAAAGCGCTATGGAAGGTACTTGATATTTCCATAAGATCTGTCATGTTCATACCGTGATATTTCCGATCGGACAACGATTTGAGTCTGACCGTCATAGTAAACATTGTTAGGGATAGCAAGACCTATGCAATGTCGCTATAGTCATTGCTATTGGTTCGGGTACCAAAACTGATCATCCTCCTTTTCGAAAAAAAAAATTAATTTAACTAAGTAAGTAACACATTATAAGTTGAATAATAAGAAATTTTTATTGAGATAGACTAAAATTACTCAGCTGCATTACATACAAGTCGAGATTTAACATACGAATGTATAACACTGCACAACACAGAGAATAACATTTTCTTTTCTTTTGCAACCTAACTGGAATTCATTCGCTTAGATTCGAATTTTAATTAGATTTTAGAAATTCCATCTCGAATGCACTTCTTGCCTGCATCCGCATCTTCTAACACCATCACCATGGCGATCGGTCAATGATCATATAAGCTACATCACTTTTATATACGGAAATACCCGTTTTTCTACAATTTCAAATCAAAAGGGACTACCTACAGTTACCAGTCGATTTTCATAATTCAAACGCTCACACGTGTCTCGATAAATTCCTCAACTCTTGGTACTATTACCACAGAATAATATACAGTCAGAAGGCTCACTTTCGACACAATTGCAGTACAATATCAACCTTCGGTGCGCGTCAATACGGTCCAAATAACTTTGCACCTGTACTCGTACCTAACTTTATGGCCGGGACAATCGAATGTAAATCTTATATCTAAGGCGCTACAAGCGCGAGCCGCTGCTTTTACAAATTCCTGCTTGGCGATTTGACGTAACCCGGCCGCGTGTCGCCCGTAGGGTTGCGTGCAAATACTGCAATACGAAGCGCTTGCGCCACGTAGGTACGCACACACGTACGCATAAATACTGTAAACACATACGTTTTTTCGTGGTTTGTTTGTTAATGATCAATAAAATACAATATTATTATGAATTAATTAATTATTCATGGTGTAATTTTACCAAGGACTACCTAAATTTGGTTTCGTGTTAACGTTAAGTACTTAACCACAGTACCTACTAAACCTGGTCTAACTTAAGACCGCGTTTTGTGGTAAGGTCGACCGCAATCAGTAATCAATAAACTATTTACGAATTTAAAATTTATTCATGCGTGATCGCTGATAAATTGAATAAATTGACTTTTTATACGTAGTAGGTACCATCTTATATACCTAACCTACAACGATAACAGCTGCATTGAATTTGTCTACTTCTCTCATCAGAGTAGTTAAATCATTATTATATTATTATTGTCTATAAATACTATAAGTACCTCTACCTTTCAGGATTCTCTTGGGAAGTTTGTGAAAGATTAATCCTTATCTTTAAATTTCGTGTTAGTGCATCCGAATGCAGAACAGTAACGCTTTTGTTTCACTATCCTGTGAACTTTCCACTTGCGAAAATAAATAAACGTGAAACAAACTGCCGCGCGTCGGTCGCGTCTTGCGTAAGTGCGCACTGCGTGCGTGACACTCGACTTTGTTTCCGCGCGCGGGCCGAGCGTGTAGGTGAATGAGTCGACCGAATTTAGAAGTGACACTCCCCCGCTATTACCATCTCGATCCTACCAAAATCCTCGGAGCTATGGCCAAAAATATTAACTACTGATAACCATTTGTAATGGTAAAAACTTATTTCTTTAACCCTCTATAACGATACTGTTATTAGTATATTAAAACACCTATAACAATGAATTTTATTTACTTTATGTGATCGGAACGTCCATCAATATAATGTTATTTTTTGAATAGCTGTTGATTTAGCCTTACGTTCCGTTTGCAGTGCTGAGCGCGGCGCCGTGCGTGGCGGAGCGGCTGGAGGCCATCACGTTCCCCAACCTCAAGCTGCGGCGCGTGCTCAAGGGCCACCAGGCCAAGGTGCTGTGCTCCGACTGGTCGCCCGACAAGCGCCACATCGTGTCCTCGTCGCAGGTTTCACTTTATTATTACATTGCACGACTTCTCTACTGAGATCTGTAAACATAATTCGCTTATACCTACTCCTAAAACTGCAATTACGAACGTTTCGTGTGTATCAGTGTGAGCTATCATTACGTAAACCTTCGAATTTAGAATGTTTTCGGTTAAGCAAATAAATAATATCTAAAATATATCTCATCGAGACGTTATCGTTTCGTGCTATTACGGCTTCGACGTTTCATTTTCGTATCGATGAAGAGAGGGCTCCTACTTTATCGATACGCCAATGACGAATATAGCGATCGATCGTTCGGCGTGTGCCGCGCACAGGACGGCAAGGTGATCGTGTGGGACGCGTTCACGGCGGCCAAGGAGCTGACGATCGCGATGGCCAGCACGTGGGTGATGGCGTGCGCCTACGCGCCGTCGGGCGGCATGGTGGCGGCGGGCGGGCTGGACAACAAGCTCACGGTGTTCCCGCTGGGCGGCGTGGGCGGCGCGGCCGGCGTGGGCGGCATGGGCGCCATGGGCGGCGTGGGCGTGGGCGGCGCGGGCGACGACGAGCCTGCGGCGCGCAAGCGCACCGTGGCCACGCACACGTCGTACGTGGCGTGCTGCCTGTTCCCCAACACGGACCGGCAGATCCTGACGGGCGGCGGCGACGGCACGTGCGGCCTGTGGGACGTGGAGTCGGGGCAGCTGCTGCAGAGCTTCCAGGCGCACGCGGCCGACGTGCTGGCGCTGGACCTGGCGCCGTCGGATATGGGCGACACCTTCGTGTCGGGCGGCTGCGACCGCGCGCTGCTGCTGTGGGACCTGCGCTGCGGCCAGGCCGTGCAGGCCTTCGACGCGCACGACTCTGACGTCACCAGCGTGCGGTTCCACCCGTCGGGCGACTCGGTGGCGTCGGGCTCCGACGACTCGTGCTGCCGGCTGTTCGACCTGCGCGCCGACCGCGAGGTACCAGCTTCCTTCCGATTCATATTAACGCATTTTGGACGTCCTTTTAATCCTACGTCCCTACCGCGCCCCAGGGTGTTAAGGACCTCCATTTGGTGACACGTCCTTTTTATCGCCAATTTCTACAGATTAAGCTATTATAAACACTGTAGTAAAACTGCCAAACGGCTACGATACATAGTTTTTGAGAAAAGAAAAGTTAAAGTTGACCTTTTTTAGAAACTAAAGTTCGATAAAATATTGTAACTCTAACAATCATATTTTGCTAGTGAATAATATAAATACATATTTGCAAAAAGTTCCTAAACATGACTTGATTAATAAGAAAAAACAAGATTTATGCAAAAAATCTAATTGTGTTTATTCCAAAACCATCCTAAATGTGAGCTCAAATATGGTCGTAACAAAATAGTTTACATTTTGAAACAACAAAGGCATAATTGTACCCCTCCCTTTAAAAAATATGAATTAAAAAAAGATAATATTTTTTTGATAACATGTTTAAAATAAATATAGTGTATAGTTTATTTCATAGAAAGAAGAATTACTTTAAAGTAATATCAAAGAAGTAATACCATACTGAATGCCATAAAAATCTTAAAAATGGCTTTCCTGTAAAATTGCAAATGTGCAATTTCTGCCCTTGTTCCACCGAAGGTGCGACATGACGAATCCATAAGGGTTCCGTTTTTTGCCATTTGGCTGCGGCACCCTAATAGTGACACTATTACCACCTGCAGCTGTGTCCTCATTCAAGTGTCCAGATGTAATTGTGATGTAGCATGTGATATTGAATTTGATGGCGATGCTGAGTCTTCGTTTCTCAATTCAGAAACAGATTATTGATCATAATTATGCTTAATGAAGAAATTAAAAACGAAAATTTGAAAAAAAATCATTTCGTCTTTACGGATTGCTTTAGAATGCTGAAATTTTGTACAATAATGTGCTATACAAAGGTTTATAAAAACCTTTAAACAAAACTAAAAAAAAGTATTATTGGTGTAGCTACAATTTTTTTCGAATTTCCGGTTCTAAAAAAGGTCAACTTTAAATTTTTTTTCTTTTAAACTATGTGCCAAAGCAATAGTATATGTCACCAAAGCGAGGTTCTTAAAACACGTGCGCGCCACGGTCTCGAATGTCGGACCCTATATCGATAGAAGAATGGCACGACACGCCCCGGGCCGAGACGCCTCTCTCTCGGGCGTTCGGGGTCGCTCGGGGACCGACCGATTTCTCATCGGTCGCGCGGCGAGAGGCGGCCTCACCGTGGGAGTTCCGAAATCGTGACAACTCTGAAAATGATACGTCCGTAGTGTAAAATAGGGGTGCGCATGTTTTCCATAACTTTTAAGTCCTAAATAGTGTAACGATCGTTAGAGTTATCACCGTCCAAGCATCGGACGGCGAGCCCGCCAATGAGACGCTCCCCCTCGCAGGTGGCGCGCTACACCAAGGAGAGCATAATGTTCGGCGTGAACTCCGTGGAGTGGTCCGTGAGCGGGCGGCTGCTGTTCGCGGGCTACAGCGACTACACGGCGTGCGCCTGGGACGCGCTGCGCGCCGCGCGCGTGTGCGTGCTGTGCGGCCACGAGCACCGCGTCACGCGCGTGGCGCTCGCGCCCGACGGCACGGCGCTCGCCACCGCCTCCTGGGACGCCACGCTGCGCATCTGGGCTTGACTCTAGTGCCGGCACTCCGAGAGAGGGAGCCCCGTCTTACTACACTTACTTTAATTTTCGCAAACCAAAAATAGTATGTATATCGTGTATGGTACGGAGGCCGGGGGCCGCCCGCCTCGCGAGGACGATCTTCGCACGATCTGAATTATTATTTAAAAAAGGAATAATTACGTGCTTCGGTTTTAAATCACAGTAGAGGATCCGAGTATACGACGACCTTCACCGAGCGGTTAATTGATGAAAAGTATTTTATATCAAATTTAATATGTTAAAAAATATATTGCGAGTGGGTTGGCTGAAAAATTTCAGTCCAGTATATGATTAATTAAATATTAAAAATTTTTTTTTTTAAATATTGCACTTGTTTCGATAATAGATAAATTAAATAGGTACCGATCGAAAGTATGAAGCCTATAGAATATGCAAACGTTAGGTTGACTATTTTTTTCCTGTCATAACATTGGGTAGGCAGGTGTAAACAGGCAAGTCAATATTAGTAATTTGCAAACGTCTGGTTAATTAAATAAAATTTATGTTTATATAAACATAAGCTCATTACAAACACACACACACCAAACCAGTGCAATGTAAAAAAATAATATTTTTTTTAAATATTAAATTAATCATTAATGGTACTGGACTGAAATTTTTCAGCCAACCCACTCGCGATATATTATTTAACTTATTAAATTTGATATAAAATACTTTTCATCCAGTAACCTTCTCGGTGAAGGTCGTTCCATACTCGGATCTTAGACTATCAGTTTTGTTTAAAAAAATCTGACAATCATGTACCTATTGTTCCACAATGAAGACAAATCGACGGCCGGCGAATCGATGGAATCGGATGGAGTGGACGATGTTATGTCTGTAGTAACGTTTAGGTTAAACACGCGTCTAGATAATTATGTATTTAACGTTGACATTACGCGCGTTTTTTTCCGAATATAGCCTTAAATATCCTACCAAAGATGTTAGCTGTTTGTGGTATTCACACGTAATTGTTTTGGCAGATCTTTTTGGGAAAAATAGTGATCCCTTATTAACAAATGTGGCATAAAGTAGTAACTGACTAACCATATTGTCTTCTGTAAATTTATAATTTGCTAATGATAGAAAGTCACAGAAATCCGTGTTTAAAAAAAAAGCAAATCAATAAAAGAGTATTTTACGTAAATTGCCTTATTCTCAAGCAAAGTATATTGAACGTTAGCTCATCGTAATGAAAAAACAGTGGGCGTTATTATATCAACGAAACCTCGGTCCAAACAAGGTTTTGTTGTTTCGTGCTGAATTCAATTTGATGGCTTTTTTCGGTCTAAAAAGATGACCTTTATTTTATGATGTGCGCTCTGCGACTTCCAGTGTAGATGCAGGCAATGCTACATGCTAATGCATCCTTTCATTACGCAAATTTAGTTACAAAATTTAATTTATGAAAATAAAGTATGTTGTGTAGTTTAACTATGTATTATACTGATCGAGCTCGAATACGGCGAGCGTCCAGTTAGCAGCCTCACCACGGAATTAGATGGTTTTGGCTACGTCAAAAAATTCTGTATAAATAGTGACGTATAGCATATGAATAGTGATGCTAATGGTTCAAAAGATATTTGAGTATCTTGGTGAGGCTGCTAACTTGACGTTAAGGTAGCTTGTATCAATGTGATTTATATCTCAAAAAACTGCATAAGTGCATCGTATACGCAAAATTTCATTAATAGTACTTCAATACAAGCCGAGATATAACGGTCGGTTCCCTATTTTTTTTGCATACAATTTTATCTCATAATTTATTATAGCATACTTATACCTAATAGTAACGCACAATATTAATTTGGCATAACCTTTCAGGCACATTTTATTTAAGCATAACTACCTATAAGCATAATAATTGTTAAACATACTGTTCTAAAGCCTAAATTTGCTTACGCATAATGATATTTAAAATAATAATTATATAGGGAAAAAGTAAGTTTAAGAAATTGTGTTTGCATTTAATAAAATACTTTTCGTATTTAAAATAAACATGTTGGCGGCTTAGAGGTGGGTGTGAGTTGTTTTTCAGATTCAAATAGCTATCAATAAAATAAAAAATGATGCAAAGTCAAATCCTGATAAAAAAAGCAATCCATTTTAAAGCTATAACCCCACCTTGCCGTGTCTAAGCTACCAGACTATCTTTATGCCTTGTAACTATTAGACGAATAAACAATAGTAATAATAGAAATGTGGTATTTAAACAAATATTGTTCTACCCACTTTTTACGTATCTACCTACTGTTATTTTTATTAAATCTAATCAAATATATGATTGTGTCAATACTCTACTTTCTGTTTAATGTTATTTATTTGGGAGAAAAAAATAATATTTTTCCACAAATAAAACTTTTCGCGCACCATTCTCGTATCACCGCACGTAAACAAATCACGCCATCTCTCGGTGTTTCTTTGTACTACGTCAGGCGACACTCGTTCGTCCACCACTATCCGAGACTTTTCGAGTCACTAAAATGAGAATTGCTTGATATAAGTTTCCATAGGATATAATATCAAACTGATATTGCAACGATAAGATTTAAGTGTCATTTTATGACTGGAATTAAAAATAAATAGATGTTATGTCAGTACGTCAATAAATAAAAGTGCGCACGATTGTACCTAACATCGAATGTATGGCAGAAGTTTACATTAGATTTTAGGAAAATATCAAAGAAGAATTCTTTTTTTATTTACTTATATCGTAAGATTTACAATTGCACGCACAATTTTTACATGTAGGTATTTATTTGTTTAAAACTTGTACCCGTTTCTCTGGAATCGCCATTGAAAGAAACGTCAAGTTAGCAGCCCGCTTAGAGACCGTTATATCTCGGCTTGTAATGAAGTACTATTATTGAAATTTTGCGTATACGATTCACTATTTATGCACAGTTTTTTTAATATACATCACATTGATACGAACTGTATTTCTTAATGTGCCTGCTAGCTTGACGTCAATTAGCAGCCTCACCAAGATACTGAAATATCTTTTGAACCATAGTATTACTATTTATATGCCATTCAAACACAATGTTTTGACGGAGTCAAAACCATCTAATTCCGTGGTAAGGCTGCTATTTTGACGCTCACCGAATACGTTGTTAACGTAGATTCTCACAAATTTAGCGTCGAGACGATCTGTCAGTATGTTTAATATTAATTCCGAGGATTGTATGTATCGTTAGCTGTGTGACGTCGACTATATTTAGTACATACAGCAATAAGGTATGCCGGCTGCGACCGGTGCCGTGACGCGAAGCACCGGCATTGGGCGCGAGGATGTAAATAGTCATTTAAGCACATTGCAAGTGATTATATGCGATTGCGTTAGTTCTGTATTCGTTCCCTTAGATACGTTCGGTGAAACATCTCCGAGCAGGGCTCGCCCGGCAGCCACCGGCAGCCAGCTCAGTCAAGCCGCGTTGTATTCTATATTAATAAATAATTAACCTAAATGTTAAAGCGTGTTTTTTTTAAAGCTACGAGTGTCCCGTCGGCTGCGCACCGGTGGCCTACCGATACGCGACCCAATAATGAAACAGTGTTTGGTCAACATCATTTATTAACAAAATCATATAAACTATGATCACAGGAAACAACGTTGTTCATCGCACGCGCCGCGGCTGCCGCTGCCTAGCATAATACCTAAAAGGCCGATCCCATACACTAAGTCACCTAGGTATCAATTCATGTCTTAATTATCACTATCGCTTAAGCCTCCAGCTGAGTAGCTCAGGTTCTTCTCTAGGAGACAATATTCTATTATTAAAAAGTAATTACAAAAACTATCACATTCTAGCTTACGATAGTTTTAAGTCTTGTTGATATTATGAACAGGTAAAAATGCTTCCGCACAGATTAATACTAATATTATGCATTACCAAAACTTAATAAACATCCTTTTATATTATTTTGTATTAATAACTTTGAAACCCCTGAAACCCCGCAACTGGCACCCCCGCAATCGCGAATACTACGATGCGATAATTGTAAAGTACCTCTAATGGAATTTAAGGGTGCGCATTTTTTCACATAACATTTCTCATACCATTTTACAGCATAATGATCACTCTTCATAAAAATATGTAATACTAACGATCGAAACCCATAATCATCAGAATCCATAATATCTTTAATCATACACCTTGTGTTTACTAATTTTTTTTTTCATATACATATTTTCTTATACTAGCGATCGAAACTCCTAATCATTCTAATACATAACGCCAATATTCATAAATTGGTTTCATACTAATATTGGTTTTCATATATTTCTTGATCATAAATATTTTTTATGAGCCACCCGCATAAAGACAAGTTAAGTATGCAAAAATATAGTTCCGCTGGTTAGGTTAGGTTACACTTGTGACAAATAACTTTGTAATTTGAATAAATATTGTATGCTTGCATTCATGTCATGTTGAATGCATGTTGCATGTTTTTTTGGAATCCTGCATGCTTGTATGCATGCCTGGATGAATGCTGCATGTTTGCTTGCATGCTGCATGCTTACTTCTTGCTTGCATGCTGCATGCTTACTTCTTGCTTGCATGCTGCATGCTTGCTTGTTTGCACGCTGCATGCTTGCTTGCATGCTGCAAGCTCCATGCTTGCTTGCATGCCGGGGGGTGCAGGGGGGGGGTCGAGGGGCCAGAGGCCCCTCGCTATAAAGAAAATTGAGTATGCAAAACTATAAGTCTGTCGGTTAGGTTAGTTTAGACTTTTGACAAATAAAGGAGGGGGGCCGCAGGCCCCCCGAGCCCCCCCCCCCCCCTTCTATTTTTTAATCATAAAAGTATGTATTAAAAACAATATTATGAGTTTAAATATTTTCTTAGTAATGACATTATTAAAAAGAAAATTATGTTAATTGACTGTTATGAAGGAAACAATTATGAAAAAAAAGATTATGAGTTTAAGCTTGTACTTAGTAATGATAGTATTAATAAAAAATATATGATAATTGTCTGTTATGAGTTCCGATAGTAGTAATAAAAATTTATGAACAAAAAAAGTATGGGTATAAAAATTAGGAAGAGTGATTATTATGAACACAAATCGGTAAAAAAATAGGAATTTTATGTGAGCCAATATGGACCCGGAATTTATTTCTATTAACTATACAACCGCTTTAGAATAAAGCGGTTGCATTACAATGGATTTTTTTATTTCCTATCAATAAATTTAAGTAGATAGATCAATATCTCACAAACGAAAACAGTGAAACAGTCAAGAAATAAAAATAAGTCTTTACAACGTAAATAATCAAACATCGAACGACAGTTACGATGTTGCACTGGAACGGTTTAAAATAAAGAACTTTCAATAAAGTAGTGTTCGGGACGGTAACGTAAAAAAAGAGTCCCTCTTCCTCACAGCAACGATTAATTCACAACCTTAGATTCGTCTTGTGCTCGCCTTGTACGGCGGCGCTAGAGCGCGTGCAGCTGCAGGTGCACGGGCCAGCCTTAGGCGGCGGGGGCGCTAGAGCGCGTGCAGCTGCAGGTGCACGGGCCAGCCTTAGGCGGCGGGGGCGCTAGAGCGCGTGCAGCTGCAGGTGCACGGGCCAGCCACTGGCGGCGGGGGCGCTAGAGCGCGTGCAGCTGCAGGTGCACGGGCCAGCCTTAGGCGGCGGGGGCGCTAGAGCGCGTGCAGCTGCAGGTGCACGGGCCAGCCTTAGGCGGCGGGGGCGCTAGAGCGCGTGCAGCTGCAGGTGCACGGGCCAGCCTTAGGCGGCGGGGGCGCTAGAGCGCGTGCAGCTGCAGGTGCACGGGCCAGCCGCTGGCGGCGGCGGCGGCGGGCAGCGCGTGCAGCAGGCGCTGGTGCTCGGGCCCGCGGGCGCCGGCCATGCCGTGGCCCGCGACGGACACCTGCGCCAGGGCGCCGGGCGCGGGGGGGTCCGGGGCGTCGTCCTGCACGGGGCGGACGTGCTAGATTAACTCGAGTTTTCTATTTAACTTTAGAACGTTACGTTTCGAGAACTACAGATTCATCGTCGCCTGTGAACGCTTCCCCGTCGTGTATTGAATAAATAAACATTCCTGAAATGAAAAACTTCAACCTCACGATTGCCATCGGTTCGCGTCGGAATCGAGTCTAGCGATCTAGCGACCGTCGCACCGATCATAATGATTCCGGAGTACCTCTCGTCGTGACTTTTGACGATACCGGAGCGATCGAACGCCAAACGTTTAGTAGGAGCAAAATGAGTTCGCGATCGCGCTCACCGGCAATGCGATGTGCAGCGTGAGCTCCCGGGGCGCGGCCCGCGGCGCGCGTGCGGCGTGCAGCGTGAGGAAGTAGGTCTGGCGCAGGCCCTCGGCCTGGCGCGGGCCCTCGGCCTGGCGCGGGCCCTCGGCCTGGCGCGGGCCCTCGGCCTGGCGCGGGCCCTCGGCCTGGCGCGGGCCCTCGGCCTGGCGCAGGCCCGGCGGCGGCGCTGCGGCGGCCTGCAGCGGGCCCAGGTCGCTCCAGACCACTCGCGCGCCCGGCAGCGGCGACACGATCACCACCACGTGGCTGGGCCCTGCGACACCTTAGCGTTACCACTCCACAGCGGGACTATGAATAGTTACATCGTTTTCTGAATGCCGCCGACGACGGTCGGGCAGGCCAGTTTTCAAATAAAAACTATCGATCGTCCGACGAAACTATTCTTTGATAGACGATTAACCTCTCGAGTGTTGGCGGGAATACCGGCATTCCCACGAGAAAGTACCATAGTGTCGGCGGGAATGCCGGGTGTCCCGCCAGTGACAAGGTCTATGGTTAATTTTTTACTGCCTTCAACTTATTTTAGCCAATAAGAGTGTTTGACATCATTCGATTCTGTGTTCTATGCGCTCGTATACTAAATTATGATTGGCTAACGTGTTCATAGAAAAAGTGTGAGTATTGGTCGTTGAAAAAAAGTGGTAACGCATTTGTGAACAAAATTATGTAATTTCAGTCAGTGCAACTGCTTGTTAACAAGATGTTTAGATGATTTATCGTAAGTAAATTACAAGTATTAAATGTCAAATTAAACAGAAAGATGTATAGATTGTTTTGATGTGATTTTCTTGAACTTTTATCTCTTGTTACATAGTGTAAAAATATTTGAAACGTAAGTGGTCGCGAAAATGACAAACAGTTTTGGATAAAAAGGGCGCTTTGAGCTGTATTATAATTCTATAGTTTGGTTTACAAATGCGTATGGTGCAAAGTGTTAAATGTTTTATAATGATAAGTGTATAACCTTGGTGTCTAACTAAAAATAATGTGATTTAGTGCAAATTTTACATGATTTCTGAATAGTCAAAGTTTGTGTGTTGAAAATTTTTGACTGTTGGTAAAATAAAATGCCATAAAACGCAGAAAAAAGGGTAAAAAAGGTATTTGTTATTACTTAATTTTATTATTTAGACAATGTTTCTTGGTTTCTAAAAATGTAAAAATAATAAAAATCGGACGATATTCATAGGTTATATAAGCAAAATAGTAAAATAGGTCAGGTCACTCGAGGTCAGCAAGTCAAGGCGTCGACACTCAACGGTATCCGATGCATTTGCCCCGCGACACTCGAGAGGTTAAATAACTTAGGAACGATAGAAGTTTTGATTCATTTTCTCAAAATTCCACATATCCGTGACCCCAGCGGGATAACCCCTTCAGATCGGCCTCAAATTTCGTCATGATTTAGTTGATAATATGTTTAAATTTGTAAGCAAATACCAAAATTTGTTGATCGAATCCCATGTTAAAGAGTATCCCGCTGGGGTCACGCTCGTCAAAATGATTTGACCGTAAGGCCGGTTACAGTGCTTCACCGCCCGGCGGTGCGTACGACAGTCGCGTTTGTTATTTAAGATATCCGTACGATCGGTGCTGCGCTGGACGCGATCACTTGCTGCAGCGCGCCGCCCGCCGGTGCGCCGCGCGTTGCAAATACGGTCGGTGGAGCACTGTAACCGGCCTAAAACGAGCAGGAACGAGACACGCTATTCATATAGTTATTGTGCTAAGATTTCGTTGATTCAATTACGAATCGATTAGTGAAAATTCCAGGATTCTACCTTTTACCTTACGAAAAAAGGCTACATTCATAAAATTTAGGGTAGATTTTGTTGACTCTGTGAAAACATTTGTCAGACAATAACGAGAACTCTAGCTACAGTACATCCTGAGATATAACGCTAACTAATTATGGTTATCCCGCCCGCTGGGGTCACGGTGTTGATACCTAAACATGGTTTTTCCACAGGAATGGAGCAAGTAGCGAGTTTATGACTATAGCCAAGATTTTGTTTATGAAAAATCTAACCAGTTGCTACTTTCCAGTTTCCTTGGTACAGTATTTTAGGAGAAATTAAAGTTTATAGCTTTTTCGTACTAAGTACGCGTATAAGCCGACCGAATTAAGAGGGTTTACGCATTTCAGTTTCCCATACAAACTTTCAAGTCGACATTTTTAAAAACCTATAAGCCAATTTTAATGACACTTTGCATGCTTAAGTAAAATACTGGGATCTAAATAGTTTGTTAAAAACATTTTTAAAAAACGTTTATTTAACTGAGTTATTGCGATTTTAAACTTTCTATAGTGAACTTTAAATCGCAATAACTCGGCTAAATAATCGTTTTTTTTTTATGTTTTCAACAAACTATTTAGATCTCTGTAATTTACAAAGCATGCAAAGTTTCATCAAAATCGGCTTATTGGTTTTCAAAAATTTCGACTTGAAAGTTTGTATGGGAAACCAAAATGCGTAAACCCTCTTATGTTGATTCCTTATTAAGGCAATTTTGTTTAAGGGCCGATTCTATAAAATGCGGTTGGACATCATATTCAAATATTGGTACACCATAATGTGATACACCTAATATCACCACATATCTAACGTAATGTATGAATAACTATTCATATCAATATACTAATTTAGATAGGTAGATTTACTATCTAATAAGGCATGTTGAAATAAAATTATCAAATTTATTTAGCAAAGTATTTATTTTTATTGTAATAATAATTAAAGAAAAAAAACACAGTTTGCAATCACAGATAGTACTTTTTTGCATTGATCGGTTCACGACGTATTAACGTCACACGTGTAAAAAAAAACCAACGAGTATTTTAGTGTAACGTATCATTGAGCAAAGGCACGAGCGCGGGTGACAGGAGGACATTAATTATAAAAGTTTGTCTTTGTATATGTTATTTTTTTTTAATATTAGAAGGAGGCAAACGAGCAGGCTGGTCACCTGATGGAGAGCAATCACCGCCGCCCATGGACACCCGCAACACCAGAGGAGGGGCCTCCGGAACTCTCACTGGCCGGACGAAACACAACAGCAACAAGTGCCATTATTTCACGCCGGATATTCGTGAGAGGGTGGTATTACCCCGGGCGAGCCGGTCCAATGCGTGCTGCAACGCAGCGTGGCTCTACCACTCACTCAGTGTCACTCATTTAGCACCACCCACAGGGGTCACGTGTAGGGTTTCAAGGGTAAACCTACGGACGCGAGTAACTTTAACCCCCATTTGTCACCATCTTCTATTTCTATTTTTCTTTTTTTCGACATTTCAATCAAGAGTTACTGTATTGAACAAAACGGCCAATTCGTGCGCCCCCGCTGTAGTTTTAAAAATAATGGACAGACGGCTGTCAGCGCGCGAGAGATTTGGGGTTCTCACGGTAGAACAGACATCGCGAGGCCGTGTAAAAGAAAATTGATAATTTGACATAAGCAGTAAATTCGGCGGACCGTAGTCAATAATAAAATGTCAAACAGCGTAGAACATAAAACCAAACTAGTTAGTTGATTGGAGTTTCGACGGCGGTCGTCAAACACGAGGCATTTGGCCTCTTTGGTTATGAGACGCATGCGGCGTATCTCACGTTGGAAATTGGGAGGTTAAGACCGTGCGGACACGGAAAAGTATTGTTTTAATAATTTGGTAATATGTAGGGCACATAAGTTGATTCGGGGGGCCCGTAATAATTAATAAACAGTGAAAAACATTAGTTATGTTAGTACCAGGGTAGGCTAGCTAAAATCAGTGATTTGTTGGTTGACACGTACACGTGTCGTGTGCTAAGTGATATTGTGCATATTATCGGTACGTATTTTTCTGGGGTACAGAGCTCTGGGTGTAGACAAGGGGATGTTTAGGGATACCTAGGGCCATTATCAACCCGAAGACGCGCAGTGGCGCGATCCAACACAGCAGCGTGCCGAAGACTACGGCGCGGCGGACTGCGGCCGAGCTGAGGACGAACGAAACCGTAAGGGTGTGGCACACCGTCTTCTAGTATGTAAGTTATCTTTTATTTTATATCAATTATCTTTTAGTTTATATTTTCTATGGGCCCAGCATTGATGTAGACTATCTATACCAAACAGTTACTTAAGGTAAAAATAAGTGTTACAGGCTCACTCGCCGTGAGCCTTACGTCGATCACAGTGTCGAGCATTCGCAAGAACGTTACACTACATGGAAATGTTGATACGACGTGAACCGATCAATGTAAAAAAGTACTACCTATGATTGCAAACTGTGTTTTTTTCTATAATAACAATAACCTAAATACTTTGCTAAATAAATTTGATCATTTTATTTCAACATGCCTTACATAGATAGTAAATCATACAAGGGTAAATCTATCTATCTACATTAGTTTATTGATATGAATAGTTATTCATACATTACGTTAGGTATATAAATAAATAAATCTTTCCTACAATCACACCAATTAGCCCAAGAGAAGCTTCGAAGAAACTCGTTAAATGGTTACTAGACAACGGATAAACATACTTAAAAAGACTTAAATAGATACTTATTATACATAGAAAACACCCAGACCCGAGACAATATATGGTGATATTAGGTGTATTATATTATGGTGTACCAATATTTGAATATAATGTACAACCACATTTTATCGAAATCGGCCCTTATACAAAAAAAAATGGCCGCCATCTTGGTCTTTAGAATCAATTTCATTTGGTCGGCTATTACGCGTACTTTTAATATGAAAAAGTTATAAACTTTAATTTATCTTAAAATACTGTACCTAGGAAACTGAAAAGTAGGAACTGGTTAGATTTTTACATGAACGAAATCTTGGCTATAGTCATAAACTTGCTACTTGCTCCATTCCTGTGGAAAAACCAAGTTTGGGTATCAACACCATGACCCCAGCGGGATAACCATAATTAGCGTTATATCTCAGAATGTGCTACCCAAGTAACACAAGAAAGCATTTTAAGAAACGAATAGTAAATTTATGTACAACTTCAGGCTTGTATATACTCTTATATAAGTTTACCGAGCATCTTAAGGCCTCATATTGGCATCTCAAAACCTTTATGATGCTTTACACTGTATAACGGTTGGATAATGACGGATGAGGCAGTTCATCAGTTAACTAACTATATCGCACAAGAGCTTAATAAAGGCAATAAAACAATAGGTATATTCCTGGATCTTGCAAAAGCTTTTGATACAGTTTCGATACCCATCCTATTGAATAAGCTTGAAACAATAGGTATAAGAGATAAACAACTGAAGTTGTTTACAAGTTATTTAAGTGATCGTAGCCAATGCGTTCAAACAGGCAATGTGGTCAGTGCTGACAGGTGCAACACTTCCTTTGGTGTCCCACAAGGAAGTATAATTGGGCCTACCTTATTTTTAATTTACATTAATGACCTCTGCAACCTTCAACTAAACGACGGTAAAATATTATCGTACGCCGATGACACTGCTCTACTTTTTTCTGCAGCGACGTAGCTCGAGGCGTATGAAAATGAACAAAATGGCTTCAATGTTGTAAATAACTGGCTTAATCAACATTTATTAACACTAAATGCTGATAAAACTAAATATATCACATTTTCGATGCGCAAATCAACTTCTACAATAAGAACACCTTTGTATGCTTTAAGCCGATGGAGGTTTAGAGAGTAATAACACCATCTATTCTTGAGATTGGAATGGTTTATTGGCGAGTCGAGTCTGGGTGTCTTCAGCCCTTGGGCTGGTTCGGGCGTCGAGGCTTAGCCTCCATGCCCGGGCATCTTCTCGGCAACAATGTGTTGCCGGGTCAAAGTGGGGGCACGACAGTGTAACTATTTTTTTTTAAATTTGTTTTATTGATTTTTTTGTTATTTTTCTTTTTTTATATATATTTTTTTATTGTATATTTTTTAGATTCTTTTTTTTATATATATATGTATATATATTTTTTGTTTTTATTATTCTTTTTTGTATTTTTTTGTTGCCCACTACTGTCGTGCCACGGGGCCGTAGCCCCCGTAGGACGTGCTGCCTTCCCCTCCCTTCCCCTGCGCAGTCCTCGGCGCGGCTAACCCACCGGGTGAGACGGTATTGACCGAGGCCCGGTGAGCCGCCTGCGAGCGGGCCGCGGCTTAGGGGGCATGTGTCGGTTGGGCAGCGGGTCGATTATTCAGTCCGGCGCGGTGAATTTGCGCTCGGATTCTTGGTGCGTAGTACAGGCGGTGTGCAGTCCGCAGGTTAGGCCGCGACAGGCGCCGAGTGCGGGAAGGAGCAACTCATTGGCCGCCCTCTAGTACCGCACCCTATTTCATGGTTTGCGATCATTTCGCAGACGACGTCGAGCATCCTGGTTATGTATACTAGGGCGCTTTCGACGTCGTCTGCGAATGCGGGGTGTGTTGTGGTATGTGTGGCCGAGTGTGACGGAGTTGGTGGCGCGTCGCGCGCCGGGGGCGCTACAAGGCGCTCGGGTGACGCTACGTAGTGCGCCGGCAGCGCCTCGTATCGCGGGGGCGCCATTTCTATTAGCACAAATAAGTCGGCTGTGGAGGCCACGGTTGGGCCTGAGGGAGGCGAGGCCGGCGTGTCTACGTGCGCGCTCGGCTCAGCTGGGAAGATGCCCAGCGGGCGGGTGACCGTTTGTTGGCCCGGGCGTAGTCGTGGACGCGGCTGCGGGGTGTGCGTTGGGGGAGAGGGGGAGGGGCGGCCGCCGGTGGAGCCGATGGGGCCTCTTGCGGGCGCACTGTAGTAGGCGCGGGCTTGAGGGCGGCCCCGGCGCCGGCGACGTCCCGCCTTGGGAGGCACGCCGCGGTCGCAGGAATGGCAGGCCTCCGGCATGTCGGCGGAAAACGGGACAGGCGGCGCAGCAATGTGCGCCTGTGTCGGTTTGGAGGGGTAGGGGGAAGGGATTTTCAAACCCCTCTTTCTGGCGGCCTTCTTAAATGGTGGTTTATTGGAAAACTTAGCCAAATAATATACAAAATTTATATGTTACAACTAGAGGCGTATATACAAAGCAGTTTATTAAGTGTTCATAAATGAACGCTAGGGTGCGCTGCGTTTGGTGACGCAGCGGCTGAAGCGGCTCGTGGCAGTCGCGTAGCTGTCGATGCGCGCCGCATATAAATATTCGCGGCGGCTCTGTAAGCTCGCTATTGCGCGGCGGTCATCGGACGAGACACATGTAACATCGAAGCGCGGGAGCGCGCGTCGTATTTATGTCTTGCAGCTGTGTAGGTAGCTACAGGATTCCCCCTCAAGCGAAGCGTACGGGAGTGTTGACACTTCTACCCGAACGGGTTCTTCTGAGCGTTGGTTCTACTGCTGCTGCTGGATCAGATGTTACTCGTGGCTGGACGGCTTGTGTGTCTTGTAACGGTGCCGGCGGCGTAGTTGTTTCTTCGGTGTTCAAAGTGTAGGCAGGCTTCAATCTGTCTATCGACACGGTGGCAATTCTTCCAGGAAGCGCGTCGTATTTATGTCTTGCAGCTGTGTAGGTAGCTACAGCAACATACCTACCGCATAGCAACAAGCGTAGTATGTTCGTGCATAACGACCTATCGACGTGCGAAGCTGTATTTCTACGTATCGACGCAGTACGTAAACCACTGCAACCACCATATGAAGGCCCGTATCAAGTACTGAAACGAAGCACCAAGTTCTTCGAAATACAACTTCCAGGAAGAATCGCCACCGTGTCGATAGACAGATTGAAGCCTGCCTACACTTTGAACACCGAAGAAATAACTACGCCGCCGGCGCCGTTACAAGACACACAAGCCGTCCAGCCACGAGTAACATCTGATCCAGCAGCAGCAGTAGAACCAACGCTCAGAAGAACCCATTCGGGCAGAAGTGTCAACACTCCCGTACGCTTCGCTTGAGGGGGAGTCCTGTAGCTACCTACACAGCTGCAAGACATAAATACGACGCACGACGAATTTTTTATTTCTAGACTTGATGATTTATTTTTTCGCTCTAAGGTTTCGATTTTAGATTCTGCCTTATGTATTGCATATTTTCACGTCTCTCCTCCCGCATAGCTTCCATTTCCATTGCCATTGAGTCATATTGACTGGAGATAAAATCAATAGATTTAATCAATTCTGAATTCTGTGTTTTTATTTCATTTAAGGAGGTAAAAACAAGTGACATTTTCCTATCTAGCGTTTTCTCTAAGTCTTCCCTTAGGGAATCAGAATCGGAGTCACTTTGTCTTTTTCTTTTTGGAAAACGTTGCGCGTTATATTCAATTCACTAGACTAGATTGTGCATTTCTAGCACTCGCAATATAAAGTATCTTGGGGTAATTATTGACGAGAATCTGTCATTCCGTTATCATATTGAAGCTTTAAGTAAAAGAATGCGTAAGCTTATGTTTGTATTTAAAAAACTTTGTTCGATTGCAGTGTTACGTTGTAAATTCAGGGCCCTGTCTGCCTTTACTAATCTACAAAAAGGTTCGTAATAATTGAATAATACTTACCTGAAATCATTGTTGTTGAATGATCGGGTTTACAAAAATAGTAGTCATTGTGGCTTGTTAGGCTATAATCCATTTTTTCTTCAAATTAAAGACATGAAGCCTTGGCTGACACATAACAAGACACACTTTTCTTGCATTTTCAATTAATACACATTTCTAAATCAGTTTTAGCAAGACTTTGCATTAGATTTGGAGAAAATTAAGATTGATGTTTTTATATTTTAGCGTTTTATTAACGCTTAAATACACTTAAGTAAAAATTTTAAACACTGAAAAAAGACGACAACTTCAGGCGAGAATCGAACCACGCACCTTCTGCATTCCGGGCGGCTGCCTTAACCACTTGGCTACCGAGGTCTGGCTTTCAACCGTCGAAATTTGTCAGTGCTTGATGCTTATGTTTTTAGTCAACATTATTTAAACATTCGGTTAAGATGAAGCTGCGTTTATAGATTAATGTTTTTTTATTTTAGCGTTTTATTAACGCTTATTTTTTTGACGACCTCCTTGGTCGAGTGGTTTGTACACCGGTTTTCATGGTGTCGCCATCTCTGAGGTCCCGGGTTCGATCCCCGGTCGGGTCAATTTAGAAATTATTGTTTTCTAAATTGTCTCGGGTCTGGGTGTTTTCTATGTATAATAAGTATGTATTTAAGTATTTTAAGTACGTTTATCCGTTGTCTAGTAACCATTTAACGAGTTTCTTCGAAGCTTTTCTTGGGCTAGATAATTGGTGTGATTGTAGAAAAGATTTATTTATTTATTTATTTTTAAACACTGAAAAAAGACGACAACCTCAGGCGGGAATCGAACCACGCACCTTCCGCATTCCGGGCGGCTGCCTTAACCACTTGGCTACCGAGGTCTGGCTTTCAACCGTCGAAATTTGTCAGTGCTTGATGCTTATGTTTTTAGTCAACATTGCTTCATCAAATCTTAGAAGTTTTCACCTCTGAGATCCGAAAGAAATATTTTTACAAATATTTAAACATTCGGTTAAGATGAAGCTGCGTTTATAGATTAATGTTTTTATATTTTAGCGTTTTATTAATGCTTAAATATACTTAAGTAAAATTTTTAAACACTGAAAAAAGACGACAACCTCAGGCGGGAATCGGAGATCAAGCATCATGCACTGACAAATTTCGACGGTTGAAAGCCAGACCTCGGTAGCCAAGTGGTTAAGGCAGCCGCCCGGAATGCGGAAGGTGCGTGGTTCGATTCCCGCCTGAGGTTGTCGTCTTTTTTCAGTGTTTAAAAATTTTACTTAAATTAAGATTGTTTACGTTTTGTATTTGACATTTGCCGGAAACAAGTTCTGACAGCCCATAGACACATAGTGGAGGGGCGATATTGCCATAGAAAAAAAAAAGATTTGGAGCTATCAATTCAATTTTAAATAATAGCCGATACCGTTCCGATAATAAATTAATAAGTATAATATTTACTATAAGTAATTAAATTAAACTCAAACAAATCCGGAAATGGAACTATTATTTTTATAAGGACTTTTATCTAGAACATTCGAACGGGAGAATTATTTTTTATATGGATATTGTCTCTGCCCGTAGGGGTTACCAGAGAGGAAACTAATACTCCCTAATATTTAGACAGGGTATTAACTCGAGTGGAATTGATTTCCAAATTTAAAAAAAGAACGCAATTCAGATTGCTAAACTTTAAATTATCGATAGTTTGTCGTTGGGCGGTTGACAGATTCATTCTGTGTCGGAACGAGTTGTGAAAGACGTCATATTTGACGTTTTAGTACTGGCAAGTCAGATGTCTAACGTGAACAGAATGTGATAATTTTACACATTTTTTGGGAAGATTTCGAGACATGGCATTCCGGTTTGTGTGTTTCCGGCTACTTGAAAGTGACAGCGACACGACGCCGTAATGATTCATTCTCTGGTGTTAGTCGGTGCTGTGCGTGGAGAATCATTTTAACGAGGTAGGAGTTTATTGTGAAGTGATATCAGGAAAGTAAAAAGTTGTTGTTATGGAAAGGGTTGTGATTTACAATGGGTTTGATTAATTGCAGGATTCCGTGTCCACGAAGTGACGCCGCTGGCAGCCACGCGCCACGATAAGTGATCACAGCGCGTATGTATTACAATATCATTGTTCCTAAATGTTTTACTTGAGCGCTGTTAACAAATAAACTGTCATCCTAGGAATGCAAATCGATTTTTCATGGTTTCCGAATCATGCTTTGTCGCCAGGCGACGCAAGGCTCTTAGCCATGTGGCAGACGTGTCAGACCCCTTTAGAAAGTGGATACTGCATCATCCAGCAATGGACTAGCATTGTTTAGTTTTGTTTAGTGGAATATAGTAATATAGTGTTAGTTTATAGTTGTACAACCACGCTGGGAAGCTTTTGAGAACCCCCTTTGAGCCGCGATGCCCTGATTATGATAGGTTGCAGCTCCGGTTACAGATAGCAGACTGCGGGACCCAATTTATATAAGTTCTGAACTAAGCGTGTATTGTTGTAACGAGGCCCCGTGTTGATAATTCCAGGTGCTTCGAGAAGCCCGTCTCGCCGCCAGGATTTAGAGCTGGGCCCTAAAGCCTGGACGCGAGACCTGTTTCTTCGGGGTACCAGCGGCCACCTGCTGCCAGACGAGCTGTCGCCGCCTAGCGGATGAGCAGGCGTTGACGGTTTTTTTTACCCAATAATTCTGGGATAATAGTTTTTTATTCTTGAACATTTTTAAATTAAGGTTTCGACATCTTAACCTGTATTTTCTTTTTACATCCAACTACACCCAGCGTTGGGGAAGTTGTGAAACATTTGAGGATCTGCGAGTTCGACCTGTGTGAAGTTGAACAGTGACGTCGTCTGCAGGTTCGGGTCGACTTTTAGACCCTGGCGCCCATTAATATTAATTTTATATCGGTATAACCCCACGGTTCTCTAGTTTATTGGCTTTAAACGTTTGATGGTTTTGATACGGTTAAACTGACTAAATCATTTAATTTAATATTTTTATAGACGGAGTAATTTAATTTTTTATTTCAACAACATACTCCGGACGGTACTGGTTTTATCCCAACCACCCCACGACCATAGCTCTTACCACTGAAATATTAGCTGGCTGGTTAGGTAGTAGTAGGAACAATATTATAAAATTTATTTGAAATTAAAATTATCATCGACCCGCTGGGTCACTTTTGGCTCTTAGGATTTTCTTGTGATTTAGGGGGTGTTATAGCTTTGTAATAAGGTTTAGATTAATTTAAACAGTAAATTATAGTTGGCAAAATTATAGAAAATTTATTGGAATTTAATTTGAGATTGACCCTTAGGATCAATTTCGACCGATAGTTTTTTTTGTTATTTTCGGCTTAATAAATGAAAATGAGTAACGTATACGATTAGTACCTAACATAATATAAGGAAAAATTGTGACTAACCCCCTCTTTTAAATAATAGTAGTGATTAATTTTATTGTTGTTGAACAAAATTTAGGGTGTGTTCTTTTACAATATACTGCCTAGCTGTTGAACATTTTATGGTTTTATTTTATAACAACCCACTGAAGCTTGCGTTTGGAATTTTCTTCCTTATTCCCAAAAGGGACAAAATCTCAAATGTAACAGCAGATACCAAACTAATAATGCAAGTTTACGTGGCCTTATGTCAATCTATACTAACTTACTGCATCACTGCATTGGGTGGTACGTATAAGTCTCTGTTATTAACTGTCGAAAGAGCCCAAAGAGCAATCCTGAAGGTATCCACTTTCCGTCCTATCTATATCCCACTCATCTGTTATATGAATCCTGTAAAGTTTTAACAGTTCGGCAATTATTTATAAAAAGCACGATACTAAAACAGCACACGGCTCTTCCTTACAGCACTGAAATTACTAATAAAAGGAGGAAGGACATGGTTTGCACTTATCTCAAATGTACAAAATGCGCTTTCTCATCAAGGTTCTTTATTTTCTTAGGACCCTTTCTGTACAACAGGATAAATGCTAAGTGTTATATTTATCCGTTAAACACTATCAACTGCAAAAAGGCTGTACAGGAAGAACTACAAAAATTTACCTACGACGATACGGAGGGGTTAATGACCGTTGTTAGGTAATTTTGTTTTATTTTTTTCTGTGTAAAACTTATTAACTTATTAAAAAAATTTTTTTTTTTTTGTAATTTAGCGCATAAGGAACCTGTATATTCATTTATGTTTCGATTTATTTTAAACTTAGCCTAAGCCCACATTCGCCTGAAAAACAGGGTTTACCTAGCTCATGCAACAGAATTTAATCTACTTTAGATTATTAGTTAAGAGCTCTTTGTAAACTATAGATGTAAGTGTATTTAAATAAAGATATTATTATTATTATTCTCGTATTTATTTGTTTTCGTAAGTCTTGGTTTTTATAATATTCCATATAAAAATATTAAACAAAACTACTATAAAACATTTAACATTATAAAAAACCTAAACCTAGGGTGCCGCCGGCAGCGGGGCAGGGCCCAAGCTACCGGTGGTTAGGGCTGCAGAGAGAGGAACCTCCTGACGATGCGTGCCGTGTCAGGAAGTACCGCCTTCTGTATCTGGCCCTTGATCCAGCCGTCTAGCGAGAGTCTCTTGAGATGTAGGTCGAGACTCTTCGCTATTAGGCCGTTTTCAGATACGACTATCGGGACAATGATAGTTGAGTCAACATCCCACATTAAATTGTTTTTACTTTCATAAATGAGATGGAGGTAATTTAGTCTTCTCATTTTTACATAACATTCTTTGGTTCAAAGAGTTTTCATTTTAGTACCAATCCATCTCCATACAAAAAAAATAAGTCCTTTTGTTTTTACAATCAAGCGTTTTGACATATCTTCGTCCATTATTATAATGCGAGCCAAAGTAGTTTAAATCCAACGTCAATGTATTATAAACATTTATACCGTGGTGTTAGCTGTTTTGCAATGATGTAGGGCTTATTAAGTTCGAACTGTGAACACTTAAATAGCTCGTCTAATGCTTTTGTAATGCGCTGAACATCTTCATTATCAAAAATTGCTAGCTTAGTGCTTCTGTAAAGCGATTAGCAACTTTATTGACTATAATAATGCTTCTTTAATGCAATTGTTACCTTCCTAGACCACAATAATGCTAATATAATGCCTCTGTAATGCAATTAAACAACTATTTCCAAACCTATATAGAATCTAAAGCCGTATAATTTGTGCATAAATAAGCATTACAGTATACACGTTTGTCAAGCTACTATGCAACAAAACTCAAAATGCGATAACGATACAGAAATGTTGTAATGCGGCTGTTATACTGCTTTGATGTGTTACTTGGGTATACCTCAGGATCTCAGAGTTCTCGTTTTTGTCTAACAAATTTTCTCTCAAGAGTCAACAAAATCTTCCCAAACTTCCATGAATGTTTTGAGTCATGAGCCTTTTTCCTTATACCTCAACTAGAACTTACTTTTCGGAGGAATTTTGATGAAAAGTAGGTATTCGATTACCTACTCGGTAACTACAGAAGGTAGAATCCTGGAATTTTCACTGGTGGATTCGTATTTGAATCAACAAAATTTTAGCACTATAACTATATTAGTAGCGTGTCTCGTTCCTGCTCGTTTTAGGTCAAATAAGTTTGTCGAGCCTGACCCCAGCGGGATACCCTTCGACATGGGGTATCTCGATAACTATCGATCAACAAATTTTGGTATTTTCTAACAAATTTAAACATATTATCAACTAAATCATGGCAAAATCTGAAGCCGATCCGAAGGAGTCATCCCGCTGGGGTCGCGGACATAAATTCCACATTTTCGCTGAAATGAACATTTTGGAAGGGCAGTATTAGTTTATAAATGTAAGGATGTACGACTGACCGACAATGCTGAGTTTGAGCTCGTGCAGCCTCGGGCCCCGGGCGCGGCGCGCCAGCGTGACGTTGACGCGCGCGTGTGCGGGCGGCGGCTCTTGCGCGGCCAGCCGGTGCGCGCGCGGCACCAGCCGCAGCACCGGCAGGTAGTACGGCGCGCCGCAGTACGGCCACAAGCCGCACGCCGCCGGGGACACCGCGCCCCACGCCGGCGCTGCGCCAAGCACGTCCATCACCACCCCGCTTCTGCTATGCGATTCTCTAAGCGACGCATAGACGCTGGGCGCATGGCTGTGATCTGCTGTCTCTTTCCGATTCTATGAATATGAATGCGACAGCCGCTGCTACCGAGGCTTTCACTCAGATTAGAGAATCGCACTGCTGACGTTCGAACTCTTTGCAGGGTCCGTGGTCACTGGGAACCATCACGACTAAAACTTTTGTTTTAAAAAACAAAAAGTAAGTACTAAATGATGAAAATCCGCAAAAAGTGAGCGTCAAGTTAGCAGCCTCACCACGGAATTAGATGAATTTGACTACGTCAAAAAATTCTGTATAAATAGTAACATAATTATAGCACATAAATAGTGATGCTCTTTGATTATATACATGTCTAGATAGACCCTGGCCGTAAAAAACGTAGAAAAATTTAAGGGCCAGAATTGGCTTGACGCGCTTCTCCTGGCGTCGGTGTCGTTGTGCCGTCAAGCAGTGTTTACCTCTCGCGTTTCTGTGAAATTGGTCACAAAATGACCGTTTGCTTAGTGAAATTCTGTCGCAACTACAAAAGAAAGATCTTTTCGAAAAGGAAAGTCACGTTCCATCTGTAAGTATCGATAAATTTTAATGAAAATTTAAAGTTTAACAATAATAACGGCCATGTATGCGTAGTGTTGCTGGTATCAAAATGTAGAATTCCCATTTTGATGGCAGAATATAAAAGTAAGTTGTTAAAATACTCAGTCTTGTAAGTTAGTATTTATACATGGTCTTGTTGTAAATAAAGTAAACACATTAAATATAATTATTGTGGAAACGCTTTCAAAGTTTTACTTTTTTTTAAACTGATGTCTGATTTTTAAGAGCGTAATTAATGTCACGGTACCTATACTTTAGCCAAATTCGATGACGAATGTTTGTAAACATAATTTACTGTCATTTGTGCAAATATCTAGTTTCACTAGGATTTTTCCTGTTTTTTGGAAGAAAGATACAATAGTTTGTTTTCACTGATTTCTTGTGAATGTCTCTCAAGAAAAAGTAAAGATCTCAGTGAAACTAGGTATGACAGTAATCTGTTTACAAACAGTCGTCATCGAATTTGGCTGGAAAGGTTCCGTTTTAAAACAAGAAAAAAAAACTGTTAAATTTTATAATACTATTATTATTAATTGTTATTGTGGTATGGTATCAATATTCGAAATAAATAAAATAATAATTATGTTTGAATGGAATGTACGTAGGTAAGTATTTATGTAAGAAGTGTGAGTTTAAGTATATGTATGTAGTAATATGTATGCTTCAGAGCTCGATGGCGCATAGGCTAGCACGTTCGGCTTGCGATCTTGCCCGCTAAGCAACTTTCGCAATGCCAGGTCGCTGGATGGGTGACCAAATTTAAAACATCTCGAGCTCCTCCGTGCTTCGGAAGGCAGTAGGCACGTTAAGCCGTTGGTCCCGGTTGTTGTCGTAAGATGGCAGTCGTTAAAACCCACCAACCCGCATTGGGCCAGCGTGGTGGGTTATGGCCCAATATCCCACGTGCTATTGTCCACGTGGGAGGCCTGTGCCCAGCAGTGGGACGTTTATAGGCTGAAGATGATGATGTTTGAGAGAATATTTCTCGTCTCTTGTAAACTCTGGACGGATATTGATGGGCCGTCATCACATCATGTAACCTTTACAACTGTTCGACAACATAGCAAACATTTCCATTTTCAGATTTCCAACTGATTCCGTAGAAAGAAGTCGTTGTCTAAATATTTAACTATAAGGTTTTATCATAATATTATGAAATTAGAGAACATGAGAAATGATGTTACATCCAAACGAAAGTTATATATAAGAAACAAATACAAAAAGAAGGTCATTAATTGTTTTGATTTTAAATTAAAATAAACAAATTTCTAATTAAAAAGTGTATTTTGATTATTAAATTTAAATCATCCTGCCTGTTGCTTCTATTTCGACCCTATTACAAACATATCATACGCACGCAGGCTTCCATTAGTAGGTTCAATCATTCATTTCTAAGTATACACCAGCTTCTTTTATGCGTTATTTACTATGCTTTTTAAATTAGGCATATCTTTTGTAAAATTTTAAACACTAAAAAAAAGACGACACCATCAGTCGGGAATCGAACCACGCACCTTCCGCATTCCGGTCGGCTGCCTTAACCACTTGGCTACCGAGGTCTGGTTTTCACCCGTCGAAATTTGTAAGTGCTTAAGGCATATCTGTCGTTTATGTAGGTACATAGTTTTGAATCATTTTAAAATTGTATTCTGAATAATTAAATTTTTCCTACTTTATCGGGAAAAAGGCATTCGCTGGCAACCATTTGCGATAGTGTCAGTCATACGCGGCTGTCACGCACACTTCAAATTCAATACAAAAACCGAGCGGATTTTGAGAAGCGCTTGTACCGCGATGCTCTGTCTAGACATGTACGAGTGTATAGTCAAAGAGTGATACCATGATTCAAAAGATATTTGAGTATCTTGGCACCATAAGCCCGAACACTATATTCCCCAGTTAAAAATATTAGAAGAAATGATAGATACCTAAACAAACTTAAAATACCATTCTCCAAGTTAAAATTAGTCTCTTCTAGCCCCCCCACAATGTTGACCAAAATATACAACCACCTTCCCAATTACATAAAAAAACGCAGATAATCCCAAGTATTTCGTCAAATTGTTAAAAAGCTTTCTTTTGGAAAAATGTTACTATAACCTGTCAGATTTTTTAAATGATACTACCTATACTTAATGATTAACAATTAATTAAAAATAATTACATAATGTTTCGATATCCTTATTCAAAATTTTAAATTATAATTGTATAATGTATGTAGATTCTAATGATAAATAAATATAGATGGTATTGTACTGTACTAATATTATATTGTATTGCATGCTAGTAAAACTGGCGTTATTTATATTGTAATTAGTCTCTAGATTTTTGAAATGGTTTGCCCTCTCATTTGCAGTGCCCTAGCAGGGTGTCATATGTATACCTAAGCTTAACTTTTAACACCTCGCAATGAATGTAATGTGATATGCAATAAATGAATAAATGAATAAATAAATGAATAAATAAATGAATAAGAAATACAGTGCGTATCAATGTGATTTATATGGCAAAAAACTGTGCATAAAAAGTAAATCGTATACGCAAAATTTCAATAATAGTACTTTAATACAAGCCGAGATATAACGGTCTCTCAGCGGGCTGCTAACTTGACGTTTCTTGAGATGGCTATCTCAGAAAAACGGGTACAAGTTTTAAACAAATCAATACATGAAAAAATTGTAAATCTTACGATATAAATAAAAAATAATTCTTCTTTGCTATTTTCCTAAAATCTAATGTAAACTTCTACCATACATTCGAGTTTAGGTACAATCGTGCACAATTTTATTTATTGACGTACTGACATAACACATCTATTTATTTTTAATTCCCGTCATAACATGACACTTAAATCTATCGTTGTAATGTCATATGTCGTGTAGCGGTGAAAGAATACTACCACCTACCCACCAACTTCACTTGGGTGTCGTAAAAGGCGACTAATGGACTAAAGACTGCACTTACATCCACCAGCATAGAGCGGCGATGGGCTCACCACCTGTCACGCTGAGCATTGTGCAGTCGCTATTTGGTGAAAAGTGGACTATGGCAGAGGACTGCTTTTGTGGTCCTCAATATACTCTATGACTAACCCTTCGGGGATAATAGTCGTGATTATATGTACGTTGTAATGTCAGTTTGACATTATTTCTATGGAAACCTATGGCAAGCAATTGTCATTTTAGTGACTCCAATTAAAAATCTCGGATAGTGGTGGACGAACGACTGTCGCCTGACGTAGGTAGTACAAAAACACCGAGAGATGGTGTGATTTTGTTTACGTGCGGTGATATGAATATGGCGCGCGAAAAGTTTTATTTGTTTGTGTTAAAATTGGTAAGCAGTGAGTACATTTGCATCTTAATAAGTGCAAGTGTTAAATCGTATAATAACACAGCTTATTTTCTAATTTAGTATTTACAAAATAGATATAGGTACCTAATGTGAGGTAGATATTTTCTCAGTCATTCAAAACTTTTCATATTTACTACTCGATCAACATAATTAGTCGCATTACAGCTAGACGTTTATCATAGTTGTTCAATGATTTACAAACCAAATAAATATTGCACTTCAACTATTTTTATTTATTTATTTTTTTACAAATTAATGGATTTACTCGACAGTTTTGAATTGACTTTCATTAATGTTTAGTACCTAGTTTCTTTTCTTTTATTATAATATTTCTATTTTTGAAAGCCGATAAGGCCGCAGATCGCAGTGATACCTATAATACATTAAATTAGATCTAATGACATAGGGTTTAATTCCCTAGTGGACAGGTACCACGGCCTCCACTTTTCTCGAATTGCTGTTCCCCAATGTTTAGTGGGTAAACTTCTCTCCCTCTTACCATTTCTGTGGAAAGGGGACGGATGGAGCCCCACATAACTCTGCTTCCCCTCTGGAGGTGGGGTATCCATAAGGCGGATTCACTGGGATTTAAAAAAAAAACTAGCAAGTGACTGACTATTTCTCATAAAACAACAATTTTTTTATATTCGTAGTGGTTTTTTGGGCACTAGTTTTTTTTTTTTATAGCAGAAGGAGGCAAACGAGCAAGCGGGTCACCTGATGGAAAGTAATCACCCGCCGCCCATGGACACCCGCAAAACCAGAGGAATCGCAGGCGCGCCGCCGGCCTTCAAGGAAGGAATAGGCTCGTTTCTTGAAGATCCCTAAGTCGTAACGGTCCGGAAATACCGCCGCCGAGAGCTGGTTCCACAACACTGTAGTTCGAGGCAAGAAATTTCTTGAAAATCGCACAGTAGTAGACCGCTATCCATCAAGGTGATGTGGATGGAATGACAGTCGATTGCGTGTAGTGCGGTGAAGGAAATTAGCGGCAGGGATCAAGCCGAACAATTCCTCAGAACACTCCCCATGTACGGTTTACCGCACGAAAGCATACCTAATGTTTTATGTGAACAACTGACATGACACAAATTGTATTTATGCAATTCATTATATTTTTAATTAGTTCAATAAACGCAATCAATCGGTACGGTCGTTTGAATCATTCCCTATCACCGTGCTCTTATCACTATATCATCATCATCATATACATCATCTAAGTGTAGCCTCCCGTGACGCTACATTTTATGGTCCTTCGAGCCGGATCATCTATCAGTGACTATATTTACTATCAAGTGTTGTGTTTCTTTGTGTAATAGCGAATCGGTTCACTGGCCTCCCACAAGCGAGTCTCACCAGCTGGATTGAGAAGGCGCATATATTGCATGAAGCTTGTACAACACGCAAGAAAACAACATCATCAGTGATACAACTTTATAACCATCCATCAAGGGCTACTTCATCGTCGTCTTTGTTAATTATTTATCAAAACAGGTGAATTATCATTATTATCAACATGAAGGATATTCTTATACGCCAAAGTGAACTGATCAGTATCATCGAGAAGATGTGTGAACTTTGGCAAAGATGGAAAAGAAAGAAAAACTTCTGAATACATTGAAAGAAGGATAACGTCCTTGGATCATCTTTGGAGTGAATTTGAAGCAAACAACAAAGTGTTAGTTGATTATGAAGACAAAACTCACGAATATTTTACTGAGGATATTTATTCAAGGATGTCAGAGTACTACAGGTCAGAAAGAAAAAAGATATTAAGTTACCCGGTCCCTTCAACATCAAAGATGGAGCAGGATGATACTAGCGACAAGCATGTGGCAAACTTTAATGTTCCCATAAGTCATAGTGAGGATCGAGGTACAGTTCCATGTGGTCCCGTAGAAGAGTTACTTACCAAGCAAAGAACTAACTTTAGAGCCTTCTCTCGTATATTAGGGCGTATTCAAGTCGATTTGCTCGATGAGAAATGGGAAATAGAAGATCAATTGAAAGATTTACAATACCGTTGGCGTACTATCGACGAACAACATCTATCTATAGACAACTATCTGCAAGGCGAAAATGAACAGTACGATAAAGAGTTTATGAAGTACGAAGAAGAGTATGATAACATCAGAAAGCGTCTAAATCGGAAACTAAACTCAACAGCTCATCTGCAACAATCCACGCCCAAGGTAGAAATCCCCTACTTTACGGGAAAGTATTCACAATGGCCAACCTTTTTTGATCTCTTTAGAGAAACCATTCACAACAACAGTGGACTAAGTAAAGCTCAAAAGATGCAGCATCTAAAAGGCAAACTAAAGGGTGAAGCGGAACGCCTCATACAACATCTCAACATATCATCCGAGAATTACGAAACTGCTTGGGATATACTCACTCATCGGTATAATAATCCTCAGGCTCTGTTCACCAATCAAATTGAGATCTTTCTGAGTCACCGAGTGTACACAAACAGACATCATTTGAGCTGAAGCGCCTGTACGATACTACTATGGAGTGTATACACGCGATTCACAATTTAGGTGTGGACACCTCGACGTGGGATCCGCTTCTCGTACACCTAATAGCCAAGAAACTCGATGCAGACACATTCACAGACTACAAGGTACACGCCAGTCTCCACGAGATTTGCCGTCCTTTGATCAACTTATGACTTTTCTGGAGGGAAAGTTTACGGCCCTTGAACCTATTAGCAAAAGAGAGAGAAAGATATCGCACAATAAACAGCCTCCCTTTTTCGCGCCAAAAGGATCATACGTGAAGCCTACATACCAACCTAAATATCAAAAAAATAGTTATCAAGCTGTTTCTGCATACACGCTAAAGTGTCCTTTATGTAATGCAGAACATGCTTTATACAAATGTAAAAGATTTCTTAATCATTCGCCTGAAGCTAAAATTAGAACGCTTGCGAAACATAGCATTTGCCGTAATTGTTTATATAAACACTTTGACAAACCGTGTATTTCGACACGACGCTGTAAATATTGCAACGCAGAGCATAATTCAATAATACATCAAGATATAATGCAAATACAAACGTCAGCACCTACGAGTTCGTTACCCGTGGTTGTTGCCTCGCACTCTACCCCAACCGGGAACAACATGAATGAACCCAAGACCTCCAGTGACAGGCAACATAGCGTGAATCACGTAGCCGCTAAGACGAAGAAATATTACTTACTACAGTATCATTAAAAGTAAAAACAAGCGATAACACTTATATCACACTCAGAGCGTTATTGGATCAGGGCTCTCAAATATCCCTTATATCAGAGAACGCTGCCCAACTATTGGGACTCCGAAGACAAAGATACCAGGCTTCTGTGTCGGGTATAGGCGTATCGTCTAAGCAAAGTAAAGGAATGGTAATGTTGGAATGTGAATCAATCTATGACGATTACAGCTTTAACACCCAAGCCTTAGTAATATCACGTGTTATCAACCATTTACCTAACGCTTCATTTAATAAGCGGTTTTGGCCACATCTACAGAACATCAATCTCGCAGATCCTGAGTATAATGTATCCAGGCCGATTGACTTATTATTAGACGCTAGTATTTATTCAGAGATAATCATGAATGGTCTTATCAAAGGATCACCACAAGCACCAAAAGCCCAACAGACCAAACTGGGCTGGATATTATCAGGAAATATCAAAACTTTTAATTGCAATGTAGTAATTAATCAAATTCACGACATATCAAGATTTTGGGAAGTTGAAGATATTAATCAGCCTCAGTCCAATCTGACAGAACAAGAGCAATTTTGCGAAGAACTTTTTAAGGCTACTACGCGACGCCTAGACAACGGCCGATATGAAGTTGCTCTTCCCATGAAATCAGGGTTTGAAAAACGCCTAGGCGCATCTAAAACAAAGTCTATCAAACAATTCATTCAACTGGAAAAAAGAATGCAAAATAATCAACAGTTATCAAATGCCTACAAAAGTTTTATACATGAATATAAAACATTACGTCACATGCGCCCGGTCGTCACTAATACGTCAGAGCCGACTTGTTACCTACCGCATCACGGAGTTATGAAATTAGACTCTAATACTACGGCGCTACGAGTTGTATTCAACGCGTCTGCGAAAACTTCGTCTAGCCATAGTCTGAATGACTTAATGGAATGCGGTCCTAACCTGCAGCAGGACCTTCAAGGACTCATTTTGAAATGGAGGACACATAAATATGTCGTAACAGCGGACATCGAAAAAATGTTTCGGCAGTTTATCATCAGGGAGTCTGACCAGCACCTGCAAACTATCATCTGGAGAGATTCACCACAAGAGATGCTCCAAGAATATCAACTGATGACTGTGACGTACGGTACCAAGGCTACGCCGTACCTAGCGATGAGGACGCTAAGACAGATCGCGCGTGACAATGCTATTGAATTTCCTTTAGCAGCAGCTGCATTAGAGACCTGCTTCTTCACTGATGACCTGCTGACTGGCCATTATTCTAAAAAACAGACAAAAGAGCTACAGCTGCAATTAATTCAAGTTTTAAAGAGCGCAGGCCTGAACCTACGCAAATGGTCAAGCAACGAACATGAACTTCTCAAGAACTTATCATCAAATCAGCTTGATCAGCCATTTGAATTCAAGGACACTGATACCAGAAAAAACGCTAGGACTCAGATGGAATCCTTCATCAGACACCTTCACATTCCAAAATAAGATAATCTATCATGCAAATCTAGAAAGCTGTACCAAAAGACGACTTCTATCCGATATATCAAAGATTTATGATCCCTTGGGTTGGTTGTCTCCCATTACAATTAAAGCCAAATTACTATTTCAAAAGACTTGGTTATTGTATCTAAAATGGGATGACGAGCTACCTGCAGACATACTGAAAGAAAGGAGAATCCTTCGAGATGACCTTAAAAACATCGAAAGTTTTAAAATCTGCAGATACCTTGGTCCTAAACATGCATATCAACTTCATGGGTTTTGTGACGCCTCCGAAAAGGCATATGCATGCGCCGTGTACGCTGTAACGAAATGTGATAAGGGCGAGTACACATCGCGACTTATTGCAGCGAAAACGAAGGTGGCCCCACAATGCAAACCCTTATCATTGCCGCGATTAGATTCTATTGAAGCTGAAGACATCATTATCAATGCCTGGACAGACTCAATGGTTGTGCTTGGCTGGCTTCAGGGTGACATTACAAGATGGAACCAGTTTGTAGCGAATCGAGTCAAACAAATTAAAGACGTTATACCATCATCTCAGTGGCGTCATGTGCGGTCAGAAGACAACTCTGCAGACTGCGCCACTAGAGGGCTTACAACCATTAACTTGCAAGGAAAACTGTGGTGGGAAGGTCCACATTGGCTTACATCAGTTGACAATCACAACATGAATCAGACTCAAGTTTTAAGTCCGACTATCGAGCTGAAAAAAAGAGCGTGTGTAAACACAGCCTTATATCAAGAGACATTTATTAATAAATTGTTAGAAAACTCCAGTTCAATGGCACGTATTACACATATAGTCGGCTGGGTGTTACGTTTCATTACTCGATTGCGCAAAACACAAGGCACTTTGAAACAACACGCGAATATCAATGCACTGTCATCGGCAGAATTGGATAATGCTTTCAATTTCATTGTTCTAAATGTTCAAGCAAACGAGTTTCCGGATGACATTTATCAGTTAAAAAGGAACAAAAGAGTGAAAAGTACCAGTAAAATATCGAATCTTAGCCCTTTCCTTGACGAATTCGGAATCCTTCGAGTTGGCGGAAGGCTCCAGAACGCAAGATTAAGTTATAAGGCGAAGCATCCTGCACTTTTGCCATCGCATAACCGGCTAACACAACTTATTATCAATCAGGCGCACCTTTTCACCCTACACGGTGGCCCAAAGCTTACGCTGTCATACATCCGCGAGAGATATTGGATTGTCAGTGGCATCCGCGCTGTAAAGAAGCAAATAAGATTGTGCGTTAAGTGCAGGCGATATAGTCAAGAGACAAATCACCAAATCATGGCTGATCTACCAGCGCCAAGAGTTAACCCCGCTCGTCCCTTCACCAACGCTGCAGTGGATTTCACAGGACACATTGATATCAAGAGTAACAAAGGAAGAGGAGTCAAAACCACGAAAGGTTATGTAGCGGTCTTCGTGTGCCTAGCGACGAAGGCGGTTCACCTTGAGCTGGTGTCGGACCTCAGCACTGCTACATTTCTTGCGGCCTTTCTACGCATGTGCTCTCGGCGGGGTAGCCCTTGTCATATGTATTCTGACAACGGTACTAATTTTGTCGGTGCATCACGAGCCCTCAAATTAGAATACAAGGCCATCCTAGACACTATCGACGCTAACTTTATCAAGGTCATAAATGAAATAGGTATCACATGGCACTTCAACGCCCCTGCGTGGCCCAGTGCTGGCAGACTGTGGGAGGCAGCAGTGAAAAGTATGAAGTTCCACCTCAAGCGAGTATTGGGTGAGCAAAAGCTCACGTACGAGGAATTCATAACATTATTACACCAGATAGAGGCGTGTATGAACTCCCGCCCCCTATGCTTGTTGACTGAAAACTTGGAAGATGACGTGCTTACCCCTGGTCACTTTCTCGTAGGCGACTCGCTGCTATCAAGACCACAATCTGATCCCGATAACATCGACCTTACAAGTAGATGGCGTCTCGTTCAGAGTATGAACAAAAACTTTTGGAGTACGTGGTCTAGGGAGTACCTGCAACAACTACAGGCAAGATCAAAGTGGAGAACACCTATACCCAATCCAGAAATCAACGATGTCGTCATTATCAAAGAGGACAATATGCCGCCAGGAAAGTGGGCAGTGGGTCGTATTGAAGAACTGCATCCGGGCAAAGATGGTTATGTCAGAGTAGTCTCTCTGAAAACGCGGAACAATATCATTAAACACCCTATAAACAAACTTATCATGCTACCAGTAAAAAACGACATACATACGACATTATCAAAAGCTGAACCTCAAACACCTCATAATCCAGTTATCAACCATGGACGCCGTCGCCAGAGTAAACAATGCACGTTTACGAGCTTTGTGACTATGATGCTATTGATGTTCACGGCATTTATAACACCAAGTATGCAACAAAGCGCTCTACCCTTTAATACGACCGCGTTGGATGAACGTCAAGCCCTAAACTTCGACAAGGTGTCCGAATTACAGCATATCCGAGATGAGTGGAAGCTAGTAATTTATTACAATATGACTTCGTACTGGCATGGATTATCCGATGTTAAAAACTATATCAGCCACTTAAAAGGATTATGTGACAAACAGAGTTCGCAGTACGAAAGTATCATATTGCAGCTGCAACACGAAGTTAGTGAAATCGAACACTATAATGGTATTCTGTCCTATAACGCCAGCAACAAGCGCCAAAAGAGAGGACTAATCAACGGTATTGGCTACATCGCGAACACGATGTTTGGGACATTAGATCAGAGATTCGCCGATCAGTACAAGACTGACATTGAGAAACTCAAGTTAAATGAGAATCATTTGCAAAGCTTAATTAAAAATCAGACATTAGTAATCGAATCCGAATATAATATAATACGCCGCAATGAAGAAGTAATGAATAAACAACTTTCCTTTGTCAAACAACATCTGCAAGCTCTCGCACTCGAAACACAGAAGGTGATGCTTGACCAACAAGGATACGTATACATCACTTCATCTTCATTCGCCGCCAGCATCATTATCTCCAACCTGAGACGCATACAACAGACACTTATAAACACCATCACAGATATAAGTAATGGCCGAATCGACACCCATCTTTTACCGCCTGAACAGCTGGAAAAGCAACTCAGTATCGTTCAAGGCCGACTTCAAGGAGAGCTTGCATTACCTACAGATAGAAACAATATACGACAATTCTATAAATTATTAAAAGTCTTCGCCAGAATGGTCAAGGACTATTTAATAATCGAAGTGAAGATTCCGCTCGTAAGCAATGACGTATTCGAGTTGGATCAGATTATCACTGTACCCATACGAAATGGAAATCTATGGAGTACACTTTAACAACATACCCGTTCATTGCACTTCATATGAAAAGGGACTTAGCGTTGTTACTATCGCAAAATGACATACAATCCTGTTTGCATACCCAGAGCGATAAGATACTTTGTTCCTTAGACTAGCCTATATACGACTTAAAATTAAAGCAATCTATCTGTAATATAAAATTAATAAACACAGACAGTATTGAGTCATCGCCGTGCGCGATGAAGCGATCGCCGTGCACCGACAAGTGGATCAAGTTACACGGCCAAAACAGCTGGCTGTACTCTTGTTGCAGTCCTTGCAGTGTCCGCATTTTCTGTGCGCCTGACATGGAGATAAGGACATTGACCGGGAATGGCATAATTGATCTAGGTCAAGGTTGCACAGTAAAGGGAGATACGTTTACTATCTACTCTCATAAACACTTCTTCAACCAAATGCAACAGCGACCCGCTAATATTGAGATACCGAAAATATCATTATTAAATACTATCATCAACACAAGCCTGCCAGATGATGATCGGTCGCTCGAATTAAGGACGCATCAAGATACCTGGGATGAACTAAAGAAACAGATAGAAGAGTTAAAGGTGGACTCCTCCTCCTACGTCGTTCAGTATTTATTATTGGCCGGCCTGGTGGCGGTACTCGCGGTGGTCGTGTTCCTGTGGAGGAGACGGCGAGCCAGTAGCCAGGAAGCCGGCGCAGAGCGCGCGCCCGCGCCTTAACTTACGAGTATGAATTTGTACAATAATTGGCACTTGAGCATAGTGAATGGCACTATTAATTAAGTATAATTATTGGCACTATTGGCAGTCTTTTAATCATTGGCACTTATGGCAGTCTTAAGAATATATAGGTATAGATCATTCTGAACTCTTTAAGATCCTCCTTAATTATACCTCATCTTCTAATATTCTTAGTAGATCTTTATCTGAAAGCTGTTATATTTCATGCTTTTTATATTAAGACGAAAAAGGATTTTTTTTCGGCTTATCCTATTCTATAGTTTGGTATTCTATTTCGATAACCTCCGTGGTCATGTGGTTAGGTCGCCCGCCGGGTCTGGCGTCTCTGAGGTCCCGGGTTTAATTCCCGGTCGGGTCAATTTAGAGAAAACTGTTTATTTCCAATACAATTTTAAATAGCTTTAAAGGTTTTTCCAGATCTGCCTTTGAATATCCTTTTGAATATGTTTTTCCCGCCCTGAACTTATTTTTTTTTTAAAAGTACACCATTGGCATAACCCATATAGTATAGTGATTGGCAGTGCTAAGAGTTAAATTTAAATAAAAGCAAACCTGAACTGTTAAAAACAGTTTAAAATAGATCAACACATTGTTTTCGAAAGAATTTAAAAAGTTTAACCAAAAAATTAAAGTACCTAACTATAGTGTTTGGCATAAGTGCCAATCATTATGTAGTCTGACAAATTAAAATATAGTCATTGGCACCGATAAAAAAGCCGTTGTATTTACTTTACAGACTTAAAATAACGTTTAACATGCTTTAAATAGGTAAACTGATTGAATAAATAGAAACTTGCATGTAAACTCACCTAAAAATCACCCTTTTCTCCTCGAAATCTAGCTACCAAACCTACAATAAATTTTAACAAACTTGTCCGAACACATTTTCAAAACTGCCACCAATGAAAGATGCTTGACGTTTGACACATAATTAAGTCTTGCCTGCATCTGAGATAGTATATTCTACCAATTACGTATGTTGCTACAGCTTAAAAAACAAAAATAAACATAATATACGGGATAAATTAGTAATTAGGAATCACGAATTTTCATTGTGAATCACGAATCTAACAACCTAATAAAATACAAATCATTTGATTTGTATTTTATTAGGTTGCACATGCTGAGTGGTCAGATTTAAAACTAATATCGAAGAAGGTTCGTTTAGTATTTTTATTGACTCGTCATAGTGACTGTGTTTTTGAGTAAGTGTGTTTCTAGGCATCACGTTGGATGCCAAGCTTCAGTGGGGCCCACATATAGCTAAATTGTCGAATAGACTTAGCTCTGCGGCTTATGCAGTAATGAAGATCCGTCAGTTAACTGACGTTGATACAGCTAGATTAGTTTATTTCAGTTCCTTTCATAGTGTAATGTCGTACGCCATTTTACTGTGGGGAAATGCTGCAGACATTCAAACTATCTTTGTGCTGCAGAAGAGGGCTATTCGAGCAATATATAACCTACAGGCTGGTGACTCTCTCAGAGAGAGATTTAAGGATATAAGTATAATGACAGTTGCATCACAATATATTTATGAAAATCTTGTGTATGTTCATCAATGATGTTACAATAAAAAGAGGTAGATGTGTTACATGTGCCAAAAAGTAGCAACAGAAAACTATGCTAATTGGCTTACCTTATGCGTAGTCTCACAAAAGCGTTAGCAGTGTTGACACTTTGACAGTGTCAGTTTGCATGTATTTGTTTCCGAAAATTAATTAAAAATATGCTGTCCTGTGTCATGCGAACTACATAAAAGGTCATGAAATTATATATCATGAGTGGCATGCGTGAGTTTAAATTTTAATTGATTTAATTTATTATTATTTATCAACTACAAAATGTCAGAATAAATTGAGTCATAACAATATAGAGTGCGACAGCAAATTGACATGTAATTCGAAATGACACAGCGCTACATGTATCTGTCTTGTTTACGCTCTTACTAGTTGTCATGCTATCTTGCTCACACTTTAGAATACGATCAAGTTATCTTGGCAGATGCGGCCATATGAGATCATCGACTAGAAGTGACAAGTTACCTCGGCCGTATAACATCGTAATATTTAGTGAGTATAGCGCATGCTCAGGTTTTCGTACGTACGACGCTTCGGTCCATTATTGAAATCATATTAGTACTGACATAACCTATCTACCTCTTTTTAATATAATATCATTGTATGTTCATAAAAATATTGAAATGTTTTCAAAAAACAGTGATATTCACAAATTAAATACTAGAAGTAAGAATAAATTAGCAGTGCCTTATACTAGGCTCCATAAAATAAATAATTCTTTTAAGGGTCTGTGTGTACGATTTTACAACAAAGTACCAAATGATATTCAGAAATTTAAAATCAAAATCAAAGAAAAGCGTTATAAAAAAGCTTATTATAAAGTGTCGGATTATACAGAAGACAAAACAGCTTGGGTCTGAAATGCTCCAAGTACCTACTCCAACAGCTATTTCTAATTGCCTATAATTAATTTATATAGAGCACCATATTTAATTAAACTATTTACATTCAAATTCATATTTTGTATTTTGTGACCTGGTAACGACATACATATATTATATATATTTTTTGTAAATGTCGTTGCTTCTGTGCGCTGTAGTTTCTTGCGCCCATTCTTTGCCACAGTTAAAAAATGATGTCCTGAATGGGTGGTAGTAGGTTAAAAAATATTTGGACGTTTCAAAGTACTTATTAATTGCGCTTATTGAATAAATATATTTTGACTATTGACTATTGACTATTGACTGCATCCTGCCTGATGGTGAGCAGCCGATGCAGTCCGAAATAATGAGAGCGCTCCCCACCGTGGAATAAGCACGGTAACGAGCGCACCCATTCATGACGGCCTGCATAAATCCCGTTTCACGCCCCGCTTAAAAGACCCGGGACTGTAGGAGCTGGGAAACACATGCGCCGGCAAAGAATTCCAAAGCCGAATGGTCTTAGAGGAACGACTTGCCAAATTTTTTGGTACGAGTACTGATACTCTATACAGTATGATGGTAGTTCCTAAGACCAGCACGTGTAGTCCGGGAGAGGAAAGGAGAGGGCGAGATAAGATCAAAAGGTTCTTCAGAACACTCTTCGTAGTAATTCCGCTAGAAGACACTGAGAGAAGCAATGTCTCTACGCAGCTGGAGGTCCTCAAGGGAGGTGTAACCTCAGCATCTCCAATAATGCGTACCAGTTGCCTTTGCTGTCTATCAAGTGCATCGAGGAGGTATTTAGCGGAGCCGTCCCATAGATGGGAACAATACTCCATACTCGATCGCACCTGAGTTTTGTACAGCAAACAGCGCTGCTCGGGAGTGAAAAACCGCCTCACCTTATTGAGAATACCCAACTTACGGGAGGCAGTTAAAATAGCACTCTCGATGTAGCATTTTGGATTCAGTTCCCGGCCGAAGTCCATGCCAAGAATGCTGAGGTTCACCGAAATGGGTAACGGAGAGTTCTGAAGAGAGGAAGGAGTAAGGAAGTTAGTTACCTTGGACGAGAATGTACAAACCTGGGTTTTGCTAGCATTAAACTCGACCAGGTTTTTAGATCCCCACTTAGAGACACGATCGAGAGTCAGGTTTGTAAATCATTGAACAACTGTGATAAACGTCTAGCTGACATGCGCCAAATTATGTTGGTCGAGTAGTACGTAAAACTTCCTATGGACCTAGAGCTAATCTTTCGTAAAGTTACCGTAGTTAGTTAAAGTTAAGTATTTCACTTTTTTACTACACAAAGATTGAATAGCGAAGATGCGACATGAGTAAGAAAGTTAGTAGGCTACCTATCTATCAGGCCGCACAAGTTAATGAACTTGTAAAGTTTTTGATACTTTCTACTTTTACTGCCTCTGTGGTCTAATGGTAAGATCATGGTAAGCCCGGTCTGTGAATTCAGAGGTCCCGGTTTCGATTCCCAGTGGAGGGTACATTGTATTAGGTTTGGTTGGTGGAAGGGCTTGTTATAAATCTACCTAGCTAGCTAGTAAGTCTGTCGCCTTACAATGTTGAATCTAAGGTTGGTAGGTCAACGAGACGCCGACGTAGAGACGTAATGAGAAATTAACTAATGAATAATAATAATGAAATTAACCCTAATTATTATGCACCTATGAATGACACACCATCAAATCGGGTCTCTCGGAGGGAGTAGATTCGTAGGTAAAACTGTTCTCTGAAATGTTTACAATTACTCTCTACAGTTGATAAAAACGGCCATTTTGGTAACCCCGGCAATGAACTCAAATCTGTCTCTCTCTTATAACAGCTGACCGCTAAGGCTACCCTTTTTTTTTTTTTAATCTTAAAAAAGCTGTTAATTTAAAACTATCCATTTTTAAGGAAAAGTTCTTGGCCAAAAGAAATTCACTATCATGTATAATTTACCTTCCTTTCAGCTTAGTACCCCCTTTCCGACTAAAGTTGTATATCGTAAGATTCACAATTTGAAGCACAATCTTTTCATGTATTTATTTGTTTAAAACTTGTACCCGTTTCTCTGTAATCGCCATCGCAAGAAACGTCAAGTTAGCTGCCCACTTAGAGATCGTAATATCTCGGCTTGTATTGAAGTACTATTATTGAAATTTTGCGTATCCGCTAAAGCGTCACTGGGGACAAAATTACCCAGTAAAATTTTCCAGCGTCAAGCGACAATGGTACTTGACAGTTCAGTAAAAAAAAACCGTCTTTCTAAATTAATTTATTAAAATATTTAGAGGCCTAGTGCGAAGTTGGCTTTATTTTTACGGCATTCGAAACGAATCCCTTGTCCTGTTGAGTCTTTGGAAACAATAAAAAGTGTCAGAGAAACAGACAATAAATATTGAAATACGTCAATTATTCTAAGTGAAATTGAACGTTATTATAAAATTATCTGTGATAAAAAGTGTGTTATAGGTATAAAAAGACCTATAATAGTTTCGTTGGTTGGTGTGTTATTTAGATAGGAGTGTTTCTTGTGAACGTTTTAACGTAATTTAAGTGTGAGGTTTTCGTACTTATCTTCCGCGCCTGGCGCGGCGCGGCGCTAGGCTTTAGCGGACTATTTCGCCAAATTTCAACGTCAATGTGACTAAACAAATATGTTTACAGCCATTGTTAAAAGTGTATTATATGATTTATTTTTATAAATAAGTATACTAATACCCTTTTCGTTAATACTAATATTGTTGTGTTATGTGTTGTATTTATCGAGAAATCAAATATTCAGGCCGAAATTGACACTTCCATAATACTAATGAAGAAATTTGCAAAAACGTCGTTTCTGGCGCTTCGCCGGCCGCTCCCGCGGCACGCTCGCTTCGCTCGATATTCCCATGACGAGATCAAAGGAGACGCCGGAAACGTGGCGAGTCGCATTCGTCTCCGGTCAGCGCACGCGCAAGCATCCTACTCGTGAATCTACAATTTGTGAACTAAACTAAGTGAACGCCTAAATTCCTGTGGTTGAGTGAAGTGACTGTGTGTTCGTGAAGCCCACTTCATCGCCCTGCCCGTCTCCTGCCTTGCACAACCCATCACCTACCAAGTAAGTCGTATGATCAAATTTCGCCTTTCCTTACTCTGCTGTATTTGGCGGTGTCTTCTGACCCGAGAATACAGTAATTTTTCGTGATTATAGCCGATATTGACAAAACTTTTAAGTAGTTTTTTTTAAATATTTTAACGCAACGGCGGCAGCTACAATTTTAATAAACCTTTATTTGAGAACCCATTAGACACCCCCTCCCCCCCTTCCCCCACAGTGTTAGTTTCTTCAAATTCAGGCGTCTCGATTCAAAAGCCAACCCATATATTAATTATTATTATTATTATTATTATTTATTTAAAACAACAAAACTGAATACTACCATTACAGATAAAAACAGTGCGCGGCCTTGAGCGCTAGCGTGCGGACGTATACCCTATGCGTGCGTTGTGAGTAGTAAGTCACGATGTCATCTACGCTTAAGTGTTCATCGTGTAATATAGTCATTTGTGAACTTCTTGCTTTCATACAAAACAAGCAAGATGTTATGGACGAAATGTCCTTAGTGACTCTGTGCTTATCTAGTTTTTCGGAAGAGGACATTGATGCCGCCAAGAGTTTGTTGTTTTCTGCGGTATCACAACGAAAAATAACAAGAAAAAAGGCGAAGAAAGCGTTTAAAGATCTACATGATGTCATAGCTGTCTTTAAGGAATCGAATCCCGACGAGTTGCCTGTGTTTGTGGAAGTGTGCCAAGGAATTACAGAAATTACCACCGTTGACATTCGACCATATTGACGCATCAAGATTGTTAAAAGACTTAATTGTGCTAAAGAACGAGCTACAATTAATCAAGGACACATATGCGACGCAAGATCAACTGCAGAATGTCAAGGCGGAGTTAATTAATGCTAAACATGCCTCAATTATTGATACACCGAATCATTTTGTAAATTTCAAAAGAGGCGGTGGTTGCCAAAATAGTATTTGTTTTGATAGCGGACCGTTTGGCCTACCGCACATACCGGTATCAACACAGCAAGACAGTGAGTCAGCTGACTGCCTAGGCGACCGTCATTCTCCGGCTCGCTTACACTTAAGCGAAACGGTGTGTTTACCTCTCCCGTCGCTACCAATGGCGCCGTTTCATAAGGACACCGTTGCTGAGCCGTTAGGCGAGAAGTCTTTACACACAAGTAATAAGGTGCATTTTTCCGGGCTCGACGACTAAACTTAAAACACTAGCGGATATTGTGCGTGGAAGAGGTGAACAATCGAAAGGAGGCCCTTCGGATGACTGGATTCGTATTCAACGTAAAAGACATAGAAATCGGTTTGAGACAGTCCAAGGCAAAGCTTCTACGAATCCTCAGGAGAAGTTTAAGGCAGCGGAAATAAAAGTCCCCTTGTTTATAAATAACGTGGACAAGAATACAAAAGAGGCCGATATTATGGAATATATTAGTAGCAAAACGCAGGTCAACGTAAACTTAAGAAAGGTTAATCCCAAGGAACAAAGACAGTACAGCGCCTACATTGTTTATGTGCCAAGGAATAAATTGTCGTTATTCCTAAATGACAGTCTGTGGCCTGAGGGAGTTTCTTTTAGGCGTTTCGTTGATTTTAAGAGGAATTCTAGACAAACGAGTGTTAATCTTGAACACAACAACATTTCAATAGAAAACAACAATGGACAACAATAACAAAGCAAAGTTTGTCACTTTCAACTGTAAATCGTTGGCAAGATCTTTAGAATGTATTAGGACTCTGTGTCAATCATCACATCTGATTGCTCTGCAAGAGACGTGCCTTCTACCACACGACATCCTATTGCTGGGCACCGTGGATCCTGACTTCGAATACACTGGAAAGTCAGCCGTCGATACTTCAGCGGGCATCCTTCGCGGGCGGCCCTACGGTGGGGTGGCTATTCTGTGGCGGAAAAACGTATTTAGTGCCGTATCGGTGGTGCCGTGTGCTAGTGATCGTATTATAGCCGTAAAGGTTACGGTTAAGGAGTGCTCTTTTCTAGTATTCTCGGTGTACATGCCCACTGATGAATCTGCAAACTTGGTCGAGTTTACACACTGTTTAAGTGAGATAAGTGCCATTATTGACAGTTGCGATACTGAGTACAGTTATATTCTTGGTGATTTAAACGCTCACCCGGGTAGGCGTTTCGGTCTTGAACTACAGGGTTTCTGCGCAGACCAGAAATGGTCTTGTGTGGACATGGAGTTACTTGGAATGGACTCGGGATCCTACACCTATGTAAGTGACAGTCATGGAACAAGTAGTTGGCTGGATCATTGTGTAGTGACCCAGGCAGCTAGACATACAGTAGATAAGGTGTCAGTTAATCATAGCTTGTTTTGGTCAAACCATTTTCCCCTAGAAATACAATGTAACCTCAATATTTTAATACCGAAAAGAGTGTCATGCAGTAATAACATTAATCATATTTTATGGGGAGAACGGGATGAAACTCAGATCTCAGAATATACTAATTATTGTACTGAAAAACTGAAACAGATAGATTTTCCGTCCGTACTAGCACAGTGTGCAGGGACGCTGTGTAATGACCCAAATCATAACATTGTACTGTGTAATTTATATGACCAAATAATAGATGTTTTAAAGGAAGCATCAGTATATAGCTGTAAGAAGAAAAAGTTTATTTGTAAAAGGTATGTGTGCGGTTGGAACAAACATGTAAAGGCCGCTCATAGTGAAGCTCGGTTGTGGTTTCAGTACTGGATTTTGTATAATAAGCCTAGAGAGGGGTATGTTTTTGAGAAGATGCGTGTTTCTAGAAATATTTTTAAAGCCAAATTAAAATGGTGTCACACAAATGACCAACAGATTAAAATGGATATTTTAGGCATAAATCATGCAAATAAGAAATTTTCAAGTTTCTGGAAACAGACAAAAAATCTGAGTCCGAAACCAAGTTCTCCTGTATGTGTAGAGGGGTTAAATGAACCCTCGCAGATAGCTGAAATGTTCAAAGATCATTTTAGGGTCCAACCTTCTGCAGGTTCATCTGAGAATGATAATCTTTCTTATAATATTAATAATAATAGTTCTGGTAGTAGTGGATGTCCTAGGCAGGAGACTGTTGTGATTGGGGCAAAGGACGTAAGATCTGTATTGAGAAAAATGAGTAGGGGTAAATCACCCGGACATGACCACCTAAGTGTTGAGCATCTGCAGTATGCAGGTGTGCATCTACCGCGAGTTTTAGCGATGTTCTTCTCTCTTTGCTCAGATCACAGCTACTTACCGGACGATATATTAAAAACTATAGTTGTACCTATTGCTAAAAATAAAACTGGTAGTGCTAGTGACAAGTCTAACTACAGGCCAATATCGTTGGCGACTGTTGTGGCTAAGGTACTGGACAGGCTGCTTGACCAAGAACTTGGTACATGTGTTAAACTCCATGATGCGCAGTTTGGGTTTAGGCCTGGTCTTTTCACTGAAACTGCTGTATTGTGCCTCAAGCAGACTGTTCAGTATTATACTGCAAGAGATACGCCGGTATATGCGGTGTTCTTGGACTTGTCAAAAGCATTCGACCTGGTTCAATATGAGGTCCTATGGAAAAAACTTGTTTATGAAACAGATCTACCTCATGAATATATCTCAATCTTGCGGTACTGGTACTCTCGCCAGCAAAATTATGTAAAATGGTCTGGCAAGCTTTCAAGTATGTACAGGTTGGAAAGTGGAGTGAGGCAAGGTGGCATAAGCTCACCAGCGCTTTTCAACCTGTACATAAACAAGCTGATCGTCGAGCTCAGCGGCGCCGGTGTTGGTTGTTCTGTTGACGGCACCTTTGTCAATAACATTAGCTACGCAGACGACATGGTACTGCTGTGCCCGTCAATCGGAGCTCTCAATAAGCTTATTAGCATCTGTGAGCGGTATGCGGTGGCCCACGGTCTCAGGTATAACACAGTCAAGAGTGAGTTGCTAGTTTTTAAAGCTAAAAACAAGTCGTATAAAGTTCCGCCTGTGAGACTAAATGGCACTCCTCTCAAGCAAGTACAGACTTTTAAGTACCTGGGACATTGGCTCACCGAGTCACTCAAGGACGATTTGGACTTGGAACGGGAGCGCAGAGCTTTGTGCGTCAGGGCTAATATGATTGCCCGCAGGTTTGCACGCTGTACTAAACAGATTAAGATTACACTTTTTAAAGCCTATTGTAACTCTCTGTACACGTGCAGCCTGTGGACGCATTACACCCAGGGGGCATACAGGGCTCTGCGCACTCAATACAATAACGCATTCAGGATGCTGATGGGGCTTCGTCGTCACGGTAGTGCTTCAGGCATGCTGGCAGAAGCTGGAGTAGATAGCTTTGCAGCCATTATTAGAAAACGCATAGCGTCCCTGATCCGGTCGTGTGCGGGGCAGCTCCAACAGCCTCCTGATGAGTGTCGCGGCAAGGTTGGACGTGGACAGTGCTATTATGCAGCATTGAATGCGCGTCCAACTAACCAAGGACACAAAAATTACTTATTATTTATTTTAATGGTTCAAAATTATATTTTAATTTACTAACATAGTTTGTAAGATCCTTGTTACTAACACTTTATGGGCAATGCCCGAAATAAATGATTTTTTATTTTTATTTAAAAACCCAAAACAGTACAAGCACTAATATTTTATTGTAACCTAACCTATTTACATTTGTAGCAAATGACAAACAGTGCAGTCCTTGTGAACTCACTCAGAGTACACCCAATCGAATATTGTTTATTTATCTATTTACAAACTTACAATACTACAAGCTTTATAAAAAAAACAATCTTATCAAAAACGAACGTAATGGCTTCCAAAAGGGTAAGTCCACTACTTTAGCTGCATTTCTCACTAGTCAACAAAATAATTGAATATGTAGATAAGCATATCCCATTAACCGCGATCTTTTTTGACCTTAGCAGGGCTTTCGACTACGTGTCTCATGAGTTGCTAAATTCTAAAATGTGAGAGATATGCATCAGAGGCCTAGCCCTACACTGGATTCGGTCTTATATTGGTAACAGAAGACAATACGTCGAGGTTTCAAATTTAAATAACCAAAAACTACTTGGTCTCATCAATCTGACATTAAAGTAACTAAATTTGGTGTCCCTCAGGGGAGTATCCTTGGACCCCTGTTCTTCCTAATCTACACTGATGATCTCCCTGATTTTATAAATTACCCTTGTAATCTGCTTGCAGATAACATATCTGTAGTGATCCCATGCGTTGACATTAATAAAGTCAAAGTCAAATTATTTATTTAATGTAAACCTTTACAGGCACTTATTGACGTCAATACTTGATTGACGTTAATAATAATAAATGGAATCAGGCGTTACTTTGCGGAAATCCATGCACACCATGTTAAAGAATTAAAAGTGTTAACTGTCCCTTGTTTATACATACTACTCTGTGTAAAAAGTATCTGGAATATGTCAATAAAAAGACCCGCGTAAAAGAGTTCGTTTTAATTTTTTTACTGCATGTTGGTAGCACTGTACTGATTTACCGCGCGAAATTTGAGTGGTATCTGTCATTTACTTTGTTTAAAACTGCACTTTTTGTTGGTCATAGTTTTGAGTCCTCGGCGATTTTTACAATGGAAAATATTGTTGAACAAAGAGTGTGCCTTAAATTTTGTGTTTCGAATGATATTTCATGTGGAGAATCGCTCAAAATGTTGCAAAAAACCTACGGCGAATCTTGTATATCAAAAACAAGGGCATATGAATGGTACAAGGCTTTTAAAGAAGGCCGAGACGTAGTAGTAGACTTGCCTCGTTCTGGTAGACCTTCAACCGCTACGACCAAAGAAAACATCGACAGAATCAAGAAGCTAGTGCTCGAAAATCGACGTATGAGTTTGAGAGAGTTGACTAGTGAGGTGAACATATCTTTTAAGTCCGTCCACAACATTCTCATTGACATTTTAGGCGTGAAACGCGTCGCCGCTCGATTAGTTCCAAAGGAGCTCAATTTTGTTCAAAAAGCGCAGCGAATACATGTTGCTGAAGACATGGTTTCCCGAGCTTCTTCGGATCCTACCTTTATGAAACGTATAATAACTGGCGACGAGACATGGGTTTATGAGTACGACATGCAAACAAGCCAACAGTCTTCAGAATGGCGTCTTGAAAACGAGCCGAAACCCAAAAAACCGCGGCAAAGTCGCTCCAAAATCAAGGTGATGCTGTCAGTTTTTTTTGACTACCGTGGTGTGGTTCACTCCGAATTCCTTCCAGAGGGAGAAACAGTGAATAAAGAATATTATTTAGGCGTCATGAAGCGTTTGCGTGAGAGTATCCGCCGAAAACGTCCAGATTTGTGGCAACACAACTCATGGATGCTGCACCATGATAATGCACCATCACACACAGCCATTATTGTGAAAGAGTTTTTAGCGAAAAATTCAACAAAAGTTCTCGACCAAGCACCGTATTCACCTGATATGGCTCCGTCTGACTTTTTTCTATTTCCCAAGTTAAAATTACCACTTCGAGGAAAACGTTTTGAGTCGATAGAAGCCATAAAAGAAAATTCGCTGAATGAGCTGAAGGCCATACCGCAAGTAGCTTACGAAAAATGTATGGAGGACTGGGTGAAGCGGTGGAGATGTTGTATTGCAAGCAATGGTGCTTACTTTGAAGGCGATAAATTAAATTTAGATGAATAATTTGTATTTTTTGTTTTATTGAACAATTCCCGATACTTAGTACACAGAATGTATATGAAATATGCGTTTTTGTAAGAGCTCACCCAAAATTTTTCAGGTGTCTATATGATATCCCTAGTAATTACAGCCGCAGGCATCCAAATAAACTAATTTTGCCAATTATACGAACAGCCATGCGTTCTAGGAACAGTCGCTCAATGGCTGGAAGAATTTATAACAAGCTTCCTAAAGATATTCAAATTCAAATAGATTTAAACAAAAACTTAAGACATGGCTAACACAGAATAGGCTTGAGTCCACTGAATGGATCGGGTGGATTGGCGTTTCTAATGATCAATTATGATTATAGAAACAAAACATCTAATTTTATCATTATAAAAAATGGGATTATTAATATTTTAAAAAAAATCGACAATAATACGCATTCAGTCATATGACATTAAACGGAAATCAAAAGCCGTGATGTCACGCCGTGCCAAATGTCATTTTATTGTTGTGACATTTCTATAGAACAAGCCTCGAACGAAACGGATGTTTGGCACGGCGTGACGTCATTTACTCAATATGACGGTCTTAAGCGTTTTTACGGTAAATTTATATCGGAATATAAAAACGCGAAATTGAATATTGTAAATTATCTATTTTTTGAAAAATAATGTATTTTTAGGATAAAATAGGTAAACAGGTATCGTTTTAATATGATTTTGAAATGTAGTCAACTAGCCTATTGTTTTTATAGTGTGAAGGAATATTTTGAATGTTAAACCTAATATTTTAATTTTATTTTGACATTTAAACGAATTGTATGTGATTATTAAGGTTGAATTTTTTTATAATATTTAATATTAACTTTATTGAAATTTATATTAGTTAGATTTTTTTATAATTAATTAATAGTAACTTCATTAATATTACGATATTGCATGCCCATACTGGGTGAATGTGTCTTGCACTTATTCCTTAGATTAAGAACGTTACTGTACCGCATTCATGTATAATAAATTATTCTTATTCTTATAAAATATTCAAAAATAACAAAGAACAAACAATGTGACTTTTGTGAATTCATTCAGAGAGCAGTTAAATATGTCAACATCATTAGCTATTATTATTTTGAATCACAGTACATATTACTATTTATATGCTAAGTATATGTCACTATTTATACACAATTGTTTGACGTAGTCAAAACCATCTAATTCCGTGCTGAGGCTGCTAACTTGACGCTCACCGTAAAACTGTTTCATTTCAATAAATCTTTAACTTTGTAAATATGTTAGTTATTTATTCTGTAGCCCTTCAAAATACTTTACAATAATTTTTTAAAGATTCATAAAATTGACCACGCGCTATTGTTTTTGTGACAATCAAAATACGCGCGAAACCCGCGGCGTGACGTCATCAGATATGTAATCGGACGCCCGCCGGGTGCGGGCGGCGAGAGCGGCGGCGGGGACTATCGGATACGATGACGTCACGTCACGTCAGTCGAGTGCCAGCGAACTAAGCGAGGTAGTAGTGTTTTAACGAATTATTTATGTAAAATAACTTTGTAAATACTTCTCGTATCAAAGTGAAAAAAAAACTATTGGTATTAGAATAACGACTTCTGGTATAAAGTAAAAATGAACTTTTTTTTCATTTTTCCCAAGTCCATTATGTAAGAATTTTACATACAAAAATCTACAAATGTTACAATTAGAAATGCTGTTTAATATACGTTTACATGTAATAGAAAACGCCTATAGAATTCGATGAAATATTGTATCTACAAATTTTTAGTTGTAAGTTACAAATTACACAAAATTTGCTAAGTGGGTGCAAAGGCTACATTTCTGTTACAATCGTATTTAAGATCATGTCCTATTTTTGTTACCAAATATTCGACGGTAGTTTTGCTGACCCAAAATTTTTCGTTGAATGTAAAATCTGTCACATTAAAAGTTAATCCTTTTACGAAAAACTCGCCGATGCCGTTCACTTATATATTCATCATCAGTACTGTCACTACTTCCGCTACTACTTGTTAGAACCATTTTTTGTGTAATAGAACAAATTTTCTTTACGTATTAGGTTGAGGCACTAAATTGTAAAGTTCTGAATTGTAAATGTTTGTTGAACAGAAATATGTGAAATAGTACTACAATTTACAAAATATGTAGGATTGTATTTACAATTGCGTTAAATAAAACAGTTTTCCCTACAAATATGTAAATTATCACCTGTAAATTGTAAATGTTTGTTGAACAGAAATATGTGAAATTGTAGCTATAATTTTACAATTTGGAGATTTTCCGCCATGGTACAATTGTACATTGTATTCTTTATTAAACAGAAACTTGTAGAATCGTAACCTGTAATTTACAATTACAATTTACAATTTCTAAGTTTTATTAAACAGGGCCACGAACGCATTTTAAATGTAACAAATGAATAATTTGGTTTCGAATCCACTGTGAATAAAATCCAAAGCGCTCACCCAGAAGCGTGAGCGTGCGCTCGGTGTTGGGGTCGAGCTCGGGCACCCAGTAGAGGTCCTCGGCGCTGGCGGCGGCGCCGGGCGCGAAAAGCTCGCGGCGCACGTGGAACACCATGAGCCGCTGCGGCCGCGCCGGCGTGTAGGCCGCCGGCCCGCCGCCGCAGCCGCCCACGCCCATCGCCAGCAGCACCGCCGCGCCGCCCACACCCAGCAGCGCCCGCGCCTGCCAGTACCAGCCACACTATTTGCATTTTATCAAAGTTTCTAAAAAGGAGAACACCCATGCTCACCCGATACCCAAGCACCGGCGCAGACGAGATGTATCTCAGTTATTTATGTATCAAAGTAAAACATTTTTTGATTGGTGTGTTTGCCGCAGGATGTGGCCAAGATAAATAAAAAGCTATTAGTTTATTTTCAGGCGCAAATTGAAAACAACATGGTAGTAAACCATATTTTTAACCCCCGACGTAAAAAGAAGGGTTTTATAAGTTTGACGTGTCTGTACGTCTGTGTGTGTATCTGTCCGTGGCACCGTAGCACTTAAACGGATGAACTTGCAGAGGATATTCATCGCCTCCAAACTAACAAAACTTGCTCCGTCAGACTCCAGTGGCTTTCACCTTTCATTAAAGATGAGCTCCTTAAAGTTGGTGGACGATTTCCCATGCGTCTATCAGATATGACGCTCAGTATCCGCTCATACTTCCCAGTTCTAGCCCTCTTGTAGACCTCATCATCGACCACTACCACAAGATACACTGCGCCACCCCGGCGCTGACACTTTACATGCTATCTATGCTGTCTACGCCAACAATTTCGGATATTGTCCGCGCGCCGTATTATTAGACACCGAGTCTATAAATGTTTTAGGTGCTTTCGATGCTGGGCTCAACCGCAAGCTCCACTCATGGCCGACTTGCCAGCCGATAGAAGTACGTCTCAGACCGTATTTAGTCAAGTCTCAACCGACTTTGCCGGCCCATTTCTCGTTAAAGCTAGTAACCTACGTAACGCTACACTTCTAAAGGCTTACTTTTGTATATTCGTTTGCCTCTTAAATAAGGCGGTTCATTTGGAGCCCGTGTCGGACCTCACCACAGAAGCGTTTCTCGCGGCATTACAACGTTTTATCGCACGCCGTGATGCCCAGGTTCTCATCCACTCAGATTGCGGTACAAATTATGTAGGCGATAGGAGTCAGCTCATTGAAGTACAAAACTTACTTGCCTCTAATAACGATACGATTGGGCACAAGCTCAGCACATTACATGGTTATTAAATGTCCCTAAGGGACCATGGATCGGCGCGTTACATGAGATCAAAATAAAATCAACAAAGCAACTGCTCTGCCGCGTAATTGGTGAACAGCACCTCACATTAGAGGAATTCTCTACGCTTCTAACGCGAATCGAGGCTGTACTCAACTCCAGACCTCTCTGCCCTCTTTCCCTTTCCCTTCAGACTTTGAGCCGCTCACAGCCGGACACTTTACCCTACCCGAGCTATCCCTGGAGGATAGGCCGAAATCCATGCGTAGGCGGTTCCAGCTGGTCCAGGCTCTTTCCCAGCGCTTCTGGACGTTGTTCCTACCTTACAACCCTCCAAACCCGCTCCAAATGGTTATCCCCATCCTCCCCACCCCGAGTTGGAGAACTTTTCTCTCATTAGATGACCCCACCCTGGGCCCCGGAGGATGTTCCCGCCAAGACGGCGGACGAATGGGGTTGCCGGCGAATGGGCCAGTAACGTTGCACCAATAGGATCGCATTCGGCCGGGGTTCTCAGAACCGCCTGTCGGCGCATCCGTTCGCGGCATTACACGGAAGACAGACTGAATTAGACCCCCGGCGCAGACGCACGCGGCCTCAGCACGTGAAACCCGCCATCTTGAACTCATCTAACCAAGTGAACATTGTGTGATGTGAGTTGTAAAGTGCAGCGAAAAAGAAGCAAGAAAAACCCTGCATTCTCGCCCTGCCGTGTCCTGCTCGTCTCCTGCCATTAGTCCTGATGACCCATCCACGTAAGTAGTTTAATCCTTCCTTACACCGCTATTTCGACGTCTGCCATTACGCCGAAACATTAGTATTCATTTTAAGTAAGTAAATCTATACCAACATTATAAAGAGGGCACATTTGATTGTTTGTTTGTATTGAAAAGGCTCCAAAACTACTAGACCGATTTAAAAAATTCTTTCACCGTTGGGAAGCTACACTATCTCTGGGTGACATAGGCTATATTATAATTTAAAAAAAATTAGGGATCCTTACTAAAACTTAAATAAATTCCTTCGCGTGCGCTAAGAAAATTATTGATGATAGAATAAAAGAATGTACTATGGCTTTGAAAACACATCATTATCTACAAAAAGTGTCGCGATAGCATATGTCTAACTATTATAGTTACGTCACAATAAGTGTTCTTGCAGGGGAGTCATTTTGAAAATTCGTCATGGGGTACGGGGTCCACGTGAACGAAGTCGCCGGCGGTCTGCTAGTCTTAAATAAATTGTAACTAAAAGTTGACACTACATTCATTCATTGTTAGGCGGTAATGCTTGCGAAGGTGTATGTCGTACGGTACGCATAATACTTACATTTAAATTTTCTATGGCAATAGTAAAGAATTTTCTAAAATGGCAGATATTACAATGTATATGAGAGGTTTTCTAAGAGAATTGTAAAGTCGAAGCGCTCGGGCGACAACGTTTAATGTTCAGTAAACACTTTAAATTTAACAGCTGGACATTCAAATTAGACGCTAAAGCTTCCTCGATATTGAATAAATAATGAATGATTATTGTAGTTGCGGTACGAATACCCACCATGAGTCTGACGCCGCGCGCCGCCGCCAGCAGCGGCAGCAGCCAGCTGCAGGCCGCCAGCACCAGCGCCATCAGCACCTGCGCCCAGCACACTTACCATGGGCCTGACGCCGCGCGCCGCCGCCAGCAGCGGCAGCAGCCAGCTGCAGGCCGCCAGCACCAGCGCCATCAGCACCTGCGCCCAGCACACTTACCATGGGCCTGACGCCGCGCGCCGCCGCCAGCAGCGGCAGCAGCCAGCTGCAGGCCGCCAGCACCAGCGCCATCAGCACCTGCGCCCAGCACACTTACCATGGGCCTGACGCCGCGCGCCGCCGCCAGCAGCGGCAGCAGCCAGCTGCAGGCCGCCAGCACCAGCGCCGCCACCACCAGCGCCATCAGCACCTGCGCCCAGACACTCAGCTCACTGCCACCGCACCTACCTACCGCACGCACGGCAAGTAGGTATATAGAGGTAGACAATGCAGGTCAACATAAAAATCACTAAATGAAAATCGATTTATCAAGAGTCAAAAACGGCAACAGGGGTTTTATAATTATATTTTTAAAATAAATTAGAGTTTGATGAAATCAACCCGTTAGGTGCGCTTCAGAATAGGTAATTAAAATATTATATTTTTATTCCTCGAAGCGCACCAAACGTTAAAAAATAGAGAGGAGCTTAAAAGATTTTAAGTCGCTAGGTCTCGGTCGTCTATAAATCATAAAATAAATGACATATTTAAAATTGGCAAACGAAACGTGCAGCAAACGTTTATTTCAGTTGACCCGAAAGTTTATTTAAATTAGTATTTTTCTGCGTTAGCTTCTACAGTTACTTTCGTCAGTTACCGTGTCAATGTCAGAAAATAAGAATTGAGTGAAACGGAAGGCGTGGGGTTTGTGTACTGGTGCTACTGACGTCGATGGGCAGCGGCGGGCTGCCGGAGCGGCCGGCCAGCGGCACCAGCATCGCCAGCGAGCCCAGCGCCAGGTAGCACGACTGCAGCAGCGGCAGCAGCGCGCCGCCCGCCCAGCACCACGCGCGCGCCGCCGCTGCAACACAGCGCCGCGGGTCACAGCCAAACACCTCAACACCTCAATCGCGGAACATGGATGTTTCGCCATTTACAATCGTTTTTGAACTATAAATTCTTAACCGAGTAGCGGTGAAAGAATACTACCGCCCCTTCTCTTCCCTTGGGTGTCATAAAAGGCGACTAATGGACTGAAGACTGCACATACATCCGACAGCATAGAGCGGCGATGGACTCACCACCTGTCACGCTGAGCACATGTGCAGTCGCTGTTTCGTGAAAAGTGGATTACGGCAGACGAAAAATCTAGTTTGTATTCTTTTTCAGTAACTGTGACCTGAAATTATCGGAAACATGCTCACATCGTCATACTATAGGCCCGTATAAAAAAAATACCTTTCCTTAACTATAGAGTCACAGTAACCAAAAAAGTATTTGAAATAGAGGCTCTGTGCTACCACCTTCTTGCCGGAGTCCAACGCTAAGCACTTAATAGAATATAAGCATTGTATCATTAAACTGTAACATGATGTGTATTCCTTATTTTATGCAATTTTTAGTTGATAAGTATTTAAATTCAATTAATGAAGTTACAATTCATTAAATATACATTCTTACCAAATTTAATACAATTTTGTTAATAATTTCCATTGTTTGTATCGTGTATTAATTCGTTTTCTCAAATCAAATACTCCCGTACCATGACGTGACGTCATACTTGTTTGTCACTGCTTATAAAAGGCGTTGTCTCTGCCGACACGAGTCAGTTTTCTAGCAGCAGTCGAACGAAGCGGAGCTCCTAAACAAGTTGAGTATTATTGTTATACAATATGTAGCTATTTCTATGCTTATTATGCTTTATTGATTGTGTAGCGATATAAGGTAATAAATCTAGTGTTGTGTGTTAATAGCTTAGCTAAACTGTGTTGAGACTATGTAATAGGATATAGTATGTATGTGGTGTAGGGTATGTTTAGACACTTGCTTAATAAATAATGTGTTAATTATGATTTAACAAGAAATACAACAATGGTTCTAATATTGATTTTTATTCATAGAATCTATATGGATCCCCTCATTTATTAAATCTCTATGCTATGTAAAGCTTGCTTGATTGATTAGCTTAGTATACTTTAATCAGTTTCATAATTCATTAAGATCCTATTACAAATTATCAAATACATAAAAAAACAACCCTTACATAACAAGCTAATATCATAAAACTCACACACTCATACTGCGTTCCGTTGAAGTACCAGTGCCATTGGAGATGGGAAGCGGCTAGTTGCACAGTTTAGAAGCGAACGGTGGTTTCACGACAATTTCGTACAGGGCAGCGCGACCTGGGGGTAGCGGGATCCGAAGCATGGTGTTGCCGTTGGCCGACCGCAGTTAGTAGGGGGGCCAAGTAGTGCGCTAGCCACGTGCAAAAGGCTGCAAATGGGGTCTCGAGCGTCCTCGCACTCTGCAGATCGAGTTTCCCACGTGACGGTTTAGTCGGAGTACACCGGTTGGTTCGGTGATGTACAGTGTCTCAGGTGTATTCCACATTTTCAACTTCACTCCCCCACTCACGCAAAGTAAGTCAAAAAGAAAAAGGTTAAAACGACGGCTGCACTTCCTCCCAAAAAAGTACACCTCACTAACATCCGTGGTTTGCACTCCAATCTCGAACAGGTCCACCACCATCATGAAACCGACAAACCGCACTCATTCTTTTTGACGGACACGCAAATAGCAACACCGTTGGACCTCAACTACCCGGGTTACTCTCTTGAATACAAGATTTTGGTCAACACCGGAGTGAAGAAATTCATCTACGGCGGTGTTTACCGCTCACACATCGGGGACAAGGAGACGACCAGGCTCATGGAAAATTTATCGGAGACAGCAGATCTAGCCAATCAAAGGTACTCTGCAGCAGAACAATTTTTTCTTGGGGATTTTAAGGTCACCATAGTGAGTGGCTGTTCCCGTACAAGACAACTGACCATGCTGGACGAGAAGCGCGCAAGTTTGCATTATCGCTGGATCTCACCCAGATGGTGATTGTGGCGACGCGGGTACCTGATGCTGATGGCCATACGCCAAACTGTCTCGATCTTTTACTGACGACAAACCCTAATATACACTGAGTATCGGTCTCAGCTCCCCTGGGAACGTATTATTAACGATCTGCGTTCCTTAAAAGAGGCCATGGATGAGCGGACAAACTTGACTTGAAGTTTTGTCTCCCAATGGGGTGACAACAATATGGTCAGTTTTAACGCAGGCGTGTTTGTTTTCGGCCAAAAGAGTCCTTTTATCCTGGCTCTTACTTTCCGAGGTGTAGATGTACCAATTACCGACAACCTCGATCTCTTCGGAATGAAGTTGACCTCCAATCTCAACTTCGGCGATACCATCGAAATCAAGGCTCAAACTGCGACCAAAAAGCTGGGTGTTCTAAACATAGTAAACCGGCCAAGGGCCAAAAAGCCGTCTCTAAACCAAATCTCGTAAGTAAGTTTTGTAAATACCTACAACAAGTATGGATGTGTTCGAGGTGTCTTCCAGATCTCGAAACTGCTTGTTGTATAGTTCTAAAGTGGTGGAGGGGGCAGCAGTGACGTAATAAAGATGGCCGCCGACGGTTTTGTTTTTCTTCAATTGTGGCGCACCTATGCGGTCAATTTGCTTGTGCAAGGTGTCATTTGAAAGCTCATTAAATGTACTTTAATCACTTCATAGACATTTATAACGAAAATATTGTATTTACAAAAATATTTTCTACCTCCTCCACCACTTTATAACTATACAACGAGCTATTTCGAGATCTGGAAGACACCCTCGAACACATCCATACCTGTTGTAGCTATTTACAATACTTACATACGAGATTTTGTATTTTCTGCCCATGGCATGGCCGGCGGGACAGCTTTTAACTCTATATAAAGCACAAGTCCGGTCGTGCATGGAGTATTGCTGCCACCTTTGGGACGGCTCAGCAAAATATTTTGGTATTAGTAGTAGGTGTCGTTGTATTTGTCGTCACTTGAAGACGAATGATGACACACACAATTTCCAATTAAGAAAGTTTATTCACAATACTAACGTCCACATACAAAATAAGCAGGAGAAACCTTAAGCTGATAGCTGTACTACATCTACACACTTTAGCAGAAACTTAGTATAGGCAATTAGCGATATATCGTAGTAAGCGCGGCGCGAGCCAGTCAAGCATGCATTCGCCGCAGGCACATAGGGCCGACTGGCGTGCGCGGGAGTCGGCCGGCTCAGCCGTGAACAATGGCAGGGTAATTCAGTGCGCGGCTCCACAACGCAAAACTACAACACGACAGCTTAGCACATAAAATATTATATGATCAATATATTTTATGAGTGTATGTATTATTGTTAACTTATATGTTTTAATATTTTATTTATGTTTATTAAGTAATAATAGTATATGTATGTATACGAACAAAAGTGAATATATTAAAGTAAGTTTAATATTTAATGTAATTATTTATGTATGGATGTATGTAATATAATAGATATCTATGTATTATAAGTATATGGTATTATATTAGTGTGTGCAAGTGGGAGTAGCCCACAATATCAACATGCCGCGCTCGATTCAGTGGAACGCAGAGCCAGTAAACTTAAAGGTGACGATAAGTTGTGAAAACCAAGCTTCACAATCTCGCTCACCGTCGCTCAGTTGCTTGTTTGTCGGTATTTTACAGGTTGTACTCCGGAGAGTGTGCCGTTGAGCTACACGAGCTCCTTCCACCTTCCTCTTTCTACCATCGGGAGTCCAGACGTACGGCGGGTTACCACCCTTACTTGGTTGATATTCCACTCATACGCACCAAGCGTTATTCGTCTGCCGGCGTCTGTGTTCCCGAGTGCATATATAGCCCTAACATCTTTAAAGCCCGAGTGAATAGCGGCCTCTTCTGTAGCCAAGAGCAACCCTATGTAATATACCTACCTATATATAACAAAAGTAATTTTTGTAATTACCTACATCTCCATATTTTTATTATTCACTAATAATATTTCGGCTTCGTTTATGACATTGTTTATATAAGTTGTATTCATATCCAGCCTTTTATTAGATGCCATATTACTTGAAGCCTTCGACATCTCTGATCCAGATTCACTGGAAGGACGGTAGATAACGCTACTGTCACTCGAATTTGAATGCTGTCCTATTGTACTATGAGTAGAATTCGAGTGATAGTTTTCAGAAATTTGCGGTAGTCCCGTCGGATTTAAAAAAAAAGTACTTTTTCCCCTAGGCAAGAAAAGCTATTTAATCCTCGCTCTAGAACGCTACAATGACTTTTCGAGCAAGAGGAGTGAAAACACTATTCCAGTATAATTTTCTTACACCTATAAAAAATATATACGCAGAAACAAATTTAAAGAAATGAAAATGAAAGTCGCTCAAATATTTAAATATAATACCTGTCTCTTATTTAGAAAAATGCTAAATAAAAGTAATCACACGGACATTACTTTCATAATAAAATCGGAACATCAAAAAATTACAACCCGCCTGTAGAATAATATTTGCTTAAGAAACCCTAGAACCAACTATGGAAAAAATAATATTATGTTCCAAGGTGCACAATTTTACAACAAATTGCCTAAATGTATTAAAAACGCTAAAACAGAATTAGGATTTAAAAAGTTACTCAAAAACCATGTTTTAAAGGATCAATCACTAATATAATGATGTAGCTTGTAATGGTTTATCATTGCATAAATGAGTTAATGTATCCGCTACCTTAGTGCTTACTTCTAACTCGATTTGTGGCTGGACATCGGTGCGTGAATGTTTTGATAAGTACCCACTTTTGTTAGCGCGCGCGTTTTGTTTACGCTAAGCTAACTATAACTTTATAATTTGTATTTCCTCTATAAGTGATTATTGTAATCTTTTGAGAAAATAAATATCATAAACCTAAAACCTAAATTAGACTGTTCTCTACCAAATGGAAGTGTATTTACCATATTAGTAGAATTTAAACTAGAATTGCTTTGTACGGTACAATTGTTTTTTATATAATGCAATACGAAAAGTTGTAGTAATAAAAATGTAATGCACATGTAAACGCTTAGTTTCGACATTCATTTGGATAAGTGAATACGAGGATATCTATTCATTTAAAGTTCACTAACATCAATTCGTTCCATATTAATCGCATCGGTCGAAGCGCGTCGGTTTCGGCCGAATCACATAACTTTCGGACGGGCAGGCAGGAAAGGATCATCGAAAAAAGATTCGATAGGTCGTCCGGCGTGCGGACGTCGGAGGACACTCACCGGAGGCCGAGGTGAGGGTCGCCAGCAAGTCCCCCAGCGTCGGCAGCAGCGCCCACAGCAGCGGCAGGAACCCCGAGCGCAGCCGCAGCAGCGTGCACGCCGCCAGCGCCAGCGCCCACAGCGCCGCCGCGCCGTCCGCCGCCGCACGCGCCGCCCACCACCCGCGCCCCCCCGGCAAAGCCCCCCCGCCCCCCCGCGCCAGCACGCAGCCCGCCGCGCCCAGCGCCGGCGCCGCGAACAGCGGCGCCAGCAGCACCGGCCGCGCGTAGTACAGCAGCGGCGCGCCCGCCGCCCGCAGCGCCAGCGCCGCCGCCGCCGCCGCGCCCAGCCCGCAGCCGCCCGCCCACAGCGCGCGCCCGCACGCGCCGCCCACCGCCCAGTACCACGCCCGGCGCCCGATGTACACTGCCGACCATCAAACTCGGTTACGCCCGCCGAACGGTATCTTACCTGCGGCTGCGGTTCAATAACATCTACCGCAGGTGAGGCACCGGCCGCCGAGGCACTCACGTTCGCGCGCGGCGTGCGCGGCGTTGAGGCGCAGCCGCAGCAGCACTAGCGCCAGCGTGGCGGCGGCGGCGGCCAGCGCGAGCGGCGGCCGCGCGGCCACCACGCACAGGCCCAGCACGTCGAAGAACACCGGCTGCCGCGACGAGCGGTCCACTGCGCTCGCCAGGCTCTCGCTGCTCAGCAGCCCTGCGACACGAGCACGCCGCCGTCAGTCTCGGTCGGCGCATGGCCGTGCCTGCATGTGGGGGGCGGGGGGACTCACCGCGCGCCAGCGCGAGCACGTTGTCACCGGTGCGCTGCAGCGCGGCGGGCGACAGGCGCTGCGGCGCGTCGAGCGCGGTGTGGTAGGCGTACCCGTCGGAGCTCCAGGCCAGGTCCACGCCTGTAACAGGCGGGCGTTAGTGGGGGCGGGGCGCGGGTGTGAGTGAATGAGGGCGGGGGCGGGGGCAGGCGGTACCGGACAGCGCGCCGAAGTCCCGGAAGATGCGGAAGTCCGTGTCCGCGGGGATGAGCCCGCTCTCGAACAGCTCCTGCGCCAGCGACGACGCGAACGGGTGCGGCACCGCCGTCGCGTACACCTGCGCAGGCAACACGATACTACGGCGCGAGCTTTCATAGGTACCGACTGTGATTATACGACATATCGATATCATCCTCCATCCATGAATCCGTCCCCTCGCGCAGCAGCTAGCCGCCGCCTACCTCCACGAGCCAGGGGTCGTGCGGCCCGGCCTGGAACAGCACCTCGCGCCCGCCGGCGCCGCACGCCTCGATGTTGATGAACGCGCGCACGGACTTGGCCCACCTGCGCAACACACTTCACTCTTTACCCACAATTTTTAAAAATGTTGAAAAATTTCCAAAAGCTGGATTCGAACCTGTCGATGACGTAGTTGTTGACATTGAATGGGCGCCTTTGGCTTTTAAAGTAAAAAGTAAAATAGTGTTGATGAATTTGGACTGAATAAAACCACGGTAGCTTAACTGGGAGAGTACCTGACCCGGGTTGTTGGAAGGGCGCACGTTCCAATCCTGCTCGTGGAAATTTTGTCAACATTTTCCAATTTATAAAATAGTACCTAAAAATCTATTGCCAAGTCTATACTGTACTGTACACATTGTACTATTTATTTATTTATTTATTAGAACGGTTACACAACTATTATTTAGTTTAGAATGTAAAGTCATCCTTTATAGTCATGATAAAGGACCATTAGATTTTTTTTTGTGTTGCTATGTACCGCCTAGTTGGCTTAGAGATAATAAATACCTAAACTTAAGGTATTTCGAGTTCTTATCTTATTTATTACGATGGCTCCGCTGACTACTCGGGATGCCTCTAGGGACCACCGGTTAAGAACCACTACTTTAGATGCATACAAAACTTTAGACTTTCGTTCTTCTGCCTTCGGAGAACAATAATGTACTCGATCTCATCGATTGCTAACACTAGAGTAATGACTTGAAACATGTGGTGAGTGCGCGGGTACTTGTGCTGCGTGACGAAGGCGTGCGAGGCCTGCATGATGTTCTCCTCGGCGCCGTTGAGCAGCAGCAGCACGTCGTGCCGCAGCGGGCGCGGCTCCGCCACCAGCGCACGCAGCGTCTCCAGCCCCACGGCGCAGCCCGCCGCGTCGTCGCTCGCGCCTGCGACACGCCCCACGCCACACCTCGCATAAACACCATGACTGCACGAGCTCCCTGCCGAGCTATTCTCGGAGTAGCCTCGTGAGTACATTATATGTATCGCCCGCATATTGTATAATTCTTCATTACAAACGGGGTCGTTTGTATAAAAACTATTGCTAGTTTGTGAATGCCGAAAGTATATTGAGGATGTTTCTAATCGTAGCCATTTCGTTAAGAGTAATAATAGGTCAGGGTAACCATGATTTAAGTTTTAATAAAATGGCTGCGATATGTAATTAGTTATATTGATTTCTAGTTTTGCATGTAAGTAAATAGATAAGTAAGTAGGTCAAAGCGACAAACTCAACTCAGCTGTAGACATAAGTTTAAAGCTGACAGACTTACAGAAGCACTACGGCCTGGCAAAACAATTGCCCAGAAAAGAAAACAGTGACAAAGAAACTACCATGGTGAAGTTCAGAGGTTGCTCAAATCAGAAGAGCGACACGACAGGCGTTCAATGAAGCGAAGGCTAAGAACGATTTTAGTGAATACAATAAAGCTTTAAGTCGCTTCAGCAGTGCGGTTCGTAAAGCAAAGAAAACGGCTTGGAGAAGACATTGTGAATAGATACAATCTGTTCCTGAAACAATGAGACTAACCAAGGCAATTTCTATAACTAAGGCGATTCCATTGTCTACAGTTACGAGGGCAAATGGAACTCGGACAGAAACTGGCGGAGATACACTAAAAGGTTGTTTGATACTCACTTCCCTGGATTGAGTATCATCCGGGACGAACATGACCCAATCAGCTGGAAGGAGCAGCATAGTAGGACTTCCAAGTATGATTGGACGAAAGCTAAAAAGGTAGTAGATGAATCTAAAGTTAAATGGGCGCTGGGAAGCTTTCAACCATTTAAAGCACCAGGGCCTGGTAACATTTACCCCATCCTACTACAGCAGGGCGCCTCCATACTGGGCCCCCACCTCTGCAGACTGTACAAAGCCTTCATTGCGTTCGGCTATATACTCCGAATATGGAGGCGTGTTAAGGTAATTTATATACCAAAAAATGGTAAACCGGATTACGAAGAACCCAAAGCTTTTAGGTCAATAAGTCTTCAATCTTTTCTTCTCATGGCCTTGGAAAAGATGGTAGACAAATTTATCAGAGCGTCCATTGCAAAATTCCCACTTCATGGACTTCAATGCGCTTATCAGCCAGGCAAGTCAACAGAAACTACTTTTCACCATGTGGTGAGTAGAGCGGAATCCGCCCTGGAGAACAAAGGGATCTGCGTCAGCAGTCAGCACATTCGTAGATATTGAAGGTGCATTCGATTGCACAACCTTTGACTCTATTAATGTGGCAGCCAGGGATCATGGTGTGCCACAACCGATCTGCAAATGGATTGAATGTATGCTAAAGGGTAGAATCATCTACTTGGAACTACAAGGGGACAGCTTACTTGCTCAGACAACTAGAGGGTGCCCGCAAGGAGGGGTTCTCTCTCCTTTGTTATGGAGCATTGTGGTTGATTCAATCATAGCAAAGCTGAACCATGGACCATCCTTTACGATTGGTTACGCTGATGATCTAGTTATCACGGTCAGTGGGTAATTTTCCTCCACGGTATCGGAGCTAATGCAACGTGCCCTTTTTTTTTTTTTTTTTCCTTATACTGGAGGAAATTCTTAACGAATACCCGGGGCATGGGGACACCCCGAGTTATGTGGGACTCTCCCCCCAACTCCCGCCTCCCCGTCCAGGCCCTGCGGCCTCGACGGGGACTCGGGAGGAGGGGGGCCTACCCACTAAAACCTCCAGTACATCCTCTCGTTCGACGGGCGGCTCGGGATTGTGGTCAACACGACTACCGAGTGTCGCCCGGCGATTTTCCATCAGGAGGAGGAGGCGCCCGAGGATGTTTGGGCGTTTCCTGAACGGCTTGCACGGCCGTGCAATGCGGGCTCGAGGTCCCCACCTCTAACCCGCTGGCCAATGCTAGGGTGGCAAGTGGCGCAAGAACCTGCGCCTTCGACCGCCCGTCCTCCTTCTGCGGAGTAGGTCCGCATTGGCGTCCGTCTCGCGCACTCTCTCTGCGGCCTCTTTGAGGGACATCACCTCCTCAGCGAAGGAGGCCACAGCCGTCCATGACCTCTCATTAGCCAGCATAGCCTTGACTACGCCGGTCAAAGAAAGGTCCCTGCCTATCACTCCTGTCAGAGTGTGACGCTGGGGAGAAAAAGCGCCGCACACTTCTAAGGTGTGCTCCACCGTGTCCTCCGCAGCGCCACACTCGTGACAGGACGCCGTCGGCTCCCTTCGCGCCACCCGGTACAGATACCGACCGAAACAACCATGTCCGGTCAGCACCTGCACCAGGCGGAACGTCAGGGCCCCGTGCTTGCGCTCGGTCCATTGCCTCAGCACCGGCCTGATGGCGTTTATGGTCCGGGCCCCATAGACCGGGGACTCCAGGCTCGTCGCCCACCGCCGCATCAGAGAATCGCGAGCCTCCCGCATAGCCTCCCTGGCCTCTTGCGGAGCCATGTTCTGGCCTCGCTCTCTGGCCTCGCATCTAAGGCGGTACGATACCGCCAGGACTCTTGCCTCCAACTCCCATGGAGCTGCTCCGGCAAGCGAGCATGCCGCTGCCCAGGACACCGTCCTGTACCCTCTTATGGCTCTCACCGCCATGACCTTTTGCGCTTGGCGCAGTAGCGATCGATTGGTGGCGGTGAGAGCCTCCGCCCAGATGGGCGCACCGTACAGCGCCATGCTGGCGACAACACGGGAGTAGAGCTTCCGGCAGGACGCACTGGGGCCTCCCAGATTTGGGAGGAGTTGGGCCAGAGCAGACGCGGCAGAAACCAGCCTGGGGGAGAGTCGCCTGAAGTGCTCCTCGAACCGCCATTTGGAGTCGAGGGTGAGGCCTAGATATTTGAGGGTCCCCCCGACCCGGATCCTTTGTCCCTCCACCAGTACATATGCCCCCGCCGGGGGGCGCCCGCTGCGACCGAAGAAGGCGATGGCCCTGGTTTTTTCCACGGCCACCCGTAGGCCAAGGAGCCTTATCCTTTCCGCCACCAGCGTTGCCGACACCGATACATTTCGGGCCGCGTCCACATACGTCGGACCCCATCCCGTCACTAAGGTGTCGTCCGCGTAACACAGAAGGTCAGAGCGAGGGACCATGGTTCCGCGTAGAACCCAATCGAACCCGAGGTTCCAAAGCAGGGGGCCCAAAACCGACCCCTGCGGAACCCCGGCCTCCATTCGGTGGGCCCGCATTCGGCCATCGGCGTCCAGGTACAAGACGTCCCTGTCCCGGAGGTAGGCGCCGACAATGGCCCTTAAATAGGGGGGCACCTGATGAGCCCTCAGAGCCTCCTCAATAGCGGCGTGGGGGAGGGTGCCGAACGCATTCGCTATGTCTAGCGAAACGGCTATCAGCACCTCCCTACGCCCGGTGGCCTCGTCCGACTGCCTCCTAAGCTCCGATATGGCATCGAGAGTGGAGCGTCCCTTTCGGAACCCGTACTGTCGGGCCGAGAAGTTCGGCCCCACTCCCTCTAGGTGCTCGGTGATGCGGTCCGCGATCACCTTCTCCAGAAGTTTGGCCGCCTCGTTTAGCAGTACAATCGGTCTGTACGCTGACGGCTGGTCTGGGGGGCGGCCATCCTTCCGAAGAAGGTACAGGCGCCCGTCGCGCCAAAGCTTCGGGAACTCCCCGGCCCTCAAGCAAGCGCTGAAGATATTCCGCAGCCTCTCCCCCAGATGACCTGCGGCGATGTGGAGCACTCGCCCCGGCACCCCATCCGGGCCCGGAGCCTTTTTCCGTCCACGAAGACGGTCGAGGGCGGTCTCCATCTCCTTCTCGGAGACCTCCGGAATGTCCCCAGGAACGACCACAGGGTCAATTGTTGGGGGAATCATCGGAGGCGGGAAGAAAATCTCCTGGGCAGGGAACAGCCCCTCCACAACCCTCCTTAACAACTCCGGTGCCATTTTGTCGGTGGGTGGGGCCTGGTGCCTTAGCCTACTGCGTACCATTAAGTAGGGCCTGCCCCAGGGGTCCCTGTCCAGGTCGGAGATGAACTCCTTCCAGGCTCGGTCCTTGGCTACATAAATGGCCTTCCTGAAGGCCTTGCGGGCTGCCCTAAGGGACACGAAGAGTGACCTTTCCTCTTCCGGTGTATGGCGGCGCCTACGACATCGGACATATGCTCGCCGGGCCCGATTGGTGACATCACGGAGGGCCGCAATCTCCTCCGACCACCAATACACCCGGTTCCGCCTACAAGTATGCCCGGCTCTGCGCATTGAGGCGTCGCATACTTCTGTCATGGCCCTTTGGAATTGTCGGGCCATGGTATTAACATCCTGGCCGCCAGGAGCAGGGACCCATTCCTGCCCCATGGCGGCTTCTATTGCCATGTCCACGTTGAGCCGAGTCATAGCCCAACGCGGAAACTTGGCTTGACCAGTAGGCCAGCCAGGCCCTGGCCCGCGCGTTCCTCCGGGAGGTGAGACCTTGAACGATATGTAGACGTGATCGCTCAAGGTCTCAACGTCCTCCAGGACATGCCAGTTCCGAATGCGTGCCGCTAGAACGGGGGTAGCGAACGTAAGGTCCACTATGGACCCCCCCGCTCTACGCACGCAAGTATTGGCTGTTCCCTGGTTGATCACCACCAGTCCGGCCTCGGCCGCCCACTGCTCTACGGCTTGACCCCTGTTGTCGGTGCGGGGGCAACCCCAAGTGGTGGACTTGGAGTTGAAGTCCCCCGCGACGACGATTTGCGCCGGAGCCAGACGTCTAACGGCGACACAGACGTCCCTGAGGAAGTCCTCAAATTCGGAGAAGCTCCTATTTGGGGAGAAATATATCCCCAAGAGGATCAGGTCACCCCAGGCGCACGCCACGTAGCCCGGTCCTTTCTCTTTGACAGAGAGAGGAGGGGAGTGGGTGCCATTTGAGGTAGCGATGGCTACTGTGCCAAAGACGTCCCCAGCCCAGTTTTGCTGGGGGGGAACACAGTAGGGCTCCGCTATTACCGCCGCGTGAACCTCCCACTCCGCAATGTGCTGCACAAGTAGGTTTTGCGCAGCTGCGCAGTGGTTCAGGTTAGTCTGAAGAAGGTTGAGTGTCGGTGTCCTTAACATTGGGATTCCGACATCTCAACCTCCTGGGCCTGCTGCCCTGCCCTCTGCGGAGCGACCCTTGTCCAAGGGGTCGCTCTAGCCTTGACGGTGGGGGGGAAACAACTCCGACCCCCCATCAGATGCCCAGCGGGCCGTTTCGCGGCTGTGCAAACCGCACACTTCAGGCCGTTAGCCGGGCAAGCTGCCCCTTTGTGGCCTGTTTGACCACACCGATAACATGTATCGGTGTAGTCAGCGTCCGAAGGACATCGCTGCCGGGTGTGCCCAAACGACATGCACCTGAAGCATCGCATCGGCAGCGGCTCCAATGCGGTCACCCGACAAACGCTCCACCCCACAAACAATCTGCCTTCATCCACCAGGACTTTGGCTGCCGCCGCCGGGCACCGGACCAGGACAGAACCTGTCCTATCTTGTCCGAAGCCAATTTTCCCAGACTTGATATCGTCCGGGAGACAACCGCCCTTTGCCGCAATTGCGGACACGATGTGTTCGACCTCAATCGACTCGTCCAGACCGGTGATTTTGAGGTCCGTGCGGTGAGTGGGCCTGACCACTATGGCGGCCGCGGACAGGACCTCCTTCAGCCTGGTTGACAGGGCATCGGCTTTAAGGCCGCTAAATGCAACGTGCCCTGGGTTTGCTGGAAGGTTGGTGTAATACCAATAATCTATCTGTTAACCCGGGAAAAACAACCGCCATCTCCTTTACGAGAATAAAAACCTTACGAAACTGGGAAACCAAACGAGAACGAGAGGTCCAGAGAAGTGAAATATCTAGGCATAACACTAGATAAGGAACTCACCTGGAAACAGCACATGGACACGACTGTCGACAAGGCCTACAGGGTCTTTGGTATGTGCCGGCCTACTAATGGCAAAATGTGGGGACTCAACCCCAAAATCATAAGGTGGATCTACATGATGATGTTGCGACCGACTTTCACATACGGCAGCATCGTCTGGTGGTCCAGGACCAAGCTGAAGATCTGTAAGAAAGCTCTGATTAAACTACAGAGAACAGAATGTCTGGCGAATACCGGGGCATTTAGAACCACACCGATAGCAGCGCTAAAGGTCCTTACGGACCTCCCACCTGCACAGTGTCATAGAGACGGAGGCAAGGAAAGCGCTACACAGACTAAAGGTGTCCGGGGCTGTGGGAAGCATCTTTGCAGAGGCAAAGATGCGTCAGAGGACCAGACACACAAAATGGAAACCTAATGATACCCTTGATAGGATAATGGAAATGAGGTGCGACAAGATTGCCCCCAAGTACAGTCGAACCAACTGAATCATGACCCACTTCGCCGATCATTCCTTTAAAATCATAAATGTAGTTAGGTTTCTTCGCTTTTATTCATGTTGCACTTAGTACGTTTTAAATATGAATATTTAAAATCATAAATGTAGTTAGGTTTCTTCGCTTTTATTCATGTTGCACTTAGTACGTTTTAAATATGAATAAAAATGCGTCATTACGGGTCAGAGATGTATGCAATTTTAACCTTTGTTATCACTGCACTAGATATGTTTTAGACAAAGCAGTCTTAATTTGAATTTCTATTAAGATGTCATTCATACATAATCCAAACTCTTTTCACTACGGAGAAAAGGTATTATAATTTTAAAAATAAAGTGACGTTGCGTCTTATGTCAAGTTGTAGTCTGTCTGAAAAAATTGAAACAATAATTGAATTGAATTAAAACAAATCGTATAATGGCCAATTTGGCAGAACAAAGAGCTCGGATAGTAGTGCTCAGTGAACACGGCTCTAGCATTCGGGAAATATCACGAGAGTTAAATATAAGTCGGAACACAGTCAGAACCTGGATCAGAAGGCACGCTAAAGATGGTACCCTTCAAGACAGACGACGATATAATCATGGCGTTCGTCGGATCACGAACCAACAGAGAACGGAAATGCAACACCATTACGAAGAACATCCTTTTACAGATACCCGGTATTTTGCGGCACGTTACGACGTATGTCTACAAACAATAAGAAATAATTTGCAACGCACTGGGCTGCATTACAGGCATTATGCTAAAAAAGCTCACTTAACGGATGCACACAAAATTGCGAGATTAAATTTTGAACGTAATTAAGTTAGACGAAAAATCGTTTTGCTTTTCTCAATATGGTCGCTTAACTTTGTGGCGTTACGATAACACTTGATACACACAGGATCACGTAGTGCCCAACCAATTATCTGGCCGAATTTCAGCTAACATGTGGGCCTGTATGGATGCTGGAAGTGTAGGCGAACTTGTTCAAATTTATCCTCGTCAAAATGCTAAGAACTATGTCGATTTATTGGAAGAATCAATGTTACCGACTTTGCGAACAGTTTACCCGCGTGAAGAAGTGCCAGTATTCTCCTACGTTCATGATAATTGTCCAGTGCATACTGCCAGAATTGTCTCCAATTGGTTTACCCAACATGAAGATCAAAACCACAATGTTTTTATAAAGTTATTTTCTATTTTTTCAGTTTACCAAGTGAATGCCATTTTTTTAAACTTAATAAAACCTATTGATGATATTAATAAAATAAAGTTTATAATTCTTCAACTTTTCTATTTTATTATATAGTGACCACCACATGTTCCAAATGTGATTTTATAAAGAAACTGGGCCTGTTACAGACTAGGGATGTAAAGCGGTAAAATTACCCCGCTAAAATACGGTAATATTCGGTAAAAAACGTTTTAAACATACTCATACCCACTAGGCCACTAACTAACTACTATTACGATTACACTATTATTACGAAAGTGAGTATGTTTGTGTAAATGTCTTTACGCTCTAACAAATAAATGTATTGAATGAGATTTGACAGATATATAAGAAATTTTGGAATTTTAAAAGACAGACAATGGGCTCGTTCGTACTAAAAACCCCAAAAACATTCGAGATACGAATCACATCACACCTTTCGTGCGTTCAACATGTGAACTGTCGGTGTCGAGTGGAATTTCAAGTACGAATTTGTCTAAAATATGTTGCCAAAATACCATCCTAAATTAGCTTGATTTTGTGGCATATAAATTTTTACAAATAATGTAGGTAGTTTTTCGAATAGACGTTCAGATAATTTAGTTTGTTCAGTCCTCAGAACAATAACTAAATATTGTTCTGAGTTTCAGTCGCTCACCGTCACCGACAGCGGAACGGCAAGAGCGCTTATCACCGCACAACACAGCACAATATGGTCAATTGCACTAATCGGCAACGTCGCTTAATGGTTTTCATATTTGCCTTGTCAGCTGTCAGTGTCTTATAAAATGATAACAGGTTCGTTACATGCGTTACATGTAATGTATGTTCAAGCGAATTTCAACCTACTCGTATCAAAATGACTGTAGGAAAATGACCTTAAGGTGGGTCTTGATTCAATTTGGTCGACTGTACATGTTCGAAAAGAAATTCAGTATACATGTCCCAACTCGGGACCATTAAAAACCGCCACCGTCTCCAGAGAAAGACAGCCTGATCTGGTAAACCGACGGATCCAAAATGGAGTCGGGCACTAGGGCAAGTATGTGATGGTAAGCAATGACTTTAAGAACAGTCAGAGTATGGGAAAGTTCGCTACTGTTTTTCAGGCAGAAATTTTCGCAATTCTCCTGTGCGCTAAAAAGAATCTAGAACTCGCTCCCAAGAAGCGTATCATCCTGAGTGACAGCCAAGCCGCACTCAAGTCAAACATATGTATTCTTATTTGAGTGTCCATAGTGGGTACCGCGGCGCGGGGCATATGTTTGTAAGTCGCGCCGCGCCCGCGCCCACACCCGCGCGTGCAGTCTGGCCGAGCACTTAAACAAGCTAGGTAGGCACAACAGGGTGAGGTTGATCTGGGTACCAGGCCACATGGGAATCCAAGGCAATGAAATAGCCGATGCACTTGCTAGGGAGGGCTCAGAGACCCGATATATTGGTCCTGAGCCGTTTGTGGCACTAGCATCGAGAACCATCAACAAACCCTTAAGGACCACATCCAAAACAGGCATAGAACCGAATGGAAGGAGCTACCCGGCATAAGACACTCAAAATCCTTCATAGGCGAAGGCTCCCTAGGGCAAAGTAAGATCATATGCGGAGGTAGCAGAAGGCAGGCCCGATTAAACACCAGTGCCCTGACTGGACACTATGCTACAAAACAAATTCTCCACAAAATGCAACTAGCAACAGACAACCTGTGCAGGGCATGTGGAGGGGAAACGGAGTCCATGTAGCACCTACTGTGTGACTGCGACTCTTTTGCCAGGAAAATAATTAATCTTCTGAGATCGATCTACCCGAAACCAGAAGATTAGGCTCTTCGTCCTCAAGGACATTGCCAAGCTTAGGGCAATTATCTTCAATGAGGAGGCAGAGTGATAGGACGAGGTTGCACAAAAGATCCTAATGTGTCGACGTGCTGCTGCGAGGGGGAGACCTCTGCAGGCCCCACTAGATAAGATAAGAAGTAGGTGTCGTTAGTCAGACTTTTTGTTATATCTGAAATGTAATTTAAAATAGTTTCATAGATTTCTAAAGGTCGTGCGCGGATTACACATCGCAAATCGTCTTAGTCGCAAAATGTCTAAATTTTAAAATAAATGTGGATCGGGTCAGGTCGGGCGTAGATTACTCAAAACCTAATTTTCTTAATTATATTTGATTCATATTGCGACTTTTTTCAGTAAAATTATAAAACCTCTTTTAAAAATCAAAGTATTTATGGGTAAGATTAGAATTATAGGTATAGGAATTATTATTAATTAAGTTTTGGGTAATCCATTCCAAATTGGAAGTGAGAAACTGGTAATTTAGATAATCAGACGAATTGCGATTTAGGGAAACCTGTCCGACACATTTCAAACATTAATACTATTACTTTAATTCACCCGAATCACGTTTTGCTCTCGCACATATTGTACAATGGTGGACTCCGTCGCTTTACCAGTTTAAAGGTCAAAATCCCTTGCACACCGCGTCGTCTATTTGGTACGGGCACGTACCCGGGCGGTCGGTGCGCTTCATACGAAAATCGCTGCAAAGTGGTAAAGCGACGGTGACCCCGACAGTACATTTCAGGTTGGCATGACCCTTCATATCATAACCAAAAACATGAATACGTAATTAGCTGACAGAGCACACGCGGGTTGGGGCAAGTGACGGCTTTCGTAACCTTGGCAAGACAAAGTAATTGTTATTCTGCTCGAACATTTCAAATTACTTAGTTGAGTTAATTTTTAAAAATTTGCAATCCTTATTTCCAATATTATGTTATGGTAAAAGAAATTTGTATTTATATATGAAGTTAACAATGATTAAAAAATATGTTTTACCATAACAACACATTTGAAATGTTTACATATAAAAACAAAAACCCAACAACCAAGCTAGATCAATGTCCCGATCCCGACACTTTCACTACACTTTACAATGACGCATGACGTGACGACTGTCATTCAGTCGTCAAGTCGTCAGAGCTACAAAATTACGTCACTGGTTAATGTAAGCACGCCGCCGCTGCTGGTGGCAGGCGTCACTCCACTTAGGCATTTCAATGTTCGTGTAGGTAGATGATGTTACTCATCAATTATGTAACGTATTATTAATAATAATAATAAAACAATTATTTATTTAGAAAACCAGATCCAATTGTTAGTAACACAGGTCTTACATCTATGTTAGTAAAAATAAAATGAAATACAATATTAAATTAATTTAAAAAATTAATTAAATCCGCATTAGGGTTTATGAAGGCGGTGATCCAGTGCCTCTTCAGTGCGTTGTCCCACCTCCCCACTAAAACCTTTAAAATACTGTGGGATTGCCGAGCATTCTATTTTTAATGGAAGTCATTCTTGTCTGATTAGGGCATGGAGCCCGTCTATGTGCGCGTCGGCAAACACGCCAGACGCACTGCACAATCTCGGCAGTCCCAGCAGCACCCGGGACATATTATTATATAGGACACAAGGCCTTTTGCGTATGCCTTAAATAATGCTACCTTTACTTCACCCGTACAATGCGCAGACCAGCATATTACCACGTACTGACAACGCTCTGCACTCCCTATTAATATCACAACCGTCGGTCAGATCCGCGGTGACCACATGACCCAAGTATTTAAACATTGGTACTATGTTCAAAAGTTTACCGTTTAGCCGAATTGGGGGCCCCTGCTTTATGGAAGTGTCGCACGCCGCAAACACCACGACTTCGCTTTTCTTACAGTTGTATTTAGAGGCCTTAGTACATTTCGACTATGATTTTTGGCCAATTTTGGCGTTCTCGATCTCAGAAACAAAAACACATTAACAGTTTTAACTTATTGTATCGTGTAGCATAGCTATTGGGATAGTGCGTAGCGGCCTCGCTTTTTGTAAATTTTACTTATTTTTTTAATTAAACCCAAAATTGCAGAGAAAGATTTTCATAAAATGCGCGAAGGCACTTTTTTGAGCTCCTCGATTGAACTACTGTTCTAAACAAATGAAATAAAAAAATTAGAATGTTATCTCTAATATAGTCGAATAGTTTGAAGCGGCCTCGGAATTTTTAGATATCATTGATTTTATATAGAAAAGAAATCTTATTCTAAACCATAAAACTTCGAAAATTATTATAAATTATATTATTGAGCTAACTATAAACCAGAATAATTTTTACTTCACGAGGAATAAAGATTTTATAATGAATTTATTATCCTATTTCGATGGATGTTAGCTTCGAGTTTCGTCTATATGCGCTAGAATTAACTGGTGGTCATAGAGGTTCATCATCATCATCAGCTTATAAACGTTCCACTGCTGGGCACTATTATATTGGGCCATAACCCACCACGCTGGCCCAATGCGGGTTGGTGGGTTTTAACGACTGGACCAACAGCTTAACTTGCCTTCCGAAGTACGGAGGAGCACGAGATGTTTTTAATTTGGTCACCCATCCAGCGACCCGGCATTGGGAAAGTTGCTTAGGGAGCAAGATCGCAAGCCGAAAACGCTAGATTTTATTTTTACGTCTGATCATTGCTCTAAATTCTAAGATTTGATGAAGCAATGTTGACTAAAAAACATAAGCATCAAGCACTGACAAATTTAGTCAATTTAGTAGCCAAGTGGTTAAGTCAGCCGCCCGGAATGCGGAAAGTGTGTGGTTCGATTCCCGCCTGAGGTTGTCGTCTTTTTTCAGTGTTTAATATTTTACATAAGTATATTTAAGCGTTAATAAAACGCTAAAATACATAAAAAACATAGATGTATTTTATTTAGAGAGGGCATTGATCGAGTTCAATCGATGAAGCCAATGGCAAATTAGGGAATGATTGGCGCTCATTCGTCAGTCACGCTGTGTGATTAGATCCATTATAACAATTAGAGTGCAATAACATCCTGGAATACCATTTAGTACAATTATTGTAAGAGACGTATGCAAAGGTAGATTTTATGATAGGGAAGGTATACAAATGGAAAAGGAACCGGTCAGTACCATAATAAGCTGATAAATTTAAATAAACTAGTTTAAAGAAGCGCGGCGTGAGTCAGCCGCGGACGCGGGAACAACACTCGTTGGCTGATGTCAGTAGTGGCAAAGGACTCAAACAATGAGTCGTTGTTAGATGTCGAGACATCATCGTGCTACCGCTGTCACATACAGCTAGTCTTGAATGTTGTGATTTGACCTAACGTTGTAGACCGCAAGTGCGGGTCTCACACGTGTATGCAATGCCTAATGAATGACCTTTGCCTGCTGCGTGCTCGCCGGATGGCGTAATAGCCACACAACGTTAACAATCTGGCTCTAATTGACACCTGCTCCATGGAGCTTCGTTTCATGTTAACTGCACCTGCAGGGCTGCAATAGCTAGTGTGCACATGATGCGCCTGACGCGGCTCGCGCACGCGACTCCATTTCAGAATAACACAAAACGATAGGTTTCCAGCGCCACTGAAAACTAAAGCAAACTACTGAAATAGTTTCGTTATACAGGTTTCATTTAGGCCCCCAGCCAAATTTTTTTATTTTTTTTTTTAAAGTTTTGTCTCATTCTTCCTTATGAAAATTAAAATGATTGTCACCTAGCGCGTGCGCGCCACCGCTACTATCCGCCCCGCGCACCAACGGCTCGCTTTGCACGCGAGGGTGAGCGCACGCATCTACAAATATAGAATTTTAAACGCAGGCAAATAATTGTGTTTAAAAAAAGAAAACATTCATTAGTTTAACGTCAAATATTTAATTACTTATTACTTTTTTACCCTCTATTTACTTTTGGAGAGGGGTCCAAAATTAACTCTGAATAATATATAGGATGTGAAGTTGTATATTATATACAACTTCAAAATCATCATTGAACTATGTTTTTTACAGAAACGGGCATTTAAATTTTTTTCCCAAATATGAGAAAAAGTAAGCTATAGTTTCGGCTACAGGAGGTTCTTGCTTGCCTTTTTGGGGCCAAATACACATACTTACAGTACTATAAGAGTTATTTATGTTACGGTAAATGTGATAAAAACTGCGAAATTACCGGTAATTATTAATAATTCCTAACTATCTTCGGTAAAAGTAATAAATCAATCTTTTTAGACAGTACTTATTCGAATAAAAAAATTAAAATTATCCCAGTGCATTTACTGGTAGGTAACTAAATGGAAATAACGAGTTAAATCATTTTAGGATACTTATAGCTAAAATAAAAAACTTATAAAATGTGAGCAAGCTTTGTGGTGTGACGCTTCGCCGGCCGCTGCCGCGCGGCACGCTGGCTTCGCGCGCTGTTTAATGGCAATCACTGCTCTTACCTAACCTTAAGTTAGATTTATCTATGGCAAGTAAATAAATGGCACTTTTTATAATATTCGATCAGCAAGAAAGCGGCAAACATCGTCGCGGTCAGATTAGGTAAGATCAGTGACAAAAACACAAGAACGTAGTAAGTAGTTCTTTTAGGCTATAACTTAGATGATATTAATTGCAGCTGCCCAATATCACATTACTTGCTGATCAATTTAGTTATTTTTGCCGACCACTAAAAGCAGCAGAATTCTTTTGTTTGCTGGCAAAACACATTTTAGAGCTAAACAAAACTGTCCAGATAGCTCTTATTTATCACATATACCAAACCTATGGAGTAATTTATTATTGGTAAAAGTGATAAATTATTCACTTGTACCGGACAAGCGGGACATTATCACTTTTACCTCTTGGTAAATATCAATAATTACCGGTAATTATAAATTATTTACAATTTATCACATTTACCGTAAAATATACAAAAATAGTGAAAATTTTTATTTTTGTCTTTTGTTACAATACAAAAAAAAATTACTTAACGCTCTTGAAAATGGGTACGCTACGACGGGTGCTGTAGTAAAACGTCAAAATTATGTTGAAAGTTAAAAATCTAGTTTTAACACTTTTGTCAATGTTGTTCCTTATTGGAATAACAAACAAGGCGCTTGTACTTACCTTTCCTCCTGGTTTAGCGTAAGAGCCATCACAAAAAGCGCGCTGTGCCGCGGCCCGCTACCCTGTGTCGTAGTGGCAGTTGAGCAGCAGCGCCGTGCGCGTGTGTGCGTGTGTGCAGGGCCGCTTACCGGGGCTGTCGGGCACGGTGTCGTAGTGGCAGTTGAGCAGCAGCGCCGTGCGCGTGTGTGCGTGTGTGCAGGGCCGCTTACCGGGGCTGTCGGGCACGGTGTCGTAGTGGCAGTTGAGCAGCAGCGCCGTGCGCGCGCCGCGGCCGCCGGCGCCGCGCGCGCGCACCACCAGGTTCTGCACGTCGCGGTACACGTTGGTCATGCCTGCGGGACGACAGGGGAGGCTACACTAGCGCTCATGTGCACGACGAGCCTACTTATAGTTCACAGACCGGTCGCATGTAAGCAAAGAAATATGAAAAAAAATATAGCGAAATCCAAAACTACCAGCAATACCGAAAGATATACATAACAGTTAAAAAATATATTTTACACATAAAAGAAACATTGTTTTTTTTTTATTTTACATCACACGACATCACTCTATAAGTAGGTGCCAATTTAGTCGTCAGTGAGAATCAAATAACAAATTACACCCTCGGTTTTTGTCACTCAACCTCATCAGTCACAGAGTCAGTGTTCCGGCGGATATAAATATAATATTTAAGCATTCCAGGTCGAGAATGTTGTGAATGTGTTGAAACAATTATGAAGGCCAAGCGCTTTCCAGTCGTAAAAGCGTAGTGGTATCTCCATTGCTTATCAATTAGTGTAGTAGCAGGCGGGCTGACCGTCAAAGAAGGCGAGCGGGAAGGCGCCGCTGGCACGCTGCAGGTCGATTTCGACATGGTTGTGCTGCGACGCGGCCGCCGCCACGCCGCGCGCCGCCGCCAACAGCACGCGCACCGCCGCCACCTCGTTCTCGTAGCTGCCCGCCACCTGCATACGGTCGCCGGCTCATCACACTGCACCATCATTCACAGTTCCACCAAATGTTAACTGCTAGCTGAGGTAATGAATTCGTTTCCTAACAGGTAGTTCGCTCGAAAGGTGGGGGGAGGGGGGCATTTTGAAAAGTGCGCCTGAATTAGCCATTATAATATAGCATTGAATTCCGTCAGTTGAAGTAAAGTTGTTGCATTAATCGGCACAGGTATTGCGTCAATTAGCAAGCAACGATGAGAGCACCTAATAGTGATAGTTTGGCTCGTACCCTGGGCCCGATGTCGGTGAGGTTGACGAGGTGCTCGTAGGCGGTCTCGGCCACGAAGCGGCCGGGCGGCGCGTCGCGGCGGCTGAGCGGCGGCGGCAGCGCGCGGTCGGCCAGCGCCGCCAGCCACAGCGCCGCCAGCGTGGCCGCCAGCGCCGCCGCCAGCACAAGCGCGCCCACCGGCGGCCGCGGCGGCACGTTCTCTTTCACGTAATCCTGCGCCTGCACCATCACCACACGGTCACATCAAACATCTACTTTTGCTGCATTCAATGTATGACTGGCTAAGGCTGCGTATGAATGCTCCGATACAATGTCATCTGTGTGTCCCAGAGTGCCAATACGCAAATGCTTACTGCCACTTTAATATATTCCCGCGCTGATGACCCCTGGCAAGTACCTGGACATTGAGTGCAAGTCCTGCAGCAATGGAGACTGGTGGTGGGGGCTGAACTGGTGGGTTTGGTCTCTAGCTGGATCTCTGCACGTATGGCGGTTGAGTGGTGATGGTCGTTCCGGGAGTCATTTGAGGCAAGAGAACTGACAGCTCAACCGACGACAAAGCAGCCCTATTTAGGGATCGCACTGCTATCCCCAATCCGGGGAGGGGCCTAGAAAAGGTGGCCTAAACAAAGCTTGGCTCAATCCGACCCAGACTATTACCGCGGTTGTCTGGTATCCAACTAAAAGCGGTCGGAATAATCAAAAATAAATGCATCTCTTTATATAGCTGCGTGGAACGTCAGAACGCTATTGGACAATGACAACAACCTTTGCACAGAGAGGAAAACTGCACTCATAGCACATGAATTGTCTTGAAACCCACTTAGCGGATAGTGATGAGCTCTGTGAGGAGTTGGGTTTACTGGGTGGGCAAGCCAGCCAGTGACCGAGCCGCAAGTGGCGTTGGATTTGGGTTCCGGAACAACATCGCCGGATCACTTATTGAGCCTCCTAAAGGTATTAATGACAGAATTATGTCCTTTCGACTCCATTTAGCACCCAGGAAATATCTTCACCGAGTGAGCGTGTATGCACCTACCATGACAACATCTGATGAAGATAAGCTCCAATTTTATGAAAGTCTTCGTAAGGTATTGCAGGGAGTTCCAGCTTGTGACAAATTGATTTTGCTCGGTAACTTTAATGCGCGTGTTAGCACAGAGTATATATATTTATTTTTGTTATAAAAGAAGGAAGCAAACGAGCTGGCAGGGCGGGTCACCTGATGGAGAGTAATCACCGCCGCCCATGGACACCCGCAAAACCAGAGGAATCGCAGACGCGTTGCCGGCCTTTAAGGAAGGAATAGGAATTGTGAGGGGAGGGGGGGGGGGGGGAAGGGCCTCCGGAACCCTCACTGGCCATACAAAACACAACAGCACCAAGTGCCATTATTTCACGCCGAATATTCGTGAGAGGGTGGTATTACGCCGGGCAAGCCGGCCCAATGCGTGCCGCAGCGTGGCTCTACCACTCATTCAGTGTCACTCATTTAGCACCACCCAAGGGTCATGTTTTTTTTTACTAGGTATGGGTTTACTCTTGATCCCAATCAAGCCCAGGGGCTAAGACAGGATCCACGATGATGCGAGCTAACCCAGAAGGTGCCTATATACTCTTGCTTTGAAGATGGACGGGTTATATGTACTCGGAAACACAGACGCAGGGAGGGAGTTCCACTCCCTTGCTGTACGCAGTATAAAAGATGTTGAGTAGCGCTTTGTGCGACATTTTGGAATATCCACCAAGAAAGGGTGGTAGCCCGCAGTGCGTCTGGATGTCCGATGGAAGAAGGGGGATGGCGGTATGAGCTCATGCAGCTCCAGAGCACACTCTCCGAAGTACAGTCTGTAAAACACCGACAGGCAGGCAACTTTGCGGCGGTGAGCTAGGGTGTGAAACTTGCTCTTCACCAGTTCTTTGTCGCCAATTAGCCTTTCAGCTTTGCGTTGAATCGTGTCCAGTGCAGCTAGTTGGTATTTCGCTGAGCCGTCCCACAGGTGACTGCAATATTCCATGCAAGATCAGACTTGAGCTTTATAGAGAGTTAAAACTGTCCCGGCATGAAATATCGCTTGACCCTATTTAGGACGCCCAGTTTTTAGCTGCAGTTTGAGCCTTGGACTCGATGCTGGTGCCGAAGTTGAGGTCTGAAGACAACTCCATGCCCAGAAGGACGAGACTATCGGTAACAGGCACAGATGTACCCCGAAAAGTAGGAGTCAGGTTAAAGGGACTCCTTTTAGCCGTGAATAAACACGCTTGCGTTTTGGTGGCGTTGAAATTTACCAGGGTACTGTCACCCCACTGGCAAACGTGGATTAACGTCTGATTCGTTCGCTCAACCATCGCCTCTCTCATCGACATCACGTCATCACCGCTAGCTTTTGCATCCGAAGAGAATCTCTCTACGACAGTACTGTCATCTACATACCCAACAATTCCCGGTATCAACAGGTCATTGACGTGCAACAGGAAAAGCGTCGCAGAGAGAACAGACCCCTGAGGAACTCCGGCACCAATAGCCACTGAGTCAGAGGAGCAGCCATCGATGACTACTCTGCTCGACCGTTCCGTCAGGAAATCTGTGTAGTGTCCCAAGGGTAAACCTACGGACGCGAGTAACTTTAACCCCCTAAAATATCGCCTGGAGGAATGTGTTGGGGAAGCATGGTGTTGGTAAGTGTAATACCAACAGCTCTGCCCTTATTACTCTTTGTTCCTAATTCGATCACATATACATTCTTCAGGCTCCCTGATAAATACCAGACATCCTGAATGCATCCCCGCTCTGGGCACTGGCATCTTCTTGATTACATCATTGTACGCAGGCAAGACCTGAGAGATGTACTTCTAACAAGAGCCATGCGTGGCGCCCAGGGCTGAACTGACCATCGCCTTATCAGATCCAGGATGCGGTTGAACTACAAGCCGGCGCGCAGAGCAAACCACAAGATTCCAGCTCGACTAGCCTTTGCGAAGCTGGTGATGGTGATGATGATGATGATGATGATGATGATGATGATGGTGGTGGTGGTGGTCCACGATGAAGAGACGCAGCACAAACTTGATGCGGAATTTGATGCTGTAATGTCTGGCACTGATTACACTACCTCAATAGATGCCAATTGGCGTACGTACGCAAAGGCTCTGTACGGAGGTTCTCAGCAAGTAATTGACAAACCACAAAAGAAAGATTGCTTCGATGACTCTGATGTGGAAATACGGCAGCTTGTTGAAAATTCTCGTCTTGCTTTGAGCGGTGACACTGGTGCAGGACTTCGCAGTTCTAAACAGCAAGACCTCAATGCAAAAATCCGAGAACTGAAGGATAGTTGGTGGCGCCGCAAAGCCGAAGAGCTGCAGTTGTTAGCAGATACTGGTCAATCTGCAAAGTTCTTCGAAGGGCTGAAGTCCGTTTATGGACTGGAGGGACGCTTCTTTAAGCAAGTTGTATAAGGGCAAGGAGACCTCTCTGATTGCGGATCCTTTAGAGGCATTGCCTTGCTGTCCACGGCTGGTAAAATACTGGCGCATATCATCAACAGCCGCCTTAGTAGCTTAGCCGAAAGTTTCCTTCCCGAGACTCAATGCGGGTTTCGACCTAATAGAGGCACGGTTGACGCCATCTTTGTTGTCAAGCATCTTCAAGAAAAGAGTCTTGAACAACATCGTGACCTTTATGTATGTTTTGTGGACCTAGAAAAAGCCTTTGACCGCGTTCCTAGGACTGCCCTCTGGACAGTTCTGGAAAAATGTGGCTGTCCTGTGAAGTTTGTCAATTTAGTGCGTCAGTTCCACGAGGGTATGACAGCCCGTGTATGTCACGAGAACAGCTTTACAGAACAGTTTTCTGTCACCAGCGATGTCAAGCAGGGCTGTGTTATGGCTCCTACTCTTTTCGCCATCTACTTTGCTGCAGTAATAAATAAATAAATAAACTTTCCTACACTCACACCAATTATCTATCCCAAGAGAAGCTTCGTTAAGAAACTCGTTAAATGGTTACTAGACAACGGATAAACATACTTAAAATACTTAAATACATACTTATTTATTATACATAGAAAACACCCAGACCCAAGACAATTTAGAAAAACAATAATTTCTAAATTGACCCGACCGGGGATCGAACCCGGGACCTCAGATATGGCGACACCATGAAAACCGGTGTACAAATCACTCGACTAAGGAGGTCGTCGGAGTAATGAATGAATGACGCTCTGAGGAACTGTAAGAATCCGATTTCCATAAACGTTCGTATGGACAACAGCATATTCGACCTCACTTTATTCAGAGCAAACCGCAAGACACACTCTGTTCCGGTAACAGAAGTTCTGTATGCTGACAATGTTTGCCTTATGGCTGACAGCATGAGCGACCTGCAGAATTATCTCGACAACTTAGACGAATCCTGTGGGAAATTTGGCTTAGTAATCAGCGCTTCCAAAACCCAGATTCTTAAACAGCCTGCAAAAGGAAAATCTCCGGACAATGTTGCTGTTTAACTGCGAGGAAAGCCTCTAGATGAAGTGGAAACTTTCCGGTATCTTGGGAGTCTAGTAGGCAGTGATAATCGTCTCGAGTCAGAGATGTCTGCACGGATCGCGAAAGCCGCTGCGGCCTTTGGTGGACTAAACCGACAAGTTTGGAAGTCACATGACCTGAAACTCCACACAAAGCTCGCTGTATACAAAGCGATAATTCTACCTTTGTTGCTTTATGCCTCGGAAACCAGGGGCTCAAGTCTGCTAATTTACGAATGGCATAATTGAATCGCAATTGGATCGCATTGTAATTGTTTGACACATTTGGTATTCTTAAATGAGTAAGAGAATACTAAATGTGTCAAACAATTACAATGCGATCCAATTGCGATTCAATTATGCCATTCGAAAATAGCAGACTTGGGCCCCTGGTGTCTGTACAAAGAAGACATCAGACAGCTTGACATCTTTCATATGAAGTGTTTTCGAGCAATTCTTCGGCAGGATCGTATTCCAAATTCATAGGTTCTACGTCGAACAAAGATGTCCGGAATGGAGTGTCTGTCTACACATGAAAGGCCAACTTCGCTGGTGTGGGCACCTTGTTCGCATGGAGTCTACCCGGTTGCCAAAACAAGTGTTTTACTCTAAGCTTAGCTCAGGTAAACGCAAACCTAGAGGTCAGTATCTGGCTTACAGGGACGTCTTGAAACGCCACCTGACTGCTATTGGCACGCCTGGTCAGTTGTGGGTAAAGCTTGCCACTCAGAGATCGAACTGGCGATCTGCTGTCAAACTTGGTCTACAAAACTGTGTGCCGGTCTTAAAGATCTTGACGCTAAACACTAGTGGGTCTTTTTATTATGCTTCCTATAACAGGACTTTCAACTTATACACTTACACCTCCACTGGAATTTGATTCGTACCTACTAGGGGATGCAGTACCGGTTCCCTCTCAAGGACCGGGACTGGATTTTTGGTACTGTACTTGGAACCGGGATTTACCGGAAAATTCGGCACTTTCGGTACTTGTTTAAGCGTGTAAATGTTGCTTGCTATTCATTTATTGGGTGTAACGGGGCTCTATCTTAAACCAAACGGAGCCCAAGTCAACCTCTCCTGCTCGTGGTGCATTCTGCCGAGCAACGAACGAGGCTCTGGCGACCGATCGATGGCGGGATAACCATCACAGCCCATGCGTAGCTTATTAAGTGCACAGACGGGTGTCGGGCAGCAGCGACACGGTGCGATAAGCTACGCACTGCGATCGACAACCCGCATGCCTAGCGTGGCAATTATGGGCAAACCCTCCAAAATGACGACACAAAAAAGACTACGGCCCCCAGTTCCCGGCCGCCCTGCTATTCCTGATCACGGCGGCGGTCACGGTAACGGTAGGATAGGGGGTGCGAAGAATCCCTGGGTTACAGAAGGCCGCCATAAACAACTGACCCTGGCAACGTATACCAGACGCACGTTACGGCTCGACGAGCACCTGGCGCAACTTGAAGAGGAACTCGGGAGGATTATCAGTCGGATCGGATCGGATCACCTCATGTACTTCTGAGAGGGAGACCAGCTATCCCAAGGGGTTCCTGGTAAATAAAGCCCTCTGTGACAACGTTGTGGATGTGTCGAGTGTGTCAAGCAGGGTTGCGTACCTCGTAATAAAGGTAACCGAGAGGTATTGCCTTAAGGTTGTGCAGGTTTACGCACCGACCCGAACACACTCGGACGAAGAAGTGGAAGATATGTTTGGAGACATATCCAAGGCCTTACACTTCACCACGAAGGCCCACTACAACGTTGTCACGGGGGACTTCAACTGACACTAGAGTGGGAGTACAGAATCTCGACAAATCGGTAGTAGGATCTTATGGTTTTGGCAGCAGGAATCATAGGGTGCAGATGCTTGTCAACTTCCTCGAGCGGGAGGGACTTTTCTTGATGAATTCGTTTTTCAAGAAACAGCCCCAACGGAAGTGGACATTTAGAAGCTCCGATATTATGACAAAAAATGAGATCAACTTCATTATGACGGATAAGAAGCACATATTTAGAGATGTCTCAGTGATCAACAGGTTTGATACCAGCAGTGACTACCGACTTGTACGAGGCTCTCTGAATATCAACTTTAAGCTTGAACGCGTTCGCTTGATGAAGTCCAGGCTCCGTCCTAATCTGCTCCAAACTATCGTAGGATCTAAAACGTTCAAGTCAAACCTGGAGAACCGATTCGCTGCCGTGGAAACCAGAAATACTGTTGACGTTGAACAGGCCCTCGAAAACGTGTCTAAAATTCTTAGGGAGGAAGGGTTGAGATTTTGTAAAATTCATCGTAAAGGCAGGAAGTCAAAGTTTTCGGAAGAAACGCTCAGGCTCATGAAGAGACGGCGCGAAGACCCATCTGACCTGTCACTTCGTCCGAACAACGGGCCCTCAACAAGAAGATTGGCAAACTGGTACGGTTTAACCTCCGATGTTCCAATACACGCTCGATTAAACGAGCAATTGAACAAAATCGGGGGTCCAAAGTGTTTGTCCAGTCTCTTGGTAGAAGCCACCTGACGAAGTTGACTACGGCCAGCGGAGCAGTCGTTGCTTTGAAGCCAGACGTCCTTTCGGAAACAGAAAACTTCTATAACCGGCTATACGCCTCGCATGCATCTCAACCTGATCCCGAAAATGAGGATACCAGAGTTACGTTGACCCGCTACTTTACCGAAAACTTGCCAGCCTAGGCGAAATTGAGATAGCTCTGGGACAGCTTAAAAACGGAGAAGCCCTTGGTGAAGACGGTGTTACATCTGAGCTCCTGAAAGCAGGCGGTAAACCTGTGTTAAAGGAGCTCCTATACATCTTTAAAACCGTTCTCTTTGATGGGACTCCGGAGGCGTGGTGTTATTCTTTAAAAAACCGGCCAAGTGCGAGTCGGACTCGCCCATGAAGGGTTCCGTAGCATCAAGTAACATCATATAAAAGTTCTTGTAGTTCGTTGTAACTTTGATCGATGTTTTAATAATAGTGTATTTGTTTTAAATTAATTAATTTATGACGTATTTAAAAAACTACTAACTAGATCTCGTTCAAACCAATTTTCGGTGGAAGTTTGCATGGTAATGTACATCATATATTTTTTCTAGTTTTATCATTCTCTTATTTAAGAAGTTACAGGGGGGGGGGGCACACATTTTACCACTTTGGAAGTGTTTCTCGCGCAAACTATTCAGTTTAGAAAAAAATGAAATAAGAAACCTCAATAGCATTTTTGAAGACCTATCCATAGATACTCCACACGTATGGGTTTGATGAAAAAAAATATTTTGAGTTTCAGTTCTAAGTATGAGGAACCTCCAAAATTTATTGTTTTTTTTCTATTTGTGTGAAAATCTTAATGCGGTTCACAGAATACATCTACTTACCAAGTTTTAACAGTATAGTTCTTATGCCCCCTCTTCACATAGGCAGACGCATCGCAGACGTCATCAAGGTGATTTGCGCGTCTGTGGTAGGTATTTAACGTCTGCAGACTCTGCAGACTCTGTATACCTACCACAGACGCGCAAATCACCCCCCTACACGTCGGCAGACGCAGATGACGTCTGCGGATGCGTCTGCCTATGTGAAGAGGAGGGCCTAATAGTTTCGGAAAAAAATGGCTGTGACATACGGACGGACAGACAGACATGACGAATCCATAAGGGTTCTGTTTTTTGCCATTTGGCTACGGAACCCTAAAAAGGAAACAAGACCCCACTGGAGAACTACCGACCCATTACTCTCCTGAGTCACGTGGCAAACAGCTTGTAGACGTCTAAAAGCTGTTTTAAGAGTAATCACAAACCGCCATGCGCGAAAGATCGACAAATTTCAGCCCCCGAAGCAGGCCGTATTTCGAGGAGGATACGCCATAGGCCACATTTAGACAGTGCGGCAGATTCTACAGAAGGCCGAAGAGTCTAATCGGCCCCTGTGCCCTTCCTGTGCTTTGCATTTGTGGACTTTGAGTAGGCATTTGACTCTATCGAGACCTGGGCTGTTCTTAAATCCCTGCAACGATGCCAAGTCGATTTGCAATATATCCAAGTGTTAAGGTGTCTTACAATGCCGCCACCATGGCCGTCCAAGTACAGAACCAGCAGACAAAGCATATCCACTTACATTGAGGTGTGAGACAGGGGGATGTGATATCCCCAAAATTATTCACAAATGCCTTAGAGGATATGTTTAAAATGCTGGACTGGAAAGGACTTGGCATCAACAGCAACGGCGAATACATCTCACACTTGCGATTTGCAGATGACATCGTCATTATGGCCGAAACGTTGCAGGAGTTACAACACATGCTGAACGGCCTAGCTGATTCTTCTCGACGCATCGGTCTCCGGATGAACTTGGACAAAACCAAGGTTATGTTCAACAGACATGTCATCCCGGAACCGATTGCAATACAAGGCGGTGCTCTCGAAGTTGATAAGGAATATGTCTACCTCGGGCAACTTTTACAGATAGGTAGATACAACTTCGAGAAAGATGCTAACAGAAGGATACAGCTGGGCTGGGCTGCGTATGGGAAATTACGTCGAGTCTTTACGTCGCCAATTCAACAATGTCTAAAGACAAATAAACAAATTGAGCAAAGCAAAACTGAAACGCTTCTTCCAGATCAAAATAACTGAAAATATTAAAAATCAACTAAATTAGAGTTACATTCTAAGTTACAAATAATACTATAATAACAAACGTTATATATCCTTTTTAATATCTTATTTATATGATTTTATTGTATATTGAAAGACAGTGCAAAAAAATGATATGCAGGTATGAAGTATCGAAAGTATCGAAAGAACCGGAATTTGTTTGCTGAAGACCCGGTACCGGGTTGTTTAAAAAATCCCGGTATTCCCCGGTATTTTCGGTATCGCGATTTCACGGGAGCATGCCCTAGTACCTACATAAAAAAGGAACAAATCAAATTCCAGTAGAGGTGTAAGTATAGAAATTTAAATTGAAGGATTAATGATTTGATTACTCGATACAAATGAGAATATAGCTCCTTCTTTTCCTGTGCCCTTCACATGTATTAACACAGGGAAATTAATTGAGTTTGATTTTGTATGAGACCGTGCACCTATTGTTTATATGATCGAAGTATAAATGCCTATTTTTCTTTAACCACACAAGTAGATAATGCTAGTCTTAGACAGACACTTCGAATTTTCAGTTTATTAGTGCATCAGACTTCTCTAGTCTATGAGAAAACCTAGTAACAACTGGCTTTACGGCAGTTGACAGCTTATGGAAGACTTTTGTGACGAATTTTTAAAACAAGTGGTTTTGTAAATTTTGTCTGGCTGCTGCGTAATCAAGCTTGTCTTAGTGCAGAGGCCACTGGAGTTAAGGACAATTTGTAATACTTGGAACAAATAAATAAATAATTGAATTATTTTAGTTTTCATAGATAAATCCCTCCGCTCTCATTAAAAAATAGTAGATATTTTATAAAGTTTAAATTACTAAATTAGGCAACTTAAAAGGCTAGTTTACCATTTATTAGGAAGCCAAAGAAGTTATATTAGCTAATGCTTAACTCTCATATTGTTTGTAAATATTTCCTATCACTTCCTATACTTGGCGTGCAGTGGTACTAGAGGTAGCGATGCGCATTTGTCTGGCGCAGACTATAGCTCGCTAGATTAGTTTTTTAAATTATTATTAGTATTGACGTCAATAAGTGCCTGTAAAGGTTTACATTGAATAAATAATTTGACTTGACTTGACCTGACATATTGTTTCATAAGTCAGTAAAGAACAAAATATTTAAAAGTGGTAAAATGGCTTTAGCCACACCTTACTGTAATAATAAAAATAAATAGAAATTTATGACACGACAATAATTGCCCACTTCACGAACTAAACCAATGTTTTGATGTAACCTTAATGAACTTAAGTTTAATTCAATAGGTATAATTCAAAAGAAGCATTTCAACTATTGTAAGTTTTATTCTAATAAATAAAATGTATTGCAATTAATTACTGATGTGAATGTTTTATTTTATTTTTAATTAATATCTGGATGCATGTCATGGTATTGTGATAAGCAGCATATAATATAATATTTTTTCACTCACCATTTTAGCTTGAGTACAATTATTTCTTAATTAAAATATTTTAATAATTAAAATGTTAGTAACGCGGTAACGAGACACCACCGCATTAATCCATAAACTGATGCAGAATGAATTGCAGATTTCCAGACTGCAGAACTGCAGACCCACAGAAAACAATAGCAGACCACAGAAAACAATGCTGTTGTGCAGACTGACTGATCATGGGATGGGATCACAGCAGTAGGTATATTGTTCTGTCAGCTGTGTCACACACACACCCATGGATGTAATATGCACACACCACATACACATCACAGACAAAAATATCGATGGACGATATATATCGATGTATTTAAAATATTTAAAATACTCGATGTATAGTCAATTCACGAATGTCACGCAAGATGCATCGTATTCATATTGCACCCTCAGAACATTTTACAGAAAGTTCTTGCACCGCACCGATGTATTGTTGTTGACAATCAAATATCGAATATATATATCGATGTTTTTCATTCGATGTATCGGATACGCAAAATATGACACTACTTCAGAGGCCTATTACATCTCGAATGTGATTTTTGCATAAAATGCCCTTTTTCGCATTTTGTAGTAATTTTGCAGTTGTATTTATCGTTTTTATCGAAATAGGATAATAAATTCATTATAAAATCGTTATTCCTCATGAAGTAACAATTACTCTGGTAGAAATTTTGCTCAATAATATTATCGTAGATAGGAGATATTCACAATTAACTTATAGCGATTTTCGAAGTTTTTTGGTTTAGAATAAGATTTTTTTCCTATATAAAATCAATGATATCTAAAAATTCCGAGGCCGCTACGCACTACTCGACTTTAAAAGAGATAACATCATAATTTTTTTAATTCACTTGTTTAGAACAGTAGTTCAATCGATGAGCTCAAAAAAGTGCCTTCGCGCACTTTATGAAAAACTTTCTCTACAATTTTGGGTTTAATTAAAAAGTTAGGCAAAATTTACAAAAAACGAGGCCGCTACACACTATTCTAGTAGCTATTCTACACTATTTAATAAGTCATAATTGTTAATGTATTATGGTTTCTGAGATCCATAACGCCAAAATTGGCCATTTTACGCAAAAATCACAATCGAAATGTAATAGGCCTCTTAACCCTTCAATTAAAAGAAACCGATTGAAAGGAAAAAGATAAGTAAACTTTTGGTTTTACATAGCATTGAAAAGAAATATTAGGATTTGTAAGGGACAATGCCCATTTTGGACTTTTGAGAATGCATATATATATAAACCGTATTGGCGAAAATAGCTCAAAATTTCACTAAATCTAACGAATTCCAGGTTTGTAAACGCACTTTGCCACTCAAAACGTTTCGTTCCGCCTCTTTAACTGTTAACGTTAAATATATAAATTAATTTGATGTTTATAAAACTATATTATTAAAAAGCTGTGGAGTTCTTGCGCCCGTTCTTCTCCACCGCTAAAAGACGTCCTGAATGGGTGGGGTGAGTGGGTGGGTGCCCATCCATCCGTATGAAGAAGTAAATTTAAGTTTAGACGATTCAAAATGCTTATTTTAAACTTACTGAATAAAATACTAAATTTTGATTTAGATTTTTTTGATTTTATATTCTAGGTCTCCTTTATAAGTACTTTTATCCGTATAACGTTTTAAGAATAATTATTAATTAACACAATAATTCATTATTATGAATTGAAAGCTATGATTTTATGTTGCCGAAAAACTTCAAAGAAACAATGTCCAACCACAAACTGAAAACTGTTATGTTTATTATTTTATGCATGACACCTGCTATGTATTTACACAATTTTATGGCAATAAAAATTTATCTTATCTTATCTTATCTTTAAACTTTCTCTCACAAAACTCTGGCTTTTTATAAAAAATCTGAATTAAGACCAATAAGTAGAAATATAATAGATTATTTACATTTAGCTACCAAGATCATTTTAACAAGATAACTCATTGTCAGATTTTCAAATGTTTGGGCCGTGGGCATTGTCCTTTGTTTTTTAATAAATACTTTTCCTTATGAAACTGAAGGCGAAACTAAAAGAAATTTTCTTTTAGTTTCGGCTTCAGTTGCTTTTCATAAGTGCTATATTAGACCAGTGACGTAACAAGCACTGCCTAATCATGTCGATTGAGAAAAACAATCGATATTTTGGAAACATCGATGTATTTCTCAATAGATCGTATCAACATCGATGCAACAGGGCGATGTATTCGATGTATTTTTCAAATGTCCATCCCTACTGTCAAATATTACTGAGTGAGTGAACATCTCTACTAAAGTCGGGTCCGCTGCGCCACATTTTTGAACAGAACATTGTTCGAAAACATCATTAAGGGGCGTGGCCCATTGAGTAATAATGTGGCCCATTGACTAATTTATGTTTTCGAACAATGTTCTGTTCAAAATCTAGCGCAGCAGACCCGGCTTAAGTCTGTGGAGTGAACCTCAGAACTTTTGCTGGATTTTATGCTGGATTTACACGGAGCCAATACTTGAGACAATCCAATAAGCCAGTCCAATATTGGCATCGTGTAAATAGAGACAGTCCACTACATTGGATTGTCTTCAAGGCATTTTTGGTTAGCATTGGCATTGGCTTATTGGACTGGCTTAGTGGATTGTCTCATGTATTGTCTTCGTGTAAATCCACATTATGCCAATAAGCCAATGCTAATTCTATGCAAAAATGGCTAACGACAATCCAATGTAGTGGACTGTCTCTATTTACACGATGCCAATATTGGACTGGCTTAGTGGATTGTCTCAAGTATTGACTTCGTGTAAATCCAGCATATAACCACACTGTTGTAAACAAGGGTCACCTTGGCGGGAGGCTCGTTTACAACTTGTTGTGAACGAGCTTCCACTTGGTTTGCCACAGTCCACAGTGTTGCCATTTTTAGCAGGATCCTGCTTTATTAGTATTTTTAAGGGTAAAATTTAGGCTACCGCCGGATGTTAAGCATTATCGTAAAATTTAGCATATCTGACATATTTTGTTTTATTTGCGAATTTAAATAGCGCTATTGGCATCCCTTCCTTGATATACCTAAGTAGTGAGGCAATTTAAAAAAAAATGATTAATTTACTGGAGAAAAACGCGATTAAATTTATATAATTATTAGCTAAATATGAGCATTTAAAGATGTAAAAAATACCGCGCTGTACGTACATTAATATATACGAACTTAGCTTTTTCCAGTAACCATGTTGTATGAAGATTGTAGGTTAAAGATAGCGGTTTGTGTGTAATAGTGTTTAAGGCAGTGGCAACACAGCGGTTTTCAACGCGCGCCCGCAAACAAAGGTCGTGGAAAGGTTGACCGAAATGTCGTTGAAAACAACCTACCACACTGTTGTAAACGGCTGTTAGAAACGTCGGTTTACAACAGTGTGGTTTATGTCATCTGCTGAAACTGACATGCATGACATGGGTATGACATGACATGATGTGCGTATTAGATTGTCTCAAGTATTTGCTGGATTTACACGAAGCCAATACGTGAGACAATCCATTAAGCCAGTCCAATAAGCCAATACCAATGCTAAGCAAAAATGCCTTGAGGACAATCCAATGTAGTGGACTGTCTCTATTTACACGATGCCAATATTGGACTGGCTTATTGGATTGTCTCAAGTATTGGCTCCGTGTAAATCCAGCATATAACCACACTGTTGTAAACAAGGGTCACCTTGGCGGGAGGCTCGTTTACAACTTGTTGTGAACGAGCTTCCACTTGGTTTGCCACAGTCCACAGTGTTGCCATTTTTAGCAGGATCCTGCTTTATTAGTATTTTTAAGAGTAAAATTTAGGCTACAGCAGGATGTTAAGCATTATCGTAAAATTTAGCATATCTGACATATTTTGTTTTATTTGCGAATTTAAATAGCGCTATTGGCATCCCTTCCTTGATATACCTAAGTAGTGAGGCAATTTAAAAAAAAGTGAGTAATTTACTGGAGAAAAACGCGATTAAATTTATATAATTATTAGCTAAATATGAGCATTTAAAGATGTAAAAAATACAGCGCTGTACGTACATTAATTTATACGAACTTAGCTTTTTCCAGTAACCATGTTGTATGAAGATTGTAGGTTGAAGATAGTGGTTTGTGTGTAATAGTGTTTAAGGCAGTGGCAACACAGCGGTTTTCAACGCGCGCCCGCAAACAAAGGTCGTGGAAAGGTTGACCGAAATGTCGTTGAAAACAACCTACCACACTGTTGTAAACGGCTGTTAGAAACGTCGGTTTACAACAGTGTGGTTTATGTCATCAGCTGAAACTGACATGCATGACATGGGTATGACATGACATGATGTGCGTAGGTACGTTTCCAAGTTCTATAACATCTTTTTGTGTCCACTCCACACGTCCTTTTAACAATGTCCGATCAACAATGTTGTATCAATTTGGTATAAATGTGTTCCGTATGAGACGGCATGAAGTTGTATCTTACGAAAATGGACTTCGCTTTCCAAGTAAAATGCGATCCTTATTGACAGAATATTTATTTATATATTTATTAATATAATATATTTAGTACATAATAGCGAAGGTGAATGTAAGTTTGTAATACACTTTGTTGTTTATTGCAGGGTGCTGTTCCCACACGATGACTATTTTATGGTACCTAACTTGGTTGGGCGCGGCACCAAAATAATATTAAGCCCCTGCACAGTTTCTTGACGATTTGTTATTTGAATTCGATAACGAAATTGATGATGATTAATAAAACTGTTCAATAAATGTAAAGGTTTGTTTAATTTTTCCATTTGTATAACCTCAAAACTCTGTTTTAAAATGTCTAAATAATTTTTTGTTAGAAGTTCCACATAAAATTGGGTTTTACAAAAAAGATTTGGTACTAAACTATACAAAATAAATGTTTCTTCTTTGTCCATGACAATTTAATATTATGCCAAAGTTACTATGGACACTTGACATTGAGCTTGACATGGTCCTTTAAAGTGCATTTTTCTTCAGCAAACTGATGGATATTTCTATATTTGATATGAACAAGAACAAACTACGCCATATCTAAAGTTAGAAAACTAAATAGTTGTTTTAGTATAAAATGGATTTTACCGATTTTGATATTAACCGACACAAATATTTGTTTTCTTACCGATAATGAAACACGAAAGTACCTATTAGTTCTAGTTTGATATGCCATCCTGCAGTGTAAGCTATAGCACATGAGTAAAGAAACTCATGTGGCTATAGTCTGTTCATTACTCTGAAAAAGGAATCCTTGATTATCTAATCTAAGGTTCATTAAAGCTTGATACCTGTGTGTGACAGATGTCATCAAAACGACGACGTGACTTTGTAAAGGGTATGAGTATATTTGACTACATTTAAATAATATTATTTTGTATAATCCATCACTTAACGTGCTACAATCACTTTTTGTGACTATTTATTTTATGTTAGATTAGGTTTTATCCTAATAAACTAACATAACACACATATATCACAATTTTTAAACATTTACAATAAAAAAAACGTACCCCTTCACAAGGTCATTCCAATACAATAAAATAATTGTGTTGGGGTAGTAAATCAATTTGAGTACAAGTGATATTTAATTACCAATCCTTGACTTTAATTTCGTATTTAAAATTCTAGCTGTATTAAGTGATTTGCTAGTCTTTACTTATTTTTCTTGAGAATAATGACGATTATATTAAGTTAAAATATTTAAAAGTTATTGAATTGGCACATTAGATAGGAACAATTTATTTTCAAAAAATTGTGTTTTTTCGAATATTAATGTGTATAGTGGATAATTAGAGTCTGACCAACGAAACGTGACTGGAGAGAATGGCGGCAAATTCAAAAAGTCTTGGGGTGTCAACACTTTGTATTTTTTTTATTAAACTGTAGATCAACCAAACAAATAATTTGTAGTATCCATAAATTAAAATAAATCTTAAAAATAATTGAAGAATCATTTGTGATGTGAATATTTTAGTTTTGTCTCACTAGTACTTGAAGTTTCTGTAGGTAAGTTAAACAAAAATTGGTTGGAGAGTCAACTCATAGAGTTATAATGTACTACGTACTAGAGAAGACTCCACCTATCGTCACAGTGACAGTATTGTATTTTTTGATACAAATAAATTTATATCTAGTTTTAAGTTGACTACTGATTCTATGTATTTAATATACAAAGACAGGTTACAGATAGCATCATTGCTAGCATATAATTTAAAAGACACAGTTATAAGTAGTATAACAATGTCGACACAAAATTATCGCACTATTAGTATTTGTTATATATAATCTCTTTAGATATAAACTCTATGAATATTTTAGAGTAGGTTTATAGAGACGAGTTGTTGTTTTGTTGACGTATAGCGGATAAAATAAAAGTATGTAGTAATTGCTTGAAAATAATTGTTTAGTTTATTGGTGGCTTAATATGATACCAATGTACTCGTAGAACACTGCGACTTACTCGAACATAAATGATAGTGATAAATGATAATGATAAATGATAAATGATTTTATTTTGTAAGTAGGTTTGTACCAATGATATTATATTACCTCTTTTTATTGTAACATCATTGGTTTGTACAAACACTTTTACACGTCAATCATGTTTTTTTTAAACTAGATGAGGTCGGCGTTTCCTATGTGACTACTCTGAGAAGAAAGGCCGAAACAAACTCAGAGGTCACAGTCTCTTTTAAAGTCCAGACATAATCTTGGTCAGGTTATATGAAGACCATGTAGATCGATGTCTGAGATGGTCTTTTGAGGAAAGAACCACACAGATTGAGAGGATCTGTCCAGTCAGTGCACGCCTTTGTCAGAAATTCAAGACTCAAGACAAAACTCAAGACTTAAGGAGCTAAACGATTCGACGAACAATACCAAAGAAAGGACATTTGAGTAGGCCACTTAAATTACTGTGAAGTATGTGCTAAAGGCAAGGCAACAAATCTGCCATACACCCTTAAAGATGAAAAACGGACAAATAAAAAATTACAAATTGTGCATACTCATGTATGTGGTCCGATGAGACAGCCGTCGAAGAGTGGTTCAAGATACTTTATCACATTTATAGACGACTTTACCAGATATACAAGAGTGTATATGATGAAAACAAAAGATGAAGCTCTTTCAAGATTTAAGGAATTTAAAAACGAGGCCGAGAGATTTACCTAACAAAAAATAGGCTGCTTACAAAGTGACAATGGAACAGAATATATAAATAAGACATTTGATAATTACTTAAAAGAAAATGTCATTAAAAGGAGACTTTCCGCGCCATATACGCCACAACAGAATGGTTTGGCAGAAAGAAAAATCGAACGTTACTTGATAAAGCTAGATGTATGCTGATCGACGCCAATATGAACGAAAGTTTTTGGGCTGAAGCTATCAATACAGCCAACTATTTGACGAACCGTAGTCCTTGCAGTAGCATTGACAATGTGACGCCATTTGAAAGAATTCCGTCAATACGGCACCTTCACATTTTTGGGACTAAGGCGTTTGTACTTAAAAAAGGCAAGAAGTATGGAAAATTTGAAGCGAAAGCCACACCTGGAATATTTGTAGGGTATTCAGAAAATCATAAGGCGTACCGCATATACAATCCAAACAGATAAGATCTTGATCAGCAGAGATGTCAAAATCCTAGATAATATCCATATAGTAATGTATTACGAAAATAAGGTAGAAGAGCAAAAACAAAATGAAGTTAGTAAAAATGAAATTGAAGTTGTATTTTTTCCAAAGGATGTAAATATTAATAATGCTAATGACTTCGATGGATGTGAAACACATGAACGAGAATCGGAAATAAACGTGGATATGAATGAAATTGACGAAACGGAACAAGAACAGAATTTGGATGAAATATTGGTAGATGCATATACAGAGACAGATGAAACAAGTAGCGAAATTAGAACGAATGATAGACGACAGAGAAAACCACCAGCATGGCAAAAAGACTATGAAATGGATGCTGAACCATCATTTATGTGTGAATTAGATGAAAATAGCGATGAATGGGAAGACGCAATAAGAAGCGAAATTGAATCTCATCTAAAAAACAATACTTGGAAAGTCGTACATCAAAATGAAAGTAAAAATTTAATTGACAGCAAAATGATTTTGAAATACAAGTACAATGAGCTTGGGAAAATAGATAGTCGAAAGGCACGACTTGTAGCACGTGGTTTTAACCAGAGAGAAAACATTGATTACAATGACACGTTCGCCCTGGATGGCGGTGGATTAATTAGTTTTGAGACAAAGAAACAAAGAGTTGTGGATTTGTCGACGGCAGAAGCCGAATATATGTCAATGACAGAAGCAACTAAAGAAGCACTGCATTTGAAGCAACTTCTGGCAGATATTGGAGTTTTACAACAGACCGTCATAATATACAATGACAATTTGGCTGCACAGAAGTTAGCAAGCAATTTAATGACCGGAAAGAGATCAAAGCACATCAGTATTAAAGAGCATTTCATAAAAGATTGTGTCCAGAAGAAATTGATAACTGTACGATACAAGGATACAGATGTTATGGAAGCGGATCTCTTAACCAAAGCTTTAGCCACAGCCAAGGCTGTTGAGACTTATGAAAATGATTGGAGTCACTCAGACTTGTGCTCAGACCCCATAGTCATCGTGAGGGGGAGTGTTATATATAATCTCTGTAGATATAAACTCTATGAATATTTTAGTGTAGGTTTCTATAGAGACAAGTTGTTGTTTTGTTGACGTATAGCGGATAAAATAAAAGTATGTAGTAATTGCTTGAAAATAATTGTTTAATTTATTGGTGGCTTAATATGATACCAATGTACTCGTAGAACAATGCGACTTACTCGAACATATATAATTAACAGTATTTCTACTAATGTAAATTTAGTTGATAAGTCTTGGACAACCTCTAGTTTAAACTAAGAGGTAAGACAAAAGCTAGCCCTATCCAAATTAAAATAGTTTATCAAAACATGCAGGGCCTGGACGGCAAAGAGTTAGAAATTGAACTTTTTTTATTACATGAAGATATAAACATTTTATGTATAACTGAGCACTGGCTTAAAGATTATCGGTTAATTTTTAATATAAAAAACTTTCAGCTTTCCAGTGCTTTTACTAGAACAAATGCAATTCGCGGCGGATCCTTAATATTTGTTAATTACAGTAAACATAAGATTACGGAACGAAAGGATGTAGTTTCCCTTTCTATTGAACGCGTTATTGAGCTGTCATGTGTCGAGTTAGAGAAATTTATAATTGTTTGTGTATATCGACCTCCTTCTGGTAATTCTAGTGTCTTTGAAGCCACTATGGAAGACGTTATTAAGAAGATTTGTAAATCTAAAAAGAAAATAGTAATTTGTGGGGATTTTAATGTAAATTTATTAGACAGTCATACAACTAGTGTAAGATTAATCTCGTTATTTAAATCATTTGATTTGGATTACCAATTTAGAGAACCGACTAGAGTTACAGCAACCACTGCAACCTGCTTAGACAATTTTTTTTGTAACTTTGCACCTGAGTCTAAGTCCATACTAACTAATTAGATCACTGTGGGCAAAAAATTGCTTTCACTGAATATGGACACCCTAACTCAGAAGAAATATCTTGTAGGCCAGTGACAGAGAAACGGGTTAAAATTTTCAAACATAACGTAACTGCAAAACTTGCATGTTTACCATTTATACAGGAAAATCCAGATGCTCTTTACAAGCATTTTTTTGATCTAATAAACGGTGAATTTAATAAAACTTTCTCTATTAAAAAGTTTAAAACTAATATTTCAATGAAATTTGGGGATTAGGCTACAGCTGGTTTGCATAAAAGTAGGGCTAAGTCATAATGACTTATATGAGCAGAAAAAATATAATAATAGTCCAAGTTTTCTAGAGTATATCAAAAGGTATTCGAAAACTTTTAGGAAGGCTTGCGCATGTGCCAAGTCATTATTTATTAGTGAAAAAATTAAAAAGTCTGATAATAAAATAAAGGCAACATGGCACTGTATTAACCGTGAAACTGGTAAAATAAAGCCACGTGATACTAAGTTTTCTTTAAGAATAGGCAACAGCATTTTAAGTGAAGACAATAAAGTTGCTGATGCTTTTGAACGGTTTTTTACAAAAAATACCAATTGCCACAACTATGTTACTCAACTCTTCACCGAGCAATGCAGAAATTCTGTTAAAAAAGTATGTACCCATGTGTAATGAAGTGTTCAAATTTAAACACGTAAACTGTAAAGACGTACTAAAATCCTTTAAACCTTTAAAAATAAAAAAAACACTTGTGATTTGTGGGATATTTCAACAAAAATTATTAATAATATTATCGAGTCCATTGCGCCTTTTCTTGCAGTCATATTCAATAGCTGTGTTGACGAAGGAGTTTTTCCAGATCTCATGAAGCATAGCAAAGTTCTGCCACTTTTCAAATCAGGTTGTAAAGATGACCCGAGCAATTTCAGACCTATTTCGATTTTCCCTACTCTTAGTAAAGTTTTTGAAAAACTTATTTTAGATCAACTCGGCTCCCACTTCGCTATAAACCACCTTTTTCACAGTGAACAGTATGGTTTTACCAAGGGAAGGTCTACTACTGATGCAGGTGTAGCTCTGCTAAAACACATATTTGAGGCTTGGGAGGGATCGCAGAATGCTATTGGGGTGTTTTGTGATCTCTCCAAGGCTTTTGATTGCGTTGAATACAACACCCTTTTAATAAAGCTAAAACACTATGGAGTGCACTCGGATGCCTTGAAATTGATTCAATCATATCTCAGCTGCAGAATCCAAAAAGTTAGCGTGAATGGATCCATATCATCCGGATCTTCTGTGCTAATGGGGGTTCCACAAGGGTCAATACTAGGTCCATTTTTATTCTTAATTTATATTAATGATTTACCATTTTATGCGGAAAACTTTTGCAATATTGTTTTGTTTGCTGACGATACATCTTTGATATTTAAGACTGATCGAAATAAAAATAGTTTTGATGACATCAACAGTGCCTTAACAAATGTGTTGAATTGGTTTACTACTACTAATCTTCAATTAAACTCGAAGAAAACCAAATGTATAAATTTTACTCTACCTAACGTAAAGAATATTATAGTAAATATAATTAAACTGAATGGTGAACTGTTGGACCTTGTTGATTCAACAGTTTTCATAGGTATTACCTTAGATTCAAAAATACAGTGGTACCCTCACATTAGCACCCTTGCGGAGAGACTTAGTTCAGCTGCTTACGCTGTTAGAAAAATTAGGCATTTTACAGACGTGGAAACTGCTCGATTAGTCTATTTTAGTTACTTTCACAGTGTTATGTCCTATGGTATTTTACTTTGGGGTAGAGCAGCAGATATAGAAACCATTTTCATTTTACAGAAAAGAGCAATAAGGTCCATATATAACCTAGGATCACGTGACTCCCATAAGGAGCTGTTTTAAGAAATAAATATTCTTACAGTTGCATCACAATTTATTTATAACTGTATTGTTTACGTGCGTCAAAACATATATCATTTTAAAAAAAATTGCGATATACACAAACTAAATACTAGAAATAAGTATAAACTTCTAATTCCTAAATTTCGACTTCAGAAAGTTTATGGATCATTTATAGGACAAAGTGTCTTATTTTACAATAAAATCCCGAACGAAGTTATAATTTTGCCCTTACAAATTTAAGACACATGTTAACCCTTTACCGCATACGGTATCATATATGATACATTAAGAGATTAATAATTTTTAAGCCTTGTATAGAATGTGTTGATGGCTGATATGTATACTATGATTGTATCCGAACAAGAAGAAAGCATTGGCAGTTTTATATCTTGTATGTGGTTTGTCATTTCTGTCACAGAACCTAGCAAACCGCCATTTCTGACAGTGAGTATGGTTTGTGAATTGAAAAATGCCTCTTTTCGCTATTTTTTCGCTCATCTTTTTTTTTGTGTTAGTTTAGTGTTAGTTAGTTAGTTAGTTAGTTTAGTGTTAGTTAAATTATTTTAGTGCAAACTAAAAGTATAATGGATCTCAAGAAGTTTTACGGAAAAACATGTAAGTAATAGCGAATTCTTCTTGACGAAAACCAGTCTAGAACTTTGTATCTGAAATGATACTCTATGCAGTTAAGGTCAATTTTCGTTTTCAAATATGATACTTCATGCATTAGAGTTGGTATCATTGCTCGGTCAGATATGAGACTAGACTAGACTACATGCATTCATAGGTACATCCCATGTAATAAAAAATATGTTTTTTTTTGGTGATTTGGTATTCTTATTTACCGCTAGTATAAAACTTTGGAATTTATGTAGATAACTATTTGCTATTTTATTTATTTTCAGGTATACTCAATTGGGGCGACAAACGGCAGGGATGCAAAAATTTCTCACGCATGTCCTACATTTACTGCAGTAAATGCCAATGTTTTTTTGGCTTAAACAAAGAAAGTAATTGTTTTAAGGATTTTCATCTCGTTTTTAATTAAATATTCCCTTAAAATATCAATATTTTTCCTTTAATAAAAGAAATATTTATATACAGTCGTGGTCAACTAATTAGGGACATTCAAGATAGTGAAGAGCAATAACCGGTTATGTACATATAAATATAAAACCCTATTGATTTTTCAGCACCTATTATTTGCATAATTTGGTCCGATTACTATACTATAAATGGCTGTAAATAAGAGAATAATTAAATAGAAAAAAGTATTTAATATCAAAGGTTGAACATGTATTAAATTTTAAGGTATAATTATGTAGCTGGACATTTAATTAAGGACAGTAAAGTATAATGATGAATAGAGTTAAACAAAACGAATAATCTCCAGTATTATAATATTTTTAAAAGCTCCATTTTATTACGTGTAAAATCAGTACCCAGTAGCAAAACCTTTGTTAGTAATTACCGCTTGACACCGATGTGGCATAGACATTATCAGTTTCTGACATGTTTCGATAGGAATGTTTGCCCATGCCTCACAAAAAGCTTGATTAAGTTGATCTAAAGTTGTGGTACGATAAGTTGAAACTTTTTTCTTGATTTCGTGCCAAAGGTGCTCAATTGGGTTGAGGTCCGGGCTATTTGCTGGCCAATCTAGCACCGATACTGACTGACTGGTAAGAAACGACTTGACTGAACGGGCGGTATGTTTCGGGTCGTTATCATGCTGAAACGTCCATATAATAGGGAGATGCTCCTCAGCATAGGGAAGCATAGTTTCCTCCAATATTGTTTTGTATTGATGTTGGTCTAAGTTACCCTGAACTTTTCTCACAGGTCCCACTCCACGTCCAGAAAATGAACCCCAAATTTTAATGTTTCCACCGCCATGTTTCACCTGCTTTTTTGTGAATCTTGGATTCATTTCCGCTTTTACAGGACGCCGTACGTATTGCCTTCCATCTGAAGAAATTAAATTAATCTTGGTCTCGTCAGAGAATAATACATGTTGCCATTGGGCGTAGGTCCAATGTCCATATTTACGTGCAAACGCCAAACGAGCATTTCTATGTTCTTTCTTCAACAACGGTACTTTGCGAGCCACTCTTCCGAACAACCCTGCTTCTACCAGACGTCGTCGAACGGTCCTCGCTGATACACCAGCTCTTTCGTCTGCCCCAAACACTTCGTGTTTAATTAAAATAGAGCCTAGAAACGGATCTTTCTTAGCTAACCTGGTTATCATTCTATCTTCTTGCGGAGTTGTTTTTCTCGATCTTTTTGTCCTGGGCACATTTAAAGCTGTGTTATTGCGCCTGAAATGTTGCACTGCATTGCATACCATAGTTTTTGAACAATTTAAATGTTCTGCTATCCCTCGGTATGACCAACCACGCTCGACAAACTTCGTGATAATTGTTCGTAGTGTTGGATCGCAACTTTTATTTTTGCCCATATTTCTTCAAAATAATTCTCAAAACTTAAAATTAAAAATCTGGATTGCCGCCAAAACTACCACAAAACAATAAAAGAAGAAATAAAAAAGTATTGAGATTCAAATTTTGAAAATAGAACGCAATATCTCAGTGTCCCTAATTAAATGGCCAGCCAGCATTCTTTGAACAAATAGCACACTGATAATCTATCAGCTATACTGTAAAGAGGTTTAATGTTTAAGAAGTTGTTATTGTTTGTATAATCGGGCACATCAATGACTAATTATACTTACGTGTAAAAGATATGGAATATTGTTAAGACTCGTTGGAAAATAAAAAATAAATTCACAATTTGGCTTAACTAGAGATTGTCCCTAATTAGTTGACCACGACTGTATATATAAATAAATAAAAACACTTACCTTAACTGCATGTTGTATCATATAAGATTTATTACCTCGACTGCATGTTGTATCAATTTTGGGTTTCAGGTCTATTATTTTGGTATTTAATGATCAAAACAAAAAAATATTTTTTTCTAGTGCATCTATTAGGCCGTAGAATCACGTAAATTAATTTGAGCCAAATCAAAAAATACATGCGGTAAAGGGTTAAGGACAGACTTTTAGAAAAGGGCTATTACACTGTAAGCGATTACATCAATGACAAAAATGCATGGAATTAACATTCCTCTAGTTTCGCCGAATTGTTCTAATGCGATCATAGTGCCCGAGTAAAACTTTTAGATTCACTTTTGTTTTTATCTTTTATTTTATTATATAATTGTTTTATATAACTGCTTTATTTTATGATTATTGATTGTATAATTTGGTAACGACATATGTTTTTGTAAATGTCGTTACTTCTATATTATTGTTTAATAATAGTACATTATGATATAAGTGCGGTAAGTTGAAAATTACAGCAGAGGCGATATTGCTAGCCCGAGCCGTAGGCGAGGGCTACAAGAAAGCAGAGGCTGTAATTATCAAAGCGCACGTATGTCATACGACGTTTTATAACATATTTGCGAGGAAAACACATTTTCTGAAAATGACTGCGTGTTTTTGTTGCTTTTCTAGTGTATAATTTTTGGTAAGCCAACATGTATTTTTCTTTGGACTTAGATGGTTATAGGCTGTCAATAACATTTTGTGCTTCACTTATTATTTCCGGTGGTGTAGACGTAAGTTAAGTTCTTTATTACTAAAACTAGACATATTTATTTTTAAACTTTCAAAGTAATTATTGTACAAGAAGCCGCTGTTTGAATCGACAAAATATAAGTATGTGAAAGGTAGGAAGTCATACCATCCCATCAATTGGGTGTCGTAAATGGCGACTAACGGACTAAAGACTGCATAGAGCTGCGATGGGCTCATCAAAATAATACTACCAACCCCTTTCTTCACTTGGGTGTCGTAAAAGGCGACTAACGGACTAAAGACTGCATATACATCCAACAGCATAGAGCAGCGATGGGCTCATCAAAATAATACTACCAACCCCTCTATTTCCTTCGGTGTCGTAAAAGGCGACTAACGGACTAAAGACTGCACATTCATTCAACAGCATAGAACGGCGATGGGCTCATCAAAATAATACTACCAACCCCATTCTTTCCTTCGGTGTTGTAATGGCGACTAACGGACTAAAGACTGCACATACATTCGACAGCATAAAACAACGATGGGCTCATCAAAATAATACTACCAAACCCCTCTTTTCTCTTCGGTGTCGTAAAAGGCGACTAATGGACTAAAGACTGCACATACATCTAACAGCATAGAGCGGTGATGGGCTCTTCAAAATAATAATAGGTACCATCCCCTCTCTTCTCTCGGGTGTCGTAAAAGCGACTAACGGGCTACAGGCTCACCATCTAAGTACTTGTGCAGACTGTGCAGTTGTTTCTTGCTGAAGCGTGGACTGTGTGGGCGTGGTCTGTGTTGTCCATAGATTCAAATTATTACTAATTTTACATTACCGCACTAGTGTGTTATTACTAATTTTACGTTACCGCACTAGTGTGTAATAAGCTACATTACGATGCTGAAATCGGTGTAATAAGAGCCACTTTACGAGCAAATGTGTTATAAATTTTATAACACATTTGCTCGTAAAGAAGCTCTTATTACACTGATTTCAGTATCGTAATGTAATAAGTTTCGCACTAGTGCGGTAATGTAATTTAAAAATTAGTAATCATTTGAATTTAAAGACAACATAGGCCTTTAGCCCGTTAGTAGCTTTTACGACACCCACGGGAAGAGAGGGGTTGGTAGTATTATTTTGATGAGCCCATCGCCGCTCTATGCTGTTGAATGTATGTGCAGTCTTTAGTCCGTTAGTCTCCTTTTAAGACACCCAAGGGAAGAGAGGGGTTGGTAGTATTATTTTGATGAGCCCATCGCCGCTCTATGCTGTTGGATGTATGTGCAGTCTATAGTCCGTTAGTCGTCTTTTACGACCCCGAAGGGAAGAGAGGGGTTTGTAGTATTATTTTGATGAGCCCATCGCCGCTCTATGCTGTTGGATGTATATGCAGTCTTTAGCCCGTTAGTCGCCTTTTACGACAACCAAGGGAAGAAAGGGGTTGGTAGTATTATTTTGAAGAGCCCATCGCCGCTCTATGCTGTTGGATGTATGTGCAATCTTTAGTCCGTTAGTCTCCTTTTAAGACACCCAAGGGAAGAGAGGGGTTGGTAGTACTATTTTGATGAGCCCATCGCCGCTCTATGCTGTTGGATGTATGTGCAATCTTTAGTCCGTTAGTCTCCTTTTAAGACACCCAAGGGAAGAGAGGGGTTGGTAGTACTATTTTGATGAGCCCATCGCCGCTCTATGCTGTTGGATGTATGTGCAGTCTTTAGTCCGTTAGTCGCCTTTTACGACACCCAAGGGAAGAGAGGGGTTGGTGGTATTATTTTGATGAGCCCATCTACGCTCTATGCTGTTGGACAAAGAAAAATATATGTTGGCTTACCAAAGATTCATGCACTAGAAAAACAACAAAAAAACGCAGTCATTTTCGGAATATTTTTTTCCCCTCACAAATATGTTATAAAACGTCGTATGGCATACGTGCGCTTTGATAATTACAGCCTCTGCTTTCTTGTAGCCCCCGCCTACGGCTCGGGCTGGCAATATCGACTCGGCTGTAATTTTCATCTTACCGCACTTATATCATAATGTCCTAGTACCTACTTAATTAGATCTATGACACTGTAAAGTAACATTGTTACTTAGAGGGAGAAAAAAGTAAGGCCTCCTGAGTTTCTTGCCAGCTCTTCTCGGTCGAAGGCTCTCCCAAAATCCGAACTGGTGGTAGATTGGTTAGGTAGGTAGATTAGGTAGGTAGAGTAGAATATGGTCTGTGCCAGCTAGATGTGCATGAAGGGTCATTTACCCCACTTGTACCAGTGGGGTGCTGCAGTTTAGGTACGTTCGGCCGGCGTGCCTTCCAGGAAGGCCGCCTAGGCGTATGACAGTAAAGGTTGCCGCTCGGCTCGCACGCTCCACGTCGCGCGTCGTCGCTATTTCTCTCTTGCGGCTTCTCTCTTGCTTTCTCGATGGTACGACGCCGACGGTACGGGATGGGTATAACAGCGAAGCGGCGCGTTTTATAGGTTTTATTGCCTATATGTATAGACTTTATAGGATTCTCTGCTAAGGACAATGGGCAAAAATGTATGGAACTTGGTCCGGGATGAGACTGGTCCTCCGCTGGTGGGACTTGTGGGGGGTGAGGGTGCGTGCTTGTCGTATGATTTTTGCAGGGTATTGTCGGGGTCCGACCCGGGTTTTTTTTTTGTGGTCACATTAACCTGACGGGGGTGAAGGAGCGGGTGGGAGGGGTGGGGAGGGGGGCAATTAGTGGCAAAGAAACGAGATACCGTATCTTATTTAGACAGGCACAAACATGTCCAAACATGCGCCACACATAACATAAAATCTCATTATTAATGGTCAGTTTAACTTGGCCATAGGGGGGGATCCCGGGACGGATTTGAATGGTCTTTTGCCGGAATCATATGGCAAGTGTGGGCTTTTATTTCCCGCGGGTCTCATCGGTGGAGGATCTGGTCTCAGCTCTTGGGCCACTTTTGCCCATTGTCTTTTATCTGCGAATTATTTGTCTTTCGTTGAGTACAAAAATTAAATGTAAAGTATAGTATCAGTAGTATAGAGTCATAATATTGAAAAAACATTACAAAAAGGAGTCCCTTAGGGTTTTTTTTTTCCTATCGAGTGAAGTTCATTGGATCTTGTAACTTGTAACTGAATGAGACTTTGAATAGATTGGATCCTTAACTAATACATACTTTTTTTCCAGAATATATACCATTTTTTTCTATGTCTCATTAGATGGTTTGAAAAAACTCAAAGCGCGATCTATCTAGCCTTACCTCGTAATCCCTACCCTAAAGCCTGCGCTCCTGACGGACGTCAAATCGATATCGAGTCGGCTGTGCTTATCGGAATATGAACGCTCGGGTCACGCGATGGGTTTCGGTTTCGCGTGGGGGTCGTTGGAGGGTGAACCTTCTGTACGGTAGTAATATTAGTTATTGTGTGCTTGTACCAAGACGAAAAACGAAACAATTATAAAATACACAAATTTATGCTTATTCATTATTGACGTTTTTTTTATGCTTAAGTTTTTATAAAAAAAGATATTTGAATGATTAAAAATGTGAATTAAAAATGTCAACCTTATTGGTTAGGTACTAATGTTTTCCAAAACTCGTTTCAGCCGTTACTTTATTTTACTTCAAAAACTACAATTTCTATTACTTACCACATTATCAATACGATAATTGGAAATCATATTAAATTTTATTCCATTAAGTAATAAGTTATTACTTAATGGAATAAAATTTAATATGATTTCCAATTATCGTATTGATAATGTGAACTTAAGTTATTACTAATAACTTAAGTTAACAATTCATTATGATTTATCATTTTTCACCTTTCATCCCAAAAAAACGATAAATTACCACAGACATATAATGTCTGTGTAAATTACCTATAAATTTTAGCCGTTTGTGTCGCTAGGGGAGAGACACTTGCCCGCTATTTTTTCTCGTACCAGGATACGTATGTTTACACAATTCTATGACCACGGCTTATATTTCGGTTCGACGCGATTCTGTTTCGGCGTGCAGGTACTGGGGGGGGGTAGCGATGCGCATTTGTCTGGCACAGACTATAAGCTCGTTAGATTAGTTGTTAAGTCTTAACTATAAATTAGTTAACTGTTTTTTTTATTATTATTTGTATTGACGTCATTAAGTGCCTGTAAAGGTTTACATTGAATAAATAATTTGACTTTGACTTTGACTTTGCGAAGTCACAACTAGATTGTTTGCTACACGCGTTAGAGCCAGCTCGCTCCAACTGTATTAGTCTGTGGCTGCCACACTGTGGCAGGCGCTAGACGCAACAATACTTGTGTATTCTGTGTTCTATTATAAATATGCTTTCATGTGTGCTAAGGTACTGTCATCGAATTTCGTAATGTCAAACGAATCACTTTTACCTGTAAATATGCACTAACACAATTGTTCAGAAAGACGATAAATTATTATTTTAGCACTGCAGCGCGTTTTTGTTTTAACTTTTAAAAAAATAGCACAAGTCCTTTGGCTTGGGATAGCTCCTCTAGTACGTAGTACATTACGTATTAAGTAACTCAATGAGTTAAATTTTAATGAAAGCAAAAGTAAGTAGGTATACAGAATTAACCTAGAATTATTTATGATTGTATTAGTTGTTCAGAGTAAAATGTAAAATAATAGACGAGAACAATAAAAGAAAATAAGTTAAGTATCAAAATGATAAATTCAAGTACACAAAACATACCTTTACATCATCACTTTTCAAATTCTCTCAAGAAGTCCGCGTGAGACTTAGAGCATTCATGCTCTAAGGCGTGAGACCTCAGTAAAGTCCCACATCTTTACTGAGGTAAGGACACAAGGGGTTTGGGGGAATATCAAATAACATTCATCATCTTAATCACCACTCATAATCATCTAGGGAAAAAAGAAATAAAAAAAACGAATGACTAGGCAGTATGGCAAAGAGTAGTGCTATTAAAAATGCAGTATGGTCTCTGATCTTAGCCTGTTCCTTCACGGAACAATTAAAAATGGATGATTAACTGTCATGTGTCATCCATCTGATGAAAACATTTTGATTTGAGATCCTTGTTCGCTTTTGGAGATGTGACGATTTGTGATTGAATTTCAGCATTAGTGTTAGAGAAAAGAAATCAGTTGAAACCAGCTGCTCAGATTTATTATTAGCAAGTTTAATTGATGTGATAAAAATGTCGAAGTGGGTTGGTTATGCCGTTTCTGTCAACTGCGGTGAACCTCTAGGTTGTTATCAAGGGACTATAGTGGAAGCAGATGGTAGTACAATTACCCTCACTAAAGCCTTTAGAAATGGCTTTCCATATCCAAAATCTAAGGTTACGCTTAAGTAAGTGTCTGTGGAATTTTCGTAGTCTTTTTTATTGGTACTTTCGTAATTATTCTTGTGAAAACCATTCTAGGTATAACCATAATCCTTTTTCTTGTCAGTTCAGCAGACATAAAAGAGTTGAAAATTATTGAGGCAAGGGCTGAACCCAGTGAGCAGACCCATAGCACAGTTGCTGTCTCAAAGAACAACAAGAGATGTCAACGCGCCACTGTCTGTGAAAATTTACAGGCTAATCCTACTAGCTCAGGTCGGTGTAAACTTCCCACAAGTGTGAATATTGTTTGAATGGAAGTGAGAAATGTTTTTTTAAACAAGATTTAGTTTTGTACCTAGTCTTAAAACTGTTAAGAGGAGTAATCTGAGAATGATTGTGGACAGGCAATCAGTCAAATGTGAATCCAGGCAGCAGCAAAGGTACCAGTTCCCGTGGCCCAGGTCCCGGACCAGGCCCCGCCCGCAGCAAGCCTATCGACATCCAAGCCACCCGCACCACCAAGAACAACACTCACTCAGGTTGCTCACCCCATCACCATATATTCAATGCTATGTTGTTTTATTTTATTATTTTTAATACAATTAGAAAGCAGCCCTCAGTTGGTGTTATCATATTGTTATTATTTGTTGTGATATTTCTATGGTAATGATTTTTAAGGTTGATTCACACATATCAGTGAAGTCACAGTTCCATCACCGTTACCGCTCAGTTCAATATCAGTGCTTCAGTATTGCATCAGTGATTCAATTCACACATGTCAGTACTGCTTCAGTGAAAATGTGTCCGTCGTCAAGTATCGTCCTGCATTTTGCCGGCAGTGTTGCCAACGGTTAAGCTTGCTACCCACCAGATTCGACTTCTGAAACCACCAGACATTACCAAATTTTTGTATCAAAACTTTTTACTGAGTGGTTGAGTGATTTCGCCTACTGAAAATTAAATTATTTTAGTCCACTAGAAAAACCACCAGCCACTAAAAGCAATATTTCGCCACTAAGAGGGGAGTCGAAACCTCCACTTTTAGTGAAAAATCCACTAAGTTGGCAACACGGTTTGCCGTCAAAATACCCTCCGTAATTGCCGGTGACGGCACTGAGACTGAGAGCACTGTGTCTTCACTGACACTGATAAGTCGGGATACGTTCATAGAGAATGTATGAAAGAATATTTTTCACTGTGCCAGTACTGTGCCGGAACTGTGACTTCACTGATATTGACCTTTAATAATTACTTTTTGCTAATGTTGTAACAGCAAACACATACTGCATCTTTATTTTTATTTCTTTATTTTAATAGGATGTTAGGTAGAGATTTTGCATGATGGTAGTTTGTGGGCTCATTCAATTATCTATCTAGAGGTGCAAATGAAGTTACTTAGTAGAATCTGTGGGCAAGTCGGTTTTAAATAAAATTAGAGATGTTAAAGGTAAGCGTAATGAGGATCTTATGACTAAAAGATATAGTAAGTTATTCCGTTGAACGCGTTTGCGAAATAGCTAGTGCAGAGATAGACGCTTTTCTAATAGTATATATTGTATAATGTACATCTTCGACTTGTCTGGAATGTAAATGCAGTATCTTTGCAGACGACACAAAAATATTTGGAAATCCCACCACAGACTATGATCGCCTACAAAGTGACCTAGACAAGATTGCAAGCTGGTCTGGGGAGTGGCTACTTAGCTTAAACAGCTCCAAGTGTTCTGTGCTCCATATAGGTAAAAACAACCCACAGGAAACCTATATGCTGGGCAGCAGTCAGTTACAGCCTATAAAAACACAAACAGATTTAGGTGTCATCATCGCAGATGATCTTAAATGGGCCAGCCATATCCATATACCATAGCCATAACCAAGAAGACTAACAGTCTCGTCTATCTCGTCAGAAAGGCATTCTGAGTACTTACACCGGAGATGGTCACCAAGATCTACAAGACCTTCATCAGACCCATCTTGGAATATGGCTTCCAATTGTGGAACCCGTACTTCATAAAAGACATAGATTTGCTTGAAAAAGTTCAAAGAAGGATCACTAAAATTTCAAGAAGACTAAAGAACCTTGATTACGAGGAAAGGTTAAAGATTTGGGATTAAAGGGGCTACCACACTGTTGTAAACAAGCCTTTCCCACCAGGTCACCTTGGCGGGAGACTCGTTTACAACTTGTTGTGAACGAGCTTCCACTTGGTTTGCCACAGTCCACAGTGTTGCCACTTTTAGCAGGATCCTGCTTTATTAGTATTTTTAAGAGTAAAATTTAGGCTACAGCAGGATGTTAAGCATTATCGTAAAATTTAGCATATTTGACATATTTTGTTTTTTTTGCGAATTTAAATAGCGCTATTGGCATCCCTTCCTTGATATACCTAAGTAGTGAGGCAATTTAAAAAAAATGATTAATTTACTGGAGAAAAACGCGATTAAATTTATATAATTATTAGCTAAATATGAGCTTTAAAGATGTAAAAAATACCGCGCTGTACGTACATTAATATATACGAACTTGGCTTTTTCCAGTAACCACGTTGTATGTAGGTTGTAGGTTGAAGATAGCGGTTTGTGTGTAATGGTGTTTAAGGCAGTGGCAACACAGCGGTTTTCAACGCGCGCCCGCAAACTAAGGTCGTGGAAAGGTTGACCGAAATGTCGTTGAAAACAACCTACCACACTGTTGTAAACGGCTGTTGTAAACGTTGGTTTACAACAGTGTGGTAGCCCTTTAACAAGCCTAAAAGATCGAAGAGAGCGAGGGGACTTGATTGAAGCATGCAAAATGGCATAGCCATTATGACATACGAGACTTTGACAAGATGCTCATCCGCAACAAGAATCCACACTTACGAGGGCACAGCCTTAAGCTAGCAAAAACGAGATCTTATAATAACCCGCACAAGTATTTCTTCTGTAACCGAGTGGTAGAAATGTGGAATAAGTTGCCTGAAGAAATAGTGACAGCCAAAAATACAAACCAATTTAAGAACAGACTAGACGTGTATCTCAAAAATAAAATATAATGTATTGCCATTTACAATGTAATGGGATACCGGCATTTATCAGTTGTCTTAACTGCCTGCCTGAATAATAAATAATAATAATATTTATCGACCGCCTTCAGGCAATTTTATGTCTTTCATTAGAATATTTACTTGACAAGATATTTGCCTGCAATAAATCCATTGTTGTATGTGGTGATTTTAACATAGATTTACTTGCTGAGTCTGGGGATAAGGAAAACTTTATTTCATTGCTAAAATGTTATGACTTAGATTATGTTTTCAATGAGCCAACTCGAATCACACCTCAATCAGAGACATGTATTGATAATATTTTTGTAAATTGTGAAATCAAAAGTGAGGAACTGATAAATGGGGTACCCTCTGACCATAAAGCTCAAAAGATAGAGTTATTTTGCAAGGAAAAATTGTCGAAAAATAAAGTAATTACTTATAGGCCCTAGTAATGATATAATATTATTCACCTTGGAAACATACCAAATCCGACATGCTCGGTCCTACTATGGAGAACATGACTGTGCGTTTCGTTTCTTCCAGATTATCAGAGTATCGCTTAAGAGGTAGTGGAGATAATACGTTGATGAGAGGGAAAATTAAATCCAGACACATTTCAAGAAAACAATACTATGTATATAATATATTAATAGAAAATAATGTGTCTGGAAGGGAAGGAATAACAGAATATTGTTGCAGTTGTTTAGTAGGTTAGGTCGTCGAACGATTGGATGCTGTTCACATGTCATGATGACCGTCGTGTAGTACCTTGGGTGGGCCAGGCACCAAGATAACATAATAGCAGCACCAGCAGGTTTTTTAGATAGTGTAGTTAAAAGAGACGATTTTGAATAAATCTTTGTATCATTCATACTTAGTGTTTTATATAAAAGCATTCTCTTTGTTTCATGTCAAATACCATTTATTACATTTCTCTTATCACTATTTACGTAGATAACAGATAGTTAAGGTCAACTTAAGTTAAGAATTCAATCTAATAGATCGTTAAAATGTTATTCTAACCCCAAAAGCTCAAAAATTTTAAAAAATTATATCTCGGATTTGTAAAGTTTTATATTGAATATGGAATTAGGACACTGATTCTAATTATGTTAGGTATATAATCAACACAAAATTAATAATGCCCATTGTCATTAAATATCAGGTCCAGCTAGTATGGGATTTGGCCGATGTCCTTTATTAGCATCAAAATTATAAAGTCTAAAGATAAAGTCAAGACTACTTGGAAAATTATTAAGTAATTCAGAAACTTGCAAAGTGATTAAAAATGAGTCAGGCTTTCTGCTTAAGTTAAATGATGAGCTTATTAAAGATAATCTTAAAGTTGCTGACATTTTTAAATCCTTTTTTGCCAATATACCTATTGAAACAACTCGACATTTAGAATTGTCCTCTACTGTAGCACAAAGTTTATTAAAACTTAATTTTAATAAAAAAGTACCAATCTTGAATTTTAGAGATATAACATATTTAGACATAATAAAAACGTACAAAAGCTTGAATAAGAAAAGAACGGAAGATTTATGGGGTCTCTCTGTGACAGTTTTGGAGCCTATTATAGAAGTAATTGCACCGTTTTTAGCAGGAATATTTAACCCTTTCACGGGCAGTACAGTTGAAAATTTTTCATTGCTTTTCAACCTTATTCCAAGAGCATAAGGTTCAATATTTGGTGGCAATATAGCTGCCATTGCCTTCGAAAGGGTTAATAAATGTATCGAAGTAGGTTCATTTACAGATTTAATGAAAAATAGTAAAGTAACTCCCATTTTTAAATCAGGTTATAAAGGAGACCTTTCCTCTTCATAAACAACTACGGTCACCCATGTACCTAAGATTCAAAGGTACCAAAATGTAGGAAAAAAATCGTGGATTCCAGAAATATATGTATTATATTTTTTAATTCATTTGTACCACCTAAAAATATCATTAGAAAGGTTTGATGGCTTGAACCTTGGATTAATTTAACTGGCAAGCAAAACTCTCTCGCTGTCGGGTGCGTTTCGTTACCTTACTTTAAGGGCCAACTAATTATTAGATAAAAGTCATAAAGTAACTTATTTTTATTGCTTTTAGCAAAAACATGATATAAAAACAAAATGGTAACAAAAATAAGTGTTTATAACTGTTACGAATTATTTTGGGGGTTTAATTATTTTATCAGCCTAGGGAAATTGCTAAAATGCAACATTCCAAGGCCGTGTAAAACGAATTAAAAGACTGTCAAACATAACATATTGTCAAACATTCAGATTAAAACAAAAAGGGAAGATACGGCATGCCCCTACTTGTAGTCATTCAAAATATAGTCCTACTCAACTACATAAGCAAACACTCACACACGCACACCTATAATGCCGGCACTTCACTTGGCGTATCGTGTTCGCGTATTTGCATTATTTGTCCGAACACGGCAATGTGTAGACGGCCTATTTGTATATATTTGCTTTATTTGCACGAATAAGGCAAACAACGCAAATAGCGAATAAGCGTTTCCGTCCACTTGTCGGTTTTTGATCACACATCAAAGGAATCAAATACGGCAAATATTTGCGTCGGCCGTCCACACTTGGTTCTGTTCAGAAGCGCGCGTGCGGCTGTCCTGTTCAGACGTGTTCAGTTTTTTATACGTAAATATAGTAAAATGGATTGGACAAACGAAACCGTATTGCGATTTTTGGAATTAAACCAAATGCATCCTAGTATTTGGGACCCCAAAAATGCCTCTCATAAAAACAAAAACCGACAACGTTGCATGGATCGATATTCAAAATAACTTAGAAGAACCCTGCACAATAAAAAAACCGGTGTTGGCAAGCCGCATTCAGGTAAATGTATTAAGCTGCTGCCACTGACACGTCCATCACTGTTGCATACAATTTGTTTGTGAACAAGCAAATATTGTGAATATTTGCGTTATTTGCCCGTATAGTCCATGTGTGGATGGCTTGTTTGACGCCAAGTGATGTGCCAGATTATTTGGGCAAACACAACGATATCGCCACACGAACACGATACACCATGTGAAGTGCCGGCATAAAGTGTAAATCGAGCGAGCGAAACAAAGCGGTAAGTTTCAACGTCAGCGCGAGGGAGTCAGCGAGTAGCGCGTTGACGTCTCGGTCGCTTCGCAACAGACGAGTACGTACGACCGATTCCGACGCCACTGCGGAGTAGCGTCTTTCTCTTTTTCACACAGTAGAATATCTGCAATAGTGCGATGTAGCCTGTTCGCTCGGCAAATTGTGACTGAAGTGAAATTGTGCCTTTAGGCTTAATTTTGGCGGCTCACTCACGAGACGCTAATGCCGTATCTTCCCTTTTTGTTTTAATCTAAGGTCAAACATCTCGAAACCCCAGAACAGAACAATCTACTCTAGCGAGATCCACAAACAGGATCACCATCACAAAAAACTCTAAATAATATATGACAAAAAAACCAGTATAACCTCAGAATAATAACTAAAGCACTGAAGGAGTGCTATGACATTTGGGTGTGCACTCCGTTTGGTCACCATTCGAATTACATTTGTCTAAGTCGCTTCTCAGAATAATAACTAAAGCATAGGAGTGCTATTATGACATTTGGGTGCTATGACATTCCAATTACATTTAGGTCGTTTTGAATTCGGTATTTTATATAGTGACCGGTTTTTTTTCGCTGGACATTTGACGTTTTTGTCAACTTATTTTGTTTCTTTTTTTTCAATGTTTATTGCCCATTTGAAAAAAGTAGGACAACTATACGAGTCACATTTGGACTCCTTCTACGCTTTAGTCTCAGAACAATAACTAAAGCATTATTGCTCTGAGGCTTTGCATAATAATAGACGAGTATAACAGTTGTCACTGTCATATTTTCGCCCTCTATTTGCACGTTTCGTTTCATGTTTACGATTTCTAAAACCATTTATATGATTTTTTAATTTTCCAAAAAAATACTAGATTCGGCGTGTTTTATAGAAAAATGATATCATCAGGTGTTTCTGCATAATTAAGAGAATATTTTAAAATAAAGTGTACCTCGGTACATTTTGAGCCGAAATGGAAAGGTCTCCTTTAACGCTGCTAACTATAGACCGGGTTCTGTTCCGGCACTTAGTAAAATTTTCGAATCTATAATCTATACGCAAATGAATGCACACTTTAGAATGAATAAAATTTTACACAGTGAGCAGTTTGGTTTCACGAAAGGTCGGTCAACTATAGATGCTGGAGCAAAACTGGTCTAAAACGTACTTGACACTTGGGAATCTTCGCAGGATACAATAGGTATTTTCTGCGACCTCTCTAAAGCCTTTGATTGTGTTGATCATTCAACTTTAGTTGGTAAATTATTTCAATATGGCGTTCGTGGTAATGCACTAAAATTAATAAAATCTTATCTGCACAATAGAAGTCAGAAAGTAGGTATAAATAATGTAGTATCAGGAGGTTCGATAGTCAAAATGGGGGTACCCCAGGGATCTATACTCGGTCCCTTTCTGTTTCTTGTTTATCTTAATGACCTTCCATTCATGGTTAAGGAAATGTCGGAAATAGCGTTATTCGCTGACGACACTTCTTTAATATTTTTTTTAGATAGGAAAGACCCAAATGTTGGAGAAGGAAAAATTAACGTAACACTTAACAGAGTATCTAAATGGTTTTCTGTTAATAACTTAGCACTTAATGCTAATAAAACTAAATTTCTTAAATTTTCTCCACCTAATGAGTTAGTTATTTATTATTATTTAATAATATAATAATAATTATATCTTTATTTAAATACGCTTACATCTATAGTTTACAAAGAGCTCTTAACTAATAATCTAAAGTAGATTAAATTCTGTTGCATGAGCTAGGTAAACCCTGTTTTTCAGGCGAATGTGGGCTTAGTCTAAGTTTAATATAAATCGAAACATAAATGAATATAACAGGTTCCTTATACGCTAAATTACAATCTAATATAAAGACATAAATAAAATAATAATAAGTTTTTTTTTAATAAGCTAATAAGTTTTACACAGACATAAATAAAACAAAATTACCTAACAACGGTCATTAACCCCTCCGTATTGTCGTAGGTAAATTTTTGTAGTTCTTCCTGTACAACCTTTTTGCAGCTGATAGTGTTTAACGGATTAATATAACACTTAGCATTAATAATTTTAATCTTAAAAGCCAATTCGTCTTTTGATGAATTCTAAGCAGCTAGTTTTAAGGAAGAATAGTTTGTTGGCAAATGTTTTCGCATTGCATGTATTGCTGTGTGTACACTTATTTAGGTGTCGGTCTTGATCAAATTGTTATTACTTATATTATTTATCCTTATTTTGATTGTCACCTGTTGTGTATGCCATTTAAATAAATAAATCCTGTTGTTCAGAAAGGGTCCTAAGAAAATAAAGAACCTTGATGAGAAAGCGCATTTTGTACCTTTGAGATAAGTGCAAACCATGTCCTTCCTCCTTTTATTAGTAATTTCAGTGCTGTAAGGAAGAGCCGTGTGCTGTTTTAGTATCGTGCTTTTTATAAATAATTGCCGAACTGTTAAAACTTTACAGGATTCATATAAAAGATGAGTAGGATATAGATAAGGACGGAAGGTGGACACCTTTAGGATTGCTCTTTGGGCTCTTTCGACAGTTAATAACAGGGACTTATACGTACCACCCCATGCAGTGATGCAGTAAGTTAGTATCGACTGACATAAGGCCACGTAAACTTGCATTATTAGTTTCGTATCTGCAATCGAACGAAGTTTTTTAAATACAAACATAAGCTTACGCATTCTGTTACTTAAAACTTCAATATAATAACGGAATGACAGATTCTCGTCAATAATTATCCCAAGATACTTTATATTGCGAATGCTAGAAATGGTAGGGCAATTGCAAGACATGTTTGTGTATAAATTACAGCCATCATGAGCATACAAAGGTGTTCTTGTTGTAGAAGTTGATTTGCGCATCGAGAATGTGATATATTTAGTTTTATCAGCATTTAGTGTTAGTAAATGTTGATTAAGCCAGTTATTTACAACATTGAAGCCATTTTGTGCATTTTCGTAAGCCTCGAGCTCCGTCGCTGCAGAAAAAAGTAGAGCAGTGTCATCGGCGTACGATAATATTTTACCGCCGTTTAGTTGAAGGTTGCAGAGGTCATTAATGTAAATTAAAAATAAGGTAGGCCCAATTATACTTCCTTGTGGGACACCAAAGGAGTTGGACACCAAAGGAGTTGGACACCAAAGGTGTTGCACCTGTTAGCACTGATCACATTGCCTATTTGAACGCATTGGCTACGATCACTTAAATAACTTGTAAACAACTTCAGTTGTTTATCTGTTATACCTATTGTTTCAAGCTTATTCAATAGGATGGGTATCGAAACTGTATCAAAAGCTTTTGCAAGATCCAGGAATATACCTATTGTTTTATTGCCTTTATCAAGCTCTTGTGCGATAAAGTTAGTTAACTGATGAACTGCCTCATCCGTTGATAAATTAGCTCTAAAACCAAATTGATTGTTTGACAAGAGCGAATTATTTTCCAAAAAATGTACTAATCTGTTGTTTATAATTTTTTCTAAAATTTTTGATATGGAGGAAAGTATCGATATAGGCCTATAATTTGAAATTTGTTCTTTACTACCCGATTTATATACGGGAACACAACAACACCTTATTTAAAAAAAAATGGGAAAAACTCCTTCGGCGAGACAAAGTTGAAAAATATACGTTAGAGGCAGGAGCAAGATATGTTTGAACTGTTTTAGCATTTTGTTAGAAATGTTATCCCAGCCAACAGCACAGTCATCTTTTAAACTCATAATAATTCTTTCTACTTCTATGTCACTAGGGTAACTGTAGGTAAGTGGGTTTTAAGCATAATGTGATCTAAGCAGGAGCCGCTTTGGTGGGTTAGGATCAAGTGTGCAGGTAGAAGACCATGGAAGGAGCACAGGTTAAGATACTCGTGAGCAGATGTTTCACAGTTTTCGGGCATAATGTTTATATTTACGTCATCTATTAATGCTATGGTTCTGAAAGATGATAGTTCTTTTAATAGCTCATTTAATGACGCAATAAAACAGTCTATGTTCCCAAAACAGGGGGGTCTATATAAAGCAAGTACTGCAGTGTCTGCACCAATTTTGATTAAAAGACTATTGCAGTCTTGTAGGCTAGTGTCCTCAACAGAAATATTTAATAGTGTTTTTCTTGCATATACTACCACCCCATCATTTTGGTTATAATTAACTTTGCTACTGAAAATATTGTAACCCGATTTCATAGGTAAGCTGCCACTGTGTTTAGCCAGCCAACACTCGGTTAGTATAATTACGTCACACTTAATATTTAATCTTTGAACGAAACAGCTAAAATTATCTATGTTCTTATAAATACTACGAATATTTTGGGTCAGAATGGTTAGTGAAAGATGTTGTTTGCAATTTTCGACATTACATGCTTTTGACTCTGATACGGAGAAGTTATCTAAATCGTAAATTAAATTATTAGTCATGTTAACAAAGATCAAAATTAGAATGTACTGGACGGCGCTCTAAGGCGCCTTTATAATCGATAGAGTTAATATATCTTTGTTCGGCCATTTTTTTGGCAGTACAATCAATATCACCTGTTTTATGATTGCTCGGCTTCTTAAATTGTATGCAAGTCGCACATTTAGCAGGTTCGGCTTTTTTCATGCAATCGGTCATCGAGTGACCTACGTCTCCGCAGTGGCCACATGAATGAGTTGACGCTCTACACGACTTGGCCGCGTGACCATACTGTTGGCACTTAAAACATCTAGTGATCAAAGTAAAGTCTCTCACAGGGCAAGATGACCAATTCACAAAAACTCGATCCTGAGATATAAGGGCCTTACGTATAACAGCTGGAACCTCTATGACGTAATTACAAGTCAACGAGTCTTTTTTGCCTGATTTGTGGCTAAGCTTAATAGAGGTCAAAAAGTTATCGCAAGTTGTGCCCTGCAATTTATCGGCCAAATTTTGTTCGTAAATGCACTTGAAAACCACTTGCTCTTGCATAGATGTAGGTACTCCGATTACAACGATGCGAGGTCTGCCTTATGTGGCTCATCTATTGTCAAGCCCAAAGTGGTAAGCTGTACCGACTGCTTTAACTTTTCAACGTCATCCTTCGTGTCCGTGCTTATTATGACCCCGCCGTTTCTAGTTTTACGTAATCCACGGACATGCAGCTCCATTACTTCAGGGTTGATAATTTGCTGGACCAGGGTTTTTGTGTCTTCGCTTGATTTTGATTTATCGTTTGGATAAATTGCTACGAACTTTACATTATTAGGGCGAATGAAAGTGGTATTATCTTTTTTGACCATATCAGCGAATGACGGGTTCGCCGTGACTGTGGACTCCTGGATGCTTCGTTTTAGGTCATAAAGACGTTCTGATAGGTCTTGGTTTTCTCTGAGAGCCTGAAGGTTTGCTTGTACAAGAAGAGTATTTTGCTTTAAAGACTGATACTTGACAGCCATTTGGGAAGCTCCATGTCCAACTTTTCGGCATAAGTTATGAATTCTTAGCTTTTGGTCTGAGTTCAACGTTCCTTCTGCTGAGATAGCGCAGACTTCATTAAGGCACTGTTCAATGGTAGACATCCATTGCTGTATTTCAGAAGTCGCTAAGATTTCGGGAGCATTCTCGTCCATGTCTTCCCCTGGGCGAGATGTGGGCGGGGGACTTCGTTGCGTTTTTCCACTCCGATTGAAGGGACTACTCATGTTGGTATATCTACAAACTAAGTAAATAGTCAAACACCAAACATAATGCGTTACTATAAATAAACATTATTTGACGAAGGGTGCTTGCTTACCTTTTATTTTCCTAAAAAAAATAATCTGAAATCTTTTAATGATGCTTTACAAAGGGTTAGATAATATAAGTAATGTTTAAAAAATCGTATAAAATAATCTGCCTTATACATTTAATTAAAAAAATAATTGTTATGAAGCTAAACTTTTTCAATGAATGAAAAGTAGTTTTGTCTAAGAAATTAGGTTTTATCATGTAGAAAAAAAATGTTTAAAAGTGACAATTGAGTCAGTTTTTAAAACAAGTTTATAACTAATCGGTAAATATATTTTATGAAATTTTCTGTTGTGTTACTAGACTTTTTATATCTCAAAGTGACGTCTGATCACTACTTTTGAAATTCATCGTTCTGGAAATGTCTAATTATTATATACAGTAATATACTAAAGAATATTTTCCGTTACAGTATACTTTACAAACACTTTATATCTTTCTATATTCATAAATGACTATCTAATGAGCTTGTATTGTTTGAAAAGTAGCTGCTCAAAACCTTGGAAAATATAAGTTTCGTCGTAAAAACGTATAATACGCTTTTAAGAGAAATAATAAAATTGGGCAATTTCACAATAAAAGATTTTAATTTAATACTTACATAAAAAGTTTTGAATAAATTCCCCATTTGCACCATTTGGCAATGTTTTAAATTTATAAATAATCAGCAATAGTAGAGGATCCGAGTATACAACGACCTTCACCGGGCTGGTTAATGGATGAAAAGTATTTTATATCAAATTTCATTCAAAATTCGTCATGCTGAATGTAGATAAAAGAAACCCTGTCTGTGCTGTTTTTTGTGACATGACGCAAGCCTTTGACTACGTCAAGCATGACATATTAATAAAAAAATTTGAGGCATAGGTATGGAATAAGAGGAAACATTTTAGAATTAATTGGTAATTACTTGACGAATAGAAAGCAGTGTACTGCAGTATCACGAATTAATCCTGGCACGAAATTGGAAGAAATGTATTTATCTGAAACATGAAATATCAAATATGGAGTACCCCAAGGCAGTATATTAGGGCCACTGCTTTTCTTAATTAATGACCTACCTAAATTATTAAATCATCCTTTTACTCTTTTTCCAGACTATAGTACAATGATTATTACGTGCAAGTAACCCGATTATTATGAACATGACATTAATGAATCTTTGACATCGATTATTACATGGCTGGATAACAACAACTTAAATATTAATCTTAGTAAGACGCAAATAATAAAATACTGCCAAGGAGAGTATACAGGACCGCCATTTAAGGCAATTTATTGGCAGACCACAGAAGTCTGTGAGGTTAATAATGCTAAATTCCTAGGACTTATAATTGATGGTAGACTGGATTGTAAGTCACACATAGAATATCTTTGTAAGAAAATCAGTAGCTCTGCTTACGCATTATATAAGCTATCTTCGGTACTAAATGTAGATGCTCTGCTTAAAGCGTATCATGGATTAGTGGCGGCGACTCTGAGATATGGTATTATTTTCTGGGGCAACTCGACTAATAAAGATATAGCATTTAAAATGCAAAAACAGTGCTTAAGAGCTAGGTTTGGGCTAAAAACCACAGACAGTTGCCAACCTTATTTTTTAAAACATACGCTTCCGTCTATGTATATTTTGGAAGTTGCTCTTTTTGTCAAATCGAATCCTGATTTTTTCGTGTGTATGACGGATATTGTCGAACGTAACCGTCGCGCGTCGCGACAACAGTCGCCTTTGTATGCCTCGGGCGAAAACTGCTTTATTGAGTAAAAGCATATTTTGTATGGCCCCTAGAATTTACAACAAATTACCTGTGAAGTTTAAAGAATTGAATTTTAATCAATTTAAAAATTACTTTGTGAAAAATGTTATTACACCATATCAGATTTTTTGTATGATACTTTGTGATATAGTGAAATTTTATTGTTGTTACATCTTTTATTTTCTATTATTTTTTAATTTTATACAATTTAATATTATGTTAAAAAATATTATTGGTTGGCTGAAAAATTTCAGTCCAGTATATGATTAATTTTTTTTTAAACATTGCACTGGTTTGGATAATAGATAAATTGCATAGGTACCAATCGAAAGTATGAAGCCTATAGATTGTGCAAACGTTATGTTGACTATTTTTTCTCGTCATAACTATTGGGTAGGCAGCTTTAAACCGGTAAGTAAATATTAGTAATTTGCAACCGTCTGGTTAATAAATAAAATGTATGTATATATAAAGATAATCTCAGTACAAACACACACACCATACCAGTGCAATGTTAAAAAAAAAAAATAACAAATTAACCATTTTATGTACTGGACTGAAATTTTTCAGCCAACCCACCCGCGTTATATCTTTTAACAATACTTTTAATCCATTAAGCGGCCCGGTGAAGGTCGTCCTATACTCGGATCTTAGACTACAAGGAATAGAAATATTTTTAAAGGAGATTTTCTTTTAACAACATTAGCAATTTAATTAAATTTACAATTGTTTTCCGTCTGCAGGTAGTACTGGCAATGCGAGTTCGACGCCGAAAGAGCGTCGCGGCGGTGCGGGCGGCGGGGGCGGCGGGGGCGGGGGCGGGTACGACAAGGCGCGGCGCCGCAACGAGGCGTGCTTCGGCGAGGCGGCCGACCCCGCGCTGGCCGACGACTTCGACTTCGAGGGCAACCTGGCGCTGTTCGACAAGCGCGCGCTGTGGGAGCACATGCGCCACGCCAAGCCCGACCTCGTGCGCCAGGCCGACGAGGTACACTCACTACAACTGCGGAGTAGATAACACTTTCAGTAAAATATAAAATACATCGTCATCATCAGCCTATAACCTGCCCACGCCTGGGCGCGGGCCTTTCCACATGGACAACGGCACATGGACGATTGAGCTATAACTATAACCCCCCGCGATAGTGCATTGCGGCTTCATAAGTTTTAACGACTGGTATTTTACGACGATAACCGGGACCCGCGGCTTTACGCTTTGGAAGACACGTCTTCCTTTTTTTTTTCTCTGATTATTAAAAAAAAAATCTTTATTCAATAAACTTAAAATAAGCATTTTGAATCGTCTAAATTTGTTTGGATGGATGGACACCCGCCTACCCACCCCACCCATTCAAGAAGTCTTGTAGCTGTGGAGAAGAACGGGCGCAAGAAACTCCACAGATTTATAATAATACTAGCGGCCGCTCGCGGTTTCACCCGCGTGGTTCCCGTTCCCGTGGGAATATCGGATTAAAAAGTATCTTATGTGTTAATCTAGGTTATAAACTATCTGCATGCCGAATTTCATCCAAATCCATTCAGTAGTTTTTACGTGAAAGAGTAACAAACATTCATATATACTTACAAACTTTCGCGTTTATAATATTAGTAGGATAGAAGTAACGACATTTACAAAACAATATAAACTTGTTCATGCAGCGTTTGTTATCGGTTTACCTACATAAGTAATTGTTACAAAATTTTTATGTTTTTAGTGCAAAATTATATCAAAATTAGTTTAAATCAAATTATAAATTATTATTATAATGTAGAACAAAAATTTACTCTGTGTTTTTGCTTCGAATTTCTAGAAAATGGTTCACGCTGTGTTTGTTTTTGGCTTACCTACATAGCTAATTGTTTCTATTTTTTAAAGTTTTTATTGCAAAATTATGACAAAATGAAATTATACCAAATTAAAAGTTATAATTGTATTGTGAGGCGAATGTGGTGTTCGGTAGCAGCGATGGAACATTGATGTTTGTACCAATGCCCTTCCTCTGTAAGCACTAGAGTTGTTCAAAACGGCTATAAAACAATAGCACGCGAAAGAATATAAACTATAAATTTCTAGCACGCTAAAAAATACGCTATATTTTTAGCGCGTTATGACTTAGGAAGCGTGTGGGCGCTCGACAGGCGCGATTAATCATAGAGCACGCTAGATCTCATAGCACGTTACCTTACATATCGTTCGTTGGACAGACTACGTGCTATACAAAAATATTATTTTTGAATGCGTCGCATTTAGTTTTAAAGCAAACATATTTTTCTAGCTCTTCGGCAGCTCTTTTATTTTTTTATTTATGTATTTATTAGGACAACCAACAAGACAAACACTGATACAAGCAACAATTGTAGAAACAAACATAAACTTAAAGCTAAGTGTCATCTTACTTACAGGTTGCCACGGCATGCAAAGTGGACTATAGTTTACAATATAAAAAAAACAATTTATTAATAGATAATATCTATTGTAAAGGAAGCATTATATAAAAGTATTTATGCTTCCCTTCCAGAGCCAACTAATGATGCAAAAAGACAAATTTAATAAAGGAGTACATATATAAAATCAACAATCGTTTGGCGCTATATCAAATGACTCTAATATTTCCTGTCTGAACTTCTGGGGCTTATCTGCGAAGATGTCGATCTCTTCTTACCTTATATACATAAACTATACTACCTCACACATAGTTACATAACGAGGTCCGTATCCCATATTTTTACTATAATACATTTAAAATATTAACTAATCTTACATTACAACGATCGCGCGCGATACGTACCTAACGTTCTGCGCGAAAAGATCGCGCGCGAAACGTGTATAATGTGCTGCGAGAGAGAATAAATAGATCGCGCGCGAAACGTACCTAGCGTGCTGCGAGAACAAACGTAACGTGCGTCCGATAGCATTAGCGCGCACGCGACGACTGCCAGCGCCGCGCGCGACCGCGCGATATTCATAGCGCATAGCGCCAACGCGTCTAAATACATAGCACGCGATACGCGCGATATACAGGCAGCGCGCTAGAATATGGCGCTATGCGCTATATTAACCACCTCTAGTAAGCACCTGCATTACTTATACGACTCGTTTATCATACAATACATTATTTTTCATATTTTTATTGCATACAATTGTTGCAATATTATTGTTTAAGGCTGCATCCAACCCACGTTTCTATTATGTATGTACATTCGCAGACCTTTACATAATGTGTTTACTATTAAATTCACATCAGTGTTGTAAACCAAGTGTTACTTACACCACTTATGTAAAATTTTTTTTTGACTTGTTTGTAACTTTGTGCAATGTTGACTAAAAACATAAGCATCGAGCACTGACAAATTTCGACGGGTGAAAGCCAGACCTCGGTAGCCAAGTGGTTAAGGCAGCCGCCCGGAATGCGGAAGGTGCGTGGTTCGATTCCCGCCTGAGGTTGTCGTCTTTTTTCAGTGTTTAAAATTTTACTTAAGTATATTTAAGCGTTAATAAAACGCTAAAATATATAAAAAACACCATATATGTATTTATGGATATTGGAAACCTTTCATTTTAAATTTAATAATAATAAATCCATTCCAAATATATTATGTAATCGCCCATAATGAAACAATAAAATAATAATAATAATAAAACTTTCCTACACTCACACCAATTTCCTACGCCCAAGAGAAGCTTCGAAGAAACTCGTTAAATGGTTGCTAGACAACGGATAAACATACTTAAAATACTTATATACATACTTAATATACATAGAAAAACCCAGACCCGAGACAATTTAGAAAAACAATAATTTCTAAATTGGCCCGACCGGGGATCGAACCCAGTGCCTCAGAGATGGCGACACCATGAAAACCGTTGTACAAACCACTCGACCAAGGAGGTCGTCACAATAATTCCGTCACTTATGCACACAAATTTGTTATTCCGTTTATTGTTAAGTAGCACATACATTACATATATTTTATTGTTATTATTTTCATTAATAATCATTTCGTATGATTTATTTATTAATTTGTCTATGGACAAATTAATATTTCTGTTATAACAGAAACGTTACTGCTCATTAGATGGTGGCGCCACCGTCACACGATAACAAAGTCACTGTGTATTTTTCTCAAATTAAAAATATAAAACAAGATAAATTAAGTGCAAATACATAATTAAACCGTTGCCAAGTATGCAACGCTCAAGTGCTAGTGTTATCTAACTAAAGTCAGTGATATTACATCAATTTAACAACAAAAATAACACCCATCAAATTAACTAAGCAAAAAGCAGTGCTGAGTGATAAAAATCTTATTGACAGTGAATTTTTTTTATATTTTCTTGACATAGCAATCAGTGAATAAACATAAAATAGTGCTTATTAGACTAATAATGCAAAATCAAAGCAGTTCTTTTGTGCATCAAATTCATTTATGACTCATTTTTAACTGACATTTATAAATTTAAAGTTAAAGTCGTTTCTTAACAACGACATCTATGTAACGGTGTGTTAATTAAATAGACTATTAGCAAACGGTTCTTACCGCACCTACGAGTTCTTAAACGTTCCTTCGGCGTGACAGAGGGGGCGCTATTTAAACTTTTTTGAAAATATAACATTTCGTCGTAACAGAAGAACACAATCATTCAGCAACGATTCAAATGTTTTTGATGGAGAAACAGTGGCTAGTAATGCAAACTCAACGTTGAACAGTATCTTAGATGGTAGCTCCACTAGCCTACCAAACATGTCAAATGAAAGCTTAGAACCTCTTAAGAAAGAAATAAATAGATTACGGTTGCAACTTCAGAGTGCAGATGAAGAAATATCTAATCTTAACAGTGAAAACTGCTCTTTAAAAGCAAAAAATATGGAATGCGAAAAAAAGTTGAAAATGCTCAGGGATTCCTTTCAAACCTTGCGTGCCTCACCTTGTAATATAAAAACAGGAAAATTCTATACACCGACATCGAAGCGAATTCAACTGTCTACTCGGGGACTTTTTCAAACTCCAAATCAGCATAACATAAAGCATTTTGTTGATTCGAGCTCATTAAACATCACTGATAAAACAACTAAACAGAAGATATGCAGCTGCTCGCAAGATGGCGCTATAAGGGTGGATTCGACCAAACTTTAATAAGACTTACTCCGAGATTAGTCCATACAAATTCGGCGTTTAATCTAGGTATAATACCTTATTCCAGTTTGGTCGAATCCACCCTAAGTCAGCCAACACAAACCTCCTTCCCCTTCGGAACGAATAAGCTCGTCACTGAGTCTGATACACGTAGGTGCAGCAGCTCACAAGATGGCGCTACGAGTCAGCCAACACCACCAACACAAACTTCTTTCGTAACAAATGTCAATACGTCAACAATAACCACAGAATGTGTTAATAATCTAAGTACAATAAATAAAAATAAATTACTAGTGCTAAGTAGTAACAATACCAATAGAGTGTTAGGAATAATGCAGAAAGTGTTTGATAATTACTTTTACATATGTCATTACTCATCACCAGGTGCAGGTATGGAACAACTGTTAACAAATATTGAACAAAAATTACAGGATTATACCTTAAACGACTATTGTGTTATATTTATAGGTGAAATGGATTTCCAAACGACAAAAAATTATAGCAAACTTGTAGCATTTATACGAGAAAAACTTATTCTACTACACCATACAAATATTATACTGGTTTCTCCAACGTTTAAAATCAATAGAAATGCAACATTATTTAACAACAGAATTAAAACTTTTAATAAATGTCTGTATGTCAGTAATTGTCGTTATGGCTTTGCTTACTTGATTTGCTTGACTCATGTATATACTTGAAATATACACGTGAAATGTTTTCTTTTAGGCAGGGAAATGTAAACAATAGAGGTTTTGTGAAGATAGTAACTGGTTTGAATGAATGTATAACAGAACTTAAGAAATACTATTCAGACTTGAAAGTCAGTGAAAATTCCATTCAACCTGTTCAAGTAGTATCTGACAGGGACAGCTTTTTTCGTGTCTAAACATATAACTGTAATGCACCAAAATATCTGTGGCCTATTAAATAAAACAGATTTGTTGACAGTGGCAATGTATGATGAAACTACTTCAAAAAACATACACGTAGATATTTTATGTATCACAGAGCATTTTATGTGCAAAGAGGACTTGTGTAATTTGAATTTGCTTAATTATAAATTAGTAACCAGCTATACAAGGGACAAACGTAGAGGGGGTTCCTGCATCATGATTCGCCAAGGTTTTAATATTGAGGTTATTGATGTCTCAAAATTCTGTATTAAATGGGTTTTTGAAGCCTGTGCTGTAAGCTTGGTTCGTGAAAATCTTATTTTAGTGTGTATTTACAGACCACCTAAATCTGACATTGAATTATTTATTAATAAAATTGATTTACTATTGAATAAATTGTGCAATAATAATAAAAAAAAAATTATCTGTGTGACTTCTTGTGTGAGTGCAACCGAACTTGCATTGTCTGATCACGCATCTCCAACTTTACAGTGCCCTATCAACAAAACATGTCGATTAAAATTCTGGCGTATAATTAAAAGGGATTATTGTGAGGAAAACATGGAGAAGTTTAAGAAAGCTTTTGAAGCACTTAGTTTTAGTGATGTCTATAACGCCAAAGATGTTAACGAAGCTTATTGTGCTTTTATAGAGTTAATTACCTTATTTCACGATCTTTGTTTTCCTCAATTATTAATAACAATACGAAGTAACAAAAAACCCAAATGGGTTTCGCGTGGTATTCGGATTTGTAGTAAGAGGAAGCGACAGCTGTTATGGATGTATAGATCTTACCTGACCAAAGAAAATAAATTCTTGCATAAAAATTATTGTCGCAGATATAAAAAGGTCATAAAGCTCACGCAACTCGTCCAAAATAATCACTACATCAGCACATCCAATAATAAATCTAAGGCAGCGTGGCATGTCATAAACAATAGCAAACATCAGCTTCCTACCGAAACCGCACAGCTAGTTCACAATAACAACGGTGTTAAATAAGTGATCCTACAGAAATAGCAAACCTATTTAACAATTACTTTGTGGATGCGGCACGTCGACTAAAAAATTATGACCCTCTTTTTTCACAATGCTGTAATGTGTCAAATTCTATATTTATCTCACAATGTACGAGCGATGCGGTATTAAAAATAATACGATCATTAAAAGTGATACAGAGTGTTGGAATAGATGGTATTCCCACTAAAATTATAAAGATATTTTCTTTACATCTAGCTGACCCTTTAAATCATATTATTAATTTGATGTTGACTACTGGCGTTTTTCTTGATGATCTAAAAATTGCCATGGTAAAGCCAATATATAAAAAAGGAGAACGCACCGACGTAAAAAATTATAGACCGATTGCTCAATTAAATGTATTCTCAAAGATATGTGAAAAAATTATCCGTGATTATTTTTACGACTTTTTCGAGAAGTACGACTTGTTTGCTAAAGAACAATTTGGGTTTCGTAGAGAAAAAAGCACAAATATGGCTATCCATCAATTTCTTCAACCTGTCATGAAATCAGTTGACCTTAAACAACATGTATGTGCATTATATATGGACATGTCAAGCGCATTCGACCATGTCGACCATAATATACTTCTGCAAAAACTTTACTGCTATGGTGTAAGAGGTGTAGCCCATGATCTAATAAGGGCATATCTTAGAAACAGGAAACAGTATACTATTGTAACAAAGTTATGTGAGGAATCAGGAATAAATAAGAATTATTCGTCATACTGCAGAAATGTGGAGGTAGGCGTACCACAAGGCAGTATATTAGGCCCTTTGTTCTTCATTATATATATAAATGACCTTCCAAAGTCTATTGAACACCCTATGATAATGTTTGCCGATGACAGCACTGCCATTATCAAATGTGTTAATAGTCAAACTTATGAAGAAGAAATAAACAATTCCATGACAAAACTTAATGACTGGTTGGAAACAACCTGATACTTAATACTAATAAAACAAAAATTATGCATTTTAGACAGAAAACTCCTCTACCAAAAGTGACTCTAAAGGCTAATGATGGTGTAATAGAATCAGTCTCTAACATTAAATTTCTGGGTGTCCAAATTGACTACCAAATGAACTGGAAGTCACATACTGAAATGCTTTGTAAAAGAATAAGTACGTCTACTTATATCTTATACAAGCTTTCCAAAAATGCAAACACAGAAACTGTTGTTATGGCCTATCATGGATACATAGAATCCATATTACGATATGGCATAATGTTTTGGGGTAATTCCTGTAACAAAAATCTGGTCTTTAGAGCACAAAAAAGATATATAAGGGCCATAAAGGGTCTAAAGCCTACTGATAGTTGCAAACCAGTTTTTAAACAACTTAATATTTTGACGCTCTCATCCTTATATATTTTTAAAGTTTCGGTATTTGTCAAGAAAAATCAACATGCTTTTTCCACTTTTTCAAAAATAAATGCTCATAGAAACCATAGACCAGGACGGTGGAATAAATTGTGCGCCCTTAAACATAAAACTACATTATTTTCAAATAGTTTTTTTGGTATGGCTAGTAAAATATTTAATAAAATCCCGAATGACATTTATTTTAATGTCATTCGGGATTTTATTAAATATTACCAATTAATCAGTTCAAGAAAAGACTATTAAATCTTCTAATTGACAAAGTCTATACTGAGTGGTAGAGCCACGCTGCGTTGCAGCACGCATTGGGCCGGCTCGCCCGGCGTAATACCACCCTCTCACGAATATCCGGCGTGAAATAATGGCACTTGGTGCTGTTGTGTTTCGTCCGGCCAGTGAGAGTTCCGGAGGCCCCTTCCCCTCCCACCCCTCCTCGCAATTCCTATTCCTTCCCCTAACCCTATTCCTTTCTTAAAGGTCGGCAACGCATCTGCGACTCCTCTGGTTTTGCGGGTGTCCATTGCCGGGTGACCCGCCTGCTCGTTTGCCTCCTTCTAATATAAAAAAATAAATAAATTATAAAACCGAAGACTTTCTTACTGACTTTTCCAAGAAATGATAGGTACTTTAATAAAATTTTGACATGAATGTATTATTTTTTTTGACATTATAGCACAATTTAATATTAATTTTAATTTAATGATGACATCGCATGTAATTTGACATTTTTTTACCTAATTAACACAATTTATTACTGTAATTTAATATAATCAATTATGTCATATTAGCTTAATAAGTTATATCTTAATGTTGAAAAATGTCACGTCATTACATTTACAAGGAAGAAGGATAACATACTTTTTGATTATAAAATTAATAATAAAACTATAGTTAGGGTGAGTGAGGTAAGGGACCTGGGAGTTATTCTGGACAGTGGTTTACATCTTGACTTACACATAAGTAAAATAACAGGAAAGGCATATAAACTATTGGGGTTTATTTTTCGTCAGAGTTCTGATTTCAAGAATGTTAACACACTTATAATTTTGTATAATTCCTATGTTAGGTCTCAGTTGGAGTATGCTTCCACTGTTTGGAATCCTTGTTAATCTAAGTATATTAACATGTTAGATACTATCCAAAATAAATTTCGAAGGCGTTTAAAATATAGGTTTAAGGATTTTGATACGGACATAATTAAGTCTTTAACGACTCGACGCATTCATAGGGACCAAGTGCTACTTTACAAAATTATAAATAACCTTGTTGATTCCCCTTCCTTGCTAGGTAAAATAAGTCTAAAGTGCTCAAGACTTAATTCTCGAAATAAGCAAACATTTATTCTTCCCTGCTGTAGGACCAACTATAGACGAAACAGTTTTATAATTAGAGCTGCTAATGACTTTAATAGTACTTTCAATCACATCGACATATTTCATGAAAAAATATACATATAAATAATAACTGTTTATCAATTTACGTTTTCTTTGGTTTTGTTATGCCTAAATAATATATACCTATATTATGTATTAGATCTTATGTAAGTACAAATAATTTTAAATTTGTTTTTGCTTACGTTTATTATATTGCATCTTTGTTACTCAACAGAAATTGTATCTGAGTTAACTAATAGTGGAAACTGTTAGGCTAATATGCTAACATAAATTTTACAATTAAGTTTGTATATGATATGCTGTTCAGGGACTGAATAACCCAAAAATTAAGGTACCTTTATATAGCGGTATGGCGTCATACCGAAAAATAGCGGTTACCGGAATATTCCGATATCCAAATTTATATCGGTACCGTAATTTTGAGTTTTTAAATAATAAAGGTTTATTTCGGTATGAAAGAGACGGCTAACAACCGTTTCAAGCATAAGCAACTACTGGCTTTCTTATAAAGCTTTAGTTTGGATTGTTCTCGTTGTCAAAACACGTGCGCCGCGCATAGGTTTGAATTTTTTACTAAAAGACAGGATATACTCACAAAATATTCTTTTCGGCCAAAAACACAAACAAGATTAATTTTGTCAACTTCTAAACTTCACTTACACTCTAAAAGTCCGTTAGTTATGTGTGTAAAAATTTATAATAAATTACCTACTTCTTTAAAAAATATACCCACATAAAAATAATTCTTTAAAAACTGAAAGACCTACTTATTGCAAAATGCTACTACACGCTGGAAGATTACCTAAAAGATCGCCTATAAAAATATAATAATGTATAATAATAAAATAATTATTGATAAATAAATAAAATAATATGTAGATAATATTTTGTATATGTATATATATGTATGTAAATATATGTGCATATGTGTGTACTATATATATATATATATATAGAACAATACCTGTACCAGATTGGATGCAATTTTATTCCTATGTACAATAAGTCCTACTCTCGCCTTACGTAATTATATTTATTTAAGTAGAATCACAGAATAATATTGTAGAACAATGCAACTGCCGTGCACACGGACTTTTAAAAGTACGCTTGCCGGTAGGTATATTAACGCCAACTCAAGCTAGTGTCTGCTAATAAGCGGACGGACTTTTACTTAACCCTTAACCGATTCATTGCGTATCCCTCTTTTAATGACTTTTGTGCATGGCGGCTAACAAATATTCTGTGACGCCTCCGTGCGTCAGCCGCCACCCATTAAAGTGACGCGCTTGCGCGTCTTCAGCCATGAGTGAACATATTTTGCTTTTTGTTATGATTTTGGCTTGTTTACACGTGATTGCATTCAGTCGGAATCGGATGTCAAACGTAAAGGGTTTGCTAATTCGTTTGGTGTATTGATTTTGCTGGAATGGCTGCTAAGTGATTTATTTGGATCAGTGGTTGTAAACCTTTTGTGTATTTTTAGTAGAAGTTTACAAAAGGGTGTGAAAGGAGTACCTTTATTTAGGTTCTATACCGTAGTGTTGCGATGCAGCCACTATAACGAGTCAAAATATAAAAAATAATAAAATAAAAAATACGCATGAGTAGGTGTCGGAACTCTTGTTCTCATTGTTAATGAGCAATGTAGTCCAATGAAATGGAAAATGGGTCGGGTGGTTCAACTTCATATTGAATAATCGCTTGAATTTGCGAATAATCGAACTTACTTATAAAATCAGTTTTCAATCTAGCCGTTTTTAATAGTAGATTGATACACAACTTGCTAAAATGACATATTAAAACGAGGTATTTTAACTCCCGAGCCTAATTCGATTGCAAGAAAATAAAATAATCCAATACAATATTTAAAATAAATAATGTACAGCCACTCAGGGCTTGTTTATTCGGTTAATTTTCAAACCTAGTCAGCAGCCAGTTCATAGGAACCGTTTTATTAAGGTTTTTTTCTTTTAAACAAGGAGAAATCCTATTTTCGGATACACAGCGGGCCTGAGGAAGCCCGCTGGTTATGTGGCGACTCTCCCCCCAACGCCCGGTTCCCTGTCCAGGTCCGAAGGCCTCGACAGGGACTCGGGTGAAGAGGGGCCTTACCCACTAAAACTCCTTACACCATCCCATCACTTTTTTTTTTATGGGTTGGTTTGTAACTTAGGGCTTCATTAGAAGGCAAATATTTCCTTTTGTGTGTTAATTTGGGAGTATGGGTATTTCCCCGCATGGGATAAGCGTAGGCTATTAAAGGATGTTGGGTAATTTTGGGATAAAGGGTTTTGAGGATCAATTTGGATTAGGGTTCGTTTAAGGATATTGGGAATTATTTAGGGAAGTAAGGGAAAGCAGAAATTTAGAATCTATTATTTAATGCCAAAATTTTTGAGGTGGACTTTAGAGTCCTATATTTAAATTTAAGTGGACTTAAGGTCCACTTCTAGTCGATTGCGGGTCACAAATAGTTAGGAAAGAAAGATTTTAGAGGTAGAAGGGAAAGAAGAAGTAAGGATAAGAATAAGGAAGGAATTTTTAGGGTTTTATGGGATTATTTTTGTTTATAAGCTTTATTTGCGTTAGTTTTTAGTCTTTAATTTAGGCTTAAATTCATTTATTAAGTCTTAATTCCGTATTATTATTTTAATTTAGTTTTATTTTAATATTATTTATTGAAGAATGAATTTAATTTTTTTACGTTTTTTACAGAGTTTTAAGAGATTTATAATTTATTTATGTAATAGTTTTTATATAAAAAGGCTAGGCATTATACTTGCCAATTTTCTGCCAATTTATTTTAGGTTTGTTTATGTGTATTATTTGGTCAAAGTTTTTTATTTTAGACTAGGTAAAAATTTTATTAAAAGTTTTAGGTTTGTTTTAGAAATTTTTAGTGTTTTACTTTGGGCCTTTAAGTGTAGATTTTATTGTGTGTTATTATTTAGGAACAATCTGTGATAAATTTATTTAAAGGTGTTAAAGTTAATTTTATTTTTTTTAAAGATTTTATTATGAATATTAGGGTTTTAATTTTTAGTGTAGATTATTTTAATGTTATTTTAGTTATTCAATTTAGGTAATTTTAGTTTATAATAAGTTTTGATTTCAAAATATGTTCAATTTCCATAGTCTGTTTGGTTCTGCCAGCGCAGAACCATGGATTTGATTCGGGGGCACTCTTTTCCATTCGTGGCATTATGGCTGGAGTCCACTTTAGTGCCCATGCGCAGGTTGTGTGCGGTACAGTTATAACATTTGGGTCTGTCCAGTTTGTTTGGGCACTCGGTGATCTGATGTCCTGGACTAGCACAGTGGGCACATGGTTTTTTCTCCGCCTTGCACTTGGACTTTGTGTGCCCGTATTGCAGGCACTGGTGGCACTGCACAAAGCGGCTGAAGTCCTCAACGTGGACCCTGCTATGGTCCACGTTGAGCCTCCCGAGAGCGAGGATGGTCTTACGCATCTCGGGAGTGACCTCCACAACCGCATTGTACAGTGCCGGGTTTCTGTTTGAAGTCAGAAAGCAGATGCGAGAGATGGCCACGTCATTTTGGGTCACAGCGACTTCCACCAATTCCTCGCGGGGGATGTCTTTCGAGACTCCCTTCAGGATTAGAAGTGGTGGTCGCTGCTTCGCCGGTTCGGCGACGAAGTTAGGGCTCTCGTGGTGACGGGCAATTGTCTCATCGCACTGCTCTCTGCGTTCAAACTCGACCCTTAGTTTTGAATGCGTGATCGGCAGAATTTTGATGGGGGCATATTTAAGCCTCCGGAATGATATCTCTTTCTTCCACATGGACATCACTTCCGGAGGCTTGAGGGAGGCGTCAAATGGGCTGACAATAATTGCGGGGTAGGTTTCGGGAGTTGGGGGCAACCAATTGCTCCAAAAACCACCACCACTTATGCAAGCGTTACTGCTGGCATCCCATCACTTGTCGTCAGGGTGGTTCGGGACCACGGACAGCAGACTCCGAATTCCACCCTACGACGGCCCGCCAGTGGGGAGGACGCCCGGGATAGTTTGGGCGCCCTGCAGATTCCCATGAGTTTCATGCAATGCGGCTATGGGGTCTCCCACCCCACAGTCACGCAAGCCTCACTGCGGTGGAAGGAGGTGGGCAAAATGCCGCCTTCTCCTACCGACTCGCCTGCGTCGGATCGGGTCCGCATGGAGTTGCTCCTCGCGGACCCTCTCCGCGGCCTCCTTCTGTGAAACAACCGCTTCACTGATCAAGGCCATGGCCCTCCATGATCTGTCGCTGTCTAGCATGGCTTTTACCACGCTAGGCAGCGAGAGTGTCTCCCCCAACGACCGACATCAGACTGTGGCGCTGCGCAGCCCACGACCCGCACTCCTCAAGGGTGTGCGTTTCTGTGTCCTGCGCAGCTCCACAGCTGTGGCATTCTGACGTCGACTCCCCTCGGTGCAGGTAGTATCCAAAGCATCCATGCCCAGACAGCATCTGCTCCAAGTGGAAAGATAGAGTCCCATGTCGCCGCTGTAGCCATCTCCCCAATTCTGGTTGGATGGCTCGGCACAACCGGGAGCCGTAAGTCGATGACCGCAAATCATCGGCCCATTTGGCCAGCAGCTCTTGGTCAGCCAAATCTCGAGCCTGTTTAAGCTCTTCTTAAGTATGGTTTCTACCCTGTTCTTTAGCCTCTGCCCGCTGTCGGTACAGTTCCGCCAGCTTCACTGCCTCCAACCCCCATGGCGGGATGCCAGCCAGCGCACAAGCTGCAGCATGAGACACTGTCCTGTACCCTCTGATGGCCCTCAACGCTATTATCCGCTGTGCGGCACGAAGATGTTGTTTGTTGGTAGCGTTGAGGGCAGTCGCCCATATAGGGGCCCCATAAAGGGCCATCGAGCCCACTACTCTAGCATAAAGCCGGCGAGTCAAAGCGTTCGGCCCACCAACATTCGGCATGTTGCGTCCCAAAGCGGATGCCGCACTGACGAGAAGAGGGGAGAGTTTGCGAAAGTGCTCCTCGAAGCGCCAACGCCCGTCCAGAATGAGACCCAGATACTTCATCCGGACCCCAACCCGGATCCTATGCTCGTCTATATCTAGGTGGGCTCCAGGCGGCGGTCCTCGTCGAGGCCCATGGAAAAGAAGAGCCTCAGTTTTACCGATCGCTACCTCGAGCCCCAACATATGGATTCTGTCCACCACCAGAGATGTTATGACGGTGACCAGTCTCCCTGCCTCTGCGCAATTTCCGCCCCGGGCCGTGATCAGAGTATCATCTGCATAACAGATTACATCGGCCCGTGGGCCTACCCAAACATTAAAAAAAACCTGTTTCTAAAAAAACAATAAAATGGGTTTTGAATCAATTAAACGGTTTATAGAGGTTTTTTCTTCTTTTTATAAGTACCTAAACACACCGGGACAACGCGAGCGCGCGAGTGGCAAAGCGAATAGCGACCTTCCATACGTAGACATGAATTCTATTTGCCTGAAATACCGCTCTCCCAAAGAGAGCGCGCGAGTTTTAAATCGACTTGCGAGCTAATGTCTACACACGAAAGGTCGCCATTAGCCTAATCGCCTCGCCAGCAGTAGGTACATTTCGCAGCTTTGGATTAAACTGGTTTATTTAGGTTTTTGAAGCCCTTTCATTTACATTGGAAGCGGTTTTTGTAAAAACCTTATTCAATAACCGGGATTTTTTAAACCGGTTCGAAGCCCTATCGTCACTAATTCAATTTATAATTAGAAAATATTAATAAAGGAAAGATGGCGAGCCAGTTTAAACCTTTACATCGTTGTTCCATAATAAGTCTTAACGCGTCAAAAACGTATGCCGCATAATCGCGTTTATCGTCCGGCATAGAAAATCGCGTAGCGAATTATTTATTACATCAAGCAAATCCTCAATATAATGAAAGTTCTGCTAATTAGCACTCCCTAAAAAGTAATTCTACAAAGTTTCAGTGGAATTTTCTTTATGACGCTATGTGGCGTCATACGCCATACACAAAAGAAGTAAAATTAGGGAACAAAAAGTTTGCTACCACTGAAGTTTTTAACTGGCGCTATCTCCTAAAACGTTCAATACAGGCATAATCTACGTGTCAAATAATATAAGTTCTGTTAATTAGAACTCTCTAAATAGTCATTCTATAGAATTTCAGAGGAATTATTTATGACGCCATTTGGCGTCAAACACCATACGTAAAAGATATCAATGAAGCTCCATGGCGTCATACGCAATAAATCGGTATGCATGGCAAATGGCATAAATGGCAACACGTAATGATGGACTTATTATCTAGTGCAGTAAGTTGGTTTTCACAGACGAGTAGACTAATGTAAGGCTTACTATTGACATGAGTTTGTAAATACCAATTTCCGCACTAGTGTAAAAAGATGTTTACACGCGCACATTTTTTACACATTTTTGCGCGCGACACGCAACAAAAACAGGTTTTTACTTGTCGCCTCGCAAGCAAAAGCAAGTCTCACCCCTCACCCTGCGCCCCGCAACTGTCAATGCAACGTTTTTCGGTACCGATATCGCATAAAGGTTAAATAACGGTAAAGCCTTACCTTTATTTTATTAAGGTACACTTATTTTTTACCGGTAACGTAACCTTATACCGTAACCGCTTTCAGTCCCTGATGCTGTTGTTTCCTGAATAAATAAAAAAAAACAAAAAATAATATTAATTTTTCTATTAATTTTAACTGTATTAGATTTTCCAAACCTAACTATATCAAATTATTGTATACCTTGTAAAAGGTGGAAATGTAGTGAAACACCAAAAACCCAACAACAGCAATCTATGTATACTAACCTACATTTCACAATAAAGAGATTTGTATTTGTATTTGTGTTTGTACATACTTAATTAAAGATAGCGTTAACAGTGAAAGAGCCTTGTTGTTGGGTGTCCTTATGAATACTTTTTATTATTATATGCACTTAGCACAAGTAAATAAAGTATAAAAAATATAATAAAGTAAATGTCAGTTTATTATCAGATCTGCAGGGGTTTACGTACAAAACTTAATTTACTTTAAATGAATGTCCTATCGGAATCGCATGATGTTATTGTCTTGACTGAGACGTGGCTGGTGCCTTCAGTATTAGATGGTTTAGTCATGGATAGTCCTTGTATGATATTTCGCTCATCGTAACTTGGAGGCAACAGGCAAGCAGGACGGTGGAGGCGTATTGATAGCTGTGCGCCGCGGGCTCTCAGCGCGCCGATTCGAGCTGTGCTCGGCCGATGCTGTGGGGTCTGTTGGCGAGTCCGTCTCTTGCCCTTTGCCACCTAGTATTGACTATGTGCTGGTACGACTCCCATCAAATACTCGTAACCATTTTCACACAATATGTGCACTTTATATACCGCCCCGCCAGACATCGAACACTTACAAGCAATTTTTAAGAGCACTTCAAAATGCAGTGTCATTGGAAATTATTGATAACCTTCATATCATTGGTGACTTTTACGTACCATCGCTTCAGTGGGAGTTGAATAGTGATTCGGTTGTTACTCATGTGTTAACCAAAAATAGTAGTGACATAGATTGTTAAATTATTAACTTTATTTCATATCTACAACCATTCCAATTTAATTTAAATAAAAACAGCAGTGGAAATATATTGGATTTGTTTATCTCAAATTCATTGGACTGTGAAATTGAAGTCGTTATTTCGCCATTGTTACCCGTAGACAACCATCACCCCCCTTTCATAGCGGCAACGCCTTTTAATTTAAACGGTATACTTAAGATTGAAAAAAACGTTAGTCGTTTTAGATTTTGCGAAGGCGACTACCAATCAATTAATGATGACATTAATGCGGTCAATTGAAGTGACGTATTACACGTTCTCGCTGTCGAGGAAGCTGTCAATGTGTTTTATGAGCTTATATACAAAATAATTGCTAAACACGTTCCTCGAAGGCCTGTAAAGTCTAGAGAATTTCCATCCTGGTTCAGTCGCCCATTTATACACATCTTTAAAAATAAGGAAAAGGCATTGGTGAGGTGGAAAAAATCAGGTAATATATCGGACTATGAGATCTTCTCTTTATACCGACGCAGATTTAAAAATAATGCTGATGAATGTTTTAGTAATTATATAAACACGATAGAAAAAAATATACGTCATGATATAAGGCATTTTATTATTATTCTCTTTATTTAAATTATATCTTAAGAATTTTTTTTTTACAATGTTTTATATAAAAACATATCTGCAATATAAAATATTATAAAAAACTTAACCTAGGTTGCCACCGGCAGCGGGGATTGACCCAAGCTATCGGTGGTTAGGGCTGCAGAGTGAGGAACCTCCTCACAATACGTGCCGTGTCAAGGAGTACTGCCTTCTGTATCTGACCCTTGAACCAACCTTTTAGCGAGAGCCTCTCTAGATGTTGATCGAGGCTCTTAGCTATAAGACCGTGTGCTGAAACGACTATCGGTACAATAATAGTTGAATCCACATCCCACATGGCGGCAACCTCGTGAGCCAAGTCAAAGTACTTACTGAGCTTGTCCTTCTCGGCTTCCACGAGGTTCTCGTCATGAGGTATGGTGATATCAACCAATATTGCTCGGCGCTGAGATCGGTCGATCACCACGATATCAGGCTTATTGGCGACAATAGTCCTATCCGTGATGATAGAGCGATCCCAGTAGAGCGTTGCATGACCATTTTCGAGAACTGGCGCAGATGCGTACTTATAGTACAGCACATCTGATTCAACAAGGTCATATTGAAGAGCAAGTTGCTGGTGAATTATTCTGGCTACTTGGTTGTGTCTGTGCAAATACTCTCCGTTAGCAAGATGAGAACAACCGGAAATAATATGTCGGAGTGATTCTCCAGGACGGCGGCATGCCCGACAGATGTCGACCGTACCGTCCTTCATAATATATTTCCGGTAGTTATTCGTCTTGATAACTTTATCTTCAATGGCACAGACAAAACCTTCGGTTTCTCCAAAGAGGTCACCGTAACGTAGCCAGTTCACCGAGGCAGGCAAATCTACATCAGGCTCAGTTAGAGCCCGATAGTAGCGCCCGTGTAGCACCTTGCTCTGCCATATGTCCTTGCGATCGAGAGTGCTTAGCACCACTGGTTTGCGCTAGTTTTCCGTTGCCAAGGAGAGCGGCGTAAAGTGTCTATCAACTGCCACGACATCCAAATGCATCCCGCACTCACTGTTAAGGAAATAATCCCTGAGACTGCACACCTCACGGTTATGTAGGTCCTTGGCATTTAAAAAGCCGCGACCCCCACATCTCCGCGGGATGTACAGCCTCATAACAGATGAGCGCGGGTGTAACATTCTGGAAGTCGTGAGCATTTGACGGACTCTTCTATCCAAGGCGTCCAATTCGGTCTGAGTCCATCTTAGTATGCCAAAGGAGTATGTGAGGAGAGGCATAACCCAGCCATTAAAAGCACGCGTCTTCTTGCCACCCAATAAAAGACTGTTAAGTACTTTTCTCAGGCGGCAAAAGAAACGCTCCCCTAACGACTGTTTTATATCCCTGTCCTCAACACCCAAAGACTGTGACATACCAAGATATTTATATGTTTCAACTTCGGAGAGAGATCTGAGGTTTATCGTTTCGGAGAGTTGTAAATTGGTTGAATTTACTACTCTCCCACGCTGTACATGCATAACCGCACACTTATCCACACCAAACTCCATCTTGATGGCACTGCTGAAAGTCTCAGTAATTTTCAGCAGTTTCACCAAGTGTTGGCGGTTTGGTGCGAATAATTTGAGGTCATCCATGTACAACAAATGCGACATAACTTCACCCCCTCTCCGCAGTTGACAGCCTAACTTTGAATTTCTCAACAAAGCACTGAGAGAATTCAAAGCTAGGCAAAACCATAAAGGACTCAGACTGTCGCCCTGGAATATGCCACGCTCTATCCTTATAAGATCCTGCGTGGCAGAAACACTATCTCGACATCCTGGTTGACACAAGACCGTGGTCCACTGCCGCATACATGACATCAAAAAGGATTTTAAAGTTATATCAATTTTATATAACTCTAAAATCCTCACCAACCATGAACGCGGCACCGAATCATAGGCCTTCTTATAGTCAATCCAGGCTGTAGAGAGAGTCCCTCTGCCACGCCGGACCTTCTGGCATATGGTCATGTCAATGAGGAGAAGCTCCTTAGTACCACGGGACCCAACCCTACATCAATTCTGAGTCATGTTCAAAATATTGTTTGCAACAATGTGCGTGTTAAGTTTTGTTCTCAGAATGGATGTAAGGAGCTTGTATAAAGTAGGTAAGCACGTGATGGGTCTATAATTTTTCGGTTCCGTGGTACTACCTGATTTATGGAGCAGAAAAGTGACACCAGTAGTCAACAAACTTGGGAATGAACCGAGCTCTATGGCTTCTTGGAATTGTGTTGCCAGTAACTCGTGTGAACATCGAAACCATTTGATCCAGAAGTTGTGCAATCCGTCCGGTCCTGGGCATTTCCAATTTTTGGCCGTACGGATTGCACAACTTACGTCAGCTGTTTTAATATTTATAGGCTGCATGGTCTCTATAGGTTCACACGCCTCACTGACAACACTCATCCATTCACCTTCCGTGTGCTCGACGGGCACCGACCAAATGCTGCGCCAGAAAATAGTCATGGCATCAACATCTGGTAGCCGCCCGTCGCTGACACGTTGATCAGCTCCTTCCCAACGTCTGTATACTTTTCTTTGGTCACTTTGAAAGAGGCGATTTTGTTGGTATCGGTCCACACGCACTCTGTAGCGACGTATACGGTTTGCCCACGCATAGACTTTTTGCTTCAGAAAGTCAATACGTTCCATCACACAAGCCATATAGTTTTCCGGACGAACATCAGTCCCAACAAAGGCTTGTGTGACGAATCGCATGACGCGAGGCCGATTATTGCCATTTCTGAAGCAAATTAGCTTTGCAATGAGTGTCCTGAACTTATTAATACGATCCTCGATCCTCAATTGCCAAGCAGGGGCAGTCCCGGTTCGCCGCGGTACTCGATCAGAATCCTGGAATTTGACACGAGCAACGCGACACACCGCGATGGCCCCACAATAAAGGATCGAGTGGGTATCAATTAAACTTTCACTGGTTCCAAGATAAGGAACCAGTAAATCGTTCAAGGCACTCATTAACGCCAAATTATGTCTATTCGTGGGCAAACAAGGTATATGCGGCCTAGAGTTACGCGTGTCACGATACTGTAGAATAGCATCTTTCAAAGCGCTCCTCATTTGCTCATTCGTCTGTGTACTTACATTCGTTTTTATGAAATCTTCATCGTCGGGTACCGGATCTACTCGCGCCACCAAAACCGGCGTCACGGCCGGTAATTGTGGGGCAGGGCGATCCTGCACCGAAGAAGAAGCCGCACAAATACGTAGTGACTCCAGGCGTAGCCGATCAAGTGCTGGCTGATCCAGCAAGTTGTTACGCTGGATCACCCGCACATGATCCGACAATCGTTGGGCAGACACGTCGATGGTCGGTTCAAGGGTCTGAAACAAAGACAGCAGCCGAACACGATACGTAGTGAGGTTAGTTCCTCCCTCTGTTGCCCCGTAGTAGGCGCGCATGCAGTTCTCATTTATTTGTTGAGTCCATCGCATGCGGCGCACTACACCACCGGTAGCGGGGGTCATACGCGGGGCAGATTGCCCCACTGATCCCAAGCGTGCCGGCAGCGGTGGTCGTCCACGTCGCGCAGGTCGTTGTGGCGGCGGTGGGGACGGCGATCGCCCGCTCGCGCTGCTCGTCTCTGGTGAAGTCATCAGACGAGGAGCTTACGGTCGGCGGAGCGGGCGATGATGGAGGGCGTGCGCTTTGTCTTGCTCTTCTTGTTATGATTATTTTCCATTATTATTTCATTTTATTGTATCTTCTGATCTTCATGTTAATTTTTGTCAGTAATGTGATATTATATTGACATTTCACGTCACCATGGGTCAACTTCATTTTTGTACTCGTTGTAAAATTACTTTGATTAAGTATATTTTTCGTTCTCAAGACATTAAACTATTACGTTTTTGAATAATTTGCAGCCGATTTATTGAGGACTAGGTTAAATTGTAGTTAATTGTCTAAAAATTTGGTAGAAAATAAAATAATATACAAATAAAGGAAAAAATTACGTGTGGTGTTGACAAGAGCTTAGCTTTTTTATTATTATACTCTTTATTTAACATATATCTTAAGAATTTTTTTTACAATATTTTATATAAAAACATATTTACATTATAAAATATTATAAAAAACTTAACCTAGGTTGCCACCGGCAGCGGGGATAGACCCAAGCTATCGGTGGTTAGGGCTGCAGAGTGAGGAACCTCCTCACAATACGTGCCGTGTCACAGTGGCGGTACCTTCATACAAGCCGAAAAGCCCGGCTTGCCCTAACAAAAACTCAATATCACTACTGGTAAAACGCAATTATTAAAATCACTTAATATTTTTTACCATTGTTAATTTTCTTTCATCAGCATTCAAATTATCAATTTTATAAGTTTCTCATACTAAGAATCACCAAACAAAAACAAATCGCATAAAGCTGCTTATAAATCGTGCGATGCTTTACATCTCTCTCGCACAAGTTGGCTTGCAACCGGGCTTCGGATTTAAAGTATATCCGCTCTCTTCTAACTTTAACAAAATTGCTACTCTATCAACATAATACTGCGTAAGTATGTATAGATTCTATGAGAAATTCATACTCTTCTTCAAAGCCAGCTTGCGTTATGAAGTTCGCAAGTAAGGCCTTCTCCAAATCAGGCTTTATTTCTACCGAATCACGTGCAACTTCAACGCGGGCGAACCAATCAGAGGCGAGCGTTAATACGCGATTGTGCTGTGCAGCAGCCACAGGCAGCAGCCAGCCATTTTTTATTCTTTGTTATTGTCACACTTCACTTTGTTTGAGCGATTGTTTTTAAGTAACAAGTGTTTTCGTAATTTGTGATAAAAGAAATGTGTTCTGAGTTCATTTCGTCGCTTTATTGGTCTCTGTGACGAACTTAGATGTATTGGGCATGTGATGTGTTATATATCGCTGTGTGTTGCAAACAAATGTGTACTTAAACGTGTTGATGAGTGGCATACGAAAGGCAGAGGTAAGTAAATAAATTCTTTGAACATCATACATGATTTATGTATTTCGCAAACTATTAAAAGTCATCTAGGGCATTAATTATAATAGGTCTATGTAAAAAACTCTTTGGATTGTTGGTTGCTTCCATTCAAAATAATTAACTAATAATTAGTAAATTAAGTGTAGAGGCCTGCCTACATATCGACTGTGATTCCCGCGCAAAATGCCCATTTTCGCATTTTGTAGTAATTTTCCAGTTGTATTTATCGTTTTTATCGAAATAGGATAATAAATGCATGCTTAATATTATGAATCTCCACTCTGCGAGAATAAGCTGAGTTCGGACGGCCCGGCCGGCGCATCGTATTTTGTACTTAGTTGTAAGTATTTATAGTTTTCATCGAAATAGGATAATAAATTCATTAAGTATAACATTTTTATTCCTCATGAAGTAACAATTATTCTGGTATAAATTTTACTCAATAATATTATCGTAGATAAGAGAAATTCACAGAAGTTTTTTTGGTTTTGAAAACTATTTTTTTCTACTTATATAAAATCAATAATATTTAAAAATTCCGTGGCCGCTACGCATAATACGACAAGATAACATTCTCATTTTTTTATTTTATTTGTTTAGAACAGTAGTTCAATCCAGGAGCTCAAAAAAGTGCCCTCGCGCAATTTATAAAAAATATTTCTCTGCAATTTTGGGTTTAAATAAATAGTTAAGCAAAATTTACAAAAAGCGAGGCCTCTACGTACTATGCCAATAGCTATTCTACACTATTCAATAAGTAAATACTGTTAATGTATTTTTGTTTCTGAGATAAAGAACGCCAAAATTGGCCGCAGTAATTTATTTTTTTCAAAAATTTCTCGCAAAAATCACATTCAAGATGTAATAGAAGGTAATAGGCTGTTTTTTTACAAACGACAAGAACGTTTGGAATGCCACGGCCTATGACACAAATGGGTACCAACATTGTACCTTTTCTTTGTTTTAGTCGGAGAAAATGCTTCTCTGCACTGGCATGAGGTCTCCTGAGGATGGTGAGAACCCCATGCACTGTCCGGGGCTGGAACCCATATGTCCCCACCCGCCCCCCCGTAGGGGGAACGGGTGAGTAAGGACAAATGGGCCCGACCCGGTAAAAGAACCGACATCTGCCGTCAGGAGCGCGACGCGGCGCCGCGGTACCGTATTACACGCCCCGCGAAACGCCGCCCGCTGCGGACCCAGTCAGACCTGGGTCCCCCGCACCACAAGGAGCAGTCTGGCAGATACAGACTGCTCCCAGACGGGAGGGGGGGCCGTGCAATGCAGCCTAGTGCTCCTCAACACTAGGCCGCGGCCCTCCCTAAGGGGGGAGGATGGCGGCGTTGTAACGCCGCCTTCTACCCCCCCTCCGCCTAACCAACATTGTACCTAGGTAGCAAGATTAGGAACTTCAGGTTTCGTGGCTTGCCCCAATCTGAAGCCCTAGGCACGCCACTGCCGTGTCAATGAGTACTGCCTTTTAGCGAGAGCCTCTCTAGATGTTGATCGAGGCTCTTAGCTATAAGACCGTGTGCTGAAACGACTATCGGTGCAATAATAGTTGAATCCACATCCCACATGGCGGCAACCTCGTGAGCCAAGTCAAAGTACTTACTGTGCTTGTCCTTCTCGGCTTTCACGAGGTTCTCGTCATGAGGTATGGTGAAATCAACTAATACTGCTTGGCGCTGAGATCAGTCGATCACCACGATATCAGGCTTATTGGCGACAATAGGCCTATCCGTGATGATAGAGCGATCCCAGTAGAGCGTTGCATGACCATTTTCGAGAACTGGCGCAGGTGCGTACTTATAGTACGGCACCTCTGATTCAACAAGGCCATATTGAAGAGCAAGTTGCTGGTGAATTATTCTGGCTATTTGGTTGTGTCTGTGCAAATACTCTCCGTTAGCAAGATGAGAACAACCGGAAATAATATGTCGGAGTGATTCTCCAGGACGGCGGCATGCCCGACAGATGTCGACCGTACCGTCTTTCATAATATATTTCCGGTAGTTATTCGTCTTGATAACTTCATCTTCAATGGCACAGACAAAACCTTCGGTTTCCTCAAAGAGGTCGCCGAAACGTAGCCAGTTCACCGAGGCAGGCAAATCTACATCAGGCCCAGTTAGAGCCCGATAGTAGCGCCCGTGTAGCACCTTGCTCTTCTATATGTCCTTGCGATCGAGAGTGCTTAGCACCACTGGTTTGCACCAGTTTTCTGTTGCCAAGGAGAGCGGCGTAAAGTGTCTATCAACTGCCACGACATCCAAATGCATCCTACACTCACTGTTAAGGAAATAATCCCTGAGACTGCACACCTCACGGTTATGTAGGTCCTTGGCATTTTAAAAGCCGCGACCCCCACATCTCCGCGGGATGTACAGCCTCATAACAGATGAGCGCGGGTGTAGCATTCTGGAAGTCGTGAGCATTTGACGTACTCTTCTATCCAAGGCATCCAATTCGGTCGGAGTCCATCTTAGTATGCCAAAGGAGTATGTGAGTAGAGGCATAACCCAACCATTAAAAGCACGCGACTTATTGCCACCCGATAAAAGACTGTTAAGTACTTTTCTCAGGCGGCAAAAGAATCGCTCCCGTAATGACTGTTTTATGTCCCTGTCCTCAACACCCAAAGACTGTGACATACCAAGATATTTATAAGTGTCAACTTCAGAGAGAGATCTGAAGTTTATCGTTTATAATATTATTATTATTATTATTGACAGGCAGGCAGTGGAAACAACTGATGAAATCCTGTATCCTATATCCTATCCTTTTGGTCATATGTTCGCAAGCATAATGATGTCGGGAGCATTCCGAATGTCATGTCCTACAATAATTTAAAGTCTGATGATCCTGAGCAAATTGGTAACTTGTTCAGCAGTTACTTTAGCTCCGTTTTTGAGGCGAATACCTCGATAACTTTGATGTAAACTTCGTACAGACTGAGAATTCTTCTAGTGATTCCAGAATATCTAACATTAGCTTTACTTGTCTGGACGTAATTAAGGTTTTGAGGACACTATATGTTAATAAGGGACATGGACCAGACAATCTTCCACCTTTGTTTATTAAATTGACGGCTGAGAGCATTTCTGTGCCGCTGGTAATACTTTTTGATAAATGCACGAAAGAGGCAACTGTGCCCCGGGCTTGGAAGACTGCGAATGTCACTCCCGTTTATAAATGTGGGCCTAAAAGTGATGTCCGGAATTACCGTCCTATTTCGTTGTTGTCTGTCTTGTCGAAGGTTTTGGAAAGACTAGTCCATGATGCTATTTATCCTCAGTTACATTCTATCATAATCCCTCAACGGCATGGATTTGTTAAGCAACGCTCCACAGAATCCAATTTACTGATATTTGGTAACTTCTTATTTGAGAACATGGATTAGCGCATACAAATAGATGCAATCTACACAGACTTCTGCAAAGCTTTCGACAAGGTAGACCACGAAATTCTCCTGAGGAAGATTGCGTACAATAGTATCCGGGGAGACCTTCTACGATGGTGTCGGTCATATGTTGAGAATAAGACTCAAAGAGTGATAATTAAGGGCTATGCTTCTAGTATCGTGGTGACATCTGGCGTGCCGCAAGGCTCTATTTTGGGACCGTTGCTTTTTGTTATTTTCATAAATGACATAGACCAATGCTTCAAGAATAGTAGCTTTCTTTTATACGCGGACGAAACAAATTCACAACTTTAATGATTGCTGTGGTCTCCAGTAGGCGTAGCACGCGCAAACACGAGATATGTCGCGGACGAGAGACGACAAATCATTTTAAGTTGTCATGTTAAGGTTTGTAGACAAAAATACCACAGTTTATGCAAGAACTACTATTAAGTCTATTTCTGACATATTTTATAGAGTTCTAAGCGCATCCATGTGTCTTTAGTGTCGATAGACATTAGAGATAAATGAATAAAATACGAGAAAACGGGTCGAGAAGAGTTCTCGTGTTGCACATGCTAGGCCGGCAGGAAGATTTGAATCGCTTGGTTGACTATTGCACTATGCACTATGGTTACACTTGAGTATGGAAAGTGTAAATCTATTACATTTACAAAGAAAATTAATATAACGCATTTTACTTACTCTCTTGGTTTAACCACTCTAGAAAAAGTTCGCAGCATTCGTGATCTCGGTGTACTGTTTCATTCTGGACTACACCTCGATAATCATGTTGCTAATATTGTTAGTAAGGCATACCAAATGTATCTATGAATTCATTATGCGGATGGGTTGTAAGTTTGAAAAGCCTGCCACTTATATACATTTACTCAAAAGTCTAGTGAGATCTCAGTTGGAATACGCCACAACTATTTGGAACCCTCATTATAACAAATATAGAAATGTAATTGAATCAGTTCAAAGAAAATTTCTAAAACGAATTAACTACAAAATATGTCGATTACCTAAATGTTCTTACAACGACTCTTTAAACAGTTATTTTTTACATAGCTTAGAGGCACGTAGAATAATGCTTAGTACAATGACACTATAAATTAATTCACAATGTTTTTGACTGCTGTGAGTTGACCAATAACCCCAAGCAGTTCTGTTAGAATACGTACCAAACGCCCGCACAAGCTTTTTCACCTTAAGAATATTAAAACTAATGCAGGCCAACGTGCCCCATTTTATAAAATGTCGACATTATACAACTATCTTTACGACGTTGATGTATTTGCATTACCGCCACGCTCCTTTAAAAATGAAATTATTAAGAGACTAGCCGATGCGCAATTTCTTAAATAGGTTATTTTTATTTTTGTGTTATTGTTTTTTCTGTGAATGTTTTAAATATTTTCTTTTTTCCCCCCACACTTTTATGCCAAAAATTTCAATTATGCTTCATTATTGTGTATTACCAGTACTATTAGTTATTCTGTGAGTAGTGTAATATTGGGCATTCTAGATCACTTTTCACTCCATTGATCTCACTGACGTTCGATCAATGTCGTTAAAAGTGATCTAGAATGTCCCAATATTACTTTTGAAAATCACTGCCACTCGCTCAGTCAACGTCAAAAAGTGATTTAGAATGTCCAATCGACTTCTCGTGTTTTAGAATGTCTAATCGACTTCTCGTGATCTAGACTAATATTACTTTTGAAAATCACTGCCACTCGCTCAGTCAACGTCAAAAAGTGATTTAGAATGTCCAATCGACTTCTCGTGTTTTAGAATGTCTAATCGACTTCTCGTGATCTAGAATCCCATACAACGACTGCGATCTACTTTACACATTTTCAAGGTCTTTCGTTCATAGGATGCAGGAGCTTTTGACAATATGGAATTACAGCACAACTATAAATGAATGTGACTTAGTGAACTCTCAGTACGGAATAAGTGTTGTTTAGACGTAAGCGCCTACACGATTAAAATAGCAATATACCATTAACAGCTACGCTCCTCAGTCTTTCCGAAGGCGCTTGGTCAATTTATTCTATATTGTTTATAATGCCATTTTGTAATATAGTTTCGATTCATCATTGAGATCACATTATTAAACTTAAGTATCCGTCATATACGGTTTTTATTTGCCACCACGCTCCAAGGTGTATCATATAGTTGCATTTGTCAAATTTTATTCCTGACCCATAAGAAAACACTTGTGTATTTTAATCGAATTCATATTTCAATTTCTGTATACAACGACTTCGATCTACTAAACACATTTTCAAGGATTTCGTCTACTGAATGCGAAGGTTTTTGACAATATGGAATAACAGCACAACTTAAACTGGATGGGGCTTCCTGGTCTCCCAGGACTGGATCCCCGAATAAGTTAGTGCTATGAATAACATTTATCAAAGTAGTACCTCGACCCATAGGAAAACACTTGTGTATTTTGATCAGAATCCAGTATGTAATAGTTTAATTTCTGTATACAACGACTTCGATCTACTTAACACATTTTCAAGGATTTCGTCTAATGAATGCGAAGGTTTTTAACAATATGGAATTACAGCACAACTTAAGCTGGATGGGGCTTCCTGGTCTCCCAGGACTGGATCCCCGAATAAGTTGAACTATGAATAACATTTGCTAAAGTTGAACCTCGACCCATAGGAAAACACTTGTGTTTTTAAACCAAACTTCATTTCAGTATACGGTGACTCCGATCTACTCTACACATTTTCAAGGTTTTCAACAATTGGAAGAAAAGGTTTTATGCCGAAACACCTCAACCTCGATCCAAGGAAAACACTTGTGTATTTTGATTAGAATCAGTTGCCAATTGTCATTGTCGACTCTGATCTACTCAACACATTTTCAAGGTTCTCATAAAAAAAACACTTGTATTTTTTGATCTAAGTCAATGCAGACAACTGTGCAGGGAATTGTTAGTTACCTTATTTATATCAATCCCGCAAACAACAACGTATGCAATCACTACGAGTTCGACTTTGAAACTTCCCGTTTCAATGCTAACGAAAACAATTTTAATACGGGTTATTCCCAAGCGCCATCAAAAATTTGTTTGGAAAATATAAGAAATCCATACATCAATTCCTATACTCCTCCAAAGACCAAATATTATAAAAGATATTATCGAATCAGAAATGAGGAGATCCGTAGACGAACTAAGGCAGCCGATATAGCCCGAAGAATTGCTAAACATAAGTGGCAGTGGGCAGGGCATATCGCTCGAAGAACCGACGGCCGTTGGGGCAGATCGGAGTGGCAACCGCGCACCGGAAGACGCAGTGTGGGCAGGCCTCCAACAAGGTGGTCCGACGATCTGGTGAAGATTGCAGGTAGCAGCTGGATGCGTGCGGCGCAGGACCGGACGTGGTGGGGATCCTTGGGGGAGGTCTTTGTCCAGCAGTGAACGTCTTTTGGATGATGATGATGATGATGACCATTTTTTATCACGGAGGAGCATGAAAATTAATATATTTGTATTTTTTCTGGGGAGGACTTTGGGCCATTTTGTTGTGGGAGAATGGGAATAACCTTTAACATAAACACAATTAGAAAGATAAAGCTAAGTCTATACTGTTTTAATTGACAAACGCATTAAACATACATTTTCATAATACATACAAACACAAACATCACGGCGTATTCCCACAAGTGGGATAGACAGAGCAACAAGTAACAATTAATTACGTCATGCTGAAGTCACGTTTAGCAACAAGTGATCAGATAGGATTTTCATAACAGTACTTTTCAAATTATGGTTTAACTTATAAAGCAAATGTCGATTTGAATACGTACCCACTAAATATGGTTAGATTTAATTATTGTGGGAATAATATGAGTACATAAACACCGAAGTTATAAAAATAGACTGCCTCACGGTAATCGAACCCGCGTCTCTCGATATCCGAGCGGCTAACTTGTAACATACCGAGACATTTGTTTAATTTAGTACGTACATCAAAATGTTTAACTTTTACCGTCTCATTAATAAAAATGGCCAAATGTTACACCTCGGTTTAAAGTGACGCTGTCTCGTTTTTGTTAAAGAAGACAGATAGAGACAGCGTCAATTTAATCCTAAGTGTAACTTTAATCAACGTTTATTAATGACAGGGTTAGAGTGTGAGGAACTCGATGAGGTACCTAGTGGTGAACTCGATCTGTGATTGTGGTGGTTATGAAACTCTCGTTAAGACGATCATGAGATGAAATGTAATAGTAAATTTCATGCTTAGTGAAAACAGTCCTAATGTTGCACATCCGGACAATCGTCGTCAGCGCTTTATCGAAAGGTTAGCAATTACACAGGAAATGTAAAATACTTTCGCTGCAAGTTTTCGCACTAATCGATAAACTAAATATTTTGCTTAAAATTTAAAAAAACAGAGGTTACAAACATTGCTTCAATTTTGTAATTACTTCCTTTCTTGCTACTAATAACACATATTTATTTATAACATTGTAATACTTATTTAATTACTTTTGCTTAAACGTACACTCGTTAAAATATAACAGCTAATGTAGTGGTTAGGTAGGTACTTGACTATAACGCGAAAAAGGCTCAGGCTAATGGTTTGATGAATGCAAGCATTTATGTGTACATCGTATAGGTAACGGTTTGTAGTACAGAAGGTTACGCTACCGATTAAGCTTGCTTTACTTAGATAATGTATGTGTTTATAATAAGCCCAATATGTACCTATTTGGTTTGTAATAAAAGCAATAATAATAAAAAAAAAATTTGGAATTAACAGTTTTTACATACGGTGTTATTCTTGAAAGTAAAAACTAGCACTAATAGTTTAATTGTATACAAGCAAAAAAAAAAAAAAAAAAGTTGATCGCTCCTGCTTAGTAAAATTGCTGTTAAACACTTTTCTCCAATAAATACCCGAAAAATGGTAGTTGTCGTATCAGTGCTTCCTAAGTCAGATCGACCACTAGTACGCCTAAGCTACGCCTAAGTTTTTAATATTTAGTGCTTCGGTACTCTGACATCGCTACGAGAATCATCCAGAAGATATACACCGAAACAATGTTCGTAAGTTTTAAATATTTTTATTTTTCTATTAGCAATGTTGTGTTTGCTCGACTTCGTATATGTTTTGTAAGGTATGTCAACGGTTGATCCCTTCTGCATCTGCAACCGTTAGCACCGCCAAACCGCAGTGGGTGTGCGTGGTGGGCTATGGTCCGTTCTCTCTATGTCATCATCATCATCATCATCAGCCTATAAACGTCCCACTGCTGGGCAGAGACCTCCCACGTGAATAATAGCACGGGGATATTAAGCCATAACCCACCACGCTGGTCCAATGCGGGTCGGTGGGTTTTAACGACTGTCATCTTACGACAACATCCGGGACCAACGGCTTAACATGCCTTCCGAAGCACGGATCTCTCTCTATGTGTAAAGAAGTTATTAAAGAAGGTCTGTAGAGGAGCAGTGACCTAGACCAGCAAATGTTATTATTTAATCGTACTAGTATTTACTGTCATATGTTAAATGTTAATGTCACTAATATTTATTGTTATTTTAGGTCTGAAAGCAAGCAAGTTAAACGCTCTGCCAAGAAAAGCTGTGTGTTAGCCAATTCATTTGACTCGGACAACGAAAGCATAAGGTAATTTGCGTTGATTACTTTTAAAACCTGTTAATATATTTTATGTTATTTCGTATATCGTCAATATTAATAATTAGTTTTTAATTACATTTCTTATCTTTCTAGCTCTAAGAAGAAATGCCTGTACTCGTCGTCGGTGCCTAAGACTTCAACAACGATTGTGAAAAAACAAGAAGGGTCTAGCTCCGCTTTAGACTGGTTAAATGATTCAGAGTCAGATAACGAAGTTTCGCCGCCTCCACGCAAGACAGACCAGACCTTCGACAGTGTACTAACGCGACGAGTACCAGGCGGGGTAACGCGTCGGACTGCGAAGCTCGACGGTGAACTGGTGGCGGAGCTGCGTCTCTACGACGCTGAGGAGGTGCGTAGCCTCACCGGTCTTGAAAGGTGTGAAAAGGCAATAATTTGGGTTCGACTACAAGGCGAAGCTGAGTCTCCTGAATTGTTGACTATAAAAAAATTCATAAAATTAGCCAAATCAAAATTTACTGAAGAGGGGGTATTCTTTAGTGATAAAAAGAAAAAATAGTCACAGTCAGCTAGGTACTACATATTAACTAGTTACACTCTCTTCGGTAAATTTTGACTTAACTAGTTTTACTTATATATTATATGTGTGTTAGGTTTTATACATTTTACTTAAAAACTACTTTAACCTCTTGTAATTTTTTAACACAGTGAAAACAAAATCATAATGGTTAAGACTATATTCTGTTCAACTTGCAACTTATCCGTTAAAAATAATGCTTTCTCTGCTCATTTAAAAAGTATTTTACACAAAAATAATAGTTCTGTAATTGAGAGCGAGGGTATCGAACAAGTGCATAGCGCTCTTCGCGGTCGCATAGCGTCGTACCGTGTTCAATGCGAGGACGTTGAAGAACGTATGCATGTGTTTGCTCCTGCAGATTTTTTATCGCAATTGCGCCTCCGCGTGAAACTTTTACTCTCAGCCCGAATTGAGGCTTATACAAACCTTAAAGTAAATTTCGAATTGTTTTCTGAATTTTTTCTGCATAAGGATGACTCGATTTCAACGAAATCTTTTGCTACTGAAAACATTATCTTACATAAAAGTTATAATTTTGATGCTATGTATACAAACATTAGCCATAAAATTTGTAAAAAAGTTGAAGAATTTGAGGAAAGAGATAGTGGTTGGGCTTACTTACGAAGCTTGTATCTAGAAGTAAATATAAACAAATATAACCCGTTGAGAGCCTCAGGTTACTTAGATTTACCTAACGCTATAAAAAACAAACGTGCATGTATCAACATTAAAAATTCGGATGATTACTGCTTTTTATGGTGTGTCATGGCATCACTTTTTCCTGCAAAAAATAACGCAAATCGAACCACCGCATATCCGCATTTTGAAAGTGTACTTAAAGTTAAAAATATGACATTTCCAGTAGGGTTCACAGATATAAGAATTTTTGAAAAGAATAATCCCAACATAAGTATTAATGTTTATGGCCTTAAAAATAGCAGTAAGGTTGTTGGACCTCTGTACAAATGCGAATTACGTAAAAGACATCACGTCAACATGCTTTTTCTCGAAAATGGAAAACGTACGCATTACTGTCTAATTAAAGATTTAGCTAAATTACTTCGCAAGCAGTTAACTAAACATCATTCCAAAATATTTTTATGTGAGGATTGTATGATATTTTTTGATAACAATCTTAAACTCGAAGCCCACGTTTGCAGTGGTGTAGCAACAATTTTACCTAATCAAGGAACTCGAATACAATTTGAACATTATGAACGCATGCAAGACATGCCTTTCGTTTTATACGCAGACTTTGAATCTTTGTTAGAGCCAGTTGAACCAAATTCTGAAACAAGTTGCACAACGATTACGCAAAAGCATGTACCAGCTGCATTTGCTTACTACGTTGTATGCTCCTACGACAGCTCCCTTAATAAATATGTGTCTTATTGAGGACCTGACTGTGTGAATAAATTTTTTGATAACCTTCTATCTGATATAACTGTAATTTATAATATTTTGCATTCATCGATCCCTATGTTCTTAACAGATAAAGATAGAACCAATTTTGCTCAAGCTAAAAACTGTTATCTTTGTAACAAAATATTATTTGACGACAAAGTAAAAGATCACTGTCATCTTACTGGACGATATCGTGGTGCAGCTCATTCTTATTGTAATATAAAATATTGTTTGCCTAAGTTCGTTCCCATATTTTTTCATAATTTAGCTGGTTACGACAGTCATCTTTTCATACGACAGTTAGGAGAATTATCAGGTAGGATACAAGTGATTGCAAAAAATAAAGAAAATTACATATCGTTTACCAAATTTTTTCAAATTAGTAACGAAGCTATCATACCTGTTCGTTTTGTCGATTCTTTTAAATTTTTAGGCACAAGCCTAGAGAAGCTAGTTGCAAATTTAAATACAAATGATTTTAAACATCTATCTTTTTTTTTTCCTTCTCAGGAACATTTTAATTTACTTAGACGTAAAGGGGTTTATCCTTACGAATACGTCACTACTTGGAGTTCTTATGATGAAGAAGAAATACCTCCTTATAAATGCTTTTTTAGTAAATTGCACAATTGCAACGTATCAATAGTAGATTATGAACACGCAAAAAGAGTATGGCAAACCTTTGAATTACGGAGCCTTGGAGAATACACTGATTTATATCTTAAGTCAGATGTACTCTTACTAGCGGACGTCTTCGAAAGTTTTCGAAAAACGTGTAAGACGAATTATAAACTGGATCCTTCTTTTTACTTAACAGCACCTAGCCTAAGTTTTGACGCTATGCTATTAAAAACAGATGTTAAATTAGAATTAATAAATGATTTGGAAATAATAAGAATGATACAAAAAGGCATACGCGGTGGTATATGTTTATGTTCTACAAGATATTCGAAAGCCAATAACAAGTACTTACAAACTTATGACCCCGCAAAAAGTGATAACTTCCTTGTTTATATTGATTGTAATAATCTTTATGGTTATGCTATGTGCGCTTATTTACCTCATTCAAATTTTAAGTTATTAAGTGAACTAGAAATTTCAAAAATTGATTTTCATAATATACCCATTGACGGGGACATTGGCTATATACTCGAAGTAGACTTAGAATACCCTTTCCATTTGCATAATTATCATAACGATTTTCCATTCTGTGCTCAAAAATTTGCTCCTCCAGGATCTAAAACTTCGAAATTGATACCAAACTTATACGATAAGTTTTTTTATGTCATTCATTTTTCCCATCTGAAAACATGTCTAAAACATGGTTTATTGCTAAAAAAAATACATAGAGTAATTCAATTCAATCAGAGTCCATACTTAAAACAGTACATTGATATGAACACTGAGTTACGAAAAAAGGCCAAATCTATATTTGAACAAGATTTCTTCAAACTTTTAAATAATAGTATATTTGGTAAAACACTAGAAGACACCGAGAAAAGGGTCAGCGTGAAGTTGGTTAATAAGTGGAATGATGAAAAGAATATAACAAAGAAAAGTTTCGGTGCTGAGCAACTAATAGCTCGACCAAATTTCCATAGTGCTACTATTTTTACAGAAAATTTTATAGCTGTTCAAATGAAACCCGAGACAATTACTTTAGACAAACCCATATATATTGGCTTTTCTGTATTAGAAATATCCAAAAGTCATATGTTTGATTTTCATTACTCTATTATGAAACCTTTTTATCGGGAAAAATTAAAGCTTTGTTATACGGATACTGACAGTTTTCTTTATTCAATAGAAAGCAAAGATTTTTATACAGATTTAAAGTTGAATTTCCTTAGATATTTTGATACTAGTAATTATCCATTAAATAACTGTTACGGTATACCTGGTCTTAACAAAAAAGTACCAGGTCTTTTCAAAGATGAACTAGGTGGAAATTTAATTTCTGAATTTGTTGGTTTACGATCAAAATTATACTGTATAAAAACAGTACAAGAGGAGTTAAAAAGGGCTAAAGGTATACAGAAACAGGTTTCGAAAAACGTACATTTCGAAGATTACAATAACGTATTAAACAAAAATACTTTTTTAAGAAAGAAAAACATAATTTTTAAATCCTTAAAGCATGAAATATTTACCCAAGAACAGAACAAGATAGCTTTGTCAGGTAATGATGACAAACGCGTAATATTAAAAAATAAAATATCTACTATGTCTTGGGGCCACTGGGATTATATATTTTAGCAATTATTTTTTTCACTGTGTTTTTAAATTCTATTATTTAGATATATGACTATGATTTAGATATATTATATTAGAGTTATATTATACTTAAGGCTTGAGAAATAAAAAAATGTATTATTATTTATTACCATTACTAAGATTCATTGGTTGAATTTAAAATAATATTAACTTTTTATAAACTATTGTAACCAGTTTTTCAATATACTTAAGTAGGTACATATAATGAATATTTTGATTTATAAAAATTGTTAAAAAATATGTAAGTTGTTGCTTTTGCTCAGATTCATTTATTGTTTGAATAGGAAATCTAACTTAGATTATGAAATGTAATGTAAAATTTACTCTACCCAGCTGTATTAATATACCTAATAAAATATAAAAGTAACCGACTAACTTGCATTTTTATTTAATTTATTATATATCTTTGTATAATAAAACATTGACGGTAAATAAGTAAGAAAATTCTAACGCAAACAAGTTTGAACAAGTCAAATTCAGAGTAGGTTGTACTCTTCTGATTATAAGGTAATATGAAACCTAATTAATACAAATCAGGTCACGTTATTGGCAAGTTAATCATTCTTTAATAATATCAATTCTTTCTTTTTATTTTGCTGAAATGTCCATTAATTACATGTTTTACTACCTATATTGTCTTGCTGTGTCATCATGTACATTAATATAAATGGGTTTCAAATTAGTTTCAATTTCAATTATTAAAGTGAAGGCGTCAGTAGTCCAGCTAGATAATATCAACATGGTAAGTTTAAATAATTTTGTATGATTATAAATTAATTTTATTTGTGTTGTAATTGTGTCGTTATTTGGTGAAAAGTGGGTTATGGTAAAGGACTGCTTTTGCTGTCCTCCTTGCGTAGTCGCTGACTAACCCTTCGGGGATAATAGTCGTGGTTTTATGTATGTAATAAACTATTTTATTTTATGTTTTAGAATACTCAAGAGAACCTGGTGTCGCTCAGCATCAACAAGGAGTTCGTACAACCGTCATCTCCCACTTTTGAACAGAACGCTCAAGATATGCTCGAGGGATTTACAGAGGAGTATCCGAATTGGAGAGCAGATGAACGGCGAGGCGATTCCCCGCTGTATAACAAGGTGGTGAATAATATCACCAAGAAGAGACTTCGAAAAAGAAGAAGTTATCTGAAGCATTCTCATTCTTACGTGATGAAAAGTACGCCGATTCAAGGTCGTCGATTAATTAAGATTGAAGTGGTGGACTTCGAAACAAATCATACTGATCCATTATTATCTGCGCAGTATGTGGTAACAGAGCATATTGACCCCATAATGGATCAAACAGAGGCTATCATTAGCAATATATCAAAAAAAGTTTGTGGATATAGTTATAGTTTTTAAGAAATTCTAAAATAAATATTATTGAATTGAATACTAAGTTCGTTTCATTCACCCTTTTTACTTTTAGTAATTAAACAAAAAGATATTTATACACATTTGATTTATTGAGGAAAATACTTTATTACATTAATAACTCAATTAACATTTAAAGTGTACCACTTTTTTAGACACAGAACATTTTTTAAAGCACACATTTTTTTATGGTACTCACAATTAAATTTATTTACATCTACATGGTAATCACTATATAATTTTAAAAAGTTAGGACAACCTATTTCTTCCAACTCCATTATTTCACAATCTTGACATAGCTCGCGAACCCATATTCCTTTTTCCAATCCCTTTACTAATACCTTCTTACTGCTTAAATACGGAACTATTATTCGTCTAAATTCACGGTAATCAATGAATCCCTGACTCCATTTGAGCCCGCGATTCCTTTCTAACCACCGGATTTGCTTCTTTTCTTCATCTGTTAGGTTTTTAAAAGCATATGGTGGCTTAATTAAGAACGTCTGCGTATGGTTTTTAGTTGCTATTGATAACTCTTTTACAATAAAATTATTTTTCAAATCCTTAAATCCTTGCACATCCACTATAATAGTATCGTTATTCATGATAGCTTTTTCACAATGTTACTCAGTGGTTTATATTCAAATATGCAATCGTTCAGTATAAGGCAGTATGCAGCGGTCTGATCAGGTATCTCTTGATCTGTTTCGATTTCTACTCTTACGTCGATTGATCCCTTCAGCATTTCTTGTTGGCGAGAACAGTCAACAACGAATAAAGGAGCAATATCTTTAAACTCTTTTAAACTCGACAACGGTTCTGATCGACGTCCGTGATAATACTGCTGAAACCTTGCATACTGTTCGTATATTAATAAAAACTTGTTGTCAGAGAAATTTATGTTAAGTCCTTCGTAGGGGTAATATGATGAATTTAAAAACACTCTTACGTCACGAACATTGCAATGGTCGAACTCAGCCATTGACATTTGAGCATTATGTTTTCGGTTTGTTTGTAAGGCAATAATAACAAATCGAGGTTTCTCTGTTTGCGATGAAGTTTTAATAGCCCAAGTATGCTTACGTGTCTTGGGTAGTAACGGATATTCATACAAGTCCCAGTTACGAAACGCTAGTGTAATGGCTCGATCTTTTTCTAAATGCTTTAATAAATTAATTCTCTCTCGATCTGACACTTTAATATGTGGAACACGCCAAACGATTTTATTTATTGTTATATTTTCCACTATTTGCTCTTTACTCAATTTTATTGCATTGACATTTGTGTTGCTCCTCAACAGTACTAACTCATGTTTACAGTTAATTAAAACTTTTTCATAATCTTCTGCAAATCCTAATATTTTATTTAATGGTATGGAGACAGAGAAAACTCCGTTTGTAACATTGGTTATTCCTGCAGGAGACCAACCCCAAACTTTTGCACTTTTGGATTCATTTTCATTCAAAGACAAATAAGACTTCATTGTCGTTGTGATACCTGCATTTTTTATTTTATCTATTTCTATTCCATTTAACTCATATCGAATATCTTGGAATAGAAATAACGCAGGATTGTTTACAAAATGCACACTTGTTACCTTTTCTTTAGTGGTACTGTTATATACATCAGCTTTACCTTCAATATACAAAGTGCTGCGTGACGGCAACACATACAAATCTTGCTGATTGATTGGTATTCTTATTTCATCATTATTGTTGAAACTTGTTACATACGGCTTATACGAATGATATTCAAAACTCTCGATACTGTTATCGTATGACGTTGGCTGAGATATATTTAATATGTTCATTTTAACAAGCCTACTAGCTTTAGAAATTCTTTATTATTTTTAGTAACCTTCTTTTTTAAGTCAAACGGTGTTCTTTTACTTATTGCTCTTTTGGAACTGACTTGAACACCTGATGAGGTAGGGTTTTTATTAAAATTAATCATTTTTTTCTAAAATGTAAATAAAGTTGTACGTCTTCTCCACGTAAATTAATCTGTCTATTATCAGCGTCTAACAACCTAATATTAATTGCACTAATTGAACTTTGATTGACTGGAAAATAGATTAAGTTTTTAGGAATTTCAATAATTCTATAACCGGGTGGTACATTAGGCACAAACTCATAAATAATATGGCTTGCTTTCCCATTCACGAATGATCCGCTAACTACGTCACATTCGATGCGTACGATGGTTGTTGCTAAAATACTGACTGGGTACTGAGACTCACAACTTATATTTGCCTTAATTGTGTCGTTAGCAAAACCTAAAATTCTACCAATGGAATTATTTTTCTCGAAATGAACATCTTCTGAACAAAATATTTTGGTTTTGAGAGTATTATTATTACAAGTCAATTTTAATGCAGTGTTCTTAATGTTGCTTTTTAAAAATTCGCAAATATCTTGAAGTTCATATGATCCTTCAGGAATTTCGATGAACTCATTGATACCGTAATAAAACTTATTGTTCCTTTCGTCTATATTAGGAATAGAATTAAAAGTAGAAAAGTATATAAGTCCGCACTCATATTGCCCACGTAATTCTAAAGTTGGTGAATAGTTAGTTATTAATGAGGCTCCTTGCCCAGTTATGGATACAGTGAAAGACATTTTTATACTGTCAAGTTATTTTAATTGTAACCTATATAAATGATTTTTCCAATACTTTCTTAAAAATAATAAACAAAGATGACCACAGTTTACAGTACCGAAAGATTGATACTGTTTGTAATTATAATTTATGTGCCTATCTTTCAAATATTTTATTAATTCTAATGGAGGTTTTAAGTTACCAAAACTGTTAAAATATTCACAGTAATTATTTTCTTTTACATAGGCTACCCAATGAGTTCCAGGATTTGAAGAACTATCTAAATTAAGAATAGCACACTCAATTTTTCTTGGTTTTGAGGGTAACGTATCTCTCATAAAAACGCCACGAAAATATGGAATATCAACTGAGTGCTTTAATATATCTAAATTAGTAAGTGCTCGTTTGGGTAACCGTTTAATTAGTTTTTTGGAGGTTGCAAGTACAAGCCCGCTCCTTTTTTGTGAGACTTCAAATACAACCCTTTTCCAAGTGCAACAGCTTCCATCATCTTGTTATGTCGTTCTGATTCTTGAAGATTTTTTTGAGCGACCTTGTAATCGTTAACAGCCTTTGTTATACCTGCAGCACCCCCAGCGAGTGAACCAAGAGCTGATAAACCAGCAAAGATTGGTATGAGGGGTAACAACCCACCAGTTTTCGGAACAGGAATGCAGCGTGGGAAGCGTATTCCTTTTATATTAGAAAACACTTTTTTTGCAGCTGCATGCGCATATTTTATAGCCGTGCGGTTATCATTACATTTTATTTTTTTCATTTGCTTTTGAATTTTTTTAACACCTTTCATGAATGACCGCACTCCTGCTCCGGCTTTAAGTTTTGCTTTCATTGCATTTTTTACTATCCATGATGCAATCTTTTCTCCTTTCCCAGCATCTTTCGATTTCAATCTTTTCTTTGCCATATTTAAAAGTTCTAAATCGGCGTTTTGTCTAACGTTCCAATCTTTATTATTGTAAGCAATATCGTGATACAAGCAAGCTTCATCCAATTTATTTATTCCTCGTTCACCTCTTAGTAAGCGTTTTTTAAGTTTTGTTCCTGGACCACAAAACTGATATCCAGGTAAGTGTAACTCGAACGGAATGTTATCAATTAAATTGTTGGCAATGCCGCTTCCTTCCTTCATTGATGTTCGTAAAGTGACTGTACAACATAATCAGGCGATATTTATATTAAGTCATTAATAATTTTCTGTCAACCCAACTGTTTTCACCATCACTGAGACCCAACCATTTGACAAAGAGTTTGTTTCCTTTTTTCTTTAAAACTTTTTCAATAAGATATATATCGGGAAATTGGGTTCTTTGCAGTTCGTATCCGTAAAAAGATCCTAAAATGATTTGCTTATGTTTGTCTTCTAAGTGGTATGTGACAGGATTTGTATGGTTAACTTTCACAACGTTGAAGATTTCTGTTGACCAGTTGGGAGTATAACCTTTGTAGAATTCACCTTTGTATTTACTAATCCGAACATGATCACCAACACGGTACTTATTTTTTTTCGTTATGTTATTATTTTGTGATTTGATGATGTTGTACTTTACAGTTGTCTGATTTCTTTTGTCAACATCAATAGGTTTAAATTTTGTTATACGATGAACAGTGTTATTATAGCTTTGTACCACGTTTTTCAAATTTTTATTTATCCACTGGTATTGACCGCATAAGCTAAATAGCTTATAAAGGTGACCTTTTAGCGTTCTAATTACTCTTTCAACAATTGCTGCTTTTTTCACAGAATAAGTGGAATAATGGTTAATGTCATATTTTTTCATCAACTCTTTAAAGTTTTCATTATAAAACTCTTTACCTAAATCTGTTTGCAAATTTTTTGGTTTCCGAGACGAATTCAATAATATATTTTCCATTGCGTTGGTGACATTAATTTTATCTTTACTCTTCAAAGGATTTGTCCAAACGTATTTCGATAAAGTGTCAATAACTACTAAAACATATTTATATCCTTTATTAAATTGTGAATACTTTTGAAAATCCATAAGGTCAGCTTGCCATGAATCATCTACTCCTTTTATAATTGTACATCGGCGAGGAAAATTTCTTCTCGCCGCTCTGTGAATTTCTTCTACTATATCTCTTTTACTCATTTTTGTTTGACTTTGCTTGAATCATACGGTCTATTTCTGTTTTTGAGTAAAACATAGTAGACAAGCGATTGGAAGTAGCTGATTCTAAGTTCTGGATGTAAATTTTTACACGACTATTAACTTTATTTATTTCATTCCTTAGATCTTGTACAGTTTTATCCAAATATGCCTTATTTACAGCTTCATCGTCCTTGTCTGGAGATGATAAACCTTTAAGTTTTGATGATTTTAAGTCGTATTCGCCCGTTTCGCACTTTTTTAACGTATCGTTTATGGTATCGATGTATTCAGATAACCTCAAACGTTTATGAATGTGATGACCGAATTTATCTATATTCATTATAATCTCGAAGCTTTGCTTACTGCGAGTATACTGCTTAATTTTCCCCGTGCTATTTGTTTATATTCCATATTTATGATGCCCGCTTCGCGCAGTTCTTCAATTATTGCAACGATTTCATTATCCAAACCCGTGTTACCAGCAGCTTTTGACGCAAGCAGTAATTTCAATCGTTCTATTAATTCATTTGGATCATCCCAATAAACTAAATCTGTATTTGTTTTAACTTTTTTTAAAAGATTGATACCTTTTCCCTGTGGAGGACTCTCAGTACTAGTAGGTTGTTTAGAGAATTTAAATAATGGTTTTATAATACTCATGTATTTAAACCCTTTATTGCTGTTTATTGGTTTGGCAGGATCAAAGTTACGTCTGTGTGCATTAGTATTGATAAGTAGTAGCTTGTAGTTTTCAAGGTCTTCATCTGTAATAACATCTAGATTTGGTACCTTTTTATATAATAGTTCTTTTAAGCCAAGAGTCTTTTCAAAAGTAATGTTTCCAACTTTAAGAATTCTACCGTCATCATGAACGCGAGTGTTTCCAAGCTCAAGTTTCCCTCGCTCATTTCTAATTCCAAAAGGTATGGCATTAAATACTTCAGATGACGTAGACCATGAGGAAGACTCATCTTGATTTATAATGTTTGGTGATGATTGGAGGGACTTAAAAGAACCTTTACTTACATCATGGTTCTTAAAAGGTGACGTAGTTAGGATTTTGTCTGATTTTTGTGGTGTGTCTTGATATTCCTCTTCATCTACACTATTAGAATCAATATATTCTTCACAAGAAGAATACGACTTCTCGCTTTCATTTTTCCTGTTTTTTTTTGATATGGGATCATAAAGCTTTACTTCCTGTAAGTTCTTTTCATCATTTCTATTCGCTAAAATGTTAAGAGGGTCAACAATAGGTTTAAATATTGTTTCCAGGGTAACATTGTTAGAATTTTTAGCATCCTTTATTAAGTCTACCTTCCTTTTAACAGCTGATGCTGATTTTACAATTTGTTCTTTTAAATCTCTTTCCATTTCAATAAATAGGTTTCCTTTCAGCTTTAAGTCACAAATGAAAGTGATTTTATGGCATAATTACAACTGCTTTTGTACATTAATCTAATTCTATAAACGTATCAAATGTCTTCCTATAACATCCTTTGTTTCGTTCACAATCCTTATTTATTACAAGATAATTGAATGGTTTCTTCCAAACAGTTGAGCACATTTCTCGAAATTGTGACCAAGTCATGTCCGACCCTACGTGTTCATCATATACGTGTTTCAAATTTACATCGTCCTGCTTAAATAATATAATTAGGTTAGAATTGTCCCTAATAAGTTGTTTTGGTACTTTTGTATAAGTTTGATTAATATAAAAACAATCGATATTTTTATGACGTCCCATAGCAAAATAATCTCGGATGTGGTTTTGGTTTTCACAAGCAACATCATCAAATATAATAATCGAGTCAGACAAAGCATCATGTGGACTCAAAACTTCGGTGTTGTCATTATATTTATGATACGATGTACCTGCAACCATATTTAATACTTTTTCTAAAAATATGTATTTAGGTTGATACAAAGATTTTGAATAAACATAAAGGTTGCGGAACCGTGGACCATCTGTATGTAGTAATAAACTAATTACTAAGTTTGTCTTTCCACAATTCGAAGGGCCGCAAACAATACAACGGATACTGTTCGGCAATAAGTTGCCATGACGTTTTAACTCATTTGATGATGGTGGGCAAATGCATTTTAATTTTAATGACTGTTTTTGTTTAACAAATCTCATAGCAGCTGTTTTCTTATTGACCACAGTGTTTCGGGAGTTTCAATAAAATGACTTTGAAGCATAGCGCTTAAACATATATACGAGCGAATGGCAGTGATTTTCAAAAGTAATATTGGGACATTCTAGATCACTTTTTAACGACATTGATCGAACGTCAGTGAGATCAATGGAGTGAAAAGTGATCTAGAATGCCCAATATTACACTACTTCTGTGGTATTACAATGTAATATCTAAGGTTGTTTATGTAAGTTAAAATTGTATGTTGAACGAGGTACTTATGGAAATATTAGGTACTCGGTCTCGAATTCCATCGTCGTTTATTGCTGCCTGCACCTTACACATAGTTGTCATCTCGTTCGTTCTTATTTATGTAATGGTTAGGTAAATATGGTACTTATTTTCTATTAATTGTCTTCGTGGATAACGGTGTTGATTGTCCAATTAAATATTTTGTTACACTAGTTACTTAAGTAAAATACATTGGTCAATTGTTTGTTATTCCAAATAAATTAAAAAAAAAGTTGTCGTTACCAAATTATACAATTTACAAATAACCTCAGACCAAATAAAAATTATAGACAGGACTATGCGAACAGCGAAGTGAGGCCACTTTTTTAAACATGTGTGTTTGAAACGGTGTTGCCACGATAATTTAATTTCCCCAAAAGAACCAAAATAACGTTAAAAATTACTTTTTATTTGGTCTGAGCAAATTAGTAATATGTTATGCTCGTACATGCACTATGTCCATACATATTTGTCATTTACATAATCTTCGACTTTATAATAACCTTTACTCATGAGGTTTTTTTAACATGGGCTTTAAATGTATGTAAAGGCATTTCAGTAATATTTAGTGTAAGTTTGTTATGAAACGTTTCACATTTACCCAAGAAAGAGCCACCTGCTTTATGAAATCTAAAACTAGGGACGGCAAGCTTATTTTTCCTACGATTGTTTAAGTTATGAAGATCACAATTTTTAACAAATGTCTTTTCATACTTCTTGACATACATAAGGTTTTCAAAAATAAATTTTGATTCAATAGTTAATATATCGATTTTTTTAAACACTTCTTTGAGTGAGTCTCTAGACTTGAGGTTGTATATGGCGCGGACTGCCCTTTTCTGTAGAATAAATACATCGTCAATATTAGCAGCGGAGCCCTACAACAGTAAGCCCTAAGACATCACACTATGGAAATAACTAAAATAAACTACTCTTGCCGTCTCAACATTAGTTAGAAGCCTTATTTTCTTAACTGCGTATGCAGCTGAACTCAGTCTTCCTGACAAGGTATCAATATGTGGGTCCCGTTGTAAGCGTGGATCCAGTTTAATACCTAGAAACACAGTAGAATCTACTAATTCAACTACATTATCGTTCATCTTAATTTGTGTGCTGACCTGTCTTACATTAGGTAAAGAAAATTTAACACACTTTGTTTTTGCTGAATTCAGTAATAAATCATTAATAGTGAACCAATGTAATAATACCTTTGAAAGTGCACTATTTACATCGTCAACATTTTCAAGGCCTCTTATAACATTAAAAATAGAGACTTATCATCTGCAAATAGTACAGTCTCACACAAGTTACTAGCAAAGTAGGGCCGGTCATTTATGTAAATCAAAAAAGTAATGGTCCCAATATTGACCCTTGGGGCACGCCTGCTCCTCGTCTGTGGCAAGGACTCCTAGAGCTCGATAACGATAGAAATTCTATTGTGTCTGGTATTTCAAAAATAAACAGTGGACCTATTAATTATGGGTGCTCCTGAAAACACAGCACCATTAGTAACAACTTTTTGAGTTCTATTCGATAAGTATGATTGTATAAGGCTCAGTGCTATTTTGAGACACCGTAATGCTCTAACTTATTAACTAAAGTTTCATGACAACTAACGCAATCAAATGCGGTTATTTGCTCTCTTGTTTTCGATGAACGGGGTCGAATTGCGTGACAATCTCTCATCGGCGGCTTCTTTATACCGCCAATTCCGTAAGGGGGATCCTGGAATCACCAGTCCACGTATTAAGGAGGGCACTATTAAGAGTGACAAATTCCTAGACTCCCTAAGTCTAACCAGTAACCTCTAGGATGTAAAACACTAGGCAAAGCAGCACCAAGCACAATATAATTTAGTTACTTCACTAAAATTACAATACGGCACTAAAGGCTTTTTATAAAAAAATGAGAACTCACCCCAGCGGGACTAATTTAATATATTTAGATATCACTCGTACGCAACAGTCGTAACGGCAGAGAGCTCAAAATTCGTATATGGACGCAGTAAGCGGTATGGCTGGCGAGTGAATCCGAACAAAGACGATGATTAACGAAGGCCGCGACCGCCGTAGGGATGCACAAGCGTCTTGTGGCAAATTATAACTCGTTTCGACAATACCTTACTTTGAAGGTTCCGTATCTAATATTATTACTTTTTTTTAACTAATTTTATGATGATTAAAGACTTATATAAAAATCTACTTTACGTGCATTTAAAATGCAACGTTACAAAGTCTAAACATATTTAATTTTATTATGTTCAGAACACCAACAGAATATAGATACCTACGTTTCTATTAATCTACTTAGCTATTAACAGGTATTCGCATATGGAAAATAAGATATACATGGACCACATAAGCTCTTTACAGAACAGTATATAATCCTACTAATATTATAAACGCGAAAGTTTGTAGGTATGGATATTTGTTACTCTTTCACGTAAAAACTACTGGATGGATTTGGATGAAATTCGGCATACAGATAGTTTATAACCTGGATTAACACATAGGATACTTTTTATCTCAATATTCCTACGGGAACGGGAACCACGCGGGTGAAACCGCGAGCGGCCGCTTGTAATAATTATAAAATATAAGTATAGTATTTTTGAAGGTTGCATTTTGTTATAATTTTCTACACGGGGAAGTAATTCGTAGAATTGTTTTCTTGACAAGCCGCAAAGTGTCGCGCTGCAGCCGCGCGACACTTTGCGGCTAATTTGAAGGCGCCCTTAATGTAATTTCTTGTGCAATAAAGTATCAGTCGTGTAAGTTTCATCAGGGACGCTTCCACCGATTGAACGCTGACCCCTCGTGACCTGCGCAGGCGGGCGGCAAGCTGCGGCACGACGAGAACGTGCTGTCGGGCGGCGGCGGGCGCGAGGCGGAGGGCGCACGGCGTGCCATCCGCGTGCCGCCGGCGCTGCGCGGCGCGCTGGACTACGTCACGGACGACGGCGTGGTGGTGCCGTCCGTGCTGCCCGCCGCGCGCCGCCAGCTCTACGCCGCGCTGGAGCGCCTCGGCATGGCGGAGTGCGCCCGCACGCTGCTGGCCCGCGCCGCCTGCGACGTGGCGCTGCGGCTGGTGGGCGGCGGCCGGCGGCTGGAGCCCCGCAACGCGCACCAGGCGCCGCGCGTGCTGGCGCTGCTGGGCCCGCACGACGGAGGTAAGGGGCGGGGCGGGGGTATGCACGACGCGAGACGCTACTACGTTTAGGCCATACCATAATAATTCATAATACCTATAGTTTTTTATGCGAGTAGTATATTAAGGTGTTATACCTACCGTTTGTTCGTTACTTCAACAAATTGAACTTTACAAGCAAGGTCATAGTATTGTAATACCTCGTCGAATCCACAAGTTTAAACAGTGCCAAACATTTAGATGTATCAGATGCATGAGGATGCTATACTTACTTTTTTTAAATCTTTTGAAATACTTTATTAAAGACTCTTCTATAGTTTTATTTGGTCGGCTTGCAACCGCGTGGTTTTTCATGGGCCTTTGAGCCATTCCTAGGCAAAGGATCTGTGTCTCTGGCGGTAGTAATCAAGCTTTGTGCAGCAAAGCAATGCGCTCAACTGCTTCAAACTTCATTGTAAAGTAGTGGTTGTCCTTCAGGCGCGGTGGGCGCGCGCTGCCTGCGGCTGCTGATGGCGCAGGGCGCGCGCGGCATGGTGCACGTGTGCGGGGGCGGGGGCGCGGGCGGGGGCGCGCTGCAGCGGGAGCTGGCGGCGCTGGCGCTGGACGACGTGGTGCCGCTGCCGCTGGCGGCGCTCGCATCTCCCGACCTGGTGCTGCTGGCCACCTACGACCTGCAGCTCGACGACCCGCAGGAGCAGTATGCGTGAGTAGTTTGTCTCATTACATTGATAAGTTGTTGTAGTTTTGGCAATCCGTGTTTGAATATGCTTCCCCCGTAGCGCGGCGCTGCAGTGGGTGGTGGGCGTGCGCGCGGCGTGCGTGGGCGTGGAGCCGCCGGCGGCGGGCTGGGCGGGGGCGGGGGCGCTGGGGGCGCGGGCCAGCGTGTGGGGCGCGCTGCCGCCGCCGGCCGCGGCCGCGACGGGGCGCGCGTACCTGACGCCGCTGGCGGCGCCGGCGCGGCTGTTCCGGGACCTGGGGCTGGCGTACCGGCCGCCCTACGCCGCCGCCAACGTGCTCGTGCTGCACCCCGCCGAGCCCGAGCCCTGACCGCGCCCTCGCTCCCACCCCCGCCCCCACCACTAGGTGCGGCGGCGATCGAGTGCGGCTTGTGAAAATACTGACGTTTTTGCTTCTCGTTAAAACGACGCAGACGGAAGTTCTTTCCCGGCGTAGCTTCCTTAAAAACTTTGCGACCGCTCCGAAAGTGTGCAATTTTAAACGGTAAAAACTAATTAAACTAAAAGTGTAGTGCACGATGACGAGACGCGCCGCGCCGACCGGCCGCGGCCCCGCCGCTGATATTATATTTTAATTTGTATACATTTGAATCGATTTTTCCAGGCGGACATCGCTTGTAAGTGAACTTATATTTTATTATGCAATAAAATCTTTGAACAATTATTTATAATTTTTATTTTAAACTCTCGTCTTTTTCCAATGTTTTGTAATTCTAACATCAGTTAGTGTAAAATGTATTAAACAACTGCTTTTATTTTATTTGGGAATTAGTTTTATAACAATTAGTAATAATTGTGTAATACTGTGAAAAATAAGAGTATGATTACTGTATTGAATAAAACGGCCATTTCGTGCACCCCCGCTGTAGGTTTAAAAATATAGTGACAGACGGCTGTCAGTGTCAATGTGACAGACACACACATTCAATAAGGTGATTCGCGAGGCCGTGTAAAAGTAAATTGATAATTTGATGTGAGGGGCACACATTGTTTGATTCGGGGGTCCGTAATAATTAAATACAGTGTAGAACCTAAGTTTTAGTTTGAAACCAGGGCGGCCTAGCTAAAACCAGTTGGTTGGTTGGAGTGCAACACGTGGCGTGAACGGGTTAAGTGGTTTGTGCATCTTATCACGTATGTTTTCTTGGGTAGAGCGCTCTGGGGTTAGGCAACGGGAAGTTTAGGGACGCCTAGGGCCATCATCAACCCGAAGACGCGCAGGGGCGCGATCCAACACAGCAGCGTGCCGACGACTACGGCGCGGCGGACTGCGGCCGAGCTGAGGACGAACGAGACCGTAAGGGTGTGGCACACCGTCTTCTAGTATGTAAGTGATCTTTTATTTTATAATAAGTAAGTAGCAATTTAAGTTTATTTAACGGTAGCAGAGACGCTATTAGGGAAGTCAGTCGATGACCTCTCTGGACCACATATTATGAGGTACCCAGAGCACTGATTGAGCTCCCTAAAGCAAACATTTTTTGGTAAACCAGAGCGTGGTTTTATCTACGGACCTGAATTAGGTAGTAATTAGGTTAGTGTTAAGATTGTTTGTAACCGCATTTTAAATTGTATTAAATTATCACCATCGACGGTCACATCACCCGACCAGTCGGCAGGCACTTCAGTAGAAGACTATGGACTCCATGCAGTCAGACTAGAGGAAGTCTTAGATAAGTTTTGGAAGGTGGAACAGCCCCCTTGAGCAATGTTCATATGAGGATGAGCAATGTTGTTCCTGACGGAGATGCAAATAATCCGCCCAGCTGACACCACCTACCTGAACTATCCCGGCTTTGTGCTTGAAGAATCCTTCAAAGCCAAAGCCGGAGTTTGCTTATTCGTTCGGGCGGATGTTTGCTGTCGCCGTCTGCGCTGTCTGGAGGACCCTTCCTTCCTTCTCCCTCCTAGTGGTACACGTCGACTTAGGCTCTCATTACCGTGTCTACGTCTGCGTCTACCGACCCCATAACGGCGACATGGAGACAACCGCCTCCGTGGTCTAGTGGCTAAGCCACCGGTTTCAGACCCAGAGGTCCCGGGTTCGATTCCCAGCGGGGGGTACATCTTTGTGTGCTCGGTTTGGTTGGTGGTAGGGCTGTTAAGCCCGCCTGGCTAGCTACCACCATCTTATCCAAGTCTGTCGCCATAACAACGAGCATAATTGTGTTCCGACAGTTAGAGTTAAGATAGCCAGTTCCTCAGTGGTTGAGGATTCCGGGTGAAGCGCGCTTCCACCTTCGGCCTTATCGTCACTTACCATCAGGTGAGATGAAGGCCAAGCGCTTACCCGTTACACGTAAAAAAAAAAAAAAAACTCGACTAAGTGAACATCTTAGTCGGGTAGCAGATGATGCGCAGGAGCGGTTTCCATCGGCGGAACTGGTGTTTTTGGGGGACTTCAACGCCCACCATGAGTTGTGGTTAGGTTCCTCCAAAACAGACCATGCTGGTAGAACTGCCCACGCATTCGCTCTCACGCATGACCTGACGCAACTGGTGAACCAGCCCACCAGGATCCCAGACATAGTTGGCCATGCGCCCTCCTTACTCGACCTTCTGCTGACGAGTCGCCCAGCTGGATACCGGGTGGAGATTCGAGCTCCTTTAGGTTCCTCGGATCACTGCTTAATATCCAGCACAGTGCCCTTGGCATCGCGCCCGCCAACAGCGGTTTCGAAACGCCAGATTTGGCACTACGCGTCGGCAGACTGGGACGCTATGCGGGAGTATTTTGCATCCGTCCCTTGGAAGCAGCGCTGCTTTAGTGGGAAGGACCCGACCGCTAGCGCCACTGCCATTGCTGATGAGATAGTATTAGGAATGGAATACTATATTCCACACTCCTATGTCATCAGCAAAGGCAGACGCAACCGCTGGTTCAATCGCGAGTGTGCCAGCGCTGTTGAGAGCAAACAGACGGCATACCGCGCTTGGATCAGAGGTAAAGCTCAAGGGGATCCCGAAACTCGCTTGCTAAAAGCAGCCTATAATAATGCCACCAAGTCGTGTAAGAGGGCCTACATTAGAGCGGATGCCCAGCGCATTGCACGAGTAGGCCAAGAACTCCTGACGCATCCTACGGGCAGCCGTAGCTACTGGCGTCTGGCCAAAGCCGTGCAATCCAACTTCTGCCAACCCTCGCTGCCACCACTGAGATGTCTTGACGGAACTTTAGCTCACAAGCCGCAGGAAAAGGTCGATCTCCTGGCCAAACTCTTTGCGGCTAACTCCCGGATCGATGACTGTGATGCACAGCCATCCTCAGTTCCTCACTGTGGCCACACAATGTCTGATATTAAAATCAGGCAGTGTGATGTCCGTGCGGAGCTGCAGTCAATCGATGTCCGGAAAGCTAACGGTCCTGATGGCATCCCAGCAATAGTTCTGAAAATGTGTGCAGCGGAGTTGTCCCCTGTGTTAACGCGTCTGTACCGTCTCTCGCTCTCTTCGGGTTGTGTGCCGGAATCTTGGAGAGAAGCTGTTGTGCAACCGATCCCTAAAAAATGAGATCGGTCAGATCCGACTAATTACCGCCCTATAGCCGTAACTTCAGTGTTGTGTAAGATTCTAGAACGAATATTGAACAAACAGCTTATTCGATACCTAGAAGATCACTCCCTAATTCACGATCGTCAATATGGGTTTCGGCCAAAACGGTCAACGGGTGATATTCTAGCGTACGTCACACATCTCTGGGGTAAGGTTATTGACAAGCGTGGCGAGTCACTGGCAGTTAGCCTTGACACAGCCAAGGCTTTTGATCGGGTCTGGCACAAAGCTCTTCTCTCCAAGCTCCCGGCATACGGTTTGCCCGCTCAGTTCTGTACCTGGATAGCTAGCTTCCTGCATGAGCGTAGAATCCGTGTCCTTTCGGATGGATGCGCTTCGCGGTTCATGTCGGTGAACGCTGGTGTTCCCCAAGGCTCCGTTCTATCCCCCACGCTATTCCTTCTGCATATCAATGACATGCTTCCTCTTGGAAACATTCATTGCTATGCAGATGATAGCACAGTGCATGGGGGATATAACGGGCACCCAACGGCTGGGCGGGTAGACACCGAAATGAAGCGAGCAAATCTTGTCATTGAGCTCGATCGGGTGTTGGACCTCATTTCTAAATGGGGCTCCGATAATCTGGTGGAGTTCAATGCCAAGAAAACACAGGTGTGCGCGTTCACAGCGAAAAAGTCGCCATTCCTTCCCCTTCCCTCTCTTCAGGGTACATCTCTAGGCCTGCAGAGCAGTATTAACATGCTCGGTATGGATATCCGCTGTGATCTGAACCAAAAGGACTACATCGAAACCGTGATTAAAAATGCCTCACGTAAACTCGGTGACCTGAACAAGGTGCGGCGATTCTTCACGCCTGATCAGTTGTGTCTATTATACAAGACACAGGTGCGGTCTTGCGTGGAGTATTGCTCTCACCTTTGGGACGGCTCCGCAAAGTACCTTCTCGATGCCTTGGACAGATTGCAGCGCCGCGCTGTGCGCATTATCTGCAATGCGGAGGTCACTAAAACTCTCGAGCCTTTGCAATTGCGTAGAGATATTGCGTCACTCAGTGTCTTTTACCGTTTATACCATGGCGAGTGCTCTGAAGAACTCTTTGACCTCATCCCTCCTTCTCCCTTCCTCCATAGGAGTACGCGTGCTGCTCTCCGGAGTCACCAATTTGCAGTCTCTAACATTCCATCACGCACAAAGAAATTTGGTGACTCGTTTCTTTGCCGCACTTCCAAAAGATGGAATAGTCTACCAGCACACGTATTCCCTCCTACCTATGACATAGGGTCCTTCAAACGAGGCGTGAAGAAGCACTTTGTGGGCCGCCAGAGTGAGGATGACTGATGCTACGTCTCTTACGCTGCACCAGTTGTCCTCGCGCCTGGACCTCATTTCCACTTAACATCAGGTGGAGTGGGGTCATTTGCCGGGCTTAGTATAAAAAAAAAAACTCTCGGTCATATGTCAAAATCGGACTTTCAGTTAGACTCCGAACATTTCATCATCCCTCATCATGGCATATTCAAAAGGGGAACGGATAAGATCCGTGTAGTATTCGACGGGAGTGCTTGTTCATCAACAGGAACATCACTAAACCAGTGTCTTCACACCGGTCAGCCGCTTCAAAATGATATTACCCAAATATTGTTAAATTTCAGACGGCATCAAATAGTCTTCACGACCGACATTAAGCAGATGTTTCGAATGACCTGGATACACCCTGAAGACAGGAAGTACCAGCTCATCTTGTGGAGAGAGGACCCGTCTGAACAAATTCAGGTATATGAGTTGAATACTAATACCTACGGCCTACGATCAAGTCCGTTCATTGCAATTCGAACATTGTTACAACTCGCCGATGATTGGGAGGCTAGTCATCATGAATCATCAGCTTCAAACGTCATCAGACGAGATACCTTCGTTGACGATATTCTCACGGGCGCAGACTCGTTATCAGAGGCTCAACACCTCAAATCAGAACTCATCGCGCTAATGACAAGCGCCAAATATGAACTCAGGAAATGGTCATCAAATTGCAATGAATTACTGCAGGATTTGCCGCAGGAACACTGCGAGCTGCCCCATCAGATTGATACTGACGATAAAAGCTTTATTAAAGTATTAGGTATTCAATGGGACCCAGTATCAGACTCAATGTCATATCAGATCAATGTACCGCTAGGACAAGCAATTACTAAGCGTCATATCCTTAGTACAATAGCACGCCTGTATGACCCGTGTGGATATTGTGCGCCTGTTGTGTTTCGATTCAAGGTGTTTCTTCAGACACTATTTTCAGATGGAGTCAAATGGGACGAACCTGTCAGTAATAGTCAATATCGTCAGTGGGACGAACTCATTCAAGACCTTAATTATTTGTCAAACTTGCAGATACCAAGATGTGTTGCACTGCCACAGACTGTCTCATATTCACTTCACGGATTCGGAGATGCTGCAGAGACTGGGTTTGCCGCGAGCGTCTACCTCAGGACCGTGGACGCGTCAGGAAATGTCATTGTACGTTTACTTATAGCTAAGTCAAGAGTAGTTTCTCAGAAATCAAAGCAAACGATACCAAAGTTGGAACTCAGTGCCGCTCATCTAGTGTTCAAATTATTGAATCATGTATCAGAGTCATATGACAGTTCAATTCAGTTTGACAGCATCAATGCTTGGTCAGATAGCACAATCGTGTTATCTTGGATAAACACAAAACTATACATGCTTTAAACATTCGAATGTAACAGAGTTCAAGACATTCAAAATTCAAAACATTCTATGATATGGAGACATGTACGTTCCGAATTAAACCCTGCAGATGTCGCATCACGAGGCATGGCGGCTGAAGATCTCATACATTTCAATTTGTGGTGGTCCCCAGACTGGTTACTTAAGGAGGAGTCACAATGGCCTGCGTTACCAGTTACTATGCCTTACGATTTACCTGGATTCAAGAAATTGGTCAATCTTGTTACCCCTGTCGAACCATGGGAAGACGCGCTGGTATCACGTGTCAGCTCGTTCAGTAAGCTCATCAACATTACCAGTGGCGTGCCTAGGGCTTCAGATTGGGGCAAGCCACGAAACCTGAAGTTCCTAATCTTGCTACCTAGGTACAATGTTGGTGCCCATTTGTGACACTAGCCACATTTTTTACTTAAATCGTCATAGGCATTCCAAACGTTCTTGTCGTTGGTAAAAAAACAGGCTATTACCTTCTATTACATCTTGAATGTGATTTTTGAGAATTTTATTTTGGCCAATTTAGGAGTTCTTTATCTCAGAAACAAAAATACATTAACAGTATTTACTTATTGAATAGTGTAGAATAGCTATTGGCATAGTACGTAGAGGCCTCGCTTTTTGTAAATTTCGCTTAACTTTTATTTAAACTCAAAATTGCAGAGAAAGATTTTCATAAATTGCGCGAGGGCACTTTTTTGAGCTCCTGGATTGAACTAAACAAATGAAATAAAAAAATGAAACAAAACCAAAAAAACTTCAAAAATCGCGTTAAGTTAACTGTGAATTTCTCTTATCTACGATAATATTATTGAGTAAAATTTACCAGAATAATTGTTACTTCATGAGGAATAAAAATGTTATAATGAATTTATTATCCTATTTCGATGAAAACTATAAATACAACTAAGTACAAAATTACAACAAAATGCGATGCGCCTGCCGTCCGAACTTAGCTTATTCTCGCAGAGTGGAGATTCGTAATCGTAATATTACGCATGCATTTATTATCCTATTTCGATAAAAACGATAAATACAACTGGAAAATTACTACAAAATGCGAAAATGGGCATTTTGCGCGGGAATCACAGTCGATATGTAGTAGGCCTCTACACTTAATTTATTAATTATTACTTAATTATTAGAATGGAAGCAACCAACAATCCAAAGAGTTTTTTACATAGACCTATTATAATTAATGCCCTAGATGACTTTTAATAGTTTGCGAAATACATAAATCATGTGTGATGTTCAAAGAATTTATTTACCTCTGCCTTTCGTATGCCAATCATCAACACGTTTAAGTACACATTTGTTTGCAACACATCACATGCTCAACACATCTTAGTTCGTCACAGAGACCAATAAAGCGACGAACTGAACTCGGAACACATTTTTTATCACAAATTACGAAAACACTTGTTAGGTACTTAAAAACAATCCCTCAAATAAAGTGAAGTGTGACAATAACAAAGAATAAAAAATGGCTGGCTGCTGCCTGTGGCTGCTGCACAGCACAATCGCGTATTAACGCTCGCCTCTGATTGGTTCGCCCGAGCTCGAGCTGTCGTCGGTCGCCTCTGATTGGTTCGCCCGCGTTTAAGTTGCACGTGATTCGGTAGAAATAAAGCCTGATTTGGAGAAGGCCTTACTTGCGAACTTCATAACGCAAGCTGGCTTTGACGAATAGTATGAATTTCTCATAGAATCTATACATACTTACGCAGTATTATGTTTATAGAGTAGCAATTTTGTTAAAGTTAGAAGAGAGCGGATATACTTTAAATCCGAAGCCCGGTTGCAAGCCAACTTGTGCGAGAGAGATGTAAAGCGTCGCACGATTTATACGCAGCTTTATGGGATTTGTTTGGTGATTCTTAATATGAGAAACTTATAAAATTGATAATTTGAATGCTGATGAAAGAAAATTAACAATGGTAAAAAATATTAAGTGATTTTAATAATTGCGTTTTACCAGTAGTGATATTGAGTTTTTATTAGGGCAAGCCGGGCTTTTCGGCTTGTATGAAGGTACCGCCACTGAACATTACCTCATTGGTACTTAGATTTTGCCGAAATATTAGATTGCCTAAAGAAAAACGGAATCTTAACTCTACACTCTCATTAGACGAGACTCGTGAAGCAACCAGACATTGGATTAAGAAAATTCAAATGGATTCATATAAAGATGAAATTATATTAATCAAGCAAGGAAAATTGGTCTGTAAATCGCTACAGAAATTAAGTGTCTTCGTGGATGAAGACCACTTTATCCGAGTCGGCGGCCGACTACGGAAATCAACATTGCCTTACGGAGCCAGGCATCCATATTTGATACCTAAGGATCATAGGTGGGGTCACTTACTCATAGAATATTATCACAAGTCATATTGTCATGCAGCGACAAACGCACTCATTGCTATACTGCGGCGAGAGTATTGAATTACGTCAGTCAGACGTCAAGTATCAAAGGTCATAAGAAATTGTTTAGTTTGTTTCAGGTTCCATGCTTCATCTCAGCCACCATTCATGGCAGACCTACCAGCTGATAGAGTCGCGGCCGCACGACCATTTTCAGGCGTCGCGACTGACTTTGCTGGATCTTTCTTAGTCAAAAGCAGTTTACTAAGAAATGCGAAATCACTCAAAGCTTACCTGTGTGTTTTTGTATGTTTAGGTACAAAAGCTGTTCATCTCGAAGTGGTCTCTGCATTGACCATCGAGGCCTTCATCGCATCATTCACCAGGTTTGTCAGCCGACGAGGGCTGCCTTCACTAATCAGATCGGACCGAGGTACCAATTTTACTGGTTCTAATTCGTATCTAAGGGAGATTCCTCAGTTCTTGTTGGACAGCCAGATTGTCCTCAAGGAGGAGTTCAGAAAACAGAGCATTCGCTGGGAGTTCAATCCTCCTGCATCGCCCCACATGGGGGGCCTATTTGAGGCTGCAGTCAAAAGCGCTAAAAACCTCCTCAAGAGAGAGGTGGGCGATACCATTTTAACATTCGAGGAACTGTCCACTCTATTTACTTAAATAGAGTCTATACTTAATTCACGGCTCTTGTGCCTATGTCAGAGGACCCCAGTGATTTAGAGGTTCTCACGCCAGGTCATTTCATCATAGGTCAGCTACTAGTTGCCTTGCCAGAAGCTCACTGGAAGGAAACTAAAATGTCCCGATTGTCCCGTTTTCAAGTTATTCAGAAATTGTACCAGACGATCTGGTCGCGCTGGCATGTTGAGTATCTCAGTACACTACAGTCACGTAATAAATGGTATAATCATATTAACAATGTCGAGCTCAACGATTTAGTTCTTATTATTGACGAGAACTCACCCCCTCTTCACTGGCGAAGGGGTAGAGTTATTGAATTGTTCAAGGGATCAGATCACATTGTTAGTTCAGTTAAATTAAAGACTCAAAGCGGAGAGCTTGTAAGACCAGTGGTCAAATTGTGTAAATTACCGATACCAATAGAAAGTAATTTAAGTTAACCATTGCACTTCTGTGTATATAATATACAGGGTATGAAAAGAAGCTTAACGAAGCCGTAATATACACATAGTGTACATCAAACTAAGAAACATTCAGTAAAAATAATTGCTGGGAAACTACTTTAATTTTTAGATATTAAAAAACGGGTGTTTTCTAAGACACGCAATGAAACGCGTGCAACAAAGTGTGCATGTGTGTGTGTTACGGGACGAGAGAGAAGTCAATAGGCGTATGAGTGGGATAAAAAAGCGCGCGCCATGTCTGTACCGTACCACGCACCCTGCGCGGTTTTATTCATGAACTCAATGTTTTCGCTTCATGATTGTTTGTAGAAAATTTTTGTTTAAGTCTAGGCTAGTCTACCTACTTACCTACTCTCCATCGATGTCATCAAGGGACCTTTCGACACTGACGAGCTGCGGTTCAAACTGCCGACCTCCCACGTGTAGGCATAAGCGCGCCCGTTCCAGATTTTCCTGGTGGACCAACTCCAGGATTCCTTCTCGTAGAGACCGCTGCTTAAGCTCTTCGAAAACAGCGACAATTTTTTGATGCATCTCATCAGCTGTTTGGCAAGGGCGGTCAAAAACCCTGTCTTTGACGTGGCCCCACAAAAAAAAATCCAGAGGGGTTAAATCCGGCGATCGTGGAGGCCATTCATGAGGACCATACCGCCCAATCCAATGGTCGCCGAATAGCTCCGTAAGCCGCTCGCGGACCGGCCTCACGATATGTGGGGGTGCGCCATCATGCTGGAACCAAGTTACTTGCAGCTGTGCCAGTGGCATATCGTCGAGAGTATCCGCTAAATAATTGCTTATCAATTCTAGATACGCAGAACCGTCCATTCTAGGTGGTAAGAAGACGGGTCCCAGAATCTGGTTACGGACTATACCTGCCCAAACATTGTGTTTCCAGCGTGTCTGAAATCCAGTCTTTTGCATCTGGTGTGGGTTTTGCGAGCACCAATAATGGGCGTTTCGGCGGTTCCACATTCCGTTATTGGTGAACGTGCACTCGTCGGTAAAAATAATATTTTCCACAAACCGACGGCTCTGGCCTAGGACCCACGCACAATAAGCCATTCGACGTTGCCTGTCTCCTGGCACAATCGCATGAACCCTGTGAATTTTATAGGGTCGTTGCCTGTCTCTCGTGAGCACTTTGTGCACCGTGTTATACGACACTACATGTCGTGCGCGATGGCCATGGCGTCTCCTTAAAACTTTTGCTGCCGTTCGCGTTCCAAGGCGTGGGTTTTCGCGCACCACGTCCAAAATCGCTTGTTCTGTCGCTAAACGTATTGGCCTGCCACCTCCCTCTGAAACCGGCATTATCGGCTGATTGTCCAGCAGGCGCTGTACAGCCCGAGTAAAAACTCGCGGGTCGCGAGGCTGAACTGCGGTTGGGTGTTCAATTCCGTAAAGTCTTAGTGCCTCGGAGGCATTTCCATGGGCCATGCCGTAACACAGCACCATATTAACGTATTCGCGAACACTAAATGCATGGAAAGGCATCTTTCACAGAAAATACGCAAACACACACACACACAAACTACACAACCACGAACCACAACGCGAAGAGAAGAGATAAAATAGACGAAAGAATCAGTCAAGTTATCAAACTATGCGCTTGCGCTTTCGATCACAGAAGAAACCGAACTGAAAGAATTTAAAAGCCGCCCTACTAGTAGGTAACTAGGTACTCCTTTGACTTATGCCGCCCGCCGCGGCGGCGCCGTGGCGGGGGACAGGGGGTAGGGGGAGGGTGCGCGGAGGCGCGCCCCCCGTACACCCCTTCATAAGCAGCGCGCGCGCTAGACGGCTGGGGGCTGGCTAGTCATTCATTATGACTAGGTTGAGCTTCATTCTTTTAGTTTATCATTACAATCAGAACTTCAAATTAGTTTTCCATAATTGTAATTTCGAAAGTCCATTATTTTTATTTTAGCAGTGGGATAAACTGGCTATCTCACCTCTAACTAACAAAACACAACAATGAAAACGACGTTATTGTTATGACACCAGACTTAACCCGCGATCGGTCGCATGGGGTCTTTAAAAGCCTGAGGTATAGAAAAATTGCTGTAACTTTTTTATTCGTAAAGGTACCAATTTGAACCTTTTAGTAGCTTCCTAAAATATACTGAAGTACGCAACACAGCCAGCGGGCGTCAGTTAGCGCGCAGCGCTTGAGTGGAATAGACGTTTGTTTTGCGCTCGGGCGTTCTAATGACCAAAATGAAGAGTGATTTCTTTTTATTCTTTCGTTATTTTCTCTTTTCTATCCATTGCGATGACAAAATACGTTTATAATTTTTAATAATTAAGATAATTTAGAAGAAAATTATTAAGTTTTTGTAATTTTTGTAATTTTTGTAATTTTTTGTAAAAGTTGCCAAAACTAAGCCAAATACCAAATATATTTTTGAAGTTTTCCAAATAAAACTGATTATTAAAAAACTACGACTTTTATTAATACTATGTCCTAACACCTTTAAAATCTATAAACAAAATATAATTACGTACATAGTAAAGATTTGAAAAAAATGCTATCTTATATAGGGCTTTCAAAGACCCCATGCGACCGACGATGATACAAAAATTATCGCGACCGACGGCGGGTTAATTAAAATGGTGGTAGAGAGCTAGCCAAACGGACTAGGAAGAAGCCTTTGCTGTCTAGTGGTTAGCGCTAAGTCCGCCTGGCAAGCTACTACCATCTTACATAAAGTCTGGCGCAATGTGTTCCAAGTATGAGATAAGATAGCCAGCCTCTCAGTGGTTGAGGGATGCAGATGAAGTGCGCTTCCGCCTTTTCGTCATTTATCACCCTCCAGGTGAGATGAAGGCCAAGCGCTTCCTCGTTTTGGAATGAATAAATACTCAGCTCCTTCGGAGATCCAAAGTGCGTTATCGTCTTATTCCTTATCGTCACTTACCATCAGGTTGAGATTAAGGCCATGAGAGCTTTCAAATGTACCTACAGGAAAAATGAAATGAAATGAAATTTTTTATTTCATTGGTAAATTAAGTACTGTCTTTACTTTATTGTAGGTACCTATTCAATTAAAAAGACTCTTTTTATTTTGTTACGGGTAAGCACTTGTAGTAATTGTAGTATTGTGTAGTACGATGGCCGTTGGGGCAGAACGGTTCTCGAGTGGCGACCGCGCACCGGAAGACGCAGTGTGGGCAGGCCTCCAACAAGGTAGTCCGACGATCTGGTGAAGGTCGAGGGTAGCCGCTGGATGCAAGCAGCACAGGACCGGTCGTGGTGGAGATTGTACTCTGTGCCAGGTGGAAGCGCACTATAACCAAATCCCCGGAAATAACCATTTTACTGACAACTGACGGTACACAAAAATGAAAACGACATACATTGTTGCTACCGTGCCGATGGAGAGGCAAATTAATAAATTAAACAAATAAATTATTAAAACTTGTGGCAAAAGAAAAAGTGTTTACAATTGGTGGACTCCATGGTTGTCAATTTATGCATGATTTTAAATAAACATCTTTATTTTTCATACTCCTAGTACAAAGCCTAAACGTAGCATTAAACTCCTAGAGAGAAAAAATAGCAATGCTCACTGTCGTTTAAACAGGAATGTGTTCTATCTGTGAAAGGCACTTGGAAATATCTATCTCGCTATCAAAGTATAAAATAACCCTTTACATCAAATCATAATAAATTACATAATACCACTTACATACTTTCTTTCTAATTTACTAAAAATCATACTGCTTATCACGCAGAATTTCTAATAAAAGTAACTTCATTTTTCCATACAATTGAAAGCAATCAGAGCGCCTTAGTGAAATGTGTAGCAATTTCCCTTTGATCATTTGAAAGAGAAGAGCGATTCGATTACCTATTATTACCCTACTAGATAACAATATTGTCGATCTATTTCATTAATTTTAGTAAAAGTAATTTGTATACCTAGACTAAATTTGTAACTGTTAGTAGCTTGTCCGTTCGCGTCTTATTATTTGTATTCCGTGTTTGCTGTACTTGCATGCAACCCACATACCTACCGAGCCATTGAGCTCCTAGTTCTTCCTAGTTTAGTTAATGAAACTTAATTTAGGACGGTAATCTTACTTTTTAACATGCAGAAGACCTGTTAGTAACTCGTAATTGTTAAGTTTGCGTAAGTAGTAGGTTAGGAGCTCGATGGCGCAGCGGCTAGCGCGTTTGGCTTGCGATCTTGCCCGCTAAGCAACTTTCGCAATGCAGATGTCACCTGATGGGTGACCAATTAAAAATATTTCGAGCTTCCTCCGTGCTTTGGAAGGCACGTTAAACTGATGGTCCCGGTTGTTGTCGTAAGGTGGCAGTCGTTAAAACCCACCAACCCGCATTAGGCCAGCGTGGTGAGTTATGGCCCAATATCCCCACGTGCTATTGTTCACGTGGGAGGCCTGTGCCCTGCAGTGGGACGTTTATAGGCTGATGATGATGATGAAGTATTAGGTTCGGTCAAAAATAAAAAACCGCTCGATCAAATAAAGTGATAAATAAGTTAACAGTTACTGAGATGTAGGTACTTATTTATCTAAATTATGGTGAGGTCATTGCCCGCGGCGGCGAGACGTGCTGAGTCGTGTATCTTCGCGTGCTGCCGGTACAGCTGATTTGGACTGATATACGTGTGCATTTGTGTGCGTGTGCGGCAGTGGCTGCGCTGCCTGCGCTCGACATTCATTGCGTTTTGAAATTTCATAAGCCTATTTGACTAAGAAATTTAAATAATTTTGGTAATGTTTCTTTAGCAGAAAGTTTAGTAATCATGTTTTACATTTATTTTTGTCAAAACCAAAGTCACAATATTGTGACTTTAACACTTAATATCTCCCTAATTAGAAGGTTCCCAGGTATGGCCCAGTACAGAAAAAACTTCGTAATAATGGACAGATTACGTGGCTCTCGGCTTCGTTAAGCTTCTTTTCATACCCTGTATTCTAGTGTTTCCATTCTTAAAGTTAAGTCATGTGTATGAGTCATATTATGTGTTATTGTTAATATAAGTAGAGCACATTAGGGACTTCAAGTATTCAGTTCATTTCCCCCTGGTGGCGGGAGGAATGTTAATCGAAAATTAACATGTTTTTATATATTTCATTGTGTATCATCTTAATGTTTATATATGCCTTTGCGTTATCGATCTTACGTTCAGAAAAAATCATTTGGCATTCAATCTAAAACCTCTCTAGTTCATAGATTTTAAAAACATGGCAGTCGGCCATGCTTTGGTTTTCTCATAAAAGGCGTGTGGACGCCATGTAATATTAATTATATTAGTTAAATCAGTTGTTCAATGGTTTTGTCATCAAGGCGTGTGGATGCCATTTCAATATTAATTATAGTCATTCATTGGTTTTCAAATTCAAAGGCTTGTGGACGCCTTTTTATATTAATTATCTTAGTTAAATCTTGTTACCTATTAAAATCAGTGTGACAAAGTAAAGTGTTTATTTTCATCATCTGACCCATCACCATCATCAACTATCAACGTCTCAAGGGTCAAACGCGACGTTTCGAACCCGCCGTACGCGATCCTTGAGAAAGTCATCATCAACGTGTACGATCCTTGGCCGTCACGATCAAGATGGGCCGAGAAATTCTACGCACAAGATAATTTAATATTATTTTAATTTGGCTAATTAGATTTAGTATGTTGAGAATAACTTGCCCTCCTGCTTGTAGCTAGGGCAGCATTGTAAAATTGTTAGTTGGCGAGTATGGGACTGCGGTTCGATTCCGCGATGAGCCACAGCAACTGTCTCTCCTTGCGTGATTGATTTTTCTAGCGATCGGAGGCTTCCGATCGGGGCAGGGGTGTGTATTGAATAAAACGGCCATTTCGTGCGCCCCCGCTGTATTTTTAAAAATATAGTGACAGACGGCTGTCAGTGTCAATGTGACAGACACACACATTCAATAAGGTGATTCGCGAGGCCGTGTAAAAGTAAATTGATAATTTGATGTGAGGGGCACACATTGTTTGATTCGGGGGTCCATAATAATTAAATACAGTGTAGAACCTAAGTTTTAGTTTGAAACCAGGGCGGCCTAGCTAAAACCAGTTGGTTGGTTGGAGTGCAACACGTGGCGTGAACGGGTTAAGTGGTTTGTGCATCTTATCACGTATGTTTTCTTGGGTAGAGCGCTCTGGGGTTAGGCAACGGGAAGTTTAGGGACGCCTAGGGCCATCATCAACCCGAAGACGCGCAGGGGCGCGATCCAACACAGCAGCGTGCCGACGACTACGGCGCGGCGGACTGCGGCCGAGCTGAGGACGAACGAGACCGTAAGGGTGTGGCACACCGTCTTCTAGTATGTAAGTGATCTTTTATTTTATAATAAGTAAGTAGCAATTTAAGTTTATTTAACGGTAGCAGAGACGCTATTAGGGAAGTCAGTCGATGACCTCTCTGGACCACATATTATGAGGTACCCAGAGCACTGATTGAGCTCCCTAAAGCAAACATTTTTTGGTAAACCAGAGCGTGGTTTTATCTACGGACTTGAATTAGGTAGTAATTAGGTTAGTGTTAAGATTGTTTGTAACCGCATTTTAAATTGTATTAAATTGCATTCAGAATGCAATGTGGTAATATGTAGGTTTTATTGCTTAATAATTACTTGCTTAATAGTGCAATGTAAGCATTTCTTTTTTGGTTATACATTTAGAATGTGTTTACTTGAGTTAGGGTATAACTGTTGGTTGTATTAAAATCATATCACTGTGTACAGCACAGTATTTACTTGCTTTGAATTTATTTGAGTACTATCTACTCACCGGGGCGGTGTAATTGTCAGACAACTTTAATGTACTTGCTTTAACTGTTTGCTGCAGTACATGGTTGCTTTGTTGTTTGATTTTAATTGTAATTTAAAATTAGTCTCGCTGGGGTAGCGGGGATTTGGGACAACAAATAAATATTTTTGATGTTAATTGTTGTATTTGTTGTGCAAACTGAATTTTAAGATTCTAGCGGTTTGCAAATAATTAATAATTTGGTTTGTTTCTTGATTGCTTGAAAACTTAATTTGGAATTTAAAGTTAAAGCATTGAAAATTGTGGTATTTTGATTTGGTCTATTGATTTAATGTTTGAAAACATATTTAAATGTTGTAGGCATTTGATTCACAATATTTGTAGTTTATATATGTTACATTATAAATTGTTTGTTTACATAGTAAATTTAAATTGAACATTCAATGTTTATTGTGGTTGCTTTAGAATCAACTAGGGTTGATTTATTGCTTTGTTTTGCTTACGGCTAAAATAATTTTAGTTTCATTAATTTGAGTTCCATTCAGTTGTAACATTTGTTTGGTAAATGATTTGTTTACATAGTGGCATATGCGAATTACGTTAGCCACTGCCGGAGAGCTCAAAAAAAACCGATTTACTTTTATAAAATTGTTTGCGCCAGCGCAACGGACTGACGGCCGCCGACTCCGTCAGCCAATCACAGGCGAGCGGACCGCCGCGGCGAGGCCCGCGCCGCGTCGCCTGACGTGACGGCGCCCGCGCAAAACCAGTGCCTTTTGAGATCTCAAGACGAAACCACGCGTCACGCGCCCTTGAAATTAGCCTTCGAAATAGCATATGTGTGCAGTTACAAAGCTTGGACTACCAGCTTCCCCCTAACGCCTAACGAACCAGTGCCCCTAGTGAATTGTTTAGTGTAGTGACTGTGCGCCAGGAACTCAACCTACCTCGCCGACCGTGGTCAGCTCGTCTCCAGGTTCCTGTGTATCCCTGTAAGTACCTCACTATCCATAACCTACCCAACCCACATCTTTTATTCCGTCGCTGTTACGGCGAACGCCCTTCGCCGTAACATTTTGGTCATCTTCGAGCCGGTAATATTAAATACCGGCGACCTTCCCGTAACCAGAACCTAACTTTAGTTTAATTTTCAATTTTAATACAGTCCGCTAAAGATAATTATTTCCGCCCATATTCTTATTCTATGTCTAAATCTTAAATCTAATTCCTACCATCATTTCTAAATTCATTTGTTCACATAACTTTACCCTGTCCCAATAAAAATTTCGTCAGGTAGTTATGAATCATTTGTGTTAGGATTGCGACCACACAACATCCGAATTATTTTAACGCAATTATTTCTGCATGTTGTTTTAATGTTGATTTCGTGTATGCATCCGATTGTCTGATCACAGATCTATGGTGTCATACAATGTTTTTGTGATTTGAGCGAACTTGTGTACTACTTGTGTAATACTTGTGTACCTACCTAAATGATTTTTGCCTAATGATACGTTGTTCATACTCCTAACGGTAATTAAGTTTAATTAGTAGTGAAATTATTGCGTTACGTTTGCGTTACGTTTATCGGCTGCACATATAATTTTAGTTACGTATAACACACCCGCGTCTAGATAATTGTATGGTATTATGACGAGAGACGATATTGTTATTTTTCCCGTTTTATTTTTTTGATGAATTTTTTATGTTCTTGTCGTGTTAAATCGGCTCAAATCTCGTGCATGCTCACCACGCGTGCCGAGTAGCGTGCTTTATTTTTTCGCTCGTGTTAATTTTATAATTTTTTTTTGTTTTTAATTTTTGCCTTTGCAATCGGCTCATTTTTGTGCGTGCTCACCACATGAGCTTAGTGTGTTTCATTTAGCCTCATCAGTTTTTTTTTATATCGCTTACGGCTATTTGCGTGCGTCGCCTTCGTTCTACACACGTTTGCCCACTTGTGGGACACAGACAGAGTGTCCCAATTTTTTTAATTAAGTTTTTATTATTTGTTTACTTTTTCTGCGACCGACTCATTCTTCGCGCTAGTTTCCGCTACAGGTCTGCCCGACTGTGAGCGCCTTCCCCATAGTGGGCTACGGATGACGTGATTCCTTTTGTTGTTTTGTTTGTTGTTTGTTTTGCGGTCGGCTAATATTACGTACGCGCGTTCAATAGACACAGACATACACATACACTTGCGTCTGCCCACCTGTGGGCCATATACAAGGCGTCCCAACATAGTTTTGCTTTCTTTATTGTTGCGTTAATTTTAGCCCATTTGCCCTTACCTTAGTAAACAAATACATCCAGCCCAACTATAAAATATATACAGGGTGTTGTTCTTTTTACTGCCTTTAAATTTGTTAATTTTTTTTATTTTTTTTATTTTTTCTTGTCTCCTTTTATTCATCGCGATGCCGACCAAGTCACAAGACGCGATTTTTAGGGAGGCCGCCAAAGCAATACACCAACTCCTAGAGGTGGGGTCACGGATCATTGCTGGCGACACCAAACATTCCATAACGGAATTTAACGTGCGTTTCGCACAGGTACAGGGTATTAAGGAGAAGCTGGATTCAGTATATTACAGCATTCTTGACGAGGAGAACTTAGACGAGGGGGTTGAGAGGACATACACTGAGAACCACACAAAAGCCTCCGGGGCATACCTGGGGATACTTGTGGCTAGGGAGGAAATCTTACCCTCTTCCACGTCGTCCCCAACCCATAACGCTCAGCCCAGTCTCGGCGTCAATACGCCTACAGCCGTCCTCCCCAAGATAGCGCTGCCCAGGTTCAGCTCAAAGGTGGAGGACTGGCCCTCCTTTATTGCACTGTTCAGGAGTTTGACTGACGACATGGCGACCTTGTCGGAAGCAGTCAAGCTCCACTATCTCTTCTCAAGTCTCAGCGGTGAGGCATTAAGCATGGTGTCCCACCTAAAGGTCACCAATGAAAATTTTGCCGTGGCCATGGACATCCTTACCAAGCGGTACGAGAACCGCCGGGTTCTCATCGATAGTTTCGTCGACATAATCCTGGGGCTGCCGAGCATCCACACGCGCTCTAACATACGCACACTTTTCCTCACTCCGCTGGTGTCCGCCCAGTGTGCCCTTAGTAATTTGGATCTGCCCATAGGAGACGACTACGTGTTTGTGTCGATAGTGGTGCGAAAGCTTAAGGGTGAGCTCCGCACGTTATTTGAACGCAGACACGGGTCTAGCAGCACCCTGCCCACGTTGAGTGACTTCATCTCCTACCTCGAGGAGCACGCGCGCTGTGTGGAGACAGAGTTCTCCAACATAGCCCAGCCGCAGCCCATTCACGCCCTGCCCGGCCCTTCTCGTAGCCGCGCGCCTCCACAGTTGCCCCATCGCACTTATGCTCAGATGGCTCAGCAACAGCCCGACCATTACCGTGGCCGCTCCTCAGCTCCATCGCCTCACCGCGCCTATGATCAGCCTACTCACCAACCATCACGCCCAGCGCAGCAAATGCGTCACCGCCCATCCACCTCCCCGGCTCGCAGTCAGCCCTTCCCCGTCTACTCGGCCTTCCAGCAAAGCTGCTCCTCATCATTGTCCTCGTCCTCTTCCTCACGCTCGACGTCCTACTGTCCCTATTGTGCCACTAGGGGACATACGCTCATGACGTGCAGATGGTACAATGCCCAGCCAACACAGGGCCGTTGGGACTTTGTACAGGCACGCGAGCGCTGCCAGCGTTGTCTCGGCCGTCACTACGAGAGCGAGTGCAGGTCAAGGGGGGCATGCAAGAACTGTGGGAGCACGAACCACCACACGTCCCTCCATCGACCAGACGGCCCAACGCACTCAGCTCATTCGTCGTCTGTACATGTACCCCCACCACAGCTGACAGAGCACTCGAGGGAGCGTCCCAGACACAGCAGGCGGCACGAACCCGCACAGGCTAAACAGGTGCAACCCAGCTCTGCTCAAAGAGCCAGCCCGCCCAGGTCCGGTTCGCCAGGTAGGCCCCGCGAACGCCGCCAGCAATTATGACTCCCAACTATCACAGAGCACCCTAGCGAAGAGGAAGATATAGCCCATGCCCAGTCAACCCATGCCCACACAGCTGATACATACTCAGCTCATACAATTTCAGCTGATACTCAATCAGCTCACTCACCTTCTGTGCCCACTGGCACACCCATTTTGTTGCCAACCGTCTCACTAAGAGTCGCGGACGTACATGGCCATCTTCACACAGCCAGAGCTTTATTGGACTGTGGCAGTATGCTGACATTAATAACGTCACGCATGGCACGACTTTTGAACCTGCCATCAAAACCCACTTCCTTAAAAATTACAGGAGTTGGGAATCAGCACAAACATGAGTCAAAGGCGGCAATAACAATAGTATGCCGACCCACTCACAATGATACTCCTACAATCACTGCCACAGCTCACATTTTAAAAAACGTCACTGGCTACCTTCCCTTAGAGAAGGTACCAAACATTTCCCACGTACTAGGCCAGCCACCCGTGCCATTGGCTGACCAGCTTTACCACACACCAGCCCCGATCGACCTCTTATTGGGGTCGGACGTTCTTGGCCAGGTGTTGGACGGGACTAAGGTCTCGTTGGGCCCGGGCAAGCCCATAGCCTTCGGCACGATTTTCGACTTCGCGTTGATAGGACCCATTGAGGACTTGTATGCGCAGCCGGCGCAGCAGGTTAACTCAGCTCACGTCGTCAACTCACAACCAGACTCAGCTGAATCAGCCCAGGACATACGTCAGAGTCTGGAAAGGTTCTGGGAGTCTGAGGAGCCCCTCCCTCAATCTCACACTCATAATGATCCCCTGGAGGAACAATGCGAGGAAATCTTCCGCTCTACCACTACACGCGATCCCTCAGGCAGATATACGGTCGCTCTGGCCTTTCTAAAGGACGCCCCTCAAATAGGTAAAACTCACCCTATCGCATTACGCAGATTCCTCAATATTGAGAAGAAGCTAATGGCGAACCCGTCTCTGCGTTCTAAATACGTCGACTTCATGGCCGAATACGTCGACTTAGGGCACATGGCTCCCTGTCACCCAAATACATTCGCCCATAAACCCCACTTCTACATCCCTCACCATGGCGTATTTAAGTCAGGGTCGGACAAGCTGCGCATTGTTTTTGATGGTAGCTGCAAAAGCTCCAATGGTGTCAGCATAAATGAATGCCTACACACAGGCCCCGCCCTTCAACAGGACATTGTGGACATCATCATGTCCTTCAGAACGCATTCAGTCGTTTTCAGCACTGACATTCAGAGGATGTTCAGAAATGTGCTGGTTGCCCCAGACCAGAGACGGTATCAGCTGATACTATGGCGGTCCTCACCAGATCACCCTCTGCTCACCTACGCCCTCAATACAGTCACCTACGGCTTAAGATCAAGCCCATACCATGCAATCCGCACTCTGCTTCAGCTGGCTGATGATGAAGGCCATCGCTACCCTGGAGCCGCTCAGGTTCTTCGCAAGTCTATCTTCGTTGATGACATCTTGTGTGGTCATGACACAGTTGAATCCGCCCAAGCACTTCAGGACGAGTTGATAAGTCTGCTAGACCTAGGCGGCTTTCAGCTCAGTAAGTGGACATCTAACTCGCCTAAGCTGCTCGAGAGATTTCCCGACAACCAATGCGACATGCCCAAGGACTTCGACATGAACCCAGAATCCACGTCCATTAAGGTCTTGGGTATACAGTGGAGCCCTCAGTCAGACGAGTTCACCTACCGCATCTCTCTGCCCCCCATCACACATGTCACAAAGCGGTCTATTTTAAGCACCGTAGCCTCACTTTATGACCCAAACGGCTGGGTTTCTCCCGTTATCTTCCGCGCAAAGCTGCTGCTTCAGCAATTGTGGCTACTGAAGCTGGAATGGGATGAGCCCACTCCCTCTGAAGTACAAACGGAGTGGCACCACATCTCAGAGGATCTGCCGCTGTTGTCTAGCATTCGCTTCCCTCGGCACATTTGTGCAAACAAAGGCTCAGCTGCATACTCGCTTCACGGGTTTGCAGATGCCTCTGAAGCCGGGTTTGCCGCCGTTGTTTACCTCCATGAGCTCGATGCCTCCGGAGATACTTTGGTACACTTGATTGTCGCCAAGTCGCGAGTCGCACCAATCAAGAATCGCCTCACAATCCCCAAGTTAGAGTTGTCGGCCGCCACTCTACTCTCCCAGCTCATGATCCGTGTGTCGGTTCAGTTATCGGCCCATATCAGTATACAACACCACATATGTTGGTCAGACAGTACGATAGTCCTGGCCTGGCTCAATACACCGCCTCACCGTCTTCAACCCTTTGAAGCCAACATGGTAGTCAAAATCAGCTCAGGCTCACCAGAATGTACCTGGCGACACGTACCTTCCGAGCTCAACCCGGCAGATTGCGCAAGCAGAGGGATGTCTGCGCAATCCCTGTCAGCCCTCGACTTATGGTGGTCTCCCACGTGGCTTAGACAGCCTTGTGAGTCTTGGCCTGCGATGCCTTTAGCTCTGGGCCATCACGCCCTGCCCGGCCTTAAGCCCAAACACGTCCCGTCACTGGTCACAGTGCCCGGTCTTGACTTTGACCTGCTCACTCGGTTCAGTTCGCTAGACAAGCTCGTCGGAGTGACAGCTTGTCTAAAACGCTTTCTGCACAACTGCAGACACCACCCAGATTCGCGACGCTCAGGCCCCTTGTACGTCAGTGAACGAAGAGATGCCCTACTTTACTGGGTGCGCAGTGTTCAGCACAATGAGTTTGCGCAAGACATCCACCGCCTTCAAACTGGCAAAATCTGCTCCGTCGGACTCCAGCGGCTGTCACCTCACATTAAAGATGAGCTCCTTAGAGTTGGTGGACGACTGTCCCATGCGTCTATCCGATATGACGCGCAGCATCCGCTCATACTTCCCAGCTCTAGCCCACTTGTAGACCTGATCATTGACCACTACCACAAAATACACTGCCACCCTGGCGCTGACACCTTACACGCAATCCTACGCCAACAATTTTGGATATTGTCCGCGCGCCGTATTATTAGACACCGAGTCTTTAAATGCATTAGATGCTTTCGATGCCGGGCCCAGCCGCAAGCGCCCTTCATGGCCGACCTGCCAGCCGATAGAGTTACGCCTCAGCCAGTATTTAGTCAAGTCACGACCGATTTTGCCGGCCCATTCCTCGTTAAATCTAGTACCCTACGTAATGTTAAACTCTTAAAAGCGTACTTTTGTATATTCGTGTGCCTCTCGACTAAGGCGGTTCATTTGGAACCGGTCTCGGACCTCAGCACGGAGGCGTTCCTCGCGGCATTACAGCGTTTTATAGCACGCCGCGGTGCCCCGGTTCTCATCCGCTCGGACTGCGGTACAAATTATGTAGGCGCTAGAAATCAGCTCATCGAAGTACAAAACTTTCTTGCCTTGAATAATGACACGATTGCGCACAAGCTCGCTGGTCAGCACATTACTTGGTTGTTGAACGTTCCTAAGGGACCATGGTTCGGTGCGTTACATGAGATCAACGTAAAATCAACAAAGCAACTTTTATATCGCGTAATTGGCGAACAACACCTCACATTCGAGGAATTCTCCACACTTTTAGCTCGAATTGAAGCGGTCCTTAACTCAAGACCTCTCTGCCCACTTTCGTCTGATCCTTCAGACTTTGAGCCGCTTACAGCCGGACATTTTCTTATAGGCCGCCCACTAACGGCCCTTCCCGAACTATCCGTGGAAGATAGGCCGATCTCCACACGTAGGCGATTCCAGATGGTACAGGCCCTTTCCCAGCGCTTCTGGACGCTGTGGACCCAGTCCTACCTTCATACCCTCCAAACCCGCTCGAAATGGTTGTCCCCATCCTCCCCTCCCCGAGTTGGCGAGCTCGTCCTCATCAAGGAGGACAACCTGCCTGCCCTCCAATGGAGACTGGGGCGCATTGCTCGCACCCTGCCTGGGAAGGATGGCGTCGTGCGGGTGGTAGACCTGGACACCGCGAATGGACATCTTCGGAGGCCTGTATTCCGGATCGCCAGGCTCCCATTGGATGAGCCCACCCCTGGGGCCCGGGAAGATGTTTGCGCCAGCGCAACGGACTGACGGCCGCCGACTCCGTCAGCCAATCACAGGCGAGCGGACCGCCGCGGCGAGGCCCGCGCCGCGTCGCCTGACGTGACGGCGCCCGCGCAAAACCAGTGCCTTTTGAGATCTCAAGACGAAACCACGCGTCACGCGCCCTTGAAATTAGCCTTCGAAATAGCATATGTGTGCAGTTACGGAGCTTGGACTACCAGCTTCCCCCTAACGCCTAACGAACCAGTGCCCCTAGTGAATTGTTTAGTGTAGTGACTGTGCGCCAGGAACTCAACCTACCTCGCCGACCGTGGTCAGCTCGTCTCCAGGTTCCTGTGTATCCCTGTAAGTACCTTACTATCCATAACCTACCCAACCCACATCTTTTATTCCGTCGCTGTTACGGCGAACGCCCTTCGCCGTAACAAAACTATTTAATTCTGATATTAGAATCACAAAGAAAATTATAATTAATAATTAAATCTAAGTGTTGACCCGATCGATGTAGGTACCGAAGTGGCGTAGTCGTCCGGTCACGTAGGCCGCTGCGTTGGAAACACGGGGCGCGGTGTCAGCAGTTTCCGCCAGTTGCAATAACTAGAGCGGGCGAAGTCCGTACAATCGCCAACTCAGCTTTTAGGGCCGTGTGCACTGTTATTAGTGGTGCTTGCTATCTTAGCATAATCCCTACTACGTGATCTCGTAACATCTCCCTCCCGAAGAGCAGCAACTATTTTTGGGCAGGTCGCAGAAATATTGCTGGATTCTGTCGTGGCGACTTGGCAGCTTCCGGTATTGCGTAAGTTGGAGCACGTTCTGGGAGCTCGGGTGTCATCTCCAGGTCCATATCTCTATTCTTAAGACACGTCGCATATTTTCTATATATCAAGATAATAACGAGTGCAAGTGCACTAGACAGCGCCACATAAAATGGTATTGTGGTGTGATATAATGAATCCGTAGAGACCTCGTCGAGATGTACTGCAGTCTGAGAAGCGATCTTATCTTGTATTACTTGAAGATCGTTGAGATTCAATGATGAGAGCGTTACAGGAACCCGTGTTGCTGCGTTCGTGGTGAAGACATAATCAGAGATAGGTTGCCCTTCAATTCGGTCGTTAGTGTTATATATAGTAGAATCTTTCGTCCGTATTGAACATTGAGCTGGAATGGTTATAAGATAGCTACCTTTCAGCATCTGATAATCGTTGCGTTCGCAGGTAAGTTGGACTTTTGTTGCCTCTGGGAACATTGCTATATAGTTGCGATCGTCTAACCTTTGGATGTCTTCTTTTAGGACGGTCACGAAGGTTGGTTTACAGGACTCGTCCAGTCGTTGATGGTGCAGGAGCTCCTGGATGCAGTCTGGATCTGATCTTAAATGTTGATTTAGTTTCTCGTGGCAAAGATACCGATTGTTGTACTTCGGGCATTCAGCCTCAATGTACACGTAAAAGTTCTCATTGGTTGCTACTAAAGGATAAGGGGGAATAAGGACTCGATTAGCTCTATTAGGTGCTATAGGAAGCTTATACAGTTGATAAACGTGAGATGATATTATTGGTACTTTAAAAACTATAACTATCTGTCTACCTGAATAAAATGATCCTGTTTTTATTACGTCATAGTATTCCCTAAGTTCTAAGTCTAACAACTGGTCTTTATTATAAAAATGTTCTAGTTCCTTTAGCATCTTTTCTAACGTGTCTATTCCTATCATTGAATGATGTGTACTTGCGGTTCGCGTAAACGCTATGATATTGTCACGGTCAGTGCTTGCCACACCCAGTGTCCCTACGGGATTGGTGTAAATAAGACACTTATTCGTGCTTTACAATAAATTTAATGGTTGCCGGCTGGCACAGCATTAAATAGTAGGTACAGGTGTGGGAACGACCTCAATATAAAATAACTAAAAACTAGAACTAAAACTTGGCTCACTTCCTCCTCCGCAGCAGTACTTCCCTGAATATTGTGCCGTAGGTGGAGACCGTGGTTAGAGCTGCTTGCTGTAGGTCTGGGACGATAGCCAGAAGACAACAGGACCAACCAGGACAGGTGTTGCTTCAATCCGGAACTCAAACCCTGGAACGCGCCATCATGGAAACTTTATTTGCCGTCCACGTCCAGTACCAAAGTCGATTTGTGAACACCAACGGCACATTGAAGGCAAGGAAAAGTACCTTAGTAGGTGTCGTGGGTGTTCAAAATCGGATACGGAGATCAACACAATAATAAACGATGATAAAAATGAAATGAAATAATTTTATAAAATATCGAAGGTAGAAAATTAAAATGACATATCGGATAAAAATGTTGCAGTTGGAATTCGTAATTAAAACAATAATGATGATTACTATGACATGTGAATTTAAATGATTTGTACGATTAGATTAAAGCAAAAGCAATACAATTTACCAACTCAACTAAGTACTAACTAGGTAAAGCTAAAACTACGCAAACACAATAGACATTTGTACCACTCACCCGATTGGGGTAATTATCTCCTTTTGGGTGTTAATTAAGGGAACACACAATCACTAACTGATTTTAAATTGTTGACCAGGTAAACGTTCAGAGACGACACTGTCGGATGCAAAATTTATTTTGAACCGCAATCCGAGTGACGTACGTTATTCCCAGTAGCTTAGCGCAGCCTGTCAAAACCGAGAGCGCGGGCGCCGGTCGCCGCAGACAATGATTCATTCAAATGTCACGATTGAGATGCGTTCAGAAACAGTCGTTTAGTTAGTGTGTTGATGCGTTTAAATAGCTTATGAAGTTTATAAATTGTTGGTTTTAGTAGTTTTAGATTGAACTTAGTTATAATCCTAATAAAAAATAATTCCATGTACGTATAACGTTACATTACCCCCCGCTTCACGAAAAGGGTTTTACTTACATAAAACCCGTCTTTATAGAACTGCTATTAACACTCCACGTTCACTAAATCATCTTACATACCTCATCATTATTCTTCATCAAACATAACAGCAACAACATCCATAATAAAAGGTTATTGACGCACCTTACATAAAAAAAAATTATCAATTACAAATACATGATAACTCGTGTTAACTACAAGGCGTTATATCTGGAATAAGTAACTTATTCTCGTACTACTTTTTATTTTACTTTTTGATACCTAAATTATTCACTAGTTTTAGATCCTTGATATGCCAGACTCCCACGCCCTTACCAGACATGTCTTCTAATACATATACTAGTGGAGACCTCTTTTCCACAATACGACACTTCATAAATTTTGGAGCCAACTTTTTGCTACGATACTTATCCTTATCGCTCAAAACAAAAGTTCGCTTATAGACAACATCGCCGACATTGAATTCGGCATGTTTTCTGCGTAAATTATAATGGGTTGTATTATTTACATGTGCTTGCCACAAAGAAGCTTGCACATCATTGAATATAGAACCTAAACAACCTAAATTTTCGGCATAAATATCTCGAGGTAAAAATAAAACCTCATCACCCAAATCAGTATCTATATAGTGAGAACCGCACAATACCAATTCTCTACCATATACAAGAAAAGAGGGAGTGTAACCTGTAGCCTCATTTACGGAGTTGTTGATTGCGAACTGCACCTTGGGAATAAAGGTGTCCCAAGAGCGATGATCGTTCTGTACGAAAGTAGCCAAACTGGTTACAATTGTTTTATTGTAACGTTCCACTGTATTTATTTGAGGTGTATAACGCGGAGTGAAGTACACATTTGGCACTTTATATTTTTCAAAGAGAGCATTAGTAACAGAGCTAATCAACTGGGTTCCATTATCAAGAAATATGGTTTGCGGAATACCATGAACCAAGAACACAGAGTCTTCTAAAATTTTGACAACTGATTCAGAAGTAGCACGACGCAGTGGGAAAATAAGGCAGTACTTAGAAAAGCAGCAAGTTACTACGAGCATATAACTGTTCTGTTTGCGAGTAACCGGAAGTGGACCAACAAAATCAATTGAGATCATTTGGAATGGTCTCGAGCACTGCTTTGGGCGACCCATATGACCCAAGGTAGTGTGATTTTGGGCTTTATATGACAAACATATAGAACAAGAGCCCACGAACTTCACAACATCTTGATGCATGCCAGGCCAGTAGTAAAGTAATGATAAACGCCTATAGGTCTTAAAAACACCCAGATGACCAGCTGTTGGTGCTGCATGATTCTCATTTATTATCACATCACGATGTTCTTTAGGAACAACCTCCTTCCATGCGAATTCAGAAGTAAGTTCTGATTTAGTTTTGGAAAGTCGAAACAATGAATTATTTTTAATTACAAAATTTGGAAAATTACTTGGTGAATTTAAACAACTGTTATAAATCTTTTTATACCATGAATCGTCTGTATTTAACACAGAATTAGATAGTGATATAGAAGCATTTGGGACAGCACGAGAGAGAGCATCCGGAATTATGTTATCTACTCCGCGACGATGTTTTATAACGTAATTAAATGACGAGAGTCTTACTCCCCAACGCGCTAATCTTCCTGTAGGATTTTCTAACGACATGAACCATTTCAATGCGGAATGATCAGTGTAAACTGTAAATGTCTGCCCGTTTTCAAGATAACAACGCCAGTGTTCTAAAGCCGTCAATACAGCGAGCGCCTCTCTTTCTGTGATGCTGTAGTTCTTTTCAGCCTTACTCAGAGATCTGCTCATGTACGCTATAGGATGTTCTTTACCATTAAGGTTCTGCGTCAACATGGCACCTACCCCAAAGTTGCTTGCGTCCGTATGGACCTCAAAGGGCTTGGTATAGTCTGGACAAGCAAGAACCGGTGCAGAGACCAAGCACTCTTTAAGTTTACTAAAGGAAGCGTCAGCTTCAGGTGACCATTTAAAAGTAGGCGATTTCTTACTGTTAGAAGTCAACTTATTGAGTGGACCAGCAATGGTACTGAAATTCGGAACGAAACGTCGATACCATGTAGCAGTACCGAGAAAACGCTTCAATTCCTTTTTATTGGTAGGAGTAGGGTAGTTAAGAATTGCTTCCACCTTGTCTGGATCAGTACGTAATCCGTGAGCGTCAACCACATAACCCAAATACTTGAGTTGACTCCGAAAGAAACTGCACTTTTCAAAGTTTACTGTAAGGTTAGCTTGCCTTAACTTTACTAGCACGCGCAGGAGACGTGACACGTGTTCCTGAAATGAGGAACTGACAATAATGATATCATCCAAATACGCAAAGGTCTTAAACTCCATGTCCCCAAACAATAAATCGACTAGACGCTGTTGTGTAGCCGGAGCATTGGTAAGACCAAAGGCAGTAGTCTTAAAACGCAGTGTACCTCTGCCCGGAATGTAGAAAGCAGTCTTGTCTCTATCCTCCGCATTTATAGGGATTTGCCAAAAAGATTTTGACAAATCGACGCTTGACAAGTACTTAGCGTCACGAAGGCTATCCAAAATCTCGGAAATGTACGGCAGATTATAGGCATCTTTTCTAGTGACAGCGTTAAGCTTACGACTGTCGAGGCAAAATCTCGGCTGTCCGTTCTTTTTCTTGACGAGAAGCACCGGAGAAGACCATGCACTCTCGCAAGGTTCCACAACGTCAAGAGACAGCATTTCATCAACCTGTTCAACTAGAATCCGCTGTTTCTCAGGTGACATCCTATAATATCGCTGTCTTATTGGTTGAGAATTACCGGTATCTATATGATGGGTTATAAGGTTTGTTCTTCCTAACCCTTTTTCTTCGGTAGATATCGACTTAAACTGAGAGATTACGTTATCCGCTATTAACTTCTCCGAATCAGACAAGTTTTCGTATGAGTGAATATAAGTGTCACTAGAGTCTATTTTCACCTCAGCTAACTGGTTATCTGAAATAGTTATACTACCTAAATATTTAGGGCATATTTGGAAAAGACGCCAAAAGTCAATGCCCAAAATAATAGATGTTTCGACCTCGGGAACAACATAAGCTTTGACAATGTGAAACTGCCCTTCAAATGTAACCGGCAAATTCATATAGCCTATGCTTTGTAGTGACTGACCACCAGCAGCTACCATATTAATTTGATTTTCCTGGTGCAATGTACAGTCTATGAAATGCTGATGGGAATTATTGCCCAAAATTGAGACTGCAGCGCCAGAATCAAGCAAAGCAACAGCATGAACATTGTTAATTTTAATATTAATATAGGGTCTAGAATCATTACATGGTTTTCTCAGAATTGTAGAAACTTTGTATATTGTATTAAATTGTTTTATAAAAGTAAGCCAACATTCCCAGTCCGGTTTGTCAAAATTACTACAATTCTGAATTACTAGTTTTTTGAACTTGGTTTATCCTTACTACATACCGGGCAATCAGGAGTTTTAACGTCCTTCATGCCGCACTTAAAACAAAACACATCACGTTTGGCTTGACATTGCCGAATATGATGCGAATTATCACGACATCTAGGGCAATACGGAAGGCTTTTATTAGTATTCACTGCATGTATATAATTTGTTGCTGATTTTTCCTGATTTTTATTACTTGAATTATAGTTATAATTTTTTGAATAATTTCCTCTATTATAATTATTGTTATTGTATGAATTTCCCTGTTTATTATAGTTATTATTAAAATTATTACTATTATTTCTATTTTTATTTATTTCCTTTGTATAGGCAAATTCTGGAGCAAGAGTTTCCGAAGTAACCTTGGGAGGTTCATGGAACTGTGAAACACGGGCCTGTATAACCTCGAAGTTACGACATAAGGAGCGTAAGCAATCTATTGACGTTATTTGACCAGCAGAAGCTAGGGTACCGGCATAACAAGGTCTAATGTTGTGTAGGATAATTTCGAGTTGATCTATTTCTGAAAGAGGCTTCGACAATCGCGAAAACAACCCATTCATAATCGCAAGATAAATGGTAATATTTTCACGTTCGCCCTGCGAGCGAGAACGAATTTCAGAAATAAGTCTGTAATCGTAATCTAGTTGGTCAAAGTCCTCCTTCAACTTAATTACCAACTCTGGCCAAGAAGTTATCGCATCTTTAATTGAACGATACCAATGCAGTGCATCGTCTTGAAAAATTTCAGAAGCAAAATTTAAAACTTTCGAAGATGGAATATTGCGAGCGATTATAAATTCATCAACACGCTGTATAAAAGAACGCACACAAGTTGTACCATTGAATTTTAGTTTGATTAAATCGGCGGAACCTCGATCGCACGTCACTGAAATTAAGTTTTGAATCTCAGGCACTGCGGATGCGGTATCGCTACTAGGACTGGCAGTTGGGCCAGAAGAAGAACCAGGAAAAGGCCTCTTAGCTTGAAGAGCCGCAAGCCTCTGAGAAAAGAGTTTGTGTCTTTTAATGATTTCGTCAAAATCCTTTTTAACATCGTCGCTGCACGTTAACCTCGCAATACGATTATTTAAATGGTTTATCATGTTCTGTGTTCTCATAATTATAGGAATACTAGGATCAGCAATCTCAAGATTAGATTGAATTTTATTAAGCACTTCTATACAGCCTAAAAGATCTATTCTGATATCAAGCGGAGACTCCAATATGTGTTCGGATGGAAATTCTGGTGCTAATTTTACAATTTGTCTGCGCAACTCCTCAACAGAAGATGCAGGAGTAGCACCCCTAATTTGAACCTCATATTCAAGTTCTGTTTTTTGTAGTGACAAATATTTTATAGGTAACATATTGACAAAATTAAAAAAAAACTAACTAAATGGGTAAGTGGTACTGATGAAAAACTAACTACTTACTAAGAATTAAAAGAAAAGAACCGTTCTCCGATCCGTTACAAAATAATTAATTATTGAAAGAACGTGTCTTTTATTTTTTCTTCGCATAAAAAAGCATAAAAAGCCAACAAAAAACAAAAAAATTATAAGGCAACTAAAAATTACAAAAAGGCAACTAAAAAAAAAAATTTATGAAACTGAAATGCACTATTCTGTAATTGTACAACATCTGTTGTTTTATACAAACAACAAAAACAAAATAAAAACAATTTATTGTTGAATTACCATTTAGGCTAGTAGTAATAACATTTACAAGAACAATAACAATAAAATTGATAACAACTCTTACAAAATAACAGGTGTGTTTGTTTGAAACAAATATTATAATCCAAATTTAACTGTAGTGCACTTCGGTGTCGTAAAAAAAGCATAAGAATAAAAAGAAACGCTTTACAAACAATAAAATAAAAAACACCACACACACACACAACTAACTACAACCAAGAAGGAAAGAGCCAAATTTTATATACCACGTTGTAGGCGCCAGTGTCACGGTCAGTGCTTGCCACACCCAGTGTCCCTACGGGATTGGTGTAAATAAGACACTTATTCGTGCTTTACAATAAATTTAATGGTTGCCGGCTGGCACAGCATTAAATAGTAGGTACAGGTGTGGGAACGACCTCAATATAAAATAACTAAAAACTAGAACTAAAACTTGGCTCACTTCCTCCTCCGCAGCAGTACTTCCCTGAATATTGTGCCGTAGGTGGAGACCGTGGTTAGAGCTGCTTGCTGTAGGTCTGGGACGATAGCCAGAAGACAACAGGACCAACCAGGACAGGTGTTGCTTCAATCCGGAACTCAAACCCTGGAACGCGCCATCATGGAAACTTTATTTGCCGTCCACGTCCAGTACCAAAGTCGATTTGTGAACACCAACGGCACATTGAAGGCAAGGAAAAGTACCTTAGTAGGTGTCGTGGGTGTTCAAAATCGGATACGGAGATCAACACAATAATAAACGATGATAAAAATGAAATGAAATAATTTTATAAAATATCGAAGGTAGAAAATTAAAATGACATATCGGATAAAAATGTTGCAGTTGGAATTCGTAATTAAAACAATAATGATGATTACTATGACATGTGAATTTAAATGATTTGTACGATTAGATTAAAGCAAAAGCAATACAATTTACCAACTCAACTAAGTACTAACTAGGTAAAGCTAAAACTACGCAAACACAATAGACATTTGTACCACTCACCCGATTGGGGTAATTATCTCCTTTTGGGTGTTAATTAAGGGAACACACAATCACTAACTGATTTTAAATTGTTGACCAGGTAAACGTTCAGAGACGACACTGTCGGATGCAAAATTTATTTTGAACCGCAATCCGAGTGACGTACGTTATTCCCAGTAGCTTAGCGCAGCCTGTCAAAACCGAGAGCGCGGGCGCCGGTCGCCGCAGACAATGATTCATTCAAATGTCACGATTGAGATGCGTTCAGAAACAGTCGTTTAGTTAGTGTGTTGATGCGTTTATATAGCTTATGAAGTTTATAAATTGTTGGTTTTAGTAGTTTTAGATTGAACTTAGTTATAATCCTAATAAAAAATAATTCCATGTACGTATAACGTTACAATATTCTCTATTCGTTGTAACTCTTGAGATAAATCGTCTATGTTATCTGTAATAATGGTAAGAAGCTGTGCTAGCTTAGCGTATTTTATTAAACTATGTTGAATATAAGCATCTGTGTCTAAAAGCAAATTTAAGGTATCGTTAATCTTTCTCTGGTTTTGTATAATACTTGAGATGATACTTGTATGTTGTGTCATCCAGTCTTTACTAAGACTTATATGGTTATTAATTTGAGATGAAACTTTATCTTGGTTATCCTTAAGATTTTTAATGGCATTACTGTATTTAATAGCGTCAGTGTAATCTAAGTTTTCTGTTAAAGATTTAACTACAGATCCTAACCCATCTACAAGACCTCGCTTTACCCGATGGGGCTCTAGGCTTTCTAGTTGGTAAGTTACTTTATCTAATTTTAAGCTAAGATAATTAATCTGTATTTCAAATAATATATGAGTGTCGTTAGGTACGTAACTTATTTTCTAATTCTATAATTTGTCCTTTAACTATGTTAATCTTGTTACGAATGTCTACTAATTCTATATATTGCAGGAAGCTGTGGTAGTGTGTTGCAAGATTCATAGGTCCAAGTTTAAACGGTAAGAGTCCTGGTCCGTCGTCCAGACTCTCAAGTCTTATCTCGTGCGCCAGTCCCAGGCTCATGGTCAGTGTCAGCATTATCCTGTAACAATTTTGCGCTTTTTGGTACTCGCTTAAGTCTAGATTTAGCAATAGGGCCTCGTTTCTTTGAAGTGTAAATATGTATGGGTAAGTCAGCTAAGACGCTATCGTGTGTGTATCGCGGGGCTATCTTTTGTCGGCTTGCAAGAGGGTTTTTTTTTTTTTTTGTTATATAGCGATTTCCCCCTTCGTTGGTCAAGAAGGGGACGTTTTTATTGCTTTGTTTTTCTTATTTACTAATATTAACTAGATGGACTGAAGGTCCATCTCTAAGAAGAATTGCGGGGCACATAAGGGGGGGAAAGGTATAGAGAAAAGAGAAGAGGAAGAAATAGGAAGTAGGGAGTGTTCGCGCCACAGCGCGACGGATAACCGTCTCTGCGCCGGTCAATTAAGGTTCATATTGGTGCAACGAATGGGCAACGAATGATCAGCCAATCACAGCGAGTTGACAAATATACTCGACGAAGTGTCCGCCGGCGCCGCGCAACGGGAGTGTGCTTCGACCTTTTAGAGTGAATCCACGCGCGCGCCCGCGCAAGAACTCAGCCCGTGAACAACCATGTGTTAAGTGTATGTGAATTAAGAGCGCTTTGTTTACCAGCTCAACTATCCCTAAAACGCCTACGACCAGTGCCCCTGAGTGAACTGTGTTGTGTGTTGCTGCCTTCAAGCCCGCGCCTGCCTTCAGCTCCAACCAGCTCCAGCCCGAACCAGGTAAGCCCCAGAAATTCCCTTACCTCCTGCCTAACCCATATTCCGTCGCTGTTACGGCGAACATCTTTCGCCGTAACATTTTGATCCTACGAGCCGGATACATACAGTCCACTAGTTTTTAAACCCTACCGTACACATTTCACTTTTTGCCTCGACTCGTGCCGCCACCCATACACGTCTACACAACTGCACACAACACCCACACAATGCACGCCAGCCCAAACATCCCTTACTGCCCTTACTGTAGGACTAGGGGGCATAGATTAATAGCGTGCGCTACCTACAATGCCCAGCCGACGCAGGGCCGGTGGGACTTTGTGGTGTCGCGCGAGCGCTGTCCCCGCTGTCTCGGACCACATTACCCGGACGAATGCAAGTCGGTGAAGGCATGCAGAGTGTGTGGCATCGCAGATCACCACACATCCCTTCACCGACCGGACGATGCCACACAGCATTACCAGCCGGAATCGGCGGCGCGGTGGCTTCCGCCCGCGCTACGGGAAACTCCGGCAAAGCGACCCAGCGACAGAACGCTGCATGTGTCCTCGCATGCACAGCGGTCGCATGAGGGGTCGCAGGAGTAGGTACATGTTACCGTAGACATTCAGCCCCACATTATTAATACAGTCCAGCATTATATATATATAGGATAACTATTTCAGCCCATTAACTATAACTTAATTTTAATTTCTGATTTTTAAATCTTATCGCGTAACATTCCTAATTTCATTACCTTACATGACCCTTTCTGCACGATAGACGTTGCAAAGTGCATTGCGAAATATTATTAACCTACCTACAAAAATAAATTAAGAACGTGTTCAAAGAACAGTGTTCGATTCGTGTTATATTTTTTCTTACTAATTAGATTGCACATATAACTTTGGTTAAGTATAACACACCCGCGTCTAGACGACGATATTGTTGTTTTCCCCGTTTTATTTTGTAATGAAATTTTTATGGTCGTGTTAATTTTATATTTTTTCTGCTTTTAATTCTTGCCTTGGCAATCGACTCAATCTCGTGCGTGCTCACCACAAGAGCATAGTACTTCTACACACGTGCACCCACACATCAGCCTGCAGCACATACACACATGCAGTCTGCTTTGTATTTGCTTTTATTGCGCCTTTGCTCTTTGCGCCACAGTGCGCATTGCGCTTTTCTGTGCCTCTGTGCCTGTATGCTGTCGTGCTCAGTGCACAGCCCTTTTTGTTGTTGTTTTTGTGCCTGTATGCTATCGTGCTCAGTGCACAGCCTTTTGTTGTTGTTTTTGTGCCTGTATGCTATCGTGCTCAGTGCACAGCCCGTTTTGTTGTTGTTTTGTGCCTATATGCCATTATGCTCAGTGCACGACTCATGTGACTACATAATGGTATGCCCAGTGTACAGCCCTTTTTTTTGTGCCCAGTGTACAGCCCTTTTTTTGTGCCTATATGCCATTGTGCTCAGTTCACGATTCAAGTGACTACATGATGGTATGCCCAGTGTACAGCCCTTTTTTTTGTGCCCAGTGTACAGCCCTTTTTTTGTGCCTATATGCCATTGTGCTCAGTTCACGATTCAAGTGACTACATGATGGTATGCCCAGTGTACAGCCCTTTTTTGTTGTTGTTTTGTGCCTATATGCCATTGTGCTCAGTTCACGATTCAAGTGACTACATGATGGTATGCCCAGTGTACAGCCCTTTTTTGTTGTTGTTTTTGTGCCTATTTGGTGCTGTGCTCAGTGCACGATCTTACTTAGCATGCAGTCACACACGTGCATTCCTCTCAGCTCATCATATACACACCCACTCGACATTAACTCAACACAGCACGAGTCGGGGCTGTAGTTCCCCTTTAACTTCCATTCCTTCCCCCCCCCTCCTACCCTCTGGGGCCCGGGAAGATGTTCGCGCCACAGCGCGACGGATAACCGTCTCTGCGCCGGTCAATTAAGGTTCATATTGGTGCAACGAATGGGCAACGAATGATCAGCCAATCACAGCGAGTTGACAAATATACTCGACGAAGTGTCCGCCGGCGCCGCGCAACGGGAGTGTGCTTCGACCTTTTAGAGTGAATCCACGCGCGCGCCCGCGCAAGAACTCAGCCCGTGAACAACCATGTGTTAAGTGTATGTGAATTAAGAGCGCTTTGTTTACCAGCTCAACTATCCCTAAAACGCCTACGACCAGTGCCCCTGAGTGAACTGTGTTGTGTGTTGCTGCCTTCAAGCCCGCGCCTGCCTTCAGCTCCAACCAGCTCCAGCCCGAACCAGGTAAGCCCCAGAAATTCCCTTACCTCCTGCCTAACCCATATTCCGTCGCTGTTACGGCGAACATCTTTCGCCGTAACAGGGAGGAAAGAAGGAAATATATATATTTTCTTTACATTTCGGTATTTTGAGGGTTTAAAAATTTTTTCTTTTAATTTATTTATTTGTATGTTTAGACTTTGAATTGTGTATTTGTTTAGAATATTTATATTTGTTTGTTTAACTATTGGTATTATTACAATTTCGGTTGTTTGTAAAGGTTTTGGTAGCGTTTAAGTTTAAGTTAATTTTTTAGTTTGTTTTGATATTCTGGTGTATATTTTATTTTAAGTTTGATAATGTGGTATTTAGTTTGTAGGCTTTTTAAGTTTATTTGTTTTATTTTGTCCATCTATTGTTTTGTTGGATTTTTAGGTTACTTGTAGTATGTTTAGAGTTATCTAAGTTTTAGGTTTTTGTTTATTTATTTTGTTTGATTTTATTTTATTTATGATAATTGTTTATGTTGTTTTATTTTATATTTTAATTAAGTTAGTTTATGTTAAAGTTTTATTATTATGGTTATATGTTTGGTATTTCTGTTAGTTTTAATTATTTATTTGGTTATTGGTGATTTTATTTATTTTGTTTGTTTTATTTTATTAAATTAGTAGTTAATTTTAGTTTGTATTGTTTTATTTTTCTGGTTGATTTAGTTAGGTTTGATTAAGGTTTTATTATTATAATTAGGAGTTTGTTTTTTAATTAGTTTTAGTTTTAGTATGATTGTTTAGTAATTTTATTTTATTTAATTTATTTGTTTTATTTTGTAAAGTTAGTAATAATTTAGATTTAACTGTGTTTATAAATAATTAAGTTATTTTGTTGTTTAGATAATCTAGTTCCCGTAATCGGTCTGGCCCTGCAGGCGCAGGACCATTGACCGGATGCGGGCGCACTCTTTGACGTTTGTTTCGTTGTGGCCGGTATCGATCCCTGTGCCCATGCGTTGGTTATGGGCCGAGCAGTTGTAGCACTTTGGCCCCTGGGTCTTATTGGGGCATTGTGCCACTTGATGGCTCGGACTGGCGCAATAGGCACAGGGCTTCCTTTCGGACTTACACTTCGCTTTCGTGTGCCCGTACTGAAGGCACTCCCGACACTGCACAAAGCGGCCGAAGTCCTCAACGTGGACCCTACTATGGTCACGTTGAGCCGCCCGAGAGCTAAGATGGTATTTCGCATCTCGGGCGTGACCTCAACGACCGCATTGTAAACTGCCGGGTTCCGGTTCGAGGTCAGGAAGCAGATGCGGGTCACCTCCACGTCATTTTGAGCAACTAGGACCTCCGCTAACTCCTCGCGGGCAACATCCTTGGATATGCCCTTTAGGATGATTAGCGGTGGTCGTAGCTTCGCCTGTTCGGCGGCGAATTTAGTGCTATTGGAATGACGGGATATAGTTTCCGCGCACTGCTTCACGTCCTCGAACTCTACCCTCAGTTTGGCCTTGGGTAATGACTGAATTTTGACGGGGGCATATTTATGCCTCCGGAAGGATATCTCCTGTTTCCAGAGAGACACCACCTCCGGAGGTTTCAAAGTGCAGTCATACGACGACACTATGATTGCGGGTTGAGTTTTGGGCGTAGATGGTATAGCCCTGGCAGCAACGCTGGCATAGGAGGGAGCACTCGGGAGCTCGGCCCCTTGGACTTTACTGACAGTGTGAGCGCCGGTCGGTGGACCCTGGGAGAGAGGAGCCTCCTTCAAGAGGCAAGAGGGTTTGAAATAAACACCTGCTGCTGTGGCTGGTATTCCTGTTCTGGTTCGCGAGTTTTATTGTGTCTTTCGATAAGGGCGGTACGGTTAACTAAACTTGAATCGTTGATTAGGTCGTAGACTATCTTCATTTGATTTCGGTGAGTATAAATATATTACTGCATTATATGTCCGGTTATGTCTATATCCTAGAGATCCTAGAGACCCTACAGGGTCTCTAGGATCAAAATGTCCATTTATAATGTCATTTGGTAAAGCTGTGTACTGAACTATTATATACTATTATCGCGTAGGGCATAAGATTGGCGATTGCCTCGTCCCTATTCTGAAGCCGTAATATCCTTAGGTGTTCTAATATGGTGGAATAAAACCTTTCAATATTTCCGTTATCATTGGGTGTATTCGCGAGTGTTCTATGATGAATGATCTTATGTACTCTTGTGAATTCCGCAAACATCTGGTTTGTGAACTCTGTGCCTTGATCAGTTATTATAGTTAGAGGTAACCCATAATGTGTAGAATATTTTAACAATGCTTGGATTACGCTAAGGTTCAGTTCAGGTTTGCAAGTGGAAGAGACTACAAAACGTAGGCCTAAAATTATATTGTTAGGAGTACCCGCCACTACTACTGAGAAGGACCTATTTGAATGTTTATATGAACAAAACATCTCGGACAAGCATCAGCACATGGGACGCGAAAAGTTCCTTAACTCGATAAAACTGAGCCACAAATCAGGTAAAAAGAACCGGCCTATTGTAACTTTGTACTGGAGCTTACTTCTGACCTTCGAAAAATTATCATTGATCAGGAAAGAGTTTTCATCAATTGGACTTCCTGCCCAGTAAGGGATTACACATTTGTGACTAGATGTTACAAGTGCCAGCAATATGGGCATTCGGCGAAATATGGCCGTGAGACCGAATGTACGTGTGGGCACTGCGGCGGCGTCGGCCACTCAATAAAAGAATGCTCTAAACAACAAGAACCCGCAAACTGTGCTACGTGCCAGCGCTTTAACAAGCCCAGCCACCACAAAACCGTAGATGAACAGTGTCCAGCAAGAAAAATGGCCGAGGCACGATACATGAGTTCAATTGACTATGAGGGCGCCTAGAGCGCCGCACATACAGTTTAATCGCTGCACAAGGATGGGTCATGTAACTCATGATATTATTAAAGAATTAGACTCTTCATATGAATATGACTCTTTGGTTTGTGAGCCACATACATGTTCGTCGTTTATAAGTAATATTAAGCATAGTCATAATATTTTTATACAAAACATACGTAGCATTAATTGTAACTTTGATGGTATGTTAGCGTTGCTTAGTCAAATCAATGTAAAAATTGACATAATGGTACTGACTGAGTGCTGGTTGTCCACTGCTTCTTGTATTCCTCAATTACAGCTAACTGACTACATTGTAAGGCGACTGGACTCACAAAAAAAGTGCTTAGTCATATTCCTTGATCTCGCAAAAGCATTAGACACGATTTCAATATCTATACTTCTAAAGAAGTTATGTGAACTTGGTATAAGGGGTGTTCCACATAACCTCATCAAAGATTATCTTTCTAATCGGACACAACGTGTAATAATAGATGACACTATGAGTGACGAATTGACTGTTGAATATGGTGTTCCTCAAGGGAGCATAATAGGACCCTTGCTATTTCTCGCATACATTAACGACTTATGCCTCCTTCCCCTTTCTAAAAGCGGAAAAACAATATCTTACGCCGACGACACAGCTCTGCTCTTCAGTGCGGACACTTGGAGTGAGGCGTACGAACTAGCTCAATCTGGATTTAATACAGTCACTCAGTGGCTTAGAAGTAACTTACTGACACTTAACATAGATAAAACAAAATATATGACTTTTTCCTATAATTCACTATCCCAACCTATCCCAAACTCACATTCCATAACAGCCCATCTGTGCAAGGACTCGCCTGACACTTGCTTCTGCCCTAAGCTCAGCAGCACTGACAATATTAAATACCTAGGGGTAATAATTGATAAGTATTTAAAATTTAAACCACATATTGAAGCACTTACATCTAGAGTTAGAAAGTTAATCTATGTCTTTAAAAATCTTCGTCACATTGCATGTGCTAGTCTACTAAAATCAATATATCTAACACTTTGTCAGTCATTATTTGTATACTGTATTACATCATGGGGCGGTGCACACAAAACTATTATGATAAACTTAGAAAGAGCACAGAGAGCAGTTCTAAAAGTCAGCACTTTCCGACCAATACGCTTCCCGACGGCAGAGCTCCTTACTAAATGCGATGTCCTATCTGTACGCCAGCTGTTTATTTTACTAACAATTACTAAAAAGCACTCAATAATGCTCTATGATCCTGCGCTCGAAACCAGCTGAAGACGTGCAGATATTGTATGCTCTACTGAACCATTTAGAAGATCAAACTCTCACAGATTCTTCTGTCACCTGGGTAATTTTTTGTATAACAGAATAAACTTGTCTCTATGTATTTACTCCATGACCAAAGTAAAATGTAAAAAAACCGTACAAGAGTGGTTAAAAGGTAAAACATATGATGACACAGAGAACTTACTATTAGTTATTACGTAATCGTGAACACCGAGTGATAAAAATGTTGATTAAGTAGAGCAATATTTAATATTATAATTGTACTTTCTATTTCCGTATATTTTATAGTTTAGCTAATGTGTAAATGATTTATTGTCTAAAAAGCACTAACCTAGTTTTATGCATAGATACCTAATACACAAGCAATATTGTTTGCTTAGCTTAGGTATTACATATTATTATAATATACACTAACCCTAATTTCTTAACATAAGTCTTTTGTATCTAGGCTAAGTTTTTATACAGCAATAAATTATCTTATCTTATCTTATCTTATCTTATGTGTAGGACTTCAAAGGGCTTACTAGGATGGATTAGGATGTACAATATTAAATTGTTGGCGTATTGGATTTCTGTCATATTTAGCTTGCCCGCAGATGGTGCACTCATTGATAAACTTCGTAACATGCTCTTTCATTTTCGGCCAGTAGTATTTATAAGATAGTGATAGATAGCATTCATTAATTCCCCTAAGATTAGTTTTCCCTTCGTGGTAGTGTTTAATGACATCCTGCTGTCGAAAGTACTCCCTAACGTTCTCTATTTCAGTTTTAGCAATAACTAGGTTCATAGCGGAATTTTTAAATTTTTCTTGTAATATAGGAACTATTTTATACATGCCTAATGGAGGTGTTATTAATAGCGCAGTTTTAACTTTTGGATTTACGTATTCCTTAATAATAATGACTACATCATCTTCTAGATTAGATTCCGATAGTTGAGCTGATATACGCGTATGTGTATCAAATGGCTTTGTTACGGTTGTACGTTTCTTTATATCACCTACGATAGTGAGACATAATTGTCGGTGAAATTTATTTAAAGGATCGTCTGTTATACGAACCTCAAGTATGGGGTTCTCTTGGTCAGTATGAACAGTGTTAGTGTCGGAGTTATTCCCTAAAGTAGGAGTGCGTTCTGAAGGATTAACAGACATAGAGTTAGTCTCCTCATTGTGGATTTCGACACGAGAGAGAGCATCCGCGTTCGTATTGGCTTTTCCCGTTTTATAGATTATAGTATAGTTGTATTTACTTAGTTTAAGACGCCATCTCGTGAGTCTGGAGTTTGGCTCTTTTAAGTTCATAAGCCACTGGAGAGGCTTATGATCTGTGATTACTTTAAACTTACGCCCAAACAAGTAGGGTCGGAAGTACTTCGTAGCCCAAACTATAGCTAACAATTCTTTTTCAATTGTGCTATAGTTTATCTCGCTATCGTTGAGCGTGCGAGAGGCATATGCGATTGGCTTATCTGAACCTATCGGCCCTTGTGATAGAATGGCACCTATAGCAAGGTTTGACGCGTCAGTTGTCAAGTTAAATTCGCGGGTAAAGTCAGGGTATTGTAGTATAGGATCGTTAGTAAGAAGTCTTTTGCATTTTTCGAAACAAATGATATAATCTGAGTCTAAGGTTATTGATTTACTTTTCTTTAAACATTGTGTCAAAGGCTTTGTGATTTTAGCAAAGTCCGGAATGAATTTACGATAGTAGCCAAGTAAACCAAGGAATTGTTTTATTTGGTTTGTGGTTTTTGGCAAAGGGTACCTTTCAATGGCCTTGATCTTATCTGGGTTTGGCTTAATACCATCCCTGCTTATGATGTGTCCGAGATACGCAGTTTCTAATTTCAAGAACTCAGACTTTTCCATCTGGATCTTAAAATTAGATTCTCTAAGTCTATGGAACACTTTCTCGAGGTTGATCATATGTTCTTGGAGGCTGGTGCTGAAGACAATGATGTCATCTAAGTAAACCAGGCAGATAACATTTTGCAACCCTCTCAGGACATTATCCATCACCCTTTGAAAGGTTGATGGAGAATTCTTGAGACCCATGGGCATCCTCAGGAATTCAAAGTGCCCTTGCTCTACATTAAAGGCTGTTTTATGAATATCGTCAGGGTTCATCTGTACCTGGTAAAACCCACTAGCCAAGTCTAAGGTCGTGAAATATTGACATTTCCCTAACTTATCAAGGACGTCTGATATGTTGGGAATAGGATATTTGTCGTCAACAGTCTTTTCGTTCAGTTTTCGGAAGTCGATTACTAAACGCCGTTTCTGTCTACCTGACGCGTCAGCCTTCTTTGGTACTATCCAAATCGGTGAGCTCCAGGCGGAGTCCGAAGGTCGTATTATTCTCTGTTCTAGCATTTTCGCGATTTGTTCCCGGACCTTATCACGATGTACAAATGGATAGCGGTAACTCTTTGTGTAAATAGGCATTTCATCAGTAGTTCTTATTGCGTGTTTGATCTTATTCCTAAAAGTTAACGGTTCGCCATCTAAATAGAATATGTCACAGTATTGAGAGCAAAGTCGCCTAAGATTCGCTTTCTCTTCCGGGTTTAGATGGTCCGTCCTAAGCCGCGAAATTACATCGTCGACTCGTGACGCGTTACTGTTTTGTTCGGTACACGCGTACTTAATATCAAACGACTCGGTGTTAAATATTTCTGCCGCCGCGGGGCGGTCTAGCGAGAATATGACGTCATTGTTCGTTGGATTCGTCACTTCTATTATACCGCGACTATTTTCTATGTTGGTGACGCATTCCGAAATAATACAGTTACACAAGATTTGTTCGTTAACTATGACGTCACTGTCTAACACATTTATAGGTAATCTTACTAATTTAGATGATCTGGCTGGTATAATGTCTTCATAGAGATTAATATTTCGCGAATTATATATCGTAATAGGGTTAGTAGTAGTGCGTGTTGTCAAAATGTTGTCTTTTAGATTTATAGTAGCTTCCCATTGTGTCAAGAGATCAAGTCCAATAAGCCCATCAAAATAGTCGTGGAATTTATATACGAAAAACTTTATATTATTTTCATCTTTAAGTTCTCTAAAACAAGGCATCGTTATTAAATGACTACTTCTACTAGTTCCGTGTATGTTAGACACCTCAAATGGATCGTAGTGTAATGGTATGTTAGGTTAAAAATTACTTACAGCATCCGGACTCAAGAAAGATTGATTGGCGCCAGTGTCGATCAATAATTTTAGAGGTGGATTATTAATAAGAATATACGGTAGCTGTCTTTGTGTTTGAAGATTAACTTCAATTTTGAGCTTTTTAAATTCCTGTCGGACTGAAAATCCTGATCATCATTATTAGAGGATGTGGAAGGCTGGGCCTGCTCTTCCACTTGCTCATACCATACTTCTTGTTGTTGTGGTGGCTCCTCATATTGATATTGGTATGGAAACGAATTATCACATTCATAATGTTTGTTGTGTGAGTCATACATAGCAAGGTAAGAGTTAGTATCATAGCAATCATTATAATAATAATTATAGTAATCTTCGTATGGAGTACACTCATTCAGGTTTATATCGCGAGTTTTAAAGTATATCGATGGTGGTGGGTTACCACGCTTCGTCCAATCATGCCCTGATGGTGGCAAAATTCGAGAAGCAAAGTAGCTAACGCCGCTCATAGGTTTTGGAGCATTACTATTGAAATTAAAATTAGGTCTCTGCTGCATCCTAAACATATTACTTTGTGGGTTATAATTAGTAGGGCGTGCACTAAACATACGCATAGGAGGCGGTGGCATGGATTGTTGGAATTGAGGTTTTGGCGGGAAGTTATTAGTAAAACGTTGAGGTGGAGCTTGGATGGTTGGGAATTTTACAGGAAAGGTAAATGGTCGTTAAACAGCAAAAGTATTATTAGGCATTGGCATATGTACGGGAGGTCTATAGTTAGACGCGTTTTGTACGGTTTTAGGTAAAGCTTCGTTTCGATTCTGCAAATACATAGTATTAAGCTCTTCCTGTACGTATTCTAATGCTTTTTCTATAGATTCCGGGCGCATGCACCTTATACGGGATCCTAGAGGCTCCTTAAGTCCGCGTACGAACGCTTGCATTGTAAGTTTTTTATATAAGTTACGTTTTGCCTCAATGGTAGTCTCTATAGTCTTGTGTAAAGTAACGTACGTCATAATTGTAGAAAATAAGGTTTGACATTTATCATAAAATTCTTGAGGGGTGTTGCTCCCTTGGGTTTGAACAGCTAGGTCATTGTAAAGGGTGGATTCATCCCTTTGATCAGTAAAATTATTAATCAAAACGCTTCTAATGCCACTCCAACTCTCAGGAGTCCCATTAGAATTAATTGTTCTAGCAGCGGGTCCCGTGTTTTTGTTAAGTATCCCGTTTACTAGAAATAGTTTGCCTAAGGCGTCCGTTTGTTCGTTATAAGAATCTACTATTTGATCACATAACCTTACAAATCTAGTTAGTACATTAGGGTTGCCGTCAAATTCCGGCAACATGCGTAGCGCCTTGAGGATCATATCAGGATCAGCGGACGTAGCCATTGAGCTTACTTCACTGACTGTACTAAAACTATCACTACTTTCGTTATCACTATCAATATTTCTATTACTATCGACAATGTTACGGGTAACCCTAGTACTTCTAATAGCCTTAGGGCCCCTGTTACTCCTTGGATGGAAAATTTTGAAGGATTAAAATACCGAAGGATAATTAAAATCTAGAAATTAAAATAATTAATTTAAGTAGGAATAAAGTAGGAGAGCAACACACAAAATTCAGTGGTGTACTTACATTAACATTATAGGTGTCGGTTTCTTTGATCTTGCTATCGATGTCTGGATACCCCGGCGCAGGCTCGTTCGTTATGCAGAACTCCCGGTGAAGGCTTGAAAACCGATTAGATACGACGACGATTTCGGAGAAAAGTCTTTACGCGCACTAACCCGGGAATCCTACCGACTGCGCCAATTACGTTAGCCACTGCCGGAGAGCTCAAAAAAACCGATTTACTATAAACTATTTAATTCTGATATTAGAATCACAAAGAAAATTATAATTAATAATTAAATTTAAGTGTTGACCCGATCGATGTAGGTACCGAAGTGGCGTAGTCGTCCGGTCACGTACGCCGCAGGTGCGTATCATTTTATATAATGACAAATGAACTAATTTCAAAAAACATAACGTTCATTGGATATAATTTTTACTTGTTATAAATACACTTCCTATAACAACATTACGTATATTATTCATTTGATATAATACTCATATTCTCTAACAACTTATGCTTTAGAGCAGTGGCGTGCCTAGGGCTTCAGATTGGGGCAAGCCACGAAACCTGAAGTTCCTAATCTTGCTACCTAGGTACAATGTTGGTGCCCATTTGTGACACTAGCCACATTTTTTACTCAAATCGTCATAAGCCGTGGCATTCCAAACGTTCTTGTCGTTGGTAAAAAACAGGCTGTTACCTTCTATTACATCTTGAATGTGATTTTTGAGAATTTTATTTTGGCCAATTTAGGCGTTCTTTATCTCAGAAACAAAAATACATTAACAGTATTTACTTATTGAATAGTGTAGAATAGCTATTGGCATAGTACGTAGCGGCCTCGCTTTTTGTAAATTTCGCTTAACTTTTATTTAAACTCAAAATTGCAGAGAAAGATTTTCATAAATTGCGCGAGGGCACTTTTTTGAGCTCCTGGATTGAACTAAACAAATGAAATAAAAAAATGAAACAAAACCAAAAAAACTTCGAAAATCGCGTTAAGTTAACTGTGAATTTCTCTTATCTACGATAATATTATTGAGTAAAATTTATACCAGAATAATTGTTACTTCATGAGGAATAAAAATGTTATAATGAATTTATTATCCTATTTCGATGAAAACTATAAATACAACTAAGTACAAAATTACAACAAAATGCGATGCGCCGGCCGTCCGAACTCAGCTTATTCTCGCAGAGTGGAGATTCGTAATATTACGCATGCATTTATTATCCTATTTCGATAAAAACGATAAATACAACTGGAAAATTACTACAAAATGCGAAAATGGGCATTTTGCGCGGGAAACACAGACGATATGTAGGCCTCTACACTTAATTTATTAATTATTACTTAATTATTAGATTGGAAGCAACCAACAATCCAAGGAGTTTTTACATAGACCTATTATAATTAATGCCCTAGATGACTTTTAATAGTTTGCGAAATACATAAATCATGTGTGATGTTCAAAGAATTTATTTACCTCTGCCTTTCGTATGCCAATCATCAACACGTTTAAGTACACATTTGTTTGCAACACATCACATGCTCAACACATCTAAGTTCGTCACAGAGACCAATAAAGCGACGAACTGAACTCGGAACACATTTTTTTAACACAAATTACGGAAACACTTGTTACTTATAAACAATCCCTCAAATAAAGTGAAGTGTGACAATAACAAAGAATAAAAAATGGCTGGCTGCTGCCTGTGGCTGCTGCACAGCACAATCGCGTATTAACGCTCGCCTCTGATTGGTTCGCCCGAGCTCGAGCTGACGTCGGTCGCCTCTGATTGGTTCGCCCCCGTTTAAGTTGCACGTGATTCGGTAGAAATAAAGCCTGATTTGGAGAAGGCCTTACTTGCGAACTTCATAACGCAAGCTGGCTTTGACGAAGAGTATGAATTTCTCATAGAATCTATACATACTTACGCAGTATTATGTTTATAGAGTAGCAATTTTGTTAAAGTTAGAAGAGAGCGGATATACTTTAAATCCGAAGCCCGGTTGCAAGCCAACTTGTGCGAGAGAGATGTAAAGCGTCGCACGATTTATAAGCAGCTTTATGCGATTTGTTTAGTGATTCTTAATATGAGAAACTTATAAAATTGATAATTTGAATGCTGATGAAAGTAAATTAACAATGGTAAAAAATATTAAGTGATTTTAATAATTGCGTTTTACCAGTAGTGATATTGAGTTTTTGTTAGGGCAAGCCGGGCTTTTCGGCTTGTATGAAGGTACCGCCACTGCTTTAGAGCTATATTGGTAGAATAATCATATTCTATAACTTCATTTGATATAATTTTTGTTTAAAAATAAGAATACCATTTTAACCCTAAATTGATTTCAAATATTGTCTTAAAAAGATAATACGTTGTGTTTTCGTTATGGTTGTGCTAAAAACATCAGTGACAGAAACGAATCGCGGCAAAACCGACTCCACGTAGACTTGTCTGCCCTACGCTAGAGTGTAATTTAATCCCGCGTAGGCGCGGAGGGACGAGGCGGCCCACGAGCTGAGGAGCAGGTGGCTCCACGGTAACATTAACGCTCGCCGCCGCGGCTGAGGCTGGCCGGCGAAGCCGGCCAGCAAGCCGAAGCTGCGGTGGTGAGCGAAAGCTATCTGCGACGATAAGCTCGTGTGGGACCGCCGAAGTCCCGCAGCGCCGGAGCCGTGACTGAAAACATGCCTGCTTGCATGCTGCATGTCTGTTTGCATGCTGTATGCCTGCTTGCATGCTGCATGCCTGCTTGCATGCCTGCCTGCATGCTCCATACATGTCTGCATGCATGCTGCATGCATGCTGCATGCTTGCTTGCATACTGCTTGCTTGATTGCATACTGCTTGCTTATTACATGAGTAATGTTTTATATCATTTGATTATTATATCAAATGTACATTATATCAAAAGTACATTATATCAAATTAAATTATAGAATCTAAAATAATATTATTATATTAAGTTAGTCGTTATATCAAATGAAATTATATGAAATGAAATTATATTATCTGAACGTTAGTTAAGTATTTATATTAAACATTACACACCCGTAGGCCGCTGCGTTGGAAACACGGGGCGCGGTGTCTGCAGTTTCCGCCAGTTGCAATAACTGGAGCGGGCGAAGTCCGTACAATCGCCAACTCAGCTTTTAGGGCCGTGTGCACTGTTATTAGTGGTGCTTGCTACCTTAGCATAATCCCTACTACGTGATCTCGTAACATGCGAAATCGGTTGAACACCTTTTGTTTTGTTGGCACCTTCATTTTGAAAACCAATTTTAAATTTAATTTGATTATTACATTGGTTTAAATTGGTTGATTTATGCATAACGGTTTATGTAAGAACAATACTTGTACATTCTATTTGTTAGTGCGCTTCTCGTTGCAAACCCGTATAAGTTTTTTTTTGTACTTATTACTTTTGGTTGTTGCTACATTGTAATTAAAAGGGTATGTGTGTAGGGAACATTGTCCTGCCCTTTGTGCTATTGTTGGACAGAGAATCTCATCCCTCTTTTATTTGTTTTTTTGTCGACAACGCGATGGCGGAGGCAGTCCTTGTGACGCAGCTGCGCTGGTTCGTGCACACGCAGGGTCTGCTGTCTCGGAGGGGCTGCGATGATGTCATCCTCGAGCGAGCCAGGCAGTTAAGGCAGCGGGTGTCTTCGGTTGAGACCGCCATGGTGGTTTTGTCGGAGATTGCTCCAACATCCCACAAAAAGGTATGGTCGGCATACGAGGAAGAGTTTGCCCAAATCATGGAGATCAATGATAATGTCGTCCAGGCGGCCTGCGACATTAAAAGGCGACGGATAGGGGATGTCCAGCCATCCACACCGCCACCAATGGGAGGGCCCAAGATACCTGATAGGCTTCCTACACATCTGTAGTTTGCGTGGCGCTGTGGAAGAGGGGTCATTGGTAGACGCACACGCGCGCCAATTGTTGTCGCTACCTAAGGTAGCCAATCGGGCGGACTTAACGACGCAGCTGTTGACGCCAGTCACAGTTGCGTGCAACGCATTGCGACAGTTAGGTTTGCCAGTAGCCGAGTGGTCGCTGCTACTGGTACACATTGTGTTGGACAAGCTGCCAACGGACGTTCGTTCCCGGTTTGAGCGGGAAACGGCAGAGAAAGGGGGGGGGGGGCTACTCTGCCGGGATTGGAGGAACTTTTAAGGTTCCTCGGCGATGAAGCGGGGGTCGTAGCGACCTCCCAGCCTGACCTGCCGCCATCAGAGGCGCAGGTTTCAACGGGACGCCAGGCGAATCTCACGGTACAGCCGCAGCCAGGACACACTACAGCGCGACTGGCGGCGCTGACTGCAGCAGCCGGCATGGACCCGGCTTGTACACAGTGCGGCCAAACGGGTCATGCTACGACGCGGTACCAGGACCGACAAGGGCTGCCTGTAATTACGAGGCGGCGTATGGCTAGGCGCAGCGGCCTCAACGCCGCATTGCATTTCGTGGACCACACCATTTATTATTGTTGTGTGTCAACAGGTCGGGAGCGGCTTCACCGACCAAACAACAGCGGTGACAGCGTTACACGGGCAGGGGTGCTCCAGGGCGGAGCACACACCTACCAGCGGACTGGAGGCCCAGTCATGCGCGAGGCGCGCCCCCACACCGGAAGGTGAACCATGCGCAGGCGCGCAAACCCGCGCCTGCAGGTCACCATGCCGCCGGCCCGTGTGCGATTTGGGTATCACACGGGCGGGGCCCTTCTTTGCACCGCGCTCTGTGCGTGCTTGCGTGAAGCAGCGCGATCGAGCAGCCACAGCGGTTCTCGCCGCCATAGCGGTTCTCGTCGCCGCTCTACGAGCACCCGCGGTTGTAGTGCCACCCGCGGTATCACACGGGCGGCGGCCTTCTTTGGAGATGGGGGACCCGGGCAGGCCACAGCTAGCCTGCCCCCTTTGCGAGAGCAAAACCACGGACGGTTTTGCTTTCTACTACGGCGGCCGCGGTTGGTAGATTTTAAAGAAACCTTAAATTTGAAATTTGTTGGTAGATTTTAAAGAAATCTCAAATTTGAAACTTTAATTTTGTGCGACATTGTTTGGTGTCATGCATACTGGGAGTTTGACGGGGCAAACACAATCACCGTCTCCCCGGTACATGTATCTATGTTGAGAATGTCAATTTCGGTAACGGTAATGAATTTACCATTGTAGGTTAACAGCCTTTTACCGATTCGCCCGCAGGGATAATGGCACATATATATATATATATATTTTTTTTTTTAAACGAGTTACCTAATGTTTCTGAAGACGCCTTAAAACGAAGTGATTTCGCTTAATTTTGAAGGCTCCTGGTTATTAAATAAATGACTTAGTGCAAGGGAATCAAGCATACGGACGTGAAGGGTCTATTTCTTTAACCGTTGCTGAAGGGGTGGTGGGGGTTGGTCCGGTTTTGGAAGGGGGCTGCGGGGCGTCGTTTTTCTGTGTTTGGTGTGGGAGTTTTGGGTGCCGCGTCGGCGTGGTGTTTCCTCTTAACTCGTAATCCCTACGCGCGCGCGTAAACCCTGCGCTCCTGACGGACGTCAAATCGATATCGAGTCGGCTGTGCTTATCGGAATATGAACGCTCGGGTCACGAGATAGGTTTCAGTTTCGCGTGGGGGTCGTTGGAGGGTGAACCTTCTGTACGGTAGTAGTATTAGTTATTCTGTGCTTGTACCAAGACGAATAACGAAACAATTTTAAAACACACAAGTTTATGCTTATTAATTTTTGACGTTTTTTTATGCTTAAGTTTTTATAAAAAAAGATATTTGAATGATTAAAAATGTCAACGTTATTGGTTAGGTACTAATGTTTTCCAAAACTCATTTCAGCCGCTACTTTATTGTACTTCAATAACTCCAATTTATATTACTTACCACAGTATCAATACGATAATTGGAAATCATATTACACAATTCTATGACCACGGCTTATATTTCGGTTCGACGCGATTCTGTTTCGGCGTGCAGTGGTACTGGGGGTAGCAATGCGCATTTGTCTGGCACAGACTATAATAGCTCGTTAGATTAGTTATTAAGTCTTAACTATAAGTTAGTTAACTGTTTTTTTATTATTATTAGTATTGACGTCAATAAGTGCCTGTAAAGGTTTACATTGAATAAATAATTTGACTTGACTTGACTTGACTTGACATACATTGGTCTAGATCGGGCAGATCCACACTTTGTCACCTGTCCCAATTGACCTACTCTTGGGCTCGGGTGTACTAGGACGGGTCCGACTAGGCACCCAGACAGCTCTGGGTCGCGCTACACTGCTGGCAGTGCCAACTATTTTGTTTTTTGTTTCTATTATGTACACAGTTTGACGTCTCGACTCCGCATAGTCAAGAGTCATTGTGTTTGTGTCTCTTTCCATAACTATGCACAAGTTTGGGAAATTGAGAAACTTCCCATGAGCCTTTCAATAGGCCAGTACGTCACGGTTGACGTTTGTTGGATGTGTTACTAGGTAACCTAATTTGTAATTTTGAATATTGTTTGTTCGAAGAGCTACATTTGTGTAGTGCTCTTTCGGTGTTTATTTTACCACAGTGGACGTCTTCACCCGTGTAGCCGCAGACGGGGGGTCTGCCTTCGGACCGAGTCACTCAGTCTCGTCTGTTCTTGGGGGTCGCACGCAACGGGTTTTGCTGGACCTTTCTCGGTAAAACCGATCAACCTTCGCAACGCCCGAGTTGTAGGTAAATATTTTGTGTTTTTTTTTGTGCCTGGCTACTAAGGCCGTCCTCTTGGGAGTTTCTTCGTTGTCCACGGAGGCCTTCGTCGTCGCGTTGGATCGTTTCGTGTCGCGTAAGGATCTACCTTCACTTATTCGCTTCGACAATGGCACAAAATGGCAAGGGCACGGGTGTATCTAAAAGATGTTTGTAAATTTTTAGAAAATAAGCTTTGGTAAATAAGATATGTTAATTGAAAATTAACATGTTTTTATATATTTCATTGTGTATCATCTTAATGTTTAACGCCTTTGCGTTATCGATCTTACGTTCAGTAAAAATCATTTGTCATTCAATCTAAAACCTGTCTAGTTCATAGATTTTAAAAACATGGCAGTCGACCATGCATTGGTTTTCTCATAAAAGGCGTGTGGACGCCATGTAATATTAATTATATTAGTTAAATCAGTTGTTCATTGGTTTTGTCATCAAGGCGTGTGGATGCCATTTCAATATTAATTATAGTCATTCATTGGTTTTCAAATTCAAAGGCGTGTGGACGCCATTTTCATATTAATTATCTTAGTTAAATCTTGTTACCTATTAAAATCAGTGTGACAAAGTAAAGTGTTTATTTTCATCATCTGACCCATCACCATCATCAACTATCAACGTCTCAAGGGTCAAACGCGACGTTTCGAACCCGCCGTACGCGATCCTTGAGAAAGTCATCATCAACGTGTACGATCCTTGGCCGTCACGATCAAGGCGGGCCGAGAAATTCTACGCACATTTTTGGTGGCCTATGAGGGGAATCGCACAATTTTTGGTGGCCCTTGAGGGGCATTGCACATTTTTGGTGAACCCATGACGGGAATCGTTTAAACCCAGGAAGGGATAACTAGCATACTGGACACGCGGTTGCCGTCCAAGGTCATTGCCGGCAAACTCGCGTCTAAGCTGCCGTCAAAATTATAAGTTCAGTGTGAAATACCGAATATCAAGTCAATCTCGGAGTGTTTCAGTGTTTAAATTCAGTGTTCGTAATAATTCATCATAATTATCACCTTCATCAAAGGGTCGGGATTCGACGGGGCGTATGCATGGAAGTGGAAGATACGCCATTTTGTAATTTTGTATCGCATCGCTACGCTACGCAACGGGAACACAGACAGCCGACGCAAGAGGGCGCGCGCTGCGTTTCACTCATTCTTACGGACTCATAGTGTTATAGAAGTACATTCATTCTCATCAAACCAATCTCAATCGGTCTAACTTCATTCAATCTTTATGAATATTGAATCACTCATTCAGTCAATGTCACTGTCATGTCAAGTGTCTGTCAATTAATTAACTAGGTTATCTTGTTTGTTTACATATTCTAAATTTATGTTTCGTTAGTTTTAAATTTGTTACAAGTGTAACTGATCTCAAGTGTTACTGTTTATTACGTGCATTAGTCAGTAGATAGTCATCATGGCTTCGCGTAGGACTAGAAATCAGTTTAGAACTCATCATAGAATGTTGTTGGATTTTGCCGCGACGATCGACGATCAGGCTGGGTCGATCTCTGCTTCAGTAGCAACAAAACACTTTAATACCTACTATAAAGATTTGGTTTTAGCATACGAAACATTATTGGGTTTCTCAAATGACGAGGTGTCTGAATCAGACAAGTCGCTGTTCGAAATGCAATTCACGGAGGTCAACAAACTATTGATAAAACTGGACCAGGCGACGTCGGAGTCAACCGCTGGTACTTCGAAATCACACAAGTTCACATCAAACCAGGTAATGGCCAAATTACCACTTATAGAACTTCCCAAGTTTTCAGGAAATCTAATGGACTGGGTTCCATTCTATGACTTATTTCATTCATTAGTCCATGAACGTGATTTATCGGATGCTGAAAAACATTATTATCTTAGATCATCATTGTCAGGTGAAGCTCTTCACATTGTCAGACAGCTGCCGGTAGATGATAAGAACTATTCAGTGGCGCTAAATTTACTTAAGTCTAGATATCAAAATACCAGATTATTACTTGATGCTTATATCGGTAGGATAGTAAATTTACCCGTCATGACAACATCCATCACTCGCCTGCGTTCACAATTTTTTTATTTTTTTTATTTGGGGAGCTTACAGTATCATTTACAAAGAGACAGAACATATAGTAACTTACAAGCTAATAACAAGCTACCACATCTAAAAGTGGAATGAAACTTATAAAAATACTATATAGGTAAACGAACAAAATTTTCTGCATTCCTTATGTAGCTAAAACAATTTTTACCTGGCCAACGCTAGTACAAAAGAGATCGATGCGGCTATCTGAGCTGAGCTTATTAAAGTTCTCACATGATCGTATCATAAAACTATTATTTCTATAGTTAGTATGTGCGAAGGGAGTGTGAAGCAATTTACGCCTATTACGTAATTTGTTGTTTGGTACCTTTAACAGAATTTTGCTGAGGAGCTCCGGACAATCCAGTTTATTTTGAGCAATTTTTAAAAGAAAGCAGATGTCAGCAATGTTTCTGCGTAAGTAAAGTGGTAAAAGATGAAAAGCTGTACAACGTTGCTCATAAGCGTCATACGGTACACGAAACTTTCTGCAAAGAAAACGAGTAAATTTCTTCTGTATTCTCTCAATAGCATCAATATAGATATTATAATCCGGGTTCCAAATTTGAGACGCGTATTCAAGATGTCTTCGAACATAGGCACAATAAATGATTTTTATAGTTTTCATATTTTTAAAAGGCTTAGACGATCTTATTACAAATCCAAGGGCCTTGTAAGATTTGTCTACGACATGTTCTATATGTTTCTTAAATAACAATTTGCTATCATGAATGACTCCTAAGTCACATACATCAGAGCATCTAGCAAGGACCTGATTTTTAAGTTGGTAATCAAAGTTAAATGTATTACGTTTACGAGTAAAGTTCATAGACAGACATTTGCTAACATTGAGATCCAGTTTATTACGGAGACAATAGTCATCTAATCGATATAAATCGTTTTGTAAAAGAAGCGCATCGAAGATATTGTTGACCACTCTAAAAATCTTCATGTCATCAGCAAATAGTAGAAAACTAGAATTATGAAAACATGACTGAATATCATTGATAAACAACACGAATAGAAGTGGACCCAGCAATGATCCTTGGGGCACGCCGGACGGCACATCCACCCAAGAAGATGAGAAACCATTCAAGATGACTGCCTAAGATCTATTTCTAACGTACGAGGTGAACCAACGAAATAAGTCACCGTGAATACCGAGGGAATGCAATTTCGCGAGTAGGATATCATGGTCAATTCGGTCAAATGCCTTACTGTAGTCTGTATAAATAGCATGAACTTAGTTACCCATGTCCATGCTATGCGTAAGAAAATCATTGAACACAATAAGGTTAGAAACTGTTGACCTGCCCCTTAAAAATCCATGTTGCTCATCGATAAAACTTACTACTATAAACTACTTAGATCCCTTTTTATGGACTGGATAAATAAAGGCTTTTTTCCATAGATTGGGCATCACACCCTCCGATAAAGACCTCTTGAATAAAATGGTAACTGGGACAGACAATTTACTAGCACAACCAACCAAAAATACAGCAAGCAACCCATCTGGACCAGCTGATTTATTAAGATCAAGCGACTTAAGGTGATTAAAGACTTCCTCGGCATTAATCTCAATGGAAGATAAATTACAAACGGTAACCTCATCGACATTGCCAAGATTGCTATAGCCGATCGATGCTTCAGAGGCCAAAAAAGTTGATCGAAAATACGAGGAGAAGAGCTCACTAATACCATTCCCATTATCACTCGACTCACCTCCAAAAGTCATGTTCGCAGGATAAGAACCACTTTGGCGCTTGGCTTTCATGTAGGACCAAAACAACTTGGGATTTTTAATGATAGATTCTTCAATTGTTCTCATATAATCCTTGTAGCAATGGTTCTCCAAAACCCTAACTCTGTCGCGAAGCAAGTGAAAGGTAGCTTCATCAGATTTATTACCGTATGTTTTAAACTTTTTAAAATATTTAAACTTCTCTTTAATCGCCTTGATAAGAAATGGTTTATACCAAGGAGGATAGTTAGAGTTGCGCATTCGCCGGGTAGGTATATATTGCTCTCGTAACTGCGAGATGACAGAATAAAACTTGTCAACTGCGTCATCAACACTACCCCCACTCAGAATCGAAGACCAGTTGGTATCGGAAAGACATGATCTTATTTTCTTATAATCGCCTCGTTGGTACACAAAGACAACTCGTTCAGGCGTCTCGAGAGCATGAAACTCCACAAAAGTTGTTTGTATTAATATTGACTTATGAAAAGGGTCCTCCGTTACTAAAGGGTCGAAACACGCAGCAACATTGACGACGTCATTACACAAGACAAGGTCCAAAATACCGCCATGATCATTTTTAATATTATTAAATTGTTGTAAATTACAATCGTACAAAATTTCGATAAAATTGAACTGATGAACACCAGCCACATTCGAGGGACATAGTCCGTTTTCACTGTCCAACCAGTGTATATTACTCATATTGAAATCGCCTACAATTATAAATTTATCTAAAGGATAATTATGTAAAAGATGTTTAACATTTAGTAAAAAGTTATGTAGCTGAACATTAAATGAATTACCTTTGTTTTGATCACAGAGATAAAGTGTACATAAATGTAATTTACAAAAAATCTTTTTATAAGAGTCACGTATTGTTACAGAGACCCACAGGTCCTCTGCGCTAGAACACCAGTCAGCTTTATGAGTCACAAGTAGGTCCCGACGGACCCCAATCACAACACCGCCACCTCTTGTCTGCCCCGTCAAAGCATAATCACGGTCGCGACGCCAAACTAAGTACCTATCGTCAAAAAGTTCGCTGTCCGAAATACTATCCAGCAACCATGACTCAGTTAACGTAACAATATCGTAATTATTTACTCTAAGATTACGCAGGAAAGTATCCGTTTTGGTCCGGAGTCCTCTGACGTTCTGGTGGTAAATCAAAAGATTAGCCATTTCTGAATAGGTTTAAACGACAAACAAAACGAATTTACGCAATTAAGTTATTTAAAAAATAACAAATTAATAAGATTGCTTCACAATACCCTTCGAACAAGATAAATGCATTTTTAAAAGGTAACTTCACAAAATTGCAACATACATATCTAATTTTGTGGTAGAATTTACACATATTTATTTAAATAGCACAAAATAAAATAAATGAATTAAAGAAAGCCACATGAAAAATTATGCAAAAAACACACATCAATAAACAAAAGAAAATAGAAGCATCAAAAATCATAAAATTATGTTTTACATAAAAGCGGGTAACATAATTATTTGTCCTAGCATCTATTGAATACCGCCGTGTATCCGAGCGATAACACGAACAAAAGGCAGGCTCGCTAGCAACTACGCTGCAGCGATGCGCACAAAAGAATAATTCTTGGAATAGTAAACATGCGGTTCCCAAAACTTTAGAGCAACACTTCGTACTGAACTCAAAACCGATAACAATCAATGTAAAAAATAAAATGGAAATAAAATTTGAAATAAACAGAATGAACTTTAACTGTATAAACAAACTTCTAAAACACTTTAACTTTATTGAATTTTTAACAAATCTTTCTCTTTCTTTATAGCTATAACTGGTGTTTGCGAGTTTTTTCGCATAAAAATTTTTGAGTTTTTTACCCATACGTATTCAAAATTATTTTCAGCCGCCGTAGCTTTTGCCTTAGATAAAAGCATTTTGATTTTAACTGTAAGGTGGTCATTCACAAATATGCGACCGGTGCCCTCCAACCCGATATCCACAGGCCGAAGTGTCTTTAGGGAGCGCGCCGCCGCCACAAAGTCTTCCTTGGCATACCGGTTCAGGAATGAAACAATAATGGGCTTGAATTTATTATTACCGGTATCACGCGAAAGGACCCGTACCACAAAGTTTGTATTAGCCTTTACTATAGGGTACATTATCTTAGAGCCAATATTGGCGACAATCTCGTGCAGGTTTTCGCGGTCTTTCATGGGAACTCCCTTGATTTCCACATTATTCAATCGCAACCACTGGTTTTTTTCATTCAAGTCTTCTTCTAAAGCCAAGATTTGATTCTTCAATGGGGCAATTTCTTTCTGAGATGACTCAACAGTGTGGATCCTATCCTCCAACTTTTGAAGATTTTCCGAAAACTGAGCAAAACAACCTCTAATATCACCAATTTCCTTCTTTATATCTCTGATCACAGGAACTAGATCCGTTAATGGAGCAAACGTTAACTTGATATTAACAAGCTCCCGCATAATATGCTCAAGCGTGAGTGGTTTTGGAGATCCATCAGCTTGTGGTGTGAGCAATTGTTTGAGAGATCCAGCAGCCTGTCTCGCAGAATTTGGTCCGGACTTGCAGGTGGGACACTTCCATGTAGCCCGGCGATCACCTAGCTTACGGTACCCAGATTCGGTCACACCAGAACATGGATAGTCGAAATGTTGCTTACAGATACTACACTGAATCGCGTCAGAAACGTCATCACCACATCTGCCACAAACCACCATCTTGCTCGACAGAGTTTGAGAAGTTAAACCGAGCAAAGAGAAATTTTATGTTATTTTTAATACTTAAAAGTTTGAGAATCACTGAACAAAAGGTGCAAGCGCGTACTCGGTCGGACGGTAAAAGATCAACTGATTTTATGATCCTCTTCAAGAAGCTCTTCAGGCCCTAGAAAAACTATATCAGCCTGTCAAAGAGTGGTCATATGTTATATTGTATTTAACATTACAGAAACTGCCTGTTAAGCTGCGGTCACTATTTGAGGAACGCTATGGCACGAATCCTGATGCTTTGCCTACCATTAGTCAACTAATGGAGTTGTTGGACGAACAGTGCCGACTGCAGCTGACAGTGGCATCAGCACCTGAGCCTGTCAGGAGACCACCTCTGGCTTCACTACCAACGGTGCGTCCACCAGCTCCGCGATCAAGTCAACATCAGGTGACATCAGTCTAAGGCATACCAGGCCAATCAGGTGATGTCATCATCAACAGATCAAGGATCATCAGCTTGCAGGTGAGGCCATCTTGTTCATTTTGTAGTGCCCAGGGACACTCACTTTATAGGTGCCCTGACTTTCAACAGTTGTCACGATCTAGTCGTAAGTCATGGGCGACTAAGTCGGGACACTGCTATCGATGCTTACGGAAGCACTATGCAAGTAACTGTACTCATAGGAACTTGTGTTCTCATTGTGGCTCCCAGGATCATAACTCACTCATTTGCAACGCAGATGAGAACATCGGTGCTCCCCGGCAGCAAAATCAACCTGCTGCTCGGCTGATCAGCCAACGTGCAGGTCGTCGAGACACGCCAACTTCGTCAAAAGCGCGTCATGTCTCACCACCAGTGCATATCACTGGTGTGATCCAGGAAGAAGCGAACCCATCGTCAGCACATCATCATCATGAGGCTCCACCGGTGCAGTCCATGGCTCATCACCAGCCAAGGCCACGAGTTGGTGACAGAGCACATCTTGCTCAGACCACCTTTCATTCACTCAGGTTTGGGTCATGAATGAGCCCTGATAGGGCATGAGATAAGGTAACTGTTGGTGCATCTCAAGGACCATCACTCCCCATAACTATTTGTCCTACTGCAATAGTAATGGTCAGGTCAGGTGATGGTCAATTTGTTAAGGTCCGGGCCCTGTTAGATACAGGAGCCTGTGTTTCAATCATCAGACAATCATTAGTTCATCATTTAAAATTGCACCAACAGGGTAATAGTAATACTCTTTATGGAGTAGGTCATCAAGCAGTTAATACACCGGGCACTGTTGTCAAATTAGTCATCAAACCAGTAGGGGCTCAATTACCAATAGTTGGTACCCGGGCAATGGTTACGTTCACATTATCAGGAAATATTCCACCATATGATATTAAATTAAAGAATCAGTTAAAGTCATCAAATATTATTCTTGCTGATAGCAACTTTGATAAAGCTCGGGATGTAGATATCATACTTGGTACAGATGTGCTTAATTATGTACTTGATGGTACAAAGATTTCAACTAACATTCCAGGGATAGCGGCTTACGGATCATGTTTCGGTCACGTCATCATGGGAGCGATACACACTCAACAGTCACCATCGACGGTCACATCACCCGACCAGTCGGCAGGCACTTCAGTAGAAGACTATGGACTCCATGCAGTCAGACTAGAGGAAGTCTTAGATAAGTTTTGGAAGGTGGAACAGCCCCCTTGAGCAATGTTCATATGAGGATGAGCAATGTTGTTCCTGACGAAGACGCAAATAATCCGCCCAGCTGACACCACCTACCTGAACTATCCCGGCTTTGTGCTTGAAGAATCCTTCAAAGCCAAAGCCGGAGTTTGCTTATTCGTTCGGGCGGATGTTTGCTGTCGCCGTCTGCGCTGTCTGGAGGACCCTTCCTTCCTTCTCCCTCCTAGTGGTACACGTCGACTTAGGCTCTCATTACCGTGTCTACGTCTGCGTCTACCGACCCCATAACGGCGACATGGAGACAACCGCCTCCGTGGTCTAGTGGCTAAGCCACCGGTTTCAGACCCAGAGGTCCCGGGTTCGATTCCCAGCGGGGGGTACATCTTTGTGTGCTCGGTTTGGTTGGAGGTAGGGCTGTTAAGCCCGCCTGGCTAGCTACCACCATCTTATCCAAGTCTGTCGCCATAACAACGAGCATAATTGTGTTCCGACAGTTAGAGTTAAGATAGCCAGTTCCTCAGTGGTTGAGGATTCCGGGTGAAGCGCGCTTCCACCTTCGGCCTTATCGTCACTTACCATCAGGTGAGATGAAGGCCAAGCGCTTACCCGTTACACGTAAAAAAAAAAAAAAAACTTGACTAAGTGAACATCTTAGTCGGGTAGCAGATGATGCGCAGGAGCGGTTTCCATCGGCGGAACTGGTGTTTTTGGGGGACTTCAACGCCCACCATGAGTTGTGGTTAGGTTCCTCCAAAACAGACCATGCTGGTAGAACTGCCCACGCATTCGCTCTCACGCATGACCTGACGCAACTGGTGAACCAGCCCACCAGGATCCCAGACATAGTTGGCCATGCGCCCTCCTTACTCGACCTTCTGCTGACGAGTCGCCCAGCTGGATACCGGGTGGAGATTCGAGCTCCTTTAGGTTCCTCGGATCACTGCTTAATATCCAGCACAGTGCCCTTGGCATCGCGCCCGCCAACAGCGGTTTCGAAACGCCAGATTTGGCACTACGCGTCGGCAGACTGGGACGCTATGCGGGAGTATTTTGCATCCGTCCCTTGGAAGCAGCGCTGCTTTAGTGGGAAGGACCCGACCGCTAGCGCCACTGCCATTGCTGATGAGATAGTATTAGGAATGGAATACTATATTCCACACTCCTATGTCATCAGCAAAGGCAGACGCAACCGCTGGTTCAATCGCGAGTGTGCCAGCGCTGTTGAGAGCAAACAGACGGCATACCGCGCTTGGATCAGAGGTAAAGCTCAAGGGGATCCCGAAACTCGCTCGCTAAAAGCAGCCTATAATAATGCCACCAAGTCGTGTAAGAGGGCCTACATTAGAGCGGATGCCCAGCGCATTGCACGAGTAGGCCAAGAACTCCTGACGCATCCTACGGGCAGCCGTAGCTACTGGCGTCTGGCCAAAGCCGTGCAATCCAACTTCTGCCAACCCTCGCTGCCACCACTGAGATGTCTTGACGGAACTTTAGCTCACAAGCCGCAGGAATAGGTCGATCTCCTGGCCAAACTCTTTGCGGCTAACTCCCGGATCGATGACTGTGATGCACAGCCATCCTCAGTTCCTCACTGTGGCCACACAATGTCTGATATTAAAATCAGGCAGTGTGATGTCCGTGCGGAGCTGCAGTCAATCGATGTCCGGAAAGCTAACGGTCCTGATGGCATCCCAGCAATAGTTCTGAAAATGTGTGCAGCGGAGTTGTCCCCTGTGTTAACGCGTCTGTACCGTCTCTCGCTCTCTTCGGGTTGTGTGCCGGAATCTTGGAGAGAAGCTATTGTGCAACCGATCCCTAAAAAAGGAGATCGGTCAGATCCGACTAATTACCGCCCTATAGCCGTAACTTCAGTGTTGTGTAAGATTCTAGAAGGAATATTGAACAAACAGCTTATTCGATACCTAGAAGATCACTCCCTAATTCACGATCGTCAATATGGGTTTCGGCCAAAACGGTCAACGGGTGATATTCTAGCGTACGTCACACATCTCTGGGGTAAGGTTATTGACAAGCGTGGCGAATCACTGGCAGTTAGCCTTGACACAGCCAAGGCTTTTGATCGGGTCTGGCACAAAGCTCTTCTCTCCAAGCTCCCGGCATACGGTTTGCCCGCTCAGTTCTGTACCTGGATAGCTAGCTCCCTGCATGAGCGTAGAATCCGTGTCCTTTCGGATGGATGCGCTTCGCGGTCCTACATCTCTAGGCCTGCAGAGCAGTATTAACATGCTCGGTATGGATATCCGCTGTGATCTGAACCAAAAGGACTACATCGAAACCGTGATTAAAAATGCCTCACGTAAACTCGGTGACCTGAACAAGGTGCGGCGATTCTTCACGCCTGATCAGTTGTGTCTATTATACAAGACACAGGTGCGGTCTTGCGTGGAGTATTGCTCTCACCTTTGGGACGGCTCCGCAAAGTACCTTCTCGATGCCTTGGACAGATTGCAGCGCCGCGCTGTGCGCATTATCTGCCAGCGGGGGTCACTAAAACTCTCGAGCCTTTGCAATTGCGTAGAGATATTGCGTCACTCAGTGTCTTTTACCGTTTATACCATGGCGAGTGCTCTGAAGAACTCTTTGACCTCATCCCTCCTTCTCCCTTCCTCCATAGGAGTACGCGTGCTGCTCTCCGGAGTCACCAATTTACAGTCTCTAACATTCCATCACGCACAAAGAAATTTGGTGACTCGTTTCTTTGTCGCACTTCCAAAAGATGGAATAGTCTACCAGCACACGTATTCCCTCCTACCTATGACATAGGGTCCTTCAAACGAGGCGTGAAGAAGCACTTTGTGGGCCGCCAGAGTGAGGATGACTGATGCTACGTCTCTTACGCTGCACCAGTTGTCCTCGCGCCTGGACCTCATTTCCACTTAACATCAGGTGGAGTGGGGTCATTTGCCGGGCTTAGTATAAAAAAAAAACTCTCGGTCATATGTCAAAATCGGACTTTCAGTTAGACTCCGAACATTTCATCATCCCTCATCATGGCATATTCAAAAGGGGAACGGATAAGATCCGTGTAGTATTCGACGGGAGTGCTTGTTCATCAACAGGAACATCACTAAACCAGTGTCTTCACACCGGTCAGCCGCTTCAAAATGATATTACCCAAATATTGTTAAATTTCAGACGGCATCAAATAGTCTTCACGACCGACATTAAGCAGATGTTTCGAATGACCTGGATACACCCTGAAGACAGGAAGTACCAGCTCATCTTGTGGAGAGAGGACCCGTCTGAACAAATTCAGGTATATGAGTTAGAATACTAATACCTACGGCCTACGATCAAGTCCGTTCATTGCAATTCGAACATTGTTACAACTCGCCGATGATTGGGAGGCTAGTCATCATGAATCATCAGCTTCAAACGTCATCAGACGAGATACCTTCGTTGACGATATTCTCACGGGCGCAGACTCGTTATCAGAGGCTCAACACCTCAAATCAGAACTCATCGCGCTAATGACAAGCGCCAAATATGAACTCAGGAAATGGTCATCAAATTGCAATGAATTACTGCAGGATTTGCCGCAGGAACACTGCGAGCTGCCCCATCAGTTTGATACTGACGATAAAAGCTTTATTAAAGTATTAGGTATTCAATGGGACCCAGTATCAGACTCAATGTCATATCAGATCAATGTACCGCTAGGACAAGCAATTACTAAGCGTCATATCCTTAGTACAATAGCACGCCTGTATGACCCGTGTGGATATTGTGCGCCTGTTGTGTTTCGATTCAAGGTGTTTCTTCAGACACTATTTTCAGATGGAGTCAAATGGGACGAACCTGTCAGTAATAGTCAATATCGTCAGTGGGACGAACTCATTCAAGACCTTAATTATTTGTCAAACTTGCAGATACCTAGATGTGTTGCACTGCCACAGACTGTCTCATATTCACTTCACGGATTCGGAGATGCTGCAGAGACTGGGTTTGCCGCGAGCGTCTACCTCAGGACCGTGGACGCGTCAGGAAATGTCATTGTACGTTTACTTATAGCTAAGTCAAGAGTAGTTTCTCAGAAATCAAAGCAAACGATACCAAAGTTGGAACTCAGTGCCGCTCATCTAGTGTTCAAATTATTGAATCATGTATCAGAGTCATATGACAGTTCAATTCAGTTTGACAGCATCAATGCTTGGTCAGATAGCACAATCGTGTTATCTTGGATAAACACAAAACTATACATGCTTTAAACATTCGAATGTAACAGAGTTCAAGACATTCAAAATTCAAAACATTCTATGATATGGAGACATGTACGTTCCGAATTAAACCCTGCAGATGTCGCATCACGAGGCATGGCGGCTGAAGATCTCATACATTTCAATTTATGGTGGTCCCCAGACTGGTTACTTAAGGAGGAGTCACAATGGCCTGCGTTACCAGTTACTATGCCTTACGATTTACCTGGATTCAAGAAATTGGTCAATCTTGTTACCCCTGTCGAACCATGGGAAGACGCGCTGGTATCACGTGTCAGCTCGTTCAGTAAGCTCATCAACATTACCTCATTGGTACTTAGATTTTGCCGAAATATTAGATTGCCTAAAGAAAAACGGAATCTTAACTCTACACTCTCATTAGACGAGACTCGTGAAGCAACCAGACATTGGATTAAGAAAATTCAAATGGATTCATATAAAGATGAAATTATATTAATCAAGCAAGGAAAATTGGTCTGTAAATCGCTACAGAAATTAAGTGTCTTCGTGGATGAAGACCACTTTATCCGAGTCGGCGGCCGACTACGGAAATCAACATTGCCTTACGGAGCCAGGCATCCATATTTGATACCTAAGGATTATAGGTGGGGTCACTTACTCATAGAATATTATCACAAGTCATATTGTCATGCAGCGACAAACGCACTCATTGCTATACTGCGGCGAGAGTATTGAATTACGTCAGTCAGACGTCAAGTATCAAAGGTCATAAGAAATTGTTTAGTTTGTTTCAGGTTCCATGCTTCATCTCAGCCACCATTCATGGCAGACCTACCAGCTGATAGAGTCGCGGCCGCACGACCATTTTCAGGCGTCGCGACTGACTTTGCTGGATCTTTCTTAGTCAAAAGCAGTTTACTAAGAAATGCGAAATCACTCAAAGCTTACCTGTGTGTTTTTGTATGTTTAGGTACAAAAGCTGTTCATCTCGAAGTGGTCTCTGCATTGACCATCGAGGCCTTCATCGCATCATTCACCAGGTTTGTCAGCCGACGAGGGCTGCCTTCACTAATCAGATCGGACCGAGGTACCAATTTTACTGGTTCTAATTCGTATCTAAGGGAGATTCCTCAGTTCTTGTTGGACAGCCAGATTGTCCTCAAGGAGGAGTTCAGAAAACAGAGCATTCGCTGGGAGTTCAATCCTCCTGCATCGCCCCACATGGGGGGCCTATTTGAGGCTGCAGTCAAAAGCGCTAAAAACCTCCTCAAGAGAGAGGTGGGCGATACCATTTTAACATTCGAGGAACTGTCCACTCTATTTACTTGAATAGAGTCTATACTTAATTCACGGCTCTTGTGCCTATGTCAGAGGACCCCAGTGATTTAGAGGTTCTCACGCCAGGTCATTTCATCATAGGTCAGCTACTAGTTGCCTTGCCAGAAGCTCACTGGAAGGAAACTAAAATGTCCCGATTGTCCCGTTTTCAAGTTATTCAGAAATTGTACCAGACGATCTGGTCGCGCTGGCATGTTGAGTATCTCAGTACACTACAGTCACGTAATAAATGGTATAATCATATTAACAATGTCGAGCTCAACGATTTAGTTCTTATTATTGACGAGAACTCACCCCCTCTTCACTGGCGAAGGGGTAGAGTTATTGAATTGTTTAAGGGATCAGATCACATTGTTAGTTCAGTTAAATTAAAGACTCAAAGCGGAGAGCTTGTAAGACCAGTGGTCAAATTGTGTAAATTACCGATACCAATAGAAAGTAATTTAAGTTAACCATTGCACTTCTGTGTATATAATATATTCTAGTGTTTCCATTCTTAAAGTTAAGTCATGTGTATGAGTCATATTATGTGTTATTGTTAATATAAGTAGAGCACATTAGGGACTTCAAGTATTCAGTTCATTTCCCCCTGGTGGCGGGAGGAATGTTAATCGAAAATTAACATGTTTTTATATATTTCATTGTGTATCATCTTAATGTTTATATATGCCTTTGCGTTATCGATCTTACGTTCAGAAAAAATCATTTGTCATTCAATCTAAAACCTCTCTAGTTCATAGATTTTAAAAACATGGCAGTCGGCCATGCTTTGGTTTTCTCATAAAAGGCGTGTGGACGCCATGTAATATTAATTATATTAGTTAAATCAGTTGTTCAATGGTTTTGTCATCAAGGCGTGTGGATGCCATTTCAATATTAATTATAGTCATTCATTGGTTTTCAAATTCAAAGGCTTGTGGACGCCTTTTTATATTAATTATCTTAGTTAAATCTTGTTACCTATTAAAATCAGTGTGACAAAGTAAAGTGTTTATTTTCATCATCTGACCCATCACCATCATCAACTATCAACGTCTCAAGGGTCAAACGCGACGTTTCGAACCCGCCGTACGCGATCCTTGAGAAAGTCATCATCAACGTGTACGATCCTTGGCCGTCACGATCAAGATGGGCCGAGAAATTCTACGCACAAGATAATTTAATATTATTTTAATTTGGCTAATTAGATTTAGTATGTTGAGAATAACTTGCCCTCCTGCTTGTAGCTAGGGCAGCATTGTAAAATTGTTAGTTGGCGAGTATGGGACTGCGGTTCGATTCCGCGATGAGCCACAGCAACTGTCTCTCCTTGCGTGATTGATTTATCTAGCGATCGGAGGCTTCCGATCGGGGCAGGGGTGTGTATTGAATAAAACGGCCATTTCGTGCGCCCCCGCTGTATTTTTAAAAATATAGTGACAGACGGCTGTCAGTGTCAATGTGACAGACACACACATTCAATAAGGTGATTCGCGAGGCCGTGTAAAAGTAAATTGATAATTTGATGTGAGGGGCACACATTGTTTGATTCGGGGGTCCATAATAATTAAATACAGTGTAGAACCTAAGTTTTAGTTTGAAACCAGGGCGGCCTAGCTAAAACCAGTTGGTTGGTTGGAGTGCAACACGTGGCGTGAACGGGTTAAGTGGTTTGTGCATCTTATCACGTATGTTTTCTTGGGTAGAGCGCTCTGGGGTTAGGCAACGGGAAGTTTAGGGACGCCTAGGGCCATCATCAACCCGAAGACGCGCAGGGGCGCGATCCAACACAGCAGCGTGCCGACGACTACGGCGCGGCGGACTGCGGCCGAGCTGAGGACGAACGAGACCGTAAGGGTGTGGCACACCGTCTTCTAGTATGTAAGTGATCTTTTATTTTATAATAAGTAAGTAGCAATTTAAGTTTATTTAACGGTAGCAGAGACGCTATTAGGGAAGTCAGTCGATGACCTCTCTGGACCACATATTATGAGGTACCCAGAGCACTGATTGAGCTCCCTAAAGCAAACAATTACGTCAACACATCCTTTTCTATATTCCTGTCCTTCACTTGTCTACGCTACGATAGCGCTTCACCACATGAATAAATATCCCTATTGTTTTTTTTTTCAGAAGAAGCTAACTAGTTAATGTTATTAAAGTAAATTAACATACTTGATTGACTGTAAAAATGAAACCTGCAAGTGTTTATAGCGCATGTGTGATCTGTGCAGCACTGGCCCGTACTAGCTGCGGCACCCGCAGCGGCAGGCGGCGAGTCCTTTCATGCGATTCCTCTCCCCTCCCGCAGACAACAACTCTCATCACTGAACGACACAGTCTTAACTAATAATATTTACCTCGGGGGCAGGTGAGCGCTTGGCCCGATAATGCTTTTTAGTTACTGCATGGATTTATGATTTATCTAGAACATTCCAAATGCTATAAAATTGCTGGCAAAAGAACGCCAATCCCAATATGACTGCCATTCAGTAAGGGGTTACTTCTGAAGGGTGTTTAGTGGAGAATATTTTAAACTGTTGTTAAACTGGTTTTGATCAATCCTAGGTCGTCAAGGTCAGATTCTAGGGCAGGGATTGGGAAATGGCGGCCCGCGACAAGATTTATGCCCGCCTTCCACTAAGAGCGGAGCGGGCTCCGTACGGACTCCGTTTAGCTCGCAACGGCAATTTTCATAGAAGTGCTTCCATTGGGAACTAGGAAACTTCTATGGAGATTGCCGTTAGAGTCAAACGGAGTCCGTACGGAGCCCGCTCCGCTCTTAGTGGAAGGCGGGCATTAATCCGGCCCGCAATCAAAACCCGTCACCCAAATTAAATCGGCTGCGATAAACAATATTCAAAACGCTAAAAACAAAAGCGCGATTCAGGCCGCACCGCCGCCGGGCCTGTGTGCAGTAGGCACGGGCGCATCCACCGCCCGGCGCCCGGCGGGAGCCTGCGGGCTGAGGCCGCGACTCGAGCTCCGCCGCCGCTCAACCGCGACAACTCACAACAGTTTCAGGAATATCACTTATTTACGCACTTGTCACCAATTACTCGTCGTAATTATAGTATAATAGTTGATTTAGTTGTATTGCTCAAGAATTAGTTCAAATTAAAACATCAACGTGAACAAAAAAAAGTCTATACTGAGTGCCGATCATTTAAAGACGAATCGACCCAATAGTATTTTTTCATCTTATTTCAAGGTAAACCTTGGTGTCCCTTTTGCAAAGAAACGATTTCTGTTATCAAAGAGTAATATACAGCGCCACTTTAAAACAAAACATGGTTCTTCGATGTATGCTTCTCAGTGATGAAGAGACCAAATCCAAAGTTGAATCGTTATCAAAGCAACTTCGAAGTCAGCAAGGTTTATTTATGCAGCAGGAGGCTTCTTCAAAAGCCATCACTAAAGTAAGCTATATGATCGCTCACAAAATCGAGAAATGTAATTGATCCAACCAGACCATGGACCACCAGGTCACTGATCATGGCCTGCTTGGAATTAGCTGCGATTCGCAGCGTCAATGTTTTAACTAACTTCTTAATAACTAAACTCACCGAATGATGAAGGTTGACCCGTCTTGCAACCTGAGGAGAGGGCAGAGGTAAGGAAATAGGACGGTTGCAGATCAGCTGCTGTGATGGCTCCTGGCCTCTGGCGGCGTTGCCACGCCGGCCGACTCCTAGAGGCTGTCCAGATGGCCCCGTCCCACTCGCCGAGCAGCCGCCTTCTCCACGATATCGCCGGGAACCGGTTCCCACCATCTCATCACACGAGGCTAACCGTGCCTGCTTACGCGAGGTAATGTTCGCAATATACGCGCTGCCGTCGCATTTGTTCGTCCGATTAATCACACACAGCAGCCTCCGGTGGCTGTTTAGAAGGAGATTATTGAGATATTATCCGATTAACTGTTAAAGGCTGCCACACACCGGATGCGTCTGCAGCACGATGCGTTGCATCTGCAGCACGCTGCGACATAAAGCAATTCACACCGGCCGGCGGCGGCGACGGCACCACGGTGTCGCACACGCATTGCAGCGCGTTGCATCTGCGACGCTGTGCGTCTGCGACACCGCGCCGCCGTGTGTTCGTTACCTTCCTATTTTCTCCCACAACATAGTTTTATGGGCTGTTCTTATAATTTTTGTCCTGTGGATCATATAAACATTAGTATCTGAGTACTATACTGATTAACATTTCGCGTATTTCAAAATCCATGATCACTAGTCACTGTTAAATCTGTAAATATTTACAACTGAAGTGCCGCAGCCAGTGTCGCAGCTGCACGCAGACGTATACGTCACCGCGGTGTGTCCTCAACTATGAAATCCTGTGGAATACAACGTCATCATGCCGGAGCGCGTGTGCGACGTTGCCGTTCCGCTGGTGCGCGACCGCACCGCGACCGTTTTCGGTTTGTATCTCACGGACTGCCGTGCGTCTGTCGCACGCAAGCGCAACGCAATGCATCTGCGACACTGTCGGTGTGAACCTAAGCGTACAAATTGTAATATTACAAATCGTGACGCACGCAGTTGCAATGCAGCACGTCTGCGACACTTTTTGGTGTGTGTCCAGCCTTAATTCACCACGAATGCACGTGGGCATGCACCGACACACCGAAACTGAAGTCACAACAACGCGACGCGAATTCTGCCGTCAGAAATATAAACGCGTACAATCCGCGGTTGTTTTTACACCCGATAATGAGGTCTGAGCTGTCCCGTACCGTGGGAAAATCAAAAATCAGCACCGAAACTCAGACCTCCGCCTTTACGTGTTATTCCGAAAACCGAACCGATACCAAGAGAACTGACATACGCATGTCAATGTCAACCGCCATGACACTTTTATTATCCTATCCTGTTCATTGCTGGTTTTAACCAGTAATAAATCATTTGGAGCGAATTTGTAAAGGATTGTTTGCAAACTGTGACTGATGTTTTATGCCCGGATAAAAATAAACTTTTTGAAGGCTTCGTCGCTTTTCCAATAACCATGGACGAAAGTACAGACATATCTTATACCGCTCAATTACTCATTTTTGTACGAGGTGTTGATGACAACTTCAACATAACTGAAGAATTGGCCAGTTTACAGTGTATGAAAGGTACTACCACCGGAAAGGACTTGAAAAATGTATTAATTCACTGAATCTGCAGCTGCATAAATTACAAACGTGACAACAGATAGAGCCCTGAGTATGGTAGGAACAGATCAAGGATTTGTTGGCAGATTCATAAATAAACATCCAGACAACAATGTCATTTTTTTACATTGTGTCATTCATCAAGAAGTGTTGTGTAAAACTGCACTCCAAATGAAGCATGTACTTGATCTGGTCATCAAACTCGTAAATACCATTCGAGCTCGTGGATCCGCACACAGACAGTTTACTCGAGTCTACAGAATCAGAATGCTGTGACTTGCTGTATCATAATAAGGTTCGATGGCTCAGTGCTGGACAAGTATTTAGAAAACGCAAAACTTTTACGCAGAGGGCCATGTGTGTTTGTTACTAGTCAAAAATTCTGTGTGAAAGTCGGCTTGCTAATCTTACGGTTTTTTTGCTATAGTGTATTTTGTGTGGTGCAAACAAAGTTCTAAGAAATGTATTCTACCTGGCGAATCACAGATCTGAAGGAAAAATTGAAAAAAGGGGTGCCTCGCGTCAAGGAATGAAAGCTGATCTGATAGAAAGGTAAGTTTTGTTATTATATTCTTCGCCTATTTCACGCTTCTTAATTACCATAAATATTTAAATAAAATAAATCACACACTCTTCAGTAATGAAAAGTAGTTAAATATTATGTTTATCCACCTTACAGACGAACTAACAATTTTATAGAAAACGAACATAACCTCAAAATAGTTCAATTTTAAAGATGTTAAACATTTTGTTTACAGATTGAAGGCTTATGACAAAAATTTCAATTTTGAGAGCATCACGAGTGGACTAAATAGTCCTGAACCACAGATGGAACTTCCAGATGATACATTATTCCGTGATGTCAACAGAAATACCTTCTTCTTCTACTCCTCTGACAAAACAGAATATTCATTTATATTTTTCAACGTATTTATTATTAATTTGTCTCTCTCTTCTACTTAAACATCCTATACTATGTGAATCTGCATCAGCATATTGTTTTTGTGCATTAAAATATAATTTCATAAAATATGAAATTTTGATGTAGTGTTACTATTTCTTTGATGATAGTTCTATTACATCAATCAATAATTTAATTACTTGTTACAGATTTAATAAGAAGACAGATGATGGTTATCTCATGTATGACGGAAGATATCTTCTTGTTTTACGGTCATGCGTAGTACAGAATGATACCTTTGTTAAAGGTATATGCAAGGATTCAATGAAGAAAGCTCAGTATGAAGTTAATTTAAAACTTTTTTCTTTCTATGAAACCTATTTTAAAGAAACGGTTTGTAACAAATACATTTTGAAATTATAAATAATAAAAATACAATACTTAATCATAATTTTCATTTATTTACAATACCTTCCCTGAAATAACAACATTATACACACAAAGAATATTCTAGAAGCCAAAGGTACATAGTAAGGATTTAAAACAGACTTTAATATTGTAAAAGTCTTACTCAAACCTATTAAACGTTCAATGTGGACTCTTTGGCTAGCTAACAGTCTATCACGTTTTTACGTGACGAAGAGGTCCGTGTTGTCGACGATCGCGAGAACGTTCGACCGAACGGTTAGATTGCGCCAGTCACAATTTTATTAAAATGTTTTATGCAGCAGCTATGGTCGGCCCAGCTGGGTTGAGACACCCCCCTCTCAGAGGATTTGTTGAGGGATTGGACAAGAGTTTTTTTCTCGCTCTCGGAAATAAACAAAGTTTCGCTGCCACGGAAATTATTCCCTGCCGGTGATTACAGGGCTACCCTTCATGGGTTCTGTGATGCCTCTGAACGACGATTTGCAGCAGCGGTTTATCTGCGAACGATCACTTCCGCTGGGGATTTTGATGTTCGCTTGGTTTTGGCTAAAAGCAAGGTAGCGCCCATACGGACAAGATTGACGATTCCGAAGCTGGAACTGTCCGGGGCAGCTCTTTTAACCAGACTCCTTAACCACGCGGTATCGGTGCTGGTGCCGTGGTTCAGTGCAGTTGGAGGACACGGTGTATGCATGAACCGACAGTCAGATCGTGTTGTGCTGGCTGAAGACTTCGGTTCATAACCTGGAGGTTTTCGTAGCAAACCGTGTCTCTCAAGTACAGGCGTCTAAAGTCTCGTTAACCTGGAGACATGTACCAGGAAAATTGAACCCGTCAGATTGTGCATCCAGAGGATGCCGGGCCCCTGACATAGTTAACCATTTGTTATGGTGGGGTCCTCCTTGGCTGGCAAGAAAAGAATCGGACTGATGCTGGTTTCCTTTTGGACCGTTAGCTCTTTGGACAAACTGGTCAATGTGACCTGTTGGATAAGAAGATTCGCTCAGAATTGTCGCGCTCCTCGCACACAGCGAACCCCAATTCTGTCACCGGCAGAGCGGAATGAGTCGCTACTGAACTTGGTCCGGTTGGACAGTCTTCGAACTTTGGCACGGAATTGGAGAGCCTACGGAAAGGACGTTCAAATTGTAAGGGTGCTGTCGCGCGTCTCAACCCGTTTATTGATTCGGCCGGGTTGCTTCGGGTAGGAGGAAGATTGCGGAATGCGAATCTGCCGTATTCGGCTCGTCACCCCGTACTGCTCCCCAAGAGAGGACAGTTGGTTGAGTTGTTGATGACTGATCGGCATGTTAAGAATGCACACGCAGGCTGTAACGCCTTGTTGGCCACCCTCCAGAGGGAGTTTTGGATTTTGTCTGGCCGTCGCACCATACGGAACATCGTATTTCGGTGCATGCCTTGTTATCGTCTCAAGGCTGCCACGATGCAACCTCACATGGGCGATCTGCCTCATGATCGGGTGAATGAGGTTAGGCCGTTTTCGGGTGTTGGCACGGACTTCGCAGGCCCATTTATGGTTAAAAGCTCACGGCTTCGTAACGCAAAGCAGTACAAGGCGTACCTCTGTGTGTTCGTCTGTCTATCCACCAAGGCGGTACATCTCTTTGTAGCGTGCTGCTTGGACAGATTTGTTTCCCAAAGGGGACTCCCAGCACTGATCAGTTCAGATAACGGAACGAACTTCGTAGGTGCGATACTTACGAGAAGTTATTAGTTTTTTAAATGTAAACAAGGTGGATATTGGAACAGCCCTCTTCCGTCGGGGCATACAATGGACCTTCAGTCCTCTAGGATGCCCCCCACTGGGATGGGATTTTTGAAGCCGTAGTTAAGTCAGCTAAGATGCATTTAGGGCGTATAGTAGGTCAGACCGCGCTGACTTTTGAGGAGCTCGCGACGCTGTTTTGTAAGATCGAAGCCGTTCTCAACTCGCGGCCGTTATGTCCGCTCAGCTCGGATCCAAATGCCTTGGAGGCGTTAACTCCAGGCCATTTCTTGATTGGATAGCCACTTAACGCGCTGCCCGAACACCCCTATGAGGGAGTGAAATAGTATCGGTTGTCACGGTATCAGATGTTGCAGCAATTTACCCAGGATTTCTGGAAGCAATGGTCGCTCGAGTATCTGCACATTCTGCAACAGCGCCTTAAGTGGACTGACAAAACTAGTCCCCCTAGTAGTGGTGACCTGTTTAAGTAGCATCCTTTTTTTTTTTGAAATGTTGATTTGCATCTATTTATGCATTTGTCAAGTAGTAAGAAGCTTCAATAAAAATATTTGTCAAATCACAAATATTTTTCACAATAGGAATATAGGACAAATATTCCTATTGAAGCTTCTTACTACCAAGGACGATATATATTTGTCTATGTTACTACCTACTTGATGTAAACACATAATATTTAAGATTTTTAAATGTTGAGAAAGGTAATTTCTACGAATCCTTCAGTATAAACGTACTTATACTTTATTTAATTTATTGTTGTTAAATAGTTTGTAATATTTATTAAAACTCTTCAGATTTTTATTTTTATCTGATGATGAGAAACATTAGTTAAAAAATAAAGATAAAAATATATTAATTAAGTGCTGAATTTGAAATAGTATTCTTATAAACATATTACAGTTGTCTAATTTTTACACACACCAATTTTTGCTTTAACTTTGTATCACTCGTGTATGCTAGTAAACTTATTATTATTGCGTATGGCAAAATTGATCCTCCGTGGATCATTTGTCTTCTTTTATGCCGCGACCACGCTTGTGCTTGCGCGCCGCGATTTGTTCGAAGGGTCGGCTACGCTACAATACAAGCGCTAGCAAACCAAGCCAAACGCTCTATCCACACGTATGAATTTGTGACGGCTTGTTGCTTGTTGGGGTTTGCCAAGCATGTGGAGCCGGCATTATAACTCCTCAGCCAAGCCTAGTAATATTATTCTGTGGCCAAGCTTCTGCCGAATCCGTCGGTGTGGAGCTCGTATTACCACCTGGGAAACGATGTAGGAGGCAGTGATTGATTACATGTGATAAGTAGAGTAAACTAGTAAACTATTTGGTTTAAGTGTTAATAGTTTGTTTAGATTATTTTAAGTAAGTTGTTAAAACATTTTTATCGTAAGTAAATAAAAACTTTTCGTACCTACCTAGAAAACTGTTTCTTTTTCCACTCAATATGATAATTATAACTCGATTTCTTTTTGGTAATATTTTGTTCCTTGAATTAACATGCTAAAGTCAGAATCGGCAAAAAAAGTCAGTCTGAATTTACCTAATTACTCGCGAGGATGAGATTTCTTTGAAATACCTACTCAAATGTGCCGCTTTCCACTGAAATCAGTAGAATTCCATTTATCTAGCAACAAGGTTGTGATTGCAACTTTTTATTAAAAAAACAACCAGTCTCAGAAAAGCCCAAATGGCATTCGAGTTCATGACCTTTGGATTGCCGGTACACTGCTCTAACCGCTAATCTAGCGAGACCCCAGAAAACTTGTTGAACTTTTTCTAGTACTTTGATATTTACGCTGCAAGCCAGCGGTATTACGTCACTGTGAAGTTTACCCTCACAGTCAAAAGAAATCTTTTTCTAGTAGTTTGATATTTACGCTGCAAGCCAGCGGTATTACGTCAAGCTGTGAAGTTTACCCTCACAGTCGAAGGAAATACTACATAATGCAAGTATTTAACAATCTATAAAGACGTAAATAATTGCTTATAAATATCATTATTATTGAATTACTAGAAAAAATAACCAGTCTCAGGAAAGCTCGAATGGGATTCGAACCCCTGACCTTTGGATTGCCGGTCCAATGCTCTAGCCGCTAAGCTACCGAGACCCCAGAAAGACTTGTTGATTTTTTTTTTATCCTATTTATCATTGTGAACGCAAAAATTTCAATAATAAAAATAACCTATTGGTTGTTTGTTCAACATTTTTTTTCATACACGAAAAAGGTTGCATAAACAACCTTAGTTTTATGGAAATAAAGATGGCAAGTGGTGCTAACCCAGCGGCAAAGAAGAAAATTATGTCGACGATTTTTTTGTATTTAGAAAACCCGTTTAGAGGCCTATTACTTACATCTCGACTGTGATTTTTGCGTAAAATGTCCATTTTCGCATTTTGTTGTAATTTTGCAGTTGTATTTATCGTTATTATCGAAATTGGATAATAAAATCATGCTTAATATTATTATTACAAATGTCGCGGCGAGCTTTATTCAGACGGCCGGCGCATCGCATTTTGAGGTATTTTTGCAGTTGTATTTATCGTTTTTATCAAGTTTTTATCGAAATAGGATAATAAATTAATTATAAAATCTTTATTCATCATGAAGTAACGATTATTCTGGTATACATTTTGCTCAATAATATTATCGTAGATAGGAGAAATTCACAGGTAACTTAATGCGATTTTCGAAGTTTTTTGGTTTAAAATAAGATTTTTTTTCGATATAAAATCAATGATATCTAAAAACTCCGAGGCCGCTACGCACTAAACGACTATATAAGAGATAACATTCTAATTTTTTTATTTCATTTGTTTAGAACAGTAGTTCAATCTAGGAGCTCAAAAAAGTGCCTTGGCGCATTTTATGAAAATCTTTCTCTGCAATTTTGGGTTTAATTAAAAAGTTAAGCAAAATTTACAAAAAGCGAGGCTGCTACGCACTATTCTAATAGCTATTCTACACTATTCAATAAGTCAAAATTGTTAATATATTTTGGTTTCTGAGATCCATAACGCCAAAATTGGCCATTTTACGCAAAAATCACAGTCGAGATGTAAATCTACTTGTTGTTGCGCCCTTTATTAAGTAATGTTATGCTATTATACATTACCTATCTGTGCAATTTCAAGTAGGTTAGGTATCATGTCATGATTAATTATTATTGTGGATTCCAAAATTTAAACAAACCGTAAATATATTTTTTATTTACCCACTTCGTCGAAGACAAAACAATTATTATCAAACTTCACTTCACTTAATTACTACACGAGTAGGTATAAATCCAAACGCGTTGCACCGCAGCGTCCACTGCAAAACAGAAATTCTTGAAACAATGTTTTTGCGCGCGACGAGTTCTCAAAAAATGCAATATAAAAATAGCGGGCGCGCAGGCACAGACACAGACAGGGTGCGGTTGCGGTGCGCGCGGGGTGCGGTCGTAGTGACGTCAGAGCGCGGGCGCGCGGGGGGCACGCTCGCCAGTCCGAGAGAGACGAAGTAACAAAAATATACTAGACCCTCTCGCACGATTCTCCGCGTACGACTTTAAACGGGTCAAAGTCCATTAAGGGTAGGTTGACGTGACGCCGAGTGTACATATGACACTATTTTTTTTGTCTATGGTCCAGCGTAATTTAAAAATAATTGAATTTTTTTTAATGCAATAGACATAGCCACAATTATGGGTTAAAGTCGGTGGATACGATATGTTTTACTCATTTTGGCTCAAACCCTTTAACGCCATTTTTTCTTTTTTAGCAATTAAAAATTTCTTTTGATCAGTTCGACTCAAAGATTCGGTTTAGAGCAAAATCAATTATCAAAATTTCACATCACTAATCGGTCTATAATAGTCTATACAGTTTTTGCTAAGCTGTCAAATTCCATGTTTGTTTATTGTTTATCACCACGGAAACAGATTATAACATTGTTGGTTAGTTTTATCCCGTTTCGGGGACTTCAAGACGATGTTATAACAGGAATATATAATAATACATCACATTCAAGATCCATCAATTTATTTTAAAAATAAAGTAGACTTAGATACTCAAAAAGCATTTCTCATGACAACGTTAGTTCAGACAACAGAACAACAATAAATAAAGTTACCATTAATTAAATTCAATTCTCAATTATATACAAGCCCTTGACCTCTTAAACTAGACATCACTGAACATGGTAGCAGCGCGCAAAGGGCCGGCGCCAGGGACGCGTTGTGCTACCGCACAGTGTTCCCTGAGACGTTGGGAGGGGGACATTTTTTACTGACCCCGAAAATGGACGTAGTTGGATATGCTGATCAAATGACTAGAAGTAACCCCGGGTTAAATATGGATAGTTTTCGAGAATAAAATTCTTAAAGTTGGCTGTTTAGAAGGGGTAAAAAAACAGAAAAACTGAAATATTTTTTGTTTTTGGTGCGTATGAGAAAATTTATTTATTTTATTGCATGCTACTAAATTATGGTTCTTTTAGACTAGTTATAAAATAACACCTTGAAGATTTATGAAAAAAGTAATTTTTAAATTATATTTCTTTCACAAAAAGTGGTCAGTTTGCGCACGTAATTTTTTTTGCAAGTAATACTCAAGCTTTGTATCTACCTCCTAAAAAAATCAGCATGGGATCTTTCGTCTAATTTAAGATGTTTTGTCCGCGATTTTAATTTTGTGTTAAGCGCCTTTTCTCCCGAAAACTATCCATATTTGACCCGGGGTTCCTTTTAGTCATTTGATCTGCATAGCTAACTACGTCCATTTTAGGGGTCAGTAAAAATTGTCCCCTCCCAACGTCTCTGGGAACACTGTGTACCGCAAGCCCATCAGGGCCGGCGCCAGGGACGCGTTTGTGCTACCGTGAGCCCATCAGGGCCGGCGCCAGGGACGCGTTTGTGCTACCGTGAGCCCATCAGGGCCGGCGCCAGGGACGCGTTTGTGCTACCGTGAGCCCATCAGGGCCGGCGCCAGGGACGCGTTTGTGCTACCGCGATTGCCTCTGGGCGCGCGGCGTGTGCGCCTTAGTGTCTGCTCTGCGGTTGCGGCTGACTGTATTTACACGATACACTTTCGTCTAGTTTCATATTATAATATTGTATAAATTGCCTAATCACAGACATCGTTCCGCTACCGGTTAGTGACTAAATCGAAAAAAATGTTGAAGTCAGATGGCACTCGTTAAGACTTCGATACAGATTCGAATTCAACTTGAAACAGTGTAAAATTGTAGGAGTAACGTACACATAAAATTTGTAATAATTAAAATCTGGAAGACATGAACACATACTCGGAGTCCGCGCGTGCAATGCGCCGCGGCTGCACGCGCGGGACACGCACATGGGCCGCGGCGGTTCAACCACAGACTATATCAAAATGTGTAAAAAATACTATTCAAAATTACATATCAAAATTATTAGAGGGAACTACAAATAGAAGTTCCTGATATAAGCTGTACACGGGAGCCACGTTAACATTACAATTTAGACATATCGAAACGACATATATTTAGCAAAGAGTAAAAGGATCACGATATTCAAATAGTGTAAATCGATCCGTGAAAAAGTATGAATGGGACAGGACAGGAGAGGACAGGGCTGCGATCGGTTCGCACACAGTTCCACTTACAACAACTAAGCGGCCGGATGGCGCTGCCTATAACACTACGCGGCGGCGGGCGCGGGAGCGGAAGCGGGCGCGGGCGCGGTTTGTGCGCTTGGCTGCGGACTCGGCGGTCCACGGATACTCGTATAATGAGTACAAACGATAACATTGTAAACACTCGTACAAAACTTTGATTATATAGTAAGTCTATTATGAGACACCGCGCGGGCTGATATGCTCGTCGCGCGGGCTGCGGGCCGCCCCGGCCGCGGCGGCACAAAAGTACCCGTACAAAACACTTTACAATATTTTTGGTGGAAATATAATATTTATCTAGAAAATATCAATATTATTTTAGAAACATTAAACTTCTTTCGGTCGCCCGCGGAGCGGCCCGGCGGCCGGCTCCGCACGCGAACGGACACCGTGCACTATAAACTACATCTCGTTCATTTTACGATACAAGTGTGAAAACTAACGTCCGTCCCGACGGTTTACAAATACACGTAAAACGGCCGACGACCGCCGCTGCAGGGACAGACGGCGGGAAACTCGAGTCGGTGCTCTCTCGTGGCTCATAAAACGGACGAAGTATACGTTCAGGATTCACACGTCGGCTTCATCGCACGACGGAAGCCGAAATCGAAATCGAAATGTCACGTTCCAACAATATAGTCTTTATATAGGAAGTCATTCGGCCGAGTTACGTCATCGGCAAAGATTCCTTGCCGCTCGCGCTTCACACGCTCGCGGCCCTACGCGTCCTTGTCCTTGCCGTTGTGGTGCGCGTGCGTTGAGTGCGCGGGTCCCACGAGCACGTCTTGGCGCGCGGCCAGCAGGTGGCGGTGCTGCGGCTGCGCGCGGATGAGCGCGTGCGTGCGCTCGCGCAGGCGCAGCAGCTCGTCCTGGATGCGCGCCGTGACGGCGATGCGAGTCTCCTCCTCGCTCGCGTTGGCCTCGCGCAACCTGGACAGAACCGACACGTTATTCATTACAATATGACGCCACGAAGTTGTCGTTCACGATCGGTTAGGACCGCTAGGTACCTTTAATCGAAAAAAAATGGTATAATATAGAATTAGCAGTTTGTATTGCAACTGTATTTATTTTGTATAAAATGTCGAATTGATGATTTCAAATATGCTCATTCAGTATAACTACTATGCGATTGATTTCAACCCCTCAGGCTGAGAAAGGCAACTTCCTAAAATGACAACATTTTAGAATGTCCAATAACGAGAACTTCTTATAATGACAAGTTCCGAAAACAACAATTTCCGAACGAACGAATGATAGCATAAAATGTTTAACCCCCGAGGGGCGGGTACGTATTTTTTAAAATGTAAATATGGCATGTATTAATGCCATGCCGTCCTTCAGAGGTAGAAAATTATATATAATATTTAAAGTTAAATAAAACAACGAAAAGTAAAGAACGACGACGATGACGTCGATAGCCATCAGCTATGCAGTTCTCTAAGCGACTCATAGACGCTGCGCGCATTTCGTTGTCTAACTGCGACATTCGTCCGCCATGACCCCGTTCCCTGAGACGATTTTCAAAAAAATATTCGTTTGACTCCCCTCCCCCAGTGATGACGCCTACATCGCATTTATGGTTCTGCCTAGCTCTAATACTTCTTATACTTACATTTTTAAACTCGTGATATCTTTCGAAAAAATGTCCAAAATGAATAATTTAAAAAGTTATATAAAGGTATTGAAGCAGTCTTGAATATGAAGTAATTTATTTTATTAAGGATTAATACCAAGGTACAAATAAAGCCTTTTCTAGAGGCGGCATATCAATTAAATTTTTAAAATAAAAGAACACTTATTGTGACATAACTAAAATAGTTAGACATATGCTGTCGCTACACTTTTTGTAGATAATGATGTGTTCTGTAAAGACGTAGTACATTAGTAAAATTAAAAACACTGAAAAAAGACGACAACCTCAGGCGGGAATCGAACCACGCATCTTCCGCATTCCGGGCGGCTGCCTTAACCACTTGGCTACCGAGGTCTGGCTTTCAACCGTCGAAAGTCAACGAAACGTGTTCAAATATTTGTAAAAATATTTCTTTCGGATCTCAGAGGTGAAAACTTCTAAGATTTGATGAAGCAATGTTGACTAAAAACATAAGCATCAAGCACTGACAAATTTCGACGGTTGAAAGCCAGACCTCGGTAGCCAAGTGGTTAAGGCAGCCGCCCGGAATGCGGAAGGTGCGTGGTTCGATTCCCGCCTGAGGTTGTCGTCTTTTTTCAGTGTTTAAAATTTTACTAAAGTATATTTAAGCGTTTATAAAACGCTAAAATATAAAACAATAATCGTAGTACATTATTTTGTTCTATCATCGATAGTTTTTGCAGCGCACACGATCTAAGGGATTTTTAGGTAATTTTAGTAAGGATCCCTAATTTTTAAGAAAATATAATATAGCCTATGTCACCCGGAGATAGTGTAGCTTTCCAACGGTAAAAGAATTTTTCAAATCGGTTTAGTAGTTTCAGAGCCTATTCAATGCAAGCAAACAAACAAACAATCAAATCTTTTCTCTTTATAATATTAGTATAGATTACGCTTTTTACGCAGAATCGACAACAAAATTGTAACAGGAGTGTAGGGCCGTACCTGTCGAGCAAGTGATCGAGCTGTATGGGCTCGCCGACGTTGAGGAACACGTGCTTGCGGAACTTGAGCAGGTAGGGCTCCCGGTTGGGCAGCACCTGGTCCAGCCCCTCGTGCCACACGGGCAGCACGAGCGCCGGCGCCCCCGCCCCCGCCACCGCCGCCGCCAGCCGGCCCACGCCCCACTTGAAGCGGATGTGCTCCTTGTCCACGTTGACGCGGCCCTCGGGGAAGATGTGCACCCAGTCGCCGGCCGCCAGCCGCTCCAGGCAGAAGTCGATGGCGGGCTGGTGCACGCCGGCGCCGCGCACCACCGGCACGCACTTGCCCAGCGCGAAGAAGCACGAGTGCAGCGCGTTCGTGAAGCAGATGTCCCGCGCCGCCAGCGACCAGCGCATGCGCGACCCGCGCACCAGCGTCACGCAGTCCAGCACTCCTGCGCAACGGAAACGACACGCCCCATTAGGCGCACACACACACTCATTTATACCGTGGCCTAATACCCGGTTTCCAATAAAACTCTGTCCACGTCTGCGCCTTTAGTGACATTCGAGGCTTACTGCTCGCACTTAAACTATTTGCAAACCAAGGCTCTTCGGATTTGAGTAGACATTATATTATTATATGGATAAAGTTTAAGTTATGTTTGCAATTTGCATACTGTTGAAAACAGTTAAATAGATTTAAAATATCTACCCTACTTGGCGGTCAGCTGTCGTAATACTAGACACAATAGAAATGTTAGGCCCCTAGCACTGGCGCAAGGCGTATTTGAAACGCGCAGGCGACGCACGTTTTAGGAACGCGCGTCGTCTACGCCGTAGATGCCGATTTTTGCGTTTGTATAGATTCTAACACGCGCAAAATGCGATACAAACGCGCGTGCGTGAAGCGCGCTCGAAACTCGTTTGAAGCGCGTACAAAGGGGCGGAGGGGGGCTGTATCTGCGCGTATACGCGCAGTAGAGAGAGGCGCGTTGTTTCACGACTACCCCGTGTGCATAAGTTACAAGGTTGCGTTCGAGTCTCGTTTGAAGAGCGTAAACGCGCGTCAACTGCGCGTTTAAAATACGCCGTGTGCTTGCGTCTTTAGAGTTAGCAACCTCTAGGAGTCTTCGTGACAGACAATGGAGCTATTTATTGCAACACCTTTAAGTAATGCTATGTAAAAGAGTATCTTTATAGCAAATAAAGATAAAGTGATAGAAATATGGAGTTATTTGTATTTTGCATATTATTGCATAATAAGAAGGCATTACAATTCAGGAATGTTATATGTGCAGTGCAGCGCGCACGCACTCTAGTATAAGTAGGCTATGCAGCCACGAAAGCCCACGGCTGAGCGAACGACTGTTTCAAATATAAACGCGTATGTAAAAACAAAATTACCGGGGGAATTTAATAATCGACACCCTGGCGATCGATCACCCTAAGCAAGGGCACCAACTCATGCAAGGAACACTGAAAGGTCTGGCCATGTAATCAATTGGTGGACAAAGTGCAACACGTGGGTACTGCGGTCAGCTGGCCACACTCCGATACAGCACGCGACGGGCGGCGGCGGTGCGGCGGGTGACGCGGGCGGGTGTCGCGGCGTGACGGCGTGACGCGCGGCGTGACGGCGTGACGCGCGGCGCGGTATCGATACCGGGAGGCTCTTATCGGAAGGCGGGCGGTCCATTGCACGATGCGTTATACCTACGACGTTATCGGTGACCTTGGTGACGTCAACTGCAGAGGAATCTTGAACTTCGTGCAAACTAGGAAATATCTAGAAACTGTAGGTATAACCTACAAAGTCGTGGTGTCGAAAGGTGCGTGGTTCGATTCCCGCCTGAGGTTGTCGTTTCAGTGTTTAAAATGTTCCTTAAGTATATTTAAGCGTTAATGAAACGCTAAAATATAAAACATTAAAGTCGTTGATATTAAAATATTTTACTGTCAAACCATTCCAACAATAAGTTTAACGACAGCGCTAGCGGACACAATACGCCCGCGCGCTCCTCGCGCCTCACGTCAGTCACATCGTTTCCTTAAGATCGTCTCTTTCATAGTTATATCATAAATAAAAATATAGTGAATTAAATAAACTAAGTGAATTTACGTACCTTATTTTGTTTTGTAATGGACGATTTTCCGAGATCAAAAAAAAAAGAAATTGGTTCGTAAATGACTTCATAGATGGCGCTTAGCATAGATTAGTATGGCGCTTAGTAAAAGGCGAGTCCATGAAGAGCACGTGTATGGCTGCGTAATATTTATTCTATTCCAAAATAGAAATAGCTCCTGGATGTCCTGAATAAAAATAGTTAAGTACTATTTTTTTATTTTTTTGGTAAACAAGTAAAAGTGTAGAATTTATTACAGCCTTAGGTAGGTACGGGTCAGCTTTCATAAAACGACATCTATCGAGTGTTTTTGAACTATATTTTACTTTTTAATTTGGGCTGTCATAAAATCGCCCATTGGATATTTGTTTTATCTTTATCTACTAATTAACAAGGTTCACAGAGTTTCCAAAAACGTTCCAGTAAGTTGTTAATTAATAAAAACATAAACACTTGACACTTGCGTCGGATGCCGGCATGCCGCAGGAGTAAGCCGGCGCAGGACTGCCTCTGCTGCACATGGACGCTGATGCGGCTATAAATATCGCGGCCACAACTGGCGAACACGATTCAAGCAATTGCTAGTTGTTTAGCTACGAAACTCAGTTGTGCTCAAAGTCAAATGCATAATAAATGAAAAGACACACCCAATACACCCTTAAGTTTTATTCGTTTTAATGAAATTAAGGGTGTGAGTTTCACCCATGAAACTGAACTACTTTCCCCAAGAAACCTATGTGCAAAAATGACAAAAAATATTGTCGTCAGCTGATCGGACAATTTTGCTACCCTACTCTGCTAGAAACTTGTGTGATACTGTACTATTTGCAGATGACAAGTCTCTTATTTTTAATGTTAAAAGAGGCCTTGAAAATGTTAACGATGTAAATAGTGCACTTTCAAAGATATTACATTGGTTCACTATTAATAATTTATTACTGAATTCAGCAAAAACAAAGTGTGTTCAATTTTCATTACCTAATGTGAGACAGGTTGGCACACAAATTAAGATGAACGATAATGTTGTTGAATTAGTAGATTCTACTGTGTTTCTAGGTAATAAACTGGATCCACGCTTACAACTTACAATGGGACTCACATATTGATACCTTGTCGGGAAGACTGAGGTACAGCTGCATACGCAGTTAAGAAAATAAGGCTTCTTACTGATGTTGAGACGGCAAGAGTAGTTAATTTTAGTTATTTCCATAGTGTGATGTCTTATGCCCATCCATCCAAATAAAGAAGTAAATTTAAGTTTAGACGATTCAAAATGCTTATTTTAATTATACTGAATAAAGAAATTTTGAATTTCAAATTTCACCGTGATGTAAAATTGAAATAAAATAAAGAAGGGGTTGCCGCGCGATCGCAAAAACTGACATAAGTCTCATAATGAACTTCAAAGCAAAATCAATCATATTGATATTACAAATAAGAACAATTCTGCTTTGAAGTTTCAGACCTAGTAATTTGATTAGAGCGAAGTTTTTATTCTGCGAAATTTACAAAACCATTACGCGCTTGTGTTAAAAATTAAAATTTACTTTTTTATGAGGGTTGATCTGCGGAATATAAATACAAATATTTTCATGTAATAATTATTGTTTCATGCGTGAAATTAGGAAAGTTGTCGAAAAAAATTTTTTTAAGAGTCATTACATTTATGTATTTTTAAAGAATTTGTTTCAAATTTCAACAAGGCCACGACCTTGTGCAATGATCAGGCTAACTTACGTAAGTTCTTTTAATGTATTTAACTAATTCAGCGCATAGTAGATACAAGTAAGTTTAAAATACGTAAATTTTCACAATTTCGTGCAGGGGGGACCCTGCCTACCCTAAAGAACACCTTTATATTGACAAGCTTTCATTTGACTTCCCCTGTGTGTTAGTTTATGTGGGACAAATCTTGCATCTGAATTTAAGACCAGTTTTCCTCAACCGATTGAGCTGACATTTGGTATACTTATATAAGTACGATGACAATGCAATGTTATGATACCATTGAGCTGGTCTGATGATGGAGTCTGGAGGTGGCCACAGGAACTCCTAAACGAAACGACGGAAACTCATCGAGTTTGGGTTCGTTGGATTTGTCTTTTTGATCATTTTAGTGCTAGATAATGTCCAGGGTCCTGATGGCAACACAACTGCCCTGGCGACCCGTCTAGGAGAAGGAAAGCTTCAAAATCAAACCACGGTGAGATGGGCGTCGTTAACATTGGAGCCCAAAACTTTTTGCCGCTTGTCAAGCTTATGTTGCTTTGAGTAGAATAAAATCTTTAGAAGGACTCAAATAACATTTATCAGCATGCCCCCTGCAAACAATTATTTTTTTTGTTTTAGTACAACTGCACTTCAGAGTAAAAGCTTGTTTTTAAAAAATATTTTTTAAAATTATATATTTTTTAAAATTACTTACTTTATTATAATTTACTTTCAACTTTCTTTAAAATAACGTAGATTTGGGCAAAATATTTACTATTTTTTCAATGACGAAAATGAAAACTAAGGGCTGAATAGCTGGCCGACCACAGAAAAAAAAAACAAAAAATTGTTTATTTATGTAAAATAAAATTATTCATTTTTTCTTTAGCTAATTCATGTTTTTATTTTTACTTTCCTTGTATTCGTAATGAAAAGCACAGTGTTCACCGCGGGTGAAAGACTTATTTAGTCCCTAAAACGCCCCGTCTCGGGCCTGAATAAGCTACTTAATGTACTATTATTATGATACTGAGCCGGCAAACGAGCAACCGCAGCCTATAGGCGCTTGCGACACCTAGGCACAGAATAATATACGAGACCCAGGGCTTCGCCGTCCCTGAAGCTTCAAATATTTGCTTCCGTACCCTGTAATTTATTTAAAGCCCTTCCAGAATGCTGCTTGAGGCAGACATAGGTACGAAAAACGAGTGAGAGTCGTCACCATTTTACCACCAGAATTAACTGTTACACTTTGGCTAAATGTATTGTGGTACAGCTAATAATTAAGGCGACATCGCTACATGGCGCCTTAGTCAAATTCATACCACCTTTCAGACTTCATACTTAATAAGTAGATGACGGTCCGCGTTGGAGCAAGAGCAGTGTCGCAGCGCCGCACCGAGATGCTGTGCGATCATTTTTGAGTGCTCACTTGCGATCAATTGAGTGGAATAATGCTTAGAAATATGTAGAGAACTAGTGGGACGAGACGAGCTAACGCGCGGCACGCGACGGGCCGCGTCATTGGCGCGACAAATGCTTAAATATGTGCATTGTAATGTGGTTTTTATTTGTAATTGTAACCACTGTCATGTGAGAATATAATACTCATTAAGCGGAAACAAACGGGCCATTTATGAATAGTAAAACAAGTCAATAGTGACAAACATGGCTGTAGCTGTTTTACAAATGCTTTTCTTAGTTTTATCTAAATCCGACTGGTTGTCTGGCAAAAATCGCTTGAAGCGATAAAAGTCACAATTAACATACATACATAAAATCACAACTATTATCCCCGAAGGGTTAGTCAGAGACTATTAGGCAATGGGGATCGCAAAAGCAGTTCTGTACCATAGTAAACTTTTCACCAAATAGCGAGTGCACGAATGTGCTCAGCATGGCAGGTGGTGAGCCCATCGCCGCTCTATACTGATGGTTGTATGTGCAGTCTATTTTTTTACACATTGACTGCCATGTAACCAGACATAATAAATCTATTGTTTTTCGGTCACCGCACCGGTGACTGCCCCATGGCGCTAAAGTATTGCTATTTTTTATGTTTTTTGTAAATGTATGTGGTTTTTTTTAATTCTTAATAGGCAAGTATTTGACCGCGATCTCACCTGATGGTAAGTAACGATGCGGCCTAGGATGTAGCATACTTATAATGCCTGTTCACCCTTGCCTTGAAAATATCCAGGTTGTAGGTACGTGTCAGGAAACAGATCCGCAGGAAGGGAATTCAACTCCTTAGCTGTCCGTATCAAAATTGATGACGCAAAGCGCTTTGTGCGTATGGGTGGTATGTTGACAGTGTATGGGTGAGATCTCAGTCCGCGTCTCGTTCCCTGGAGATAGAAAGGAGAAGGTGGAATCAGCTCGTGTAGTTCCTGCGCACACTCGCCGAAGTGAAAAAAATCGAAGTCGATGTTCAAGACTCTGCAGCTTGGATTCGACGAGTTTAGAGTCGCCAATGACTCTTTTAGCACGCTTCTCAATAGAGCCTAAAGCGGCTAACTGATATGGCAGATCCATCCCAGAGGTGGCAGCAGTATTCCATACAGGATCGCACTTGTGCTTGGTAAAGCTGAAGCAGCTGCCCCGGTGTGAAATACCGCTTTACCTTAGAAAGGATGCCAAGTTTTTTAGCTGCTGTTTTTGCCATGGACTCTATGTAGTGGCCGAAGTTTAGGTTGTTACAGTTAATATAGTACTATCTATCTTAAGTTTATATCTTAGTTACAGGTACTCGTATATACATGTGTACAAGGGCCTAAGACAGTGGTAATATGTATAGTAATCGGAACATGTAGTGTAAATGCCTAAAATTAGTGAAAAGCAAAGTAGAACATGGCGGGTGGCCGAGACACCGCGCCTGCCACACCCCCGCCTCGCATGCTCTATGCCGTATCATTACTACTTTTAATTAAACGAAAGTAAACACTTTATCATCGTGGGTACATTAATGACTAGCCTAAACCAACACTTTTTCACGTGTAAAGCTAAAAATTGTAGATGTGACCTAATTAAGACGTCAGCATGCTAGAGATACCAAAATGGGTGACACTTTGAAACACATAATGTATAATGCCATAATTTTAATTGACATACATCATATGGCATACAATTCAAAAAGCATAACAGCTTGTAACAAATTTTTTATTAGGTAAGTACGCATAAACATAATAACGCAGAATCGTTGAAAGACATATTATTAAAAACGGGTTCCCTCTATCTGGCAGAATTTTGTTGTTCCGAATTTCATTTGGCATAACACACTTGGCATAATTTTCCTTAAACGAATATGTTCAATGCATAAAAATCATTTAGTATAATTATTATTTGGTCGAATGTTTATATGACCGAATTCCCAATGGCATACTTTTAAGATGGCAGATTTTCACTAGGCATAATTTCATTTAGCAAAATTTCATTACGCATAATTTCGTTTAGCATAACACTTATATAGTGCGACGATTACTCGGCATAATTTCACTTGGCATACTACGATGAATGCAGTTTTACATACTATTTCTAATGAATTTTATGGGTGCATATCATTTCATATAATGACATATGAACTAATTTCAAAGGACATAACGTTCATTAGATATAACTGTTCGCGTCTTGATCTTGCTACACAAACTATCTTGATTGATCTTGATAAATAAAGAGTCTTTGTTTATAGTAAAATGATTTTTATTACGTAAACTTGAGTACAAATTAATTACTTGATATGCGCTAGCTACAGACAATGCCTTGATTGCAAATGTGACGAAATTATGAATGAATATAAAATGCTGACGCGATGACCTACTTAATGTGCGGTAAACCGTACATATTCCCGGGCCAGAGATGAAATAAGATGAGAATGAGATGATAACACAATTATAAAAGAAATAAAAATATTTGATATTAATTAGGCAAGTTCAGTATTAAACATGTCATGATATTTCCGCAACACGGGACTTGTTGATTTGTTTCTGAAACTTGATGTACGCGCTGTGGGGGCCGGTGTGTCCTGCTCACTTGACCGCCGCTCGCGCCGCGCTTCCGCCGCCGCCGCCGCCGTCGCCGCGACCGCCGCCGCTGCCGCTTGAGCCGCCCCTGTCACATGTGATAGGGCTACTTGATCTGCTCCTTGTTCTGCATTGCTACTCTGCTCTCGCTGAGTACAGTGCCAACTGTATGAAATGCGCCGTACAAATATGGCTATGCCGCTTACCACTATTATTCCCAATATAACGTAAATCATAACATAATGGTGTACGTCATGATACGTTACAGTGTTTGGTAGACTTTCATTGTCTTTCATCTCTTGTATCTTGGTTTCTATTGCTGATGCTGCTTCTTTGAATTCCTCGTTAGATTTGTTTAAGAGTTTATAGGAAGGGATGCTGATATTTATAATGTGGTTGATAGGTGCGATTGTAGGTGTGTATAAGTCCGGTGATATCCGTACCTCGCTTGTATGAGGTTTGTGAGGATATATAGTAAACTCTTCTGTCTTGATTATACATCCATGACCTACATTTATAAGCCCGGCGCCTATCAGCTGATGCGCCGTAATCTGATTCTCGCACATCACTCGCACTGGGCATTGCGCACAACACGTGTATATATAACTATTGATCATATAACTTTCTAGCCATGTCTCTTTACATACACTTGTACTTGATTTGCACTCCTTATTTTCTATGTCACATAAGCTTTGGTCACTCTTCATCCGATACTCAGGTTTCTGACTGTGACAATAATATGTTTCCGACTGTACATAGCATCCTTTTACATCCATTTCGTTCATTGGCATAAAAATATCTTTCCTGATGTTCATGGCTACGTAATCTGATACTGGTGATAACGTAATGATTTTTTCTTGTAAATATTGCGGGACAGGAATGATTCTTAAAATTTCATAAGTCTCTCTGCTTATTAATGGAATCTTGATTTCAAAAAGTAGGTATTCATGCAGCATCCTTGTCTTGATATGGATTAACTTGTATAACTTGCGTAAATCAGAGTGTATGTTATCGATCGGCAGTAAAACATCCTTTGGTAATTGACTTGATATTGTGCTCAATTCGTTTATTAATTGATCCGGTGTCAACAAATGTACATTGAAGCGACCTTGATGAATGTCTGTAATAGTATCCAACAATGTAGTTTGTAGGTTTTTCAAGTTGCTCAGCACGTTGTTTGCTATTATCGCCTCAATTGCGAAGTCACTAACGATGTTATTTGCTTGTGCATTGTTCTTCAGCTCCTCTATTGCCTTATCCAAACTAATCATATGTTGGTTTATTATTTTGTACTGTTGATTCATAGCGCTCTCAGTGCGCCTTAAAAGGTTATTTTCAGACTCTGCTATTGACGTTTGGTTTTTCCAAAGGTTTACAATATGTTTTTCGTTTTCTTGTATTAAACGAATATCTTTCTTGTATTGATCGGCAAATCTCTCGTCGAGTACTCCAAACAGGCTGTTCGCTAGATATCCGACGCCGTTGATAAGGCCTCGTCGCACGCGCCTTCTAGCCATCTGCCCGCCGATTTGCTGACTCAATAACAGCTGATCGTAGTACTCGAGTTCCTCATAACTGTGACGTAACTGAATGAGTAACGCGTCACAGTGAGCTTGCTGTCGTATTATTTTACACGTTCTATCTAGTGTTTGTATGTATGTTTCGAGTGCCCTTTTTCCGTTCCAATAAGGTTCCATTTGATAATAAATAACGAGCTTCCACTCATCCTTGATTAATAACATGTTCGCTAATTTATCAAAGTAAAGACCTTGATTTTCTCTGAACTGAGTAATGTTTACGTTCGCGGACGAGCTTGATAGAATCGTTAAAAAGAACAAAAATGTCATGATAATCGATGTAAAGAAGCTTCTCTTGCTATATTTCTTTCTTGTCTGTTGCGACTTGTTTTCGCTGTCGGTTTTTTTGCTGTTGTCTCTTGTTTCAGCATCCTCTTCGTAACTTATTAGTTTAGATAACTTGATAACTGGCCTTTTTAAATATCCGCTCTTTGTTTTTAGGGTGACCACACGAACGAAACCGTCTTGCCCGGGATGTAATTCAGACACTCTACCCATAATCCATTTACCAGGTGGTAGATTTTCTTCATGCACGAGAACGACATCGTTGACCTTCAGGTTTTTTTGCGGAAGATTCCATTTTGACCTTGCTGTCAGTTGTGTTAAATATTCCGATGCCCATCGCTTCCAAATATCTTGTAGTATTTGTTGAGTGAGGTGCCAGCGCGTCCGGAGATCCCTTTCAGTTTCTACAAGTGTAAGTATTGGACCACTTGACAGAAAATGAGACGGTGTTATGTAATTTAGGTCATTTGGGTCATCTGTTAAAGGACACAATGGCCTTGAGTTCAAGCACGCCTCGATCTGGGCTAGCAAAGTGGCGTACTCTTCATAAGTGAGCTTCTGCTCGCCAATGACCCTCTTAAGGTGAAATTTGAAGCTCTTGACAGCTGCTTCCCAGAGGCCTCCTGCTGACGGCCATGCCGGTGCATTGAAATGGAATGAGATCTCCATGTCGACTAGCTCTTGCTGTAGTTCCTTGTTATTGAAGACTTTTATAATTTCTTGATATTCTTGCTGTATTATTCTATTTGCTCCAACAAAATTGCGTCCATTATCGCAATATATGTCGCTGGGAGTCCCCCTTCGCGCAGCCATTCTTCTTAGCGCTGCGACAAATGCAGAGGTGGATAAGTCGGAGACTAGTTCCAGATGGATGGCCTTGGTGGCCATACATACGAAAACAGCCACATATCCTTTTGTGGTTTTTATACCTCGACCCTTGTTGGCCTTTAAAAGGACATGTCCTGTAAAATCCACCCCAGTTTTTTGGAAAGGACGTGATGGGTTGACCCTTGCTTTAGGTAAGTCTCCCATGATTTGCTTTAACATTCTTGGTTTTTGTTTTTTACAGATCACACAATTATGAACGTGTTTTTTGATAGTTGTATATCCTCTTAATATCCAATACTTTTGCCTCGTAAATGCAAGTGTAACCCGAGCGCCGCCGTGTAAAGTGAGCTCGTGTGCATTTTGTATAATCAAATCCGTAAGGCGATGGTGTTGTGGTAGTATAACAGGATATTTCATCTCGTAGCTGATATTTGCAAATTGCAGCCTCCCTCCAACTCGTACAATTTCTTCGCTATCCAAAAATGGGTTTAAATTTCGTATTTTGCTTTTTGATGTTATCGGTTTCATTTCTTTTAAGTTGCTTATTTCTTCTTCTAAAACTTCTTTCTGAACTTGCTTTATAATAATTCTTGTAGCTGCTCGTAACTCTTGTATAGTGAGCCATGGTGTGTTTTTTCGTATCTCCTTTTTTGTTCCAAATCTACAGATCCATGCTGTAACTCTTACAAGTTTTTGGAATGAACTATACTCAATAAGCATATTTTTGATAAGGGTGCTGTTGCTATTTTGAGTAACCACGTGAACTTGTTTTAGTGGTTTTACTTCTTGATTACTAGAGTATACAGGGCGTTCTTGTTTCTGTTCTGTATGTACATATGTCGGGAGCCATGTTGGTCCTTGCCACCACAGATGATGTTGTATTAACCGAGTTGCTGTCAAACCGCGGCTAGCACAGTCTGCCGGGTTTTCTGATGATTTGACGTATTGCCAGCACTCGGGTGGCATAACTTCTATGATCTTGCATACTCGGTTGGCAACAAAAGACTTCCACCGATCAGGGTTCCCTTGCAACCACCCTAAAACTGCCATAGAGTCGATCCAACCATAAATCTTAATGTCTAGTTCTGATGTCATAGATTGTTTAATTTTTTCCATCACTTTTGAAAGAAGAAGGGCCCCACTTAGCTCCAGGCGTGGTAACGATATTTCTTTATTACAGGGAACGAGTTTTGACTTACCAACCAATAATTTTAATTCAACTTGACCTGATTTCATAACTTTGCTATAAACGACGCAGGCGTACGCCTTTTGTGATGCGTCGCAAAACCCGTGTAATTCGACTCTGTCTGCAACATTAGAGCCTAACCATCGTGGTATTTCAATTGTATTTATTTGTGTAATATCATTTTTTATTAATTCCCATTCATGATAAATATCTTCCGGGAGCTTGTCATCCCAACTCATATTCGTCTTCCAGACTTGTTGAAAAAGGATCTTGAGCTTTGTAGAGAGTGGGGTCAACCAACCCAGAGGGTCATACAATTGCGAAATAGCTGAGAGTAACGACCTCTTCGTATTTTGTATTTCCTTAATGTCGATTTTGCATTGAAAAGTGAAAACATCTCGATCAGGTATCCAGGTTAGGCCAAGTGTTTTTGTGGATTCAACTTTTTTGAAATTATAGTTATCTTGCTCCTGCTTGATTGGTTTGTCTACTAAATCTTGATAATTAGAGCTCCACTTTCTCAAATTGAAACCGCCAGCTTTTAGAAGATTAATCAGGTCTTGTTTCAGTTTTATGGCCGATTCCACGGAGAAGGTGCAATAAATTAAATCGTCCATATAAAAATTACTTTCGAGCACTTGGGCAGCTTGTGGATAATTATTTCTCTCGTCACTAGCCAACTGACGGAGCGTCATCATTGCGAGAAAGGGCGCGGCCTTGGTGCCGTACGTCACCGTTGCTAATCGGTACTCTCGCAATAGTTCATTAGGGCTGTCTCGCCATATAATTTTTTGAAGTGCTTGATCATCTTCATTTAACCGAATTTGTCGGTACATTTTCTCAATGTCCGCGATAAAAGCAACTTGATACTGCCTCCATCCCAAAATCAAATTTAAAATATCTTTTTGTAAATTAGGCCCTTTACTCATGCAGTCATTAAGACTAAGCCCACTCGATGTTTTTTCGGATGCATTGAATACGACTCGGTGTGTCGTAGTGCTAGACTCCGCTCGTAGCACGCAATGATGCGGTAGGTAACAACTCGGCGCCGGCGTAGCGTTTTCGTAGCCGCTGCTTATCAGTAGCATGTGACGTAATTCTTGATATTCTTGTATAAACAACTTGTATGCTATTTTTATGTCTTCATTCTTATCGAATTTTTTTTCCAATTGGTGAAATTGCGCTACAGCCTTGTTTTTTGACTGCCCTAATTGTTCAATATTAAACTTTAGGGGTAGCCTCACTGCGTATCTCCCATCGGCCGACCTTGTCGTCGTCGACTTATAAAATTCAATGCATTTGTTTTCCTCAGTTGAATACGACTTATTTTCAGATAAATCTTCAATCTCCCAAAATCTTTGCATTTCTTCCAAATTGTTAATAATGACGTTGCATTGCATAGTTTGTATTTTTCCACACAAAATCCACCCGAGTTGCGTTTGTTGTGCAACCAGGTTTGTGTCATTTACTCTATACATTCCCTCCATAATAATACTTGTGTAGATATCAGCCCCTAACAAAATATCTATGGGCTTGCTGACATTGAAATAGGGGTCGGCCAATTGCACGTTTTTTATACATTCCCAGGATGGTTTATGGAATGAGTCATTAGGTAAGTTTCTTGTCAAACTTTTCATAATGTAAACATCTGCTTCGAATGTATATTTCTCTGAAATCGAGCTGCACTTGATGTTTGCCATGCCTGTACAGGCGTTGTCCTTGATGCCAACGCCTGTTACGACGCCCTTACATTTGCGACGAATTAAGCCCAATTTTTTAGCAGCTTTGTTAGTAATTATGGATACTTGGGAGCCTTGGTCAACGAGTGCCCGCATTGTTTCGTACTTTCTATCAAATCTTTGTATTTTTACTAAAGCTGTAGGTAAAATAATTTCTGGAATGTCGCATTGTTGAGCAACGTTAGTAGTGCTACGTCGCGTTTCTGCGGCCGGCGCTGCCGTGAACTTTGATCCTCCATCGTTCGGTGTCATATAACTTTTTGCATATGCAGAGTGTAATATCGTGTTATGACCTCCGTTGCACTCCCGGCATCGCTTGTTCGATGTGCATGCATTGCCACGATGATCATATAGACAATTGATGCAAAGGTTCAATCTTATCACATTTTGGCGTTTTTGAGTAGGTGACATTTCTAGAAAATTTTTACAAAAGTATATTCCATGTTCATGACTGCTGCATATAGGACATTTTACTTTACTTCTTGTACTTGCTTGTGCGATAGCCTTGTTGCTTGAAAACTGTTTTATGTTGTATGACTTTTCGAATCTATTAGCTAGTGATGGGGTCGACCTCTGCTGGTAACTTTCTTGCTTGCGACGAGCAGACTCCATAGTCGTAAATTTGTTTTCTAGGAATGTCATAAAATCTTTCAAATTTGGTATTTCTCTCGGCTCTTTCAAGGACTCCAAGTAATCATTGTGGGTTTCAGCGTCCAGCTTCTGTGACAAAATATATACTAAAATAGGATCCCAGGTGTCTATGTTAATTCCTAAATTCTTGATAGCATTTAGGCACTCTGTGGTGACGTCATGTAATCTCTTGGTGTGGCTGGCGTTAGCTTGTTGCGTAACGGGAAGGTTCATCATCGTATTCATGTGTGTTGTAAATATCAACTTCTTGTTATTGTACCGGTGATTTAAGATTTCCCAACTTGTTATATAATTTTCAGAGCTAATTTGGAGATGTTGAATCAAACGCTCAGCCTCACCCTTGATTTTGCTCTTGAGGAACTGCATTTTCTGAGCGTTTGAGAGTGAATGATTACTGTGGATAGCCTCAGTGAACAAGTCTTTGAACGACACCCACTGTTGGTACTGGCCGTTAAATACAGGAATATCAAGCTGAGGCGTCGACTTTTCTCTATGCGAAGCCGAATATAGTTTGATGTTGATAGCTCTCTTGATATCGTAGTATTTTTGCTCGTTTTCTGTGAATTTTGCCTCATACTGTTGGTTCGATCCGTCTAAATCACTATCTATTTCCCAATGCAAAAGATCTATCGCTTTCCACCGTGCTTGTAATGTCTTAAGCGTGTCTTCGAATTCCCATTTCTCATGCATGGTCTCGATGTTTATGTTGGTAACAGTTCTCGCAAAGGCCTTGAAATTACTGAGCTGCCTTTTCAACATATCATCCAGTTTGCTGTTGCTACCCGTGCTAGGTTTAGATTCTTCATTCCAGTCTAAGATCCTTGCTTGCACCGTTCTTCCATGTGTTGTTGGGGTGGCATCGTTCTCACTATCTTTTTGAGGTAATGATAGTTGTACCTTACGAGAAGTGGTAGGCTTCTCCTCATCAAAGTTTTCATTCTCGTGCGCCTTGCTGGGTTGTTGCTGTTGCGCTGCAGGAGATGGCTTGGAAGCGCTACTGATGCTTGCTTTCTCAATATATTGCTTAGCTTCTAAATATACCTGCTTAGTTTGCTGGTAGTAATGACCAACGAGGTAATCATCCTCGGACGTTAGATACTGGGTAAGCTTTTCATGATTTGCCTTAAATTCAATCCAACGACTTTCTAATGTTTCTAGACGTCTCTTGATAAGCTCTGGAGTTCGGCGTGCTGGACCATCTTTCTTAAAGTTGCTTAGAAGTCTCTTGATTTCTTCAGACAATAAGTTTTGTTGATAGAGTAAGTCCTTTACATCCATGATAATGTTAGAACTTGAATCAACTTGCTAAAAATAATTTGTTGTAAAAATATTGATTTATTACCCTATGATTAGGTATATTACGATTAGGTACCTTTCTTGATAATAATGTTCAAAATGTGCACAAACTTGATTCTGTACGTGGGCTTGTATTTCACAACAAAACTTCCACACTGTTGTACTCCTTGATACTTGCTGGTTCTTGATAGTTCAGCGTCTAATGTGCTCGCGAGTGCTCTATGCGCCTTCTCAATCCAGCCGGTGAGACCCGCTTGTGGGAGGCCGACTGTACCGATTCGCAAACACTCGAAAATCACAAAAATAGATCACTAAACCACAGTTCGAAGGACCAATGTTCGCGTCTTGATCTTGCTACACAAACTATCTTGATTGATCTTGATAAATAAAGAGTCTTTGTTTATAGTAAAATGATTTTTATTACGTAAACTTGAGTACAAATTAATTACTTGATATGCGCTAGCTACAGACAATGCCTTGATTGCAAATGTGACGAAATTATGAATGAATATAAAATGCTGACGCGATGACCTACTTAATGTGCGGTAAACCGTACACTTGTTCTAAATACACTTTCCATAACAACATTACGTTTATTATTCGTTTGATATAATAATCATATTCTCTAACAACTTTTTCTATAAAGCTATATTGGTAGAATAATCCTATTTTATAACTTCATTTGATATAATTTTTGCTTATAAATAAAAATAGCATTTTAACCCTAAATTGATTTCAAATATTGTCTTAAACAGTTAATACGTTGTGTATTCGTTAAGTTTGTGCTAAAAAGTTAGTGACAGAAGCGAATCGCGGCAAACCCGACTCCACGTAGACTTGTCTGCCCTACGCTAGAGTGTAATTTAAGCCCGCGTAGGCGCGGAGGGGCGAGGCCGCACCGCAGCTTCGGCTTTCTGGCCGGCTTCGCCGGCCAGCCTCAGCCGCGGCGGCGAGCGTTAAACCCACCTGCTCCTCAGCTCGCGGGGGACCGCCGGAGTCCCGCAGCGCCGGAGCCGTGACAGAAACCATGCCTGCTGCATGCATGCTTGCTTACATGCTGCATGCATGGTTGAATACTGAATGCTTGCTTGCATGCTGCTTGCTTGCTTGCATGCTGCTTGCTTGCTTGTATGCTACTTGCATGCTGCTTGCATGCTGTTTGCTTGCTTGCATGCTGCTTATTATAGAAATGAAAAGTATGCTAAAAGAATATTCTGAATATTGACTTTCTGCGATATGATGGTTCTGCCTCTTAATATTATGGATATCAAATTTATGCAATAAAGATGATTTTGAATATAAACTTTCTGCGATACGATAGTTCTGCGTCTTAATTATTATGGATATTAAATATATGCCTAAAGATGATTCTGACTTATAAGATTATGAGTTTTGAATGTATGATTAATGAGTGTGTGCTAAATGATTTTCTGCCAAATGAAGTTGATGCTTTCCGCTGTTATGCATAATAAAATTATGACATAAAAAGTTCTGCGATAAAAGGTAGACCCATTAAAAACATAATTGTTAAAATCTATATCATTGTTTGTCATAATTTTATTAAGCATACATTAAAACGCATAATTCAATTAAGTCATAGTTTTATAAAATAAAGCATAATCAAGTTTATTTTAAGACTTGTCTTGAATGTCGTTTTTATTAGACAACAGAAATCTAGCTCAATGCCAAATTTATTTATAACCGAAGACTGTTTATAGCACTTGTTCGGGGGGGGGGGGGGGGGGGGATTATTACCATTATTGTAGATTTTTACCAGTGCATATACATGCATACGCTTTTTGAATATTATGTCTTCTGAACATCATGGCAAATAAAAAAATATGCCTTTTGTTACTTATGCTTATCGAAATTATGCCTTTCTATGGTTATGCCTTTTAAATTTTGGTCGTTTGATGTTATGCGTTATGAAATTAAGCTATAAAGACTTATGGCAAGTGGCAAGTGACGATTATGGCCATTAACATTACGCATTGTCAGTTTATGGCGAAAAACGTTATGTGTTTCATTAGGTAAGCAGCAAAATGTGTATCTTACAAGTCACACTGCATTCTAAGAAAATAAAGATGGATTTGATTTGATTTCGATTTACGCCCAACAAGTACCCGGCAGAGGAAATACAATATTTGAACATAACGCGGGAGCAAGGGGGTGTGTCAGCGATAAGGTAAGGTTCAACAGCGCTTGTCAGAACAGAAGAGCCGACCGACGCGCGAGCACAATAACATTGAAAAACATTCGAGACGATTGCTTTGCTATAACTATATCAGGACACATCCAACCACATACACAGGCGATATTCAAGGCCGCTCGCCTCGATATTTGCAAAATACTTATACGATAAATGTGGATTTAACGTAAATTTTGCGTAAAATAAGTTAGGCAATCATTTTAGCGAAACCATAACAAACCTAACCACTAATTAAGAAAAACATTCCGCAAGTCGGTAAACAACGTGTGCTAGGCATTCACAGCGAATGATAATTAAAAACAAACACCTGTTACGGCAACAACAAGGGCTTCGCCGGCGGCGGCGCGGGGCGCGGGGCGCGGGCAGTGCATTCAACGCGCTATTGTCAGTAAAGCACGCGTGACTCACCACGCCAGCGCAGCTATCTAGCCGAACGGGGCATTTGTAAACATCCAAAATCAAATACACCTGTATCGAGATGATTTACCAAAGAAAGTAGTAAATGTTGGGACGACGGCTCATCGAGAAGGAAGCAAGAGAAAGACATTAGCACCAACCCCAACCCCAAATAATATCGGGAACAGGGCCGGTGAACTATGAAGAACGCAACTGGGGGCCTTTGCAAACATGCACGTTCAATGGAAGCATTTACCCTAGGTGCTGCTGCACGTATCCAAGCTGCCTTAGGTACCTGACCTAGGATAGCAGAAAAATTTAATCCCTTAAATAATAAACTTCACTTCATTTGTGGTAAGAATACCGAAGAACAGGTGATTCGGCCTCTGATATAGCATTAGGATCTGACAGCAAACGGAACCCTGAAGGCTTTGCAAGGCACGTTGCCTTTCGATGCATCGACAACAAACTGTTGGTCACCCCTGCACCCAACGACCTAGTACATTGACTGCGGTGCCGAATTCAAATTACAATAAAACTTGTGAATTTGCATTTCATGTAAATTACATTATTCCTTGCGTTGGGTACTGAAAAATTATCTGCGGCCTCGTCCTATTGCTAGCATGGTTCATAGTGTAGGTTCAATACCTTTAAAGTAAAAGTACATTGGTTTGCTTTTTTGCAACTAATTTTAAAATAATCTAACTAGCGAATCAATACTAAGTACTTCTACTTGAATGTATTGCAATATGTGTTGTAGAGACAATTATCCCCCGGTCATCGGGGCACTCCGTGTCAGAAGGACAAACAAAGTAAAACGACCTAAGTACTAGTAAAATGTCTGAAATTTAAAATAGTCATACAAGTAGAACGTCTGATGTGAAGAACCGTCATGTTAGGTAAAAGAACTGGTACACTGACACAGAAAATAATGAAAACAAAAATATTTTAAAGTATTTTTTAAATTAATAAGTAGGTAATACAAGAACAAAGGCATACAAATAAAAAAACCTTATTTTAGATGTGGTAGTTACAATTGGTTTAGGAACGCGTTATTTGTCCCGAGGGTTTAGCACCGCCCCCGCGAATGGTGGAATAGACACTTCATTTCTTTATCTTTCTTTCTTTTTTGTACTGATTTTTTAAATCAAAAATACCATTATTCTGTCCGCGTTAACGAAGGTTTTTTTTATTTGGAATAGGTACCGTTGTGGATTATTTCCTTTACGATCAGAAGGTCTAAGCAGCAAAACGTCCAACACCGCGAAAAGTCTAATGAGCAGTAAGCCTAATTAGGAAAAGGTCCATGTAGCAAAACGTCCAACTCTAAGATGGTCTGTATAGCAGAACGTCTTTTTCGCAAATCGACTATTTTAAAGTGTGTACACTCATGATAGAAAATAAAATTCATTTGTAAAGTACTTACTTAAAATTTATTTGTTAAAAAATTTTGTTAAATAGCACTAGCTTTTAAAATATTATTAGGATGCTATAGTCGCACAAATTCCCCTAAATTTATGACCTAATATCCTTTTGATATGACCAATGTTTACCAAAAATTCAAAGGGATTAACTTTTTGGTCCTCAAGCTTTTGCAGCTCTCTTTGGTATTAAACATTATATCAATGTTTCTTCGCTTATTTCCTTCAAATAACATATTCTTGTATTTTTGATCTTGCCACAAGGCTTCTTTTCTGAGAGCTTTGAGAATAGTAGCAGGGTTGGCTTTGATTTTATATTCGTGTTGAGCCGCCTGTGCCAACCTTCTAGAGCATTGTTTGTGCGAAAATTATAATTGCTAGGACTTTATGACTTTATCCAGACATTTTGAGAATGTGACGATTTGCGAAATAGACGTTCTGCTATACAGACCATCTGAGAGTTGGACGTTTTGCTACACGGACCTTTTCCTAAATAGGCCTACTGCTCATTAGACTTTTCGCGCTGTTGGACGTTTTGCTGCTTAGACCTTCTGATCGTGAAGGGATTATTTACACAACACACCCATACAATACAATACATTTAATGCACTTGAATGTACTTTATTAGCATAGTCAAATCATTTTACCTAACATGACGATTTTTCATTTCAGACGTTCTACAATATGACTTTTTCTATAACAGACGTTTTACTAGTAGGTCTTTTTACTTTTATGTCGTAAATGCCTCAAGGGCATTTTGCTAGTTTGTCCTTCTGATTCGGAGGGCATCGGGGCATATTCGTTTTGCGGCCGATCCCGATCGAGCGGCTGAGCTGTGGCCGTCGCCGCAGCGTTCTCAACTCTGTTGTCACTGGTGGCGGCGGCGGCAGTGCCGTCTGGTGCGGAATGTACATGTGAGGAGTGCGTGGCGTCAAACAAACTAGTTCCCGTGCGATACGCGGCGTGGCGCGGCGCCGGCTCACGGCCGCTTGCCAAACACCGGCACACACAAAGGTGCAGCGACGCTTCACGTTCCTTAGACTTTCCATTATATAAAAACCCATCAGCAGCATAATACTTGGTGAAACAGACCGCCAACGATAGCGAAACGCTATCAACTCCGATTGGGCAATGGTACCGATAAGATTAAGAACTTTAACTGAAATATGTAGGTTAAATTAGCTGATAAAACGTTGTATAGTTTTCATGAGGAGAATAATAAACATTATATCGAATGGTAAACATTAAGCTTGAAACTTCGCTTTGGGAGATTACGGCAAGTTAAGAAACATATGACTAATTGACTAACGATAACGGAATGACGATGTGAAAAGAAAGATATTGGAAAGATAAATAGCCCATGCGGAGTTTTTTTCTATTTCTTGTTTCATGAAACAAAGTTTCTTGCCACCACAAAAAAAAACCTTTGTCTGTCATAAGTATATCGTCATCGTTTGTGCCCCCCTTGCAAGAATTATGACCATTTTTAACGAGCTACTTATCACCCAAGAAATAGATATATTCTCCCTCTCGGCAGCTTCATTCAAGTTCAAACTACATGAATTATTATTGTCACATTAAGCAAATACCAGCTTCTTTTTCTGTTATTTTTCTATTATTTAAAGTAATATACAGATATAATAATATTCAATTTAAATTCAATAACACTTATACCCAGCCCAAGCGCAATATAATTATCGTTTAAACCCGTAATTCCCAACTTACCATACCAGACAATGAATTGAAACTTTCTTTTACCTCAAAATATCTTACATACCTACCTACGAGCCTTGACATTCTTGACAACCAGCCCAATTTCTTATTTTTTTTAAAATTTTTAATGTGTACCATTTCATGCTGAAACTAGCTTTATTTTTATTATTTAATTATCGTTAATCACAAAGTTTTGATAAAGTCATTAACTTTTAAAGTACCTACGCAGTACGCTTCAAAACGTAAAGGTAATCTGTGGATACCGTTGTTGGTTACACAATTAGTAATAAGTTAGTATAAAAAACTCTATGTATACTTATATATATTGTATAACCGTTTGTTATCCCAAATAAAATAAAATAAAATAAAATAAATAAATAAATCGTCATAGCATGTCAAAAATCAACCTTGCTGCACCGTGAAGCTATTTTGTAGATCTATTAGTTTGTTTAGCAACAGTGATATAAATAATTTATCTTCGATTACAAGAATAATACCGAAGTAAGAGGATGTTTAAATTAATATTTTAAGTTTTTAGAAAATAACGGCAATAACGCAAATGAAGGGCACTAGCCATCGGTGTATGTAAGTCTATGCGTCGCTACGGACGCTACGGTGCAAGAGAACTACCTATATAGCATGAAAAGAAACTCCGCATGGGCTAGTTATCTTTCCAAGAAACCTTGTTTCATGAAACAAGGTTTCTTGGATGGGATCCCATTCGAGCTTTCCTGAGACTGGATGTTTTTTTCTAGTAAACATTATATCCTATAACCCTCAGAAGATCAAAGCCGTGAGTGTATGCATGTAGTGTATGTGACATACCCTTTGCTACATTTGAGATGGCGCGAGGATGCTCCTAACCCGGACGCAACTACTTGACATTAGTAGGTTTTATTTGTAGAGAGAGCTGGGTATTGGACGCAGATAACCTTTACACCGTAACCGGTCTTTAGTGGCGACGGGAAATTTACAGGTTCCTCGAGCCGGCGTGTGACGCAACTCCCGGGAAGGGTTTTTAGCGAGGGATGGCAACTCGCAATTGAGTTTTCATCTCCTACCATATTCTCTGAGGTGATCGAATCGGTTGACTGTGGAAAATCCCGAAGGCGGCTCTAGAGGCACGACCTTTGGGGGAGTAGGTTTAGGTAAGCAGGACACGCATGAACAGAGGCAAGCGCTCACCCCACAGGCCCGGGTCGTCGAAGCAGGAGTGGTGGTTGGAGACGGTGAGCAGCGGCACGCCCGGCGGGCGGCGCGCGGCGCGCTGCAGCGCCTCGCGGTTGTACACCGTCGTCTTGTTCAGGAACTCTGCGGCAAACACACGCCACGCCTCACAGTATATTGAGCAACACAAGAACATAGCACTGGAATGATCACATTGTGACAGACGGACATCTATTGTGCTGTTGACTGCTGATAAAATAGAATATTCTTTTTTGTACACACACAACGGGGCTAAATATTAAAGGACAGCGATGTCACTTAAAGCGATATCTTCCAGACAACCTAGGATTAAACTTCACAGCAGCGTCTCGGTTAGATTAGGTACTTGATTACTCGCTTCGGAAATCGCTGCCGTGCGTATGCGCACAGATGGTCCTATCCTAAGATTTAACGTTTATAATCATGTAGAATTAAACTTTACATGTACAATAATAAAGTATTGTACATTTCCTAACACCAGAGCAAAACAATGGTAATTTTATGGTAGTAATTTGAAGATTGACGTAATCTTTAAAAACAAGACGATAGCACTACCTCGCCTGGTCTTGAACTAATTGAACTGTCAAGAATTTGAAGGCCATGCGTCAATGCTCATTGGGAGAGTTTTCGTAGTATGAGCATTTAAATTATTTTGTAGTTTTTAGTACATTATCTACATCATCATTATCTTTCCTTTTAATAAAACCGTTTAACTTAAAAAAAATCTTTTAGGTACTTACCTATTTTTTATTTCCAAGTTTTTAGTTTTTATTTTGTTTTTAATATTTCTCAATTTATTTAGTTCGTTTAGTGCCTCATTATTACAAGGTTTCTTTCCTGTCAATTTGTTGCCGTCTAACTCCTCAATACATAATCAGAAATATGAAATCTGTCATTTTGTGATGGTGGTCATCTCAAATTTGGTTTTATACTACTAGTTATGTACTGTATACTACTAGTTAAGCCTTTTCAAGGTTTCTTTCCTGTCAATTTGTTGCCGTCTAACTCCTCAATACATAATCAGAAATATGAAATCTGTCATTTTGTGATGGTGGTCATCTCAAATTTGGTTTTATACTACTAGTTATGTACTGTATACTACTAGTTAAGCCTTTTCATTTGATACCCATATTAAGGTGGTTCAACAAAAAGTGTTAGTACTTAATCCACCATTTTGTGGAGGCGGCCATTTTGGATTAACAATGATACTGAATATACATAATTGTATTGTCATCAGAACTAAAGTGTGTACCAAATTTCAGATCAATCGGTCAACAGGAAGGGGGCAATATTTGATGTACTAAATTTGACCCAAGAAGAACAACAACAACAAACAGAACAAGCTAAATAAAACCGTTTAATAAAACAACAACAACCAACAGGTTAAGCTAAATAAAACCGTTTAAAAAGGAGGCAGGCAGGTCACCTGATGGAGAGTAATCACTGCCGCCCATGGACACCCGCAGAACCAAAGGAATCGCATACGCGTTGCCGGCCTTTAAGGAAGGAATAGGCTCGTTTCTTGAAGATCCCTAAGTCGTAACGGTCCGGAAATACCGCCGTCGAGAGCTGGTTCTACAGCACTGTAGTTCGAGGTGAGAAATTTCGTGAAAAACGCCAAGTGGTAGATCGCCATCCAACAAGGTGATCAAGCCGAACAATTCCTCAGAACAATCCAAATGATAATGCGGTACAATTTCTGATTCATTGTCTTTTTTATCTTCTTTTTTAGTATATCCACATACACATTTTAAATAATATGTTGTGATGAGATTTGAAATAGCATAAAGACAGGCGCATTTGTTTTATAAATAAATCTTTGTTAAAGTCGACTTTGTGGCAAAGTATTGAAAGCTCTTGGTGATATAAAAACGAGCGACGAGAGAAGGATCTCTCAATCAAATGTATAGTTAATATCAAGTCGTTTTGAATAATAATATCTATCTAAAGAAAAAAACTGTTTGACAAATTTTATTAAAAAATTATAGAAACAGATGATTTTTGTCTCAATTTCCAAAATCCAGTAGTACCAGTACAGTCCTTTTTCCAAACAACCTGTATACAACTACTATTTTGTGCAAACAATGACCATGGAAACTTAAGTAACAAACTTAGTGGCGGACTGATCATCTATGCCAATAATAGCTAATGATTTATAAGTTACATTTGTCACTAGAGCTATAAGCACCGAGCCTTGTGATTAGACTATCCATTAATAATACCACAAAATCCAGGACAACACAAGAACTAAACTGCACCAGCAGTGATTTTGGTGAATGGTGAAGCCAAATGAGATCATATTATAATGGTATTTTGTACAGATGTACACATAATCATTATTATCCTTTATTTTGTTTAGAGTGACCTCCGTTCTTAAACAAATAAATGACAGTTTTGTGTAGTGGTAGTGACCATCAATCAATACATATCTTTCCCTCACAAACTATGAAAATGAATTACTTTGCTCTGTGTCCAGTCTAATTTTATCTAGCACATAAGTGTGCTAAAAGAACAAACATCTACTTTTAACAAAAACAATAATTGTAGGATAGCCAATCCACAACTAAGCTTATAATACTAAATAATGTGATAATGATAGCCAATTTATAGCTATCATTATCATTTTAAATCATATCAATTTAAAAATACCTAACAAAAGTAGACAACAAAACTTAATGGCAATGGACACAAAAGCAGAGACTTATTAAATACCTATCTACAAATAACCTTAATATTTTTATCAATATCATGTTTATGTAGATAACATAAAGCATAATGATATTTACAAAGGATTACTCAAAAATGTCTCTATTTAAGATTTTTATAATAGAACAAACTTTATTGTATATAAATTACAGACATGGTATAAAACTTTCTTTAAAGATAAATAAAATATAATATTAAAAATACTTTATTAGGTCACCTATTGAAATACCAGACACAATAGAATTTCTATTGTTATCGAGCTCTAGGAGTTCTTACCACAGACGAGGGGTTATAAACTTATGCATTTTAAGGGAAACAGAAAATAATTTTGAGATTATTGGTGGTGCTAGTACTGACCTGGCTTTCTTAGTTTATTGTTTGCCATTCATAACAACAAAAGAAATTATGATTGTTAACAGACAAGCAGTGAATGGACTTATCTACCTAATCCTAATCTACTTATATCCTGTTTGACATCCTGGAGTGCGAGAAATTCTTTGTTATTATTGTTTACCTACTAATAATATTATACGTATTCTGTTTTTTTGAAATATTTATTTTGTCACAAGACACAAAAACTACTGGTTGCCATAAGACAATTACATAATTGTTAAACAGTTTACAACTTTCCTAAATTATTTTTCCTATTTTACTGCTTTGATAAATGATCTGCGTCAAGGAGATAATAGTGTTTGGTTCTTCCGTGAGTTTCTTTTGAATTGGGAGCGAGCGTAACACGCGTAATATTACGCGAACTTCGTTTGAGGTCATTGAGCCATAAACTTGCCAATAAAATGTGGACATTGCGTTACATCGCGGCTGATATGACATGCACCGTAAGCAGCTAGTTCAAATTACGCTGATGTAAGAAAACTAGTTAGCATGATGTGACTTTAACTCGTTTTACATAGAAATCAGACATGAAATTATAAAAATAAATTTATTTACTTCCTGATTTATTATAGCTTTTAATGAGTATGGGCGTGTTAAATAAGATAAAAATGATGATATTGGTAAAGAGTGTTATACGCACCTATGATAATCTTGCTAAATAAACCGACGACTGCCACAGTGATGGAGCTCGCACAGTACCATAGCCTGCCGGGGTTCCGTAACCGCGGGATGATCCAGCCGATGTCGTAGCCCATGGTCGCGGCGCGCGCGGGACGACACAAGCACCCACTATAATAGCATTGTTACTGTAATTATCACTGAAAAAATTCAATTCTTTGTGCGCTCAAGACACTCGTGAAACTTTTGCGTAAGGTGTGAACTGTGAATGACATTATAAATGACATGACACTGGCATTTCTATTTTTATAACTTTCTACCGTTTGATATGGAAAAGGGATCTAGGACAAACAGCCATAACTTCGTTATTTTTTGATTGGATTTGGAATGAATTAAATATTCCTTCAGAATCAATTAAGTTTCAGTAAGTAGTAATTGTGTTGTTTAAATACATACATATAATCACGACTCACACTCAACCCCCTATAATCACCCCCCTAGACAAGTGGCAAACGCTCCCTGTCTATTTATTAGTGTTTGTCAATAGTAAACCTTCCCAACAAGTTATTTTATAGAACTTTTTTTAGGAAGTCAGATTAAGTACCTGAACTTGTGGTGTAAATGGTTTAAAATTATAATTTAATTACATAATATGCACTGCGTAATAATAGTAATCGCTGGATGCACGTGAGTGCGATTCCGCAGATTCTGCTTAAGAATCGGGACCGGGGTTTGTTCCGCGGCGGCGGGCGGAGCGACATCGGTCTGAGGGTGTAGACAAGTGGCAAACGCTGCCCCCCCTGTCTATTCGTAATTCTTTGGGCGAGGGGAAGGACTGTAGTGTTGTAACCACAGACATAGTTAAGTGGAAAGGTAGAATCTGCGTGGATAGAATCGCGCTACATTCTTAATTATTAAAATGTAACTGACTTCTTGGTTTTCTTGAGTGCGTCTGTACGTTTTCGCGTTTCATCAGTCCGTTGCCATTTTCTCACCACCCGCGCCGACATCCTGAAACAAACCAATTGCTTTCACATGCACCAAACTTTGACTATATACATGTCTAGACGGAGCATCGCGGTACAAGTGCTTCTCCGAATCCGCTCGGTTTTGTATTTAATTTTTTAAGTGTGCGTGACACTCAGAACAATAACTTCCGAGGCGTGGCAGCCGCGTATGACTGACACTAGCGCGAATGACCGCCTTCTATTGGCCCGTAAATTTTTTGACGTTTATTTACGGCCAGGTACTATTGTAGACATGTATATATTCAAAGGCTCCAAATTATGGTTTGCCATATCTATTGCAACGTTAATTTACAATTATTTAAAATACCTTTTTAAATGAACCCCTCAATCAATTAATATTGACCTCAGCTTGGTAGAATCAGCACGCGCAAAGGAGTTTCTTTCTTTTTGTGGCCAACATAATCTTTTTCAACTGATTAAGGAGCCAACAAGAATAACCGATAGTACCGCAACAATTTTGGACCTTGTTCTCATTGACGATTTGTCCAGATGTAAAAATGTTAAGGTAGTGCATAATAAAAGTCTAAGCGATCATGCGACAGTCATAGTAGATCTTAATATCATTCAACAAATGCTCTAATACTGTGTGGTGATAGTCTCACAACAAAAAAGCGTGACCTTTTAAAAAGCATAGAGAGTTTAATTGATATACAATCTAAAACTCATTGTAAAATAATAGTTTGTGCTTTTCCCTATGCCTGTAACTTATCGTGGAAACAAAACAAACAGATGTTTGATTTGAACTTACTTTTGTATAACTCCACTTATCGTCACAGTGACAGTATTGTATTTTTTGATACAAATAAATTTATATCTAGTTTTAAGTTGACTACTGATTCTATGTATTTAATATACAAAGACAGGCTACAGATAGCATCATTGCTAGCATATAATTTAAAAGACACAGTTATAAGTAGTATAACAATGTCGACACAAAATTATCGCACTGTTAGTATTTCTACTAATGTAAATTTAGTTGATAAGTCTTGCACAACCTCTAGTTTAAACTAAGAGGTAAGACAAAAGCCAGCCCTATCCAAATTAAAATAGTTCATCAAAACATGCAGGGCCTGGCCGGCAAAGAGTTAGAAATTGAACTTTTTTTATTACATGAAGATATAAACATTTTATGTATAACTGAGCACTGGCTTAAAGATTATCAGTTAATTTTTAATATTAAAAACTTTCAGCTTTCCAGTGCTTTTACTAGAGCAAATGCAATTCGCGGCGGATCCTTAATATTCGTTAACTACAGTAAACATAAGATTACGGAACGAAAGGATGTAGTTTCCCTTTCTATTGAACGCGTTATTGAGCTGTCATGTGTCGAGTTAGAGAAATTTATAATTGTTTGTGTATATCGACCTCCTTCTGGTAATTTTAGTGTCTTTGAAGCCACTATGGAAAATAATAATAATAAATAATAATAATAAATTATAATATATTATAAATAATAGTAAATTTATTAGACAGTCATTCAACTAGTGTAAGATTAATCTCGTTGTTTAAATCATTTGATTTGGATTACCAATTTAGAGAACCGACTAGAATTACAGCAACCTGCTTAGACAATTTTTTTTGTAACTTTGCTCCTGAGTCTAAGTTCATACTAACTAATTTATCTTCAGATCACTGTGGGCAAAAAATTGCTTTTACTGAATATGGACACTTTAACTCAGAAGAAATATCTTGTAGGCCAGTGACAGAGAAACGGGTTAAAATTTTCAAGCATAACATAACTGCTAAACTTGCATGTTTACCATTTATACAGGAAAATCCAGATGCTCTTTACAAGCTTTTTTTGATCTTATAAACGGTGAATTTAATAAAACTTTCTCTATTAAAAAGTTTAAAACTAATATTTCAATGAAATTTAGGGATTGGGCTACAGCTGGTTTGCATAAAAGTAGGGCTAAGTTGTATGACTTATATGAGCAGAAAAAATATAATAATAGTCCAAGTTTTCTAGAGTATATCAAAAAGTATTCGAAAACTTTTAGGAAGGCTTGTGCATGTGCCAAGTCATTATTTATTAGTGAAAAAATTAAAAAGTCTGATAACAAAATAAAGGTAACATGGAACTGCATAAACCGCGAAACTGGTAAAATAAAGCCACGTGATACTAAGTTTTCTTTAAGAATAGGCAATAGCTTTTTAAGTGAAGACAATAAAGTTGCTGATGCTTTTGAACAGTTTTTTACAAATATACCAATTGCCACAACTATGTTACTCAACTCTTCACCAAGTAATGCAGAAATTCTGCTAAAAAAGTATGTACCCATGTGTAATGAAGTGTTCAAATTTAAACACGTAAACTGTAAAGACGTACTTAAATCCTTTAAATCTTTAAAAATTAAAAACACTTGTGATTTGTGGGATATTTCAACAAAAATTATTAATAATATTATCGAGTCCATTGCGCCTTTTCTTGTAGTCATATTCAATAGCTGTGTTGACGAAGGAGTTTTCCCAGATCTCATGAAGCATAGCAAAGTTCTGCCACTTTTCAAATCGGGTTGTAAAGATGACCCGAGCAATTTCAGGCCTATTTCGATTTTACCTACTCTTAGTAAAGTTTTTGAAAAACTTATTTTAGATCAACTCGGCTCCCACTTCGCTATAAACCACCTTTTTCACAGTGAACAGTATGGTTTTACCAAGGGAAGGTCTACTACTGATGCTGGTGTAGCTCTGCTAAAACACATATTTGAGGCTTGGGAGGGATCGCAGAATGCTTTTGGAGTGTTTTGTGATCTCTCCAAGGCTTTTGATTGCGTTGAATACAACACCCTGATGCCTTGAAATTCATTCAATCATATCTTAGCGGCAGAATCCAAAAAGTTAGCGTGAACGGATCCATATCATCCGGATCTTCTGTGCGAATGGGGGTCCCACAAGGGTCAATACTAGGTCCATTTTTATTCTTAATTTATATTAATGATTTACCATTTTATGCGGAAAACTTTTGCAATATTGTTTTGTTTGCTGACGATACATCTGTGATATTTAAGACTGATCGAAATAAAAATAGTTTTGATGACATCAACAGTGCCCTAACAGATGTGTTGAATTGGTTTACTACTAATAATCTTCAATTAAACGCGAAGAAAACCAAATGTATAAATTTTACTCTACCTAACGTAAAGAATATTATAGGAAATAAAATTAAACTGAATGGTGAACTGTTGGACCTTGTTGATTCAACAGTTTTCTTAGGTATTACCTTAGATTCAAAAATACAGTGGTACCCTCATATTAGCACCCTTGCGGGGAGACTTAGTTCAGCTGCTTACGCTGTTAGGAAAATTAGGCATTTTACAGACGTGGAAACTGCTCGATTAGTCTATTTTAGTTACTTTCACAGTGTTATGTCCTATGGTATACTACTTTGGGGTAAAGCAGCAGATATAGAAACCATTTTCATTTTACAGAAAAGAGCAATAAGGTCCATATATAACCTAGGATCACGTGACTCCCTTAAGGAGCTGTTTAAAGAAATAAATATTCTTACAGTTGCATCACAATTTATTTATAACTGTATTGTTTACGTGCGTCAAAACATTACTCATTTAAAAAAAAATTGCGATATACACAAACTAAATACTAGAAATAAGTATAAACTTGTAATTCCTAAATTTCGACTTTAGAAAGTTTATGGATCATTTATGGGACAAAGTGTCATAATTTACAATAAAATCCCAAAGGATGTTATAATTTTGCCCTTTGACAAATTTAAGACACATGTTAAGGACAGACTTTTAGAAAAGGGCTATTACACTGTAAGCGATTACATCAATGACAAAAATGCATGGAATTAACATTCCTCTAGTTTCGCATAGGTACATTGTTCTAATGCGTTCATAGTGCCCGAGTAAAACTTGTAGATTCACTTTTGTTTTTATCTTTTATTTTATAAAATTGTTTTATGACTATTGGCTGTATAATTTGGTAACGACATATTGTTTTGTAAATGTCGTTACCTCTATATTATTATAAAGCTGAGGAGTTTGTTGTGCCCGTTCTTCTCCACAGCTAAAAGACTTCCTGAATGGGTGGGGTGGGTGGGTGGGTTCCTGTGCCTATCCATCCATCCATATAAAAAAAAAAATTTAGACGATTCAAAACGCTTAATTTAAGCTTACTGAATAAAGTTATTTTGATTTGATTTGATATAAGGAAGCCCAAATTTGTTGAACAAGTTATTTACCGGCGAGCTATACACAATATAATTTTAGAACAATTGGACACTGAATTAAATTCTATACCTTTCAATGACTACATTCTAGCACTATTTGATAAACACGCACCGATTAAAAAAACAACTATAAGGGACAAACCTAAGCCGTGGATCACAAATATGATAAAATTTATGATGAGCCTAAGAGACAAAGCTTTAGCAAGATCACACATAATGAAAACAGACAGTACAAAAGAATACTATCGCAATTTTAAAAACCTTGTGACGTCATCAATATATCATGAGAAAAAAGCTTATTTTAATACAAACATAAACAAAAATTTAAATAAACCTAGCCTGCTTTGGAGAAATATTAAAAGCACTGTTTTGGCCAACAACCTTCCTGAAGACTCGATACCTGACCATATCAATGACCCAGATATAATTAATGATTGGTTTTTAAAGCTTGCAAAGACGTAGATTTAGAATATACGTGTAATAATATGAAAACAACTAAATTATATAATGCATTTGAATGAAAACCGACGACAGAAAAAGATGTATTCAAAATCATTAATGGTATCACGACAGGCGCGTCAGGACAGGATGGTTTAAATATAATCATGATCAAATATACCTTGCAAAAAACACTTCCTATTATTACAGCGATAATAAATAAGTCCATTGAAAGTCATACTTTTCCATCGCAATGGAAAAAGGCCCTGGTTAGACCAATACCTAAAAAGAACTCTGCGGATGAACTAAAAGGTTTACGCCCAACCTCTATCTTACCAGTACTATCAAAAGTATTAGAAAGGGTGGTACTAAATCAAATAGTCAACTACTTGGAAAATAATTGTATTATACCAAAATTCCAGTCCGGTTTTCGTCAAGGACACGGCACTGAAACAGCTTTGCTTCATGTTACAGATGATCTCAGTGAAGCGTCGGATAACGGGCTGAGTAGTATACTAGTGCTGTTGGACCACACGCGAGCTTTTCATTGTTTACATACAAAGCTTTTGTTGGCAAAATTAGGTCACTATGGCTTTTCAGCTAATACTTGCAAATGGTTTGAAACTTATCTGACTGGTAGAGAGCAAGTGGTGGTCACTTATGGGGCTAATGGTCAATAAAAATTTTCATCTCCTAAAATCGTTAGTCGAGGTGTGCCACAGGGTTCAATGTTAAGTCCTATTATTTTTACTATCTTCACAGCAGACCTCCCTCAGTGCATAAAAACATGTAAATACTATCTGTTTGCAGATGACACACAATTGTATCACTCATTTAAAGGGAAAGATACACGGGAAGCAATTCAGAAAGTAAATGATGACTTACAAGAAATCTACACTTGGTCTAAAAATAATTCTCTTGTCTTTAATCCAAATAAATCGCAAGTGCTGGTCCTAGGAACTAAACACCAAATTAAAAATGTTATGGATTTTGGCGAGGAAGTGACAATCAATAGCGTAACTTTAGAGATGGTAAAATGTGCTCGGAATTTAGGATTGTTCATAGACGGGGAACAAAAGTATGAAGACCACGTGAATGGAAAAATTGGGTACGCCTTTTTCAAACTCAAAACTCTTTATAAGATTAGACCGTACATAAAGGAAGAGTTAGGATTGCTTTTGTCTGACTTAATTGTCCTTTCTCCGCTTAACTACTGTGGCCCTGTGATCGGTTCTAAGTTAACCGTGAAAACTGAAAGAGCTATTCAGCGCGTACAAAATGCCTGTATTCGTTTCTGTTATAATGTACCCAAAAGAGAATATAATACTCAATACCTTAACAGAAAAGGCATTCTTAACATGAAAGCTCGAAGGGAACTTCAATACGCATGTACTATCCATAAGGTTGTTTGGAACAAAAAGCCTCAATACCTTTTTGAGAAATTGTCCTGGGTAAAAGAAGGCACGCTGAAGAAGCTTCGGTCTGCAGCGCTGAACTTGCTGATTATACCTAAACACAAGACCACTCGATATCGCGGATCTTTTAAATTCTACGCAGCAAGCATATGGAATATTTTGCCTCCACCTATGAGACAGGCAATGAGTGTAGAGTGCTTCAAAAATAAATTCAAAGCAGCTTTATTGAAGAGACAGCTTGCTGCGGAAAATATTGTTCAGGGTCATCGGAAATCATTACCCCCCCTAACGGAATACTTTGTACAGTCGTAGACATTTTTTTACACATACACGTCCTCCATAACACACCACACACACACACGCCACACAATACAACAACACAAAAGAGTACCTACCTGTCAACATTTTTATTTATTTTTTTAATTTGTTACAAAAGTTTGTTTTATTGTTTTTTTTTTAATTTGTAATACGTATCCAATTTGCAAATCAATAATTTGTTATCGTTGTTTGTAATTGTAATTATATTTTAAGTTTACCCCAAAAATACTTAGGTTTAAAGTACTTTTTATAAAAATAGATAACTATAGAGGTAACTTCGATGTGCAATATTCTAGCGCTCAGTCTAACGCTCGAATAGATAGGAAAGTTAAAAAGTACAGGTGGTTATAATTCAATTAGATAATTTATTTTATAATGCTATTCGTTCCATATTAAACCTAAGTATTTTTGAGGTAAACTTTGCGAAGTACCTGACAATACTGATTACAGGTTATGAAATATTTTTATGAAATTTCCGTATTAAATAAAAAGCACACATATTTAAGACTACAATTAGAGATTTGTAAATATTTATTAGCAATTTTAATTGAAACAAATCAAATATTGCATGGTAAATTGTTAATAACCATCACAAAACCAGATTAACAAAACTTACGTAAGAAACGATATTCCAGGCACTTGCACTTCTATTACTGCAATGTTTGACTGAACAACTCATTGTTCAACTAAGCCCACCGGAATAATATGTACACCTAAAATATACACATAATCAACTAAAAAAGCAAATAATTATTTCGTAGGTAAAATAATGACAGCGATTTGTTTGGGGCCAAGCTCGGACCAAATTTGGTCCGAGGGGCCAAGTGTCGCTGGCTCACAGACTTCATATTATATGTCTGTGCTTTTTTCCAATACAACGTTGGCACGCTAGAAGACTTTTGTGACCTTAGACCACAGACGTATAATTATACGTCTGTGCCTTAGACTTAGTGCCTTACAAGGAAATAAAGAATAAGTTGGGTATTTTCGCCAGTAGACGTCCCTTCTCCCGTCATTTTACGATGTCTCACGTCACGACTCTCTATGGCAATTAGTAAAAATCTATCTAGCTCAAATATTGACATCGGAGATTGTCTTAGAATAATAACTAATACTCAGAGGAGATTGTACATTCCTTTAAACTTATAAACATTAAAAAATAGGTGGAATCATGTAGGTCATTGAGCTTTATAACTATAGAGAGAGCATTAGTTTGCTATCTCTTTCTGCCTTTAACCATTACTATTTTGGTTTCGTTTCGGCACATCATGTTTACCCTAAGTAAAACAAAGACAAAACATAGGTTGAAGAAATGACCAAGTGGTAACAAATCTCAGTTTGATGCACAAAGTACTTTTTTGTTTGATGTTTTGCGCCCTCTAGCTAGTAATATTATTCTGTGCCTCTAGTGCAGTCGTGTTTGTGCGTGAACGAATTTGACGTAAACAATAGAAAATATGCCAAATTGCGTATTGCGATATTGCAAATTCCGATATGGAAAACCGCTGAATGTGATTACAGCTTATTCTCGTAAGTATTTTGTATATTTACCCAATAATCAGACCCTATGCCGACATCTAGTGGTGAAAAGCAAAAGTACTTTTAGGATGTCACCAGTGTCACCACACTAATTGTCGAAGCGGAAGTCTAATGATTTCACTGATTTAGTTGTGTTCAAGTGATGTCGTTATATTTATCGATTAATGTTATAAATAGATAATATTTTTATATCGTAAGTTTATATTCTGATTCAATGATCATTGCGCTGGTGGACTGTTATGCAGTGTAACAATATTGAGCGATGATCGTTTAATCAGAATATTACTACTTAAGTTAAACTTAAAAGACATTGAATGTATATATAAGAAAATAGGAGGTCCAAATTACATACATACATATACACCGAGATTTTTCATTGGTTTTGGGGCCGAAAACGTTATAATACAAAAAAAGTGTTGTACCTATTTATGAAATAATAATCACTTTACGGGCAAAGAAAAAAAAGTTGTAAAAGTGACTTTTTGTCGAAAACACGTAGTAGGGTGGATCCTACAACATTCGATATCAACAATCTACCGTTGATTATTTATAGAATTTCAGTTTTTCTAAATTAATTTTAGCTGCAAATAATGAGTACACGATTATACTAAGTAGGTAAGAAACAATTACATGTATTTTATCCACAGACATATAATAGAAGCAGACCAAACATTACAACAAAAATTGGTTGCCTGTAAAGTCGGTATACGGGCGAAAGTTTTACGTGACAACGACTTTGAGTGGTAAAATAATTTTAATGTGAATATTCATTCGTATAGTAGGAAGAAGGATGAAATAATATGGAAGGGACGCGTGCCTTTCACTTTTTATGTCTGTCTCTCTCGCTCTTAGGCGGGCTAACCATGCCCGAGTGGAAGGGACGCGTGCCTCTCACTCGCTCTCATTGTGAGCGCATAACGTGAGCGGAGCGTAACGCAGTTTCTTGAAGTGTCACCCGGCAAACCAATTTATAAGACGTTGTCACGTCAAAAAAGCGTGCCCATTACGCCTACAGACAAATTTCATGCACACATTTACAATAAAAGGGGCTGAACTCAGGCACGCAAGGAACCTCAAGTACCTACATCTATAATAATGTTATACCTACGTAATTTATACCAGAATAATTGTTACTTCTTGAGAAATAAAGATTGTATAATTAATTTATTATCCTATTTCGATAAAAACGATAAATATAACTGCAAAATTACTACAAAATACGATGCTCCGGTCGTCCGAACTCAGCTTATTCTCGCAGAGTGGAGATTTGTAATATTAAGCATGATTTTATTATCCTATTTCGATAATAACGATAACTATATTTATTTTATATATATTATATATATATATATATTATATATATATATGTATTATATATATGTATTATATTCGATAACTATATTTTATTTTTATAATAGATACAAATATTTATAATCAAGCGAAATACGCTTTTTGAGTGTATTATATTACAAAATTTGGATACATGTTTACATTATTGTACAGTAAAATTCGTTTCTCATAAACTCATCCGTTAAAACCTTTTTCATTATTAAGTTATGGTACTATAGGTCTAGTTATATACCACTGTCTTGTATTTGATTAATCTGTTTATGACCGTTTGTTACCTTAATAAATAAAATAAAATAAAAAAAAACTACAACTAAAATTTACTACAAAATGCAAAAATGCGCATTTTACGCAAAAATCACATTTGAGATATTAATAGATCTCTTAATAAAATGCATGAAACTCGTAGTAGAACCGTTAGGTAAAATAAAAAAAAATTAAATAAGTAATTAAAAACAACATACATACATACTCTGCTGGTATTTGTTTTAATACAAATAAAAATTACAATAAATAAAGTCACAATTTTTAAAACTAGTGATAAGACCGCCGGGTGGTCGAGTAGTCAGCGACCCTGACTGCGGGTAACTGTATATTTTGCAAGTCCCGAAAAAATGATTTACGGGATACTTTTTACTGAGTCTGTTCAGGAAGTAATGATGAAGGTTTCTGAAAACAAATAAATTTATCATTTTCTGTATATTTCAAAGTAACAGAGTTGAGAGACTGCTCAGACCCATCTTCTTCATGTTATACCCTAGAATACTGTACAACAAAATAATACTTACGTTAACTCACTTAATGTAGTTAATACAGCACTTGAGATACTCGGCTGTAAATTTCGCAAATTCCTCAAAACATGATCTCCACTGGCATTGCTTCTTACCGGACCTTTTAGTAAAGATTTATATGAATTCTGAAAAACAAATGTAAAAAGTTATTATTTTATGCACATTTTCATACAAGAATACATCCCTACGACTACCATAGGGTTAAAGGGGTAGGATAGGGTTTAAGTTAACAACATTATAAAAATAATTTACTTATATTTAATTTATCCATAATGAAAAAATATAGGCTGTGGATAGAGTGCCGCAAGCGGCATTCTAGTACAAAGTGTAGGCAGTGAATAGAGTGCCACAAGCGGCAACATAGTACGATCAGTTACGATGCCGTAATTTGACGGCATCCTAGTACGAAGCGTATAGAGTGCCACAAGCGGCATTCTATCTCAATCGGTTCGGGAACCGTAACAAATTTTTTATTTGTCGTAATGTTCAGACGACATAATATTAAAAAGATATTTTTGTATGGAGTTAGATTTCTGTTGTCTAATAAAAAAAAATAACCTCGAAATTCAAGACAATCGCTACGCTGCGCTTCGCGATTGTCTTAAATTTCTAACCTATCACGTGACCTACAGGAGTAGGACAGCCAGTATTTCTGTTGTCTAACAAAAACTTTACGGCAGCTTAGGCGGCGTCACTATTATACCGCAAAACTTACGGTTCCCTAACCGATGGAAATACAGTGCCGCTTGTGGCACTCTATACACTTCCAAAAATATATTGCATACTTAAATCTAATCAATCTTCAAAAATATACCTATTAAACAAAACTGGAGCCTAAATACGGCCCCGTAAAATTGTACAAGTATATGAAACCTCAAACGAGATCAGAGTTACTTTAAAATTGATTATTGTTACCACAAGAATCTTTCAGAAACTACTTTACGTTAAGATTTTACGAGATTTGCACTTATGACAATTATTCGCTACTACTACAATGCCGAAATTAATAATAATTACACAATGACTAAAAAAACATTATGAGATTAGATGGCACAACAAAACTTACCAATGGAACGTAATTTCAGGTGTTTTTCTATATGAGGAGTTGCCGCACAAGGGCGCACTACACTTTACCATTTTATTTTAGTACTTTTGGCTCATAAACTTTATTAGATCACAAAAAATAAGCGCAAACAATCTCCTGTACGTCCTTTGTTGACAAGTCTAGGAATACATGTGTAGCCAAGCCGGTAGCTTGTAGCTGGTAGTGCTTCCACTTTCATGATTTCCTTTCCCCACGCCACAACTGAGATTTCCCCTTCTCAGGAATTTTTTCCCCTCAAAGCTTATTCTGTTAGTAAATTACTATCAAAAAAAATTGTTGTCGCCAGGTGGGTGGCTTAAGCTATTAGGGGGGGTTACGCGGTCAGCGAAAATTTTGGTGTTGCGCGGGGGGGGGGGGGGGGGGGTTCCGCTGTAATTGAGGGCAAAATCGATATTTTGTTTTTCAAAGGTGGACAGCCATTCCATATCAAAAGTGCAAAGCGCCTAAAAAAAATTATTCTAATTTTGAGATTTTTTCATAGATGGCATTGGGTGTAAGTGCTAAACTTTTTTTCTTTACAAATGGGACGTGTGTGCCGATCGTAGTAAATGTCAGTATCGGTCATCTGATTAGTTCCTGTCATTTCAAATGATAACATTTGTCTGATAAAAATATTAGAAAGTGTTTTTAAAATGAGAGATTCAAGGAATAAAACTAAAAAAAAACTACCTATAAAAATTTTTGAAAGTAGTACGAGGAAAAAGTTATGTTAACAGGAAAAGAAAAGTTATTCCGGCAAAAAGGTCACCTTCTATGCTGATCAGTACCTACATTGTTATTGTTAATTTACTTTAATATTGTTTCATTTAATTTTACAAGTGCGATAAGCAAATATTTTTATTACAGAAAATATGCAATTGTAAGAACCGATGAAAAATAAATAAAAGGAAAAAGAGAAAAAAAGAAAGCAAAAAAAAAAGAAGAAAAAAAAGGAGAAAAGGAAACTTTTCTAGGAAAGTATGATTGCTTACCATTACCACCAGAATATCAAGAATTCTATAGGAATTTGTGTAATAATTAAACTAGTTTAATTACTGGTTACACAAATTTGTCAAAATGCAGCATAGGGGCTAAGCACTAACTAAAAATAAAGGCACTTTACTCCAATGACATGTGTTATGAAACTTAGCCCCAATGAAAGGTAAATATCTTGCATTTTGACCCATTTCTTAATTGATTTTAAAAATAAGGTTTTTTTATATAAATATGTTCAAAAGGTATAAGTATAGTATAAACATTACCTGTTTAATTTAGATTTTGATAATAGAATGCCGCTTTAAAATTATGACTAAAAAACAAATTCATTTTTATTTATTTTTTAATTTGTGTTTTGGCACATAGCTTATTTGTAAATTCCAAGCCTCAATTCGTAAGCGCCATTCACATTTTTATTAAAAAGTAAATAAAAACGTTTTTTTTTTAACATTGCAAATCAGTCAAGAAATCGAAAAGGTAAATTCCTATGATTTTGATTTTATATGATTTATTATTGTAAAGCACGGTTGTAATGTGAATTTATAAGAAAGGTGACCCGGCGTTTTATGCTTGGGTTGTATATTTTTTAAATTTTTAATCTGTAATACAATATCTATTTCACAATATCTGTCAACAAATGATAGTTTTACAGCCGCTTGCTGTCAAATCAAACATGACGTGACGGCCTTGTTGACATTTCTCTTTTTCAAAAGCAAAAGAATTATGGTATGAGCAGCCATGTTAGACATTTTTAAAGTAACATGTCTGTTTTTGAAGACTCAGTGTTTCCATATTAAAAATATTAATAATTGAATAAATCTTATCCGCGATTCGATAAAAATAAGACAAAACTTGGTTTAGGTAGCAAATAATATTAGCTTTACTTTATTACCAAATTCTATTGTATACATGTTAAGCATTTTTTCTATGGAAAGTGCCGTTTCTCCTTTTAGAGGTAACTTCAGGATTTTTTTTCTATCGAGCCAAATGATTCCTATCGCGTTTTGACTTCGTTCATCACCTCACACATACGCTCTGTAATACACATTGAAAGTTTCAGTGCGAAATATCTAATATATTTTGAATAAAAACTAATAGAAAACAGGCATTTTTTCCGTTTTCGCCGCCTAAGGCCCTCTTAAAATATACTGCATGATTGTGTTACGTTCCGTAACATGCAGTGTTCATAATTATCATTTTTGATGGCAGTAAAAAAAAAAAATAACTAATGATTTTGGGTGAGATCAAAAGGTACGTCAGCTGGTCCCCGTTACACATGACACATTTGAGGCTAAAAAGGTATGTCAAATGTGTAAAAAATTAAAAAAGTATACTACTTAAGCATATAACTCCGGGTGTCCTTTCCGCAAACATGATTTCCCCTATTCATCTCTTTCCCCTTTTTCTTCTCCTCTGGACCCTAATTTCCCCTCAAAAGGGGAAGTTCCCCTCATTGTGGAAGCACTGTGTGTAGCTTAATGGGCGATTTTCCGGGATCAAAAAAAAAAGAAATTGGTTCGTAAATGACTTCATAGATGGCGCTTAGCATAGATTAGTATGGCGCATGGTAAAAGGCGGGTTCATGAAGAGCACGTGTTTGGCTGCGTAATATTTATTCTATTCCAAAATAGAAATAGGTTCTGGATGTCCTGAATATAAATAGGTAAGGACATACTATTTTTTTATTCTTTTGGTAGACAAGTAAAAGTGTAGAATTTATTACAGCCATTAGGTAGGTACGGCTGGTGGCCGGCTTTTATAAAACGACATCTATCGGGTGTTTTTGAACTAATTTTTATTTTTTAATTTGGGCTGTCAGAAAATCGCCCATTGTAGCTTGTCAAGATGGCGTTTTGCCTCACGGTCCAGTTTGTCTATGTGTGTGGAAGTGTTGCGACATTAAAAAGAAACGAGATAGTCTCATTAATTTGTGGTTGGAGAGAAAGAAGTAGAAATATTGTTTTATTCTCATCTATGTAGTTGTGAAATAATGTTTGGTCTGCTTCTATTATATGTCTGTGATTTTATCACTCTTTAAAAAAATAAGCTTAAAAAACTATGCAAAATGTCATTCAGACGCTTGAAGCCAACGGGCTCCTTAGAATAACATTTATTATAAAGAAAAACTACTACTAGGACCAAAAAATAAAAAAAAATCACTGTGACTTGATGAATGTCCCATTAAGATAATAGATATAAGATTAAAAAAAAAAATATTTTGGAAAATAATTCAATTCAAAGTTTTGTCACCGTAAATCCGTCATACAGTTCACGATGACATTTCGACTTTTGAAAATTTTTAAATTTATGTTTGATCGTGCCGTGACCTGCCGAAACCTCACTATTATACACCCGCCCACCGGCCTGCCTTCATTCGTCGACCGTGATCACTAAGAGAAAGACGTTTGATATTGATATTCTTTGTTTGAACGTATAACTGTAAAAGGATCAACCATAAGTAAATTCTAATTTATGCATTTATTAGACCCTGGTACCCAACGATAAATGTGTGGCGTTTTACCTAATAACTTCATATTTTAAGTTCGCTTTTCGCTTGTTGTTGTCGCAGTTCGCTTGTGACCACGGCTGCAGCATCGCGGCTGAAACGTCAAGCAGTAAGTAGATATGTACTTACTTACAAAAATTAATCGTGTTAGGTCCCTTTAAAATAGTTTTAATGCAATGCAACGCGATAGTTTAAAGTCTTAACTTCTTATTTAGCAAAAATTATAATTTAACATTGCTCCTCTTGTCATTACGCTCTTAGTCATTACGTTCAAAAGCCAAAGAAATAAAAAACCTACTATTAAGTTTAAGATTATTTTTTTATTTTATAATCAGATTACGAACTTAAAGTACTTAAGTAGGTGTTTTGGAAACTAAGTACTTCACGAATTAAAAATTCTCTTGATCTCGAAGATGCTACGGATTTGGAAAATTTTTTTATTGGGTAAATGTAAATCAAAGTTGTAATTTATGTTCCTAATTAGCACCTAATTATTCCTTGCTTTTTTATATTGCAGTTAATACAAATTTGTTACCTATTATATCTAAGAGATAAAGTATTGTTACTGTTCTGTTACTATAAAAAATCAAAGCCTTGTTAATTCTACGAAGTATATTGTTGTTTATTTTTGTTTTGTGTTGTATTTTTGTTTCGAGTTGTATTTTTGATTCGAGTTGTATTTTTGCTCCGAGTTTTTTTTTGTTTTGAATTTATCTTTCAGTATATTATGTTTTGAGTAGTATTTGTGTTTGAGTTTATCTTTGAGTAGATTTTAGAGGACCTAGAACCTTACGGCGGCGTAGTTATCTTGCATTAACCCTGAGCATGGTCTCCTGATGAGACTGAAACTGATCGGCCTATCCGACGAAATCGTACGTATTATTTTAATAATGCCTAAAAATATATTGTTATGGTTATTCAAACTGACTTTTAATATTAAATACTTACTTTTTTTTTTTTAACGACACTTCCAACCTGATAATTGGAGTTCTTAGGTACTGTTTCTTTTTTATTCTAGTTTACATATTTTGTACTAAGCGGCTGGGACTCCGCCTACTTTGCCAGCTATACTTTTACAGTGTTGTGTTCTATTTCCTATTTTCTGATACAATATGTACATATAATAACTTCTTATTTTCTATGCATATTGCTTAATACTATTACATTTTTTGTTTTTCTATATTTATCTTATCTTAATTAGGACCTAGGCCTCGGTGCAACTTATAAGCTATTTCTCTTATTTTCTATTACATTATTGTGCTTAGTTTTATAATCTTATATTAAATAGCTTTTTATACATATTTATTTAGGTCCTATTAATTGTATAAACAATTTAAACAGTTACAGACCATTTATTTAGCTTGGTACATATTTTTTATTACTAATTAGGTTTTATTCCGTTTTCTGACAATTTCCAGTATTTTTGTGCAGTACTCTAGGAATTTCTCCCTAGAGTCATCAGGGATTTGCCCTGGGCAAAAGCTCGCTTAATGTTCGCTCGCGATTCCACTGCCAGGCAATGAAGGGAGGTCACATCAATGATGGTCTGTAGGACTGCCATGGAGTCACTATAAATGCCAAAAGACAACTCCTTTCTACTTAACACCACCTCCGAAGCTTTATGTAGTGCCAGGAACTCAGCTTGGTATACAGTGGCGTATGACGGCAAAACGAGCTTGACGGCTTTGATTTCGGCGGCACCCTTCCACAGGGTCAGGGCCGCTCCGACCTTACCATCAATCTTGCTGCCGTCGGTGTAGATACGTATGTTGTTCGTGTCGGCGCCTGCGTGTGAGTCTTCTGTGATGAGCTTGAGCTCCCGGGTGATATGTTCCGCTGGGTGAGGTGTGTGTAATGCGGAATGAGGAACTTTGATTTCCCTATCTTTAAGTTCGGGCCAGGGCACCCCCCTTCTGGCCTTATACAAGGCTGCTACCTCCTTGATTCGAAGGTCCAGGGGGATTGTCCCGGTCAGAACCAGTGCCGCATTTAAGGATACCGTCCGGTAGGCCCTACACATCTTTTGCGCGAATCCCCGCTGTAACACACTCAGCTGCTTACGCGTTGTGATCTTGTTCGCGGCTGAGGACCAGGCCGCACCTGCGTATGTTACAACGGGTTCCGCTGCTGCTACGTAGATGGACTTCACCACTTCCGGACTTAATCCCCAGCTAACCTTTGCCACTCTGGATAGTTGGTTGCCCAAGCTAGCAGCCTTTCTACAAACTTAGCCACATGCGCGTTGAAGGTCAGTTTATCGTCAATTGTAAGACCCAAGAGTTTGATTTGAGGCTGGCGTGTGATGTTTATTCCGCCCATGCTGAGGCGGGGGTCGTCAAATTTCAGTTTTCTTGTAATGTTCATGCTGTTGGTCTTGTGCGCAGCAAATTTCAGCTTATTCTTGACACCCCACGCCTCAACTAGGGCGAGAATAGGGTTAGCTTGTTGTTTAAAATATTTTCCTGAGTCTCCCACGAATGCCAGCACTACGTCATCCGCAAACGCCTGTGCGATGACGCCCTTGGCCTCTAGTTCTTTGAGTAGGGGGTCCAACAGGAGATTCCACAAGATAGGTCCAGCGATGGATCCCTGGACACACCCCTTGGTGGTTTCCCTGTGGATCTCCTCTCCAGCATAACGAACTGTGACCCGCCTATCGCACATGTAGTCAGCCAGAACCCTTCGGACGGGCAGCCCTCTTCCGCCAATCTGACCTTGATGGCCGGACACCAGGCACTGTCGTGGGCAAAGTCAAAGTCAAAGTCAAATTATTTATTCAATGTAAACCTTTACAGGCACTTATTGACGTCATACAAATAATAAAAAAAAAACAGTTAACTAACTTATAGTTAAGACTTAACAACTAATCTAACGAGCTTATAGTCTGTGCCAGACAAATGCGCATCGCTACCCCCAGTACCACTGCACGCCGAAACAGAATCGCGGCGAACCGAAGTATAAGCCGTGGTCATAGAATTGTGTAAACATACGTATCCTGGTACGAGAAAAAATAGCGGGCAAGTGTCTCTCCCCAAGCGACACAAACGGCTAAAATTTATAGGTAATTTATCGTTTTTTTGGGATGAAAGGTGAAAAATGATAAATCATAATGAATTGTTAACTTAAGTTATTACTTAATGGAATAAAATTAAATATGATTTCTAATTATCGTACTTATTGATAATGTGGTAAGTAATAGAAATTGGAGTTTTTGAAGTAAAATAAAGTAACGGCTGAAATGAGTTTTGGAAAACATTAGTACCTAACCAATAAGGTTGACATTTTTAATTCACATGTTTAATCATTCAAATATCTTTTTTTATAAAAACTTAAGCATAAAATAAAACGTCAAAAATGAATAAGCATAAATTTGTGTGTTTTAAAACTGTTTCGTTTTTCGTCTTGTTACAAGCACACAATAACTAATATTACTACCGTACAGAAGGTTCACCCTCCAACGACCCCCACGCGAAACGCTCGGGTCACGCGAGACCCATCGCGTGACCCGAGCGTTTATATTCCGATAAGCACAGCCGACTCGATATCGATTTGACGTCCGTCAGGAGCGCAGGGTTTACGCGCGCGCGTAGGGATTTATTATTTATTTATTTATTTATTTAATCTTTATTGCACATAAAAACAGCAAAAGGCGGACTTAACGCCACAAGGCATTCTCTACCAGTCAACCGGTAAGGATGTAGGAGACTTAGGTAAGGCGATAAATCAAAAAAGTTACATTAATGAATGTTAAAATGAAAAACAACAACTTACAACCAACTTCATAAATAGAATATACAAAATACACAGATCTACAAAAATACAATATACTTACATAACAAAGATTCAATATATAATATAATAAATAAATAAATATTTTACATAGAAATATAAATACCTACATATATAAATACAATCCTTTAGATAGTGTGACATCATATTATTAGATACATTTTACTCATAATATAACCAATAAATAAATAAAATCTATAAAATAAATCTTTCCTACAATCACACCAATTATCTAGCCCAAGAGAAGCTTCGAAGAAACTCGTTAAATGGTTACTAGACAACGGATAAACATACTTAAAATACTTAAATACATACTTATTATACATAGAAAACACCCAGACCCGAGACAATTTAGAAAACAATAATTTCTAAATTGACCCGACCGGGGTTCGAACCCGGGACCTCAGAGATGGCGACACCATGAAAACCGGTGTACAAACCACTCGACCAAGGAGGTCGTCTTCCAATATCTAAAAATATAAAACCAATATCTAGATAGAGCTAAAATAGTGCTCACGCACAAGTCTTATGAATGCTATTTTACTCTGAGCACCACGGATATATAATGGCAAAGCATTCAAAAGGCGGATAGCACATAGAGTAAAGGAACTGGAGACGAAGCCAGAATGATGAGCGGTGATTTGAAGAGTGAGGTTGTTACTGGAGCGAAGGCACGATGATGAGAGGCTCCCAGAAACTGAAACCTATATTTCAGGTATCCTGGGGTTCATAGATCGTTAAGGATGTTGAAAAGCATACAGACAACTCTAAGATTCCTACGCTCACGGATAGGCAGCCATTTAAGTTGTCTTCTGTAGTGAGAAATGTGGTCGAACTTACGCAAACCGAAGACGCTTGAAGTTGATAGTTTGAGCAATCGCGATCTTTTGTTTCTATTTATTGGTGCAAATGACAAAATGGCTACAAAAATATTTTGTGAATTGGAGTTCACAAACCCCAAGTTTTTCTAGTTCAGATAATGGATAACACATATTTAAATTTGACTCTTCTTAATAATCAGTTTAAATTGATATGCCAAAACTTTAAAAACTGTAATTTTATTTCATTAAATGACATCACTAGTTATAATAATAATTCATTACTTAAAAACATATGCAAAAAAATATCTTTAGAAATTGACACTGCAAATTACATTGACAGTTACAAACAAAAGTTAAAGGAAATGACCATAAATAGTAAAAATCAGTTTGGGTGCAAACCAACTCACAAAAAAGGAACCATACCATTCTTTTTCAACAAAATGTCCCAAAAAACTAAATTGGCTCCAGAGATAAACTCACCTAATATAAGAAATAAAGAACTTATCTGTGAGCCAAAAAAAGGTACAATTCCTTTTTACTTTCAAAAAAGAAATACGAGTAAAAAGTCCTTTCGAGAACATACATAATTTCTATTTACTGCATCAAAACATATGTAGTGTTCTCAGGAAAAAAGATGAACTGGAACTGTTAATTGACAATTACAAGAATAAAAAAAAAAAAATTGATATCATACGTTTGTCCGAAACTTTTTTGTTAAGAGGTTCAGAGTCAAACCTCACTCTCAAAAATTACAAAATTGGTTCCTATTGGTCACGTAACTTTGAAAAGAGGGGAGGCACTTGCATCTTAGCTAGGAGAGGCTTAAACGTGTCAAAACTGGAACTCGCTGACACAATATCAGAAACATATAATTTTGAATGTTGTGGAATTGTTATAAAAAACCCTAACCTGATAGTTATTTGCATTTATAGAACACCAAATTCAAATTTAAAAATTTTCTTTGACAAGTTAGATTATTTATTACAAAAATTACAAAAAAAGGTTCTAAAAAATACAAAAATCATTCTTTGTGGGGATTGGAATGTGGACCTTATGAAAACCAATTATAAAACACAATTACTTATTAGCATATTACAGAATCACAACATGACCATTCATATTAAATCACCTACGAGAAAAAATGCTTGCCTTGATTTAATTGTGAGTAATATACGAGAAGGCAAAGGCACTACCGACTTCAAAAGAGACTTCAGTAGGACAATAAATTAAAATTTTATAATTATATTCAATCCCTGACATTTAATGACATACTACAAGAAACCGACACAAATAAATCTTTCAACTTATTTCATGACACACTATAATTATTATTTGATCAATGCTTTCCTATTCTAAAAATTAAATGTAATAATAAATGTAAAAAATTAAGCTGGATTACAAAGGGTCTAAGAAATAGTTGTAGACGAAAAAGACTACTGTATCAGAAATATGTTAAATCAGATAGATATGGTAAATTAAAAAACAAAAAAATATTTAAAAACTACTCTAAAATTTTACAAAAGTGTATTAATAGTTCAAGAAAGATCTGCAATACAAACATTATGTTTAAATCTAAAAATAAATGTCTTGCATCTTGGAGGATTGTTAATGAAAATTTAAATAATAAAATGACTCAAAATGAAATAAAATTAATTAAATATAAAAATAATGTAATTGACGACTTATATAATATGACGACAGCTTTCAATGACTTTTTCATAGAAACAAGCGATAATAATATAACGTGTAGTAATACATCCACAAATAGATTAACTATCAGCAATAGTATTTTTCTTACTCCGACTTCGGTAGATGAACTCCGACGTATTATACTGAGTCTAAAAAATACAAACTCAGTCGGTTATGATGATATTAATACCGATACTCTAAAATTATGTTCTAACGAAATTGCCATTCCCTTATGCCACATTATTAATTTATCCCTAGAAAATGGTATATTTCCCGAAAGGCTAAAATATTCTATTGTGAAACCACTTTACAAAAAAGGCGATGAGAGCGATATGAATAATTACAGACCAATCACTCTCATTCCAGTATTGGCAAAAATATTTGAAAAGATTATGGCCAAAAGAATTCTGTCGTTTATTAAAAATAATAAAGTTATTACAAAGGAACAATTTGGATTTCAGGAAGGTAAATCAACAACCTTGGCTTGCTTCAACCTAATTAAGGAAGTTACAGAAAATATTAATAATAGAATACCTAATCTAGCACTGTTTTTAGATATGTCGAAAGCTTTCGATCACGTAAAGCATAATATATTACTTCAGAAGGCTTCCGAATACGGTTTAAGGGGTCGAGCGACTGACTGGCTAAATAGCTACTTAAAAAATCGTAAACAATGCACCGAGATTACTAGGATTGAGAATAATGCTAAGATAACAGTCCGATCACAGTATAGAGATACGAAAAATGGAGTTCCTCAGGGAAGTATATTAGGTCCTATATTATTTTTATTATATATAAATGACCTACCTAAAGTATCATCAAACAAATGCTTTCTCTTTGCTGACGACTGTACTCTATTTTTTAAAAATCAAGATATTGACAAACTACAAACTGACATTAACAATACAATCTCTGACATTTTCAATTGGATGAATAACAATAATTTGCAAATTAATATAAATAAAACTAAAGCAATACAATTTCATACTTACAAAGCAAAAAAAGTTAACATTGACATTAATCATAATAATGAAAAAAAATTGGTTGCCTGTAAAGTCGGTTTTACGGGCGAAGATTTTACGTGACAACGTCTTTTTCTCGGTAGAATATTTATTGATATGAATATAATTAAATTGCACAATAGGAACAAGGAATTGAATGAAAATAAGAATTGCACAAATTTTAACTATAGAAATATATATATATATATATTTTTTTTTTTTATTTTTTTTTTTATTTTTTTTTATTTTTTTTTATTTTTTTTTTTATTTTTTTTTTTGTTTTATTTTATTTTATTTTATTTTATTTTATTTTATTTTATTTTATTTTATTTTATTTTATTTTATTTTGTTTTGTTTTATTTTGTTTACTAAAACATTGTACATGTAAACTTAAACTTAACTATTTAGTGGGAGAGAGACGCAAGGCATTCGGCGGGCCTCTCTCTCGTTCGGTGACTCATCGTTACGTTCCCGACGAGCGTTACACTTTTTCATAAGTGTCTCCCAGCTAACCTAATTTAAGACGTTGTCACGTCAAAAATTGACATAGTAGATTCCACTTGTTTTCTTGGAATCACTCTTGACGAACACTGCAACTGGAAAAATCATATTGATGGTGTATGTAAAAAGATTAACAAATTTGTTTTTGCACTTGGTAGAATTAAGAGAATCGCCTCGTTTGATATTGCGTTACAGGCATATCATGGTTATGTTGCCGCAGTCTTACGCTATGGCCTAATAATCTGGGGAAATAGCGTTGACATAGAACGAGCATTTAAAGCGCAAAAAAGGTGTGTTAGGGCACTGTGTGGAATTAGAAGTTGGGAATCATGTAAGCTTCTATTCAAACAACATAAAATTCTTACATTACCGTGCATGTATATAGTGGAAATATGTCTTTTCGTAAAACGATATCCCGACTACTTCGTCACACACAGTCAAAGGAATCCAAATGCTCGTGATTCCAGAAAAAATAAATTATGCTTACCTAAAAGCAATCTAACGCTTTTTAATAAAAATGTATTTTGTATGGCAGTTAAGATATACAATAAGTTGCCAGCTGATGTTAGAAATCGCTCATCTGACAAAAACTCTTTTAAAAATTTCCTATGTCGTTGGCTGCTGGAACGCGGATATTATTCGATTAATGAATTTCTAAATGACAAATTGTAATGTGATATTTTTATTTATTCTTTAATTTTTAATATTATCTAAACTATTTTTAATTATGATAAATTTATTAAGTTGACATTAAATATTTTTGTATTATTTTAATTATTATTATTTAATAATTATTTTCTTTTATTATTAACTTAATCCTATATTGACATGTAATTTTTTTTTTCTTAATACCATATTGACATGTATTACGATTAATTGAATTAGCAGATCTGACTTATGCATGATTAATAAAAACCAGAATTTAGAGTCGACATTTATAATATAAATATTTGCACACCTACGTTAATAAGGTAAAAATATTGTAGATCTATTATTTAATGAATGTAACATCTTGACTGTACACAATATTTAAGCAAATAAATTATTTGATTTGATATTTGATTTGACGAAACGGATACAGCTGTTTAGCAAACGATCCAACTTATTCAGAAGAAGTTGATTAATGTCAGAGAAACAGACGTCGGCGTAGTCAAGAACAGGAAACACGAGAGCGATGCGTGTGTACTAGCGCGATTTTAGTGCTGGAGGGGAGAAAAAATTTAAATCTATACAAGGACCGTAGCGAGTTGACCACTTTACGAGAGATCTCATTCACTTGATCTTCCCAACTGAGAGAGCAGTCAATAACGAGTTATTGACTGCTCTCTCTCTCTCTCTCGACCTAAGTTCTTAACTCGAGGCTTTTACGGTATGGAATCCCCATTGAACACCAAACTAAGCACCGAGCTCAAATCGACGAGAGATAACTGTCGAGAACTACCTAAGATAATTGCTTGGCACTTAGAGGCATTAACGGAGATGCCATAACAGTTTGACCATTCGCAATCCTGGCAAGATCTTCATTGACACTAACGACCGCCTGATTAAGATTACTTTTATCAGTTTGAACATATAATTAGAGATCGTCAGCATACAGATGGTAAGAAGAATGAAGTTGAGTAGTAAGAGAGTCAATAAAAAGTGAGGAGAGAAGAGGGGAAAGTATGCCGCCTTGTGGAACACCAGCAGTCAGTTCGCACCAGTCAGAAATAGACTGATCAACCCGAACAACTTGCTGGCGTCCACGAAGATATGAGGAAAACCATGCCGTAGTAGAAGAAGACAGTCTAATATGGGAGAGATTTGTAAGAGAATGTCATGGTTGACCGTGTTAAAGGCGTTGGAGAAATCAATAAGAACCATCACAGTCAACTGAGAATTCTCCATGCCGTTGCGTACGTCCTCCAGGACATTAACAAGAGCAGTGGTGGTGCTATGTCCGGGTTGAAACCCGGACTGGAAGAGACTTATGAAACTTTGTCGGAAGATGAAAGAGGAAAGTTGGCTGTGGACCGCAGCTTCAAGGATTTTGGAAATAAATGGTAGGATAGAAATAGGTCGAAAATGGTTTAAACTAGTCGGGTTACGGATTTTGGGAAGTGGAATTGCGATGGCTTTAAGCCAAGCAGAGGGAAACGTACAAGAGGAGATAGAGTAATTGAGAATAAAGGTAAGAACAGGAAGTATAGAAATAAGAATAAGTGTGATCATAGATCTACCCACTTCATCACATCCCACTGCCTTGGATTTGATGGAGAGAACAAGTTTCCGAACATCTTCTTTAACTAACGGACGAAAAGAAAATAAGTCAAAAGTAGAAAGAGCCGTGGAAGTAATAGAGGAAATAGTGGAGAGGGTGTGGCGTGCCTGCCACATGTTAATAATGTAATTTTTAATTTTATAAATAATATTATTTAATTCTGTATAAAACCAATGTTAATAGTGTGTTACCATTTATGTGTATTTCATATATTGTATTAATGTAACCTATAGAATGTATGTATTATAGTCAAATTGAAAACTGCAGGGAAAAATAATGTATTTAATTTAATTTACGCACAAGCAGATTTTATTATATATAGTGAACGCGCGCGGCAAGCTGCGCCGGCGCTATTGTGTTACGACCGGTCTTCTTGCCCCTCGCGCCTCACATTCCTTATACCCCACGGCCGCCCGGCCCGGACGGCGCAGCGGCGCGCGGCACGGGCCGCGCAGCCAGTCGAGTAATCGCCGCCGCTCTGATATCTACCTACTGCTTTTGGCTATAGAACTCATCATATGTGCTTTAGCAAAGCTTTCTGCTTATAACTTTTCTGTCGATCTTCTTCTTACTCCTTCTACTGTTATTGTATTTGTGTAGTGTATGTGTACCTTTTCGTGTGCGTGGAATAAACTCTTCTGTGCCGCAAAACAAGCCGTATTTATTTGCACGTACGTACTACCATTGCTTTACTGGTGACCCACTCCGAACACCTGGAGGATGGACAAAAACGCAGGAAACGAAGCAGGAAAGAGTGGCGCGGCCACCAACACAACTGCCGAGTCATTTCGGGTCGGCGTGAGGGTATCACCTTTTTACCCCGAAAAGCCGTCATTGTGGTTCTCACAGTTGGAGGCACAATTTGCGCTGTCGAACATTACAGCTGACACCACGAAGTTCTATCACACTATAAGCAATTTGGAGCCACAATATGCCAGCGAAGTCGAAGACATAATTTGCTTCCCACCCGCAAATAATAAATACGACAAATTAAAAACGGAGCTGACGAAGAGGCTGTCTGCTTCGCGGGAGAGAATGGTCAAACAGCTGCTGATGCACGAAGAGTTGGGGGACAGGAAGCCATCACAGTTTTACCGCCACCTGCTGAACCTGGCCGGACCTGGGGTGCCTGAAGAATTTTTGCGAACCATCTGGACGAGTCGTTTGGCCAACAGCACGGAAACTATCATAGCGTCGCAGCCCAAGGCTACTCTGGAGGAGCTAGCCGATTTAGCGGACCGCATACAAGACGTCGTCGGGCCCCAGGTAGCTTCGACATCCGCCGTCGCCGCCGTGTCGCACCAGAGCGACCAACCCAGCGATCCAGTATCAGGTCAGATCGCAGCACTGACGAGGCAAGTGGCAGCTCTTACGACCCAAGTTGATAGGCTATCGCGTTCCCGTGGCCACTCATCCGACCACTACCGCCGCCGTAACCGTTCACATTCCAATTATAGAAAGCACCCCCTCTGTTGGTACCATTCGAAATTTGGAGAAAAGGCAACAAAATGTATAACGCCCTGCGATTTCAAAACGGCGGGAAACGTGCGGGGCAATCGGTAATGGCGGCCAACGATTGTCCGAGCTTCGGTCGCTTGTTCGTAACGGATCAACGTTCAAAAGTGCAATTTCTGGTTGACACCGGTAGTGATTTGTGCGTTTTCCCACGATCATTAGTGCGCGGGCAGCGACAAAAAACGAGGTTCGAATTGTGTGCGGCAAACGGAACTATAATTAATACGTACGGTTATACACACCTTATGCTAAACTTAGGCTTGCACCGCGACTTCGCTTGGCAATTTATTGTTGCCGACGTTACTTGGGCGATAATAGGAGTGGATTTTTTAACACATTTTAATTTAATTGTCGATTGCAGGAACCAACGTCTGATCGATAACGATACTACGCTTACCACCCCGGCTTTGTCTGCCCGTTCATCAGAGGTAATTTCTTCAGTTAAGGTGATTTTTGGTGAGTCAAACTATCATAACATACTACGCGAATACCCTGACATTACTCGCCCATCAGGCATACAGCGCACACCCGCACACAATACAGTACATCACATTAGGACAACACCCGGCCCACCTATTTCGTCTACCCCGCGCCGTCCTCCCCCCGATAAATTAAAAATTGCCAAGGAGGAGTTGGAAGCTATGCTCCGAAACGGTATAGCCAGACCCTCAGAGTCAGCCTGGTCTTCACCACTTCATTTAGCTCCTAAAAAGGATAATGGTTGGCGACCTTGCGGGGATTATCGGAAACTTAACGCTAGAACGGTGCCTGATAGATACCCTATCCGGCACATACATGTGTTCTCTCACTCTCTTGCAGGGTGCAAAGTGTTTAGCGTGATCGATTTAGTTAAGGATTACAATCAAATTGCTGTTAACCCAGCCGATATTTCGAAAACCGCGATCACAACACCGTTTGGGCTTTACGAATTTCCGTACATGACGTTCGGACTTCGTAATGCCGGTCAAACCTTTCAAAGATTTGTCGACACAATGCTCCGGGGGCTAGATTTCGTGTACTCGTACTTGGACGATTTCTTGGTCTTTTCTAGGGACGTTAGAACCCACGAAGACCACTTACGCCAGCTGTTTGCTAGACTCCAACAGAATGGCATAGTTATCAACGCGGCAAAATGCGTCTTTGGGGCCTCCGAGGTAACTTTTCTCGGCTACCGAATCTCTGGCGAAGGTACCACACCTCTCCCGAGCAAGGTTGATGCCATTCGTGGCTTCCCTGCGCCGAGGACTGTCCGCGAACTACGCAGGTTCCTCGGGATGATTAACTTTTATAGGCGTTTTGTACCCGGTGCAGCTAAATACCAAGCCCCACTAAATAGCCTTCTGGAGGGTTCAGTTAAGGGCTCACACCCTATACATTTCACACAGGAACAGGAGACAGCATTCAACGCCTGCAAGGACAGCCTATGTCAGGCCACTATGCTGGCACACCCCAGCTGTGATGCTACACTTGCGTTGGTAACAGACGCATCGGATTTCGCAATAGGTGCAGCTTTGCAGCAGTGCCGAGACGGAGAACCATGGCAACCATTGGCATTTTTCTCACGTAAGCTCAGTCCAGCTCAACAAAAATATTCACCGTACGACAGGGAGCTTCTGGCTATATACGAAACTATAAAGCACTTCCGTCATATGGTCGAGGCTCAGACTTTTGTCGTTTATACCGACCACAAACCTCTCTGCTTTGCATTTCAGCCTCGGAAAGATCATTGTTCGCCCAGGCAATTCCGGCAACTAGACTTCATCTCGCAGTTCACAACAGACATTAGGCATATATCTGGTAAGGATAACATTGTGGCTGACAGCTTATCTCGTATCGAAGAGATAACCCAGCCAGTGAACCTTACTCAGCTAGCACTGTCCCAACAAAACGACCGTGAACTGCGGGAGCTGTTGGAGAATAATAAAACGTCTCTAAAGCTTACGAAGGTTCAGCCACCTAGTTCCAACATTGAACTGTACTGTCACATGAACGGTGATAACCATCGGCCATTTGTCACGAGGGACCTCCACCGCCAGGTTTTCGACAGCTTGCACTGTTTGAGCCACCCCGGTGCTAATGCTTCGGCCAAGTTGGTCGCCGATCGCTACGTGTGGCCAGGGGTAAAAATTGACTGCAGGAAGTGGGCACGTTCGTGCTTACCATGCCAACAGGCTAAGGTTACTCGGCATGTGTCTTCTCCTCTCGGACATTTTAAACTCCCCAAAGCTCGTTTTTTCCAGGTACACGTTTTTTTTTTTTTTTTTTTTTTTTTCCTAACTGCTGCTGCTGCTGCTTTTTTTTCCGATCTGCTCCCACAGTATGGGAGCCATTATATTCTAATTTTCCTCATTCATACTTTTCTCTCTTTTATTCCTCTCGCACTTTCATTCATAATTCTCTATTATCATTCATCATCTTTTATACTTTTGCGGCTGAATTTGCCGTCTACTACGGACTATTTTCATTTTACTATGTATTATCTATTCTACTTGTTCTTCCTACTGTATGCAATGTTGTCTATGCTATGCCATCAGACTTCCTATTCCTGGCTATCTTATATTCTATATTGGGATGTCGGACAGGGGTGAAAATAAGTGCTCCTCCTGAAAATCATAGCATGAAAAAAGGGCCAGATTGGCTTTTTCTTTCTTATGTATAGTACACTTTTCCTTATTTCTAAATATTTTCTTATATCTAATTTTTATTTCTATGTTACATATTGTATTTACTAACTTCTTATTATATTACAATTTTTTCCTTATTATTATTTTACATTTGTATGTAATCTTATGTTCTATTTTTATTTATTATCTATTACAATTTTGCATGATAGTATTTCCTGTACATTTCTCAGAGATGTGCAGGAATCCTTCTGCCTTATTTCTATGCTTACATTTTTGTTTAAAACTACTTATTTATTCCTTTTGCATACTATTTCTGCAATTTTTATACAATAACTTAGGAATCTTTCCCTGGTGTCCTTTGCGGCCAAAAGGTCCGGGAAATTTTTAGGTACTATGCTGGTGCCCAATTCGGCCTCAATATTGTATCTCTCACGAGTGTGTATAGGGCACTCGGAGAGGATGTGTACAATTGTTTCTTGTGTGTTAGGGTCACAGACACACGACGGGCTGTCCTTGCACTTGAACCTATGCAAGTACGCGGAGAACCCGCCGTGTCCCGTGAGCACCTGTGTAGTGAGTTTTGTGTGGGTGAGTTTACGTGTGATTCTGTAAGCAGCGGTGGCGTCAGTAAAGAAGAGTTTCGTGGTCTCGGCTGTAGTACCCGACTTGTACCTCTGGTTCCACTCGCCCAGCGTTCCATCCCGGATGAGACGCTTTGCGAATGAAACAGGGCACTTGTCGTAGTCGGGCTTTCTTTTGGAACTTACAGCGGCTTCCTTGGCTAGCAGGTCGGCCCTTTCATTCCCTTCCAACCCCGCATGTGCCTTTATCCAGTGCAAAGTTACAACTTTGCCCTGTTTAAATGCATTGGTCAAGTTGCTTCGGACTTCTACTGCGAGGGGGTGGAGGGAATTTCCGCCGGTTACGGCCTGTAGGGCTGCCATCGAGTCGCTGTAAATTCCAAAGGAAAGCTCCTTCCTACTGAGTACTACCTCCGAGGATTTGTGGAGTGCGAGTAGTTCGGCCTGGAATACTGTGCTGTACGACGGTAGTGCAAGTTTAAACGTTCTTATCTCGGCGGCGTCTCTCCATAGAGATAGTGCCGCTCCGACCTTCCCGTCTATCTTGCTACCGTCGGTGTATATCTGAATGTTGTACGTGTGTGTGTGTGTATTTGCGTTTGGTCTGTGATGTGTGTAATGTCAATTTTGATGTATTCTGCCGGATGCGGCAAGTGTAGTGCGGAGTGTGGAGTGTCTATGTCTCTGCCCCTTAGTTCTGGCCAGGGCACCCCCCTCCTCACTTCATAAAGGGCTGCGGCCTCTTTAATCCGGAGGTCAAGGGGAAGCGTTCCGGACAGAACCAGGGCAGAGGTGAGTGATACTGTTCTGTATGCTTTGCACATTTGCTTTGCTTGCGCGTCATGAGCTTGTCGGCCGCCGGGGCCCACGCGCCAGCTGCATACGTTACAACGGGTTCCACCGCTGCAGTGTATATTGTTTTAACGACGTTAGGCGTTAACCCCCAGTTAACATAAGCCGCTTTCGAAAGGTGTTTGTAGAAAGCGGCGGCCTTTCGACAAACATTGTTTATGTGGGCGTTGAAGGTCAGTTTACTGTCGATAGTCAACCCTAGTAACTTTATCTCCTTTCTATCCTCTATTGGTGTCCCGTTCATGTTGAGGCGTGGGGTGTCATATTTCAGCTTTTTAGTGATGGTGAGGCTGTGGGTTTTATGTGCCGCAAAGTTAAGCTTATTATGTCTACCCCACGCCGCAACATGCTCGAGCACCGGGTTGGCTTGCGTCTGTATCGACTGTGACGTGTCGCCTGCAAAGAGAAGGACTATGTCGTCCGCGAAGGCCTGTACGTGCACCCCCTTTTCCTCCAAGGTGTGCAGGAGGGGGTCGAGCAGCAAATTCCACAGTATTGGTCCTGCAATTGACCCTTGTACACAGCCCTTTGAGGGGTTCCTCTCTACCTCTTTGCCCGCGTAACTAACTTTCACCGCCCTGTCGCACATATAATTATCCAGTACTCGTCTGAGGTTGATTGGGCACCCTTCTTCAGCCAATCTTATCTTGATAACTGGCCACCAAGCGTTATCGAACGCCCCCTCTATGTCCAAGGATATTAGTGTTGTGATCTTCTTTTGTCGAAGATTATCCTTTACGGTGTTTATTAGGACATAGAGGGAGTCCTCCGTGCTTCTCTGTGGCATAAACCCGTACTGGTGTGGGCTTAGCTTTGGCAGGATGTGATATCTATGCCGGCCCACCAGCATCTTCTCGAAGACCTTGCCTAGCACCGGTAGGAGGCCGATTGGTCTATACGATTTTGGGGCCGTATAGTCCTCCTTCCCGGGCTTCCTGAGAACAACCACCGTGGCCTTCTTCCAACATTTGGGGAAGGATCCTAATTCGAGGCACTTGTTTATTAGGCTCAGATACAAGTCCGGATCCTCCTCTATTGCCCTCTTACAAATATCGGCGGTTAGTCCGTCTTCCCCGGGGGCCTTCTTAGGATTGAAGGAACAAACAGCGCTTTGTAGTTCTACTAGTGTGAATGGTGGGTCAAGTACGTCAGCACTTGACCCCTCATTAACTGTGTTTGCCTCTGTGCGTATTTGCTTATGCGCAGCGCTGTCCGTTTCAATCGGGTCCTCCGGGTAGAATATCTCCGCGAGATGTTTTGCGGAGCCCTCTGCATCCAGCTGAATGTTGTTCCTTTTCAGTAGGAGGTCTTCTTCTCTGACGGTCGTTCTTTTCAGGACACGATAGATGCCGTCCCAGACGGATTCCTTTTCCTGCTTTGTACAGAACTCCATCCACGATTTGGTCTGTGCAGCGGCGGCGGCGGTCTCATATTCCTCTTTCTGTTTTAGATAGTCGGCGACTACGGCAGCTCTTCGACGCGGCGCGACGCAGCGGATACGGTGCTTTTTGGTGGTCGTCTTCCTCTTCAACTCGGCCAGCTCTTCGGACCACCACGGCATGGTAAGTATATTTTTACTTTTCTTTGTAGGGATCGAGAGTTTACATGCTTGGACTACGGTTTGGTTATATTTATTTACTTCTAATTCTATATTAATTTTACTATCTATTTCATGAATTTTACATATATCTAAATTTTTATCTGTTTTAATGTTTTTAAAATCTACTTTGAACTTTTGCCAATTTGCTTTTTTGGTGTTGAATGTTCTAGTGGTTCTCTCGATCCGTGCCGTGATCGTGAGGGCGGGGAAGGTTGTAACTTTTTAGCGAAGTACCGCAGGCGGGCCAAATAGCTAGCTGCATCTGTGGTATCATCGACGTCAGGGTGGAAAATTTCCCTGGCAACCTAAGGGTTTCGCCGTAAATTAACTCGGCTGGTGTTGCCCGCAGGTCTTCTTTGTAAGCCGCGCGGATGCCCAGCAAAACTATTGGTAGGAATTCGGTCCAATTTTCTTTAGCGTGGCAGACGATGGCCGCCTTGAGCTGTCGGTAGAACCTTTCCACTAGCCCGTTACATTGCGGGTGGTAGGTGGTCGTGCGCCTGTGGTCAAAGCCTATCATTTCGGACAGATGTTTGAAAAGTGTCGATTCGAACTGCTTTCCTCGGTCTGTCACAATAACAGTTGGGCAGCCAAATCTGGAAATCCAGCCACTAACCAGGGCTTTCGCGACCGTCTCCGCGGTTATATCTGGTAGTGGTATCACCTCAGGCCAACGTGTGAACCTATCGACGGCGGTGAGGCAATAACGATACCCTTGCGATAGCCGCATCGAGCCAATCAGGTCAACGTGTACCTGGTCATAGTGGCATCCAACAACGAACTGGATACGGGGGACGCAGTCATCGAGAAAATCCGAGAGGCAGTGGACGCCAAGGAGGGATGGGTAGCTGTCTCAAGGATCAGGAAAGCCAAGAACGGTAAGGTGATAGTTAGCTGCGACACAAGAGAGGAGAGGGAAAACGTAAAGAGACGTATCGACACCGCGGGGAAAAGCCTAATAACGGAAGAGGCCAAAAACAAAGACCCCCTTATAGTAGCTAAAAATGTACTGAAAGCCCGTACAGACGATGAGATTCTAGAGGCTTTCAAGAAACAAAAATAATTTAATTTTAAACTGGATTACAACATTTAGATGCAACTTGAATGACGTTTGGACGGCAAGTAAGTCTATGACATTTTTTACTGACAAACAAGAGTAGCGCGCAGTTGACAAATATTGATTTTGCGGTGACAATTTTCGTAGGCGTTACCATACTCCCCCCCGTTGAAGACTTCAGTTCTTCAACTCCAGTGTTCTTCATCGCTTAAAAGAGGGCAGAGTCGTACTAGGGGACGTCGATAGCATCCAGTGGTTGTCTTCACGTCTGCGACGCGGGATATTCCGTCAGCTCCTGGGTACAATTTGGTAACTCTACCGGTACGCCAACATAGTGGTGGAAGACAGTCTTCAGAAAGGAGAACCAAGTCTCCGACCTTCAGTGTTGAGGTATTTTGTCTCCATTTTGTTCGGATTTGCAGCTCTGAGAGATATTCCTTCTGCCACCTTCTCCAAAAATGTTGTCGCAGCTTCTCCAGGCGAGCATATCGGCTTAGCCGAGTTTCGTTCTCAGCTTCCAGAGCACGGGATGGTACAGCGTTGAGTGGCCTTCCGATTAGAAAGTGCCCTGGGGAGAGGAATTGAGGATCGTCGGGAGAAGAGGACAAGGGACACAAAGGTCGACTATTTAATATTGATTCAACCTGTGCGAAAAGAGTTGAAATCTCCTCAAACGTCAAGTGGGCCGTACCCATTACACGCCTTAAAATTCGTTTGGTTTCGTTACATTTAATTAAAGATTCCCAAGTACCACCGAAATGGGGAGCGTAAGATGGCGTAAATGTAAATTTTATGCCTTCATGAGCGGCAAACTCGGAAAAAAGTTCATTTTGTTGAGTTTGGAATAAATCGAGCTCTTTAGCGGCTCCTACAAAATTACGACCGTTATCGGAAAATATGTTCGCTGGTCGCCCACGTCGTGATACAAATCGACGTAACGCTAACATAAAGGCATCTTTGGACAAATCGCTGACCGCTTCTAAGTGAACGCATTTATATCGGAAGCATACGAACAAGCACAAGTAGCATTTTGTCAACCTTTCTCCGCGTCCCTTACGATTCGTGATGTAGAAAGGCCCTGCCATGTCTATACCTACAGACTTGAATGGGAAATCAGGATTGACGCGATGTGAAGGAAGGTCACCCATTTTTGGTTCCAGAGTTTCTCCCTGAACTGTGGTCCGGCGTGTAAATTACGAATGTGTTCATAAATGAAAATCAATTTACATAAATGATGCGACGGACTTAACAGAATGGGGTGCCTTTGGTCATAGCTGCAATTAGATTTATCGATGCGACCTCCCACGCGAATTACGTTGTCTTTATCTATAAATAGGGATAAAGACAAGATATGGCATTTAGAACTTAGTTGTTTTTTGTCTTTTAGTATTTTGTATTCATTCGGAAAAGTTTGTTGTTGAGCTATAGCGCATAATAAAATAGTAGAATCATTAAGTTCATTTGCTGTTAAATTTCCGGTAATTTTTTTATTAGAATATTTAATATTATTTATAAAACGTTTAACATAGGCCATTGTCCGTTGTAGTCTACTGAAATTAGAAAATCGTTCAAATTGAATGATTGGCTCTGAAATGATTGTTGTGGCAACTATTTTGACTTCAGGTAAGTTACAAGACTTTTCTATATTCAAGACAGGCCAATCACTTTCACTCTTAAGTAAAAACTCCGGACCATGCCACCATAAACTTGAATTTTGCAATTGATCACAGTTAACACCCCGAGAAATGAGATCAGCTGGGTTGTCAGCTGTATGTACATAGCGCCACGCAAAAGACTGCGAGGTCTCTTGTATTTCGCCGATCCTATTTGCGACAAAGGTTTTGAGTCTCGAAGCATCACCCTTTAACCAACCCAGAACAACACTAGAGTCACACCAGTGAATTATACGGTTCGGAGCAAGCCTTAAAGATTCAACCACCGTTCCACACAAGCGAGCTGCAAGAAGAGCACCACAGAGTTCCAAACGTGGCACGGTAGTAGGCTTCAACGGCGCGACCTTTGATTTGGAACATAAAAGTCGCACAGTAGTCTCATTATTTAAGGTCTTAGACAGTATGTAAATGCAAGCACCACACCCTACTTGTGAAGCGTCACTAAAGGTGTGTATTTCGATAGAGATGGGATTGTTACAAAGTACATGGCGAGGAATTTGCAATGTTAATAGAACAGATAAGCCTTTAGAAAATTGTGCCCATGCTGTTTCTATATCATGAGGCACAGGTTGGTCCCAGTCTATTTTTAAATGCCAAAGCTTTTGGAGCATTAATTTTGCTTGCATGATATATGGACTAAGAAGGCCCAACGGATCAAAAATTTTGAACGCATTTGACATTATGTATCTTTTGGTTACAATGGTATCATCTTGGGTGGCTATTAAATAAACAGGAAAATTAAGAGAATCACTGTTAGGATTCCAGCCCAAACCAAGAGTGCTTGAAGATTCACTTATCGTTAAGTTATCTTGCAAAGCTGTAGTTGCAGAATCTTCAAAAATCGAAGGTAAGTTAGTTTTATATTTACGTAATTTGAAACAACCTTTACTAAGTTGGGAAGCTACTGAATTTTTTATGTATTTCAGTTCTTCTTTGTCATCTGAGCCCGTTATCAGGTCGTCAACGTAAAAGTCCTTTTGAATGATGGTTTTGATCAGATGGTCATCACATTCCTCCCCAAGCTGCCATAAGCAGCGTGTACTTAAATAACTGGCACTTGCTGTCCCGTAAGTGACAGTATTTAGTTGTAGTGTTCTGATAGGCAAGGACTCATCTTCTCTCCATAAAATTAATTGTAGATGTCTGTCGTCTGAATGAACTGCAACTTCGCGAAAAAATTTTTTAATGTCACCGGTAAGCAAGTATCGGTACACTCGTGCTCGTATCAATATCGAGAAAAGAGAGTCCTGTACATTTGGGCCTATCATCTGCAAGTCGTTGACCGAAAACCCGGAGGAGGAAGGTGCTGAGCCGTCGAAAACGGCCCTGAGTTTTGTTGACTCACTGTGCATTTTAATTACGGCATGATGACAAAGAAAGTAGCTAGGATTTGGCATTACTATAAGGGACTCTGAAAGATGTCCAAGAGTTTCATATTCTTTTATAAAATTTGAATATTCTTCCTTTAGGGGAAGATTAGTCCTAAAGCGCTTTTCTAAAGTTAAAAATCTCTTTTTAGCAAGAGTGTAGGAATCGCCTAAGCAATCTGGTGAGTCCTTTAGTGGTAGCTTCACACAAAATTGCCCATTAGCTAAACGCGTGGTGTTTGCTAAAAAGTGGCTTTCGCAAGCCATTTCAGTTTCACTTAATTTTGATTTACGTGGGACCTCTTCTAACTCCCAAAATTTGGTAAGTAACTTATCGAATTTAGTTTCAGTGGAAGAGTCTTCGTGAACTATCAAATTGTTGCAATGAATTTTGTTAAATTGAGATATATTTACAGGACCAACAATAAGCCAACCAAACCTTGAATTTTGAAGAATTGGTTTGTTTTTGCCCAACTTCCTCTGTTCACCTAGTAAAGTATTCCAAAAAAGATCTGCACCTATTAACATGTCTATAGGGCAGTGTTCGTTAAAATTGGGGTCCGCTAATTTTATATTAAAAGGTATATTTAAGTCATGCAGACTAATTGGAGCCTTTGGTAGGTCTCCCGTAAGTTTATCTAATATAAAACAATGCAAGTCCTTTTGAAAAATATGATTTTTAGATTTTAATTGAATAATGCAACTTTCGTTAACTTTATTTACTGAATTGTTGCCAATGCCGACAACGTTAATATATATGGGTTTTGTATTTAGAGACAATTTTTGTTGTAATGATTTTGTAATGAAAGAGGATTGGCTTCCTGAATCCAATAAGGCACGAACTGTAATTGCCTCTTTAGTAATTGGATTTAGTACCTCTATTAAAGCTGTAGACAAGATAACATGTTTGGAGTTATTTTCTTTAGAGAAAGTAACTATGGAATCGCATTCCTGAATTTGGGCATTGTTGGCTTTAGTAGCTTCAACTGAATGCAGTAAAGTATTATGGCGCTTATTGCACTGCCTACAGGGACCCATGTGGCAATTGTTAGCTGAGTGACCTTGACGTAAACAGTTTGAACATAATTTGTACTTAGAAACATCGGCTAGTTTTTCATCTATAGACTTAGATTTAAAACTAGGGCAATCATATATTTTATGATTTTTGTCGCAAATAATGCACTGAAATTTTGTTTGATAGTTATTTTGTTTCACTGTGGCATAAGATTTTGTTTGGAATGGTTGCCTATTATGACTGGGTTGCGAATGTGCTTGCGAATGCTGAAATGATTTTACATTATTATTTTTTGTACTAGAATTTATATATTTATTACTACTAGTGGATTCTAAAACGTGAGCCCTATTAATTAAAAATGAATTAAACTGTTCTAAGCTAGGAAAATCACCTAAGTGCTTTCTTTGTTCCTCCCACTTGACAAGTGTCTGATTCTCTAACTTAGCAGAAACCAAAAAAATAATAAGGGTGTCCCAGTGTTCAGTGGGTTGGCCGAGATTAGCTAAGGCACGTAAATTTTTGGTGGTATGGTCCACTAGAAATCGTAAAGAACCTTCAGTTTCGCGTTGCAATGGTTGTATGTTAAAAATAGATTTTAAATGATGATTTATAAGCAACCTTTTGTTGTTATAACGGTCATATAGAAGCTGCCAAGCGTTATTGTAGTTCGCGGATGACACCTCAATGTTAGAAACGACACGAGCTGCATCGCCTTCCAAATACGATAACAAGTAAAGAAATTTTTTTTTTTTTTTTGTGGGCTGATAGTTAATTATAATATTAAAAAATAACATAAGAAATAAAAGATAATAATAAAAAAATTGGTTGCCTGTAAAGTCGGTTTTACGGGCGAAGATTTTACGTGACAACGTCTTTTTCTCGGTAGAATATTTATTGATATGAATATAATTTTTTTTTTTTTTGTTTTATTTTGTTTACTAAAACATTGTACATGTAAACTTAAACTTAACTATTTAGTGGGAGAGAGACGCAAGGCATTCGGCGGGCCTCTCTCTCGTTCGGTGACTCATCGTTACGTTCCCGACGAGCGTTACACTTTTTCATAAGTGTCTCCCAGCTAACCTAATTTAAGACGTTGTCACGTCAAAAATTAAACAGTCTTAGTAATAAAATGTATTAATTAAGTTCATTAATTCTCCATACTAGCATGTTTTATATTGCTCTTCCCCTCACTTAGTCATCGCCTACTTCATTTTATTGAAAAATATGCCTAGAAAGTGCACTTTGGCCATAGAAACAACAAAAAAATAACTTTTTAATGATTTTAAAGTCATAACGATACTTTTTTCACCGACAAATTCTCCGTGTAGAAACATTCGTAAGTTCACGCTAGCCAGCCTTCGTCATCCACGATACCTTATGTCAAAACTAAGTTCGTGCTCGCAAATTTTCATATAAACATATCAAGTAACGTTGGTGTTACGATACGAAGGCGATACGCTTACGATACCTTAGCATTCGTGCTTCCAAATTTAGTTAATTTTACGTCCGGTAGGGGCGCTGCTCAATTCTCATACAAATTGTTAACGATGACGATACGAACACTTTTTCGCAAATTGTTCGTGCTTGCCCTACAGCTGTTGTCCCGTTAACCGAAACGATGTACGGCCCGCGAGTATGTACCGGCCGGTACCAGCGCAGTAGCAGCTGAAATATTCGCTAAATAACCGGAAAAACCTGGTGCGAAGTAGATAAGGGAGATACTATTTACGTATATTTATTGAATTTAAGCTGATTTTGACTATATTTAAATGAATTTAGAAAACTTTATTTTTTATTTTTAGTATAGGGTAGATAATTTTTGCACAAGTAAAAACATATTGAAATGGGAAATAATTGTGGGATATTAATGTATATGGGTATGTTTCGTGGACAGAGGAATGAATTGGAAAAGGATTTAACAGGGCACTTATCTGTATTTTGGCTTCGAAGTGTTCTTTCGCTGAAACACTGTTCGATGTCCTTTGATAGGTGATATCGTTCCCGTATTTCCTGGTTTGTGTCCTGTCACGGTCGCCAATGTTTACGCCTTCTTGGTGCAATGGAATTTACCTTTTAGAAAATAAACTCGGTTCCTTCTTTTGATAATTTAATTTTAAACTGGATTACAACATTTAGATGCAACTTGAATGACGTTTGGACGGCAAGTAAGTCTATGACATTTTTTACTGACAAACAAGAGTAGCGCGCAGTTGACAAATATTGATTTTGCGGTGACAATTTTCGTAGGCGTTACCAGAATGTATGTATTATAGTCAAATTGAAAACTGCAGGGAAAAATAACGTATTTAATTTAATTTGAGCACAAGCAGATTTTATTATATATAGTGAACGCGCGCGGCAAGCTGCGCCGGCGCTATTGTGTTACGACCGGTCTTCTTGCCCCTCGCGCCTCACATTCCTTATACCCCACGGCCGCCCGGCCCGGACGGCGCAGCGGCGCGCGGCACGGGCCGCGCAGCCAGTCGAGTAATCGCCGCCGCTCTGATATCTACCTACTGCTTTTGGCTATAGAACTCATCATATGTGCTTTAGCAAAGCTTTCTGCTTATAACTTTTCTGTCGATCTTCTTCTTACTCCTTCTATTGTTATTGTATTTGTGTAGTGTATGTGTACCTTTTCGTGTGCGTGGAATAAACTCTTCTGTGCCGCAAAACAAGCCGTATTTATTTGCACGTACATACTACCATTGCTTTAAGGGTTACTGAGTCAGATAAGGAGGCAGTTGAGGTAAAATGACTGTAAAGGTCATTAAACGAAAGAGATGAACTATGCTGGGTCGGCGTCTTGCCAAAGCCCAGGGTACGAAGAAACTTCCATGTGTCGGCAGGATTGGAATTTAAAATATTTTTATGGATATATTGGCGTTTAGCAGCTCTCACCATCCGATTGCAGCGATTCCTAGCGGTTTTAAAAGCATCACAGTCAGAATCGGTTCGGCATCTTTTGAATGTACGAAAGTATTTGTTTCGCCTACGCATGGTGTAATGGCGTTGGGACGGAGACCCGAAATGAAACAATCTCTTGCGTTGAATCAATTCTCTTTTATCCTCTAGTGTATCATCTTAAATACTAATTAACATCACATCTATACGTGACTAGAGGAAGGACGCCTTGTCAATCAGGAAGACCTTAATTATCACGTACTATTGAGTACGTGCTGATAGTGTAATTCACTATATCACACCTCCCCTGAAAAGGCTAGGCATCCCTTCCCTGAAAAGTAAACTCTTATTTTCTAAATATCTTAGTCCTATTCTTATGAACTATATATTCTTTATTATTCTTTAATATTTTTACATTAGTACCTAGCTCTTCTAAAACTTCAAATGGACCTAAATACAAGTCATTCAATTTATTATAATTTTCATTCTTATACAAGAGTAGATCACCTTTTTTGTAGTGTACTTCCTTACAATCTAAATCATAATTAGTTTTTCTACTTTGTTTTGATATTAATAAGTTGTTCCTGGCATCATTATGAGCTTTTTGCAATCTAAATTTTAACTCCGATGGATAATTGTCGTATACATATAAGGGATCAACTTTACTAACTAAATTACTAGGTACGTTACATGTTTTCCCAAAAACTAGTTCATAAGGGGAGTATTTGGTACTAGTATTTACAGAATTATTATAAGCAAAGCACCAATATGGTATCCAGGTACTCCAATTTGCCGACTGATTCTGTGTTTGTATTCTCAAGTAACATCCGAGATGTTTGTGCCAGTTTTCTAGCGAACCTATACTCTCATGATGATAGGGTGTTGAATTTAACTTATCAATATTTAGCAATTTACATACTGTTTCTAACGTGGAATTAATAAATTCCGTTCCACAGTCAGTCGCAATAACCCTGGGAGTACCATATCGTAAAATAAAATTTTCAGTAAAAACCCTAGCAACAGTTTCAGCTGACTTATCAAGTATTGGGTAAGCTTCTACAAACTTTGTCAATTCGCATTGTATTGTTAATATGTATTTATTACCCAAATTATCGACCTCCAACGGCCCCACAATATCTAAATATAATTTTTCAAAAGAAGTAGATGCTGTAGTGGTTATTACCATTTTCTCTTTATTATTTTTATTACAAAATTTCTGCTTTTGGCAATCTTTACAGCGAGTCACATATTCAGTTATGTCTTTTTGCATATTACTCCAAAAATATTTTTTTCGAATATTCTTAGTCATTTTATTTATGCCTACATGACCACTTGTCGGCAATAAATGATAATCATTTAGTATAACACGTATCAAGTCTTTATTTGTAACATGTTCAACTTGGTTATTAATAATACATAACCGCGGTAATTCTTTATGTTTCATGAAAGTTTGGGTCAAAATTTTAATAAACTTTTTATTAAACCCATTTTTAATCACAACGACTTCTACAATATTATATTTTTTACATAATGCACTCAGTTCTCCTATCGTTGCGTCTCGGCGCGCCTCCGTTAGTAGAGATTCCTGATTTATGTAAATAGTAGAGTCACTAAATAACATATCACCCGTCTGTGAGACGTATCTTTTCTTTTTCCTCAACTTCACGAAGTTTTCATACGAACAAATATCTAACCTTACATCATTTTGTGATTTCTGCATAATATCTACCACTCTTGGTTGCCTATGATCAACAGGGGGCTCAACCCTGCTACTTCCAGAGGTAGCGGGTTCATTATTTTGCTCCATGGTTCTTTTCATTGAACGGGTTACTACCCCCAAAAAATTTGAATTTAGATTTTTTAACTCGTCTGATGTTATAATGACTCTCGATAAGGCATCTGCCGTTACATTTTCGGAACCTTTTATGTATTCAATATCGAAATCATATTCTTCTAAACAAAGTCTAAACTTAGTTAAACGGCTACTAGGATCTTTTATGCTAAATAAATGAACCAATGGTCTATGATCTGTTAATACTTTAAATTTTCGTCCGTATAAATATGGTCGAAAATGTTTTATAGCCCACACTACCCCTAATAACTCTTTATGAATGGTTGGGTAGTTTATTTCTGAACTGTTTAATTGTCTGCTTGCATAAGCTACGGGCTTATTATTTCCATTTGATAATACAGCCCCCAAGGCTACCCCTGACGCATCGGTTTGCAACCGGAAAACATTATCTTTTCCAAAATCTGGATAATCTAAGACAGGAAATGAACTAAGTGACTTTTTTAAGGTCTGAAATGCCACGTCACATTCTTCCGTCCACTGAAACTCGACATGTTTCTTACAAAGACGGTTTAGTGGGTACACTATTGTGGCAAAGTTTTTTATGAATTTTCTATAAAAGTTCGCAAAAGCCACAAAACGACGAATCTCATTTACATTTTTAGGTACTGGGAACTTTTCCAAGACCTCGATTTTACTGTTGTCTGGCAACACCCCGTTTGGCGTAATAACATGCCCTAAATAATTAATTTCTTTCCTCAAAAATTCGCACTTACAAGGGTTTAGTTTTAAATTAACTGACCTAAACCTCTCAAATACACTCATTAAATTTGTATTATGCTGCGATAGGCTTTTCCCGAAAACTATTACGTCATCAAGATATAGAAAACATATCTCGTGATTTAAACCCGATAGAGCCATAGACATAAGTTTAGAAAATACGCTAGGACTCGTTTTGAGACCCATAGGTAATCTTTTCAGTTGATATTGCTTATCAGCTGTAAAAGAAGTGAATTTCCTACATTCTGGTGATAACCCTAGCTGGTAATAACTAGAACTGAGGTCTAAATGAGAATAGTATAAGCATCCCGAAAGTGAGTCAATAATTTCTTGTATATTTGGTAACGGGAACTTTTCGTCTACTATTTTTTTATTTAAAAGTCTATAATCTATTACGATTCTCCACTTTTTTTCACCGCTACTGTCAGCTTTTTTCGGAAGTAATAATAATGGAGAAGACCATTCGCTGGTACACTCTTCGATAATATCTTCTTCTAACAATTTACCTACCTGTTTTATTAACTCAGCCTTCTGAGCGTGCGGTATTCTATACGGTTTGACATAAACAGGAGACGCGTCATTTTGCAGTTTAATGTTGTACTCGTATAAGTTTGTAACGGATAGCTTATCACCCGGCATATGAAAGATATCTGCATATTTTGCACATATTTTCTCAATAGACCGTCTCTCTTCATCACCAAGATATGTTTTTAATTTAAGAAAATCGAATAGTTGTTTAACCCTCTCGACAGATTTTCCGTTTTCCGTATCAAAAGAGCATACGAAATAATCCGAGTATTTTCTAATTTTCGGGCTAAAGTTATTTAATTTTACATCTTCTTCCCGTGTGTTTAAAAATCGCACCGGAATCTTTTTCCCGTCTCCTACTACCACGGCGCCTGCTACAAATACGCCTGCAATAACTTCCTCCGCTAAAATGACACATTCGCCCTTTATCTCTGACGAAACATATTTTACGACCTCACATCTCCCTGGAATAGTCGTTATTATGTTTTTACCTAAGCCTAATTCTAGACTTATCTTATCCTGTAATGTAACCAGCTTATTTTCATAGTTAATTTTACAACTATATTTTAATAAAAAATCTTCTCCTAAAATTCCATCATTTTTACAGTGGAAGTTACTAAACACATAAAACTTATGCCTAAAATTATAATTGTTAACACATAAGTCTAGATAAACATAACCTATTGATACTAAATCCCCACATACTCCTTTAATCTTAATTTCATCCCTTACTAGCTTTGCGTCGCGGGACACGCTACGGAGTTTATTTAACCAATCTAACTTTAAAATTGAAATGCTTGCTCCTGTGTCTACTAATAGAGAAATTTGAGTTTGACTACAAGTAAAACAAACGTAATTACCACTACCATAACTACAAATATCTACCTCAGCGCTATTCAGAACGAAAAAAATCATCGCTATGATGTTCGTTCTGACGTATACTCTGACGTTCACTTTCGTTCTCGTCATTAGACTGTTCTGCTGAGTCAACTAAGAAATGTACATTCCTACGTTTATTATGAGGTGACGTAAACCTGGTGTTGCGCTGACCCTGAAACCTATTCGAGTTATAGTAGGCACGACCCCGACCTTGCTGACTCGTCGCGTTGTTGTTACGTGACTTATTATATTGTTGATGATAGTTTTTATTTATCTTTTCAAATCGCTGGTTCGAAACATAGTTAACATAATTGTTTATTGGTGGTTCCACTACCGAGTCTTCTTGTTCTAAGGCTATAGTTATTGCCTGCCTAACTGTGCTTACGGACCTAGACGTAACTATAATGCTTGTACGAGCATTGTTTAGGCCGTCAGCGAAACGCTTGATAGCCATTTTTTCATTAATCGGCTTTAATAAATTATATGCCGACTCGTCTCCATTAGCCTGTGCTGTACTTAAATCGTTGGACATTTTTTCGATTTCACTACCAAACACTTCTATGGTCTTGTTTCCTTGCCTACATCGGTAGCATTCGGTCTAAAATGGCTGTGTATGATTTAATCGGAATTAAAACATTTTTTATATCTTTTATTAGGTCTGCCACAGACACATAAGACTTATTAATTTTTGTTTTAGCACTGCTAGAAAGACGGGTTTTTAAAACAAAATTGATTAACAGAGGCTGGTCCTCGTTTCTAAGGGTACTACTATAATACTCTATTCCGTCTATTAGTTGGTTAATTTGCGTTTCGTCGCAATCTACTACTGGGAGGAGCGTGAGCGCGACTTTTAGATCGAACGTGGCCATGGTTGTGATCGTTTCTGAATGATGCGGGTTAACGAGTGACTCGATTTCCTCAAAATTACATAAAAACTTTGACGATATTGCTTTTGTTATTTGTAATTCTACAGCATCTATCCCTTTTTTACATAAGTCTGCAGATATTTGTTCAAAAATATTTTTAATTTCCTTTGCTCTTAAAAACTTATTCTGCCCCTGAGCGGAATAACGTTTGTCTTTACTTAATTTAATAATAGAGTCTCTAATAGCCTTAAGCTCACTCAAGAGTTCTGACAGGTTTGCCATGAACACACTTTAGAAAAAAAAATCACTCACACACACACATAGATTCTTGGTAGCATAGTTATATTAATTCGTGCTGGCTTACACGTTCTGTGCTGGTCCAATTGCCCGTCGAACCGCTCTGCGTTCTACCTCTTCTAATAGTCGTGCGTTGAAGTAACGTAGCAGCCTAAGTACTATATAGCCCGCTAGTACAACGACGATGGTCAGTAAAAAGATCTCTGAAAGTTGCATCCCAACGGCCAAGGGAGTTGATGCTGCCGCCGATTGAGTTGGTGATTGACTGACAATAATATTGTCTTTAGATTGTGGGTTTCCCATAGTTAAACAATTTTGGCTTACAGTTTTTCTTCTTATTTCCTTCGTCCTTCTTGTAGGCCCGTGTAGCACTATTTTCCTGATATTTTGTAGACTTCAACTAGCGATTTCGCGGCGCGGACTTGTGACGTCCTGTCACGGTCGCCATGTAATGGCGTTGGGACGGAGACCCGAAATGAAACAATCTCTTGCGTTGAATCAATTCTCTTTTATCCTCTAGTGTATCATCTTAAATACTAATTAACATCACATCTATACGTGACTAGAGGAAGGACGCCTTGTCAATCAGGAAGACCTTAATTATCACGTACTATTGAGTACGTGCTGATAGTGTAATTCACTATATCACAATGGCCATGCGTACTCCAGGTGTAATCCAAGGCGCAGGAGGCCGACGTAGCTTGACGAGCTTTTTAGGTGCATGCTTATCAAACAGATTCTGGACTGAACTGTTGAAGTACGCAACCATGTTGTCGACAGAATCAGCCTTAATAACAGGTGTCCAGTCCAAAGCGCATGCGTCACTGTTAAGTTTATCCACATCCAGTCTAGCTAAATTACGCATTTTTAAAATAAGGGGTTAGGGTTTAGGAGGCTTAGCCTTATAAGCTACAAAAATGAGGTCATGCCTGGAGAAGCCAGGAGCAGGAAATTGGCCATGTTTGACGACATGGGAAGATGAAGAAATGAGAATGTGACCGATCCAAGAGTCAGAAGTCGTTAAATTATGGTGAGTTGGATCGAGTGGAAGAATATGAAAGTTTGCTGACTCAATTATGGATCGATACTTGCGCGACTGTACAGAAACCTTTAAAAGGTCGGTGTAGAAATCACCCATAATAATGTGGTGCGAATAGTCAGTAGCGAAAGAGTTAAGAAGAGAATCGAAATCAGGGTGAAATTCAACGGAAGGGGGGCAATAAACGACTCCCAGGACAACCTTCATACCTTTTACATCGATCTCAAGGAAGAGATATTCCATGCAGCCGTGGCGGGAGGCAGAGGAGGCTAAAAGCTTGTGAGAAAAGGTGTGAGATAAGTAGATAGCCACCCCACCGCCACCCTTGCCAATGCGATCATTGCGGATGAGATTGAAGCCTGGGAGGTTTTAAGTTATGGAGTTTAGACACGGCTTAAGCCAGCTTTCTGACACTAGGACGGCATGAACCGTATCCGAAGAGAAGGAATGATGGAGATCAGTGAAGTGTTGTGGAATGCTCTGAGCGTTTATGTGACAGATGTTGGGAGTCTCATGGCAACAACCAAGTTCACGTGAGAGAAGATTGCTTATGTCACATGAGTCATCAATGGCATCATCAAAAGAATGAAACGAAGAATCACTATCACTGGCTGAAACGAAGTCATCAGAATCTGACATTTAAAATATATAATAAGAAATAAGATATGAATATATAAAATAATTTTAAATACAGCGTGTATCAAGCGGGGCCAGCCTTAATTCAGGGTTTCAAATTAACCCTAGTATAGACCCTTTCTTTATATACCCTAGTAAGATAAGCTCAATTTAATTTGTTTTTGCATTTACAAACAAAGTTAATCTGTCGTTAATTTAAAATCAAAACAAGCTAAAGCCATCACTAGCAGGGTCATGAACTCTGTATGATATACTGCCTACAGTGCAACTCCTGTTTATAAAACTGCGTGCCCTAGTCAGCCATGCCTGCGCCCCCTACCAGGCGCACAGTTTTACAAACAAGAGGATTTACTGTGACGGCGGCGGGCTGCGAAAATCAAAAACCTTTGACCATGGCGGCACATTTGACACAAACAACCCACCTGGGTTGTTTGTCGGCAGTCGCTTGTCGGCATTTTTTGTTGGATTTGTTAAACAATGAAAGATAAGTAGGCAGCTATTTTACTTTCGTGATTTAATAATTTGTATTAAGTAGGTACCTACCTACCTAAGTAATTATTATCAAAGTAATAAAAATATTTTCATTTTACAGTCACATTGTTTCGACTCTAAAGTAGATAGGTACGCTTACCTACGAGTAGGTAGGTACCTACATAGGTCTTAGATTAAAATGACTTATTTTTGAAATAACTCAATACAACTAAAGCGAAGCACTTTGAGGTGTAGTCACAGAATAGATAATCGTACTACTCTTAAGCTGGCCACTGACGATCAGTTTTGCGCGTCAGTCCTGGCGTGAGGCTGATTTCACAGTCACGCGTTTGATCAGCGCCGGCCACGTAGTTGCGTTGCATAGTCATCACGCAGTTCAAACGCGCAACTACTATGTAGTGTAGCGCGCGCGTGTGGCCGGCGATGATCAAACGCGTGACTGTGAAATCAGCCTAAAACTGTAGCGTCACTCCAAATGGTTTTACGCCAACAAGATTTCCCCACTCACAGGCGTCACTCTGGCTCATCAGTTCTTGACCGGCCGGTACAATCAATTTTGAACTTTATTGTTAGGTTCTAAGGATCAATATTCATTTGAGAAATTCACTCACTCAGTCAGTCGATAAAAAAATTGTCAAGCTAAAAACTGTTTAAAACATTAAAAATAACAAAGTTATTGTTACATGGTAAACAAAACAAATATTGTTACAATTCACTCGGAAATTTAAAAAATGCTAACGGATTACACCACGTATTATTTTACTCGTATTTCGATGTATTTCTTACAACTTATTACCTACTGATCATTAGTCAGAATAATAATTTTCTAATAAACAACAGTACCTACTTACATTAGATAAATCTGATAAAAACAGCACACAAAGATTCACTTCTTGCCGCTTGGGGCTTGAGAGGTAAAGCGAAGCACGTGTAGTCCACTGCACTTCACAATAAACAGTTTACAAAAGTGGCTCCAACACAGTCTTCTCAAAACCCGGGTCCCGCATATTTGGCTGGACCTCCGGACTCGTCCCACGAAAGGATCCAGTCTGCTGGAGACGCAAAACCATTCGTCGAAAGCAATCCGCCGATGGCAAGCGTCGCTGCTCAGCTTCTGGTCTGCCCTCGATGAATCTCTCGCGGTACAGTTCACGAGCACCACGGAGACTGCCATTAGCTGCTCCGACACAAAAAATAATTTCGTAATACTCCTGATTACTTAGAAATGCCATATTAATTTAATAGAAAGTCGAATTGAAACCAAACAGCAAAAAAATAACTAAAAGTAGGTATGCACTCTGCAAGCTTTCACAAACAACTGCGAAAAAATTGTAGGCAAACATGCAAACAAACCTACCGTACCGTTGGGCGTTGCTATGGTGGGGTGTGCCGCCTACTCCTGGTACTTAGAATTCGGAAAATGTAGTTCGCCTGCTTCCACAACGGCACGTAAATGCGCGCACTGTCAACTGCGGTCTCATGCGACCGCTTGGGGTTCTAGAAGTTAATACCGCCCATAACCCTAGTAGTTTTTAGGGTTCGAAATTTAGACTACAGTTACGAAAACTAGCAATATTTTTAAATTAGTTAAGTTATTCATCAATTCATCAAATCAACACAAAATACTACCAAAGTGTAAACTGGCTTAAGTGCTGCGTATTATTTTTAGGTTTGTTGCCATTAATTTGGTCAATTAGTGATAAAATCTTCCATCACACGTAAGTTTTATTTAGTACATGTCACAGATGTTTAAAATGTTATTCTTATTAACATTATTGTGGTAAACAAAAACGAATGTGTTAAGTATTGAAACTTTGTGTTATACAACCTCGTTAAACTTAGTTAGTTAGTAAAGTTTAACTATGTTGTATCACACTAGTTAGGATTTCAGGAATGCTTACATTTATAGCGGGTCAACCAAAGCGGTTAGAAAAATAAAATGAGCTACAGAACCCATTAAGAAGAAAGACGCACGCGCACGCTTTCTTGTGACTCCGCCCATACCAGGAGTGAATCCTAGTACCAATACCGCCAATAAGTTGTAGGTGACTTGTTATTATTTATGTATATTACCTTATTTAACACAGTAAATTTAAATTCATGTTAGTCTATATACATATTTATTCATACTGTATTCATAAATCCACATACAACATACATTCATCATTCACGCGCCACACATACAAACTTAATATACTCGTAATATTTAACACAAATATTCATCGCAAGCATCGCCGCGGTATCGGCTAACATACGCGGAACAATAGACCGGCCCCGCAGGAGCGCATAACGAGTCCGATCGCTCGCCAGTGCGCAACCACACCTTCCACGCGAAACCCGTGTCGCTCGCGCATCTGCGCCGCTTGCTTACGCCTTCAGCTTTTCCGTAATTTAATAATTGTAAATCCAAATTTCTTTCGCTGTATCATCTGTGCTTTAGCTATCCTTCTTATAAGACTATTAAGTAGCTTATATCTTGTGCTTGTGTGTACACCTGTGTAATCGTGGCAATACAAACCAGTGTGAACTATTTAGCTGTTTCATTGCTCCCGCACATAGACTATACACCTAGACAGCTACCTATAACTGGTGACCCCGGACTGTGCACGCTACGTTATGAGCAGTGAAAGTGATACGGCGGATTCGCAAGTCAACGTAAACACAGGGCGTCGACGACAAGATAAGATGGCGGAAGGCGTCGAAACGGGCGACTCAAAAATTATCGCACCACCGCCGATGTCGATGCCTATTAAAATCCCACCATTTTGGCCAGAAAAACCAGCCATTTGGTTTGCCCAAGTGGAAGGCCAGTTCGCAATTTCACGAATACATGATCAGGCGACTAGATTTTATGTGATTTTGGGTAATCTTGACCGGCAGCACGCGGCAGAGGTGGAAGATATACTAACAGGTCCACCTGATTACGAAAAATTAAAATCTGAGCTCATAAAGCGCCTGTCAGTGTCGAGAGAAAATAAGGTTAAACAGTTGCTTATGCACGAGGAGCTAGGCAACCGCAAACCGTCCCAGTTTTTACGGCACTTACAGCACTTGGCGGGCCCAAAGGTTCCAGAAGATTTTTTAAAGACGATTTGGACCAGCCGCTTACCCGCTAGTATGCAGCCCATCATTGCGTCACAGACCACACTCTCGGTGAGCGCGCTTGCAGACCTCGCCGATCGAGTCCATGACATTGCGCCCCAGGTACATCAGGTTTCTGTTGCTGCTACATCTTCACCAATAGACGAACTGACACGTCAAGTGGCTCAACTGACCAAGCAAGTGAGTGCCCTTACTAGCCAAGTGAATAGTAGATCGCGACCACATTACCGGCAATACAGACAACAACGCAGCCGATCTTCTTCACGTCGATCAGAGTCTGTCTCTAAGAAGTTCCCAACCTGTTGGTACCACCACAAATTTGGTACCCAAGCCAAGAGATGTCAGAAACCCTGTGATTTCAAGATGGGAAACGCGACAGGCAATCAGTGATGGCGACCAATGATTGCCGAAGTTCGTCTGGTCGCTTATTCATCACGGACCCTGACTCGAAGGTGCAGTTCTTAGTGGACACGGGAAGTGACATTTGTGTTTACCCTAAATCCGCAATTCGCGAGTGCCGTAATAAAACCACGTACCAATTAAGTGCCGCTAATGGTTCAATCATTGACACGTACGGTTTTATTGAACTTAAATTAAATTTAGGTTTACGTCGCGATTTTCCGTGGCGGTTTGTCATAGCTGACGTCACGAAAGCCATAATCGGTGTAGATTTTCTTTCGCATTACCGCCTAATTGTTGATATTCGCAACCGTAAACTTGTGGACGGTCTAACAAATATTAGTACGGTAGCCACTATAGCAAAAAAATCTGTTTGTCTGTTAGTTTCAAGTGTGAAAGTGCAAGCTGGTGGCAATAGTAAGTACCATGCAATTTTAGCTGAATTTCCGGAAATAACTCGTCCAGCCGGCAAACCAGTTGCAATCAAACATCACACACAACACTATATTCGTACTACTCCAGGCCCTCCAGTGTCGTGCTCTCCGCGACGCCTTGCACCAGATAAACTTCAAATTGCCAAAAAAGAGTTTGAAGCAATGCTCTCTTCTGGTACTGCTAGACCTTCTGACAGTCCTTGGGCGTCTCCCCTGCATCTTGTTTCAAAGAAAGACAATGGATGGCACCCCTGTGGTGATTATAGGTTGCTAAATTCTCGAACAATCCCCGACAAGTATCCCATTCGCCACATACAGGATTTCTCACACCACCTGTCAGGTTGTACGATATTTTCAACAATTGACATGGTTAAAGCGAACAATCAGATCCCTATTGCTAAAGAGGATATAGCGAAAACAGCGATCACTACGCCCTTCGGATTATATGAATTTTCATGTATGACATTTGGTTTACGAAATGCAAGTCAAACATTTCAAAGATTCGTCGATGAAATGACTCGCGGGCTTGATTTCTGCTACCCCTACTTAGACGACTTTCTGCTGTTTTCAAGGACTCCAGCTGACCATGAAAACCACTTACGTCAACTCTTCACCCGTATGAGAGATTACGGAGTTCTGATAAATACTGCGAAGTGTGTCTTCGGCGTCCCAGAGGTGACATTTTTAGGTTACCACATCTCAGAGCATGGGACTAAACCGCTGCCTAGCAAGGTTCAAGCCATCTCTGATTTTCCCACTCCTAAAACCACCCGTGAACTTAGGCGATTTCTAAAAAAGCTGTTAAATTTCAAGCACCCCTTAATGCCCTTTTAGTAGGAAAACTCAAGCCTAACGACCCGATTAACTTGAACGGTGATACTCTGCAAGCATTTAAAGACTGCAAAGATAGCCTCTCTCAAGCAGCTCTTCTAGCTCATCCCGATTCCCAAGCTAAATTAGGCCTCGTCACTGACGCTTCCGATTCAGCGATTGGTGCGGTCTTACAACAATTTAAGGATGATGGTTGGCAACCTTTAGCATTTTTCACGAGAAAACTTAGTCCTTCTCAAGTCAAATACTCACCTTATGACAGAGAACTTTTCGCTATCTATGAGAGTATCAAGTATTTCCGTCACATGCTAGAGGCTGCCAATTTCACCATTTATACTGACCACAGACCACTTTGTTATGCATTCCACGAGCGGAAACATAACTGTTCTCCACGTCAGTTTAGGCATTTAGATCTCATATCGCAATTCACGACTGATATCAGACATATTTCTGGTAAGGACAACGTTGTCGCCGACACTCTATCCAGAATAGAAGAACTTCAGGCGCCGGTTGATCTCGATGTCTTAGCACAGTCACAGTCTACAGACCCTGAGCTTGCGGAATATCTCACAACTGACAGCTCTCTCCGTCTTGCTAAAATGACTATACCTGGTAGTCGTACTGCATTGTACTGCGACGTCAGTACAGCGACTCCCAGGCCATTCATCATAAAAAGTTTGCGGAGGCATGTTTTTGACTGCCTTCATTCTCTGAGCCATCCCGGATCCAATGCTACAGCCAAGCTTGTTGCACAGCGTTTCGTCTGGCCCCGTATGCGTAAGGAATGTCGTGAATGGTCTAGGGCGTGTTTAACTTGTCAGCGTGTGAAGGTGAATCGACACGCACATTCACCATTAGGTACTCTCGATTTACCTTCAGAGCGTTTTAAATACGTTCACATAGACCTGATCGGAGCACTTCCCCCAGCTGGTAACTATCGGTACTGTCTGACAGCCGTCGATCGTTTTACACGATGGCCGGAAGTTGTCCCTCTTACCGATATTACAGCAGAAACGGTGGCCAAAGCGTTCGTTGCATGTTGGGTATCCCGCTTCGGTTGTCCTACCGACATCGTCACCGATCGTGGTAGACAATTTGAGTCGGCACTCTTCCAGCAGCTTTCCAAATCAATCGGATTCCAACACCGGAAGACCACAGCTTACCATCCGCAGTGCAATGGCTTGGTCGAGCGATTCCACAGACAGCTCAAGGCAGCAATCACGTGTCATGCTGATTCTAATTGGACTGAGTCATTACCACTCGTACTTCTCGGTATAAGGAGCGCTTATAAAGAGGACCTCCATGCCTCATCAGCTGAGCTGATGTATGGAGAGCCACTTCGCCTCCCTGGTGAATTCTTCGGACATGATGTCCCATGCTACACCACCGACATGTCTGACTTCTCAGCTCGCATGAAATCCTTTGCTTCGAAAATCCAACCAGTCCCAACCCAACACCACTCTCATAAAAAGCCTTTCGTGTACAAAGACCTCGCCACATGTAGTCACGTGTTCCTTAGAGAAGACATTCTTCGTGGGGCACTTCAACCCGCTTACACTGGGCCACACGAAGTTCTAAAGAGAGGAGCAAAATTTTTTAATATCAATTTTAAAAACAAAGACATCACAGTATCTGTGGACCGCCTTAAGCCAGCTCACATACTAAATGATGCCACATCTTTTTCTCAAAGTCCTCATCCACAGCTTTCCCCATCCTCAGAAGAATCTGAACCACCGTTATTATCTTCTGATAACAAACAGACTCGTCCCGGACGTCGTCATGTTTGTTTCCCTGATTATTATCGTCCGTAGACACGGCCTCTGGAGGGGAGTGTTGTAGGTGACTTGTTATTATTTATGTATATTACCTTATTTAACACAGTAAATTTAAATTCATGTTAGTCTATATACATATTTATTCATACTGTATTCATAAATCCACATACAACATACATTCATCATTCACGCGCCACACATACAAACTTAATATACTCGTAATATTTAACACAAATATTCATCGCAAGCATCGCCGCGGTATCGGCTAACATACGCGGAACAATAGACCGGCCCCGCAGGAGCGCATAACGAGTCCGATCGCTCGCCAGTGCGCAACCACACCTTCCACGCGAAACCCGTGTCGCTCGCGCATCTGCGCCGCTTGCTTACGCCTTCAGCTTTTCCGTAATTTAATAATTGTAAATCCAAATTTCTTTCGCTGTATCATCTGTGCTTTAGCTATCCTTCTTATAAGACTATTAAGTAGCTTATATCTTGTGCTTGTGTGTACACCTGTGTAATCGTGGCAATACAAACCAGTGTGAACTATTTAGCTGTTTCATTGCTCCCGCACATAGACTATACACCTAGACAGCTACCTATAAAGTTAATACCGCCCATACTTTTTAGGGCTCGTAAATTAGACTTTGAGTTACGAAAACTAGCAATATTTTTAAATTAGTTAAGTCATTTTTTATCACTGTTCAAATTATTAACACTATTATTTTCTGTTTTTTAGAGCCGACATAAAAGTTACAATGAAAACTCACATGGTGACAGATTTTTTTGTAGATTAATGTTTTATATTTTAGCGTTTTATTAACGCTTAAATATACTTAAGTAAAATTTTAAACACTGAAAAAAGACGACAACCTCAGGCGGGAATCGAACCACGCACCTTCCGCATTCCGGGCGGCTGCCTTAACCACTTGGCTACCGAGGTCTGGCTTTCAACCGTCGAAATTTGTCAGTGCTTGATGCTTATGTTTTTAGTCAACATTGCTTCATCAAGTCTTAGAAGTTTTCACCTCTGAGATCCGAAAGAAATATTTTTACAAATATTTGAACATTCGGTTAAGATGAAGCTGCGTTAGTAGATTAATGTTTTATATTTTAGCGTTTTATTAACGCTTAAATATACTTAAGTAAAATTTTAAACACTGAAAAAAGACGACAACCTCAGGCGGGAATCGAACCACGCACCTTCCGCATTCCGGGCGGCTGCCTTAACCACTTGGCTACCGAGGTCTGGCTTTCAACCGTCGAAATTTGTCAGTGCTTGATGCTTATGTTTTTAGTCAACATTGCTTCATCAAGTCTTAGAAGTTTTCACCTCTGAGATCCGAAAGAAATATTTTTACAAATATTTGAACATTCGGTTAAGATGAAGCTGCGTTAATAGATTAATGTTTTATATTTTAGCGTTTTATTAACGCTTAAATATACTTAAGTAAAATTTTAAACACTGAAAAAAGACGACAAACTCAGGCGGGAATCGAACCACGCACCTTCCGCATTCCGGGCGGCTGCCTTAACCACTTGGCTACCGAGGTCTGGCTTTCAACCGTCGAAATTTGTCAGTGCTTGATGCTTATGTTTTTAGTCAACATTGCTTCATCAAGTCTTAGAAGTTTTCACCTCTGAGATCCGAAAGAAATATTTTTACAAATATTTGAACATTCGGTTAAGATGAAGCTGCGTTAATAGATTAATGTTTTATATTTTAGCGTTTTATTAACGCTTAAATATACTTAAGTAAAATTTTAAACACTGAAAAAAGACGACAACCTCAGGCGGGAATCGAACCACGCACCTTCCGCATTCCGGGCGGCTGCCTTAACCACTTGGCTACCGAGGTCTGGCTTTCAACCGTCGAAATTTGTCAGTGCTTGATGCTTATGTTTTTAGTCAACATTGCTTCATCAAGTCTTAGAAGTTTTCACCTCTGAGATCCGAAAGAAATATTTTTACAAATATTTGAACATTCGGTTAAGATGAAGCTGCGTTAATAGATTAATGTTTTATATTTTAGCGTTTTATTAACGCTTAAATATACTTAAGTAAAATTTTAAACACTGAAAAAAAGACGACAACCTCAGGCGGGAATCGAACCACGCACCTTCCGCATTCCGGGCGGCTGCCTTAACCACTTGGCTACCGAGGTCTGGCTTTCAACCGTCGAAATTTGTCAGTGCTTGATGCTTATGTTTTTAGTCAACATTGCTTCATCAAGTCTTAGAAGTTTTCACCTCTGAGATCCGAAAGAAATATTTTTACAAATATTTGAACATTCGGTTAAGATGAAGCTGCGTTAATAGATTAATGTTTTATATTTTAGCGTTTTATTAACGCTTAAATATACTTAAGTAAAATTTTAAACACTGAAAAAAGACGACAACCTCAGGCGGGAATCGAACCACGCACCTTCCGCATTCCGGGCGGCTGCCTTAACCACTTGGCTACCGAGGTCTGGCTTTCAACCGTCGAAATTTGTCAGTGCTTGATGCTTATGTTTTTAGTCAACATTGCTTCATCAAGTCTTAGAATCTCAGAGGTGAAAACTTTTTCAGTGTTTAAAATTTTACTTAAGTATATTTAAGCGTTAATAAAACGCTAAAATATAAAACATTAATCTATTAACGCAGCTTCATCTTAACCGAATGTTCAAATATTTGTAAAAATATTTCTTTCGGATCTCAGAGGTGAAAACTTCTAAGACTTGATGAAGCAATGTTGACTAAAAACATAAGCATCAAGCACTGACAAATTTCGACGGTTGAAAGCCAGACCTCGGTAGCCAAGTGGTTAAGGCAGCCGCCCGGAATGCGGAAGGTGCGTGGTTCGATTCCCGCCTGAGGTTGTCGTCTTTTTTCAGTGTTTAAAATTTTACTTAAGTATATTTAAGCGTTAATAAAACGCTAAAATATAAAACATTAATCTATTAACGCAGCTTCATCTTAACCGAATGTTCAAATATTTGTAAAAATATTTCTTTCGGATCTCAGAGGTGAAAACTTCTAAGACTTGATGAAGCAATGTTGACTAAAAACATAAGCATCAAGCACTGACAAATTTCGACGGTTGAAAGCCAGACCTCGGTAGCCAAGTGGTTAAGGCAGCCGCCCGGAATGCGGAAGGTGCGTGGTTCGATTCCCGCCTGAGGTTGTCGTCTTTTTTCAGTGTTTAAAATTTTACTTAAGATTTTTTTGTTTTGTTATTTTTAAGTACTGCGTGGGTGAGTTTAGTACAGTGCTGAATGAAACCCGTATTCACAAACATTTACTTGTCTTAGCCTCAGAACAATACTGCTTTAGTTATTGTACAGCAGTGCGATTCTCTAAGTTAAAGCCTTGGTAGTAGCGGCTGCCGCAGCGCTGAGAATTGACTTTGCCTCTTTCATATTCATAGAATTGGAAAGAGACAGCAATCACAGCGTCTATGTGTCGCTTAGAAAATCACGGTCTAAGCAAAGTAGAAATGCTATGCGAAGTAAGACATTTCTCAGTGCGTTTCGTATGACCCTGACCTGGTGATAGGAACACAGAATAATTGACTAAATGAACGTCTTAATTTTCTTTTCTAACTAATAAAAGTAGGTAGTCGTAACTTATGTTCTTAGTGAAAAAAATAACAAGACAGAACCCTTTAAACTTTATCAAAAATAAATAGTCGAAAGCGGTTGGAGTCAGCACAATAGGCACAAAAATACTAGGCTCTCAGCAGAGGCAAAGGAGGAAGAAACACTAGACAGAGTTCATTACTCCAATCAGCTGATTGATAGTGTTGTCATAATGTCGATAAACTCGTATTATTTTTAAAAGTATGTACTTCCACAATGCCCGAGATATCAAGAAATGTTTTTATGTGTACCAGCTCACTAAAAGTAAGTGATTAGGTACGTGAAGTATGGCTGGCCCTGCTTGATACAAGCTGTATAAGTAATATAATAAAATTAGCACTAAAATACTAAAAGTACGAATAAATTAAAACAAATAAAAATTAAGAACTAGATGAAAATTCTCTGGACTCCACACATCCTACTAGTAAACCGTTAAAGACAAGTGGAAAAGCACTAATTAAAATAAACTTCAGACGAGTACAGGAGACATGGAAGATTTTAAACAAACAAAACCAATTGAATAAGGCAAAGGCCTAAACACTAAAACTAATCTAAATAAAAAAATATTTATAAGGCAGTATGAACATAAACCTTTGCCTGAAAAAGTTACGACAGTTAAATAAGTACAATGGGCGATTTTCTGACAGCCCAAATTAAAAAGTAAAAATTAGTTCAAAAACTCCCCATAGATGTCGTTTTATAAAAGCCGGCCAACAGCCGTACCTACCTAAGGACTGTAATAAATTCTACACTTTTACTTGTCTACCAAAAGAATAAAAAAATAGTAAGTCCTTACCTATTTATATTCAGGACATCCAGAACCTATTTCTATTTTGGAATAGAATAAATATTACGCAGCCATACACGTGCTCTTCATGAACCCGCCTTTTACCATGCGCCATACTAATCTATGCTAAGCGCCATCTATGAAGTCATTTACGAACCAATTTCTTTTTTTTTATGATCTCGGAAAATCGCCCATTAGTTGTCACTCGGTTTTCTTGGCGGGAAAGTGAGGCGTCATGTCTGCAGTTTGCATGAGTGTTGGCAAATGAAACAAAACTGTGCAACATCACTTTTCAAATTCTCTCAAGAAGTCCGCGTGAGATCTTAGTAAAGCCCCACATCTTTACTGAGGACTCAAGGGGTTTGGGGGAATATCATTTATCATTCATCATCTTAACACTCATTATCATCTAGGGAAAAATATAAATAAAAAAACTAATGACTAGGCAGTATGGTCTCTGATCTTAGCCTGTTCCTTCACGGAACAAATATATTTAAAAAAAAAATAGTTGTCACTCACTGTCACTTTACTGTCAACTGTCAATTGAAATGTCAACTGTCAAGAGAAAATAAAAACAAGAAAAAAAACCATGAAAAACCTTACAGTAAAATAAATAATAAAGGTTATCTGTAAAAATTAAAATAATCACTGACCGTCTAAAATTATTGTGCAAAGTGCACAGTGAAGATAGACACACAGCAATGCAATCGGTCGACACAATGGAAGAAAATAGGAGAAGCATGAAAGTACCTATACATTGTCTTACTTGGCATTCTTATTTAAGCGTTTCGACCTTGTTTGCACCGACCTAGTTTACTGCGATGGGTCCACATTCAATCCAGCAGCTGCAGACGGCCTCGGAAACTTAGTTGTAATCTTGCCCAACTCTTCAACCGAAACAATGCGCACTCTGTGTACTCGCCACGGGCGAGACGTATTGTTATAAGTGTATTAAGATACGCCTAGCGCCATCTAGCGTTGTATCGCGAAGTTGGCGCGCGGCAGGTGAAACCGGACGCGCGCCCGCGGCAGTCTGTCTGCTAGCTACCGCGAGACGCCCAAAGATATACGTGCCCTGATATTGCCGTAGACTGCTTATATATAGTTACTCTGTGACCTTATTGATAGTGACCCTGGGATGATAGTGCCTGTGATCAGGTGAAGTGACTTTGTGCTGTGCCGTGACCATCACATCGCCTTTAATCGCCGCCCGTCAGCTCGTGTCCCGGTGCCAGCGACCTCGTAAAGCCTGCTCCCGGTAAGCTTCTTTCTACCTCCCGCCTAACCACGTCGTATGTTAGTGCCTCTCGCACCAACATAAATGGTCATTCGAACCGGTAATATTAAAAACCGGCGAACTTCCCGTAACCAGTAAACTGTTTACCATTTCACCATAACTTGGTTTCACGTTCCATCAGCTCATTCAATTACAGTCCGCTAAAAATAATTATTTCCGCCCATAATCTAATTCGTGCCATCATTTCTAAATTCATTTGTTCACGTAGCTTTACCCTGCCCCAATAAAAATTTCGTCGGGTAGTCGTAAATCATTTGTGTGAGGATTGCGACTGCGCAACATACAAAATTATTTTAACGCAATTATTTCTGCACGTTGTTTTAATGTTGATTTCGTGTATGCATCCGATTGTCTGATCACAGATCTATGGTGTCATACAATGTTGTTGTGATTTGAGCGAACTTGTGTACATATACGATGGTTGCCTAATGATACTTTGTTCGGTAAATTAGTAGTTAAATTATTACGTTACGTTTGCGTTACGTTGAACTGCACATATAATTCTTGTTACGTATAACACATTCGCATTTAGTTAATAAATGCTGTATTTGTATGGTGACTGGTATTATGACGAGAGATGGTATTGTTATTTTTCCCGTTTTATTTTTTAATGAATTTTTTATGTTCTTGTCGTGTTAAATCGGCTCAGATCTCGTGCATGCTCACCACGCGTGCCAAGTAGCGTGCTTTATTGTTTCGCTCGTGTTAATTTTATAAAAATTTTTTGTTGTTAATTTTTGCCTTTGCAATCGGCTCATTCTTTGTGCGTGCTCACCACATGAGCTTAGTGTGTTTCATTTAGTTTCATTAGTTTTTTTTTTATATTGCTTACGGCTATTTGCGTGCGTCGCCTTCGCTTCTACACACGTTTGCCCACTTGTGGGACACAGACAGAGTGTCCCAATTTTTTTTTATTAAGTTTTTATTATTTGTTTATATATTTATTTATTTTTTGCGACCGGCTCGTTCTTCGCGCTAGTTTCCGCTACAGGTCTGCCCGACTGTGAGCGCCTTGCCCAATAGTGGGCTACGGATGACGTGATTTTTTTGTTGTTTTGTTTGTTTTATTGTTATATTACGTATATTACGTACGCGCGTTCAATAGACACAGACAAACACATACACATGCGTTTGCCCACCCGTGGGCCATATACAAGGCGTCCCAACTTAGTTTTGCTTTCTTTATTGTTGCGTTAATTTTAGCCCATTTACCTTAGTAAACAAATACGTCCAGCCCAACTATAGAATATATACAGGATGTTGTTCTTTTTACTGCCTTTAAATTTGTTTATTTTATTTTATTTTTTATTATTTGTTTGTCTCCTTTCATTCATCGCGATGCCGACCAAGTCACAAGCCGCGATATTTAGGGAGGCCGCCAAAGCTATACACCAGCTCCTAGAGGTGGGATCAAAGATCATTGCTGGCGACACCAAACATTCCATAACGGAATTTAACGTGCGTTTCGCACAGATACAGGGCGTAAAGGACAAGCTGGACTCAGTATACTACAACATTCTCGACGAAGAGAACTTAGACGAGGGGATTGAGAAGACATACACTGAGAAACACACAAAGCCTCCGAGGCATACCTGGGGATACTTGTGGCTAGGGAGGAAATCTTACCCTCTTCCACGTCGTCCCCAACCCATAACGCTCAGCCCAGTCTCGGCGTCAATACGCCTACAGCCGTCCTCCCCAAGATAGCGCTGCCCAGGTTCAGTTCAAAAGTGGAGGACTGGCCCTCCTTTATTGCACTGTTCAGGAGTTTGACTGACGACAATGCGACCTTGTCGGAAGCAGTGAAGCTCCACTATCTCTTCTCAAGTCTCAGCGGTGAGGCATTAAGCATGGTGTCCCACCTAAAGGTCACCAATGAAAATTTTGCCGTGGCCATGGACATCCTTACCAAGCGGTACGAGAACCGCCGGGTTCTCATCGATAGTTTCGTCGACATAATCCTGGGGCTGCCAAGCATCCACACGCGCTCTAACATACGCACACTTTTCCTCACTCCGCTCGTGTCCGCCCAGTGTGCCCTTAGTAATTTGGATCTGCCCATAGGAGACGACTACGTGTTTGTGTCGATAGTGGTGCGAAAGCTTAAGGGCGTAAGCTTAAGGGCTCAATCAAATAGCGTGCGGAGCTCACTCCGCACGCTATTTGAACGCAGACACGGGTCTAGCAGCACCCTGCCCCGGTTGAGTGACCTCATCTCCTACCTCGAGGAGCACGCGCGCTGTGTGGAGACAGAGTTCTCCAACATAGCCTAGCCGCAACCTATTCACGCCCTGCCCGGCCCTTCTCGTAGCCGCGCGCCTCCACAGTTGCCCCATCGCACTTATGCTCAGATGGCTCAGCAACAACCCGACCATTACCGTGGCCGCTCCTCAGCTCCATCGCCTCACCGCGCCTATGATCAGCCTACTCACCGACCATCACGCCCAGCGCAGCAAATGCGTCACCGCCCATCCACCTCCCCGGCTCGCAGTCAGCCCTTCCCCGTCTACTCGGCCTTCCAGCAAAGCTGCTCCTCATCATCGTCCTCGTCCTCTTCCTCACGCTCGACGTCCTACTGTCCCTATTGTGCCACTAGGAGACATATGCTCATGACGTGCAGATGGTACAATGCCCAGCCAACACAGGGCCGTTGGTACTTTGTACAGGCACGCGAGCGCTGCCAGCGTTGTCTCGGCCCTCACTACGAGAGCGAGTGCAGGTCAAGGGGGCATGCAAGGACTGTGGGAGCTCCAACCACCACACGTCCCTACATCGACCAGACGACCCAACGCACTCAGCTCATTCGTCGTCTGTACATATACCCCCACCACAGCTAAGAGAGCACTCGAGGGAGCGTCCCAGAAACAGCAGGCGGCACGAACCCGCACATGCTAAACAGGTGCAACCCAGCTCTGCTCACAGAGCCAGCCCGCCCAGGTCCGGTTCGCCAGGTAGGCCCCGCGAACGCCGCCAGCAATTATGACTCCCAACTATCACGGAGCACCCTAGCGAAGAGGTAGATCAAGACCATGCCCATTCAGACCATGCCCATTTAGCCCATGTCCCTTTGGCCCATGCCCAGTCAACCCATGCCCACACAGCTGATACATACTCAGCTCATACAATTTCGGCTGATACTCAATCAGCTCACTCACCTTCTGTGCCCACTGGCGCACCCATTTTGTTGCCAACCGTCTCACTAAGACTCGCGGACGTACATGGCCATCTTCACACAGCCAGAGCTTTATTGGACTGTGGCAGTATGCTGACATTAATAACGTCACGCATGGCACGACTTTTGAACCTGCCATCAAAACCCACTTCCTTAAAAATTACAGGAGTTGTGAATCAGCACAAACATGAGTCAAAAGCGGCAATAACAATAGTATGCCGACCCACTCACAATGATACTCCTACAATACAATCACTGCCACAGCTCATATTTTAAAAAACGTCACTGGCTACCTTCCCTGAGAGAAGGTACCAAACATTTCCCAGGTACTAGGCCAGCCACCCGTGCCATTGACTGACCAGCTTTACCACACACCAGCCCCGATTGACCTCTTATTGGGGTCGGACGTTCTTGGCCAGGTGTTGGACGGGACTAAGGTCTCGTTGGGCCCGGGCAAGCCCATAGCCTTCGGCACGATTTTCGACTTCGCGTTGATAGGACCCATTGAGGACTTGTATGCGCAGCCGGCGCAGCAGGTTAACTCAGCTCACGTCGTTAGCTCACAACCAGACTCAGCTGAATCAGCCCAGGACATACGTCAGAGTCTGGAAAGGTTCTGGGAGTCTGAGGAGCCCTTGCCTCAATCTCACACTAATAATGATCCCCTGGAGGAACAATGCGAGGAAATCTTCCGCTCTACCACTACACGCGATCCCTCAGGCAGATATACGGTCGCTCTGCCCTTTCTAAAGGACGCCCCTCAACTAGGTAAAACTCACCCTATCGCATTACGCAGATTCCTCAATATTGAGAAGAAGCTAATGGCGAACCTGTCTCTGCGTTCTAAATACGTCGACTTTATGGCCGAATACATCGACTTAGGGCACATGGCTCCCTGTCACCCACATACATTCGCCCATAAACCTCACTTCTACATCCCTCACCATGGCGTATTTAAGTCAGAGTCGGACAAGCTGCGCATTGTTTTTGATGGTAGCTGCAAAAGCTCCAATGGTGTCAGCATAAATGAATGCCTACACACAGGCCCCGCCCTTCAACAGGACATTGTGGACATCATCATGTCCTTCAGAACGCATCCAGTCGTTTTCAGCACTGACATTCAGAGGATGTTCAGAAATGTGCTGGTTGCCCCAGACCAGAGACCTGATGATGAAGGCCATCGCTACCCTGGAGCCGCTCAGGTTCTTCGCAAGTCTATCTTCGTTGATGACATCTTGTGTGGTCATGACACAGTTGAATCCGCCCAAGCACTCCAGGATGAGTTGATAAGTCTGCTAGACCTAGGCGGCTTTCAGCTCAGTAAGTGGACATCTAACTCGCCTAAGCTGCTCGAGAGATTTCCCGACAACCAATGCGACATGCCCAAGGACTTCGACATGAACCCAGACTCTACGTCCATTAAGGTCTTGGGTATACAGTGGAGCCCTCAGTCAGACGAGTTCACCTACCGCATCTCTCTGCCCCCCACCACACATGTCACAAAGCGGTCTATTTTAAGCACCGTAGCCTCACTTTATGACCCAAACGGCTGGGTTTCTCCCGTTATCTTCCGCGCAAAGCTGCTGCTTCAGCAATTATGGCTACTGAAGCTGAAATGGGATGAGCCCACTCCCTCAGAAGTACAAACAGAGTGGCACCACATCTCAGAGGATCTGCCGCTGTTGTCTAGCATTCGCTTCCCTCGGCACGTTTGTGCAAACAAAGGCTCAGCTGCATACTCGCTTCACGGGTTTGCAGATGCCTCTGAAGCCGGGTTTGCCGCCGTTGTTTATCTCCATGAGCTCGATGCCTCCGGAGATACTTTGGTACACTTGATTGTCGCCAAGTCGCGAGTCGCACCAATCAAGAATCGCCTCACAATCCCCAAGTTAGAGTTGTCGGCCGCCACCCTACTCTCCCAGCTCATGACCCGTGTGTCGGTTCAGTTATCGGCCCATATCAGTATACAACAACACATATGTTGGTCAGACAGTACGATAGTCCTGGCCTGGCTCAATACACCGCCTCACCGTCTTCAACCCTTTGAAGCCAACAGGGTAGTCAAAATCAGCTCAGGCTCACCGGAATGTACCTGGCGACACGTACCTTCCGAGCTCAACCCGGCAGATTGCGCAAGCAGAGGGATGTCTGCGCAATCCCTGTCAGCCCACGACCTATGGTGGTCTCCCACGTGGCTTGAACAGCATTGTGAGTCTTGGCCTGCGATGCCCTTAGCTCTGGGCCATCACGCCCTGCCCGGCCTTAAGCCCAAACACGTCCCGTCACTGGTCACAGTGCCCGGTCTTGACTTTGACCTGCTCACTCGGTTCAGTTCACTAAACAAGCTCGTCGGAGTGACAGCTTGTCTAAAACGCTTTCTGCACAACTGCAGACACCACCTAGATTCGCGACGCTCAGGCCCCTTGTACGTCAGTGAACGAAGAGAGGCCCTACTTTACTGGGTGCGCAGTGTTCAGCACAATGAGTTTGCAGAGGACATCCACCGCCTTCAAACTGGCAAAATCTGCTCCGTCAGACTCCAGCGGCTGTCACCTCTCATTAAAGATGAGCTCCTTAGAGTTCGTGGACGACTGTCCCATGCGTCTATCCGATATGACGCGCAGCATCCGCTCACACTTCCCAGCTCTAGCCCACTTGTAGACCTCATCATTGACCACTACCACAAAATACACTGCCACCCTGGCGCTGACACCTTACACGCAATCCTACGCCAACAATTTTGGATATTGTCCGCGCGCCGTATTTTTAGACACCGAGTCTTTAAATGCATTAGATGCTTTCGATGCCGGGCCCAGCCGCAAGCGCCCTTCATGGCCGACCTGCCAGCCGATAGAGTTACGCCTCAGCCAGTATTTAGTCAAGTCACGACCGATTTTGCCGGCCCATTCCTCGTTAAATCTAGTACCCTACGTAATGTTAAACTCTTAAAAGCGTACTTTTGTGTATTCGTGTGCCTCTCCACTAAGGCGGTTCATTTTGAACCGGTCTCTGACCTCAGCACGGAAGCGTTCCTCGCGGCGTTACAGTGTTTTATAGCACGCCGCGGTGCCCCGGTTCTCATCCGCTCGGACTGCGGTACAAATTATGTAGGCGCTAGAAATCAGCTCATTGAAGTACAAAACTTTCTTGTCTCGAATAATGACACGATTGCGCACAAGCTCGCTGGTCAGCACATTACTTGGTTATTAAACGTCCCTAAGGGACCATGGTTCGGTGCGTTACATGAGATCAACATAAAATCAACTAAGCAACTTTTATATCGCGTAATTGGCGAACAACACCTTACATTCGCGGAATTTTCCACACTCTTAGCACGAATCGAAGCTGTCCTTTACTCTAGACCTCTCTGCCCACTTTCGTCTGATCCTTCAGACTTTGAGCCGCTTACAGCCGGACATTTCATTATAGGCCGCCCACTAACGGCCCTTCCCGAACTATCCGTGGAAGATAGGCCGATTTCCACACGTAGGCGATTCCAAATGGTACAGGCCCTTTCCCAGCGCTTCTGGACGCTGTGGACCCAGTCCTACCTTCACACCCTCCAAACCCGCTCCAAATGGTTGTCCCCATCCTCCCCTCCCCGAGTTGGCGAGCTCGTCCTCATCAAGGAGGACAACCTGCCTGCCTTCCAATGGAGACTGGGGCGCATTGCTCGCACCCTGCCTGGGAAGGATGGCGTCGTGCGGGTGGTAGACCTGGACACCGCCAATGGACACCTCCGGAGGCCTGTGTTCAAGATTGCCAGGCTCCCTCTGGATGAGCCCACCCTGGGCCCCGGAGGATGTACTCGCCACGGGCGAAACGTATTGTTATAAGTGTATTAAGATACGCCTAGCGCCATCTAGCGTTGTATCGCGATGTTGGCGCGCGGCAAGTGAAACCGGACGCGCGCCCGCGTCAGTCTGTCTGCTAGCTACCGCGAGACGCCCAAAGATATACGCGCCCTGATATTGCCGTAGACTGCTTATATATAGTGACTCTGTGACCTTATTGATAGTGACCCTGGGATGATAGTGCCTGTGATCAGGTGAAGTGACTTTGTGCTGTGCCGTGACCATCACATCGCCTTTAATCGCCGCCCGTCAGCTCGTGTCCCGGTGCCAGCGACCTCGTAAAGCCTGCTCCCGGTAAGCTCCTTTCTACCTCCCGCCTAACCACGTCGTATGTTAGTGCCTCTCGCACCAACACTCTGCTTTCGTCGGGTGTTATAATGCAGACATTCCCACTCGAAGTCCAGACATTTTTTACGCCGAAGTGTTCACGTGCAGCTTTAAAAGTGGCCTGACGGTACTTTGTCAGGAACTCACGTAGAACAAGGGAAGAACCTTTTAATTTAGTTTTGTTCTTCCATACCGAAGAACGATGAGTCAGGTTGGAGAAACGGACGACTATAGGACGCGAACGACCCTCGATGAAGCGTCCAAGCCTGTAGCAGGATTTGATGCAATCAGCTGTGACATCAGAAAGTCCAAGGTGCTTCTTGAACAGGGAAACAATAGTTGAAGTCAGGTCGTCAGTAGATTTCTCCGGTACCCCGCTTAAGAGAAGACATTTTGGCTTGGATCTTAAAAAATGGTGCACGAATTTGTATAAAACGAGTATTCCACTTTGTTATAAAAAAATCAGAGATTCTAATGCACATTTGCATTTTCTAAGGAGACTCTTAGTTTTCGAAAAAAGACCCATACGAAGAATTGTTCATAGCAAAACAGCATGTTTATAAAGTGTAATTCTTGGTGTTTTATTTTTTAGACGACAAATACTAGCTGCCCTACTCCTGTAGGTCAAGTGATAGGTTAGAAATTCAAGACAATCGCGAAGCGCAGCGTAACGATTGTCTTAAATTTCGAGGTTATTTTTTTTATAAGACAACAGAAATCTAGCTCCATACAAAAAAATGTTTTATAGCTCTTGATGGTTGAGGGGTGGGGATTCCCTCCATTCCTATCTCTTTTCCCCTCCTCCTAACCGTCTTCAATGACCTTTTTTACACATTTTAAGGTTAGTTTTAATGAGAACAAATGCATATATCTCCATAACTATGTATCTCCTGTAAGTGGGAATGACACTGGGGAGTACCCCTAGACCCCCCTCCTCCCCTCCAACCCCCACTCTCCTAAATTCGTGCACCATTTTTAAGATCTTTACCGACATTTTTGTCTATGTCGTGTCTCCAAGTCATCAAGTGATCTGACCACTTCACTAATTTGTTGACGCAGTAGTGACAATATGTTGAACACAACATCTTTGAAGCTGTAGTCTCGTCTTGGATCCGAGCAACCTTGTCCGTGTCCTTTTTGGTGGATGAAGACTGCTGCAGCTGTGCCTCCAGATCGTTCATTTTCTTAAAGAGCAATGACTCCAGGGACTTCTGAGTCTCCATAATCGCCGAAACGTTGTCCATGTTGCCGCAAAGTAGTGGAATGACTCGGAGAAGTGGAAATAGTGCACTGTTGTGAGAGTACAAGTGGTGGTAGGAATGTGCAGTGATGTCCACTAATTAACCATCAGAAGTTGTAGTCTACACACTATGTAGTAATATGTAAGTTTTACTATTGAATAAAACTATAAACTAGTGAAAAATTCAAAGAGTTATTACACACATCAAAAGTGTCTAGGGATCAAGCATTTTTATGCGGATTTCTTGAGATTGAGATGTGGCTTTGTAATAAATTTATGATTTTATAAATTTATATGGATCCTTTTTGGTGCATTTCATAATTTGAAACAGGAACTTTCAATCAATTTCTAGTAAAAGATGAAAATCAGCTGTCAATATTTTCCCTATAAAAACATACAACGCATTGAAGACATTATTAGTGCTACTGTTTCCCTACTACTGATTAAAACCAACGTTATTATGGAGCGGCGACGTCATTTAAGCAGGGAAGAAATGCTCAGAGCCGTGGGAATGATAGAAGCTGGTTCCCGGCAACGTACTGTGGCTTTAGCTCTGAATACAAGTCAGAGTGTTATCAGTCGACTTTGGACACGTTACCGAAGCACTGGTACCGTGGCTGAGCGCCATGGAGGACGGTATCGCTGCACCACACGGAGACAAGACCGATACATTCAAATCACAACTCGAAGAGCTCCAACAATAACCGCCATGATGTTAGCCGTGAGGCTTCATCACTCTTCAGGGAACTTAATTAGCGTCCAAACAGTCAGAAACCGCTTGCATGAAGTGAACCTTCATTCCCGAAGACCGCTAAGGGTACCACCTATAGCAATGCAAATCGTAGGATTCGATATCAATGGGCTCTTGAACACAGAAATTGGGCAGAAGAACAATGGCGTTTCGTGTGCTTTTCTGATGAGTCTCGTTTTGGTATGAGACCGGATACAAGACGTATACGACACTGGAGAACCCCTGGACGCCAACAGCGATTAAAATCCTGCCAGGAAGTCCATCCTTATAGTGGTGGAACCATCATGGTATGGGCGGGTATTTGGATCGGCGGAAGAACTGAGTTGATTTGGATCAGAGGCAACCTCAACGCTCAAATTTATGCTGAGACGATTGTATCAGACGTCATCGTTCCTCTACAAGTGCAAATCGGTCCCTTATTTTAGTTAATGCATGATAATGCACGACGATATGCTACAGAGAAGAGCTCTGCCGAATATGGAGGGCTATCCAGTCGCAAGAAGACCTTTTTTTGTTGTTGCAACGAACATGGGCGGCCATTCCACAGCGTGATTTGGATGAACTCATTTTGAGTATGCCAAACCGATGTTCTTGTGTTGTTAGTGTTCGCGGTAGAAACACGAACTATTAATTGTTTAAGTTACCCAATAAAATTTTAAAGAAAACTGTTATTTCAGTCTTTTTTTCGAACTTTAATGTTAGTGGTTCAAATGTCAAAAATCCCTTTATTAGGAAAATGGCAAATTTCTTTATTAATGCAAAGGTGACTTGGTTTATCGTTACTGTAGACAAACGAAAACACTTTATTTGATGAATCCTTAAAGAAAATTTTAATTAATATCAATGGTGTCTCCGTTTTACTGGAGGGCGGGTAAATTAATGCTAAGCGCAGTGGACTGTATGAGCGGGGGCGGTTATCACATATACTCGTATAAATATATAGAAAGGGGCAGTTTAAACGAAGGAAGCCAAGGGCGGCGGTTACGGCCTTCAAGTGTTCCCCTGAGCGAAATAAGCAGCAACACTAACCTGGTAATCGGCGTCTTCAGCACCCAGGATTCTGGCAGCTAGCTGCGCGGGCGGAGCGGTTAGCGGCGGTGGCGGCGACGGTGTTCGCGGCGGCGATGAAAAGCGAACAAGCGGGAGCGGGCGTTCAGCTCAGCGGTGAATTTGCAACTGTCCGATGACAGTCAGAGGAATGCTGGGGCGCGCTGAGAATCGCTTGTGCGGACGGTACACCGATAACCATTTATAGTGCTACTACCTTCTCACACAAGGAAACACGCAAAAGCGCGCAAACATCCTCCCCGGCTTGAAAATACTAGGGATTTTCGAAACCATAAAGCGGTATAGAAGTCTCTCCATCAGAGAGGATGAGCGGAAATACAATTATAGCGGGTAATAAGCGGAAATATATGTACATAAATATGTTGATATGAAGCTAAGTTAAACAAAAATATATATAGGGCCACATTGGGATTAAAATAAACTAAATAAGTGCAGATATAACTGTATTAACTATTGCGTAGGCAGCGGGCACAATTTCACAACAGGACGTTTGTACGTGCCAGTTGTTGTCCGTACAGAAGCGACACGAACTACTCCGTCTTTCCCTGGGAAGACTTGTTCTACAATGCCAGTAGGCCAGCGTAGAGGCGGAACATCGTCTTGGTGAATTAGTACGAGAGTACCGGGGCTGACAGAGACGTCAGGTGTATTCCATTTTTGTCTTAGTTGCAGGGTGTGTAAATAATCTACACGCCACTGCTTCCAATAACCACGCACCAAATTATCTAGCAATCTTTTACGAGCGGAGAGACTAAGCGTTGTATCCAGCTCACACGTGGGCAGTGACTGTAAAGGAGTAGTTTGCAAAAAATGAGCGGGAGTGAGAACAAAATGCGGCTGATCGGACAACAAGCATAGCGGACGCGAGTTTAAGATACATTCAATTTGCGTTAACACAGTTAGAAGCTCTTCACAACAAAGCAATTGGTTACCAATGGTGCGATATAAGTGAGTTTTAATGGATTTTATATTAGACTCCCACAAACCTCCCATGTGAGGAGCGCGAGCGGGAATAGTTCTCCATTCAATTCTGCGGTTACTAAATTCGTTTTGAAAAGCGGCTGATGTTTCATGAGCGACAAAAAGAAACTAAGTATATAAATTTCCAACTGTCGTTTTATATTGCGAAATTATCCAATAGCGTTGCCTTTATTATTAAAGACATAACAAGATGCGAGCCAGTGTGGCAGTTGGAGCGGTGGCAGTCATCGATACGAAGATCGACGATGTGATGATGTCGCGGCAGCAGCATTCTTACAAAAGTATTAATGTTACAAGGAGCGGAGAAGAATGTGTTCTGCTATTTCTAAATGAGAAACTTTAATCCGCGGGGACTAGAGTAATTTTATTTTTATAAAGCGTAAAACATAAATTATTATGCGTAAATACCTAATTGTTTCCAGGACGAGACCTGGAGTGCGAGTTTAATAAGCGGATGCATAACGGAAGATTAATTTCGGGTACATCTTCAGTTTGAGAATGCTCGAAAGGCACAATAGGCCATGCGAATATAGGGCTATGAGTCCACATTGGACCATGCCTCCACAAAAAGTATTTTACGCGAAACACAATTACTGGGGTTCACAGTTCCCGGTATATGGAAGAAGCGATCAGGAGATAAATTATCCTGTATTATACTAACACGGTTGGCAACAAACGTTTGCCAACGGTGCGGCGAAGAATATATCCACGATAACGCGATAGTAGAATCAGAAAAGGCGAATATATCTTTTAATAGGATAGCGATTATGTAATATGTGGTAAACTTGATTTATTAGCTCAGACAAAAGCAGCGCGGTACATAACTCGAGCCTAGCGAGTATTATTGTTTTTAGCGGAGCGACTTTGGATTTCGAACATACCAAATTTATTGTGATACGTTGCTATTAGGATACGTAAAGTGTAAATAAAAGACACAGCCGTTAGCTTTCAGGCTTGCGTCACCAAAACCTAGATGTGCAGTACAATCTGTCGAAATTCCTAAATGCCGCGGTATTTATTTGTAAATGCGATAAAAGTGATAATTCACTTTAATTAAAGCGGTTGATAATTGGTTGAGGCGGTTCCTCATCCCAATCCATTTTTGCGAGCCACAAGTCTTGTAATAACAATTTGGCATAAAGTGTAACAGGCGCGACTAAACCTAAAACCTAAAACGTCAAATAAGCGGGTTATTAAAGAAAGAATTGACGTTAAATTACGTTCGGTTTAGTATTAAGCATTAAATAATGTTTGGCGTAAAGCCGGACGCGAAATGAATTTACGTTCTATCGACGTTAACCAACGACGTTGAGCCGAAGTGTGCAAATGCCCTAATGTTGTGTGACACTGATCGCCCTTATATGGTGAGGATTCAATAAATCGACCAGAAGGGTGGCGCGTTCCCGAATATTGGTATGACCTTTTACATTTGCGATAGTCCGAACTTATATTATTTTTAAGCGTACACACTTGCTTGAGTTTAGAAAATTTTAAATTTTTATTTAAATTTTCCTTTAGTAAAGGACCAAAGGACAACGTCGTATTAGTCAGTTCCATTGTAGATATTTCTCCAATAACAATATAACTAAGCGTAGTTTCAAGCGCATATGGTGTTATCTGAACAGCGTTCTTACGATCAGCTGATCGTGACGGCGGCGGCGTGGAAATAATTTTATTTCCAAGTATTATGTGTGGAAACACTTGAGCGCCAAGTATAGCATCAATTTTCCCAGGAATATTCCACGAATCGTCAGCTAACGGTAAGTTTGCGAAATTATTAATAAAGTCTGACTTAATAATTTGCGTAGGCAGATAATCTGTAATTTGATTAACTACTAAACAATACAAACTGTATTGAGCATCCGTATAGCGCGATTTAATCTTGAGCGGAACGTATCCTAAAATAGGTGTACTAATCAGTCCTACAGTTTTTATGTTAGTGTTATTTAGCGGTGTAATTTTTAAGTTTAATTTCTTACAAGATGCGAGCGTTATGAGATTGTTTTGTGAAGCACTATCTATTAAACACCGTATAATAGCGTTATTGTTATCAGAAGTAGGCACATAAACTTGAGCGGTTGGCAAAACAGTCGTATTATTCTTAATCTGAGCGCGCGCGCAGCTATCACGAACTGCGAACGTGCCCTCCGTGTCGCTGCTGTGTAAACACAAGGACTCGCGCGGGCGGAGCGGCGGCGGCGAGATGTCTGAGCTGGCGGTGGCAGGCCTATTATTATCTAACGGCGCAACACCGGCGGGCGGGCGCGCAGCCGTGTCAGCAGTGTCCCGCGAGCGCAACATCGAACCGGTTTCCGTATTAAAATGTAAAAGCGAATGATGACCCTTATGACATACGTTGCAAGTATTACGCGATTTACAATAAGACGTCGAGTGTTTTGCGCTTAAACAGTTTATACATAACCTACTTTGCTTCACGAAATTAAAACGATCCTTAACCATTAATTTTTTAAATGCGAGACAATTAAATAATTGAGAATGATTGGACATATTGCAATATCCACAAGTGGAAGCGGGTGCCGACATTTGACGGTTATGATTACTGGTTAAAGCGAAGGTATGCGACATCTTAGTTACTGATTGGCGAGGTAGACTTCGAACTTTCGACTTTAAATTAACGGCGGTAGGTTCTAAATTGTTAACGGTCGACGTTCTCTCGAGTATTTTAATATGATGACGAACAAAGTTAATTAAATCGGAACTGTTAGGAAGATCTTTGTCCTTTAGCGATAGTTCAAACGATTGTACAAGCTGCAAGTCTAACTTTTTTAATGCTATATGCGTGACAATAAAATCGGCCAAATCAGAAATATCTAATTGTCTTAAAGCGGATAGTGACGAGTGTATTTTCTCTATAAAATTATTTAAATGAGCGGGTGAATTAGCGGGCGGTTGCGATTCAAAAATATTATTTAAATATAAGGTACCCAACATTCTTTTATCTTGGTACTTAGTTATGAGCGAATCCCAAATTATGGGATAATTAGACTCGTTAGGTATAATACCTGCAAATACCGAAAGAGCTTTCCCACTCAGTTTACCCACTAAGTACTGGACCCGTTGCGCGTTAGACAAACTATTATTATTATGGATGTTTGCCTTGAATGACTCATAGAAAAGAGGCCAATGTTCCGGGTTCCCATCAAATGATGGCAATTCGATAGGCGGTAATTTGCATTTAGCAGGGGCTGAATTAGCGGGCGATGATGGCGACTCATTATTCCCAGACATTAGAGCGCGTGTATGGCATAAACGCGTATATAAGGTCTCAAAAGATTCCCAGTCATTGTAGTTAATTTCAGCGTCTGGTTTTTGCTGCAACAACAACAGGTTGTGTTCATCACACAATGAGCTGAATTGTTCGTATGAACCTTTCAAGTTAGACGACATCGCCATAAACTCAGTTTTCGTTCTAGTGTCGACGGCGCCTGGCACCAATTGCTTTGAAACGTCATACAATTTGGTAACGCGTTTATAAATGGATTGCTTTTTTGCAATGACTAGTTTTAGTTTTGCTTCTTCGGCTGCCATTTTGTGGTCGAAGAAACAATTAAAGTGCTATAAGCGCGGTTGATTAAAATCCGTTATAATTTAGCGGTGGGTAAGTGCCCCCTACCACGGAATGTGGGTAGGTATGTGCTGGAAAATAACGACTGTCGAAAATACAGTTATAAATGCGTGGGGTACTTAAAATATATTTAAAATATATGTGATAAATAAATATAATTATAAGCGGAGCGGGTAAATAGATAAATAAACTAGTTTTAATCCGGGTCGTATGGACCAAAATTTATGGTGTCTCCGTTTTACTGGAGGGCGGGTAAATTAATGCTAAGCGCAGTGGACTGTATGAGCGGGGGCGGTTATCACATATACTCGTATAAATATATAGAAAGGGGCAGTTTAAACGAAGGAAGCCAAGGGCGGCGGTTACGGCCTTCAAGTGTTCCCCTGAGCGAAATAAGCAGCAACACTAACCTGGTAATCGGCGTCTTCAGCACCCAGGATTCTGGCAGCTAGCTGCGCGGGCGGAGCGGTTAGCGGCGGTGGCGGCGACGGTGTTCGCGGCGGCGATGAAAAGCGAACAAGCGGGAGCGGGCGTTCAGCTCAGCGGTGAATTTGCAACTGTCCGATGACAGTCAGAGGAATGCTGGGGCGCGCTGAGAATCGCTTGTGCGGACGGTACACCGATAACCATTTATAGTGCTACTACCTTCTCACACAAGGAAACACGCAAAAGCGCGCAAACAATCAATCAGGAGAAAAGTTATTGCAAAAGTATATGTTGATCCCTAGACACTTTTGATGTGTGTATTTTTAAACATTAATTTAATGAGCAGATGATGTTGCTCGTTTTTTCGCCTACCGCCAAAAAACCGAGGATTACGAGTTAAGGATAGATAGATCGCGCTTTGAGTTTTTTCAAACCATCTGATGAGACATAGAAAATAATGGTTTAAATTCTGGAAAAAAAAGTATGTATTAGTTAAGGATCCAATCTATTCAAAGTCTCATTCAGTTACAAGTTACAAGATCCAATGAACTTCACTCGATTGAGAAAAAAAAAACCCAAAGTTACTCCTTTTTGTAATGTTTTTTCAATATTATGACTATACTAAAGTACTCAACGAAAGACAAATAATTCGCAGATAAAGGACAATGGGCAACAGTGGCCCAAGAGCTGAGACCAGATCCTCCACCGATGAGACCCGCGGGAAATAAAAGCCCACACCTGCCATATGATTCCGGCAAAAGACCATTCAAATCCGTCCCGGGATCCCCCCCCCCTATGGCCAAGTTAAACTGACCATTAATAATGAGATTTTATGTTATGTGTGGCGCATGTTTGGACATGTTTGTGCCTGTCTAAATAAGATACCGTATCTCCTTTTTTCGCCACTAATTAATTAGCTACTAATTTTTTCGCCACTAATTTTTTCGCCACCATAATCTACTCTTCCTCTACCTACCTAACCAATCTACCACCAGTTCGGATTTTGGGAGAGCCTTCGACCGAGAAGAGCTGGCAAGAAACTCAGGAGGCCTTACTGTTTTCTCCCTCTAAGTAACAATGTTACTTTACAGTGTCATAGATCTAATTAAGTAGGTCATCATCAGCCTATAAACGTCCCACTGCTAGGTGGTTAAGTAGGTACAATTTATTAAACAATAATATAGAAGTAACGACATTCACAAAAACATATGTCGTTACCAAATTATACAATCAATAATCATAAAATAAAGCAGTTATATAAAACAATTATATAATAAAATAAAAGATAAAAACAAAAGTAAATCTAAAAGTTTTACTCGGGCACTATGGACGCATTAGAACAATTCGGCGAAACTAGAGGAATGTTAAATTATTTTATCTAAAGTTAAAGGAATATTTAATAAGTAAAAGCCCTTATTGTCTTAAAGAGTACCTAATGTCATAGTCATAGTCCAGATTATTATTATTATTATTTTCTTATTATGCTCTTTATTTAAAATATAATCTTAAGTAATTTTTTTACTATATTTTATATTAAAAAAACATATTTACAATATAAAATATTATAAAAAACTTAACCTAGGTTGCCACCGGCAGCAGGGATAGACCCAAGTTACCGGTGGTTAGGGCTGCAGAGTGAGGAACCTCCTGACAATACGTGCCGTGTCAAGAAGTACTGCCTTCTGTATCTGACCCTTGACCCAACCTTTTAGCGAGAGCCTCTCTAGGTGTTGATCGAGGCTCTTAGCTAAAAGACCGTTTGCCGAAACGACTATCGGTACAATAATGGTTGAATCCACATCCCACATGGCGGTAACCTCGTGAGCCAAGTCAAGGTACTTACTGAGCTTGTCCTTCTCGGCTTTCACGAGGTTCTCATCATAAGGTACGGTAAAGACCGATCTCAGCGCTGGGCAATATAGGTAATATCAACCAATATTGCCCGGCGCTGAGATCGGTCGACCACCACGATATCAGGCTTATTGGTGACAATAGTCCTGTCCGTAATGATAGAGCGATCCCAGTAGAGCGTTGCATGACCATTTTCGAGAACTGGCGCAGGTGCGTACTTATAGTACGGCACCTCTGATTCAACAAGGCCATATTGAAGAGCAAGTTGCTGGTGAATTATTCTGGCTACTTGGTTGTGTCTGTGCAAATACTCTCCGTTAGCAAGATGAGAACAACCGGAAATAATATGTCGGAGTGATTCTCCAGGACGGCGGCATGCCCGACAGATGTCGACCGTACCGTCCTTCATAATATATTTCCGGTAGTTATTCGTCTTGATAACTTCATCTTCAATGGCACAGACAAAACCTTCGGTTTCCCCAAAGAGGTCACCGAAACGTAGCCAGTTCACCGAGGCAGGCAAATCTACATCAGGCCCAGTTAGAGCCCGATAGTAGCGCCCGTGTAGCACCTAGCTCTTCCATATGTCCTTGCGATCGAGAGTGCTTAGCACCACTGGTTTGCGCCAGTTTTCTGTTGCCAAGGAGAGCAGCGTGAAGTGTCTATCAACTGCCACGACATCCAAATGCATCCCGCACTCACTGTTAAGGAAATAATCCCTGAGACTGCACACCTGACGGTTATGTAGGTCCTTGGCATTTAAAAAGTCGCGTCCCCCACATCTCCGCGGGATGTACAGCCTCATAACAGATGAGCGCGGGTGTAGCATTCTGGAAGTCGTAAGCAATTGACGGACTCTTCTATCCAAGGCGTCCAATTCGGTCTGAGTCCATCTTAGTATGCCAAAGGAGTATGTGAGCAGAGGCATAACCCAGCCATTAAAAGCACGCGTCTTATTGCCACCCGATAAAAGACTGTTAAGTACTTTTCTCAGGCGGCAAAAGAATCGCTGCCGTAATGACTGTTTTATGCCCCCATCCTCAACACCCAAAGACTGTGACATACCAAGATATTTATATGTTTCAACTTCGGAGAGAGATCTGAAGTTTATCGTTTCGGAGAGTTGTAAATTGGTTGAATTTACTACTCTCCCACGCTGTACATGCATAACCGCACACTTATCCACACCAAACTCCATCTTGATGGCACTGCTGAAAGTAGTTTCACTAAGTCTCAGTAATTTTCAGCAGTTTCACCAAGTCTTGGCGGTTTGGTGCGAATAACTTGAGGTCATCCATGTACAACAAATGCGACACAACTGCACCCCCTCTCCGCAGTAGACAGCCTAATCTTGAATTTCTCAATAAAGTACTGAAAGAATTCAAAGCTAGGCAAAACCATAAAGGACTGTCGCCCTGGAATATGCCACGCTCTATCCTTATAAGATCCTGCGTGGCAAAAACACTATCTCGACATCCTGGTTGACGCATGACCGTGGTCTACTGCCGCATACATGACATCAAAAAGGATTTTAAAGTTATATCAATTTTATATAACTCTAAAATCCTCACCAACCATGTATGCGGCACCGAATCATAGGCCTTCTTATAGTCAATCCAGGCTGTGGAGAGAGTCCCTCTGCCACGCCGAACCTTCTGGCATATGGTCATGTCAATGAGGAGAAGCTCCTTAGTACCACGGGACCCAACCCTACATCCATTCTGAGTCACGTCCAAAATATTATTTGCAACAATGTGCGAGTTAATTTTTGTTTTCAGAATGGATATAAGGAGCTTGTATAAAGTAGGTAAGCACGTGATGGGTCTATAATTTTTCGGTTCCGTGGTACTACCTGATTTATGGAGCAAAAAAGTGACACCAGTAGTCAACAAACTTGGGAGTGAGCCGATCTCTATGGCTACTTGGAATTGTGTTGCCAGTAACTCGTGTGAACATCGAAACCATTTGATCCAGAAGTTGTGCAATCCGTCCGGTCCTGGGCATTTCCAATTTTGGGCCGTACGGATTGCACAACTTACGTCAGCTGTACTAATATTAATAGGCTGCATGGTCTCGATAGGTTCACACGCCTCACTGACAACACTCATCCATTCACCTTCCGTGTGCTCGACGGGCACCGACCAAATGTTGCGCCAGATATTAGTCATGGTATCAACATCCGGTAGCTGCCCGTCGCTCACACGTTGATCAGCTCCTTCCCAACGTCTGTATACTTTTCTTTGGTCACTTTGAAAGAGGCGATTTTGTTGGTATCGGTCCACACGCACTCTGTAGCGACGTATACGGTTTGCCCATGCATAGACTTTTTGCTTCAGAAAGTCAATACGTTCCGTCACACAAGCCATATAGTTTTCCGGTCGGACATCAGTCCCGACAAAGGCTTGTGTGACGAATCGCATGACGCGAGGCCGATTATTGCCATTTCTGAAGCAAATTAGCTTTGCAATGAGTGTCCTGAACCTATTGATACGCCCCTCGTTCCTCAATTGCCAAGCAGGTACAGTCCCGGTTCTCCGCGGTACTCGGTCAGAATCCTGGAATTTGACACGAGCAACGCGACACACCGCGATGGCCCCACAATAAAGGATCGAGTGGGTGGGTATCAATTAAATTTTCACTGGTTCCAAGATAAGGAACCAGTAAATCGTTCAAGGCACTCATTAACGCCAAATTATGTCTATTCGTGGGCAAACAAGGTATACGCGGCATAGAGTTACGCGTGTCACGATACTGTAGAATGGCATCGTTCAAAGCGCTCCTCATTTGCTCATTCGCCTGTGTACTTACATTCGTATTTACGAAATCTTCATCGTCGGGTACCGGATCTACTCGCGCCACCAAAACCGGCGTCAGGGCTGGTGATTGTGGGGCAGGGCGATCCTGCAAAGAAGAAGAAGCCGCACAAATACGCAGTGACTCCAGGCGTAGCCGATCAAGTGCTGACTGATCCAGCAAGTTGTTACGCTGGATCACCCGCACTTGATCCGACAATCGTTGGGCAGACACGTCGATGGTCAGTTCAAGGGCCTGAAACAAAGATAGCAACCTAACACGATACGCAGAGAGGTTAGTTCCTCCCTCTGTTGCCCTGTAGTAGGCGCGCATGCAGTTCTCATTTATAGTCAGAGTCCATCGCATTCGGCGAACTACACCACCGGTAGCGGGGGTCGTACGCGGGGCAGATTGTCCCACTGATCCCAAGCGTGCCGGCAGCGGTGGTCGTCCACGTCGCGTAGGTCGTTGTGGCGGCGGGGACGGCGATCGCCCGCTAGCGCTACTCGACTCGTCAGTTGATATTGACACCCTGGTGGTATTATCACACGACGAGGAGCTTGAGGTCGGCGCAGCAGGCGATGGTGGAGGGCGTGCGCGTCGTTTGGCTCTTGTTTGCATCATATAATTTTCATTATTTTCTTCTTAGTTGGTTTTTTGACGTGTAAACGTCACAATGTGTTTCAATTTTTGGGTTTTTCCAATGGTTTGCAGACATTATTGTTGTTTGTATCGTTGTTGTTTTCAGACATTATTTTTAATCGGTTGTAAATAAAACGTATCGGTAATAAATAAATTAAACAAACAAAATAAAACTCCGATGAAAATATATGACTTATGATGACATTGACCAGAGAGCATATTATTATTATGCTCTTTATTTAAAATATAATCTTAAGTAAGATTTTTTACAATATTTTATATAAAAAAAAAGATATTTACAATATAAAATATTATAAAAAACTTAACCTAGGTTGCCACCGGCAGCGGGATAGACCCAAGCTATCGGTGGTTGGCCCTGCGAATGCGACCTCTTGTGGTGTCTATGCCCGCCACTCGAGCAATGCCATCAGTGCCAGGGAACAGGCTTGCGACGCGGCCCATTCGCCAGCTTAGAGGTGCAGTGTTATCCTCACTAATTAGCACCAGATCGCCGATGTTCAGCGTGGAGTGGTTTGTACGCCACTTGGAGCGTTGTTGCTGATGTATTCTTTTTGCCAACGAGTCCAAAACTGCTGGCGAATTTGCTCAAGCCGCGCGTGTAGACGAAGTGAGTTTGGGTTGGCGTCCTCCAAGGCAGGCGACGGCAGCGCAGTTAACGGCCGGCCAATAAGGAAGTGCCCTGGAGAGAGAGATAGGAAATCGTGATTGTGAGGACTAGGGGACAATGGGCACAGGGTGGACAACTCTTCAAAAGTTAAGTTAGTATTGCCCATACACTTTTTAATAATAGTTTTAGAGGATCGGATTCCTGCTGACTCCCATAATCCACCAAAATGAGGAGCGCAAGGAGGTATAAAGTAAAATCTTATTTTTTCATTGGCGGCAAAATCAGTAAAAGAATTAGAATAAACTTTGATGAAATGTCCAATTTCTTTGGCCGCTGCGACAAAATTTCGACCATTGTCGCAAAAGATTTCCAATGGCTTACCCCGACGGGCAATAAATCTGCGTAGTGATAAAATAAATGCATCCTTAGACAGCTCGCTAACAGCTTCGAGATGAACGCATTTTGTTTGAAAACAAATAAACAAACACAAATAACATTTTAAGGTTTTAGCACCTCTGCCCTTTCTGTCCAAAATTGAAAAAGGTCCACCAAAGTCCATGCCCACTGTTTGAAATGGGAATCTCGGGGTAATACGCTGAGCGGGTAGATTGCCCATCATAGGAGCGAGCGTTTGACCTTGATGGCCTGCACGTGAAACAGTTGCGAAAAGTGCGTCGAGCTAGTTCTCGACCGCCGATTGGCAATAAATATTGTCTAATTGAATATAGTAATAGTTGAGGCCCCGCGTGCATTTGTTTTATGTGTTCGTGATGAAAAATTAGTTTGGTTAAATGATTTTTAGAGTCCAGTATGATAGGATTTTTATCTCAGAACTGTAAGTGGATAAGTTAAGTCTACCACCTACTCTTAAAATATCTTGTTCGCCTAAAAATGGATCTAAAGGCAGAAGCTTGCTTTTTTGGTTTCATTGTTTTGTTTTTTTTAATGTATATATTTCCTCATTGTATGATTCCTTTTGTGATAATTTAATTAGTTGTAAATAAATAAGCATAATTTAATTCGCTAGTTGTTAAGTTTCCTATTAATATAGAATTAGGTTTTTTTATTGTGTATATATCTTAGAACGTAAGCTAATCCACGTAACAATCTTGTGTAGTTTGAGGAATTTTCAAATTTTAAAATAGGTTCCAATAAGGTGACTGTGTGTGACTTTAATTCAGGTAGTTCCCCCTCGGTTTGTGTTTGTAGTGTAGGCCAGTCTTCTTCGCAATGTTGCAAAAAAGATGGGCCCAACCACCATTAATCTAAGCTAAGTATTTGGCTAGGATCCACACCCCTAGAAATAGAATCAGCGGGGTTATACTGAGCGAGTACATGACGCCATGAAGATGCCTGAGTGAGCTCACCAATTTCAGCGACTCGGTTGGTTACGAACGTCTTTAGAGTGCTAGGCGGGCTGCGTAACCAGCCTAGCACTACAGTGGAGTCACACCAGTGAATAAAATGGCTTATCTTTAGGCGCAGAGACTCCTTTACAGACTGGCATAGGCGCGCAGCTAACAACGCACCACATAGTTCGAGCCGAGGGATTGTTGTGGGTTTAATAGGTGCTACTTTTGATTTAGCGCAAAGTAGCTTGACGCTGACCCGGCCCTGAGTGTCAGTGGAGCGGAGATACGAGTACACGCATGCTCCATAGGCTGACATAGAAGCGTCACTGAACGAATGAAGTTCAATGAAAATGGGCGCGTCACATACAGTATGCCTCGGAATTGAAATAAGTTTAAGATTGTGAACATTAGCTTGATATCTTTCCCATTGTTTACATAGCTCAGCCTCATCCCAGTCCAATTTGTGGATCCATAGTTGTTGAATCAACATTTTGGGGAGAACTGTGCAGGGACTTAAGAGCCCCAAAGGGTCAAACATTTTTAGGGAACTAGACAGTATAGTTCTCTTTGTAATTACTGTTGGCTTATCTGGGAGCCTGATAGAAAAATTTCTGTTATCACTAGCAGGATTCCACCCCAAACCAAGGGTGCTGGTGGAATTGCTAAGGCTTAAATCGCCCTGCAAATCGATTTGAGTTGATTTAAATATTGAAGGTAAATTAGACCTAAATTTTCGTAGTGGAAAACAACCCAAGCCTAATGTTTTAGTTACCGATTCCATAATGTGTACAAGCTGTTCCTCCGTCTGACTTCCAGTCAATAAATCGTCAACCATAAAATCATGCTGGATAATGGTTCTCACTAGCTCATCCGAACATTCTTCACCTAATTGCCAAAGACATCTGGTACTCAAATAACTGGAACTTGCGAAACCGTAAGTCACAGTATTAAGCCGCAACGTTTTGATGGGCAAAGATTCATCTTCTCTCCACAATATGAGCTGAAGGTTTCTGTCATGCTTTACTGACGTCTGCCGTGAGTACGTACTTGTATTGACGAAACCTCAGAAGGATGGAGAAGATAGTATCTTGTATGTTCGGCCCTATCAATTGAAGGTCATTGATCGAAATGCCGGACGTAGTGGGAGCTGAACCGTCAAACACAACGCGTAAGTTTGTGGATTCGCTATCAGGTCGCAAAACAGCGTGATGGCACAAAAAGTAGCTGGGTTCCGGTCTAACTCCTGATATTCTTTTATGAAATCGGTATAAGCTTGTTTCAATAGGGGTTGATTTTTAAAGCGTCTTTCTAAACCTCGAAATCGCTTTACAGCAAGCTTGTAAGAATCACCCAGGCAATCAGGTGAATCTTTTTACGGCAGTCTGACACAAAACTGCCCGTTAGATAGACGAGTGGTGTGCTTATTGAAATGTTCAACACATGCCTTCTCGCTTTCGCTTAGTAATAGTCTTTTACGTAGTTCTTCCAACTCCCAAAAGCGTAAAAACTGCTTTTCTAAACAGTCACCCGATTGTGGTGAAGCACTAGATGAAAAGTTGCTATGTAATTTTCTAGGTTCACAACTACTCAAGACAATAGGACCGGTCACTACCCAGCCTAATTGTGAACTACGCAAAAATGGTTTGTTTACGCCTAACGATTGCTGTTTATTGCCAACAATGTCCCGAAACAAGTCAGCGCCTATTAAAAGTTCGATAGGAGATAGCTTGTAGAACAATGGGTCAGCTAATTTAATGTTACTAGGAATATCGAACTTGTGTAACCCAACAAACATTTTATGGAGGTCTCCTGTGAGCTCCGGTAATACACAACACGAAAGTGTAACATTAAAATCCGTATGTAATGAATTTAATTGAATGACGCAACGCTTTTTTATATAACTACAATCTGTGTTGCCAATACCTACCACCTTTATAGGGATGGTTGGCAAACAATCGAGCCCTAGTCACTGTTGCACAGATTGAGAAATAAAACTGGTTTGACTACCGCAGTCTAACAGCGCGCGAATAGAAGGATTGACAACATCGATCAATGCAGGACTCGTAGTCTCACTGCAAAAGTTAACATTAACATCTGTTTGTGCGGATGACACATTAGTCTTTTCGGGCAAGGAAGAAACGACCTTATGGCAAAGGGTATTGTGTCGCTTCTTGCACTCGCGGCACGGGCCCAGCTTGCATGAGAACCTATTATGGCGGGGGCGTAAACAATTCAAACACACTTTAAGATTGATAACTTCTCTTATGCGTTGCTCAGGTGATTTTGATAAAAACGTAGGACAGTCGTAAATACGATGAGATTGTTTACAAACGACACAATAAGAAGATTGATTAAAATGCGATTTATTGGTGTCTAATTGAGCCGTATAGGAGAACGACTTAGAATGAAAGTCTTTCGTTTTGTGCGAATTGCTTATACTGGGGACTGGCGTGCGCTTGTGTTTATCTGACTTATTATTATTTATGGTTTCTAAAACATCCGCACGATTTTTCAGAAACTGATTGAACTGTTCAAGTGTCGGCATGTCCTCATGCGAATTACGATGCTCTTCCCATTTCAAACTAGTATGAGAATCTAATTTTGAAGAAACCATGTGAATTATGAGGGTGTCCCATTTGTCTGTAGGCTGCCCTAAACTAGACAATGCTCGTAAATTTTTGCCTACATGGTCGATTAAAGACCTCAATGACTTTTCAGACTCCCGCGAAATAGGTTCAATATTGAACAGCGAATTGAGATGATTGTTTATGAGCTGTCTTTTATTGTTGTATCGCTCGCATAGCAAGCTCCAAGCTTTGGTGTAATTGGCGTCAGACATTTCAAGATTGCTAATAACGCGGGAGGCATCACCCTCTAGATATGACGATCAATAATGGAACTTGTGAATATTTTGAATGCGTTCATTGTTGTGGACAAGTGAAATAAACATGTCTCGAAACTCAAGCCACCGATAAAAGGATCCATCGAATTTAGCGATCTGAATTTGCGGTAACTTAAACCCAACGTTTTGAGACTCAGAACACTGATGGAAGCTGCTACATTGACTATCAGCCCTGCCTTCATCTCTTGCGCAGTGGCAATGCATATTGACAACTCAGTCTCAATGTTGTCGCGTTCCGTTAATTCGACTTCCAAGCCAGAAGGGTTTAGAACCTCAATTTGACTTTGAACGGTTTCAAATATAGCTGATAATGACTCAATACGCGATAATTGAACAATCAAACAAACTTACCAAGTGCAGTTCGATTGAAATTATGCTCCTTGTTGTCTCGTCCGAAGATGATGGAAATACTACTTGTTAGTATCGAGTCTTAGCACTCGCCGACGCCACATAAGTTTAAAGTATCTGAAAATAAAATATTTCCGAACGCAGCCGCACGTCACTAGACTAGCCCGCGTTTTGAACTGTCATTTAGTTTTAAGTTGTGTATTTATTTATGAAACTGATTCTACAACCCCAGGGAATAGGTATCAAACCTGTGAGGGTAACTCTTAAATTTCCTCTAAGGAAATAACCTAAATCCACCTAATTGCTAATATAAGGTTTTTATAAATTATCAAGACTATTTTAGAAAAAATTTTTGAATTTCGCCCAAAAACAAAAAAGTCCAAAAAGACTTAGAAAATTTTCGACCAAAAACTTCAAAATTTAGATTTTTCCAAAACATAGTATAAACATAATTTGGACCTTAAAACACATAAAAACAAACTTTTCGGCAAAATTTTTCAGACGAAATTTTTTAGAAAATCCACTTTTAAAATTTTCAGCTAACCTAACCTAACCCTAACCTAACTCCAAAAATGTCGTCCGCCGATCGACGACTGTCTCGCGACGGGCCTCCCGAACGTAGCGCAACGCCCATCCTGATCTGTCAGAGGCAGGAGAAGGTGAAAGACGTGCCGTCCTTTATGGAAGTCGTCGGTCACCTTTGCTTCCAGATCAGGAGGGCGGTGACTGCGGGGAAGTCTGTCATCAAAGCTCATAAAGAGCTCATAGTTGATGCTGCTAGCGAGATCGAAAATTGTCTTGAGTTGCTGCCCACATTATGTCTACCTGAACAACAACCCAGCGACCAAAGCATGCGTGAACTTAGCGATAAGCTAGATAACGGTATGGACGCGGTCCTCAGCGTACAAAATGAGATGGCTGCGGAGGTTCGTCGAGAAGTCTCACAGAAGGTTGACGAGCTGTTAAAGCAGGGTGAACGTCTCGAAGACCTCGTGCGCCTCTCCGGCAATATGCTGTCGGCCGCGCTCAAGGAACAACAGCAGAACCCGTTAGCACATAGCTCGCTGTCCGAAGCCCAATTAGCCCCCAAAATCCCTACCCCTGCCCCTACCCCAACTTACGCCAGTATTGCTGCAAGATCCTTGCCCCCTACCCCCGAAACCTTTCCTGCCATGATTGTATCCTCATTCGATTGTTCCCTTAAGCCGCCGGAAGTGATGTCCCTTTGGAAAAAGGAGATGTCCTTCCGGAAGCACAAATATGCTCCCCTAAAAATCCTCCCCATCCCAAATGCCAAATTAAGGATCGAATTCGAGACCAAGAAGCAGTGCGAAGAGACCATAGCCCGTCATAACGATAGCCCTAACTTCGTTGCCGAACAAGCGAAGCGACGACCACCACTACTTATCCTTAAGGGAATCTCTAAGGACGTCGCCCGCGACGAGTTAGTGGAGGTCCTCGTGACACAAAATGACGTCGAGCTGTCCCGCATCTGCTTCTTGACCTCGAACAAGAACCCGGTGCTGTACAATGCGGTTGTAGAGGTGACCCTCGAGATGCGCAAAGTCATTCTCGCTCTCGGGAAGCTCAACGTGGATCATAGTAGGGTCCACGTTAAGGACTTCTCCCGCTTTGTGCAGTGCCACCAGTGCCTGCAATATGGACACACAAAGGCTAAGTGCAAGTCGGAGAAGAAGCCTTGTGCCCACTGCTCCAGCCCAGGTCACAGAATATCAGAGTGCCCAAACAAAACCGATAAACCAAAATGCTATAATTGTTCAGCACATAACTTGCGCATGGGCACAAAGGTGGATGTTACGGCGAAAGGCGGTTCGCCGTAACAGCGACGGAATATGGGTTAGGCAGGAGATAAGGGAATGTCTGGGGCGTACCTGGTTCGGGCTGGAGCTGGCTGGTTCGGGCTGGAGCTGGCTGGAGCTGAAGGCGGGCGCGGGGGCGCAGGGGGCGCGGGCTTGAAGGCAGCAACACACAACACAAGTCACTCCACTAGGCACTGATAGGAGGCGTTTTAAGGGTAGTTGAGCTGGTACCAAGCGCTCTTAATTCACAAACACTGTAGTCGTGGTTGTTCGCGGGCTGAATTCTTGCGCGGGCGCGCGTGGATTCACACGGAAGGCTCGAAGCACACTGCGTGGGCGACCGCGTCATCCCGCGGTCTAGGAGGTTCGTCTGGTATAATTGTCAACAGGTCCGTGCGACGGGGTAGTGCAGCCCAATATGCACTCTAATTGGCCAGCGCAGAGACGGTTGTTATTCGTCGCGCTGTGGCGCGAACAGTGGATGTTGCTCACAATGCCACAAATAACCGCGAGTGTCCCCGTATCAAATCAATGGTTCTGCGTTTGCAGAACCAGACCGATTACGGAAACTGACAACTAGACTTATATATCTTTTGTATTATTAAACAAAACTTAAAATCTCTAAAATCAACTTAATAACTTAAACTTAACCTGGACAAAGTTCAACTTAACAAATTTAAACTTAAATAAACAAAATTTTAATAACTAAAAACTGAAAATACAAAAACGTCGAAAATAATTAAAATTCACTTAAATAATAAATAACAAGCATTTAACATACAAATTGAAAATAACTCTAAATTGACATATTAAATTAAAATGAATTAACCTAACTACAAATAAAATTAGAGCCACAAAAATATATCTTAAATTAAAAACTAACCATCGACACTCATTTTAAACTTAAAAGTAACTTTTTTGAAAATAACAAATAACAAAAGAACACCAAATGAACTCAACAAAAATTAAAAACTTTAATAAATTAATTAATATCAGTTTTAATCCCAAAATTCCTCTTCCCTTCTTTTCTTACTTCTTCCTTCCCCTTCATTCTTTAATTTCGAATCTAAGCGCCCCGCAATTCACTAGAAGTGGACCTTAAGTCCACTTAAAAATTTTAAACAAATATAGGACTTCTAAGTCCCCTCATAACTTTGGCAATAACAATTCTAAATTCCCGTTTTTCCCAACTGTCCCTAAAAATTCCTTAATATCCCGAAAAATTCCCTTATCCAAAATTGATCCTTAAAATCCCCATTTCGTTATAGTTCTGATTATGTTAGAAAAATATCCCAACTTGTCATATTTCTGATTATGTTAGAAAAATACCTAAGTTCCATACTGTACCTCCTAAAGGAAACATTTGCCTCAATATAGCCCTGAGAATCAAACCAATTAAAAAAAAAAAAAAAAAAAAAAAAAAAACCTGTGAGGGTGGGTGGGACTCATCATCTTCGGACGAGACAACAAGGAGCATAATTTCAATCGAACTGCACTTGGTAAGTTTGTTTGATTGTTCAATTATGCTCTTTGTTGTCTCGTCCTCTATGATGGAAATACTACTTGTTAGATGTTCAAAGTTCTGTTGTAGAATCATAAAGTTTATTATTGTTAACAAATATATCCCAGATATTATGTTTCAACAGCATAATCAGTCTTACACTCCTTAAAGATAATTGGTAATTTCCAAGAGAATCTTATTAAACAACAAAAAACAAACTTAAATGTGTCCTCAGCCTTAAATAAATCTTTGGTATGATTATAGCAATATACTTTTAATATTATTATTACAATATAATCGCTTCAGCGAAATTATTATTTAAAATCGGACGGTTGTAAAACTTTGCAAAGTTGTCGATGAGTCAGTCCAACCAGCCGTTCTATGTATCTCATCAATGCTAACGCCTTTCATAATGGCAGCTGATGTCGTAGCGTGCCTGGTACTATGAGTAGAAAAAATGGAAGTATCGATCCCTCTTGCAGCCAGGACCGTCAATCCAACGGTTGAGTGTACTGACCGATACCGCCAAATGTGGTTTCTTGATAGATATAAATAAATTAGGACATTTTCCTAATTTCAGAGGTAATTCTTTTATAATTATTTAAACAATTGGCTGATGACGATTAGGTGCTGAGGTCTTAATTTTTTTTTTTTTTTTTTTTTTTTTTATAGTAACAATTTTATTATCAATTATTTTAATCTGGTCAGTAACAATAGAAACTAGGGCTTTGTAATCTTTGCCCTGTAGGTAAAGTTAATAAAGTAACTGTGTTTAATGAACATTAATGTAAGTTGTTTGAGTCATTGTAATTTGACTCTAAAAAATTAAGCACTATAGAAACATTCCAGGTATACTTATATTTGAGTTTACTTGATCGTAGGCGAAAAAACCCTTTAAATAAAATTTTAATCTTTTCGTCTGCTCCCACCTGCGGCCCTATCACACTAGTGGCAGCGAGGACCTTATGCAATTCAAGGTGCCATAAGATGCACCACTGTGACACTTATTTGTGAGAAAAGTAATTATGTCTGTCATCTGTGCTTTAGTAGCATTTAGTTGTTTGGTGTGGCAGTAAGAAAACCAAATACAAAGTAAGTATTGCTTATAGGTGTTACTTGATATGGAAGATATCATTATTTCAGCTGCCTGTGAGTCGATGCCAGGCTTTAAGAATGCCTACCGGACAATCTCCCTGCCAGTAGTGATAGGTTGCGGTGTAGAGGGTGTGGTGAGTTGGAATTACATAAAACCAGTAAGTTATTACTTGGTTCAAATACAATGGGTTCTGTCACCAATAGTTTTTTGAATAAGCGAAACCAAGGTTGGGTGTCCCAGAAGAGAACTACAAGGATCCATGTTGCTTCATTGGACACGATTATTTCTATACATTTTAAAATCATAGAAAATGGTGGAAAAGCATAAAAGAAACCCCTTTGCAAGACATTGTAAAGGCATCCACTTTATAAGCTGAAGGATCTGGATGCCATGAAACAAATTTCCTGCATTTTGTGTTTGTTCTAAATGCAAATAAATCTATGACAGGGTTACCAAATGCTTGTACTATTTTATTAAAATTATTAATATTTAATTCCCATTCTGTATGACCTAACTGTTTTCTAGATTCAAAATCTGTTACTTTGTTGTCCTTTGTGTTAATGTATGATGTATGATGCAAATACAAAAATATTCCTCTCTTCACACCACTGCCAAATAGCTTTTGCAATCACATGTAAGTGAGAGTACTGTATGCCACCAAAGCGGTTTATATATGGTATAGCTGTGGTATTGTCACTTCGTAATAATATTTCACAATTTGAAGAATTATTAGCAAGGCTTTTGAGACCACACATAGTAGCTTTTATTTCTAAAGTATTAAAGTGAATTGTTGATTCTTTTCCTCTCCATACACCACTGGCTGTATGTTTGTCACAAGGAGCACCCCACCCCGTTAGTGAGACATCTGTATTTATTTCTAGAATATATTTATATTTTCTTATCTAAGAAATTGATTTAGGCAAGTACATGTTTTATCCACCATTCAAGATCTGGATAGCAATGTTTGGGCAAGGAAGTAAATGCTTCATAATTATTATTATTTTTTAAAAGAGCTAAATATTTATGTCTTTTTAGTGCTTTAGTATACAGTAACCCATATTGATTAGCTGGACAAACAGACACTAGAGTTCCCAGAACTTTTGACAAAAAACCTGATGGAAGAGGTACTTAAAAATGTGAGCGCCGTGGTGGTCACCTGTGACTGACAAACAATTAAATTTCTTTTGTGTCTGGTTTCGTGGCAGGCAACGTGTTAAGGCATCTTTTATTTTTATCAGAATCGATTGAAATAGTCATGGTGTTTGTATTAAACAATAGGCTAAGAAACTTACATTCCTTTGATGGAATAAGTTGACATCATTATTTTTATTGATGATGAAGCCTAACTGAGTAAGCAGACCTATGGTCTGGTTAACACTATTAAGACACTCAATATGATCACTACCAATATACTGCTAGCTACAAGCATCGATATACTGTACTTACAGGCTGTAAACCTCTAAGTTTTGTTATGGGTTTAATTATGTGAACATGTATGGAGCCGTGCAAAGGCCAAATGGAAGAATGTTAAATTGATTTATTTTTCCATCAAATATAAACCTTAGATATTTTCTGTAATCTGCATTAATGTTACACATGTAATAAGAATCCATTTTGTCAATTGTTGCCATAATACAGTCTTTCATAAGACTGAGTTGTAGTAATAAAACTATTAAATTTCTTTATGTTTAAAATAAATCTATACTCTCCATTTGGTTTCTATACCAAGAAAATAGGTGAACAAAATTGTCCATCTGTTTCATGACATATTTTGTCTATAACATGTGACTGAATAAGTTTATTAATTTCAATTTGAACTTGACAGAATTCTACTTGTAAATGAGTTATTCATAGGCAAGTAAGATTGAAATGGTATCTCACTAAAAGGGATTTCATACCCAGATACCCATTTCAGAATAGTAGGATCACTGGTTATTTTCTTCCAATTATTTATAAAAAAAAGGAAGTCTGCATACCTGAACTTCTAACTTTGCAGCTTCGTAGCTTTGCAGGTTGGTTGGATCTCGCTCCTGTCCCTGTCCAGGCACTTGGACGAGGAGGGCCCCTCCAGTTTAAAGATTTGGTTTTATTTGGGGGTTTTTGAATGAAGCTTGTGTTCTTCAGGTCTTTAACAGATTTTTGAACAGCATTTGTAACCTAGATCTTTTCAGAAAGGTTACTTAAAAAAAATGCATCTGCTCCCCCTGTGAGGGAATCTTTCATATCTTTATTAATAGATCAAATATCATGAGACCGCCGGCAGTCGCGAAACAATGGATTATCAATTGTGTCTGGTTTTATGGTGCTCAAGGGGTTAATGACGGTTGGTATTAGCGACCTTCTACGATTTGTATCTATGTGCACAGCGTCACACAGTATTTAGGCAGCATCATTAATGTGTTTAATTATTTAATTAATAATTTGAATTCTGTCACCTTTTAGGAGAAATAAATGGAGTGATTGGCCCAGGGCTGATAGTGCAGCAACCATCTGTTTTTGCCTGTCAGCAATTATCAAATCTCTTTTCTTAACCAGGTCAGAGACAGCCAGGTATTTCAGGGTTGAGCTTTGGAAGCAACGTTGGGTTATTTTCATATGGGATGTATTTTTTCATAAGTTCTGGTTTAATTTCTTTTTGCAATCCTTTTGTGAGAATAGGAGTCTACCTCTGTGCAATTTCATCATGAGCAATTGGTCCCTTAAGCACCTTCTCAATTTCCCCCAAAGCAAATAACAATTCTACGTCTATGGCAGGTGTCTCGGTCTCCGGGTCTGTACACTGGGTTTTTTCCACAGGTAAGGCCTCTACTACACTGTATTGGCACGGGCAGTGCCTCCTCCTCCACAGAACTTGAAGTAGTAGCCGGATCCAGGGCCATCATTGACACATTAGGAATGTCAGACATAGTCATGCAGATCTAGGCCCAAATGGCAAAGCAAACTGCAGTAAATGTAAGACCCTGATATTCCTTGCGAATACCCAGGGTGGTAAAAACTCGGCTTTGCAGTAAGTACGAGTTATTGTGCCCGTTTTAAGTTTTGAATGTTTCAACACCGCCTCATCCCAAAGATGGGCCTGAGTGCACATTTCAAAACCCAGAATTTCATTTTTATTTTTCACGTCTCTTTCTTTTACTCATAATAACAGTTTATTTATCATAATTAAACTGACTTAAACTATCTATTAAAAAGGTTATTTCACAAAAAAGTAAGAGAAAAAAGTGGCGCCGGTACAGTGACATAAAAAACGAATGACAGTTCAAAACGCGGGCTAGTCTATTGACGTGCGGCTGCGTTCGGAAATATTTTATTTTCAGATACTTTAAACTTATGTGGCGTCGGCGAGTGCTAAGACTCGATACTAACAAGTAGTATTTCCACCATAGAGGACGAGACAACAAGGAGCATAATTTAACATTTAACTCATTCACTTGTATGGGACTAAGAACAGACGTCTTTGAAAGTGAGTCTAAATAATTTTTAAACTTAGTGATACGTCCCTTAATTGAACTACGCTTAGTTGAGAGTTCCTTTAAACTAGACTCAGCCATTGTAATTTAAAATGTTTATATTTGCAACCTCAAAAGGAAACTAAATGCGCACCAAAGAAATAATGAACAGCTGATCATGCGCCGATTAAGTAATAATCAAATAGCTTACGCTCCTCCTTCGTGAAATACCGTTACTGTGTCCGCAGCTGGGGTCGTGCAGGAATCGGGTCACTAGGCGAGGGCGCTGGGGCGCAGGCGGCCGCACGTCACTTTCCAAGCTGAAATGATCGGCCAAATACTTTGAACAAAGCGAAATAGTACTTTGTGCCAAAATAAGTGATACTAGACGTTGACTAAAGTTGTGATTATGGGCAATACTTTTGATAGGCCGTGCAGCGTAGCAGTATTTATTTACAATGGACAGTGATTTTATGGTTATATTGTTGTGGGCACAACCCAAAGCAAAAGATTGAATTAGATGAAACGTAGTGCGTAATTAATGAGGTTGGTACGGTTATTTTATCAATAAAGCGGCCTAGTGGGTCATTAACGTGAGCAGAGATGTGAATTGTAACCTAATATGATAATAGTAACAACGATGCGAAATTTAATTTTTAGCAGTGTGAAATAGAAATACTTATACAAAATATATAGCAGTTATGATGGTGATTTGCATTGATTTGTTAATAGCATTGAAATGATTAGGTAAAGTATAGAAATGTAACGAAACCAATGCAAAGCGGCGTGACACGTGCACATGTCACGCTAGCCCTTGTCTAACCTTATACGCACTATAGGCGCGCTTAAAACACAGATCTTTGCACTAGATTTTAGCTAGAATGGATATAGATGGGAATCAATGGAATGGAGGATAGTGGAATAGCGAGATTGATGAAGGGTAGGACACTTAGCTTATTGGCCTGGTCGCGGCGCAAGCGGCTGACCGACGACGTGGCGGTGTCTTCAACTCGTTCCTGGGCGTGATTCTTGGACTCGATGGGCTGCCGGCGAGGACTCGATGGCTGCACAGCGTGGCTGGGCCACGGAGTTCCGGCGATGTTTCGGAGGGTGGACCTGGCGGACGGCTGCGGCGCTGGGGGGCTGACCGGCTGTAGCTCAGGCGCTCCGTAGAAATAATCTAGGGACTTGGCTTAGTACGCGAAGTCCTGTCACGGTCGCCACTTTATGGCCACGCGGGCCACTGGAAGTTCTATTTAAGTAGAACCTATATAGTCTTTTTATGATTTAAATTAAAAAGCCACAAGTACTTTGCAAAACAAAATGGTATTCAAATTTAGACAATTTATAATAGTATTTTAAAAGATTGGAAAATCAAGTAGTTAGTCAAGGGCTATAGCAAAGATGGTCGGATGCGAAGTGTAAGTCCGTTGTATGGCCGCTTTCCTGACGTCACAACCGCTCGCCGAGACGTTCCGTTTTACGTGGCACAGACAGCTAGCAATGATGCTATCTGTAACCTGTCTTTGTATATTAAATGCATAGAATCAGTAGTCAACTTAAAACTAGATATAAATTTATTTGTATCAAAAAATACAATACTGTCACTGTGACGATAGGTGGAGTTATACAAAAGTAAGTTCAAATCAAAGATCTGTTTGTTTTGTTTCCACGATAAGTTACAGGCATAGGGAAAGGCACAAACTATTATTTTATGCTTTTTAAAAGGTCACGCTTTCTTATAGTGAGAGTATCACCACAAAGTATTACAGCATTTGTTGAATGATTCAACTCCTGCTTGCTTAATGTACTTACTAAATTAGTGAATGTTTGGCCTGGATTGCAAAAGTTTATAAGCTCGTGGCTGAGTTTAGATTTAAGCTGCGGACCCAGGCCCTGACCTATCTTGTCAGAAAAGATAAGAGTTTTTCTAGACATTCCTTTAACAGAAGAATCTTTGTGTATAGGTAACTTGCGTTTTACTAACTTTGTATCACTCGATATATTATTATTAGAAAATGTAGCACAAAGTACCACTGGGATACCATTTATGACACTCTTTATGGGTGTTACGGATGGCAACAAATCTACTTAGCCAACTAGTTGATTGTTCAAAAGAGAGTCATATCGTTCTGCATTGTACTTGCACAGATCTACTAACTCTGTGGCAGACTTAATGTGTTCTTCAATTTCTTTTTGCGAGGACAAGTATTTTTTATTTAAAGTATCAAGAGACTCATGCAATCTCTGTATGTCAGATTGTAGTTGTTTGGTATCTCGATCATACACCTGTCTACTTTCTTTTAGTTTCGAATCGTAAATGTCTAGAGAGTCCATCAAACTCATGCGTTCTTTCCTAAGCGCAATATTTTTATAAAAACAATTATTCTTTTTAATAAGCTCTTCTGTTTTCCTAATATACCTTTTAATTTTTACATATTTCTTAATTTTGTTAGTACCCAAGTAATTACATTTTATTTTACTATCATTGGTAAGTACTACTTGTTGCTTTGGTGAAACATATGATAAACCGGTGTTTGGGAACTGTTGATGCTCTGCAGAAACAGCCGAGAAACCGCCAGGTGATGCCATCAATTCGTCAAAAAGGTTCAGGGTGACTTCCGCTTGATTATATTGGGTTTGTTCATCCTGCTGAGATATGCGTTTGTGCGCCCTCGCCAACTCTTGCTCCAGCTCAGTGATGCGATTCAGGGCCCTCTCATAGGTGGTGTTGCAATGATCAAATGATTCAATAGTGCGTTGCAGCTGGTCTTGTTGATGAAGCACCTCGGAGTGTTCATTGTGCAATGTAGCAAGCTCGGTTTTCAATTGTGTGTTCTTCCCTACGATGATTTTTATTTCTTCCTCATTTTCATCTCTTTCCCGGAGTAGTTGGTTGCAGGTATCCTTGGATAGTTTAAGTTCATGGAGAACTTGTCGAAGTTTCGCCTCTGTGTTTTGTGCTACCGTCTTGCGGGTCATCATATTGAGTTTTTTGTTTACACCTGAAATGTTTAAGCAAATATAAGAATACTGTTATTGTTATTTTGTTTATTTCTTACCTACGCTAAAAGAGTCAATAAGTTTAATTGGAAACAGATTAATTGATTTATTGACTAATACAACTTTGTTGAACAAAGAATCTATGTAGCTAGTTTAAAGTTAACTAAGTTAAGTAATCTAAAAACGCTAAACATATGTGAAACGTTAAAAACACTTTACAAATTATTTATCTTTGTTGTACTTATCAAACTTTATGTTTTTTTTTTTTTTTTATAGCAGAAGGAGGCAAACGAGCAAGCGGGTCACCTGATGGAAAGTAATCACCGCCGCCCATGGACACCCGCAAAACCAGAGGAATCGCAGGCGCGTTGCCGGCCTTTAAGGAAGGAATAGGCTCGTTTCTTGAAGATCCCTAAGTCGTAACGGTCCGGAAATACCGCCGCCGAGAGCTGGTTCTACAACACTGTAGTTCGAGGCAAGAAATTTCTTGAAAATCGCACAGTAGTAGACCGCCATCCATCAAGGTGATGTGGATGGAATGACAGTCGATTGCGTGTAGTGCGGTGAAGGAAATTAGCGGCAGGGATCAAGCCAAACAATTCCTCAGAACACTCCCCATGATATATACGGTACAATATACATAGAGACGCAACGTCTCTTCGAAGAGCCAGTGGATCGAGCCGACCGATGTAGGAAAAAAAGAAAAAGATTCGTATACTAGATCATTTCTGCTAAGCAACGATATTTGTTTAAAATGTATTCTATCCAAATTGAAATTCAGGAACTAATTATAAGAAATTTACACATTGAAATCACATTTGTAATACCTATTAATACTTGTAACAAGGAGACTTTTAATATTTTATAACATTAAACAGCTGTAACTATATAAAAACTAAAATAAAAGATACAACAATCATACATAAAAATTTGCTGTTATGATGTGGGTAGGTCACTTGTATAAAAATATTTACCTATTAAAAAACAATTTTAAAAGTTTCTATTATAATTGTGAAAATAATCAACTTTTAAATGTGCAGTCAAGTTTTGATTGTAAAGTGTTGTAGTGTGTGAAGGTCTGTAGCAAGACAATGTCACCATCAACTTCACTTCCACTATATAGTCAAGTCAAGAGAGGTTAACCAAGCCAAATCGTAATTGAGGAGTGACGATACTCACTATTATGTGAAATTTGTAAAGTTGATAGATGTGTTAATGTGAGGAATATGTAGTTACAAATAAAGGAAAAATAAAATAATAAGACCAATCAATATGTAGTGGAATTAACTTTCACAATGTTATCTTAGTTGAAGGTAGGTAGTGTTAGGTTATTTTAGGTCAATAGTTAAATTATGTACTTAGGGAAAAATTATGAAAACAATACTCCCCAGGTTTTAGATGCAGATCTTCAGCTCTGCAGCTCTTCTTAAATTATACTTTTCTTCAAAATAAGTTCTTTATTTTAGCCGGCCGTTGACAGCCGGTAAAGTCGAAAATTTCAATATGACGAAATTCAAATATTATTGCATAGACACTGATGCAAACACTCGTACTTATATTTTGTCACATTATCTTTAAGTTAAACACAATTTTATAGTTAAATAACAATGATTAAATAATAAAATTAATTTCTAAAGTAGAAGCTAAGTTTTGACAACTAATAGGCGCCCTCTATGTCCAAGGAAATGAGTGTGATGATCTTTTTCCTTTCCAAGTTGGTCTTTGTAATTTGCATAAGTGGCGAAATCTATCAAGAAAACGCCATTGAATAAAGAAGAAGAAGAATTTGCATAAGGGCATAGAGGGCGTCCTCGGTGCTGCGTTGTGGCATGAAGCCGTACTGCCTCCTGCTCATTTTCGGGAGAAGATGGTACTTGAGTCTACACACTAACATCTTTTCGTAGACTTTCCCTAATACTGGCAGGAGGCCTATGGGTCGGTACGACTTTGGGGTCGTGTAGTCGCCCTTGGCCGGTTTTCGCAAGATTACCACTTGCTTCCAGACGATCGGGAAAGAGCCATACTCTAGGCACTGGTTGATGATTCGGAGAAACAGGTCCGGATCGCTGTCTATGGCTGCTCGGCAGATATCAGCTGTGAGGCCATCCTTACTCGGCGCTTTCTTAGGGTTGAAGGACTCCACTACCATGCGCAACTCTGTTCTTGTAAATGGGGGATCAGATGTATCAGCATCTGTTCCCTCATTTACAGACCTTGCTTTTTTGGGGATGTTGGCGTGTATTTCTTCATCCTTCTCATCGGAGTCCGCCGGGTAAAATGTCTCGGCTACTAGTCGGGCTGATCCTACCGCATCGAGCAGCTTACCATTTGTCTTCAGCATGGGGTCTTCTTCTCTTTGTGTGGTTTGTGAGAGTACTCTATAGATGCCGTCCCACACACTTTCGTTATTTTGTTTGGAGCAGAACTTCATCCACGACTCTGTCTGGGCCTTGGCTGCTGCAGTCTGGTTCTCCTCTTTCATCTTCAACTACTCGGCTACGACGGCTGCCCTGCAGTGCGGGGCTGCACAGCGGATCCTGTTCTTTCTAGTGGTCACCTTTCTTTTTAATTCAGCCAGCTCCTTAGTCCACCAGGGTAGGGTAAGAGCGTTACAGTTCTTTTTTGGTGGTATTTTAAGCTTGCCGGCTTCGGTTACTATATGGTTATATTGCGCTGCGATGTTTTCAGCTTCTTGTCTGCTCCCCACCCTATCTATCCCGGGATGTTCAAGTTTGAGGCCGTGTTGTAGCCTGACTAGTTCATCCCTGAAGCCCTTCCAATTCGCTTTTTTGGTGTTGTACAACCTTGTTGTGCGTTCAATCGTGACACCTTTTGATTTCTGGAGAGTTATTAGGAATGTGATGGCGTTATGGTCGGAGCTGGTGAGTCCTTCGTCAACAGTCCACTTAGAAATATAGGGCAGGAAATCCGTAGAGCAAGCCGTGATATCTACATAGCTCGAATAGCGTTTTCCTCCTCTTATGGTGTCAAATGTAGGTATGTAGCTATTGTTGAGGATATGGAGTCCCAATTCGTGCAGCGACCCCATCACCTCTTCGCCCCGGTAGTTAGTGATTCTATCTCCCCACCATGTACTCCTGGCGTTTGTATCACCACCCAGAACGATCCTGCCCGCGCCGAAGCAATCCACGATGCGCTTGATCTGTTCAAGGTACGGCTCTATAGACTTATCTGGCTCGAAGTAACATGAGACCGCCGCCATTCTCTAAGCAACGGTCTTAACCTCCACCACTACGATGTTGTTGGTGGTGAGTTCGGGGTGTTGGAGAACGTCAAGGGTAGAGTCAAAGATGGCGATGACTGCCTTGACGGTGTCCTGACCGGCGTTCTGGTATAGGCGTACTCCTCTCCTAGTCTTCATGTTATTTTCAGCTCCCACGTATGGCTCTTGTATGAGCGCTATTGCCGTCTTACGCCTCTCTGCCTCGATGTGGATCTCTTCCGTCGCAAGTCGTTTTCTCTGCAGGTTCGCCTGGATGATGTGGTATGGAGCCATGGTCCTCGCAGTGGTGCCCTTAGCAGTATGCGACTGCTGAGCGGGCCAGTCGATCCCACTTTTTGCGTATAGGGCACTCGCCGCTGAAGGTGTTATGCTCCCTATGTACTAGTTGGGCTCTGCAGCAGTTTCTGCAAGACGGGGGGGTCCCAGCGTCAGACCACGTGGGGCAGTCTATAGCAATATAGCTCGCGTTTCGCTTTTTTAAGGTTTTGGTCAAAACTTAGCTTCTACTATAAAACTTAATTAAATTCATTGATCATTGTTAAATAACTATAAAATTGTGTTTAAAGTATAGTTATTTAGTTAAAATATAAGTACGAGTGTTTGCATCAGTGTCTATGCAATAATATTTGAATTTCGTCATATTGAAATTTTCGACTATACCGGCTGTCAACGGCTGGCAAAAATAAATAACTTATTTGAAGAAAAGTATAATAAATGAAGAGCTGCTGAGCTGAAGATCTGCATCTAAAACCTGGGGAGTATTGTTTTCATAATTTTTCCCTAAGTACATAATTTAACTACTGACCTAAAATAACCTAACACTACCTACCTTCAACTAAGATAACATTGTGAAAGTTAATTCCACTACATATTGATTGCTTCCTCACATTAATACATCTATCAACTTTACAAATCTCACATAATAGTGAGTATCGTCACTCCTCAATTACGATTTGGCTTGGTAAACCTCTCTTGACTTGACTATATAGTGGAAGTGAAGTTGATGGTGACATTGTCTTGCTACAGACCTTCACACACTACAACACTTTACAATCAGAACTTGACTGCACATTTAAAAGTTGATTATTTTCACAATTATATTAGCAACTTTTAAAAGTGTTTTTTTAACAGGTAAATATTTTTATACAAGTGACCTACCCACATCATAACAGCAAATCTTTCTTTATAATTGTTGTAACTCTTATTTTAGTTTTTATATAGTTACAGCTGTTTAATGTTTTAAAATATTAAAAGTCTCCTTGTTACAAGTATGAATAGGTATTACAAATTTGATTTCAGTGTGTAAATTTCTTATTATTAGTTCCTGAATTTAATTTTGGATAGAATACATTTTAAACAAATATTGTTGCTTAGCCTATATGATCTAGAATACAAGTCTTTTTTTTCCTACATAAAGTTTTAATAAGTACTTACAACAAAGATAAAAATTTGTAAAGTGTTTTTAACATTTATATGTTTAGCGTTTTTAGATTAGTTAACTGAGTTAACTCTAAACTAGCTACATAGATTCTTTCTTCAACAAAGTTGTATTAGTCAATAAATCAATTAATCTGTTTTCAACTAAACTTATTGACTCTTTTACCGTAGGTAAGAAATAAACAAAATAACAATAACAGTATTCTTATATTTGCTTAAATATTTCAGGTGTAAACAAAAACTCAATATGATGACCCGCAAGACGGTAGCACAAAACACAGAGGCAAAACTTCGGCAAGTTCTCCATGAACTTAAACTATCCAAGGATACCTGCAACCAACTACTCCGGGAAAGAGATGAAAGTGAGGAAGAAATAAAAATCATCATAGGGAAAAACACACAATTGAAAACCGAGCTTGCTACACTGCACAATGAACACTCCAAGGTGCTTCATCAACAAGACCAGCTGCAACGCACTATTGAATCATTTGATGATTGCAACATCACCTATGAGAGGGCCCTGAATCGCATCACTAAGCTGGAGCAAGAGTTGGCGAGGGCGCACAAACGCATATCTCAGCAGGATGAACAAACCCAATATAATCAAGCGGAAGTCACCCTGAACCTTTTTGACGAACTGATGGCATCACCTGGCGGATTTTCGGCTGTTTCTGCAGAGCATCAACAGTTCCCAAACACCGGTTTATCATATGTTTCACCAAAGCAACGAGTAGTACTTACCAATGATAGTAAAATAAAATGTAATTACTTGGGTACTAACAAAATTAAGAAATATGTAAAAATTAATAGGTATATTAGGAAAACAGAAAAGCTTATTAAAAAGAATAATTGTTTTTATAAAAATATTGCGCTTAGGAAAGAACGCATGAGTTTGATGGACTCTCTAGATATTTACGATTCGAAACTAAAAGAAAGTAGACAGGTGTATGATCGAGATACCAAACAACTACAATCTGACATACAGAGATTGCATGAGTCTCTTGATACTTTAAATAAAAAATACTTGTCCTCGCAAAAAGAAATTGAAGAACACATTAAGTCTGCCACAGAGTTAGTAGATCTGTGCAAGTACAATGCAGAACGATATGACTCTCTTTTGAACAATCAACTAGTTGGCCAAGTAGATTTGTTGCCATCCGTAACACCCATAAAGAGTGTCATAAATGGTATCCCAGTGGTACCCTGTGCTACATTTGCTAATAATAATATATCGAGTGATACAAAGTTAGTAAAACGCTACTTGCCTTTAGACAAAGATTCTTCTGTTAAAGGAATGTCTAGAAAAACTCTTATCTTTTCTGACAAGAAAGGTCAGGGCCTGGGTCCGCAGCTTAAATCTAAACTCAGCCACGAGCTTATAAACTTTTGCAATCCAGGCCAAACATTCACTAATTTAGTAAGTACATTAAGCAAGCAGGAGTTGAATCATTCAACAAATGCTGTAATACTGTGTGGTGATAGTCTCACAATAAAAAAGCGTGACCTTTTAAAAAGCATAGAGAGTTTAATTGACATACAATATAAAACTAATTGTAAAATAATAGTTTGTGCCTTTCCCTATGCCTGTAACTTATCGTGGAAACAAAACAAACAGATCTTTGATTTGAACTTACTATTGTATAACTCCACTTATCGTCACAGTGACAGTATTGTATTTTTTGATACAAATAAATTTATATCTAGTTTTAAGTTGACTACTGATTCTATGTATTTAATATACATAGACAGGTTACAGATAGCATCATTGCTAGCATATAATTTAAAAGACACAGTCATAAGTAGTATAACAATGTCGACACAAAATTATCGCACTCTTAGTATTTCTACTAATGTAAATTTAGTTAATAAGTCTTGCACAACCTCTAGTTTAAACTAAGAGGTAAGGCAAAAGCCAGCCCTATCCAAATTAAAATAGTTCATCAAAACATACAGGGCCTGGCCGGCAAAGAGTTAGAAATTGAACTTTTTTTATTACATGAAGATATAAACATTTTATGTATAACTGAGCACTGGCTTAAAGATTATCAGTTAATTTTTAATATTAAAAATTTTCAGCTTTCCAGTGCTTTTACTAGAACAAATGCAATTCGCGGCGGATCCTTAATATTCGTTAATTACTGTAAACATAAGATTATGGAACGAAAGGATGTAGTTTCCCTTTCTATTAAACGCGTTATTGAGCTGTCATGTGTCGAGTTAGAGAAATTTATAATTGTTTGTGTATATCGACCTCCTTCTGGTAATTTTAGTGTCTTTGAAGCCACTATGGAAGATGTAATTAAGAAGATTTGTAAATCTAAAAAGAAAATAGTAATTTGTGGGGATTTTAATGTAAATTTATTAGACAGTCATACAACTAGTGTAAGATTAATCTCGTTATTTTAATCATTCGATTTGGATTACCAATTTATAGAACCGACAAGAATTACAGCAACCACTGCAACCTGCTTAGACAATTTTTTTTGTAACTTTGCTCCTGAGTCTAAGTCCATACTAACTAATTTATCTTCAGATCACTGTGGGCAAAAAATAGCTTTTACGGAATATGGACACCCTAACTTAGAAGAAATATCTTGTAGGCCAGTAACAGAGAGATGAGTTAGAATTTTCAAGCATAACGTAACTGCAAAACTTCCATGTTTACCATTTATACAGGAAAATCCAGATGGTCTTTACAAGCATTTATTTGATCTTATAAACGGTGAATTTAATAAAACTTTCTCTATTAAAAAGTTTAAAGCTAATATTTCAATGAAATTTGGGGATTGGGCTACAGCTGGTTTGCATAAAAATAGGGCTAAGTTGTATGACTTATATGAGCAGAAAAAATATAATATTAGTCCTAGTTTTCTAGAGTATATCAAAAAGTATTCGAAAACTTTTAGGAAGGCTTGTGCATGTGCCAAGTCATTATTTATTAGTGAAAAAATTAAAAAGTCTGATAACAAAATAAAAGCAACATGCATTAACCGCGAAACTGGTAAAATAAAGCCACGTGATACTAAGTTTTCTTTAAGAATAGGCAATAGCATTTTAAGTGAAGACAATAAAGTTGCTGATGCTTTTGAACAGTTTTTTACAAATTTACCAATTGCCACAACTATGTCACTCAACTCTTCACCGAGCAATGCAGAAATTCTGTTAAAAAAGTATGTACCCATGTGTAATTAAGTGTTCAAATTTAAACACGTAAACTGTAAAGACGTACTAAAATCCTTTAAATCTTTAAAAATAAAAAACACTTGTGATTTGTGGGATATTTCAACAAAAATTATTAATAATATTATCGAGTCCATTGCGCCTTTTCTTGTAATCATATTCAATAGCTGTGTTGACGAAGGAGTTTTCCCAGATCTCCTGAAGCATAGCAAAGTTCTGCCACTTTTCAAATCGGGTTGTAAAGATGACCCAAGCAATTTCAGACCTATTTCGATTTTACCTACTCTAAGTAAAGTTTTTGAAAAACTTATTTTAGATCAACTCGGCTCCCACTTCGCTATAAACCACCTTTTTCACAGTGAACATGTTCACAGTGAACACAACAGTGAACAACACAGTATGGTTTTACTATGGGAAGGTCTACTACTGATGCAGGTGTAGCTCTGCTAAAACACATATTTGAGGCTTGGGAGGGATCGCAGAATGCTTTTGGAGTGTTTTGTGATCTCTCCAAGGCTTTTGATTGCGTTGAATACAACACCCTTTTAATAAAGCTAAAACACTACGGAGTGCACTCGGATGCCTTGAAATTGATTCAATCATATCTCAGCTGCAGAATCCAAAAAGTTAGCGTGAATGGATCCATATCATCCGGATCTTCAGTGCGAATGGGGGTTCCACAAGGGTCAATACTAGGTCCATTTTTATTCTTAATTTATATTAATGATTTACCATTTTATGTGGATAACTTTTGCAATATTGTTTTGTTTGCTGACGATACTTCTTTGATATTTAAGACTGATCGAAATAAAAATAGTTTTGATGATATCAACAGTGCCCTAACAGATGTGTTGAATTGGTTTACTACTAATAATCTTCAATTAAACGCGAAGAAAACCAAATGTATAAATTTTACTCTACCTAACGTAAAGAATATTATTGTAAATAAAATTAAATTGAATGGTGAACTGTTGGACCTTGTTGATTCAACAGTTTTCTTAGGTGTTACCTTAGATTCAAAAATACAGTGGTACCCTCATATTAGCACCCTTGCGGGGAGACTTAGTTCAGCTGCTTACGCTGTTAGAAAAATTAGGCATATCACAGACGTGGAAACAGCTCCATTAGTCTATTTTAGTTACTTTCACAGTGTTATGTCCTATGGTATTCTACTTTGGGGTAAAGCAGCAGATATAGAAACCATTTTCATTTTGCAGAAAAGAGCAGTAAGGTCCATATATAATCTAGGATCGCGTGACTCCCTTAAGGAGCTGTTTAAAGAAATAAATATTCTTACAGTTGCATCACAATTCATTTATAACTGTATTGTTTACGTGCGTCAAAATAATTCTCATTTCAAAAAAAATTGCGATATACACAAACTAAATACTAGAAATAAGTATAAACTTGTAATTCCTAAATTTCGACTTCAGAAAGTTTATGGATCATTTATGGGACAAAGTGTCTTATTTTACAATAAAATCCCGAACGATGTTATAATTTTACCCTTAGACAAATTTAAGACACATGTTAAGGATAGACTTTTAGAAAAGGGCTATTACCTACACTGTAAGCGATTACATCAATGACAAAAATGCATCGAATTAACATTCCTCTAGTTTCGCACACATTGTTCTAATGCGTTCATAGTGCCCGAGTAAAACTTTTAGATCCACTTTTGTTTTATCTTTTATTTTATTATATAATTGTTTTTTCACTCCTCTTGCTCAAAAAGAACGTCATTGTAGCGTTCTAGAGCGGGGCTAAAATAGCTTTTCAAGCCCTAGGGGAAAAAGTAATTTTTTTAAAATTTTTGTCTGTCACATGACAATGAGCCTACAAAAACGAAAAAGTATTTAGTCTTAGGTAGAATAATCATGAATAAAGACTCGACCTATTACTGTTTCAACATCAACAACTTAGTTAATATTAAAGTTTATGGTAAAATTAGTAATTATTTAAATCTATGGACAACACAGACCACGCCCACACAGTCCACGCTTCAGCAAGAAACAACTGCACAGCCTGCACATGTGCTTAGGTGGTGAGCCTTTAGCCCGTTAGTCGCTTTTACGACACCCAAGGGAATCTCTATTCCATTGTGAGGGGTTGGTAGTATTATTTTGATGAACCCATCGCCGCTCTTTGCTATTGGATGTATGTGCGTCTTTAGTCCATTAGTCGCCTTTTACGACACCGAAGAGAAGAGAGGGGTTGATAGTATTATTTTTTGATGAGCCCATCGTCGCCCTATGCTGTTGGATGTATGTGCAGTCTTTAGTCCGTTAGTCCCCTTTTAAGAAATCGAAGAAAAGTGAGGGGTTGGTAATATTATTTTGATGAGCCCATCGTTGCTCTATGCTGTTGGATGTATGTGCAGTCTGTAGTCTTTTAGTCGCCTTTTACGAACCCGAAGGGAAGAGAGGGGTTGGTAGTATTATTTTGATGAGCCCATCGCCGCTCTATGCTGTAGGATGTATGTGCAGTCTTTAGTCCGTTAGTCACCTTTTACGACACCCAAGGGAAGAAAGGGGTTGGTAGTATTATTTTGCTGAGCCCATCGCCGCTCTATGCAGTTGGATGTATGTGCAGTCTTTAGTCCGTTAGTCGCCTTTTTTGACACCGAAGGGAAGAGAGGGGTTGGTAGTATTATTTTGATGAGTCCATCGCCGCTTTATGCTGTAGGATGTATGTGCAGTCTTTAGTCCGTTAGTCGCCTTTTAGGACACCCAAGGGAAGAGATGGAAAGACTGCACATACCTACTATACAACAGCATAGAGCGGAGATGGGCTCAGAAAAATAATACTACCAACTCTTCTCTTCCCGTGGGTGTCGTTTAAGCAACTAACGGGTTAATTTTTAATAAAATAAACCAATTCATATTGTATTGAATTGTTTTATTTTCTCGCAATCGTAGTGAAAAATATAGTGTGACACACGGCGCTAAAAACCCATTAAAACTCGGTTTCTATTTACTCCCTCGCTAAAGCTCGGGAGTAAAACTACCTCGTATATAATGGGTCATTTTAGCCCCTTGTATAACAATCTACTATATGAATATTGACTTATTATAAGCTTATTAGAAGGTCAATGACTATGTTGCAGACAAAAATGCATGGAAATAAGTCTACTCTGTACTAGTGTTTATTAATAGTATTTTTAGTCTATTATTAACTATTCTTTCATTCAATTATTATGAATTGTTGAAATTATTTAGTTTAGTTATTATTAATTTTATTGATGCGTAAAAATTGTACTTAATTATGTTTAATAAATTGTACCTACTTAATTAGATCTATGACACTGTAAAGTAACATTGTTACTTTACAGTGTCATAGATCTGTGTTGTGTGTTGTTGTGATGTTCTCCCTCTAAGGGAGAAAAAAGTAAGGCCTCCTGAGTTTCTTGCCAGCTCTTCTCGGTCGAAGGCTCTCCCAAAATCCGAACTGGTGGTAGATTGGTTAGGTAGGTAGATTAGGTAGGTAGAGTAGATTATGGTCTGTGCCAGCTAGATGTGCATGAAGGGTCATTTATTTACCCCACTTGTACCAGTGGGGTGCTGCAGTTTAGGTACGTTCGGCCGGCGTGTCTCCCAGGAAGGCCGCCTAGGCGTATGACAGTAAAGGTTGCCGCTCGGCACGCACGCTCCACGTCGCGCGTCGTCGCTTAAGGCCAGGGGCCCAGGTCTGCTAGTTTGCGGGTGGCGTGATTGAGTCGCGGTTGTGTCGCGTTGTGGTTGTTTGGCACATTTGGTATTCTTAAATGAGTAAGAGAATGCCAAATGTGTCAAGCGGTTGCAGTGCGATCCAGCTGCGATTCAATTGTGCCATTCGTGAATTGGCAGACTTGGGCCCCAGGTATTTCTCTCTCGCGGCTTCTCTCGCTCTCTCGATGGTACGGGACGGGTATAACAGCGAAGCGGCGCGTTTTATAGGTTTTATTGCCTTTAGGTATAGACTTTATAGGATTCTCTGCTAATTTATCTGCGAATTGTTTGTGTTTCGTTGAGTAAAAATTAAATGTTAAGTATCAGTAGTTTAGTCATAATGTTGAAAAACATTACAAAAAGGGGTAATTTTGGGATTTTTTTTTCTTTTTTTTTTCTTTCTGTCGAGTGAAGTTCATTGCATCTTGTAACTGAATGAGACTTTGAATAGATTAGATCCTTAAATATGGCCTGGCCGCAGCCGCTGTGCCGCGCCTTGGGTATGCGCGGGTGGTGGGGGGAGTGGGAAGTAAAGAGCATGAACTCACATGAGATTCGTAGTGTCAGACAGTTCTTACGATATCGAAGCACAGTTTATTGAAGCTTTATATTTACGAGTATAATTACATCTAATCCCTTTTTGAATTAAAGAACTAATATAAATGAAATAAATCTTTAATTCTTGGAAATATATGGGGTGACTGCTAGGGGCCGCGGGGGGCTTCGGGGGCTGGTCGGGTCGGGTGTTTTGAACATGACAAAGATGACAAAAAGGAATTCGTGTTTTTTTTCATTTTTAATTAATTAATTCTTTTGTGAATTTTAATTGGATAGTAATTAGTAATTTGAGTATCTAATTTATTTTAAAGCAATAACATAAGAAAACTAAATGAAAAACAATTATTTACAACGCGCGGGCAACGGCCGGCCGGTCGACCGTCTGTTGACCCGTTCGCGTCAGCTGGGCGATAAGTACCTACGTTAATCTGCAATGATACCATTTTTGTCATGTTTAAGACGCTTGACCTGATCGGCCCTTGAAGTTTCTTGCGATTTCTGGCAGTCACCTTATATAATATAAACTTTGTTTGCTTTTCTTTTCTTAAAATATTCGGCCACTTTAAAAATGACTGTCTTGATTATCTCGTGATAATGCACGACCCATTTTGGATATTTTATCTCATGTGCGTCTGACACACTAGTTGCCGCCGTGAGCGATGACGGCAGAATAACTAAATGGAGCAACTGTTTCGCCCCCCCGCCTCGCCGCTCGCGTGCCCGGGGCGCGGTGCGGCGGTGGCGGTCAGACTATAATACATACATTTTTTTCCAGAATTTAAACCATTATTTTCTATGTCTTAGATGGTTTTAAAAACTCAAAGCGCGACCTATCTAGCCTTAACTCGTAAACCCTACGCGCGCGCGTAAACCCTGCGCTCCTGACGGACGTCAAATCGATATCGAGTCGGCTTTGCTTAACGGAATATGAACGCTCGGGTCACGCGATGGGTTTCGGTTTCGCGTGGGGGTCGTTGGAGGGTGAACCTTCTGTACGGAAGTAATATTAGTTATTCTGTGCTTGTACCAAGACGAAAAACGAAACAATTTTAAAACACACAAATTTATGCTTATTAATTTTTGACGTTTTCTATGCTTAAGTTTTTATAAAAAAAGATATTTGAATGATTAAAAATTTCAACCTTATTGGTTAGGTACTAATGTTTTCCAAAACTCATTTCAACCGTTACTTTATTTTACTTTAAAAACTCAGTTATTTCCAATTTCTATTACTTACCACAATATCAATACGATAATTGGAAATCACATTTAATTTTATTCCTTAAAGTAATAACTTAAGTTAACAATTCATTGTGATTTATTATTCTTCACCTTTCATCCTAAAAAAAAAACGATAAATTACCTATAAATATTAGCCGTTTGTGTCGCTAGGGGAGAGACACTTGCCCGCTATTTTTGTCTCGTACCAGGATACGTTTGTTTACACAATTCTATGACCACGGCTTAAATTTCGGTTCGACGCGATTCTGTTTCGGCGTGCAGTGGTACTGGGGGTAGCGATGCGCATTTTGTCTGGCACAGACTATAGCTCGTTAGATTAGTTGTTAAGTCTTAAAAGTTAGTTAACTGTTTTTTTATTATTATTATTATTGACGTCATTAAGTGCCTGTAAAGGTTTACATTGAATAAATAATTTGACTTTGACTTCCCACAGTGGCTGCACCAGGTCGCCTCCTCCTTGCAGAAACCCCTGCTATGCCCATATCCTAGACATTGGGAGCATTGCACCAGCGGCGACTGGTCTTCTACGCTGATTTTCTGTAGCTCCACGTGCAGATATCCTTTGGCAGTCGCTCTGCTCCAGATAGTCGGGGACACTCGCATGACTATGTGGTGTGTATGTGGGTTCCGGGCTTTCGTTTTGAAACAAATCTGCATTCTTTGCTCGTTATTGTCTAGTCCTTGAAAGATCGCAATGTTCTGTTTTCGAACTGCTTCCAGAACTTCTTTGTCGGTGCGAGCCTTCAAGACACTCTTACAGACCATCAGCGGGTCTTTGTTTTTTTTTTTTTTTTTTTTTTTTATAAAAGAGGGAGGCAAACTAGCAGGCGGGTCACCTGATGGAGAGTAATCACCGCCGCCCATGGACACCCGCAAAACCAGAGGAATCGCAGGCGCGTTGCCGGCCTTTAAGGGAGGAATAGGTTTAAGGAAGGAATATGAATTGGGAAGAGGGGGGGTGAGGGAGGGGCCTCCAGAACCCTCACTGGTCGGACGAAACACAACAGCACCAAGTGCCATTATTTCACGCCGAATATTAGTGAGAGGGTGGTATTACTCCGGGCGAGCCGGCCCAATGCGTGCTGCAACGCAGCGTGGCTCTACCACTCAGTCAGTGTCACTCATTTAGCACCACCCAGGGGTCACGTGTAGGGTCTCAAGGGTAAACCTACGGACGCGAGTAACTTCAACCCCCTTTTGTTTTTAGCTTCCTCCGCTTTCAGTCCCTTACCCCTTGCCTCTATCCTCTTTTTTAGCTCTTCTCTATCCTTCCTTGTCTCGCAGCCTATCACCACCTTTCTGTCTTTCGCCTTCCGAATTTTTGTGACGGTCACCCATCCCTCTTTGGCGTCCACAGCCTCGCGGATCTTCTCGAGGACTGTGTCGCCAGTGTCTTGGTCGGTTTCCGAGGTGACTATCACGGAGTGCAAAGCTGCTCTGGTTCCCGGTGGTTTGGGGAGCGGTGGTGCTGCCATTATGGCCTCCCTTTCCTCGATGTTTGTGAGCTTGTTGAGGATGGTATCCAGCTTCAAGTTCTGAGATCTTGAGATTTTAAGCTCGTTGAGGACGTTGTCGAGTTTGGTGTTGAGCGTCGAATGCATGGCAACGGTCTAGGACTTTGGGCCTTTGGGCCCCTGTGCTGTCGACGACTCTTCTTCTTTCCGCATATAGGCGAAAGTGCTTTAGGCAGTCGCAGAACACGCGGATATATTGAGCTCGTCGATCCGGGGACTTTATGTTAAGATTTATTATGTTTATAATTTAAAAAAATATATATATTTCAGTAGTTTCAGTTAATTACATTTTCCATTTGTATTTTGTATTTTTATAGACAACGCCCTCTTTAGTTTGGCAAAAAAAATTTTGATTTTTGCATAGTAAACTGCCAGTTTTTAATTTTTTTAAGTTTTCAGGCTGTTTGTCCTCCCTGTAGTGTAGTACCCCATATTATGTTATTCTATGTATGTAACCATTTAAAAGCGTTGCCTTCTTATTATAATAAAGTAGTGTATGAACAGATTGCGTTGTTTCAATACCTCTCCATCGGCTCCCGACAGTACATGGCGACCGTGACAGGACGCTTCCTAATAAGGAGGCGTATCGGATTCAGGGCAAGTTAAATTCTCGCAATCAGCTATGCATTACTACGGATTATTTATACGAACACATTATCGAGGTAGAACCGCATACTACCCCGATCTATTCTAAACCTTATCGTTTACCCCAATCGCAAAAAATGGAGATTGAAAAACAAATAGAAAAAATGCTTATGGATGGCATAATAGAAGAAAGCACGAGCGCCTGGTCGAGTCCTTTATTGTTGGTACCCAAAAAGTCCGATTCGGTTGATAAAAAATGGCGCATCGTGATAGATTATCGAAAGTTGAATAACAACATTAAAGATGACAAGTTTCCACTACCGAACATAACGGAAATTCTCGATTCATTGGCGGGTTCTGTCTATTTTACTCATTTAGACCTTTTCCAAGGATTTTTCCAATGTGGGTTACATCCCACCAGCAGACCGTATACAGCATTTACAACAAATAGAAATCAATATCAGATGACTAGGCTACCTATGGGCCTTAAAACTAGTCCAAATGCGTTTTCGAGAATGATGACTATTGCTATGTCAGGACTAAATTACGAAAAATGCCTGATATATCAAGACGATTTGGCCGTTTTTGGCAGGTCTTTGGCTTCCCATAATCAAAATTTAATGGACATATTAAGTAGGCTACGTAAAGTTAATTTGAAGTTAAATCCCGCTAAATGCGTGTTTTTGCAAAAGGAGATGTTATATTTAGGTCATATAGTATCAGAAAAGGGTGTCTTACCTGATTCGTCAAAATTAAAGGCAATAGAAAATTATCCTACACCGCAAAATGCACAAGATGTCAAGCGTTTTGTCGCTTTTATGAATTATTATCGAAGATTTATTAATAACTTCGCTGATATCGCATTTCCATTGAATAAATTAGGCTGTAAAAATATTCCTTTTGAATGGACACAAGAATGTCAAATTAGTTTCCAATTACTTAAAGATAAATTGATGAACCCCCCCATTTTACAGTATCCTAACTTCACGGATGATAACACATTTATATTGCAAACGGATGCGTCAGGGGTAGCGATCGGATCGGTGTTATGTAACGGTGATGGTCGGCCTGTGGCTTACGCGAGTCGAAGTTTAAATAAGGCGGAAAGAAATTATCCTACTATCGAAAAGGAACTTCTTGCGATAGTTTGGAGTGTAAAGCATTTCCGACCATATTTATACGGGAGAGCGTTCAAAATACAGACCGACCATCGACCACTTGTATATTTATTTGGAATGCGAGACCCGTCGAGTAGGCTTACTAAGTTTAGATTGCAATTAGAAGAGTATAATTATACGGTTGAATATATAAGAGGGTGCAACAATGCAGCTGCAGACGCATTGTCACGCATTATTATAAATTCCGACGATCTGAAAAAAATGCATCCGGGTCTCGATGAATTGAATGTTATGACTAGGGCGCAAACCAAAAGAGCGCAAGGAAATCAAAATTCCCCGGTTATTAGTACTCCTACTAGCTTGAGGTCTGATCAGCCAAAAGTTGTAGAGATTATTAAGAAGCCGAGACACTTTGTTGAATTATCGTTAGTGTCTATAAAACATTTAAGTAAGTTGCGTGGGGAAAATGAAGTAAAGGATTATTCGAAATATTTTATATACGTACGTAGAAGGTCAATTGTATACTTACACCCAAATACTCGATCGTCGTTATCGCGAGGCGAAATGATGAGAGATTTGAGTTGGTTATGTAAAAGACACGGTATAGAAGAGCTGTGTATAATACGCAATGAATATAATACAGAATTTATAGCTAGCATTATAGAAGAAATAAATAAACTAAGTAATTGGTCCGGACCACGCATATGTGTTATGAGGGGAGTGCAAAGAATAAATAGTTTAGATGACAGACGTGTCATACTGAACGATTTTCACCTGCTGCCTACAAGTGGTCACGCAGGCATTAGGCGAATGGCAAATAATATCAAGAAATATTATTTCTGGCCTAGTTTAGAATCCGATGTAAAAAACTTCATATCAAAATGTGAGCAATGCCAGAAAAATAAATATTCTGTTAAAACAAAGCAGCCAATGGCTATCTCGAGCACATAAAATTCAGCCTTCGAAAAAGTTTTTCTTGATATTGTCGGCCCGATCCCGAGAGATGATAACAATAATAGTTACGTGCTCACATTACAGTGCGAACTCACAAAGTTTGTCGAGGCCTATCCGCTCCAAACAAAAGATACAGTAAGTGTTGCAAAAGCGTTTGTACATAATTTCATCCTTAGGTATGGGGTTCCTCGAGAGATCGGTACTGATAGAGGCACGGAATTCATTTCGAGTACTATGAAAGAGGTATGTCAACTTTTAAATATTAAGCATTTAACCTCCACAGCTTACCATTACGAAAGTTTAGGGGCGGTGGAAAACTCGCACAAGCATATGTGTGCGTATTTACGAATAAATTGCCAAAACCACACTAATTCATGGAGCGAATGGATACCTTTCTGGTGTTTTTCGTATAACAATAGTGTGCATTCGGAAACCCAATACACGCCACATGAATTAGTGTTTGGTAAGCTATGTAACATACCTACAAACCTAAACGGTAGTGAAGTAAATCCTTTATATAATCTCGACAGTTATCCGCTAGAATTAAAATATAGGCTTCAATTAGCGCAAAGGGACGCTAGAAATAATCTATATAACTGTAAGGTGAAAAGGAAAATGTATTACGACAGAAATGTTAATCCGATTACTTATAAGAAAGGAGATTATATTTTACTTAGAAATCCTTTAGGAGATAAAATGCAAAGTATTTACCTTGGGCCATATTTAGTGTTGGAAGATTTAGATTGCAATGTTGAAATAGTTAAGAATGGTAAAAGGGACATAGTACATAAAAACAGAACAAAATTGTTTATAAAATAGTTTTATTCAAAGAAATATATGTAAACAAAATAGTAAGGAGTAAGTATAAGTGTTATTGTTAATCCGAGCGTGTCACCGTACGTGTCATCTCAGCTCTAGAGTTCTATAAATAGACTAACAATGTCATATATCGTATGTAATCGTAGTTTTAGTTCTTATATACATGCTACAATGTAATCGTAGTTATAACTATGTGTACTATAAAATGTAATCGGTAATATGACTTTATAGTCTTTATATACAATTTGCGTATGCTATCAAAAAAAAATATATTTTCACATTTTTTTTCTCACGTAAGGGGGAAGGTGTAGTGTAGTACCCCATATTATGTTATTCTATGTATGTAACCATTTAAAAGCGTTGCCTTCTTATTATAATAAAGTAGTGTATGAACAGATTGCGTTGTTTCAATACCTCTCCATCGGCTCCCGACAGTCCCCCCCCCCCCTATAACCCCCCACTATAAGAGTGCGGGGACATTTTATTTTTGTGTTTGATAGGTCTACATTTTAGTCAATCTTATGTACTTTTTCAGATTGTTAATGTGCATAGTTTTTCTTTTACTGAATTTTTAAGCTTATTTCCTATTTATATATATAATACTTAGGGGTACTTTTTACGATCCAAATTAAGTTTGCTGTAGCCTTTTCATAGTTCAAATTAAGTTGGCCGTATCTCGGCTATTATTTGAAGTAGAGAGTCGGGATTTCGACTGAAGGGCCCTTTACACTCTTCTCTTGCGTCCGGGTGAGTAAAGAGGGTCGAGGCCTGACCTTGCTATTTTTGCAAAAAAATTGGTTGCCTGTAAAGTCGGTATACGGGCGAAAGTTTTACGTGACAACGACTTTGAGTGGTAAAATAATTTTAATGTGAATATTCATTCGTATAGTAGGAAGAAGGATGAAATAATAGTAACAATTTAAAACATTTATTTATAAAAAGAATTATATTTAAAACAAATATGCAGACCGATCATAGTTGAGTGGGAGAGAGACGCAAGGCATTCGGCGGGCCTCTCTCTCGTTCGGTGACTCATCGTAACGTTACCGAGCGTTACACTTTTTCATAAGTGACTCCCAGCCGCAACCTAATTTAAGACGTTGTCACGTCAAAAGTGGACAGTGTGCGTCATAGCCCAGAGTCTAGCCACCCCGGCGCAAAAATTCCGTCGCTCTACGACAGATAGGTGGTTTAAGAGCTGCGAATTTTGAAAATTGCGGCTGTTACATTAGTCGCTAATTTAGTTTTGGACTAACGTCGTTTGCTCTTGAACTACCGGTCCGATTACGCTAGGGATTTGACCTGGAACCCTCTTTTTACACTCCCAACCCTTCTGGTTGGGTTATTTTCAGTTTCGACCGATCACTTTGTTACCAACGACTAGTTTTTAAGACAACTCTGCCATTTTATTTTTTTTAAATTTTTTTTGACCTTTTGGAAATTTTATTTTACTTGAGGCAGGTACGCGGAATGTTTTTCCTCTTCGTCGTTTGTCGCTCCGGTTGCGAAGCGGCGGGTCGGCTTTGGCTGGCAACAGCAGCGACAGCGGCATATGCACGTGGTGTCGACGTGCAAACGCGTGACGTTTCCGTCGGGGTGAGGGAGCGGGCGGCGGGGCGCGGGGAATCGCGTGCGGCGATAACAGCGGCCGGTGACGTATCCATATGAGCCGACTCAAAACTGCTGATGGATGCATTCTGCGCCCCGCGACGAGTGTTTACGTTGGGGGCCTCAGGTGACCTACATACCGAAACAGTGCTGCTTAACAACGCTACTTGAGCACGCAACTCACTTATGGTGTTATCGGAGGCCTCCAATTTACACAGTACCTCGGTCAGGCTCGTCTTGAGGGAAGTAACGTCCCTCAACAGCCTGGTGACGTCGACGTGGTCGAATGTGACGGGGGGCAGCTTGTGCAGCTCTTTCGCCACGAATGCAGGCACATCATCTGGGTTCTGTCTCCTTCAGAAGAGTTATTATATCTTGGAGACTCTTCTCGCCTCCATCCCTCCGTCGTGATGGCATCTGGTCAGCTTTGCCGAGGAGCTGGAACAACAGCGCCTAGCCACTGCAAATCTCGTCTTCCTTGAAGCTAGATTTGCAGATCTGGACGATGCTGACCTCGTCCATTGTGTCGATGGCATGCTGGATAAATGCCAGTATTTCACTGACTATAAGTTGCTGGGAACCCATAGTCAATATCGCGAGCGGCGGATAGTACCGCGCGAGAATCGAATTATAGTAATAATTCTCACTGCGTAGTGAAGCGCGTCCGTTTCCGAGCGCGCATCGCGCTGCTCTGGTCACGTAGTATGAAATTTAAACCCAGGCCCGGCGCAAATGAAATGTACATCAAAATACTGGTAATGTTGAGTTATTAATTACTGCATAAGAGATACCGTCGAAATATTTTTTTAAACGTTATATGGGTGTTTTGCAGTGAGTAATAGGGGGTATACCTAATGCAAATATTTTTCTGCAGTATAAATATTACTACCACTACCTATTATCAGTGGCGGTACCTTCATATAAGCCGAAAAGCCCGGCTTGCCCTAACAAAAACTCAATATCACTACTGGTAAAACGCAATTATTAAAATCACTTAATTTTTTTTACCATTGTTAATTTTCTTTCATCAGCATTCAAATTATCAATTTTATAAGTTTCTCATATTAAGAGGTCTATTACATCTCGACTGTGATTTTTGCGTAAATTGGTCAATTTTGGCGTTATGGATCTCAGAAACAAAAATACATTAACAATTATGACTTATTGAATAGTGTAGAATAGCTATTGGAATAGTGCTTAGTGGCCTCGCTTTTTGTAAATTTTGCTTAACTTTTTAATTAAACCCAAAATTGCAGAGAAAGATTTTCATAAAGTGCGCGAAGGCACTTTTTTGAGCTCATCGATTGAACTACTGTTCTGAACAAGTGAAATAAAATAATTATAATTTTGTCTCTTATATATTTGAATAGTGCGTAGCGGCCTCGGAATTTTTAGATATCATTAACTTTATATAGAAAAAAAATCTTATTCTAAACCAAAAAACTTCGAAAATTGCTATAAGTTAACTGTGAATATCTCCTATCTACGATAATATTATTGAGCAAAATTTATACCAGAGTAATTGTTACTTCATGAGGAATAAAGATTTTATAATGAATTTATTATCCTATTTCGATGAAAACGATAAATACAACTGCAAAATGACTACAAAATGCGATGCGCCGGCCGTCCGAATTCAACTTATGCTCACAGAATGAAGATTTGTAAAATGATGCACAAATTTATTATCCTATTTCGATAAAAACAACAAATACAACTGCAAAATTACTACAAAATGCGAAAATGGGCATTTTACGCAAAAATCACATTCAAAATGTAATAGGCCTCTTAAGAATCACCAAACAAATCGCATAAAGCTGCATAGAAATCGTGCGACGCTTTACATCTCTCTCGCACAAGTTGGCTTACAACCGGGCTTCGGATTTAAAGTATATCCGCTCTCTTCTAACATTAACAAAATTGCTACTCTATAAACATAATACTGCGTAAGTATGTATAGATTCTATGAGAAATTCATACTCTTCGTCAAAGCCAGCTTGCGTTATGAAGTTCGCAAGTAAGGCCTTCTCCAAATCAGGCTTTATTTCTACCGAATCACGTGCAACTTAAACGCGGGCGAACCAATCAGAGGCGACCGACGACAGCTCGAGCTCGGGCGAACCAATCAGAGGGATTGTTTTTAAGTAACAAACTTAACAAGTGTTTTCGTAATTTGTGATAAAAAAATGTGTTCCGAGTTCAGTTCGTCGCTTTATTTATTGGTCTCTGTGACGAACTAAGATGTGTTGGGCATGTGATGTGTTGCAAACAAATGTGTACTTAACGTGTTGATGATTGGCATACGAAAGGCAGAGGTAAATAAATTCTTTGAACATCACACATGATTTATGTATTTCGCAAACTATTAAAAGTCATCTAGGGCATTAATTATAATAGGTCTATGTAAAAAACTCTTTGGATTGTTGGTTGCTTCCATTCAAATAATTAAGAAATAATTAATAAATTAAGTGTATAGGCCTACATGTCGACTGTGATTCCCGCGCAAAATGCCCATTTTCGCATTTTGTAGTAATTTTCCAGTTGTATTTATCGTTTTTATCGAAATAGGATAATAAATGTATGCTTAATATTACGAATCTCCACTCTGCGAGAATAAGCTGAGTTCGGACGGCCGGCGCATCGCATTTTGTTGTAATTTTGTAGGTACTTAGTTGTATCTATAGTTTTCAACGAAATAGGATAATAAATTCATTATTGTAGGGTTTTTTTATAAAATTGAAGTTAATTTATTTGATTTGTATGCGTTAGAAACATAAAATCAATAAAAGGTATAATTTTGTTCTGCCGACTGGCAATACGGTCTGTCTGTCAATGTCAGTTTGTAATAGTGGAGGGAAATAAAAAGATGGCGGCACTTGGCCGATGGGAGAGCGGGCATTGGGTTTTGAGTTTTTGTACAGAACGGACGTCTCTGAGAGAATACAAGTGGTTGTCTTGAAGACTGAGTTTCATTGGAAGTATAACCTGAGACCCCAAGTTTTATTATACTTCAGAAGTGGGATACCAAACGTAAGTACACGCCTATATTTCCTTCTATACTGATACTAATGCTATTGCGGTTGCAATAAAATAAAAATTGTAAGGTATAGTTAAAAATATGAGCATTAACATTGAATCTACATTTTGAACAAATAGCTTGAACATTTTACCCATCTACTTTTTGTCGGTAATTCCTTTCTTATGAGTTCACAAAATGGCCGCTATTTCAATATGAGATTTTTTCTGCAAGCGGGTGGTTATCCTTTTAGGTAAGCTTATATCCTACCTATTGTATAAAGATGCCTACCATACCACCAAGGGGGTTTTTTAAAGGGGGGTCAAAATTCGCTTAGTTTTGCGCTACGACGCACCGTTTGCGAGAAAAATCGATATTTGAAAAATCCGTGTCAATAATTGTCATAAACGCATGTCGAACAATTTTTATTAAGATTTATGTTTCGAGATTTAACAAAACCAGCATATAGCTTGTAGATCTTTACTATAGAAAAAAAAAGAGCCTGCAGTTTACTGTATGATTCAATTTCATTAATTTATACTATTTCTTTTCTTTTTGGAACGATGAGATTAACATTATGGATAATGAAACTGGACGTCAACGTGGAAGCGAGCGACGGCTGCATACTCCAATTGCTGCTACTGGGGCAGATCGTAGTCGAATACGCAGCCGTAGCAGGTCCAGAAGGATTAATAGAAGTTCACACCATCGAGGAAAGGAGACCGAGTTGGAGCAGACGCGAAGGCGGTTACAAGCTTTGGAGCACGAGTTGCACCGGGAACGCGAAAAAACATCTTCGAGGCGTGAAGATCGACCGCACCGGAACGTCGACGCACCCGCAGCCAGAGCAGGCGGCGCCGTAAGCGCAGTCGCAGTGCTACGCCGAGGGCGGGCCGACGACAACGCGAGGACTCCGCGCCGAAGGAAAAAAGGTCACGTACACCATATTTTTTTACTAAGGACTTGATAGATATTGTCAAATCAATTAAAAGTAATGTCGGACCTCAGCCATCACCTTCTGGGGCATTGATGTCAAAGACTATTGATCACAAGAATATTCTCCCTAATTTTGACCCCTCTGCGAAAGGGCAACGCATAGATATTTGGTTACGTAAGGTCAATGAATGCGCGATGGTATACGGCTGGGACGAGAAGACTATCGTGCACTTCGCGGTACAGAAACTTCAGGGTTTGGCGAAGGTGTGGTATGAAAGCTTGAATACCATATTGTACTCGTGGGTAGAATGGCAAGAAAAATTAGTAAGTGCGTTTCCTTGCGATCAGAACTACGGTCAAACCCTGGAGGACATGTTAAAAAGAAAAAGCAAGTTTAATGAGCCAACTGATATTTACTACTACGAAAAACTTGCCTTACTCAACCAGTGTGACATTGCAGGAAAGCGCGCAGTTGACTGTATTATACATGGCATTACTGATAGGACTACGAAATCAAGTGCGTTAGCGTTATGTTGCTCACAGCCGAAACAGCTATTGCAGTTTTTAATGAGCAACAAAGATGCTCATTTATCTGACCGTATTTATAATAGACCTAAGTTTTGGAGCGAAAATAACGCTACTAGCTCAAATTATGCAAAGAATAACCGAAGCAAGCCTAGCCAAGCGGTTGGCTCCATATTTTGTTTTAATTGTAGGGAACGAGGGCACCCTTTCCTACAGTGCCCCAAGCCATTAGTTAAGTGTTCAAAATGTAATCAAATTGGACATACCGGGGAAAAATGTATGCTAAAGGTCGACAATAGAGCTGGTGGCATTGAACCTTCAAAAACAATGAGTATTGCAGATACTTCTCCAAGCTCCAAGTATATAAAACAAGTAAAGGTAAATAACGTTGCTTTTATCGATTTTGGAAGTGAAGTTACGTTGGTAAAACATTCTTTAGTCTTGCTGCTAGGCTTAACTCATGATAAGTTACCATCTACGCTCAAGGGGTTCGGAAACAATTCAGTTCAATCACTGGGAAAATTGCAGCTAGATTTATCTGTAGATGGTGTTAACGCTAGTGTATGCTGTCGAGTAGTTGACGATAACCTTTTAGAAAAATCAATTTTAATAGGTCAATCGTATACTGAACAACCTCACATAACAGTAATTAAAGACTCTAATTCATTAAAGTTCCATGAGGTTAGTGTAGAGCTGCCTGTGTTACCTATGCTTGAAGCTACAGTGGACACATATAGACTAGGAGAAGTAAAGGTTGTCGGTAATGTTTCACTGTATGGACCAGCGTCCGTTAAGGCTTATTTGTCGGGTTCTGCGTTCAGCGGTTGCATGATGCTACAGAATAGCATTGTAGGCCGCCCCAAACAAGAGTTCATAATATCAGGCGGAGTATATCACGTACAAAGTGGTCAGTTAGACATTCCTATATTCCCTTGTCAACCCCCTTGCCATATTCTTAAAGTTTTTGTCGTTGGAAGAGGGGAAAGAGTAGAGTTCATAAGGCGTATGATTATTCAATCGCCAGGCGTTGAGTCCGCCGATGCTGACAACGATTGTACTAAGGAGATGTTCACGGAAGAAAACGTTCGGCTAGGTAGTGATGTGTCAATGGACGATAGACAAAAGCTAATGTCCATCCTTAGACAATACCAACATTGTTTTGCTTCATATTTAAAAACCTTGGGTAAAACGGATATAACGCAAATGAATATTGATTTAGAGATTCAACGGCCTATTGTCTATCGTCCTTATCGATTGTCACATCACGAACGAAAGAAAGTGCAGTCAATGGTAAGCGAGATGTTAGATGCTGGAATCGTCCGGGAATCGGTCTCCGAGTTTGCGAGTCCTATTATCTTAGTGCGGAAGAAGGATGGTAGCTCTAGGATGTGTGTCGACTATAGGATGCTTAACAGCGTTACAGTTAAGGAAAGGTATCCGATGTTGGTTATAGAGGATGAAATCGCAAGGCTGTCGGGTCAGTCATGTTTTATTACTTTAGATTTGGCATCTGGATACTATCAAGTGCCTATTGCAGAGCACTGTAAGCATCTTACAGCGTTTATCACGCCAGATGGACTATACGAATTTAACCGTATGCCATTTGGACTTGCAAACGCACCAGCGGTTTTTCAGCGCATGATTTATAAGGTTTTAGGATCAGCCCGTTTTAAAAAGGCGACAGCATATATGGATGATGTCCTTACATTTGGCAAGAATACTGCGGATTGTCTAGATAAATTAGTAGAGGTTTTGAAATTATTTGAAAAAGCTAATCTAACTTTAAATTTGTCGAAATGTAGTTTTTTGCATAATTCTATCGAGTATTTAGGGTACGAAATTAGTGCATCAGGGGTAAGGCCAGGGGACAAGAAGATCCAATCTGTACAAAAGTTTCCGCGACCAGAAAATATTCATGGTGTTCGTCAATTTCTAGGACTTGCTAGCTATTTTCGTAAGTTTATTAAAAATTTCGCTATTATATCAGCCCCACTTACGCAATTACTAAAGAAGGATAATGCGTGGAAATGGACTGAGGACCATGACCTTGCTCTTGAGACATTAAAATCAAAATTAGTCACAAGACCGATATTAGCTATATATGATCATGAAGCTGAAACCGAATTGCATACCGATGCTAGTAAGGAGGGTGTTGGTGGTATGCTCTTACAACGTCGCCAAGACGGCACCTTAAAACCTGTCGCATATTGCAGTAGGTGAACATCTCCGGAGGAAAAGCACTATCACTCGTATGAGTTGGAGACGCTAGCTGTAATACGCTCTTTAGAGAAGTTCAGGGTCTATTGACTGGGCAAGAATTTTAAAATAGTTACGGATTGCAGTGCGTTGCGCTCTACTTTTCTTGAACGCGATCTGATGATCCCTCGGATAGCTCGATGGTGGCTTTTGCTGCAGGAGTTTAACTGCACGATCGAATATCGACCAGGAATTAAGATGTCGATGCATTGTCACGTAATCCTGTATCCAGCGGTAACGATTTAGGTAGCGTCGAACAGGGTTCACGAGTTCTTGTGTAGTAGTGATGACTGGTTGCACACTCTCCAGCTTGGAGATTCAGAATTAAGTCGTATCAGGCAAATTTTAGACAGTGATTGGGGCTTGAAGGAACTCAAGTATATCAAGGATAGTTACGTAGTGCGAGAAAATAAACTGTATAGATACTTAGGTGGTGATACGAGTAAATTGCGTTGGGTAGTACCAAAGGGAGCGAGATGGCAGATATGTAGAATGAATCATGACGAAATAGGACATTTAGGGTTGGAGAAAACATTAGATAGGATAAAAAACAATTACTGGTTCGCCAAAATGCCCCGTTTCGTCAAAAAGTACGTTGGCGCGTGTATCGAGTGTGCGTATGCAAAGAAAACTAATAATACCAAGGAAGGATTATTCCATCCAATTAATAAAGTGGCATTGCCATTTCATACTCTGCATGTAGACCATCTCGGCCCCTTTGTGAAGTCTAAAAGAGGCAACTCTTACCTCTTAGTAGTAGTAGACGCTTTCACTAAGTTTGTCTTTATAAAACCAGTGCGCAATACCATTAAGTAAAATGTTGTCCGAGTTTTAGATGATATATTTTATACATTCAGAGTTCCTGATCGATTAATAAGCGACCGGGGAAGTTATTTTTACATCTAATGTTTTTAAAAGATATTGTTATGATAAGGGAATAAAGCACATATTTCATTCATCTTCTTGATCGCTGATGTGATCGGACGTGCTCAATAATTAATGTAATAAAGTAAATAATAAATTGCAAAATCGTGACCTAGCTCTACATAATACGGAAGCAACTTATCTGTGTCACTCAGTGTAATGTTAATTGTGTGTGTTATTTTGCTCGAACTTATAATGTTTGTATAATTTAACTTAAACAAAAAATGGACGGCAGTCCCTTTAACCGGACCACGCTTACGCGCCGCAGCCCGCCGCCCTCGCCCGCGGCCGCGCCCTGCCAACCGAAGGAGGATCCTCCGGAAGTCGTGTCCACACCCGAGCTGCAAACCTGGATGCTTACTATTGAACAATGTCTCAATGAAGTATGCACTATCGCATCGGAGGGAAAACTGAACTCGGATCAGAAAATTAAGATTCATAACTTGTGCCGAAAAGTCAACAACGGAACATCTCAGATGGCCGTGCTGTATCAGTCGCTAAAACTGAAAGCCATTCAAGCCCATACTTCAATTAATGTTCTAAAAGAAAACCAAGACCTTTCGCAGCGACTACAAGACCTTAAACATCGTATTGAAGAGTCCTCCAACCCTCACACGAGCACAGTTTCCTTGGCCGATATGGTTAAGAAAAGTGCCAACAATTTTATTCAGCCAAATAACATTAAGTCTCTAGCCATTTATCCTACAGATAAAAAGAAATCTAGCGAGGAGACAAAAAACCTCGTAAAAAAAATTATTAGACCCGACCAAATGAAGTTGCACGTGAGAGGTTTGCGGAGGACGAAGAACGGCGGTGTAATAATCAGCACTGATACAAAAGACGACATCGAGAAGCTAAGGCAGTCGGCGCAACTGAAGACATCTGGTCTGACTATGGATGAGCCGCTAAAACGTAAGCCCAGAATCATTGTAATCGGTGTGCCCTCGAGTATGCAGGACAACGAAGTTTTTAACTGCATTTACCAACAAAACTTGGCCGAAAACCTCCTAGACACAACACTTGAAACTTTCCTGACCTCTATCAAGTTAAGCCACAAGTCAGGTAAGAAGGACGCAGAGACCTGCAATTATATCATCGAAGTCCCGGCACATATTCGGAAGGCCTTAATTGCGAAGGACAGAGTTTTTATAAATTGGTCATCGTGCCCTGTTAGAGATTTCACTTTGGTAACCAGGTGTTTCAAATGTCAGCAGTATGGCCATGCGGCCAAGTCATGCCGAGAGGAGGCCATCACCTGCGGTCATTGCGGCAAAGTAGGTCACGCACTAAAAGATTGCACGAAGAAGGAAGAGCCAGCAAAGTGCGCTACATGTTTACACTTTAAAAAGCCCTACAATCACAAGACTGGAGATGCCGACTGTCCTGCGAGGAAAATGGCTGAAAAAAGGTACATTAACTCAATAGACTATGTCGGCGCCTAAGAGCGCCTCTTTTATTTTACTGTATTTTAGAGCTTTTACATTTATTTTATTACTTAAATACCTATTATGGTTGAGAGTTTGATTACGGACTTAGATAATTATTCTGTATCCGACTCTAAAGTTTGTGAGGTTGAAATGTGCAAGCAATATCTATCATCTTACAACAATCCTTTAACTGTACTAACACAAAACATACGCAGCATAAATAAGAATTTTGACAACTTTAGTGTTTTTAAGCAAAGATTAGACATAAATTGTGACATCTTTGTTTTAACCGAATGTTGGGTCGGTAAACATAGTAAACATAGTAATTTACCAGAAATTCCAGGCTATAATTTGTACCGCAGCAAGGTAAATTATAACCAAAATGACGGGATAGTAGTTTATGCTAGGAATAATTTAATTATCACCGTCGAAGAACCACATATTTCAGACTGTAATCGGCTACTAATCAAAATCGGATCAGATTTTGCAATATTAGCTTTGTACAGACCGCCCTCTTTTCAAAATACCAATACATTTATTGACTCACTAAATAACACATTACAAATACTATCACCATTTAAAAATACAATAATAATAGGAGATATTAATATCAACATTCTTCCCGACAACAATGATTCCGCTGCTCAGGAATACCTAAACCTATGCTCCTTTCATGGCTTACTTCCCGCGCACACGCTTCCCACACACCTAAGCGGCTCTTGTTTAGATCATATCATGCTTAAATCGAATTTCCCATCAATAGCACTGGTTACTAACTCGACAATTACCGATCACAAAGCTGCTCTACTAACCTTAAACTGTAAGATACCTAAATTAAATCGCACGCCAACAATTTCTAAAATAAATGTAAACAAACTTGAAGTCGATTTATGCAATATTGACTTTAACCCAGTTTTCAAATGTGATGACGCTGATGTTTGTATGTCGTACCTAATAAGTAATGTTCAACAAGCTATTTTTAGAAATACAATGCACATACGTTTAAGTAATAAAAACTACAATATTAAGCCCTGGATTACACCGGGACTTATTCGCTGTATGAAACATAGAGACAAACTACATATGAAGGCCAAATCTAACCCAGCGAATTTAATCTTACAGTCAACGTATAAAAGGTACAGAAACTTTTGTAATTCCCTTCTGAAAAAAGTCAAAAGTAGTTACGAAAGTGAGGAATTGAAAAGGGCGGGTACTAATAGTAAAAAGATATGGAAGTGTATAAAAAATGTTACTCATATCTCAAAACAACAAAAATCATCCACAGAATTATTACAGGTGTATTCATCACAGCTGGCTTCAGTAAACAGTGCAAATAGTTTTATCGTTAATGTTGGAAAAAATCTAGCTGAAAAAGTTCCGTATAAGGATATATCACCGTCAACTTCAAGCCAGCCTCAATCAACCTGTAGCAATAATCTAAAATCATTTGTGCTATTAGATACGGATGAAGCTGAGGTAGAAATGATCATCCAGAGCCTAAAAGATAACTCGGCGGTTGGGTGGGACAACATATCAAATAAAATATTAAAACAATTTAAGCACATCCTGGTTTCACCGCTTACTTACATTTTTCGAAAGTGCTTGGCTGAAGGAATTTTTCCCAAATGTCTGAAGAAAACTAGTCGTTATTCCGGTATTTAAATCTGGCAGTAAAAATCATATTACGAATTATAGACCTATTTCGTTACTGCCAGCAATATCTAAAATATTAGAAAAAATTATAAATAAAAGACTTGTCCAATATTTAGAGAGGCATTCCTTATTGTCAGATAGCCAATTTGGTTTTAGAGCTAAACTATCGACTGCCGACGCTGTGCATCAACTCACTGACTATTTAGTCCAGGAACTTGACACAGGTAAAAGGACAGTGGGAATATTCCTGGACCTCGCAAAAGCTTTCGACTCAGTTTCAATACCTATTCTATTGCAAAAGCTAGAATCTTTAGGCATAAGAGGCACCCAGCTTAAACTATTTGCAGATTATCTTAATGAGCGTACTCAATGCGTAAAAATAGGCAGTGTTCTTAGCTCTGATATAAAAAGTACTTCGTTTGGAGTTCCTCAGGGAAGCATTTTAGGTCCCACTTTATTTTTAGTATATATAAATGACCTGTGTAATCTCAAATTAACTGGTGGCAAAATCATATCATATGCTGATGACACTGCTCTGCTGTTCTCTGCTGACTCTCATGAAGATGTCTATAAACATGCACAACATGGCTTCAATATTGTTTATAACTGGCTCCAGCAACATCTACTGACACTGAACGCGGTTAAAACTAATTATATACATTTTTCTATGCGTAAATCAAAATCGGCACCGACGAACCCTAAACTTTATGCACACCAATGTAAGGACCCCACAAATCTTCTGTGTAAGTGTTCAGATATTTCTATGACTGACAAGATTAAGTACTTGGGTGTTATAATTGATGAAACCCTTACTTTTAGGCACCATATTGAAGCTTTATGCGGCAGAATACGAAAATTAATATTTGTTTTTAAAAAACTACGCACAATTGCGGATTTAACATTAATCAGGCAAGTTTACCAAACTTTATGTCAATCAATAATTACTTACTGCATTACGTCATGGGGTGGCACTGCTAAAACTGTATTACTAACCATTGAGAGAGCCCAACGAGCGGTATTAAAAGTCTCTACCTTTCGTCCATTCCTCTTCCCCACTGACATTCTTTATAAATCCTGTAAAGTATTAACGGTTAGACAGTTATTTATATTAAACACCGTCATCAAACAACACGTCGCACTTCCATACAGCACTGAAACTACTAACAAAAGACGAAAAGATATTGTTTGCCCTCAAAACGCGGGAACAAAACATGCCTTCTCTTCTAGATTTTACTTGTTCTTAGGTCCACTTCTTTATAATAGGTTAAACGCTAAATTAGGCATATATCATCACTGCTACAGTAAAACAAAGAATATACTCAAAGAAGCCCTTCTCAGTATGTCCTACGAGGATACAGAAAAATTATTAGTTGTCTTAAAATGAATGTTGCTCTTTATACCTAGCAGTTTGGAATGAATATTGTTTAAATTTTTATACATTAAGTAGTTAAGTTTATGAATGGAATGTTGTTTTCGCTATTTATTTATTTAGCCACAAAGAAAAAAAGAGTCATTTGTATTATTATTTAAGAATTTAGTATGGTTCCTAGTTTGAAACAAATAATGTTTAATTTATACATTAGGAAGATAAGTTTTTAATGAATATAGTTCTGATTTTTTATTTTTATTATTATTTAGTCTCTATGAACATAAATGTATTTTGCATTGTAATTTAAGTATTTAGTAAGTCCTTTATTTTTGCCTGGAAAACAGGATAAACCTAGTTCAGGCAGTTGTGTATTATTGTCACTAATAGTATGTTTAGTATTCTGGATATGTTGTAAAATAAGTTATTCAATAAAGATTTTATTATTATTATTATTTTATTATATTGAACGCTGTCGCCAGCCCAAAATGAAACGGTCAAGTTGAACGTTACAATAGAACGATACTTAGCTCATTGACAGCACAGAATTTGAAGCATAATGAAAGGGAATGGGATACCCAGTTAGGGAAAATACAATGGGGATTTAATAATACCATTCAGAAGACAACAGGTAGAAAACCAGCGGAAGTCATGTTTGGCACGTTGATGAATAGTGAGGTCCACCCTATCCTAAATGAGGCATTGTGTGAAACTCGCAAAGAAATCGATGTGTCAGATATACGGAGTGAAGTAAAAGAAAGAATAGATATCGAACAAGAGAAACAAAAACAGTTTTATGATCGGAATAGGCGTCCTGCTCGAGAGTATAAAAAAGGGGATTTAGTTAAATTAACTAAAGTTGCTTTTCAGAACGACGGAAAGAGTAAGAAACTTCTTCCGTCCTATGTAGGCCCCTTTCGGATTACTAAAGTTCTAGGTTAAGATAGGTACAGGGTAGCGTGTATTCCAGGGTTTAATAGTTGTACAAAAAAGCGACCGACTACTGTGGCAGCCGATCGCATGTTGCCATGGGTTCACGTTGCTGCCTTGTAACTTGAAAGTGATTCCGATGATAGCGAAAATAGTGAAGATAAAGATGATGATGACGAGGATAATGATGTCGATAATAATTAGTTATGTAATAATATCAGTCCAAAATTGATAAAAATAGACTAATAAATACATACGCATATTGTTATTACAGCTATTATTGTGTATCTACATATGGTTTTTTCTATTGTTGCAGCCTGGACGTGAGAATTGATTGGTTCATGTTCCGGGTGGTAAAGTAGATCCACAGAAACGAGAAATGATTGGTTCGTTTCATAGTTATTTATAATGACCACGAGAATTGATTGGTTCGTGTGTCATTATAAAGTGTTCAATTAGGCGTGAGAATTGATTGGTTCACGACCTGATGGAAGTACCTACAGTTATTCCAAGTTACAATGATTTATAAATGTAAGAAAAGATTGATTAGTGTGTCATTGATAAGTATTCTGTTTAGGCGTGAGAATTGATTGGTTCACGGCCTGATGGAAATAGTTATTCTAAGTTACACTGATTAGACGTGAGAATAGATTGGTTCATGTTCCGGGTGGTAAAGTAGATCCACAGAAACGAGAATTGATTGGTTCGTTTCATAGTTATTTATAATGACCACGAGAATTGATTGGTTCGTGTGTCATTATAGAGTGTTCAATTAGGCGTGAGAATTGATTGGTTCACGACCTGATGGAAGTACCTACAGTTATTCCAAGTTACAATGATTTATAAACGTAAGAAAAGATTGATTAGTGTGTCATTGATAAGTATTCTGTTTAGGCATGAGAATTGATTGGTTCACGGCCTGATGGAAATAGTTATTCTAAGTTACACTGATTAGACGTGAGAATAGATTGGTTCATGTGATCTAACTACGTAATAGAAGAAAAGTGAATAAAAAGAGATAAGGATGTTACTGTGGTAATATTGTATTTATGTATTTTGTATAGATTTTCAAATATATAATCAGATAGTACTGTAAATGACGTTCTAGAGGTTCTATTTCGTGTAAATTTTTTTGTAATGTAAATGTAATGATGTATAAGTTAGTTAGTATTACGGCCAAGTGTAGGGTTGCCACCAGGCTTGTGTATGGGGAAATCCACATTGTCAGGACGGTCGAGTGTAGGGTTTTTTATAAAATTGAAGTTAATTTATTTGATTTGTATGCGTTAGAAACATAAAATCAATAAAAGGTATAATTTTGTTCTGCCGACTGGCAATACGGTCTGTCTGTCAATGTCAGTTTGTAAAAGTGGAGGGAAATAAAAAGATGGCGGCACTTGGCCGATGGGAGAGCGGGCATTGGGTTTTGAGTTTTTGTACAGAACGGACGTCTCTGAGAGAATACAAGTGGTTGTCTTGAAGACTGAGTTTCATTGGAAGTATAACCTAAGACCCCAAGTTTTATTATATTATAACATTTTTATTCCTCATGAAGTAACAATTATTCTGGTATAAATTTTACTCAATAATATTATCGTAGTTAAGAGAAATTCACAGTTAACTTAACGCGATTTTCGAAGTTTTTTTGGTTTTGTTTCATTTTTTTATTTCATTTGTTTAGAACAGTAGTTCAATCCAGGAGCTCAAAAAAGTGCCCTCGCGCAATTTATGAAAATCTTTCTCTGCAATTTTGAGTTTAAATAAAAATTAAGCGAAATTTACAAAAAGCGAGGCCGCTACGTACTATGCCAATAGCTATTCTACACTATTCAATAAGTAAATACTTTTAATGTATTTTTGTTTCTGAGATAAAGAACGCCTAAATTGGCCAAAATAAAATTCTCAAAAATCACATTCAAGATGTAATAGAAGGCAATAGCCTGTTTTTTTACCAACGACAAGAACGTTTGGAATGCCAAGGCCTATGACGATTTGAGTAAAAAATGTGGCTAGTGTCACAAATGGGCACCAACATTGTACCTAGGTAGCAAGATTAGGAACTTCAGGTTTCGTGGCTTGCCCCAGTCTGAAGCCCTAGGCACGCCACTGCCTATTATTATTAAAGTAGTAGGCAGAAGTCATCAATGAGAAAGAAAATGCAATAGTATTTAGGTAAGTATATGAATCATTTTTTTATTGAAACATCAACACATTTTTTGGTAATATACACATATCAGTAGTAGGTATCAGTAATAATCACATCACACTTAAGTAATATTCTAAATGTGAAAATAACAATAGTCTTAGAAATATCGTCCCCCCCCCGCTACAATCTGACATCACTACTGCGTGACGTCATGCGAATGGAGGGAGAAATTGATTTCACGGCGGCTGTAGCAGCGGCGCACCACTTTTTGCTCGAGCTTCTGGTGACAACGGACGTTCCCTCGGTCGCGACTCATACTTATTAAATTGTAGAATTTATCATTAAAATTATATTCGGTTGTGGGTAATGGTGATTTCATTTTAAAAATTAGGTTCGTCTTTGATCCATAAGAATAGTTTTATTTTAATGTTTGGATGTTTTATGTAGGTAGATAGATAAGTACCAGGATTAACACCTCTGACTGAAACGAAGGAGGAAGCTAGTCCGATAAACCCAATCATTTTAATTTTAATGTTTTTTTCAATTTCGAAAAGCATATTCACATTTTTAAAAAATATTTCGGCGATTCCAACTATGCAGTATTTAATTTAATAAAGACAGAATACAATCAAGTGTTTACATCTAAAACAATTAAGTTTTCACAAAAACTTAAGTTCTGTGGCTGGGCCACGACTGGTATTTATAAAAGTAGAAATAAACTGTATGAGTTATATAATTTAAGACAATATAATCAAAATTTAAATTTTACAAAATATGTAAAAAATTACTCTAAATTGTTTAAGAAAGTGTGCACACTAGCAAAATCTAACTTCATTAAAGATAAAATTAAAAAATCTAATAATAAAATAAAAGCCATTTGGGATATCATCAACCGTGAAACTGGTAAATTAAAACCACGGGACAACACTTTTACTCTAAAAGTGAAAGATAACCTTATCAATTCAGATGCACAAATTGCTAACATTATTGATGATTTCTTTATATATATAGCTGTGGTAACAACCTCAAAATTTAAATTCATCACCAGTGGCGGCACAAGCCTTTCTCGAACAACATGTACCCAAATGTAATGTTTCTTTTAATTTTCAATATATTGACTCTAAAAACATTATTAAAACTTTCAAATTAATAAAAATGAAAAACACAGGTGATTTGTGGGGCATGTCTATAAAGATAATTAAAAATATTATATATTCTATTGCACCCTATCTTGCTGACATATTTAATAAGTGTGTTGATAAGGGAATCTTTCCTGATCTTATGAAGTTTAGTAAGGTTATACCTATATTTAAATCGGGAAATGAAGAAGACCCCAATAACTATCGACCAATTTCAATACTACCAGCACTTAGTAAAATTTATGAAAAAATTATTCTCGAACAGTTAGTAGAATACTTTAACTTAAATAATCTTTTACATAGTAAGCAATTCGGTTTTACTAAGGGTCGTTCCACTACTGCCGCAGGTGTAGCTCTAATAAAACATATATTTGATGCCTGGGAGAAGTCTCAGAACGCTCTTGGAGTTTTTTGCGACTTGTCCACGGCTTTCGATTGCGTGGTGATGAAGTTAAATCACTATGGTCTCAAAGGTCTTGCGCGTAATTTGATACAATCGTATCTTAGTTATAGAACACAAACTGTCGACGTTAATGGAAGTAAGTCATCCGGTTCTCATGTAAAAATGGGAGTTCCACAAGGGTCAATTCTTGGCCCTTTTTTATTTTTGATATATGTCAATGACTTGCCATTCTTTGTAGAAAACATCTGTGATATTGTATTGTTTGCAGATGATACTTCACTCATTTTTAATGTGACTAGGTCTAAGAATAATTATGACGATGTTAACAATGCTCTCTCAGAGGTACTCAGTTGGTTTAGTGCGAATAATTTACAGCTAAACGCTAAAAAAACGAAATGTATTAAATTTATACTACCAAATGTCAAGACCGAACAAACCGATGTTAGAATGAATGGTGTTAAATTAGATTTGGTAGACTCGACAGTTTTCCTAGGGATAACCCTTGACTCAAAACTCCAATGGAATCAAGAGAGATAGATTTCAATGGTACCAACCCAAAAAAATAAATCATGTTTTGTCAAAAGTGGAATAGTCAAGTTTTGAAAAGAACCTCCTTAAATAAAATTTTTTTGATTACTCAAAATCTACAAGAGATTGCTCAAAATACTTGTAAAAAGCTGTCAGTAAGGTAGGCTATAGAATGTATCCCAAAAGATTGATTTTATAGAGAAATTCCCGTGGAAGATAAAAAATGCATTAAAAAAAATAATTTTGTGAGATCCACCCAGTAACGTTCTTCTTATCTACTCTTACGCCGTGACCCCTATGAACTTTCCCGGCCGGCCGCCTGTGACGGCGGCGAGGCGGGGGGTAGGCGGAGCGTTTGAAGCGGTCGGTCATTGACATAAGATCGTCCGGTACTAACAATGGTAATATAATAATAATAATAATAACTCTTTATTTTCAGACATACATCCATAGTGTGTTAGTAATACAAAATACAATAAAAACTTATATGCTAATGTTAGTGTAATTTAATATAGTAACTCACTCTAGTGACCCAGTGTCTCAGAAGTGGGCTGTCCACCCTCTCTGGTTTGTTACATTTTTTATTGATATTTTTTTAATGATTTTTTTATGCTCATATTTTAGTTTTACAAGCTAAATAGCTTCTACTGATGATAAACATGAACAGGGTTTCGGCTCCAAAACCAATGAAAAATCTCGGTGTACATGGGTTTTAAAATAGTTACATACACTACCTATTAAAACATCATCTAAAACCTGGGCTGGAGGGAAAATATTTGAATTGTTGGAAATCTCACCCAGCCCAAATACATGTTAACCGTCATAACATGAGCAAAAGCCTACTTACTGTCCTTCGCCTACAAATACAATTACAGCAATATGCGCGCCAGAGTCGTCATGATTGTGTTTGCGGGTACGGGGTCCATTTTAAAGCCAGGGTCATCGTGGGTAGCGGGTTCGTTTCTGTCCATTATCGTAAGGGGCCGGTAGATTTTCTGGACAAAACACCACAAATAACGTTCACAAGGCAAGGTAGCAAAGCGAATGATGAATCTACCCAATGTAATCTTAACTTATGGTTTCGCGTTTAGCATAAGAAAATTTCAAGTGTTCAACTTATATTTTTTTACGTAAAGGAGAATGCTCATGAATTATCGAAGAAAAACCAAGGCCTGGCGCAAAAGAAAAGTAACTCAAAATATAGGGAATACATCATCGAAATCGTTGGCTGTATGTGTGAAATTGCTATTCGAAGTTTTACAGGGGTAACATAATGTATCTGTAAAAGGTACAGTAAATAGATATAGTTGCGGTTTAAAAGCGTATACATATAATTAGATATTTATGGCAACTTCTCTACTACCTAATTTTACAAGTTAATCATTAAAATTAATGTCAGATAAAAGAAAAAACACAAATGTAGGTACTTTTTATTTAAATAATTACGCATACCGATTTTCTAGGTCTAATAAGACATGATCCAAAGATAATGCGGGATGCTCGAATTACCTACGACCAACCGAGCTATTTTAATTGTTATATTTTACGCTGTCAAAGCGAAGTTAGCCCGGTTGGGACTAGGCTTGCCTCGCGTCTCAAAGTCACGAGCCGTAGGTACCTCGGAATTGATTATTCATAAGTAAAAGATATTTACTTGCTTGGTGTTGCAGATATCACTTTAAACCATAGCTCCCAGCTGCATAATATGTTACCCCTGTAAAACTTGGAATAGGAATTTCACACATATAGGCATTGATTTCGATGATGCCTCCTATGCAGTATTTAATTACTTATTTTTACATATAATTTAAGTAACTTTTCTTATGCGCCGGGCCTGGGTTTTTTTCAGCATTGTCCTTTAGTATTGTAAGGTAGATAGAAATAAAATGGAGTCTCACAACACGTGTTGTTGCTAAAAGAACAAAACATGAAACAGAATGTCACAAAAACCGAACTCACAAGACAGTGACAGATTTCTGATTTGAGATCAAGCCCTCGGACCAAATATGGTCCGAGATCAAGCCCTTTGCCTAAACATTTTTTTTTCATTACTATAGTTTTTTCTCATAAAATGCTGATAGAACTTTTATAGCTTTTTAATTTTAGAGAAAGAGTCAATCTGGAGAAAAAATAAATATCGAGAAAAGCGTTAGAAAAAATTATGTTGACTGATTATAAACTAAATCGACGTTTCTAAGGCTCGGACTACATGCATCCGGAATCACACGGACCCGAAAAAACACGGCCCCGGATTCATTCCGTAGCTCAAACAAATATATGAATTTTTACTGCATCGACTACATGTGATCAGGGGCCTTCCGATCCCGATTTTCACCCGGAAGCAACCGAAACATGCTCCGGACGTCTCCGAGTACCCGGTCCGTTATTTTTCGGCACGGGGGGCGGGGCCTATCAATATCGTATGAAGTTGTATGGAGCTGACCACACGAGAACTCGAGAAACGTCCGTTCCGGTCCGGTCCGGAGGAATCACGCGCCAGTCGATGACAGACGCTCGAAGCGGTCGGTCGCGTCGCGTGCGCAAGCAAAACTGCAAAATAGTAGTTGATTCCGAGCGCTTCATTATGGTGATAGTAGAAGTAGCACAGAATAAATAATAGTACCTACTAGTAGTAGTGTTCGTAGAATTTATCAGGAAATAACCTAATTTTTGTATAAGACTTGTAGAATACATATTCCGTTATGCGGTCTATGTGAAAATGATGAACCCAATATATTTTCACTTTCGTCTGTTTCCTATTACATTTCGACTGCGATTTTTGCGTAAAATGGCCAATTTTGGCGTTACGGATCTCGGAAACAAAAATACATTAACAATTTTGACTTATTGAATAATGTAGAATAGCTTTTGGAATAATGCGTAGCGGCCTCGCTTTTTGTAAATTTTGCTTAACTTTTTAATTAAAATGTTTACTAGAAAAAAACACACGCACACACACTTCACAGTACCGTAATACCGCTGGCTTGCAGCACTACTAGAAAAAATTCAAAAGTCTTCAGGGGTCTTGGTAGCTTAGCGGTTAGAGCAGTGGACCGGCAAGCCAAAGGTCACAGGTGCGAATCCCGTTCGAGCTTTCCAGAGACTGGTTGTTTTTTTTTTTCTAGTAAACATTTTATCCTATATCTATATAGCATTGTGAATGCAAAATTTCAATAATAAAGATTTTTAATTAAACCCAAAATTGCACAGAAAGATTTTCATAAAATGCGCGAAGGCACTTTTTTGAGCTCCTAGATTTCAATCTTCTTAACAAATGAAACTAAAAACTACTGTTCTAAACAAATGAAATTAAAAAAATAGAATGTTATCACTTATATAGTCTTAAAGTGCGTAGTGGCCTCGGAATTTTTAGATATCATTGATTTTATATAGAAAAAAAATCTTATTCTAAACCAAAAAACTTCGAAAATTGCTTAAGTTAACCGAGAATTTCTCCTATCTACGATAATATTATTGAGCAAAATTTATACCAGAATAATCGTTACTTCATAATGAATAAATATTTTATATTTAGTTAATTATCCTATTTCGATAAAAACGATAAATACAACTGCAAAATTACTTCAAAATGCGATGCGCCGGCCGTCCGAACTCAGCTTATCCTCGCAGGATTTTTTTTTCTTTTTATCGGCAACAGGTAAGCGCTTGGCCTTCATCTCACCTGCTGGTAAGTGACGATAAGGCCGAAGGTGGAAGCGCGCTTCACCCGGAATCCTCAACCACTAAGAAACTGGCTATCTTATCTCAAACTGTCGGAACACAACAATGCTATAAACATCGTTGTTATGGCGACAGACTTAGATAAGATGGTGGTAGCTAGCCAGGCGGACTTAACAGCCCTACCACCAACCAAGCCGAGCACACAAAGATGTACCCCCCGCTGGGAATCGAACCCGGGACCTCTGGGTCTGAACCGGTGGCTTAGCCACTAGACCACAGAGGCGGTTAAAATTTGTAATATTAAGCATGAATTTATTATCTTATTTCGATAATAACGATAAATACAACTGCTAAATTACAACAAAATGCGAAAATGGGCATTTTACGCAAAAATCACAGTCGAGATGTAAGTAATAGGCCTCTTAACGGCTACAGCTAAGCATACAATTTCAACTAAAGTTAAACTTTCCATTGTCGACTGGACGACTATCCAGCGCAAGTGCTAGAGACCGACTGAGTAAATTTCTCTCCGGATTCAAAACGGAGCGCGTGTAGTCGATTACTTGCCGAATTTGGTTTTTTCCCGGGCCGGACTGATTCCGGATGCATGTAGTCCGAGCCTAAGACTGAATTGTTTTTGTTCATTTTTACTGAATTAATTTTTATGTATTATATTTTTATATGCTTTGGGATTACAATTATTTTAATTGTTCTCTCTCTTAAGCTCGACATTCACGGTCAGTTAAACTGATCAGTTAAAACAATCCCCACTCACTGGCTTCAAACCGGCCTTTATTTTTCGATCGAAGGGCAGTGTGACCATCTCAAAAATGGCGAATCTGCCAAATCTGCCTTGGCAAAAAATCTTCCAAAATCTGCCGCGTTTTTATCGCAACTTCAAAAAGACGATTTCTCGCATGTACAGTCAGCATCAAAAGTAGCTTAGCATATGAAATTTTCAAATGGTTGTTACGGTTGAAAAGACCAGAACTGTCTGACATAGTTGTTGAGTCAAAAGTACATGACAATATACTTTTGCGTTATTGCCATAACCATTTATTATATAAAAAAACAAACAATGTCATATAATTATGAAATGTAAAATGATGAGTATGTAAAGACACTTACACGTGACTATTACTTTTGCCACCTTGTTTTTGTTCAGTTACTTTTTATGTTGACTGTACTGTATAGAAATACAAGAAAGGTGCTAGAAAAAGTAGTTAAAATATTTCGCTGCAATTTTCATAAAATTGTAGCTGCTTGGATCCTAAAAATAGCTAGATCTAGCTATAAGTATCTAAGTTGGCAACACTGGCACCGACTGATGGCAAACGGATGTAAGCACGCGCACTTACGGTCAGTTTGAACTGATGCAAACGAACTGAAGCTAGCGGATTACGGTCCGCCCGGAAATATCCGTGGGTTGTCGTCAGTTAAAAATTTCAACTTAAGATTTCACACTCACGGTCAGTTTTTGGATGTACTTACATCAGTTAAACTGACCGTGAATGTCAAACATTAGACTATTATCTAAGATGTAATGACAGACATGATGTAATCCTTATTGTCTTTTTTCGCCTATGGCAATACGAAGTAATTAAACAAAGTCGCGTCCAAAAGATGTATAAGTATCTCCGGGCCATAAAAAATAAAATAAAATGTCAAAGACATGTTTCTAAAAACCTCAGAACAATAATGCTTTAGTTATTGTTCTGAGCTAAACACCATAGAATAATAACTTATTATTCTATGATGAAAACTAATGCTCAATGCTAAAAACGGAAGTAGATAAGAAACTAATAATTTCGCTAAACCATTGAGATAGATAGATCTCAATGCACTAAACATTCTGTGAAGTTCTATAGCTCAACCGATACTCGTTTGTAACGGCATAAATAATGATTTTTTTATCGTTATGGCCGCGCTTAGGCCACTAATGGCCATTATCCTTTGAACTAGAGCTGTTAGAGCTTCTTTTTTTTCAAATTTACTAAGCTATGAGTAACTAATTTAATGCAGTAAAAATGCAATATCTCAACACTATAGTTTTCATGTCAATTAGAAAACAGTATGGTTACAAAGTGGAACCCAAAATGGTGTTGCACCATCTTTGAATCCGTTTTTCGCAGATTTCCTAAGTTTTTACTAAAACTCTTTGTTCCATCGGTAGCTGGGAATAAGTATAAGAAATATTTCTACACCTAAATGACATAACTTTTATACATAAAAAAAACCTTTTTAAAAAACAAGCTTTTATTTAACTGCGCTAAAAAGAAAAAAATAAACTTTTACTATCAACTTATGACGTCATTACACAATTTATATGATATAAAAGATTGTCGCCAGATTTAAGTACTTAAGTAAGTAAGTAAGTACTCGTATTTTCTTATAAGTATTGAAAATTTTAATAGTTAAAAATCAATCACATCAACTTATTTAAGTAATTTACTTGTTTATTTACAAATATAAAGTATTTCACGACAACCTTTTATATCATATAAATTGTGTAATGACGTCGTAAGTTGATAGGTAGTAAAAGTTTATTTTTTTCTCTTTAGCGCATTTAAATAAAAGCTTGTTTTAAAAAAAAAAAAATTTATTTTATTTTACAATTTAGTTATCGCTGGACACGTTTTTCATCTGTTCATTTCACTGAATACAAATATTTATGTACCTATACAAAATTTTACACGTCCACCAAACCACCACCACTCACTACCCATCAAAAATAGTCCACCTATTAAGACGAATTAAAGTCGACGCGGTTATGTCACTTAATTACTGAGTTCCTATGCCACCTTCCAGCTCTATCATCATACCCTGGTTACCATCTAGCACCAAAGTACTCGTCAAGACTTATCAAACGAGCCCATACTCGATGGGGTAATGTCGTTTAATTACTGAATTCCTATGGCCATCTCCCAGCTCCATCATCAGGCCCTGATTACCACCTAGCAAAGTACTCGTCAAGACGAATCAAATGAGCCGAGACTCGATGGGGTTGCGTCGTTTCTTTACTGAGTTCCTAGAACTAACTTCCAGCTCCATCATCAGATCATACCCCGGTAACCATCTAAATACAAAATACTCGTCAAGACGAATGAAACGAGCCGAAAACTTGATGGGGTTGCGTCGTTTCATTACAGAGTTACTATGACCACCTTCCAGTTCCATCATCAGACCCTGGTTACCATTGATAGACAAACTACTCGTCAAGACGATTCAAACGAGCCCAAACTCGATGAGGTTGTGTTGTTTCATTGCGAAGTTCCTGTGGGGCCACCTTCCAGCTCCATCATCAGATCAGCACCATGTCATCATAATATTGCATTGTCACGCGATTTACACATGTGTACAAAATTTCAGCTCAATCGGTAACCGGGAAGTGGATCAAAATTGAGTTGCAAATTTCCACCCGAACAAGACATACAAACATACTTACATACATACGTACTTACATACATACTTACATGCATACTTACATACATACTTAAATACATATTACATACATACTTACATACATTGCAAGTTAACTATAAGCTTGTAATAATATTACATCCACTTTGTAACCGGGACATGCACGGCACGAAAACGGCCAGTTAGTTGGAATAACGTTATTCTTAGTTTATTTGTAAGGCATTAGGGTATAAAATTTATACTCTATTATACAGGTTATTGGAAATACGTAGCGATCCCTTTATGGGGTGAGATCATTAGCTATCAAATTGCACTAGAGTAGATGGGGCAAAATTGTACCGAATTAGATTTTTTTTTTTTTTTCTGTTCTTTTTTTACATATTAGAGTGTTAGCAAACTAAAAACACACAAAAACAACCAATAAATACGTAAATTTCTTTTTTAATCCACTTTGATGTAGCCTGACCCAATTTTCTTAATATTTTAAATATTTCTCTACAAATATTTATTTTTTCCTGCGACAGTGCTCGCGGTGGGAACTGTGTTACATAATTTAATTTTATTTAGTTTAGCGACGTAATCGGCACGGTAATCGCTAAAAGTTTGTTAATAATGTGTTTGTAATAGGCTAATACAAATAATAAAATAATAAATCATTAAAAAATAATATGATATCATGTAGGTGGATGACATTCGAAATCGCTGTTTAAAGTCTATTAATTTATTGCTTACACAACAATGAACTAATGATTATTATTTTGAACAAATATAAATATTGTGTTGTGTTAGTGTCTAGTTTTGTTTTTGAAGTCAAAGTGCTCCATGGGAAAATAATAAAAAATATTTATCTAATCGCAATACTTTAATAAAAAAACTTTAATACTTACACCTAAGGATTTAGTTACAACTGTCTTTACATAAAGTAACATCGATCCATCAATCTATCATCATCATCATCATCAGCTTATAAACGTCCCACTGCTGGGCACAGGCCTCCCACGTAGACAATAGCACGTAGGGGTATTGGGCCATAACCCACCACGCTGGCCCAATGCGGGTTGGTGGGTTTTAACGACTGTCATCTTTCACAACAACCGGGACCAACGGCTTATCGTGCCTTCCGAAGCACGGAGGAGCTAGCTATGTTGTTTTTTTAATTTGGTTACCTATCCAGCGACCCGGCATGCGGCATTGCGAAAGTTGCTAGCGGGCAAGACCGCAAGCCGAGCGCGCTATCCGCTAAGCCATCGAGCTCCTCCCGTCAACCAATATCACAATTAAATCTAAACCAAACTAATAAATAACATAATTAAAACGGGTATTATTTACAATATTTACATTACGATTCGTTCGTAAGAAATGCTGTTGTGAAGCCTTCAAAGCCGATCCGCGGCAGCGCCTAGCAGGTGGAACTCGTACACCTCACGCCTGATGCACGGGGTGGCTGCGCTCCTCACGCACGGGGGCTTCACCACGAACAGCCTTCTCTCGTCTGCAGGCGCCTTCTCACGGACAGCAGCCAAGGAGTGGTCGGGGCGGGGCGCTGGGGCCCGCGTGCCGGGGGCGGGCGTGCCGGGGGCGGGCGTGCCGGGAGCGCAGCAGGCGCAGCCCGCCGCCAGCAGCAGCACGAGCAATCGCAGCAGCTGCATGCCTGTGTGGGCTGCGGCGATTAGATAGCGACTGGTTTTCCTGATAAGTGCGCCGCGCTTATATGCGGGTGGCGCCGTACTTCCCTCGTGCACTGAGATGCAGATTAACTGTACACTTGGGTACTTTTGTTATTTGCTATCAAGTTTTTTAGTGTCGTATTTTTCACAATTTAAGTATAACAACATGCGACAGATATAAAAAAAAGCTTTTATCGTTCAAAAAAAGTGTATACGAGCTGGTCTTGGTCCTCTTGAGAGTTGTAGGGATATTTTCAAAAATTATAACCTGTTAACTTTAACATCTCTGTACGTTTATGAAATAGGAAAATTTATACAGCATAATTTTGAATTGTTTGAAAAACCTATTCAAAATCAGCGATTACGTCCAAGAGATCCATTCAAACTGCAGAAGCCGTCTTGCAATACAAGCTTATTTGAAAAAAATTGTGCCGTGATGCCAATACGTATATACAATAACATTCCTACTGAGATAAGACAATTACCCACAGTTCAGTTTTTACATAAATTGAGAGGCTGGTTGATTGAAAAATGTTTTTATGACCTTAAGGAATACTTTGACATCCAATGATTTGCATTACATAATATTCTTTAAAATTATTTTGTTTTGTTTTTAGCTGTTTTTTGACATATTCTAGGATTTATATTTGACATTTATTTCAATATGTATGATAAAATTGTAATTCATATAAGTACTATAGTTTTTTTATATAAAATTAAAGCCTACTTTGTGACATTACCTAATTCTAATATTGTTAATTTAAAATTGCATGTCTAAAACTGGACAAAATACGCTTGATCATCATGACATATTCTAGGATTTATATTTGACATTTATTTCAATATGTATGATAAAATTGTAATTCATATGCTATAGTTTTCTTATATAAAATTAATGCCTACTTCGTGACATTACCTAATTCTAATATTGTTAATTTAAAATTTTGCATGTCTAAAACTGGACAAAATAGGCTTGATCATTATGACTGTATATAAGAACTAATATTTGTCTGCCGTATTTTTATGGCAAATAAACTATTTCATTTCATTTCATTTCAACTTTAACAAGGAGCTGACGGTTTTTTTGCTGCCATTTATAACTGAAACGATTAGAGTTAATCATCGGTTGGTAATTCCAGGCATTAGTTAGTGATATAAAAAACTTTAACTCTTCAAATAATAGCGCCTTTTTGAATCAGCGAATGTAGCCTATAATTAAAATATGTCTATTATGTAGGTACTCGTACGAGTATAAAGGCATATTTGTTTGAAACATTTTTGTTAAGTTTAAACTAGGTTAATCCAATTGACTCTTCTTGTTCTTTCGGGTCGATGATTCAACTCTACATGATAAGGAATGTAACTAGTAGGTAAGCGGATACCACACCAGTCGTATTGGTGATGTATTTTTTTAAATAATTTCCTCTAAGCTTTGGGCTTTGGTGTCGGCCGTTGGTCGGTTATGCAAATGTAACTCACATCACAGCACCCAAATGTGTCAATAAATTACTGCAAACACTATGGCCTCAGCGGGATTTCCGCGGCGGTGCAGCGTGCCCGGCGCCGGCGGCCAACCTAGTGCACCTAAAACCTAAATATATAGACACAGTCTAGATGGCCAGTCACAGAACTGTTGCGCATCAAAAGGGGGCGAGCGTTTACCAATTGTTTAGGGGGGCTGTGAGCCTGTAAGTTTTAAAATTACCAATTTAGCGTTCGCTAAATGACGAGGGTGTTGACGTACGTCAAATCCTATACATTCATCATTCTATTCCGTATGTCATTAAGCTACTTGTCTAGCCCCCAGCGGCCGGCTTGGTTCGAGAGTCGCGAGCCGCGAGCTCGGCCGTGATTCATTCTGCTAAAGTCTAATGGGACTGTTTATCAGGCGTTGTTTTTAATTGTGTCACCTTGTTGCTACGTTCCAAGGAATTGCGATGTGAAATAATATTGTGATTAGCTGGAGGGTTTTTTCCAAAGCTTTATGATTATTTTAATGTGCGATTTTTAGTGAAGTTATATCAATGGGAACTTTGAAGGAACAACGCCTAAAGTAATGTTTTTAGTACCTACAATTCCTCGTATCGTCTTATAACATATTGTAAATGTAAACATAGGGTTGTCGGCCAGTGTGCCGTACCTACGGTGCGACGTGTAGATATCCCCAACTAGCAAAATTTCCTCTTACACACATCCCAAGAGTATGATTTCACCTGTCTTAGATAGCTCCGATAGACTGCTATAAGTGTCGATTTGGGCGCACTTATTAAGTCTATTCACCCTTAAATATACCTTAAAATGGTTTCGAGAAGTGTATTTCCAATCTTAGAAAATTCTTGTTGATGTTTTAATAATACTAAACAGACTTACAAATGACTTACAAAAGCATCCTTTATGGGCATTTACCCTTATAATGCACTTACTAATGCTGTTCTAAGTGTGATATCACTAGAAGTGCTCTTTGCAAACTTTTAGTAAGAGTGTAATCACAATCCGCCGAAAGGATTACCAAGAGCTCGTGAAACTTTTTTGAATAATAAGAAGAGTTTTAACTTACCTACAAAACGTGTAAGTAAAATTTTATGTTTATTACGCATTACTAACGGTTATTAAATTGCGAAGTCGGTTTTATCGAGTATTTTTTAATAAAATTTTTGAAATAAAAGTCACAAGACTGACATAGTGCATGTATAAGTGTTAAATAAGAATTAGGCTTACAGAGTACGTTTATAACACTACTGTTCTTATTGATGTCGTTTCTCGTTTTCTTATATACCTACATCTAAAAGTTTTTTTTACAAGTATTATATGCTCTTATAGCTTAAAAAGACTTATGACATGTATTATTATGGTCTCAGTCTTAATCAGAACGTATATAAAAATTATTTAAGAACATTGCTCTTAGAGTCTGACCAACGAAACGTGACTGGAAAGAATGGCGGCAAATTCAAAAATTCTTGGGGTGTCAACACTCATTATACTCTGAAAAAACGACGTTGATACTTGTATTTTTTTTATTAAACTCAAAATCAATCAAACACATAATTTGTAGTATCTATCAATAAATAAGAATAAATGTTAAGAATAATTGAAGAAGCATTTGTGAAAATGAAAATACCATAATTAATATTAACCGACTTACAAAGTAGAATAGAATAATTTTATTTGTTGGAAAATGGGTCTGTCATTGACGATATTGTTTCCAAACATTGTTTCACTAGATAAAATTCCTTTTGTTTAAGTGATGTAATATTCTTGACAATCTCTTTAATTTTTAGTTTTGTCTCACTAGTACTTGAAGTGTCTGTACGCTAAACAATTGAATGAAAGGAAAAAGTAAGTAAGTATACAGAATTCACCTAGAATTGTTTACGATTGTAGTAGGTATGTAGTTTTTCATAATAAAATGTAAAATAGTAGACGAGAACAATAAAAGAAGGTACGATAAGTATCAAAATGATAAATACAAGTACACAAAACTAACACAATCGTTTGACAGCTTAAAATTGTTGCCATAATAAAAGTTTTGAAAATAGACCGCGTCACGTTTCGTTGGTCAGACTCTAAAAGCTTTCGTTTCTAAGGGTATTTTGCTAGCTGGGCCAGTACCTAAATGTTGCCTTGTCCTACTTCACGTGGTTTGTCATTGTGTCAATGTATTTCTTCACTGTTATTATGATAATTAATCACGAAATCCCTCTTCGATTAAACTGAATTTAATTTAACTTCGTAAACTACCATTCATTCATTAATTCAAGTCAAATTCATTAATATCTCTATTATGATAAAATTATTTATAAATCAAGTCAAAAACACTTATGGTCGCACACTTATTGATTTAACTATCTCTGATTTAAACAACCCGTCATAGTCATCACTTGCTCCCCTACCCCCACTACCAAACATTTTCTATACCACCTATCTTAAGCTAACAACTAACAATTAAACATCTAGTTCTTTGTACATTTTAAAACTTTGTTTTAAAATGGCCTCTTTTGGGAGCAGATTAAAAATGGTAAAATTGACTGCCCTAATTTAATGTGAAACCATTTTCACTGTACCACGTAACTTACATGCAGCCGTCTTCGTAACAAAAAAACATTGAACCTTCCGTCTTGTCGCACAAATTATGCTCACCAGTTCAGCTCTCCGTTTTAGAGAATGTTATTTTATTATTATATCTTAATTAATGGCTATCGCGTGTAGCATTGAGCCAATTTCAAGTGTTTATTTTTTTGTAAAAGTATATTATTGAGTTAGGTCAGGGAAAATTAAACTCCGTAAAACTTTTTATCACTTCACAATTTATTGCAAAAGAACAATAGTTTCACACTTTTCGTAATTCGTAACACACGTGCTATTTCGTTTGAAACCCAACCAAGACTGCCGCCCGCTCCGAATGCTTCGTCCCATCACCCCGCCTCACGCGGTGGGCTGTGATTGGACGACGCCCCGATCGGTCAACGCATCTGATTGGCCTTCATAAATCAAGTCAACTTAACAACTAAAAGCGGAAATGAACACAAGTTTGTCTCTAGCAAGCATATTTAACAAAAATACGTTTCCAAAATCAGTTAAACAATTAATCAACTTTTAAGTTAAATAACAGAATCAAAGATTTTATAATTTAACGCTATCCAGACCTAACAGCTCGGCCATCCTACATAAAGCGAGTCCCATCGCTTTTTTTTTAATATAATAATTAAACATAAATAAATCATATAAATCAACAATCAACATAAACCGTAACATTAAAAACAACAATAATTGCAGGTTCAACTAAAACTAATTGTTAAATGGCTATAAAGGTAAGTCACTGACATATTGATATACATCACATATTAACCAAGTAGGTACATTTAACAAATAATACGAATCAGATGTTAGTTTTAATCATTCTTGAGTGAAGTCACACCTGGGCATAACTTATTGGTTTACTATTTACTACACATCATAATATGTCATTTTCAATCTCATCTTCAGATGACTCCGATTCAAAGTTCCTACTAAAGTTCATCCAAGGTTGGATTTTATCTATGGCAACAATTGATTCATATCGTCGACCATGTTTTCTTGTAAGAGGTGTGTCCTCAATCAAGAACCTGTCATTATCAAGCATTTTTATTATGCGGTAAGGACCTTGATATTTTACGACTAGTTTCTGTGATTTACCATCGTGAGGTACCTGCCTCTCTACACGCACCAAGTCCCCCTCCTTGTACTGTGTCGCAGTTTTCCTGTGTTTATTGTAATTAGCAGCATCTCTTACCTGTTGTTGTTTTATTTTCTCTCCAGTCTCCTGTCTTATTTCGCTCAGCTCGTCGGTCGGGATTCGGTTTAAGGTATCGTTAATTACTTCACTTAACTTACCTTCTGTTCTGCTAAGCACATTAAAGCCGAACAGTAACTCTGAAGGAATTTTTTGTGTCGTTTTGTGTTTTGTAGTGTTGATACCAACTTGTATGTCTGTAATATGGTCGTCCCAGGCTTTGTCGTCCCCGCCATGGTTGGAGGTAGACAACGCGTCTAAGATAGTTCGGTTGAATCTCTCAACTTGCCCATTTGCCCTAGGAGTGGCGACAGCATTTTGAATGTGTTTTATGCCATATGATCTGACGAAGTCCTGAAATACTTTACTCGTGAAGCTCGTGCCTCTATCTGTAATCAAACGTGTTGGGACCCCAAAATAACTTATGTACTGTTTTAATATTCTTACCGAGGTAACAGATTTCGTATTTTTTACTGCGTTTATACTAACATATTTTGTAAAACCATCTACAATTACCAACAAATAGCAGTTCCCTTTCTTGCTTTTGACAAACGGTCCCAAATGGTCTGCATGTATAGTATGAAAAGGTATGCTTAATTTTTCTATGGGATGTAACTCACCTTCGCGTTTTCCACCAGGAGTTTTATGATGTGCACACTCGAGGCATGAGGCAACATATTTTTTTACAAACCTGCGCATCTTTGCGAACCAATAACGGCTCCTGATGCGTTGTAAGGTTTTCTCGAATCCACAGTGCCCCACGTCGTCGTGATTCATCTTTAGGATTTGCCATCTCACACCACGAGGTACAAGCCATTTAATTTCTTCCCCAACTATACGGTAAACTTTATCGTTTTTAAGTTTGTAATTTTTATGTACGTCCATGGCTTCCTCAATAGATGGATCAGAAAGGATTGCTTTAATTTTCTTTACCTCGTCATCAGCAGTCTGCACCGTAGATATCCAGTCCTCGTCAGCTTCCTGTATTGGCAAAACATCTAAAACGTGCTGTTCACTTACACCACTTTCGACCGGGTTTCTGCTGAGTGCGTCTGCATGGGCCATCCGAGAACCAGATCGGTACTCTATTGTGCAGTCGAATTCCTGCAACTGAATCCACCAGCGAGATATGCGAGGTATTAAGTCTCTCTTAACTAACGTTGATCTGAGTGCGTTACAATCGGTTAGGATCTTGAACGGTATTCCAATGAGATACACTCTGAACCGATTTAGGGATGCGATAACTGCTAGGGTCTCCAGTTCGTAGGAGTGTAGCTTACGTTCGTCAGCTGTCGTTTTTCGACTAAAGTAAGACACGGGTTGGAGCACTCCATTTGAGTTCCGTTGAAGCAATATGCCCGCCAAGCCTAACATGCTTGCATCTGTATGTAATTCTACTTCTGCTTTCGGATCATATAGCGCAAGTACTGGTCGACTTGTGAGCAAATCTTTGACCTTCTCAAAAGCTAGTTCTTGTTCACTATTCCAAAACCATCCTGCGTTTTTCTTTAACAAATCTGTCAAAGGTGCAGTAATGATTGCATACCCTTTTACAAACCGTCTAAAAAAACCGGACAAACCAAGGAATTGACGCACCTCATGTTGATTAGTAGGACGTGGAAACTTGGAGACTGCTTCGCTTTTCCTACTACCAGGTCGAATGCCATCAGCACTAACATCGAATCCAAGAAAATCTACAGAGTTGAGAAAAAAATGGCATTTACTTAACTTTAAGGTTAACCCACCTTCTTTCAGCAGTTGTAACACCTCCTCCAATCTTTGCAAACCTTCATTAAAGTCCTTTGATGGGATTAGGATATCATCCATGTATACTATGGCATACTTAATTTTAGCGTCTTTAAGAATTTTATTTATAGTTCTCTGAAAAACTGAGGGTGCATTTACTAGGCCAAAAGGCATCCGGTTGAACTCGAATTGCCCATCAGGCGTTACAAAGGCAGTCTTGGGTCGTGACTCTTCTGATAACGGAATCTGATAATAACCTGATGCTAAGTCCAAGGATGTAAATAAGGTGTTACCTGATAACAGATCCAGCTGATCTTCCACTCGTGGCATCGGGTAATGGTCCTTTTTAGTTTTTCTATTAAGGGCCCTATAATCAACGCATAAGCGTTTTTCGCCTGTTTTCTTCTGAACCATAATTATAGGGCTTGCATACGGTGACGATGACTCTCTAATTATGTTACTGTCTAACATTTCTTGGATCATGTCACTCACCGTTATTCTTTCAGCATGTGACATACGGTATGGACGGTATACAACCGGTTCACCGTCAATTAGCTCTATTGTCATTTCGGTTACTGTTGTAAACCCTAAGTCATGCAGTCCGTCCGAAAAGCAGTTACTATACCTGTCAAGTAATTTTTTTAAATTATGCCGTTGATCAATGTTCAATTTTGGGTTGCTATTCACTGATGTATCCATCACATCGCCATTGAAGGAAACGCTAAATGAACTTCTGACCATCTCTGTTGAGACATGGTCGTGTTCTAACGATCGTGTCAAAAGAGTTCCTTTAGAGATGCACATAGAGCTCGGCGAAACATTGTAGACCAGGACTGCACCACGACTGTTCTTTATGTTGTCCTGGCCGGGAAGTAAATAATATTCCTTACCTTCTGGGCCGTGTAATGTCCCTTTTACACGAACTTCACAGTCTACTAACGGTGAATCAGTAGACACCGGTACAGCTCGCATAGCGTTGCAGGGAACTTCGGTGTCGTAAGTGACTACTAAGCTAATTTTATTTGGAAGCATTCTTTGAAATCTTATCGCGTCTGGCGTTTTAATTATTAGAATATCAGGTTTTTCAGTAAAGGAATGACCTAACAAGACGGGATGCGTCAGGACATAATCTTCTACGACATATAAGTTGATTGTTTCTGATATTCCTTGAACCTCTACAGTGGCAAAAACCACTGCAACTGGACTTACCAAACTGGCCCCTATACCCCGGAGCGTTGGCAAATTTGAACTGTAAGACATTTGTAGATTTAGTGATTTTGCATCACTAACCCTAATGAGTGAGCATTGACTGCCTAGATCTATATGACAGGAAATAATGGACCCATTTACTTTAATATTTATAACATATTTATTTATTCCCGTATCCTCAGTCATTATCTCAGATACGAGCTTCTGCTTCTGATCGTTACCTGAAGTTTTCTTTTCAGTCTCAACAACAGACTTGCCCGTATTTTGTAACAGTTGGAAGTAAGGTGACCAGCCCGACCACATATTGTGCATTTAGATGGAGGTTTATTACAACGATAGCTACGATGGCCCGTCTCATCGCAGTTGTGGCATTTCATGGAAGAGCCTGTCTTTTCACATTTGAAACTGGGGTGACCAACCTCATTGCAATTAAAACATCGAATGGTGGGATTGGTGTTACCTGGTTTGGAAAATTCTGCGCGATTCGAGTTGTTTCCGTATCTCCCCCTCCGGTTCGCGTCTTGGTTGTCCCTGTTCTGTCCAACTTTAACTGTTTTAAAATATTTAAGTACCTGTTCTGGCTCTCTGAATTGATCTGCTTGAGCGCCAACTTTTACTGCTCGATCCTCTATTCCGTATAAAAGGCAATCTACGGCATGCTTTCCAGTAATATTACATCTATTTAACAAATTAATCTTCGCATAATAATAATGCTCGAGTGACTCACCATATTTCGCCTTCTTAGCCAACATATCAGTTAAGAGCTCGGCATAATCCTCTCTACATGGAAAAGATTCTACAAGCTTAGTTTTCCACTCAGACCATGTATACAATATCGAAGTCAGACCCTGATACCATGTCTTGGCAACGCCACTCAATTTTGGTAGGGAATAGTGAATTATTTCCCTCTCTTCCCAGCCATAAATCTCGGCACACTCTTCTACTTTTGTGATCCATGTCAAAATGGTTTGATCTTTGGATAGAGGGTCAAACTCAGGTACTACATTTGAATTAAACGTTATTTTAGGCTTATCCGAACTCTTAACTTTTTCTAAAATAGAGAGAAATTTACCTATTAGCTTATTATCATCCCTACCTTTCGATGATAGCCTTACTCTATTTGGAGATGGTGCTTCACTGCTCGATGCCGGTGATGAATAAATTATACGTCTCCTTTTCCTCGTACCACCTGATTCATATCTCGCCCGTGATCTTTTTTCCCTCCTCTGTTGTGGCGAAGCTGGCTCATCTTCAGACTCGGGCGATGTATAGCGCCGCTTTTCCCGGCGTTTGGATCGCGATGACCGTTTTCCATTACCATGTCTTTTATAGGAATCAGCTTGAGGTCGCTCTCGCATGGAGTAATGTACACCCTCCACTTCATCAGTATCTCCTTCTTGACCCTTTTGCTCGGGTTCTCCTTCATGCCTTAACCTCGACCCCTCACCTCGGGTTTTTCTCCCCTTGGACCCTCCACCTAGGGCATTAATCCTTCCCGGCCCTCCACCTAGGGCATTCATCCTTTCCGGCCCTCCACCTAGGGCATTCATACTTTCAGGCCCTCCACCTAGGGCAATCAAATCTCCAGGCCCTCCACCTAGGGCACTTCTCATTCTTAGCCCCCCACCTGGGGTATTGAAATTTCCTTCCATTTATCTGGAACTTCCAAAAAAAAACTTAATATATGCCCAATGTTCTTATTTTTTTTTTATTGAAATTTATTATTTTGTTTCCTTTATTATAGTAATGTTCGAGTAAATAGCTATCGTATTAAACCAAAATTTAAATGAAGTTAATTTTATATTTATTTCATCTTATGAATAAAATTAAACTTATATCTTATATGTATAGTTTATGTATATAGATACAAAGCAATCTGTAAGTTCAGTCTCACATTACACAATCATACATGTACAACAACGTATATACCACACAATTATACCAGTTATAGACATTTATATATCATTTATATACCTATTACAACATATATACTATTTATATACCATTTATATACCACTTATATACCATTTATATACCATTTATATACCACTTATATACCATTTATATACCACTTATATACCATTTATATACCATTTATATACCACTTATATACCATTTATATACCACTTATATACCATTATATACCATCTATGTACTTTTATAATCATTTATATACCAACAATATATCACTTATATACCGTTTTCATAGGTAACATTTATATACAACTTATATGCTATTTATATACTATTTATATACCACTTATATACCATTTATATACCACTTATATACCATTTATATACCACTTATATACCATCTATGTACTTTTATAATCACTTATATACCAACAATATATCACTTATATACCGTTTTCATAGGTAACATTTATATACAACTTATATGCTATTTGTATACTATTTATATACTATTTGCATATCACTTATATTCCATTTACATGCTGATGATAATGATACACCGTACACTTGTACTTATTTATACATACAGACACATATATATATACACTTACATTCTTACATATTTTATTTATTTACTCGTCCTACCATATAATAGCATAATTACTACTACTTAATCTATCCTATGTTTAGAAATGCCTCAACTATTGAGATTGCCTCGTAAAATACATTCCAAAGATTAAAAAAAAAAAAGAGTCAGAAGGTAAACTTAAAGTTATTATACCCCTACGCCGAAAAAGAGTTTCAAAATTTTCATGACTGCTTTGCAATTATAAAAAAAATTGAATTTTACCTGCCAGTGAAGTAAGATTAAAATTTTGTTAAAAATAGGGGAAAACTTTAAAAAAAAGTTTCCTATTTGTAGCTGTTGAAACAGTTCCTTTAATGGTTCTAATTTTCTTAAGGTACACAATAATCAGTAGTGCATACATACAATCAAGACTACCATCCCCGAAGGGTCAGTCAGAGACCAGGCCATGAGGACCGCAAAAGCAGCCCACCGCCACAGCCCACCCCCCACCAAGCGGAGACTGCACACGCGCCCAGCGCGACAGGCGGAAAGCGTATCGCCGCTTCATGCTGTTGGACGCATTTGCAGTCCCTAGTCCGCCAGTCGCCTTCAAAAATACCCAAAAGGGGAGAAGGGCGGCAACATTCCTCGAATAAAGTACTACTTACGTTTTTTCCGAGCGGTGGACGTAAGAAAATGTAAAATTTTCTCGTTTATCCCACTTCTGACCTATTGAGTTAGGTCAGGGAAAATTAAACTCCGTAAAACTTTTTATCACTTCACAATTTATTGCAAAAGAACAATAGTTTCACACTTTTCGTAATTCGTAACACACGTGCTATTTCGTTTGAAACCCAACCAAGACTGCCGCCCGCTCCGAATGCTTCGTCCCATCACCCCGCCTCACGCGGTGGGCTGTGATTGGACGACGCCCCGATCGGTCAACGCATCTGATTGGCCTTCATAAATCAAGTCAACTTAACAACTAAAAGCGGAAATGAACACAAGTTTGTCTCTAGCAAGCATATTTAACAAAAATACGTTTCCAAAATCAGTTAAACAATTAATCAACTTTTAAGTTAAATAACAGAATCAAAGATTTTATAATTTAACGCTATCCAGACCTAACAATATTTAGTATTGTACGGTAGATAGAAATAAAATGGAGTCTCACAACACAACACGTGTTGTTGCCCTAATAGCATTTTTTGTTGGCATTAAGTTGGGCCACGTATCTTCGATTTGTTGGCCAACAAGTATAATTGGCGCGCAGTTTACGCGTTGGGCCCATAACTGATGGCCAAAGTAAGATTACCTACAAAGGCCCAACTATCAGTAGGGCCAACCATGGACTTGCCAACTTATGGTCGATCGAGTATTAGATAACAGGTGCACCTAGTACGAGTAGTATGACCCATCTCTAGTAGGTACTATCCCACCCAACGAACTGCCACTTCCCAGAAATGAAGGAGTGAAGGACGATGGCGACTGGACGGATGCAGTCCTCAAAAAGAGAGATCGATCGTAAATTAAAAGTAGGAGTGAAGTCCCTACACTCCTGACACCCAGATCCAACAGTCCAGACTAGTCCAGATCCAGAGTCCAGTGAGACTTGATAGATAATTCAAATATTACCATGGGTATATAACTAAGGCCACAAAAATCTCGTCACCGCGATTTAGAAATGGTACAAAACAGTACAGCGCCATCTATGAAGAAATATCAGAACTACATACATTTAAGGAACTTAATATCTAACTTTTTAAAATTTTGTCCCCTGCTCCTCGTTAAGTTAAGTTATAACCATTGGGCCTATTTTGAATTTAAGTTGGCAAGTAAAGTAACCATCTGCCAACAGTTGGCGAATGGAAGCCAACGGCTAATGCTATTAGGGTGCTAAAAGAACACGGGAGAAACTCCATAGAGAATGTTCAGCTTATAACTCAGAACAATAATTTAGTTATTGTTCTGAGGCTTATAATACAATTTGTTACGATGTTGACATTGACATAAACGCTACAAAAAGTTTTTTTTAAATTGATCTGTATTCCATAATTAATAATATTCTGTTTATTAGTTTTACTGATTTAAGTATTTCGTTTTGAAAACTGTAACAAATTTTAGATACTTAAACGTTTAGTTAAAGTTTTGTTTATTATTATTTATTGTCCTCATCCAAAAAAGTGTAACATTATTTTTTGTACCTCAAGTAGGCCGCACACTCAATGTATACAGTAGTAGATTATTAGTGTCGTCCAGTGTGGTGAACGATATAAGTAGTCCAGTAATAAAAAAATACATACAAATAATATCGCTGCATATAATCACGATTATTATTCCTCGAAGGGTTAGTCAGAGACTAGGCAATGAGGACCGCTAAAGCAGCTCTGTCATCGTCCACTTTTCACCAAATAGCGACTGCACATGTGCTCAGCGTGACAGGTGGAGAGCCCATCGCCGCTCTATGCTGTTGGATACATGTGCAGTGTTTAGTCCGTTAGTCGCCTTTTACGACACCCAAGGGAAGAGAGGGGGTGGTAGTATTCTTTCACCGCTACGCGACACTGTTTATAAAAAAAATAATTTTATGTACTTACCATTAGGCCTTATCTCAAAAAACATTTAACCACCTCGCCCCCCCGCCCCCTCAAAGCCCCTCAAACTGCGGCTAGTGCGGCTAGTGGGACTTTGCCGTCTTCGATCACGTTTATGTGATCAAAGTTAGCCGTACACAACAATAACAAGACGCACCGTCGAAATGACGTGCTACAGTTAGTTAGCTTTAGGTCACACATACAAAGCTATTATTATTAGGCTATTAGGGTTACGCAGTAACGACCGCGGGAAAGGCCAGCAGCCAGCGTGTATGCGCATGCGCAGCGCCCGCAGTGCGGACACGCCAGTGGGGCAACTCAAACGACTCATATCATATGAAATAGGATTGCCTTACTAAATAACACCTAAATGAGTATGTTTAGTGGCTGAACTAAATTATAAACGAGTTTTACTAAGAAAACATCAAAACTAGTAACCTATGTATGTAGGCTTTGGAGTTTGGGCAATGCATCATTACCTAAACTCCAAAGCCTTCATACATAGGCATTGACCTAAAGAGATATATATCGCTGTATATAGGTTACTAGTTTTTATGTAATGATGCTTGAATGTGAGGCATAATTAGTAATTACGTTGCCGGACCGGAGCTCTTTTCCATAGTTACCTACTATTTAGGTTACCTACTTTACTTCACTTATATAGCGCGAAACATTTTTGAAAATCTTGTGGTCAATTCTGCTACTACGTCCTGTTTGTGTGTGATTTTGACAATATCCCTATATTCAAATATCATATTCGGGCCAATGAGCCACGATTGTTATAGTTTTGAAATAGTAATATCTTGCCCTGATGTCCTACTACTACTCTTCACTATGGCATATGGCACTGTTGAGGCGGCTGCACGTGGCGCGCGGGGAAACCATAATCCGCCGACACGCGTAAGTCACAACAATTACCTTATCGTAAAGAGCGCTCTGCGTTGAGTAATACATGTTCGAGTTAATGTAGTGTTATTGTAAGATTGACTGTTACATTATTGAATGCAAAGCAGCACAGCCGATAAATTAGGTTTTATAAAAGCAAACTAGGAAAGCAATGTACTTGTACTTGAAAGGTATTGCGATAGATGTTGAAGTTAGACAATTAGGGGGCGGGTCTAGCGCTGCCAGGTCCTAAAATAAAAAAGCCGGACTCAGCGCTGTATTAGGCCGGACATTTTGCCCTAAAAGCCGGACATAGTGGTTGTGGAAAGCCCAAGACACTATTTTAAAGCCGGACTTACGCTTTTTAAGCCGGACAACAGTTTTACAATAAAAAACTCAGATGAGGAGTAAAGTTTTAAAAAATTATCATTATTTTATGAATTATACATTCACAATCAGTCTTGGCATTTGCACTTACTAGAAACTTGGAAAAGAAAAAACTAAACAACAATCTTAAAATTTTCAAAAAAAAAAACAAATGAAAAGTACTTCAAATTAAAAATCAACCTGCTATTTGGTGTAATTCGGAATGAAATTCTTCATATCAGATGATTTGAAATAAGCTGTTCACTTTTGATGTGCCAATAGCTTCTTTTCTTTTCTATATTGACTCGTCATAGTGACCGCATCCTGCCTGATGGTAAGCAGCGAATGCAGTCCAAAATAATGAGAGCGCTCCCCACCGTGGAATAAGCACGGTAACAAGCGCACCCATTCATGACGGCCTGCATAAATGCCGTTTCACGCCCCGCTTAAAAGACCTGGGACTATTGTACTATTGGACATTACCAGGGGCATGTATATCGCCTCCAATCCTGTGATCGATAATCTGACGCCGATGGCTCTTCCCCTTTTCTCTTTGAAAAATGAATTGATTGCGAATGTGAAGGCTGCCATTACTAATGCTACGCCTATTGCTGAAAATATTAACAATAATTTTAAAATTATTGTTAATATTTTCAGATTTTCATACTGTTCAATGTGAAAAAAATTGGCTTTTGTTGAACCGGGGAAAAACTAGCCTATGGTATACTCGAACCCTTATGGTGACTTCTCAACTACAAAATTCAAGTGGAAACGTTGCATCGTTTAAAAGACCCGGGACTATTGGAGCTGGGAAACACATGCGCCGGCAAAGAATTACAAAAGCCAAATGGTCTTACAGAGGAACGACTTGCAAATTTTTTTGGTACCAGTACTGATAGTCTATACAGTATGATGGTGATTCCTAAAACCAGCACGTGTAGTACGGGAGAGAAAAGGAGAGGGCGGGATTAAATAAAAAGTTCTTGAGAACACTGAGAGAAGCAATGTCTCTATGCAGCTCGAGTTCCTCAAGAGAGTCTGTAACCTAAGCATCTTCAATGATGCGCACCGCTTGCCTTTGCAGTCTTTCAAGTGCATCGAGAAGGTATTTTGCGGAGCCGTCCCAGAACTGGGAATATGCTCCATACTCGATCGCACCTGAGTCTTGTACAGCAAACAACGCTGCTCGGGAGTGAAAAACCGCAGCACCATATTGAGAATACCCAACTTACAGGAGGTAGTTAAAATAACACTCTCGATGTAGCATTTTGGATTCAGTTCCTGGCCGATGTCCATGCCAAGAATGCTCAGGTTCACCGAAATGCATAACAGAGAGTTCTGAAGAGAGCTAGGAGTCAGGAGAAGAGTTACCTTGGACGAGAATGCACAAACCTTTTTTTCTTTGTTTTAGTCGGAGAAAATGCTTCTCTGCACTGGCATGAGGCCTCGAGAGGAGCGTGAGACACCCCATGCACTGTCCGGGGCTGGAACCCATATGTCCCCACCCGCCCCCTCGTGAGGGAAACGGGTGAGTAAGGACATACGGGCCCGACCCGGTAAAAGAACCGACACTTACCGTCTGGAGCGTATAGTGGCGCCGCGGTTCCGTGTTAATACGCCCCGCTGGGCGCCACACGCTACGGACCCAGTTGTACCTGGGTCCCCTGCGCCAGGGGGAGCAGTCCGGTAAGTCCGACTGCTCCCAAGCGGGTGGAGGGCTTGTGCAATGCAGCCTAGTGCTCCTCTACACTAGGCCGCGGCCCTCCCGAGAATGCACAAACCTGGGTTTTGCTGGCATTAAACTCGACCAGGTTTTCAGATCCCCACTTAGAGACACCATCAAGAGCCAGGTTTAGTTTGGCAACCAGTTCTTGCCTTTTCACCACGATATCTGCTTGCTTTGCAGCAAGATGTCCCAAGTACCGCTCATGCACCGTACTGTCATCAGCATAACAATGAATATTGCCCAAGGACAACATGTCATTAATATGCAAAAGAAATAGAGTAGGTGAGAGCACAGAACTTTGCGGCACTCCGGCACTGGCTTTGTAGAACGCGGAGGAACTACTTTCACAAAGGACACGAATCCTCCGCTCTTCTAGAAAGTCTGCTGCCTTAAAATTACGATGGGACAAAAAAAGCCTATCAAAAGCCGGACAGGCCGGACACGTAAAAATTTGGCCGGACACGACCGTAAAAAGCCAAACATGTCCGGCTAAAGCCGGACACGTCCTGGCAACCCTAGGCGGGTCATATCAGTCATCCAAACCATAACCTTATTCTCAGTCGTCGCGTCGATTTTCTGCATCTGTAGGCAATAATGACAAGTCTGATGGCTGTTCCTGTCCCATAGAAGTCCTAAGATAGCTTTTCACACACGTCCCGTAACAATAATACGGCTAATACGCAAACTTAACGACAATTGTTTATTTTACCCAGGGCTACCTTAGTGTAGCTACCAATTTTCGGTATTTCAAAAAGTAACGTATAGTCCACCCATAGCTTTGGAACACATGGAGGGTGGGCCCGTGGCCCAAAGTATGAGTTTGCATGCTGCACAGACCCTGGCATCGTCTACAAATATAATATAAAATGTCAATAAAAAAAAGCTACATCGGTAGCTATAGTTCAACGTTACATATCGGGGTTACCTAGTTACCCTTATGTAATCTGTGTTTTCACTAACTTTTGGCATTTAGGTACACACTACTTATTCTGATCACAGTAATCTGTAGCATAGCTTCTGTTTGTTTTTTAATATTAGGTGCAATGTAGGTACTGGAGGGTATCTGTTTTTCCTGGGAGCAGCAGGTGCAAACATCGCACGTTTTGTACCGTAGTAGGTTTGGTGACTAAGAAGCTCTAACTGTTTTGTTGCGGAGCTCGTAGTGCTTAAAACAAAGCGTTGGAAAATCCCAGTGACGCGGTTTGTAGATTCCGACATTAACATTTATTGCTCCATCGGTACCTAAGTATAGGTATTTGGTACTGACTGAATATCTGGACGGGACGGGAGTACAGAGTGAATAGTGCGAGTTATCAGTCCTTTGCTATAGTCTACGTTTCACCGATAAATTATGAGTGGTAGAGCCACGCTGCGTTGCAGCACGCATTGGGCCGGCTCGCCCGGCGTAATACCACCCTCTCACGAATATCCGGCGTAAAAATAATGACACTTGTTGCTGTTGTGTTTCGTCCGGCCAGTGAGAGTTCCGGAGGCCCCTTCCCCCCCCCCCCCCTCACAATTCCTATTCATTCCTTAACCCTATTCCTTTCTTTAAGGTCGGCAACGCATCTGCGACTCCTCTGGTTTTGCGGGTGTCTATGGGCGGCGGTGATTGCTCTCCATCAGGTGACCCGCCTGCTCGTTTGCCTCCTTCATATATATAAAAAAAAAAATAATGTAAAGCTGTTATTATAATAACATGTCAACTTGGCAAAATTTTCCTGAACTGCAGTGTAATACGTGTGGCGCAACCGCACAGGGGACACATCGCTGACAGCTCGTAATCGTAACGCAGGCAGGCACAGATGCATAACAAGTACCCGCGGATTCACGGCTCGCGTGCGTGACGAACTGGAGCACTGCTTATGCTTACTCCATTAGCAAGGTTAGTCCACAGTGTAGCGTAGTGTGAAGGTGTACCTAAATGAAAACTATTACATGTCTAAAAACATAAGCATCAAGCACTGACAAATTTCGACGGTTGAAAGCCCAGACCTCGGTAGCCAAGTGGTTAAGGCAGCCGCCTGGAATGCGGAAGGTGCGTGGTTCGATTCCCGCCTGAGGTTGTCGTCTTTTTTCAGTGTTTAAAATTTTACTTAAGTATATTTAAGCGTTAATAAAACGCTAAAATATAAAACATTAATCTATTACATGTACTTAAATGTTTTTATAAGCCCATGAAGAAAGCCCATTTTGTATGGGCACTGGGTCTTTACTTTCGCAAAAACGCTCAAAATTACTAGCTATATGACCACCGAGGAAACTTTTACATTTATTGAGCTACAAGCGGCCGCTCGCGGTTTCACCCGCGTGGTTCCCGTCCCCGTAGGAATATCGGGATAAAAAAGTTGTGTAAAGGCTATGTGGTTATCCAGGTTATAAACTATCTGTATGCCGAATTTCATCCAAATCCATCCAGTTCCCCGTATAATAGGTCAAAGCACATAAGTACGTAGGTCCGTGAAAAAGTTTGAGGTCGTTCTATGGTTACTAATTCATCATACAAGTAAAAGAAATCTATATACCTATTGCCACACAAAATTTCACAGAAAAAAAATAATGAAATTGACGAAATTGACAGTTCGCCAAAACGGAATTTTGCAGCGTAAGCGTCTTTAAAAATGTCGAAATACTCTTCTACTCACCATATTTCCTAAATAAGTGCACATCAAAACAATCGCAAGCTAATTATCGCTAAAGATTGGTTAAGTTTGTTTACATTCGACGACATTCGTAGACAGTGACATTGCAACTAAATTTTTTTTCTGACCAAGCGCCATAAACACGGCAACGTTCTTTGATAAGGTTGTATTGCCCACTGCACCTAGTTCGTAGTTCCGCAAGAAAAGAGGTGACTGTACGTAGAGCAATTGAAACTATGGCATAGTGTACGAGAACCTTTAGTAAAAAAATGAAATTGTTGACAATTTTGACGGTTCGCCTTTTTTTTTTTGCATATGATTTTTTTTGTGCTAAAAATGTTGTTAATACTCTTCGTAAGCATCCTTCTTCCTAATAATGTGCACATCAAAACAATCGTTATGGTTTTAGCTATCGAACATGGTATGATTCTTTACAGTTTCAAACAGTGACTTCCAAGTAATAATAATTTCTACATGTAGATATACGTTTACGAAGCGTTTACGTATTTTTTTTTGTCTTAGAATGTTTATTTTTGTAATTTTTGTTATAATTTTTCGTAATTAACTGTTAATTTATTAAAATACTGCGTTTTCTAAACATTCCGTACGTAAGTACCTATATTAAGTTTTGATATAGCCTGAGTAGTTGTTTAGTTCTAAGCTTTTTTGTCAGCTCAGTCAGGGTTCGTAGTCTTCTGTACACTCTTCTAGCAGCTCTGGAAACAGCTGGACGCTGGGCGCCATGTTGTATATACGGGCTTGGACGCTGAAGTGAGACAAGTAAATGAAATAACTTGATGTGATTGATTTTAACTATAAAAAATTTTAATCTAAGAAAATACAAGTAAGTAGGTACTTACTTACCTACTTAAATCACGCGACAAACTTTTATATCATATAAATGGTATAATGACGTTATTAGTTGATAGTAAAAGTTTGTTTTTTTCTTTTTAGCGCATATAAATAAAAGCTTGTTTTTAAAAAAAAAAATTTTAACAAGTATGTTTTAGATGGCATCTCATTTCTATATGTAGATAGTCCTCCTTTTTTTCCATTCCGGTACCTTCTACTTCTTGAATACCAACAACTGATATTTAATTATCTATATATATACTAAGTACTAAATAAATAAATAAATAAATACCTGCGGCAGCTACGGTCTCAATATCCATTTTTTAAACGTTAATGTGCGAGTGCGAGTTGCGTCTGCCCAGAATGGACCTAGACTGATCGACCTACAGACGTGTGGACAGCTCGTGGAAATTCATCTGCGTTGATTTCTTTGTTGATGTACTTGAACACGAGCGTGCACACGAGTAATACACCAGGTTCATAACTGCCTCGAATCGAAACTAATCGAATTAACAAATACCAGAGTACATTGGCGGGTGCTTTCGCGTTGTGAGGAATTACATTAGAAACTACTTGATAATTACTGATGTTTGTTTGATATATATACTTACCTCCCCTCGGTTAAATGCATTAAACTGTCTAGAATGTTATAAACTTTGCGAAACTAGAACTGTAACATGAGCCAAAACAGTGAGATATTATTAACTTAATGAATAAAGAACATGCTTCAATGATTGACTGAGTGAGTAGTAGGCAGGATCACGTTTTATTTCGTAAAAAAATTAGCTAAACTTAAAAAATAATTACATCTAAATTATAGGTACTTTAACAAATTAATGGGAAATTTGAAGCAAATCAGAAATCAGAAATACTTTATTTGTTTAACATAGGTAAATAAATAAAGGGTCTTAAAAAAATTTATGTTCGCTATGTTTTGCCCTATAAAGGCATACAAACAGATAGTGAATTAATTATCTTACTGGTTTACTTTCAATTATTATATTCATGCATTAATTAATAAAATGTAAAATTATATCTATGTCATTAAAATATTATCATTAAAAAAGTCGTTAATTGTATAATAGCATTTTTTCAATAAAAATTGGGTTACCTTTTTCTTAAACATATTTAATTTTAATTGTTTTATGTCAACTGGTAATTTATTATAAATCCTCGGGGCCATGCCCAGAATGCTATTTCTAACTAGGGATGTTTTACATTGGCATATAAGTACATAAATCTTTTTAACAAAGACCACAGTCTCTAAGATGTATAGATGGTAATGTTAATATTTTTAATGACTTAAAAACAGGTAAGCAGTTCAATCTTCTGTTTTCAAACCGTACATTGCTCTTATGCATCGTTTCTGAGCTTTTAAGACTGTATTTCTCTCTACCGAGTTACCCCAAAATATTACACCATATGTTAGGATAGATACGACTAGTCCATGATATGCCACTACGACAGCCTCTAGTTTAGTCACTTTTTGAAGATTGTATAGGCCATATGCACATTTGTTTAGTTTTTGCAGATGTCTTCTGTATGTGATCTCCATGTAAACTGACTGTCAATAAAAGTCTTAAGAATTTGGTTTTAGTAATTTGACTAATATTTTTATTTTCATAGTTAATGTTCTGTGTACGAAGTCTTTGATGAAATTGAATTATGTGCATTTTATTAATATTTATAAATCCGAAACCAACCACGTTTTGTGGAGCCCAACAAGCCACGCCAACTCAACGTTTGAACGCACTCAATTTAAAGTTATATTTAAATAAACTTGTGAGTGCTGGTTGTGTCACCGCGGCAGTATGTCGGGTAGCCAGCCGGAGCGGGCCATGAGTGGGGCGGGCCATGAGCAGGCGCGCGGGCCAGCGCCGCGTCGTCACTGTGGCGTCGTTGCGGTTGTGTCACCGCGGCAGCATCTCGGGCAGCCAGCCGGGGCGGGCCATGAGCGGGCGCGCGCGGGCCAGCGCCGCGTCGTTGCAGTTGTGTCACCGCGGCAGTATCTCGGGCAGCCAGCCGGGGCGGGCCATGAGCGGGCACGCGCGGGCCAGCGCCGCGTCGTTGCCGCCCGCACCTTCTTCGCCCGCGGCCTCCCGCGTGAACCCACTCCTGCGCAGCCGGCGGGGCGCCGCACTTGAAGGCTCCCTGTGTACTGGACTACCAAACACTTCACTCTGAGAGTTCGCCGCCTCTGCAGGGGCAGTATTGTGAATTTCTTTTTTATGGTGACCTGGCAAATAGGAGACTTTGTGGACGTGGACCTGCGTGGATACGCTCTGCTCCACTAGACTGAGGACGACACCCACCGCCAACGCGAATATAGCTGCTCGTGCAGCCATCGTGCGTGTTAGCTGGTCTGTGGGGAGGAGTCACGCGCCTGCAGGGTTTATATCGGCGGACCACCACATGAGGAAAATGTAACGGTGTATAAAATAATGTACCTACTCTAAGTATATTATATTTAGTTACGTGGAAATACGTAAACAGCTCAGTTCAACAATAACAGTTATTCACAAATAAATTTGTCAGCAAGCTTCGGTCACATTGTGATCAATCAGCCGACGGGCATTCGTGCGATCGGGCTTGGTTTAGTCCGGCAGATGCACAAGGACGATTATCTAATTTGTCTATGAGCTGACTAACTTTTTTCAGTTTAATCCCACTTAAAGTATAAACAATTGATTGTTTTCGCCAATTTGTCCTACAGCAGCAAGGCATGACTGGCTAACATTGAAATATGATTATTAGCTCAACAGTGCTACAGTTTTCCTTCTTTTGAACCGCAATGGCTTACGTGCGCCGGTGTCATCCATCACGTGTATATAAGGTGACTGCTAGAAACCGAAAAAAACTTCTAGGGCTGGTCAGGTCAAGTGTTTTAAACATGACAAAAATGACAAAAAAGAAATTCGTGTTTTTTTAAAAATTTTAATTAAATAATTCATTTTGAATATTTTAATTAGATGGTCTTTGAGTATCTAATTTATTTGAAACCAATAACATAAGAAAAATAAAATTAAAAACAATTAAAAATAACGATTATTTACAACGCGCGGGCAACGAACGGCTGGCCGGCCGACTGTTGACCCGTAAGCGTTGTCAGCTGGGCGATAAGTACCTACGTTAGTCTGCAATCACGAGACCCCATTTATTTTCCTTTAATTAAAATGTGCGTAAGTATAAGGTGCAGTTAAGTCCAACGCCACTTTTTAACTGTAATTATGATAAGTGTTATGATGTATGAACGTAATTTCAATTCAATCCTAGTAAATATCTATCACACCACACATTATGAGAAGTTACAATTATCTTTCCTTACAAATGAAAGATCAATGGGTAGTTGGGTAGTTATCTAATATCGCGTCCGCACGCTAAGCACTTGCCGCTAACTCAAAACTAAATGACCAGATGACCTTTCATGTCCTCGACAACTAAACAGCCTAAAGCATTGTGATAAGTTACCTATGTTATGTTGTTGTTATTCAAGCGGTTATTTTGCTATTCAGTGTTACTTATTTATTTACACTAAATTAAGTCAAACTAATGTCTCGCATTAAAGGCAACGTTAATACTTAAAAAGTAACGTAATTAATAGGTGTCGGTAAGTACTTACTTACATGGTGTTAAATAGCATTCCAGTTTATTACATCAGCGAACAGGACAGGTGATAAGCTTCCCATCACACCTCACAGGCTTTGGACTGTCAAACTAATGTAATATTACATAAAAATTAAACCTTCGCCAAAATAACGTAAATAAAATAAAATTTATTAAAGGACGAACTAAAATAACTCTTGTGATCGGCACATTATTATTACACTTATTTAACGTGTTTAAAAGAACACCACCTGTTCTACCTACAAGTCTAATACGACTTAACACCCATTTTTTTTTTTTTTTGTAAAAGAGGGAGGCAAACGAGCAGGTGGGTCACCTGATGGAGAGTAATTACCGCCGCCCATGGACACCCGCAAAACCAGAGGAATCGCAGGCGCGTTACCGGCCTTTAAGGGAGGAATAGCTTTAAGGAAGGAATAGGAATGGGAGGAGGGGGGGGGGTGGGCCTCCGGAACCCTCACTGGTCGAACGAAACACAACAGCACCAAGTGCCATTATTTCACGCCGAATATTTGTGAGAGGGTGGTATTACGCCGGGCGAGCCGGCCCAATGCGTGCTGCAACGCAGCGTGGCTCTACCACTTAGAAGTTACACAAAACATTAATTTGTTACTAAACTGATTACTTTATTCACGGTAGCCTATTCATAATAATACTAACCCTTTACTAATTAACTCATACTAGTTATTAGTTTAATCGCCCACACACAAATGCACCTCACATACACTCTACACACCAAAACTTTCCCGAAGAAACTGCACACACCTGCTGCGCTGCGCTGCGCATGAGACTCAAGTGAAGTGAGTTCAGTGACTCGACTCAGCACAGCAGTACCACAGTGCGATTCTCTAAGTTAAAGCCGTAAAGTTGGTAGCACCGCCTGCCGCAGCGATAAGAATTTACTCTGTCTCTTTTATAATCATAGAATTGGAAATAGACAGCAGATCAAAGTCATGCGCACTGCGTCTAAGTGTCGCTCGCTCGCATCTCGCATCTTTGATTTTTTCGGCAGTCAACTTATGCATTCTGTCTGGTGCATTCGCGTCGCGTGTGCGTAAAAATGCCTTAAGCACGCCGAATTAGTGTAATAATAATTATGTGCCGATCACAAAAGTTGTTCTAGTTTATCCTTTAATAAATTTTAATTTATTTACGAAATTTTAGCACAGGTTTTCACTTTTATTTAATCATTATTACATTAGTTTGACAGTGGGAAGCTTATCACCTTTCCTGTGCGCTAATGTAATAAACTGGAATGCTCTATAACACCATGTAAGTACCTGCCTACCTATTAATTACGCAGCAGTTTAGGTATCAACGTTGCCTTTAATGCGATACATTAGTTTAACTTAATTTAGTGTAAGTAGGCAAGACTGAATAGTGAAATAACGCTTGACCAACAACAACACAAAATAGGTAATACATACTTATTTTAGTTTAGTTGTCGAAGACATGAAAGGTCATCGTTCGGTCGTTGGTCGTACCTTAGATAACTACCTACATTTGATCTTTCATTTGTAAGGAAAGGTAGCTGTACCTATCTTCTCATAATGTGTGATAGATTTTTTTTGTAAGACGTAGGGTAGGATTGAATTGAAATTACGCTCATACATAACACTTATAATAATTACAGTTAAAATGTGGCCATAACTTGATGCAATCGATAGTCGTTGGACTTAACTGCACCTTATACCTACGCACATTTCAATTAAAGGAAAAGAAATGGGGTCTCATGATTGCAGACTAACGTAGGTACTTAACGCCCAGCTGACGACGCGGATGTGTCAACCGACGGCCGGCCGGCAGTTCGTTGAACTTCATTGCCCGCGCGTTGTAAATAATCGTTTTTTTTTTCTTTATTTATTTTTTTATTATTTTGGCAACAAACAGTCATTTATACAGTGTAGTGCTTATTAACTATTTTACTTAGTAGTTTAGACCTATAGTGCCGAAATTAAGTGAAAACAACGACGCAAAAATTAATAAAAAGTAACAATTAACAAAAAGCAACAATACAACAAAAACAATAACAAAGTACCTACTTAATACATTTCACACAATTACTCAATTATTCACAATTCTTAAAATTAAATGCATTACTGCCTGTTAATGTTTTCGTAAGTTAAGCGTTTAAATTTAGCAAAGGAGTTACTGAAAATGTCTACATTTGAATCAACATTATCTAGCTTACAATAGTCGTTATTATACTTACTTAAACTTCTAATCAAAAAAAGATTACGTGTGTAGTTTTTACATGCAGAAGGGGGCACAAACACGTGTAGATATTTATCATTTAGTGACTTGACGCGTGAGGGGCGCGCTAAGAACTTGCTTTTTGTAATGAAACCTATTTTTTGTAATAGATCAGGGCAGTCTAAATGGTTGTTAATAATTTTAAATAAATTACATAGGTCGAAGTGTAAACGGCGGTTGGTAAGGGTTGACATATTATAGTGAGTTACAGATTCCTCGTATGACGAATCAAGGTAGTGTGTTTTGTAATTAAGGATTTTAATGATTTTTTTTTGTACTTGCTCCAACCTGTTAATGTGTACCTTGTATGATGGGCTCTATATAGTACATCCGAAGTCTAGTATGGATCTAACGAAGGCAAAATATAGCATTTTAAAAAGTAGTTGCGCTTTTGAATTCTTTACCGACTCTGTTAATGAAACCCAGCAAACTTAAGGATCTTTCAACAACCTTATCAACGTGGTGATTGAATGAAAGTTTTTCGTCCATTATGATGCCAAGGTCTCGGATTCTTTTAACACGTTTAAGGGTATGACCGTTAATTGAATATGGGTACATAATGGGTTTACGATTTCGCGTGTAACTGATAGCGAAACATTTGTCATTATTTAGGTAAAGCTGGTTATCAAGAAAGTATTTAGACAGATTTTTTAGATCAGTTTGAATACACATGCAATCGCTGATTGAATTAACCACGGCGAATATCTTTGTGTCATCGGCGTATAGCAATTGACGTGTATTTGGTAAATGGTGACCCAAATCATTGAGGTACAGCGAAAACAAAACTGGGCCTAGATGTGAACCTTGCGGAACTCCTGAGCTTATCTTTAGGTAATCTGAACAGTATCCTTTGACACAAACCGCCTGACTCCTATTTCTTATGTACGATTCAACCCAACGCAACAGGCTGCCATGTACACCAGCCCTCCAAAGCTTGTCTAGAAGTGTATTATAATTTATTTTGTCGAAAGCCTTGGAAAAGTCAGTGTACACCACATCTACCTGGAGATTCCTGTCCATAGCACTAAGCAGAAATTCAGTAAAGGAAAGCATATTTGACTCAACACTGCGAGACCTTACAAATCCGTGCTGATCAGATGAGATAAATTTTTTAAAACAAGACGAAAGAACCTTCGTGACAATTTTTTCCAAAATTTTTCCTAACGTGCACAGTTTAGAGATAGGTCGGTATTCAGTCACAAGATCCCTCCTCGAATTATGTATGAAATAGGGACCAATAATTCGTGTGCGCAATTAGCTATAAGAACCGAATGAATACCATCGGAACCAGCTCCCTTGTTAATTTTTACATTTTTCAAATACAAATACAAAATACAAAAAATCTTTATTTGTTCTCTCACATAGATATTACGCACAGATACATATAGCAGACAACAGTTATTTATCTATGTAAGAGACTGGTTTCTGCGCTAGGAGACCTGTATGACAGATAACCAGCCTCTCCAACTCTGGATCCGAATACTACTTATATGTTTTAATTGAAAATATTTACATTTTTTTATGTGAGGATATTGGGAGGTTCATTGTGCGTGTTGTGTGTGCATGTGTGCGTGCATGTATGTATGTGTATGCGCGCGTGTGAGTGAGTGTGTGGGTGTGTATGTGGGTGTGTGTGAAATATATGTGTATTTTATGTATGACATCTTTAACTATTTGGAGGTTGTTTAATAAGGAACCATTAACAGATTTTCAGTGTCCTCATAGCTTAGTCTTTTTAGGAACGTAGAAGTTGTTATTTTACATTTAAATTTCGTAAGTGGATAAATAGAGATCATTTTGTTAATTTTATCTTTAGACATGCAGACTTTGTGTTTCCGTCTTTTTGTCAAGTTCAGTGAGGGGTCAAATTCAATTTGGGAATGCTGTTTTAATATTGTATTAAGAATAAAAAGTTGCCTTACAGTAAGAACATCGGATAGATTATATAGTTCCCTAGTAGGAAAACGAAATGGGACGAAGTTGCATACTTTTAACACGGCTCTTTGGGCTCTTTCGAGTTTTAAAAGTTTTGTTTTGGAGGTACCACCCCAAACCGTAATACAGTACGTTAATACGGATTGGCACAAAGCTAGGTACACCATTTTTATAATGCTCTTGTCGGCAACGTGACGAAGATTTTTAAAGATAAAGATTAATTTGCGAGTTCTGGCTGACAGGAGATCTAGATGACCTTTAGATTTACCAATGAACTTTCTAGATTTACCAATGAACTATAATTTTCCATTTATTTAATTTAAAAATGGCTGCTAGTAATTATTTATCAGTGTATTATCAGAATGTTCGCGGTTTACGCACAAAGACCAATACTTTCTACCGAAATATGATGCAGGCCGAGTATGATATTGTTTGTCTGAGCGAGACCTGGCTTTTGCCAGGAATTTATGACATGGAGCTTTTTCACACGCGCTATAATGTTTATAGACATGATCGCGATTATTTATCTCGCGGGGACAGTCTCGGTGGCGGGGTGCTTATAGCAGCACGCCGAAATCTATCTGTGCGTTCATTTCGCGTTATCTCGATGCCTGGTGCTGCCGCGGAGGTTATTGAGGTGTCATTTGAATTTGAATCCTCATCCAAACCTAAACGATTCCGTGTTTTCTGTGGCTATTTTCCACATTGCAATCTTCAATTTGACTGTCTGTGTAATTTTTTTGAAGATGTATCTGACTTTGTTGTTAACAATCCGGACGATCATTGTCTTGTTTTGGGTGACTTTAATGTATCTTCAGCTCAATGGACTCGCATTGGTTGTGATTCAAATATGAGTATCTCGTTAAACAACTGTGATAAACTAACACAAGTGTTGCGAAGTTTTCTGAGTTTTAATAATTTAAAACAATACAATGGTATTCTCAACGCTTGCAATAGAGTTCTGGATCTTGTAATTTGTAGTGTGGACTGTGTAGTTGCTCAGTGTAAGGAGCCATTGACATATGAGGACTCTCACCATCCTGCCTTGGTAGTGCATGTAAAGTCCTTGTCTCAGTATATGCTTCGGTCTGTGCCACGTACTGTACGTCTGATTGCAAAAGCTGAATACGAAAAAATAAACAGTGAATTGATGTGTATTAATTGGCAGGTTTTAAATGAGTGTAAGGATATCGATGTAGCCGTGGCTAAGTTTTATGAGATCTTAAATGATGTTATCTTAAAGCATGTTCCTATCAGAACATTTCAATGCGATAATCGTTACCCGCCATGGTTTTCGTCCGCTCTTATTAAGATTATTAAGGAGAAACTGAAGTTTCACAAGAAATGGAAAGTTTATGGTTGACAGGGTGACTTTAATGCATTTTGCCTTTTGCGTGAGCGGCAGAAGCGGGTGCAACGGGAGTGTTATAATAGGTTAATTTGGACAGCAGAACAAAAAATAAACATTAATTGTAAATATTTTTGGACCTTTGTTAAATCGAAAAAGTCTTCTTCCAATTTACCGGATACAATGTTCCTCAATGACAGTGTTTCAGGGGATGGGGGAGCTATCTGCAATATGTTTAATTATTACTTTCACTCTGTTTTTGAACCTTCTGTTCCTGACTCTCCGTATACATCGCAGACAGGTGTTTCTAACCCGTTGACTACAATTAGCTCTGTTAACATTTCAACGGATTTAGTGAAAAAATATGTGAAGACCCTTGATATAACAAAAGGATGCGGGCCTGATGGGATTCCGTCAATATTCCTGAAAATATGTCGCGATTCTCTGGCTCTCCCCTTATCCTTATTATTCAATTTCTCTTTGGTGAGCGGAAAAATGCCAGATTTATGGAAACAGTGTCATGTCATTCCTATTTACAAGTCTGGTGATAGACACAATATCCAGAATTACAGGCCAATAACTAAATTAAGTACTATCCCAAAACTTTTCGAAAAAATTGTTTACGATACAATATTCCCAATTTTACGGCCCATAATTGTTGATCAGCAGCATGGCTTTATCAATAAGAGATCCACTGAAACCAATCTCTGTGAATTTGTTCATCGGGTGACAGTAGCAATGGATCAGGGTTGTCAGGTGGATGCCGTGTACACAGATTACTCCAAGGCATTTGACAAAATTTCGCACTCTATTCTCATACATAAGATTTGTGGGGTAGGTATACACGGTGATCTTCTTCGATGGTTTGAATCTTATTTAAGGCAACGCAGTCAGGCAGTTACCGTCAGTGGTTTTTGTTCAACGTTTGTACCGGTATCGTCAGGGGTGCCTCAGGGCTCTCATCTCGGTCCCCTTCTGTTCAATATATTTGTTAATGACGCAGTTTCTATTATTAAACATTCTGACATACTTATTTATGCTGACGACATGAAAATTTTTAAAAATATTAAATCTTCTAGTGACTGTCTCTTATTACAAAATGACCTTGATGAACTTTGTGCCTATTGTGTAAATAATCATTTGACTCTTAACCCTAACAAATGTAGTACGATTACGTTTTCCCGGAAATCGAAACCTATTAAATACAATTACCATTTAAATAATGAATGTCTCAATAGAGTCTCTGTGATAAAGGATTTGGGTATTCAATTGGACTGCAAATTGACATTTAGCAATCATGTTGAACATATAACTGCCAAGGCATACCGAATGCTTGGATTCGTGTTTAGAACTGGCAAAGACTTCAAACATTGTTCCACTCTTTTGCTGCTATACAGTTCATATGTCCGTTCTGTATTAGAATACGCGTCCACCGTCTGGAACCCACAATATGTGGTTTATATTGGCGCGATTGAAAGGATTAATAAGAAGATGCAAAAGCACTTAAATTTTAGGGCTTCTAGAAATGGTGAAGTGTCTCCTATTGTGCCATCTCTTTTGGACCGTCGTTATGAGAGAGATCAAGTCTTTCTCTACAAAATTCTGAGAAATCATATAGATTCATCTTTTTTGCTAAGCAATATTAAATTAAGATGTCCTCGTGCAGGTTCGCGTTCCACAAAACTTTTTTCAGTTCCTCTTACTAGGACCAATTACGCAAGTAATAATTTTATATTCAGATCATGCAAATACTATGACACTAAATTAAACTCAATTGATATCTTTAATTTAAATTTACAGTCCTATAAAAAACTTGTGCGAGAGTTGACTTGCAATGTATGACCATTTATTCCACTTTCAATTGTAACTGTTGCGTTATTTTGACATTTTCTATTCTTAATTTTAATTTGTTTATTATTTTAATCTAATCTTAAATTTAATTATAATTTTTGTTTTTATATTAAGTATTTGAATTTTGTGTCATTTTGTTATAATTTTACATGCAATTCAATTCAATTTAATTCCATTTAATGTATGTAATCACTTTTAATTTTTTATTCTTTGGTTTTGTAACAATTAACTTATTTAATTTTATTGATATGTCTGTTTTGTATAATGGTGGAAACTTTACTGATTTATGTGTTTTGTTATGTGTCTTTTGTATGTATTATTAAAATTGTCTGTTTCCCTAATAGTAATAAATAAAATAAAAAAAATAAAATGACTTTCAAAGCTTAACTTATTGTCTATTATTACTCCTAGATACTTAATGCTGAAAGTTCTCGTAATTTGAGTGCAGGTACATATTTGACCAGTCAAACAAGAATGCGCTACTATGGAATGATGATCGTGTACGTGCATCTGGGTGTTTTGAATGGAGAAAGGTATGTATTTGGTTTTTTCAACATTAAGTGTCAGGGCATTGTCAGCAAGCCAAGAATAGACCCTATCAAATCCAGATTGTGCAAACTCATACGTCTCTTGCCAGGTGTCACCATGAAATATCAACGCAGTATCATCAGCGTAGGTCACGATTTCGCCATTAGTCAATTGAAGACTGCACAGGTCATTAATAAAAGCAAGAAAGAGCGTGGGGCCCAAAACGCTTCCCTGAGGCACTCCGCATGTTATGGGCACGCCAGTGCTAGTGTGTTCACCAATTTTAACCCTTTGTGACCTATTATTTTGATAGTCCTGAAACAATTTCAGTTGCTCATTTCGGATACCCAGTTTTTCCAATTTATCTAATAAGAGTGGTGTAGAGACTGTGTCAAAAGCCTTCGTCAAATCCAGAAATATTGTAATGACTTTGTTCTTCTTGTCAAGGTTAGAAACAATGTAATCCGTCAGCTCATGAACAGCATCGCTAGTGGATGTATGAGCTCTAAAACCAAATTGTGACTTGGAGATGAGATTTTTGGATTCAAGATATTCAACCAGACGCTTGTTTAAAAGTTTTTCTGCTATTTTTGACAAAGTAGGAAGTATAGATATCGGCCTGTAATTATTAACACAGCTCTTATCACCACTCTTGTAAATAGGTATCGCATCAGCAAGTTTGAAAGCATCTGGGAAAACTCCGGTTGAAAATATAAAATTAATAATATGGGTCAACGGTGGAACCAGTATCATATGATAACGCTTAAGGAAGTTCCCAGAGATCATGTCACGTCCAGTGGTATTGCCCTTTTTAAGATTCAGTATGGTGTTTCTGACCTCAGATTCGGTAGTAGGTGAAAGGTAGAATGAAAAGGGTTGTGAGGGTAAGGATGATGTTTTACAGTAATGTTTGTTATGTATTTTCTCTGCTAAGTTTCTCCCAATAGATGCAAAAAATATATTGACATTGTTGACAGAGCTATAGGGGTCGGAATACGATAATAAGTCCGAGGCATGGTTTTGGTATTTTTTTAAGTGTGTAACTTGTTTTATAGTGTCCCAAAGCGATTTGTTATTAGTTTTGGCGGCCGTTTGAATTTGGGATCTTTCATAATCTCGTTTTAGCCGTTTTAGTAGCGAGTTACAAATTTTCAATTCCTTCAGAACTACATGTGTGTCAATATCTACGGTGCTAATGTCAAGGACACTGTCAGTGGGTGGGATGTTTTGAGGTAATGATGATGTTATCTGGCTTGGCGCGTCTACAAAGACAGACCGGAAGTAGGAATTGAACGCGGCACAGATTTCATTACCTTCTGACAACGATTTACCCTGATAGGACATTTTGTTTGGCAAATCATTAAACCCACATTTTTTGTTTTTAATATAGGCCCATAACCCACCCACCCAACCCACCAACCCGCACTGGGCCAGCGTGGTGGGTTATGGCCCAATATCCCCACGTGCTATTGTTCACGTGGGAGGCCTGTGCCCAGCAGTGGGACGTTTATAGGCTGATGATGATAGGCCCAAAAATAAGTGGGGTCAATTTTTATTTTCTTTTCAGCATACTCGATATAACTGTTTTGGATTTCACGTTCTAATTTGTGAAATCGTTTTCTTAAGCAGTAATAAGTATTGTAGTCAGACAGATTTCTGTATGTTTTCCATTTTTTGTGATATTTCTTTTTTTCTCTTTCTAGTTTTATAAGTGACCTAGTGTACCAAGGAGGGTGATTAGAATTCGATGATGTAGTTCGAGAGGGTACGTATTTATTAGGGGTTGCAGTCGCGGTACTGTGGAGAAAACGGGATTCCCGGTACTGCGCTAACTCTGGTACCGGGAAAACCGGGAAATTTCGGTACTTTTCGGTACTGAGATTTTTTTTAACCCAGATAAGTAACGTTTGATATATGGATCATTGAGCAAAATAAAATATTACACAAAATGTTTTTATAAAAAAAAAATGGTTTTGTCAATTGTTGTACTAGCTGTCTAATAACTTTGTCGAATGGAATTGGTTAGAGGTCATCCAAGTTAAATGTTTTAAATTTAAAAGGGTCTATCTATATACAATGGATTTTTATCAGGAGTGTTTTAAGGTGAGTAAATAATATAAATTCGTCCAAACCGAGACCGTTCAAACGGCGGCAGACTCCCTTCTCCAACGGTTCCCCTCGGCCGAGATTGTGGTATTGGGAGACTTTAATGCCCACCACGTCGAATGGCTTGGTTGGTCGAACAACTGACCACGCGGGTAGAGCCGTTCATGACTTCGCTTTGGCCTACAGTCTGTCCCAACTGGTAACCGAGCCCACGCGGGTTCCAGATGGTAAGGGCCATGCACCTTTCTTATTGGACCTTCTGCTGACCCCGACGGTTATCACGTTTCTGTTAATGCACCACTAGGCTCAACAGACCACTGTCTAATTCGTAGCACTGTGCCTCTGACCGAAACTTGCCTAACTGCCTTTATAGGTCAGCGGACTGGGATGGGATGCGAAGTTTCTATCCTACCCATGGTGGCGAGTGTGCTTCTCGCTGGATGATCCTGATGTCGCCGCCGACTTTTTCGTGGATGTGATACAGCAGAGAATGGAGCTTTTCAAGCTAATCTCTGTGGTTCCCATTGGCGGCAAGTCCCAACCATGGTTTGGTTGTTGCTGCATGATGGCGTCTCGCCAAAAGCGACAACATTACCAAGCCTGGGCCAATGCGATGTCATCGAAGGATCCAAACACCAGTACGCTCAGAAAGAGGTACAACTTTGCCACCAGGTCCTTTAAGAAAGACATTGCCAAGGCAAAGTTATCATTCATAAGTGGAATTGGCGAGAGGTTAGTGCGTCTTCCTTCAGGTACGCGTGCGTTCTGGTCTTTTGCCAAAGCTATCTTAGGGTTTTTTTGGCAGCTGTCCCTACCACCATCGCACAAGACCGATGACTGCCAGGCCAATACTGCAAAGGAGAAAGCCGTTCTCTTGGGAACTCTTTTTGCATCAAACTCGACCTTTGACGATAAGGAAAACTCTCCACCAACCATACCGCATTGCGCTTGTTCAATGCCGAACGTCCAGTTCCTCCAAAGGTCAGTTCGTAAGGCTCTTTTTTTCTCTTGATATCCATAAGTCGAGTGGGCCTGATGCAGTTCCTCCCATTGTGCTTCGGACGTGTGCTCCTGAGTTGGCGCCGGTTCCAACGCGCCTTTTCCGGCTCTCTTAAACCACTGGCGTTTTCCTGAGCTCTTTAAAGACAGCCCTTGTCCACCCGATTCTCAAAAAAGGCGATCGCTTAGATCCGTCCAACTACAGGCCAATTCATTGCTATGCGGACGACAGGACGGGGGTAACGCTCTACACCGGACGAGCTAACATATCTCAGGAAAGCGTCATGAATATGTTAAGTCATGTCTCGAATTGGGGCCGACAACCTAGCCCTTTTTATCCCCTCCAAAACACAAGTTTGCGCATTTACCGAGAAAATACATCCCTTCGTCGTAACTTTGAGGGAGCTCTCCTTGATACCAATCCGACTATTGGAATCCTTGGCTCAACGTCACTCGAAATATCACTCGATATTTCGAGTGACGTTCAGTTTCGAGGTCATTTGAAAGGTAAAGCCAAATTAGCAAACAAAAAATTGGTTGCCTGTAAAGTCGTTATACGGGCGAAAGTTTTACGTGACAACGACTTTGAGTGGTAAAATAATTTTAATGTGAATATTCATTCGTATAGTAGGAAGAAGGATGAAATAATAGTAACAATTTAAAACATTTATTTATAAAAAGAATTATATTTAAAACAAATATGCAGACCGATCATAGTTGAGTGGGAGAGAGACGCAAGGCATTCGGCGGGCCTCTCTCTCGTTCGGTGACTCATCGTAACGTTACCGAGCGTTACACTTTTTCATAAGTGACTCCCAGCCGCAACCTAATTTAAGACGTTGTCACGTCAAAAAGAAATTATTTAAATGGAATTATCAAATCATTGGAGTGCGATGACGATGAAACCGTACGGTGTAGGGTACTGGTACGTTAGTTACAATTTTTTCCCCTGTAAATAGTACCGGTGACGTCACGGTTGAGTACTCAGAAGATAAAAATTTGGCAACGCTACAAAATTTGCCTGGTTTGCAACTAAGAGCATAGGCCGAGGTTACCGGTAACGACTACCGCAAACGCGGAGCCTAATATTGGCGAAATTTTAAGTTATAACAAAAGTACCGAAAGTACCGATTTTCCCGGGAAACGATTTCTCAGTACCGGTACTGCGTAAAAAGTCAATTTCCCGAGAAATACCGGGAAAAATCGGTACCGGGAATTTCCGGGAGCATGCCCTAGTATTTATCGACTAATTTTTCTAAGTAATCATAAAAGATTTTCGTCATATGATTTACGTTTTGTTCCTTTGAAAATCCTTCTTCCCAGTCGATTAAAAGTAATTCCTTTTTGATACTGTCAAAGTTCGATTTAAAAAACATTTTTCTATTTTTATTTTTTTTTATTATTTTTTTTTTATTGGCAACGGGTAAGCGCTTGGCCTTCATCTCACCTGATGGTAAGTGACGATAAGGCTGAAGGTGGAATTATAGCGTTAGGCATTAATTTTAGGGGGAAATTTAAAGGTAGGGTAATATCGAGAGATTTATGGTGAGAGTCCTCTTTCGTCAATGGTAACGAGCAGGAACTCACGCTACAGTGATGATTACAGAATACTAAGTCAAGAAGTTTATGGTTGTTATTAAATTCTGAGTTAAACTGAAACAAGGAGGATAAATGCATAAAATTAGAGGTAAGAATCGCTAAATTATTTTCATTATTTTGTAGGTTCATGCTATCAATAGTCTCTTCATAATACCAGTCCGCGTTCGAGACATTAAAGTCGCCTAGTATCAAAAATGTATCGTTGGGATAACAGTCAATATTATTAGTCATATTGTTATAAAATGTTTCGAGCCGCTCAGCATGTGAACGGCCGTGCGGTAGATAAGTACAGATAATGTGCAAGTTATTTTGTGACTTTGCAGTCGCAGGGTCGCGACAATGTAAAGAGGTCGTTATAGGAATGGTGACACAGAGCTCCTCGGCGGGTGCTGGCGCGCTCCAATCTATCCGCGCGGTGGGGCAGACGCAGAGGGCGCGCTGCACCGCCACTATCACGCCGCCGCCGCGGCTACAACTACTTATGGTCTGGTTACGGTCGCAACGAAACACTTCGTAACGGTGATCAAAGTACTCCGAGCTAAAAAAACCATCCATGAGCCATGATTCAGTAATACATACTACGTCATAGTTATGATTAAATACATTAGAGTAAAATTCTTGTGATTTTGTACGCAGTCCCCTCATGTTCTGGTAATAAATTGATATAAGGTTAGTCGCTGCGCCTATTATTAATAACATTCAAGTCTCTAAGCGTATATATATTATAAATATATACACGTGTGCCAATCATGTGTGTGTATTTGCATGAACGATACAGATTGACTTAGGGTAATATAAAATGTAAATTTCTTTATTTCTTTATAATCATAATATGATCTATTTTTAAGCATATGTTTCATAACATTACTTATTTTTATTTGAATATAAGACTCGCAAAATACAATGGAATGGAGACAATGAAGTGAACTATAGTTATGCGATAGCAAATTCAATTTAGTGTGCAACTGATTAAGACACATACTCACAAATTTTATGTTGTGTTTAATATCAAACAATATATGGAATAATGTACAGTTATTTGCTAGTATGCGAAGTATGGCAGACAATAGTCGTAAGCATAAATTATTGTAGAAAGAAATCACTAGGCAAACACCATTAACATAATTATATTTTTCTGAATTGTACATTTGAGCGAATGAGAACAACTGAAATTTTGCGTAATTAAGTTTGAGATTGTTATGCAATACACAATTTATCACATATTGGTTCGAGGTAGTAAACAATCTTACATCTTTGTGCGATGTGAAAGGCATGCAATATACATTTAAAAGTAAACAAAAAATATATCTAAAAAGAATCAACGAGAAACAAATAATAATACCGGATATGCAGTTATTATTAAGTCACTTTATCTTTGAAAGGTCTTTTTCGGAATTAATTAAAATAGATTTGGACGTTACTGACTTACGTGCGAATATTTTGCTGTCGTTTAACCATACAAACTTGAAGTTATTTTCCTTGGCAATGAGACGCACTTGTCGATATAACAACTTATTTTGTGGGGTTAGATGATCGTTAACAAACACCGGTTTAGACGGTCCATTGATGTCCAGGTCTACGGTAGATATTCCTCGGCGAGCTCGTACGGCTGCCAAAAAATCTTGCTTCTTCTTGCGCTGAGTGAACCTCACAATTATGTTCGGAGTTATGCTGTTGTCAGGTGGGGTTGTGGAGTGCTGGTCACCATCGCGTTGAGAGGAGAATCTGCGTACTCGCTTGATATAGTCAATATCTGATGTGTCTATGCTAACTCCTACTTTTATTGAAAGCGTTGTGATAATATTCACAAGATTTTCACCTTTAGTAATGGGTACGCCTGATAATTCCAGATTGTTACACCGCCCGTGCTGCTCCATTGATTGACCTGGGTATTAAGTTGTTGGACCTTACATTTGCTCTCAGCCAAGTATTTTTCAAGGGAGTGGATTTTGTTGTCTGTTTCCTTTTTTAGGTTAATAAAATCGGTTTGCAGCTTTGAATGGTCTTGTATAATCTTCTCGTGTGTTTCCTTTGAGCTTTTTATTTCCTCGAAAATTAGTTTTACGTCTGTAGTAAGTTTAAGTAGCGTGTCGTTCTGGACACGAATAAATTCATTAAGGGTTGACTTTATTTCCGACAATATCTCAGAACGAAAGCTAGCAAGGGCGTCTGTGAACTCATCATCTCTTTGTTTTCTTTTTCGTAACGTCACTGTTGCGTTATTCTGGAAGTCTGTGAGTTGTGATAAGTCAGGGTGAGATCCTGTGGAAGTAGGTGGTGTCCTCGCCGGGTTCATTATAAAATTCGTTATTATAAAAATAAGAAACAATGAAGGTTTGATCTTGTGATAAAGCAGGTAGATAGTTAATTCACAGTTGGGTGGAAGTTCGCGCTCGCTCACTCGTAAGGTGGTTGACAGGTTGTCGCTGTTGCAGTCCCTTTCGCACACTCGAGTAGCTGCCGCTCACGCTAATAGATCGAGCTCGTCACTTCACTCAATATTGCACTTTATGAACTGATTTAGATACAAGAGTAGAAAAAATTTGCAACGATTGCCAATTGCATTTATGATGGAAAGTTAAGAGAAACAAGAATACGCGTCTGTTGCAAGCAAAAGCGAACGACGAATTTTAATTGCTTTTCATTTTATTGTTCTTATATTATTGCTTTAAAATAAATAAGATACTCAAAGACAATCTAATTAAAATTTACAGAATGAATTATTTAATAAAAAATGAAAAAACACGAATTTCATTTTTGTCATTTTTGTCATGTTTAAAACACTTGACTTGACCAGCCCTAGAAGTTTTTTGCGGTTTCTAGCAGTCACCTTATATATAGGTAATTAGGTACCTAAGCTCATTCTGCGCTGCGGTTTACCGTGGATACCTATTTAATTTCTAATAAAACAAAAATGTTGCTTTTATGTTTTTGTGGTAAGAAAGCGACGACGTAGATAAAAGTATGTACTATACTTTTATCTATTTTGTGCTACTCAGAGTCAAAGCGGTTTTGATTCCCAGCGAGGGTAATTACATTTTGGTTAGCTATCATAACCACCACCATCTCATCATGATTTAGTCTGTGACCTTAACAATATATCAGCGTTATACATAGTGTCCCGTCAGTTATGGATGATATAGCCAGTTCCTTAGTAGATGAGGATTCCTGAAGGCTCTACCTCTACCGTATTTTTTGTGCCACTCAGGGTGAGATTAAAACCAAGCGCAAATTGTTAAACAAAAGTCACAAAATCATATTCAAAACAAAAAGTGTGTCCGAGCAATATGTAGTGTTGGACCGCTTGAATCATGTAGACCTCTTTTTAAGAAATTAAAACTACTTACTTTAAACCTCACTCTATATTCTGGAAATAGGACTCTTTGTAAGACAACACCCAGAGCGATTCCAAAGAGCCAATGTTAATTTAAAATGTTCGTCTAGAGACCCGACTAGACTTCTAGTGCCCAAGTGTGCCAGCCAACTTTACCACGAAAACAGCCTCCTTACTCTCGAAACCGATCGCTATTGGATCGGATTGGTATTGTGAATTTTCGTATTTTTAAGTTACGACAACAGCGCTAATTTGGATTCATATTGGGTGGACTAAATGGCATTGAGTTTTGTATTTTTTTCTCTCAATATCCACGCAATATGAATCCATATTAGCTCTGGTGTCGTAAATTTGGAGTACGAAAATTCACAATACCAATCCGATCCAATAGCGATCGGTTTCAAGAGTAAGGGGGCTGTTCGTTTATGGCCATAAAAATCTTTAATCGGATCACTAAAACCATTAGAGATTTACGATTGAATTCTTTTAAAAGTCAACTCTCAAGTGGCTCATAGATAAGTGTTTCTATACAGTTGAAGAGTTCTTAGGCTAGGTATTTATTGATATTGCTATTAGAAAAATATTAATTTACATTATTCTTGTTGACATAGTAATAACATTATTTTATCTATTTAATTCGAATGTGTTTTGATGTTTTTTTTTAATTGTATTATATTATATGTGATTTATAGATTTTATTAATTAATTTAATATATTATTGTGAACAATTTTTTGCATGCTGAATATTCAGCGAAACATGTGGATCAAATTATCGTTTATCATCTTTAATGTACCGTGTTTCCTGCACAATAAATATTTCTATTTCTTTTTCAAAACAAATAGCTCCATTAAAAAGGTACAATTGTATGTAAATCTCTGCTTAATTATAATAAAAATGCTCTCCGTGATAGTGACCGAAACATGAGACAGGCGCACCCTCGCGGATCAGCCGTATAACTCATGAAGTCGTAGCGCGCTACGGTGCTACGGAGCGCCGCTGCGGCAACGGTGGCACGCCGTTCGCTCGCTCCCCGCTAGGTGGCAGTGGCTGTACCATCACCTGCGATATTGTTGTATAGTGTCAGTAAAACCACGAGCCCAATCTATTTTTTAGTAAAACTACATGAAAATCTAAAATGTGATAAAAAGGTATCCTCAATATTGGTAAATAGTGCAATTTTTTCGAGTTTTTCATCTCGCGTTGATGTCGTTTTAAGGAGGGTGGAGTGAAAACTATAAAGATGCAAAAAATACATGATTTTCCTATAAACTGATCTACGTCAAACTTAATTATTGCACAAATATTGTAAAATATCGAGAATATTAAAAGAAATTGTAGAAGTGATAAGTGAATCTGCTGTTTTATGTAATACATCACAAATTTAATGTTATCTTATAGCTTTTAAAATGAAGCACTTTTTATGATCTAATTAATATTTCATAAAAAAAATAATTAAGTTTTTGCGAATCATTTGAAAGAAAAGCAAAAAAGTTGGAAGAGCTAAAACCCGAGAATTATTCGATCATCGACTGCTCTTCTGTGGCGTGGTGCGAGGATAAAGAAGTTTCGTTCGGTCAGAAAAGTGTTAGAAGAAACAACAAAGAAATACCCAACCCTTCCAATTTTTATGAAACACTTTGAGTGACTATGGTTAAGTGTAAAATGTGCAATTGCAATAGTTGAAAAAAACAAATTGATACTATGTATATAACAATTATTTTGTCTGCAGAAATAAGGAAAAAATTTTAAACATTATTTTTAGCTTTGCTTTATTTTTCGACAAAATGTATTTTTAATGCGCTTTGATGGTGATGGAGAGATAAATCCAAGTAGACAACAACAATACAGATAATAATTATCAAATTCGCCGATCTACGCAACGACTCCGTGGCGCAACGGTAGCGCGTCTGACTCCAGATCAGAAGGTTGCGTGTTCAAATCACGTCGGGGTCAAATTCGTTCATTTTGTTGAGAATGTGAAAGTTTTGTCTGTGGGAAGTGGGAACAGAACAGCCCGTATCCCGAGATATAAATTTCGAAAAAAAATATTTTACGCAAACCTGACATTATTGCGAACTAAACAAAAAAGAATTAGCCAAACCGGTGCAGCCGTTGTAAAAAAATAATAATAATAATAATAATAGTAATACGCGGCTATTGATTTTAACCGACTTAGGGTGGATTCGACCATCTGGAATAAGACTTACTCCGAGATTATTCTATACAAATTCGGCGTTTAATCTAGGAATAAGACCTTATTCCAGTTTGGTCGAATCCACCCTTAAAAAAATAAGTAGAGGTTCTCAATTCGCCGGGAGCTTTTTTTTCTTTGTATAGATAAATTATTGATATGTAATTAATTCGTAACAAACTTGTTGTTACGTGTTCATGAATTTAAGACCTTTCGTTCGATTTTGATTATTGTATAAATAAATATAAAATGTAAAAAAAACTACGCTCTAGATCAAAAATTTGGAGATGCCGGGGATCGAACCCGGGGCCTTTCACATGCAAAGCGAACGCTCTACCACTGAGCTACATCCCCGCATAACACTCGTGACGAAAATAGCATTTCAAACTTTAAGGTGGAGTTTTTGCACGCTGTAGTATGATTCTGCCCGGCAATATATTTTTTTTTACATTGTACTGGTTTGGTGTGTGTGTTTGTAATGACTAATGAGATAATCTTTAAATAAACACAAATTTTATTTATTTAACCAGACGGTTGCAAATTTCTAATATTGACTTACCTGTTTAAGCCTGCCTACCCAATGTTATGACGGGAAAAAATAGTCAACCTAACTATAGAATATGCAAACAAGTATTTATTTATTTATTGCACTTATGTTTACAGTATCACTATCATACAATACAGTAATTATAGAAATATATGATGGCCTGTTACATACCTTGTTAGGGCGTCGCGAAACTAACTTATCAACTTAACTAACTTTTATATTAATAATTATTATCATATTGCTAAATTATATTATAATACAAAATAACAAAATATATACTAAATAAAAGTTGCAAGGGTGAGCTTTCCGTGGATAACGTTTTTATATATTCTTTAATTTATTTATTTATTATCTTTGTCAGACATGAACTCCTGTATTGAATAGTAGCATTTTTGTGATAAGTACTGTTTTAGTTTAATTTTAAATATTTTTTCATTTGATTCGTTTTTTAAAGTTTGTGAGATTTTATTATAAATGAGAATGGATCTGTAGTATGGGCTGTTTCTATACATTTCTAGTTTGGGTTCAGGAAGAATGAGTTTATTTTGATGTCGGGGGTTTTTAGTGAATTCGAAGTATGTAAGATTTTTCTTTACAAAATAGGCTGTTTCTAGAATACATATGCACGGAAAAGTAAGAAGATTGCGCTTTATGAAATGTTGTCTGCAAGATTCAGGTTGGTGATGTTGGCGATTATTCTTAGACATTTCTTTTGCTGGACAAATATGTCATGTGCGTCGGTGCTGTGCCCCCACAAAATAGTTCCGTAGCACAACCATGAGTATGCGTACCTATGCAAAATATGCATTTAGAGCACACTGTTCGTTACTGGTATTACTTTTTAAAAATACATAGGGCATAGGTGAATTTGGACAGCTTAGCTATGTGACTTTTCCAATTGAGATGTGAATCAATGGTGACTTCATCTATTTTTAGTTTATTTTTTATGGTTGTTAAATCTGTTGATTGTTTTTGATAGGGTCGAAACTGTACGATTTTTGTCTTTTTTTAATTTACTTCTAAGTTGTGGTTCATAAGCCATGTATTGATTGCATTAAATGTTGATTCTATGTTTGTGCTACAATCTATACTGTTGGGGCATTTGAATAGAATGGATATATCGTCGGCGAAAATAATGCATTTTGTATGTGTTATCTTAGGCAAGTCGTTTATGTAGATAATAAAGAGGATACATCCTAACACGCCTCCCTGTGGGATGGAATGATTTAAAGTGTTTGTTTTAGATTGGATAGTATGCCGTTCGCCTTTTTCTTCATCTACTCGTAGGTATTCGATCTGAACAAACTGCTTTCTATTGTAAAGGTAAGAACGTAGCCATTCTAGCGCGCTGCCGCGGATGCCCATACCATTTAATTTGGACAATAAGATGGAATGTGATACTTTATCATATGCCGTCATATCCAAGAATAAGCCTACTGCATAATGTTTTTCTCTTATGTAATTTAATATTTCTTGAATGTAATGATACACGGCGAAAGTGGTGAAATGTTTTTCACGGAAACCAAATTGATTTTTATCGAAAAGACGGTATTTTTCTATGAATGATTTTATGCGATTAGCCATAGGTTTTTCAAATAATTTTGACATTGTCGGGAGTAAGGCAATAGGTCTGTACTGACTGGGATTATCTTTCTTTCCTCCCTTTTTCAAAATAGGTTTGATTTTAGCAACTTTCAATATATCGGGAAAAGTGCATTCTTCAAAGGATTGGTTGATAAGCTTGGTTATTATGGATGTTAGTTCGTTACAGCATGATTTTACTAACACTGGTGGTATTTCGTCCATACCAAAACTATGCTTATTAGGGAGTTTTTTATCAAACAAGTAATTTCTTTTTCAGTTACAGGTTGTAGGTATATTGAGTTCAATGGTAGCTCAAACACTGTTGGATTAGCCTTCTCATTTTGAGACAAAGAACTCATTGAACAAGTTGGCTACTGCGTTTGGACAATTTACCAATTTGTTATGAGAAACCAGATTAATATTTTCACAGATTTTTCCTGATTTATTTTTAGTGACTTGGTTTATGATATTCCACATAGTTTTTGTTTTATTTTTAGATATATTCATTTTTCTTCCAAAGAGGTTTATTTTTGATTGTTTTATACATTTTTAATTCTTTGATGTAAGATTTATAATGGTTCAAAAGTGTTTTATTATTTGTTTCGTTAATTAGTGTTTTCAGAGTTCTTATGTTCCTGCATGAGATTCTAATACCTCGTGTCAACCACGTTATTTTGCTGTTTAATTTTTGTGTTATTTGTTTTTTGGTATACACTGATCTAAGATGTCTTGTAATTTGTTGTGAAATGCATTGGATTATCATTTATATTAGATTTGTTTACATGTTCTGACCAGTCTATGTTACTCAGGGCCTGTTTAAATGTATTTAAATTATTTTCATTAAACAGTCGTGTATTTAATTTTATTACCTTTTTCTTAGAATTTGTTTCAGTCATTTTGATATTATAAATTATACTTTTATGATCAGATATTCCTAGGTCTTTTATAACAACATTATGTTTATTATTATTTGTAAAAAACAGATCTATGCAAGTCGAACTAGATGCCTATAGAATATGCAAACGCATATTCTATAGGCTTCAAACTTTAGATTGGTACCTATGTAATTTATCTATTATCCAAACCAGTGCAATGTTTAAAAAAATATTTTTTAAATATTTTATTAATCATATTACTGGACTGAAATTTTTCAGCCAACCCACTCGCAATATATTTTTTACCATATTAAATTTGATATTATATACTTTTCATCCATTAACCGGGCCGGTGAAGGTCATTGTATACTCGGATCCTCTACTATTAACATTAAAGCTATACACTGCTACTATTTGTAGCGATGCAAACGCGCGGTTGCAGCGATGCAGACCAGTGATATTACATTGATCAAGCTGTGTATCGCAGCTGCATCGCTACAGACGCACACACACATCTTAAACTTAAGGAAGAGCTTAAAATTCAGACAGGACAGTTAGTGATAGGTGCAATCACATTATCGAGTATTGAGCAACGTGTCGCGTAGCGGTGAAAGAATACTACCCCCCCCTCTATACTACCCCCCCCTCTATACTACCCCCCCCTCTCTTCCATTGGGGGTCGTAAAACGCGACTAACGGTCGACTGCACAAACATCCAACAGCATAGAGCGGCGATGGGCTCACCACCTGTCACGCTGAGCGCATGTGCAGTCGATATTTGGTGAAAAGTGGACTATTGGTAGAGGACTGTTTTTGCTGTCCTTATTTTCTAGTCTCTGACTAACGATTTCAAGTAAATTAAGGCGTTAGCTTGCCAGGTGGACTTTAAACAAACCCAACCGCCAGTTCATTCGCGCATCGAACCCGACAGCTTTTGGCCTGGGATTAGTGTAGCAATAGACCACATAGCGGTTTAATATTTTTTAAAAAAATTTCAAATATCATCATCATCGCAGCCTATAATCGTCCCACTGTTGGGCACATGCCTCACCCACCCACCACGCTGGTCCAACAACCGGGACCAATAGTTTTAACTGCATTCCGGAGCACGAATTAAAAAAAATCTTTGTAATAAAATTACTGTAATTACGTACCTCTAAAACTTAAGAAAATCTTAAAAATAAAAATATCACCTTAACAAAGAACAACAATGAAACGAAGAATTTTGCTTGCTTAATATTTATTGTTGTAAATGAAGTTTCAAGTAGCCGCTTGTCAATATCATGTCACTTATATAAATAAATACATCTTTACAAACTACTGTAACCACTTATGAATGTAAACTTATACTACTTTAGTGTTCGATAATCAATGGGAGGCATCGTTAGTGCTTGGGCTCAAGGACAGAGGGTCGGGAGCGGGGCAGGCTGACCCGCCCCCTCGCGTAACTGCTGCGGGAAGCAAGGCCTGATATGCTGAGGGTGATGCACCAGGACTGATAATCATCTAAATTATTATAGAAACGAGTCTATACGCTCAAAACAGAATACTTTGAAGTGAAAGCCCTTACGTATAACATTTAAGTATACTTACATATTTTCATAGCACAACGCTTGGCCGTCGTTTCACATGGTTAGTTATGATAATGTAGCGCTCAGCAATACACACACGAAAAAAAGCGAAATTAATAAATTTTACGACAATATGAAATTTTAAATTGGGTAAAAATAAAGTGAAAGGATTGGGGCGGAATGTAAAGGTAGTCAAACTCTACATTTATATTAAATCCACAACACAAAGTCAACTAACCGTATAAACGATAGAAACAGATAGAATCCATAATGTAGTTTGCAAAATGAGTATGCTCATGTGTCAGCGCAATCCCCCCCCCCCCCCACCCCCGGGCGGCCTAGCGCTCCGCCTGCATGATGAACTCGGCCAGCAGCATCTCCATAGTGGGCGCCAGGCCCTGCGCGCGGCACTGCGCCGTGAAGCACTCGGCGATGTGCAAGATGCGCCAGCAGTTGTCCTGCTCCTGGTAGAATTGTTTTTCGCACTGGTGGATCAGCAGCACGAGGTCCTTTGCCAATTTCTCGCCTGTGAAAAACATAGCCTGGGGTGAGCAGCTGTTACTGATGGCAGACAATACCCCACTCATCACTTTTCCAATAAAGTTTACAGTTGTACGAAATGCGAATCTGCACCAACCCCGCCATACTCAAAATATAATATCCCGAGTTATAAAAACACATTTGCACATAGGTGCATATTTAGAGTTTAGGGTGAAGATAAAACTAACATTTAAGTAATAATAATTAAAATACGAAGCCTTTTAATGTTTAATCCACAATTAACAAGGTGTTTAAGAAATACACTAAATAAACTGTAATAATAATAAAGAATAAAATATACTTTAGTTGCACACAAGAATGTTTATTTAGTACAGAAGAGACCTTATTCTTTTTCAAGCTTAAAAGCAAGAATATAATATTGTGTACTTGCTCACCGTTAGGGAATGTTTTGATGAACTTCTCCGTGTTGTCGTGGTGCAGGCGGTCGGCGTCGGTCACCAGGTTGAAGTAACGGCTCATGCAGAACATGGCGCAGCCCAGCTCGCGCGCTTCGAAGTTGAAGCCCTCGTCCCACAGGTGGAAGAACTGCTCCATCTTGTCTTCCGTCAGGCCGCTCTGCACTTACATTCAGGTTAAAACAATCATCAATGCCTCCCGTAAGTTGGGTATTCTCAATAAGGTGAGGCGGTTTTTCACTCCCGAGCAGCGCTGTTTGCTGTACAATTAAGACTCAGGTGCGATCGGGTATAGAGTATTGTTCCCATCTATGGGACGGCTCCGCTAAATACCTCCTCAATGCACTTGATAGACTACATAGGCAAGCGGTACGCATTATTGGAGATGTTGAGGTTACAGTCTCTTTAGAGGACCTCCAGCTGCGTAGAGACATTGCTTCTCTTAATATCTACCGAAATTAATACGAAGAGTGTTCTGAAGAACTTTTTGATCTAATCCCGCCATCCCCTTTCCTGTCCCGGACTACACGTGCTGGTCTTAGGAACCACCATAATACTGTGCAGGCTATCAGCACTCGTATCAAAAAATTTGACAAGTCGTTCCTGTGTAAGACCATTCGGCTTTGGAATTTTCTGCCGGCACATGTGTTTCCTAGCTCCTATAGGCCTGGATCTTTTAAGCGGGGCGTGAAACGGCATTTATGCACGCCGTCATGAATGGGTGCGCTTGTTACCGTGCTTGTTCTACGGTGACGAGCGCTCTCATTATTTTGGACTGCATCGGCTGCTTACCATCAGGTAGGATGTAGTCACTATGACACATCAAAAAAAAGACTTTCGTAATTACGCTACCTGCAATAATTGAAATATCAACGAAAGTCTTACTTCGCCTCTGCAGCTCTCCAGTGCAGCCCCGAAGCCAAGAGTGACGTCCTTCATGACATCGAGGTCGGCGCCGGCGCCCGCCAACGCAACTAGCCCCCAAAGCAACACCTTCGCCCAACCCATGCTCGCCTGGAACTCGCCGGCCGCCGCCGCGCCCGCGCTTATAGCCTCTACACTAATCACCACTTTTGAACTAATACCAGCTCTCCTAAAGGTCATTACATTTTTCTTGTTTGCATTATAACCTAATTACTGTAGGCTCTCATAATGAGCTGCAAGTGCACATTACAGATGTGACGGGCCACCATTAGCGCATGTAATAGGCAAGGCCACAAGCGGGGGGGTGCACAAAGCAACGCGACTAATTGGAAACGCAGGAGCACGCACCAGTATGTAACAGTTAAAGTCACTTGACATCCGGCATTCATTCAGATATAACTTCATTCAGAACTGCAATTACAAGATAGTGAGATGGTGTACTTAAGCAGTGTTTTGCATGCTAGCTAATATGTGGGGGAGTGTCAGCGCCAAAGCACCTCACTGAACTTAACACGAAATGCTGAGACTGCACTATGATATTAATTTCACAGTCCAATTAATTATTATTTTAGACACATGCAGAAGACATGGGTCGTATCCGCACTATTAAGTTGTATCATTTTTATTGTAACTGCAGCTAATCCAGGTTTTGTTCTGGTTAACCTGTACTTGGCCAGGGTTATCTTATCTTATTTACTATTAGCAAATTAATATTAATAATTCGAAATTTTCCTGTACGAATTTTATTTGGCTGAAAACGTTTTGTAATTTTTGTTTTCGATTATTTTCTTTTTACAAAAAAACACAATTGACAAAGTTTTAAAATGCTGATTATCGGCAGTGTAATTTAATTACATTAAATTTCATATCTAGAAGTATTAAGATTCGAAGTAACTTTTAAAGCAAAACATATTATTCTAAAAGAAAAATGTAGTTTTGATAATCGGCTAATAGTTTTTCATGAAACATGTGTATGATAAGCTGTTTATGGATTAAAAAAATTATCGAAAAGCAATAATCTGGTATTTAAAACTTCGTCATACCGTTTTCAAACAATTGAAATTCGTACAGCAAAGTTTCGAATTTATGATAAGTTCCTTGGCCAGGCATCAGAACTACTTATTATACCCATGGCATGGCATGGGATGAATACATGATGATGTATCCTTATATTATTAAATACATTTTTCTTCCACCAATAGCGCTTTTGACTTATTTTTATTTACGTTTCGTCGCTCTTAGAAATATCATCAGCATATTTCGACTGTCACGTAATTATTCTGTTTAGATGGTCAGTTTTTGACTTGTGTGTTCCATTATCCAATCTTTTGGAATTTAATGATTACGTCTTGTCACACATGGACTCAGGACTGCAGGTGGATTGTATATTTACTGATTTCAGCAAAGCATTTGATCGCATTGATTACCAGCTACTACTTGAAAAACTATACAAATCTGGTATACACGGGAACTTGTACAGGTGGTTTTTGTCGTACATCAGCAATAGATCTCAAGCGGTTGCAATAAATGGGTTCTCATCTGCTTGGATGCCAATACCTTCTGGTGTACCGCAAGAATCGCTGTTGGGGCCATTACTTTTTGTCATTTTCATCAATGACATTGCCTTGTGCTTTAAATACGCGAAAGTTTTATTATACGCAGATGACACTAAAATTTTCATGTCTGTAAACAGTTCCATCAACTGTGATCAGTTACAATGCGATCTAAATAATGTTGTGCAATACTGTACTCAAAATAAGCTAGATCTAAATGTTTTCAAATGTTATGCAATGACTTTTTCTTGTAAACCTAAGCCTATAAATAATCCGTACGTCATCGATAATCAGCCACTTTCTAACATTACATCTATAAAAGATCTTGGACTAATACAAGATTCAAAACTCTTATTTGACAAAGACATTGATTACGCAGTTAAAAAAGCCTCAAAATCTCTAGGTTTCATTATAAGATCAACACATAAATTCAAATCTATAAAACCGATAAAAATACTTTTCTGCGCTTATGTGCGCAGTATCCTTGAGTATGCCTCGGCGGTCTGGAATCCACAATATAACATATATATTTCCCGAGTTGAATCCATACAGAAAAGATTTTTAAGTTATTTGCAGTTTAAATGTAAAATAATAGATCATGGTTATGAGACGAGGTGTAGGAGATATCATTTCTTACCTTTACAGAAAAGGCGACAAGTAGTTGACATAATCAGCCTGTTAAAAATTGCGAGTGGTTCCATTGATTGCCCTTCTCTATTGGAGCAAGATAACATCTGGGTACCACGCAAACTACCGGTTAGACGAGCTCAACCACTAGCAATACCCAGAGTTTATACTAATTATCGCCGTAACTCTTTCTTTATTCGAGCGAGTACTTCTTTTAATGACCTGTCAAAGAGCAGCAGCGAGTTAGAATTGTTTCGGACTAAACCCAAAAAATTTATTAAGTTTTATACTTCATAATTTTTTACATCCCACTCTGAAAGTGACGGCAGCACTTTCAGAGTGGGATGTAAAAAACTGCCGTAACTTAACAATGTTTTATTCCTTTTTAGTTTTTATATTATTTTAGTTTTATTACTGTTTAGTTTTTCTATTATTATAATTTTATATAAGTACTGTTTTTTTTATACTAAGCCCGGCAAATGACCCCACTCCACCTGATGTTAAGTGGAAATGAAGTCCAGGCGCGAGGACAACTGGTGCAGCGTAAGAGACGTAGCATCAGTCACCCTCACTCTGCCGGCCCACAAAGTGCTTCTTCACGCCTCGTTTGAAGGACCCTATGTCATAGGTAGGAGGGAATACGTGTGCTGGTAGACTATTCCATCTTTTGGAAGTGCGACAAAGAAACGAGTCACCAAATTTCTTTGTGCGTGGTGGAATGTTAGAGATTGTAAATTGGTGACTCCGGAGAGCAGCACGCGTACTCTTGAGATGTAGCGATGTATATCTATTAGTAGTAAGTTCATATGTATCGTGTATGTTATAAATATGTTAACCAATTATTAAAATATGTCATTGTACTCGCAGCATTCAGTCGTTTCACTTCAATCTCGGGTCCCCTCCTTACATGGCGACCCTGCCGAAGTTTCGGGTAGCGCAGTTCACGAGAACTGACTAATATGGACTGCTTTGTAAAAACATTGGCTTAGTAACAGTGCTGGAGCATGCTGTAATAATGAGTGGGAAAAAAACTTTGTGCTCGTCGGCTGATCGGAACGCGCGTGTATTCTCTATAGTAAAATGGGAAAGCAACAGTCGAAGGAAATTGTGATTGCCCAAAATGCGGCAGGCGGAGGAGAAAATGGGACGCATCTGACGGATCTGAGTTACCATTTATCAATGGCCAATATTTTGACCACAATTATTATTGGCATTGCGGCCCTTGTTATGCTGTACTTCGCATTTCGCATTTATCGAAAATGCCACCTGCGATGGGTGCGTGAGGAGGTCCAGTTCCAGGGTGGTACGAACAGAGGTTCGTTTTTGCGACGTCGTCCATACCCGATCCCGACATATCCGGATGTGAAAATTGCCGATTCCAGGGTGTGAAAGTGAAATTGGTGAAATTGTGGTGTACCTACGATACGGCGGCAAAATGCTAGTTTGATTGGACAAAGTAGTTATACTCGTAATACTAAAATTTATGTAATCACCATAGGTGTAAGTATGTTAAAGGAATTGTAACTATAAGGTACGTAATATTTTATTACTATTTGTTATTGACGTATTTTATTCATTATAAATGTGTAATGTAGGTTTTTTATTTTTATATATGTCTAATTCATTATAAATCTGTAACGTAATGTTTAATGGAAGAATTTTTAAATAATCTGTATCAAGAATTATTAGGAGTAAGAACTTATTTAATTAAAATTGGCGCTTCTCGTAGGAAGGGTGATATTTTAAATAAAAAATTAAATGAGGCCAAGTCAATTGTTAAGCAATTTACTACTTATGTAGAGAATATTAAGAAAATTCCTAGAGATGAGAATATAGAGAGTTGTTTATTAGGATTTTGTGATAGATTTAATGATCTTTTTTTCGGAAATTGTAAGTTTGTGTCAGGAAAAGGAAATTATAAACATGGCGAAGTTTGACCTAAAAGTTGCTTTGAATTTATTACCTGTAATGACGACGGAGGATAATTTTAGTTAATCGATGGGATTGAATATTATAGTTCGGTGATTGACACTGAATCACAAAGTAATTTGATTTCATTTGTTCTAAAGAGCAGGCTTTCGCAAGGTGCAAAGTTAAAATTATGTCAAAAATATAATAAGATTTGTGATCTATTGTAGGATATGAAACGTTTTATTGCCCAAAAAGTCCGCTGGTTCTTTACATAAACAATTATTAAATTTAAGATAAAATGATTTACCTGTTGACGAATTTGGGAAAAGATTTTCTGAATTATTTGTTGACCTCACGATTTCACAATCCGAAGGTGATTCTGTAAAATATGACGTTCTAAAGTCGATTAACGAGAAACAGGCGATAAGACAGTTTAGTGATGGATTGCGAAATCGCCGAATCAGCACAATAATTTCTGCCAAAACCTTTGAAAACTTGAAGGATGCTGTTCAAGCAGCAGTCGATGAGGACTGTACCACAGTAAATTCAAATGGTGAAATTTTTTCAATGAGAACTTATAATAGAGCCAATTACAACAACAATTCCAGGTCACACATGTACGAACGGCCAGCAAGGCGAGGCTACGGTAGAGGTGCGTATAGCGGAACTCAGTCAAGCAGCTACGGGGTGCCCGGCCGATGGTCTCAGCCGCGAGCGGGACCGCGCCAGTGGGCCGAGCAGCAGCCCTGGCAACAACGACCAGCATTCTCACCGCGAGGCAACCGCCCTCGTACAAGGGCGTACTCCAGAGGTAACCATTTTAACAATACTAATCGCGTTCATAAGTCATATCAAGGACATATTCGAATGTGCGATAATGATGAATCGCAGCCCGGTACATCAACGAGTGAAGAAAACTGTGAAAACCAGTTTTTTCGGAACTACGACTTATAATATTTTGGCTAGCGACAGTAGTTTTTGTGTAGAAATATTTGTACGTGACTCGCAACTACTATGGAGTTGGTTAGTTGACACAGGCGTTTCTATTTCAGCGTTAAAGTATAAACATGTTCTAGATTCCAACATCCCGATTCATAAGGAAAACATTGTCATTAATGGTGTCGGAGGCAAAGTCAATGCAATAGGATACACTTATTTACAGTTGTTAATCGATGGGCAAAGTATTAGTCATAAGTTTTATATATTTGAGACTCTTCCATGTAAGGCGCACGGACTTCTAGGACAAGACTTTTTAAGCAAGTACGGATCAGTCATTGACTTTAACAATAACTTGTTATCACTAAGGTATGATGGAAAGGAAATTGTTTTGAAATTAATTAGTATTCACGAGTATTTATTGAAATTACCAGCTAGGTGTGAATCTATACACTACATTAATACAAATTTAACAGGCGACTGCGTTGTATGTACAAAAGAAATACAGGAGGGTATTTTCGTAGCGAGTAGCTTAGCCTCTCCGAAAAATGGGAAAATACCAATACGTATTTTAAATACAACAACTAACTAATAGGGACATAACATTATCTGAGATAAATATTAACATTGAAAGTTCCAAAAAGTACGACATTTGCACGTTTAATCAAAATGCGACAAATGCATCTCGCGTAAAACAATTGTTTTCAAAATTAAATTTAAAACATTTAAATAAAGAAGAAAAAAGTAGTATAGAAAGTTTATGCGCGAAATATTCCGATGTTTTTTATTTGGAAGGGGACACATTATCTAGTACAAACATTTATCAGCATACGATTATATTAAAACAGGGTACACAACCCATTTATTCGAGACCATACAGATTACCGCATTCCATATAAGATGAAATTAATCAACAAATTGGTAAAATGTTAAAAGAAGGTATTATAGAACCATGTCAAAGCGAATGGTCTAGTCCAATTTTGCTAGTACCAAAGAAACCTGATGAACATGGGAACAAAAAATGGCGTTTGGTAATCGACTATAGAAAACTTAATGAAAGTATTCAAAATGATAAGTTTCCACTACCAAATATTACCGAAATTTTAGATTCTTTATCCGGTTGTGTGTACTTTTCGCATTTAGATTTGCACCAAGGCTATTACAACGTTAGTCTGGATCATGATTGTAGGAAATATACTGCATTTTGTTTTGGGCAGTTTCAAATGACACGAATGCCAATGGGCTTAAAAACTAGTCCAAGTTCGTTTTCCAGAATGATGACCATGGCAATGAGTGGTCTTACATACGAAAAATGCTTAGTCTATCAAGATGATCTAATCTGTTTTAGTCACGATTTGAATAGTCATGTTAAAAATTTACAAGATATTTTCGAAAGACTGAGAAAAGTTAATTTGAAATTAAATCCTTTGAAATGTGATTTTTTAAAGAAATAAGTGCTTTACTTAGGTCATGTGGTTTCACCTGAAGGAGTGATACCAGACCCAGGAAAAATAAGTGTTGTTCAAAATTATCCCATTCCAACAAAAACAGACGAAGTCAAGCGTTTCGTCGCTTTCGTAAATTATTATAGAAAATTTGTTCCTCAGTTTGCTGAAATAGCTTATCATCTTAATAAACTTTGTAGAAAAAACATACCCTTTAGTTGGGATGAAAATTGCCAGAAATCTTTTGATATGTTAAAACAAAGTATTATATCTCATCCAGTTTTGCAATATCCTAATTTTTCCGAAAAGAATCAGTTCATATTACAGACAGACGCTTCCGGCTACGCAATAGGTGCAGTTTTATGCAATTCGGATGGTAGACCTGTAGCGTATCCAACTATTGAGAAAGAGCTCCTCGCAATTGTATGGGCAGTTAAACATTTCCGCCCCTACTTGTACGGTGTTACGTTGTAAATTCAGGGCCCTGTCTGCCTTTACTTATCTACAAAAGAAGTTCGCAATGGTTGAATAGTACTTACCTGAAATAATTGCTTTAGAATGATCAAATTTCCAAAAACATTAGTCCGTGTAGCTTGTTTGAATTAAATCCATTTTTCTTCACATTAAAGACATGGAGCCTTGGCTGACACATTACAAGACACACTTTTCTTGCATTTTCAATTAAAACATATTTCTAAATCAGTTTTAGTAAGACTTAAACTTACATCTAAAGAGATTTTATTCCGTGTTTACGTTTTGTATTTGACATAACACCATAGACAAAATGACAGCCACCGTAGCGACGCCTAGCGGTAGCGGGGCGAAGTAGCTGTCAGCTTTTAATTTCACATAAAAGATTCAATTTTAAAAAATAGTCGAAACAGTTCTAATAATAAATTACATAATAAATTAATATGTATAATAATTACTTTAAGTAATTAAATTTAATTCAAGCAAATCCGGAAATAGAACTAATTTTTTCTATAAGGACTTTTATCTAGAACATTCGAACGGGAGTAATATTTTTTATATGGATATTGTCTCTGCCCGTAGGGGTTACCAGAGAGGAAACTAATACTCCTTAATATTAAGACAGGGTAATTAGTGAGTTAAATATCACAAAACACAATTTTAAATTAAAGAAAAATGCATTTCCCATTGCTAAACGTTAATTTTTTTTTAGATTGTGTGTTGTTATTGTTGGCAAGTTCTGTTAGCAGAGGGCGAGTTGTGACAGACGTCATATTTGATGTTTTGTTAGTTTGAAGGAAAATTTTAAAAGAACAATTTCTTATGAATTACCCGACAATGGGAGTATAAATTATAAGCTGGCCTTCGATTTATAAGTGTTTCCGGCGAAAGGAAAGCTGCCGAGTTGCGACGCCGAAACGAGTTCAATCTCTGGTGTGACGTGGTGCGAGGAGTTGAGATCAAGGCACTCAGGTAGGCATGAGCCGTCGTAGTCACCTTTTGTTTTAATCTGAGGTCGTAATAATGTAGTGGATTTAAAGCGTCATTAGCTTGAGAATATAGTCAACAAGTGTGTGGTTTATTTACAGGAATCCGTGCCACAACCAACCGGTCGTGACGCCGCTGGCAGCCACGCGTAAATCTAGGATATCCCAACGCGTGAGTATCTCAATAGCATTGTTTAAATATAATAAGCCGTCATACTAGGAAAGCAAATCGATATTTCATGGTGTCTGAATCCTGCCTTGTCGCCAGGCGACGCAAGGCTCTTGGCCATGTGGCAGACGTGTCAAACCCCTTTATTAAGTGGATATTGCCCCCATCCAACAGTAGTCTGGCATTGTTTAGTTATGTTTATTGGAATATCGTAGCCGTGTAGTGCCTTGTGTACTAGTTAAATGTGAAACAAAGCTAAAATTAAAACATGGTGTTAAATGTTAGTGTTGGAGTGTGAGTTTTTAGTTGTGCAACAGCGTTGGGAAGCTTTTGATAACCCATGGCGCTGCGAGTCCCTGGTTATGATAGGTTGCAGCCCCAGATACACAGATAGCAGACTGCGGGACCCTAATTTATGTAACAGTTCTGAACTAGGCGTGTAGTGTTATAAATAGGCCCCGTGTTGATAATTTCAGATGCTTCGAGAGGCCCGTCTCGCCGCCAGGATTTAGAGCTGGGCCCTAAAGCCTGGACGCGAGACCTGCCTCTTCGGGGCACCAGCGGCCACCTGCTGCCAGCAAGCTGTCGCCGCACAGGCGTTGACGGTTTTTTTGTACCCCCACTCTGGGTTTAATCGTTCGTTATTCAGGAACATATTTTTACATTAGGGTTTCGAAACCTTAACATAGTATTTTCTTTTATATCCAACTACACCAAGCGTTGGTGAAGTTGTGAAACCTTTGAGGATCTGCGAGTTCGACCTGTGTGAAGTTGTATGGTGACATCGTCTCCAGATTCGGATCGACTATACGATCCTGGCGTCCATAAATATTTATTTAATATCGGTATAACTCCACGGTTCTCTAGAGTATCGGCTTTAAACGTGTGAGAGTTTTGATACGGTTAAACGGTTTAAAACATTTAATTTAATATTTTTATAGACGGAGTAATTTAATTTTAATTTCAACTTCATACTCCGAACGGTATTGGCTTTATCCCGACCCCCACTCACGACCATAGCTCGTACGACTGAGATATTAGCTGGCTGGTTAGGCAGTAGTAGGAACCGTATTATAAAATTTATTTTAAATTAAAATTATCACCGACCCGCTTGGTCACTTTTGACTCTTAGGATTTTAGTGTGTTTTAGGGGGTGATATAGCTTTGGAATAAGGTTTAGATTACTTTAAACAGTAAATTATAGTTGGCAAAATTAATAGAAAGTTTGTTGAACTTTCATTTGAGATTGACCCTAGGGTCAATTTCGACTGATAGTTTTTATTTATGATTTTCGGCTAAATAAATTAAAAGGAGTAACGTAGATGAATTGTACCTAACATAATTTAAGACAAAATTGTGACTAACCCCCCTCTTTTAAATAATAAGAATGAAATAAAATTTATAATTTTATTTTATTGTTGTTGGACAAAATATTTGTGTGTTCTTTTACAATATACTGCCTAGCTGTTGAACATTTTATGGTTTTATTTGATAACAACCCACTGAAGCTTGCATTTGGGATTTTCTTCCTTTTCCCCAAAAGGGACAAAATCTCAAATGTAACAGTGGCGCACTCAACGTGTGTTTTGGTTAGGGATAGTGGTTATGTCTTATGCTGTAACTAAAAAGCCAGAATACCGATAGCGTTCTAGAACCGTGGGGATTATTAATTTTAAGAAAAACCGTCACGCGTGCATTGGCACGGATTCCTCCCATTTTATTTTTTTTTAATAACGAATTTTTATTCGTTTTTTTTTAAATATTGTGTCAATATGAAATTATTATTATTTGAACGATCTTAACACAAATTTTATTTAAATACCAGCGATATTAATTTAATTTTTTATATATACAAGTGTTAATTATATAAGTATTGTACTCAGCTGAATTGAATTATTATTTTATGACACAATAGGTTATGACACAATTTTTATTGGAATACACATGTTTTATTAATTTTTATTTTTTCTAATACAAGCGTTAATTGTGGTGTTAGTGTATTCCTATAATTAAAATATTATTTGAACGATATTGACTGAGATTGACTTAAATACAATTATTTGTAAGTATTATTATTGTAATACTGTGTTTGTTGCGGTTGTTACTGTGTTCTGTGGATGAGTACTATAAACTTAAATTGAAATCATCTAGTGAGGAAGCCAGCTCATATTTTAGTAGTTTTTTTTTAAATTTTAAAATGCCACGCCTTATATTTAAATTTTTTTGACTATCCTCAATTAAAATTACTTTTTACATTGCAATAAATACCTTTAAAATGCTAATACTATTAAATTTACTTTGCAATTTACGATTTCTTGTTTGTATGGTGAGTTGAAAACCTCCGTTGTGGTGTTTTTGTTTGTTGTTAGGGGTTGAAAAGTGACGATGGAGGGCTGTATATGCCTTGAAGTCACTCTATTTCAGCGCTAGTGGCTGTATATGCCACAGTGCTGGAATCCCTTGTGGTGTTTGGTTTCTTGTGAAAGGGGTTAATGGTGACGATGGAGGGCTGTATATGCCTTGAAGTTACCGCTGTTTTAGCGCTAGTGGCTGTATATGCCACAGTGCTAGAAGCCCTTTCAAGGGAGCTTGTTGTTTAAAAATTTTTTGTGGTTTTTGACGTTTATCTACAAATAGGAAAGTCGACTTTTGGCGTGGTATCACAGTTCTTTTGTTAAGCTGGAGTTTTGTTTTTGTTTCTTTTTATTTTAAGTTTGGAGATTAGACACCATATTGAAAGGGTTTAATCTCCGGACCGCTGGTTAGGCAGCGTGATGATAGTCCTGAAGAAGGTGGCCATTTATTGGCGGGCGTGTAGGCTGCTTTGATGGAATTCGGTTTTTTTTTTGTAGGATTTATTTAGGGGCGGTTAGCCAAACTTTTAGGTGGTGGTGAATTTTTGTTGGTTTGGGGTGTGGGTTTTTTTTTTTTGGTTTACGGCTGCCCAGCCGTGTAAGAGGTTTACTGGGCATTTCTTTAAATATTTGCTTGTTGGTAGGAGCATTTAGATGTTTGTGTATTGAGGAGGTATCGTTTGTTAGGAAGGGTAGACTTGGACGTGTAGACGATTCTAACATATATTTATTATTGTATAGCTCTTTGGGTTTCGTCTTTTCCATGTTTGTAAATGGATCAGACCTAACCTGTAGAACATATATAGACGTTTGGTGTATATATTTATTATTTTGTGCCTCTCTGGGCTTCGTCTTTTCCATATTGCTTAATGGATCAGACTTACCCAGTGGGATAACTGTAGGTCTATTTCAGTAACCTGTATAGTTAAATAAGCCATTCACCCCAGCGGATTAGTGACTGGTACCAAAAGCCTTAACGCGAGGCGTCAGTGCGGCTGGTGACACTGTAATAATAGGTTAACTGTATAGCTACCAGTTTTTATGTTTATGTAATAATATCATTATAACCAAAATTAGTGTATTTAATATATATAAAGTAATCAATCATTTATAATCTAGTATTTTGGTAATATTCATATTAAACTCCAAAAGGTTTGTCTTTTCCATATCGCTTAATGGATCAGACTCACTTTGGGAGTCTATTGTGGTGACTTTTCAGTAACCAGTATTGTTAAAAAATTAAGCCATACACCCCAGCGGATCAGTGACTGGTACCAAAAGCCTTAACGCGAGGCAACAGTGCGGTTGGTGACACTGTGATAATATGTTAACTGCATAGCCACCAAGTTTTTAGATTTATGTAAGAGTATATTATAATTGATATTATTATATTTATTATGTACATTAGTTTATATTCATATAGAAGTTTGTATATTTTTTGGGATATACAAACTATATATATATGGGATATTTGTATATTTAAATATATATATATAGATATATGAAGAATTGTCGTACACAAGACTGCGTTTTGTTGTTTTTTTTTACTGTCATAGCATATTGTATAGCTATTTACAGGAAAGTTTTAAGTTATTGTGTAGTGCAGCTACACGGGTAGGTTTCTTTTGGTTGTTTGTGCTTGCTTGGTTGTTTGAAGTGTAGTGTGACGCTGGAGGGCCAGCGTCGAGATTTGCCCTGGTCGGTCAAATCTCTGGTGGTTGGGGAGGTACTGTTACGTTGTAAATTCAGGGCCCTGTCTGCCTTTACTTATCTACAAAAGAAGTTCGCAATGGTTGAATAGTACTTACCTGAAATAATTGCTTTAGAATGATCAAATTTCCAAAAACATTAGTCCGTGTAGCTTGTTTGAATTAAATCCATTTTTCTTCACATTAAAGACATGGAGCCTTGGCTGACACATTACAAGACACACTTTTCTTGCATTTTCAATTAAAACATATTTCTAAATCAGTTTTAGTAAGACTTAAACTTACATCTAAAGAGATTTTATTCCGTGTTTACGTTTTGTATTTGACATAACACCATAGACAAAATGACAGCCACCGTAGCGACGCCTAGCGGTAGCGGGGCGAAGTAGCTGTCAGCTTTTAATTTCACATAAAAGATTCAATTTTAAAAAATAGTCGAAACAGTTCTAATAATAAATTACATAATAAATTAATATGTATAATAATTACTTTAAGTAATTAAATTTAATTCAAGCAAATCCGGAAATAGAACTAATTTTTTCTATAAGGACTTTTATCTAGAACATTCGAACGGGAGTAATATTTTTTATATGGATATTGTCTCTGCCCGTAGGGGTTACCAGAGAGGAAACTAATACTCCTTAATATTAAGACAGGGTAATTAGTGAGTTAAATATCACAAAACACAATTTTAAATTAAAGAAAAATGCATTTCCCATTGCTAAACGTTAATTTTTTTTTAGATTGTGTGTTGTTATTGTTGGCAAGTTCTGTTAGCAGAGGGCGAGTTGTGACAGACGTCATATTTGATGTTTTGTTAGTTTGAAGGAAAATTTTAAAAGAACAATTTCTTATGAATTACCCGACAATGGGAGTATAAATTATAAGCTGGCCTTCGATTTATAAGTGTTTCCGGCGAAAGGAAAGCTGCCGAGTTGCGACGCCGAAACGAGTTCAATCTCTGGTGTGACGTGGTGCGAGGAGTTGAGATCAAGGCACTCAGGTAGGCATGAGCCGTCGTAGTCACCTTTTGTTTTAATCTGAGGTCGTAATAATGTAGTGGATTTAAAGCGTCATTAGCTTGAGAATATAGTCAACAAGTGTGTGGTTTATTTACAGGAATCCGTGCCACAACCAACCGGTCGTGACGCCGCTGGCAGCCACGCGTAAATCTAGGATATCCCAACGCGTGAGTATCTCAATAGCATTGTTTAAATATAATAAGCCGTCATACTAGGAAAGCAAATCGATATTTCATGGTGTCTGAATCCTGCCTTGTCGCCAGGCGACGCAAGGCTCTTGGCCATGTGGCAGACGTGTCAAACCCCTTTATTAAGTGGATATTGCCCCCATCCAACAGTAGTCTGGCATTGTTTAGTTATGTTTATTGGAATATCGTAGCCGTGTAGTGCCTTGTGTACTAGTTAAATGTGAAACAAAGCTAAAATTAAAACATGGTGTTAAATGTTAGTGTTGGAGTGTGAGTTTTTAGTTGTGCAACAGCGTTGGGAAGCTTTTGATAACCCATGGCGCTGCGAGTCCCTGGTTATGATAGGTTGCAGCCCCAGATACACAGATAGCAGACTGCGGGACCCTAATTTATGTAACAGTTCTGAACTAGGCGTGTAGTGTTATAAATAGGCCCCGTGTTGATAATTTCAGATGCTTCGAGAGGCCCGTCTCGCCGCCAGGATTTAGAGCTGGGCCCTAAAGCCTGGACGCGAGACCTGCCTCTTCGGGGCACCAGCGGCCACCTGCTGCCAGCAAGCTGTCGCCGCACAGGCGTTGACGGTTTTTTTGTACCCCCACTCTGGGTTTAATCGTTCGTTATTCAGGAACATATTTTTACATTAGGGTTTCGAAACCTTAACATAGTATTTTCTTTTATATCCAACTACACCAAGCGTTGGTGAAGTTGTGAAACCTTTGAGGATCTGCGAGTTCGACCTGTGTGAAGTTGTATGGTGACATCGTCTCCAGATTCGGATCGACTATACGATCCTGGCGTCCATAAATATTTATTTAATATCGGTATAACTCCACGGTTCTCTAGAGTATCGGCTTTAAACGTGTGAGAGTTTTGATACGGTTAAACGGTTTAAAACATTTAATTTAATATTTTTATAGACGGAGTAATTTAATTTTAATTTCAACTTCATACTCCGAACGGTATTGGCTTTATCCCGACCCCCACTCACGACCATAGCTCGTACGACTGAGATATTAGCTGGCTGGTTAGGCAGTAGTAGGAACCGTATTATAAAATTTATTTTAAATTAAAATTATCACCGACCCGCTTGGTCACTTTTGACTCTTAGGATTTTAGTGTGTTTTAGGGGGTGATATAGCTTTGGAATAAGGTTTAGATTACTTTAAACAGTAAATTATAGTTGGCAAAATTAATAGAAAGTTTGTTGAACTTTCATTTGAGATTGACCCTAGGGTCAATTTCGACTGATAGTTTTTATTTATGATTTTCGGCTAAATAAATTAAAAGGAGTAACGTAGATGAATTGTACCTAACATAATTTAAGACAAAATTGTGACTAACCCCCCTCTTTTAAATAATAAGAATGAAATAAAATTTATAATTTTATTTTATTGTTGTTGGACAAAATATTTGTGTGTTCTTTTACAATATACTGCCTAGCTGTTGAACATTTTATGGTTTTATTTGATAACAACCCACTGAAGCTTGCATTTGGGATTTTCTTCCTTTTCCCCAAAAGGGACAAAATCCCTAATGTAACAACGGTCGCACTTTTAAAGTTCAGACCGACCATAAGCCTCTCATATCTTTGTTTGGGATGAGAGACCCCTCCAGCCGGTTAATAAAATTTCGATTAGTTTTGGAAGAATACGATTTTATAGTTGAGTATTTAAAAGGGAAAAACAATTCGGCAGCGGACGCGTTGTCGCGTTTAACTATTACATTAGAGGAGTTGAAAGAGATTAGTCAAAATTCAATTAATGTAATGACACGAGGTCAAAAGGCGAGGCAAGCAATAGGTACTACTGATTTTAGGGATAATCGGCTTGATCAACCGAGAGTTGTTGAAATTCAGTGTAAGCCTAAGTATTTCACGGAGTTACGTTTTACCACGGATAAGGAAATAAAACGATATCGTAATTTAAATATGATAAAATATGAGAATTATTGTTTTTGTAATGTTGAAGCTATGAATACAATTTTTATTAATCCAGTGGCTCGATCACAACTATCGCCAGACGAATTTGTGAGAGAACTGAGAAAAATATGTAAAATGTTGAGAATAGAAGAAGTATACTTTTAAAAAAATGACAATAACAATATTTTTATAAAGAAAGTAGTTAATGAGATACAAAAGATAAGCTCATGGTCCGGACCATTGTTATGTATTTTAAAAGGTGTTGAGAGAATTGATAATAAAGATGACCAACGTGTGATTTTAAAGGACTTCCACCTCTTGCCCACAAGTGGCCACGCGGGCATTAGGAGGATGATAAATAATATTAAAAAATATTATTTCTGGCCAGGTCTTGAAGTCGATATAACAAAATATGTCAAAATGTGTGATAAATGTCAGAGACAGAAACACTCGTCTCATCACACAAAGCAACCAATGGTTATTACAACTACTGCAAACACGGCGAGAAGAAGAAAGAAGAGAAGATTTTCTTAGATTTGGTGGGCCCTTTAGATAAAGATTACTATAATTATATGTATATCCTAACAATACAGTGTGAATTAACTAAGTATAAAGAGACATTTCCTTTATACTCGAAAAATTCTGTAGAAGTAGCTAAGCAGTTAGTTAATAATTTTATTCTTAGATACGGTATTCCAAAGGAGATTGCCACAGATCGCGGAACCGAGTTTTTGTCTGCAACAATGAATGAGGTATGTAATTTTTTACATATCATAAGCTGCACTCGACGGCGTATCATCATCAGAGCGTTGGGGCATTGGAGAATGCACACAAACAAATTACTTACGAATTCAAACCGAAAACCATTCAAATGCTTGGAGCACGTGGCTTCCATTCTGGTGTTTTTCTTATAATACATCAGTGCATAGCGAAACCAAATTCACCCCTTTTGAACTAGTTTTTGGCAAAAAGTGTACTTTACCGTCAAATCTAAATTCAAACAAAATAGATCCACTTTATAATTTCGATTCATATTCGTTAGAGCTAAAATATAGAATTCAAACCTCACAAAAGGAAGCTCGAGATAATTTGATAAATAGCAAAATAAATAGAAAATTAAAATATGATAAAAACGCTAATCCAGTGTCCTATCAGCCGAATGATTTGATTTTACTGAAAAATGAGACAGGAAATAAGTTCCAAGCAATCTACTCGGGTCCTTATAAAGTTGTCAAAGATTGTACTCCTAATGTAGAAATTATTAAAAATAATAAAAGTTTATTTCCCAACGGTGTCTGTGTAAATAGTCTATAGTTTTATAACCATTTGTAATATGTATCTGCTGAATTTATCTATTACTATTACGTACCTTTAACTTATGTGTACTTACTCATTTTAATTAAATATGAAATTAAGAACTATTTCGGTATAATTATGTTAAAGAAAAAAAAATAAACTTTCAGTATTTTTTTTTGTGCACGGTGGAGGTGAGATGTAGCGATGTATATCTATTAGTAGTAAGTTCATATGTATCGTGTATGTTATAAATATGTTAACCAATTATTAAAATATGTCATTGTACTCGCAGCATTCAGTCGTTTCACTTCAATCTCGGGTCCCCTCCTTACACTCTTATGGAGGAAGGGAGAAGGAGGGATGAGGTCAAAGAGTCCTTCAGAGCACTTGCCATGGTATAAATGGTAAAAGACGCTGAGTGTCGCAATATCTCTACGCAATTGCAAAGGCTCGAGAGTTTTAGTGACCTCCGCATTGCCGATAATGCGCACAGCGCGGCGCTGCAATCTGTCCAAGGCATCGAGAAGGTACTTTGCGGAGCCGTCCCAAAGGTAAGAGCAATACTCCACGCAAGACCGCACCTGTGTCTTGTATAATAGACACAACTGGTCAGGCGTGAAGAATCGCCGCACCTTGTTCAGGACACCGAGTTTACGTGAGGCATTTTTAATCACGGTTTCGATGTAGTCCTTTTGGTTTAGATCGCAGCGGATATTCATACCGAGCATGTTAATACTGCTCTGCAGGCCTAGAGATGAACCCTGAAGAGAGGGAAGGGGAAGGAATGGCGACTTTTTCGCTGTGAACGCGCCTGTGTTTTCTTGGCATTGAACTCCACCAGATTATCGGAGCCCCATTTAGAAATGAGGTCCAACACCCGTTCGAGCGCAATGACAAGATTTGCTCGCTTCATTTCGGTGTCTACCCGCCCAGCCGTTGGGTGACCGTTATATCCCCCATGCACTGTGCTATCATCTGCATAGCAATGAATGTTTCCAAGAGGAAGCATGTCATTGATATGCAGAAGGAACAGCGTGGGGGATAGAACGGAGCCTTGAGGAACACCAGCGTTCACTGACATGAACCGCGAAGCGCATCCATCCGAAAGGACACAGATTTTACGCTCATGCAGGAAGCTAACAATCCCGGTACAGAACTGAGCGGGCAAACCGTATGCTGGGAGCTTGGAGAGAAGAGCTTTGTGCCAGACCCGATCAAAAGCCTTGGCTATGTCAAGGCTAACTGCCAGTGACTCGCCACGCTTGTTAATAGCCTCACCCCAGAGATGTGTGACGTACGCTAGAAGATCACCCGTTGACCGTTTTGGCCAAAACCCATATTGACGATCGTGAATTAGGGAGTGATCTTCTAGGTATCGAATAAGCTGTTTGTTCAATATTCGTTCTAGGATCTTACACAACACTGAAGTTACGGCTATAGGGCGGTAATTAGTCGGATCTGACTGATCTTCTTTTTTAGGGATCGGTTGCACATTAGCTTCTCTCCAAGATTCCGGCACACAACCCGAAGAAGAAGAACTGTTCTGTAGAAAGAGCTTATGTGGTCCATGTAAGTACATCTTATTTTCCATTTGCAAATACCTGTTAATGGCTAAGTAGATTTATATAAATGTATCCATATATTGTTTATGTGCTGTTGGTGTTCTAAACAAAAAATAAAAAAATTAAAAGGACCTAGGCAGCATTGAGGTAGGTGATAATCCTGTGGGCGTTAGTGCTAACTGTCAGAGATTCGCCATGCTTGTCCATCGCTTCACCCTATGCGTGAGTAACGTACGCTAGAAGATCACCCGTTGATCGCTTGGGTCTGAACCCATACTGGCGATCATGGAGCAGCGAGTGATCCTCTGGGTAGTGAATGAGATGGGAATTAATTATTCGCTCAAACACCTTGCACAGCACAGAAGTTACAGCGATGGGTCGATAGTTGACTGGATCCGACCGATCCTCTTTTTTGGGGATGGGTTGTATGTTCGCTTCCTTCCAAGACACCAGCACAATACCATAATCCGTACCGTAAAGTATCGTAAGACATCCTAAACAATCGCGTCAACACAGGAGACAACTCAGCCGCGCATCTGAGCAGCACAATCGCCGGAACACTATCCGGCCCGCTAGCCTTCCGCATGTCGAGCGACCGCAGCACAGCACGTACATCACACTGCCTGATACGAATATTAGGCATAGTGGCCCCACAATGTGCTATGATAGGTGGAGCAGCGCAACAATCGTCGATGCGCGAATGAGCCGCGAAAAGGTCAGCCAACAAATTCGCCTTCTCAAGCGGCTGGTAGGCTAACGAGCCATCTGGATGTTTCAACGGAGGCAACCGAGGGAGAGCAGAAGTTGGCCTGCACGGCCTTAGCGAGCCGCCAATAGCTACGGCTACCCGTAGGGTGCGAGATCAACTCCTGCCCTACCCGCGCGACTCTTTGTGCATCACTCTCTTATTAAACCTAGAGGCCTTGTTGTAAGCCGCCTTCAAGAAGCCGGTACTAGGGTCATTTAGTGCGCAAGCCCCATCCACGATACGCCGCCTGCTTGCATTCAGCAGCTTTGGCGCATTCGCGATTGAACCAATGCCGTTTTCTACCAACGCTGGCAAGATCTGTGAATGGAATATAATATTCCATACCCAACAAGAACTCATCAGCGATGGCAGAAGCGCCGGGTCCTTTCCAAAAAAGCAGCTCTGGCCCCATGAGACGGAAGACGACGGACGAAATATTGAAAAAATGTCTACCTCAGGCGGGGGTAGACATTTTTTTCAACGTTTCGTAGGTACATAAGCAGAACTAAATATTTTTAAGTAATTATTTTTCCACATTTGTATGGTGTTTTATTTAGCAGCGCTTTAGTGTGTAGTTTTGTTAGATATGTAGCCGTTAAAACGGCTTCACTTCTAAATATTTTATCTAACATCGCACTTGCGACCCTGATTTGTGAAATTTCGGTCAATGTACGATTCATGCTCTCTGAGAAACCATTTTGTTGTGGAGTGTACGGAACAGTGAAAATTAAATGGAAACATATTCCCTTAAAAACACAAAGCTCCTTAAATTCATTGGAAAGATATTCTCAACCATTTTCACAATATAAATTAACGACTTTAGCATTAAATGAAACTTCATGACCTAGCAGACAAGTTTTTACGAATGCTAAGTTAAGGTGATCCTCTCCAGGCGTTTCCAGCGCTGTGATCACACCGCCATATTATGAGAGTAGGGTGATAAAAAAAATTGAAATTTTATCCATTTCGTCAATTTTCGCTCCAGCGGAAATTAATTAGGTAATTATGTTATTAAAACTTTTGAAATGGCGAAATAACGTGACAACAGGTTGCAATTTTAGGTGTCATAATTGCTTACGTAATGCTGACTCGCCAAGCTTCTTCTTACATAAATCTCAAGATCTGTCATGATTGATTTAGCCGTGGCTATTTCAAATTCAAAAAGGCCGCCCAAAAATCGCCCAGAAACTCAACAATCGTACCTTTATCAATCAGGTTCCGTTTCAACCAATTTTAATCAAGATTGTTTGGTATTTCTTCATCACTCACATACAACACTGATTATTTAAATAAGAATTTACTATTAAAATTGACTTACAAAAATTACTTTTGAAATGATGGTACCTGGGCCCACGACTTGTTGGCAGGGACGCAGTGACGGCAAAGTAAAACTTTGTAGTGTCTGAACGAATTCTTATTATTTATTAAAGTGAGTGTGAGTCCGATATTACAACGGTTTTATATCAAAAGTCAATTGAGTAAATAATACAAAAAAGTAAATGTTATACAAAGTAATCGTATAGTACAATTAATAGATTTAATATAATAGAGTATTTTCGTGTATTCCAACAAGCTTTATGTTGTCTGCTGAGCCCCCCGCGTGCCCGGCCGCCCATTACTACAATCGCAATCACCATTATTGAGCTGCAGCTAATTGCGGCTTTTGCGAGCCCGGCCAGCGCTGCTGCAACTTTTGTATAGACTAACTACGCCCTTTTCCAAAACAACGAGCACTTTAGATTGTTACCTCTATGCACAGAGTGGTCTGTGCCTGTATGTCAATGAATATTACAAGTAAGAGGAAAACTTGCTTCGCAATGTCGTCTCTAGTTATTTATCTCAATGGATTAAACAGAAGAATTATTCGAAGCGTGATCTTTATCCATGTATCAAGGATCGCGATAACAGACGATGAATAGTTAGCAAAATAATACAACAGAATACAGCAAAAAACAATCATATGCTTTTGTGTGCCTTACCATTAAAAAGCAATCACAGCTATCACCAAGAAAAATAAAGATTTAGAAATACAAGCGTTTAGATTCAACGTTTATACAGTGTCTAATTGTATCGATTTGACTTTAACTATTGTAAATGGTTTACTAAATTGTAAATATTTCGGAAAAAACAGACTTAAAAAAAAATTAAAAAAAGCCCTAGCAGTTAATAATTGTGACCTTTATGTGGTCCCTTTAGACTTGGAATTGTAGAAAAACGGGTATTTCCGTATATAAAAGTGATGTAGCTTCTAACGGTTATTGACTGATCGTCATGGTAAAATGGTGTTAAAAGATGCGAATGCAGGCGAGAAGTGCATTCGAGTGGGAATTTCGAAAATCTAAGTGAAATTTATCATTCCCTGTGTTGTGCAGTGTTAAACACTAGTATGTTTTTTAATTTTATTTTTAACATTGAAAATGTTTTTTCATTCGCTCCAGTAGGGCCCCCATTTTCGCTGAAAGTGCGACTCGCCCGTGGTACCCTGAGGTTTAAGGCCACGAGGACGTATGAGGGCTCAAAAGTCACGAAATGTGAAGGGGTTTAAAATGATGTAAAAATATTTTGGAAAAATTTTTGAAAATTGAAAAAAACCTACTTTTTTTGACCGATAAATCGTGTGTTTTCCCAGAAAATTCCCGATATCTTGAGAACGGGGCCGAATATAAAAAAATTAAAATAAAGCACTTCGTTATTGAACTAAGGAACAATTTACCATATTACACTTTTTTTGATATTAGTAACGGTTGAGGCTGTAGGGTGCCCATAGCCGCGAGTTTTCGCGGCGCGAGGCGTGATAGCTCAAAAGACGCGGAATTCGATGGGTTTTAAGATGATCTAAAAATATTTTGGAAAAGTTGGTTTTGACTGCGAAATCTGTGATTTTTAATTAATGACAAACTTTATTCATTCGCTACAGATTGAGAGCCACTGTTCCTTTTTATTCTAAAAAGATGCGCGGGTGGGACGCGATGATGACCCGCTCAAGGTCAGCCGGGCTCGGCTGAAGGATGCACTTGTGGCACCGGCATCGGCAGCGGCATCGCAGCGGCAGCAGCAGCGGCACCGGCACCGCAGCGGCACTGCAGCGGCACCGCAGTGGCACCGCAACGGCAGCGGCACGTCACGTGCTGCACAAAGACCCGCTAATTCCCGGCGGTAGCGTTGTGCGTGCGGGGGAGTGGCGTAAACCAGTTTATTTTGCACTTGTATCTTGAACAGAAATCAAGGCTTTCATTTTGATTGGAGCACGACCTGGGTAGGTTTGCTGCGAAAAAGTATAGGTTTTACTCAACGAAACAACTATTTATCATGGTTTTAATGTATAATTATTGCATTTTGTTTCTTTGGCGATCGATGTCATATTAACATTTTTAGCACTTTTTTACGAATAAATATTTTGCGAAGCTAAAGACTTAGCTTCGCTATACTCTCGTTTACATTCGAGTTTAACTTTAAACACAGTTGCATCGTAAATCAAAGTTCATAGAAGTGGTGTACTGAATCACGATCGGCAATAACAGTAAATAATTGGAAACTATTAAATATCAATATTCTCTCGCCACTTTACATCTCGCGAGCCGAGCGGCTGCGCGGAGCTCCAAGCCGGGCCTGTTATTAAAGTTATTGTGGCGGCAAAGATCTCATTTCCGTTAGCAAAGGGCCGAGTTTCAGCACACGGCGCGGACGAGATCGCGTGAGAGGATTCGCGTGCGGCGCGGGTTCGCTTCCCGACGGGACCATTCAGCCAGCTCCGCGGTCACGCAGGCGGTACCGCAGATAAGCATTGCATTAAGTTTGTAAGAAAAATTGTTCCACTTCTGTTCTGATAGCAATCGCAAGCACTTTGTAGACGCAGGCGGCCGCCCGCCACTTCAATTACTATTTCTTTGCCATACATTTTATCTGCATTCTGTGAACTAAAAAAAAATGTGGAATTGCTCTTTGTGTATTTTGACACAGACACAGTGAAACTTTTGTTGAAATACGGTGATATAAAATACCTACCTTAATATAAAAATGGCCTATGTTGGGTCACGAGAAACTTAAAATACATTACTCCAGTTCCCCGGAAGGGCAAAGACCACAGCTTTTCATTTGTTACGACCAAGCACTTCCTGCTCGCCACAGTCATAATATTAACTGTTATTATGGCAATATCCTTAAACCATCTTATTAATAAAAATGGCCAAATGTTACACTTCGGTTTAAAGTGACGCTGTCTCGTTGTTAAAGGAGACAGATAGAGATAGCATCAATTTAATCCTAAGTGTAACTTTAATCAACGTTTATTAATAACAGGGCAAGGGTATATTGACGACATCCGAGGTGGTTAGCACGCTGCCGGTTTCTGGCGTAGGCATCTCTGATGTCACGGGTTAGATTACCGGTCGGGTGATTGATGAAAACACCTTTGGCAATTTAGAAATAACTGTTTTTCTATTTGATTCGGATCTGGGTCACAGAATAATATATATCTGGATGTTTTCTATGTACAATAAGTGTGTCTATTCGTTATCTAACTATAAAAGCAAGTTTCAAAAGAAGCTTAACTTGGGCTAGACAATTGGAGTGAGATTGAAAAAGTTATTTAAAAAAACTTTTGAAACATACATTTTCCTGCCAAAACAGATGAGCTAATACATACTTTTAGAATATGGCTTTCAAATATCACCAGGCACTTTACCTGATGGTTACGTGTGCAGACACGCAAGTTGGCTTTAGTGAAAACCTTCAACGTAAATGGCACTCTAGTGATCGGGCAGGTATGACTGTGTAGAGGCGATTTTAAATGTCGACAGTTTGAACAAATTAAATCAAGACGTCAGTTTAGTGGTGGAGTAGAAAAACATTAAGTCCCAAATATAGCATTTTAATTCTTATTAATTATATCTTAAGGTTTGGTATAGTTTATGCGAATACTAAACATTGGAAATAAACATAACTTATAGTATTCATTCTTGTCATTCATTACAGAAAGACGTAAGTGTTCGTCGTCTAAACATTACAGTAAATAGATGAGGCAGCTACAGTCGAGTGCGAAATCATAGATGATCAGCTCAAAGTTCGTTATTTATCGGGTAGTATCTGTCGTAGACTGTTATTTATTAAAGCACCGTCACGACGTTAATCGCTTCACTGAATATTTATTATAATTAATGTCATAATAACTATTTAAGAACGAATAGAATTCACAGTGATGCTTGAAGTCGGTCTCAAGGTGGCAATAAATGACTACTCGGTGGGTGATGTATTATGAGCTGCTGCTGTAGAAGGCCACGCTTGTGTATGTCGTTGCACATTTGTATGGTATATTTAGTCATTTAAACTAAACAGAGTACATGAGGAGCTCGATGGCGCAGCAGCTAGCGCGTTCGGCTTGCGATCTTGCCCGCTAAGTAACTTTCGCAATGCCGGGTCGCTGGATGGGTGACCAAATTGCTAGTCCGAGCACCTCCGTGCTTTGGAAGGCACGTTAAGCTGTTGGTCCCGGTTGTTGTCGTAAGATGACAGTCGTTCAAACCCACCCACCCGCATTGGGCCAGCGTGGCGGGTTATGGCCCAATATCCCCACGTGCTATTGTGCACGTGGGAGTCCTGTTCCCATGATAATGAAGAAAGAGTATATGAACTTCCTCATGCTTAAACGTTAATTTGATTTTTGTATAGGAGGCATGTTCAGACTTTCTTAAACCGTGATAGTTATACGGTTGGATTAAATCCCTTGTTTCACGGTGATTTATCAAATCTAATTGTGTATAACGCCCGAATATTTACACAAGTACCTGTTGCTGTACAGGTACTTACTTGTACAGATATTCGGTCTTGCTGAAGATACTTATTGGTTTAAAAAAGTTATTATCGAATAGAGTGTAGTAGGTTATCTAGTAAGATAGCAGACGCATTCAATAAGTGATATCATAATGATCAAAGAAGGCATGTGAATAGTAACAACTCAGAACAATACCATGTTGTTCAGTTATCGAAAATAATACTCTTTGTTTAGTTGCGCAGTACATAAATACATATATTTTACATTGATTGCTGTATAAGGCTCTTGCCACACTGCGAGTTATTGCAGCGATGTAAACGTGCGATATTGAAACGCAGCGTGACACTGGCGATGGGGTCGATGCTATAGCGCGTTTGTACCGGTGATGCAGACAAGTTGTGCATTGGACAAGCTGCGTACCGCGACTGCATCACTCACCGCGACTCATCAAGCGTCGCAAAAAGTGGTACATAGCTCCTGCATAGCGGCTGCATCGCGACTACATCGCTACTGTATCGCTGCTAATCGTCGTAGCGTGTAAAGAGCCTGTGCGGCCCAGTGTTCGGCGCCGGATGCAGTAATCGGCCGGTAATGTGAGTGCGATACTCTCGCACTCGCTACACGCCAAAAGCAACCTTACCCTCCCTCCTTAAAGCTGCGAGGGGGCAGGAGGCCAACGCATCTTCGAATTACACCAATTATTTTGCACTTCTCCGCAAAGGCTCCGGCTGCTCCGGCCAAACGAGCCCGAGTTCTCACATTTACTCAGCGCGCCGATAAATTTCATCACGTCCACATTCAGAATTATTTATTAAAGAAAAAATAAGAAAATAGACTAAAACGATAAGAAATAAACTAAAAAAGACTCATTTTGTACTTTTTTTATGGGTTTCAGAATCGGTTTCTCTTAAATAGACCAGCAGTAGTCTCCCAACATATTTTCGTCAAAATATCCTTGATTGCGATCTTCAAAAGCCGGTGAAAACGCTCTCCTTGCTCGTCGCTCATACTTCCTAAGTTTTCTGGGAAAAAATCCAAGTGGGAATGCAGGAAATGGATCTTTAATGACACGTTAATACCAATCTTATGATAATTTTGTAATAAATCAGCCACTATGTCTTTATAGTTTTCACTTTATTATTTCCTAAAAAGTTCTTAATAACAGTTTTCCAAGAATTCCAATGAATTCTAAGCAGCTCTTTCATTGTATGTCAAACAATTTGGGTATCAAACTTAGAATTACTTATGCTTTTGCGTATTTCTGGGGCGTCAAATACCCCCTCATTAAGTTTGGCTTCGGTGATATAGGGAAAAAACTTTTGTAAGTAGTGGAAAGCATCACTATTTTTGTCTAATGCCTTAACGAAATTTTTCATAAGTCCCACTTTATGTGCAAAAAGGGCAGAATAATGTCTTCTGGATCTACCAAGGACTGATGTTTGATGTTCATTTTGCCAGGAATGTACTCGTTTCGAATGCCACTCTTTTCTGATATAGTGATGTTCTCTGGCGCTGCTGTCCCAGAGACATAGTATTTGGTGTATCCACCCTGCAATCCGAACAATAAACCTCCGACTTTAAGATCACTGCAAAAGTTCCATTTGTGTTCAGCGTACTTAATCAGCCTCATTAGAGTACACATTGTATCGTAGCTTTCCTTATAATTTACAGCGTGGCCGATTGGAATAGAGAGTTTTGTATTCCCATTAGGTAATAAAACAGCTTTCAAACTATACTTGGAAGAATCGACGGATAAACGCCAGTCCATGCTAGTGTAATTTTGGTTCATTGCTTTTAAAAGACCCGGAATATCAAAACAAAAGCAATACTCCTCTTCTCTTTTGAAAAATTCTGCATACTATTTGCTTCTTCTCTAGCCAATGTAACTTTTGTACCTGATGTTAGTAAATTCCATTGTTGTAGACGAGACCCCAGAAGCTCACCTTTAGATCTTAAAAGTTGTAAATCTCTACTGAGATCGTTCAATTCGGCTTGGTTGATCAAATGTAGGGTTTTTTCTTCAAGATAAAAATCCGCTGAATCGCTATCAGCAGATTTATGACACGTCACTTTCATTGTCATCCGTTAGGTTATTTTGGCTCGTGTTAGTAAGTAATACTGAGTGCTATAAACATGTGGCCATTCCTTGGGCGACAATCACACATATAATATTTTGCATGTATGTAATAAGAGTTTCCGGTTGTGTGTGTTGGAGCAGTTAGAAATTATAAAACATAACAATAATAATTACGCACTGTTGAATGACCAAACAAATTTAGTTTCCTCCCCATTATTGCGTCTTATTGCGGGTAGTACGTCACAAATGCCAAACGGTGGCGCTATATAAGGGGCCGAGATCTTCGCAGCCGTTTCAGTCGGCGCGCAGCTCTCGACCAGTCAACAGCTCCTGAGGATGCCCCGTGGAGGGGCGAAACACGTGTCGGGTTTCGGTTTGCATGCCTTATTTAGCATCCATCGCTCCTTTTGCATGTGCATACATTGCGGGCGGGAGGGCGGTGCTTGCATGCAGCATCCAAGCTTCATAAATTAGTGAGTTAGCGGGATTAACACTAGATATTTTTATTCCATTTTTGTATATCATGGATTTCCGCAAAGTAACGCCTGATTCTATTAATTATCTTAAGTCAGCCGGTATAGCTGAGCAGGCAAAACTTTACATCAAGTTGACGAAGCTCCATCGTTTGGCAGCTCAAAACGTGTGGTTCAATCAACAGTGTAAACAGTCAAATCTTATTCCAAACTATATTAACATTCGTTCCAACACACACAGCCGATCTAGTAGTATAGCGTTGGTGAAGGCTAAACAGATATGGTTGAATGAGGAATGTAGACATTGGTTTTCGGTACGGGATAACATCAAGCTCCACCTTAGGGTATTGTACTCAGAGTTGAGTTTTAATTTACATAATGTGGAGTTTGATATTTTAGATAACAAGGCTCGGGAGTTGGCTTCTAGGTTAGCGCACGATAAATACATAACACAGTGTAGGAAGTTAGAGCGATTATCTAGGGATAGCCGTAGTGAGAGTCTAAAACATACTGAAAACAACTCAATTTCAGATCATTCTTTTTACCTTCGTGTAAAAAATTACTCCAATGTCCAGTTTTCATCATCTGAAAGTTCATTATTAGAGAAAGGACTTAAATATAATATAAATACACGGCTGTCCCAGAAGTCTCTCGAAACTTTGGTGGTGGATTCGGAAATTGCTTGTTTTAAGAGTAAACAGGATGGCGCCGTTAAGCATCAGGTAGCAGCTCATATTAAAAAAGCTTTTAATTCCTCAATTAGTCAAAATTCTTCTGAAATTCATATTTTTCGTTCTTTACAAGACAAAATTAATCAAAATAATTTAATTATCACAAAGGCTGACAAGGGTAATTCAGTAGTAATTTTGGATAGAGCTGCTTACAACCAAAAGGTTAACGACGTCATCCAGGGGGAGGAGTTTGAATGTCTTAGTTCCGACCCAACAAAAAATTACATAATACAGGTGAAGGACGCGATTAAAAGTTCATCATATGTCTCTCCAGAACGATTAAAATACAAAGTCCCTATGAACCCGCGTTCACCTTTTTTATACGGTTTACCTAAAACACATAAAGATAATATCCCTATACGGCCCGTTGTCTCTTATATTGGTGCCCCAACATACGATTTGGCTAAATACCTAAACAATCTTCTAAGATCAAAGTCTTCTTTTAAACCACAGTACAGTTTAAAAAATAGCTTACAGTTAATTGAATATTTTTTTGCAGTAAGTCCATATATCGCCGATATTCGTAATCAGTCATCTTTTTAACTCAAGGAGATTATTAAGATTTAAGCCGATTTCTTGCTATTACACAATCTCACGCGCCGATGCGTGATGAGTTTTCACAACTGAACACATCGAATTTCAATAAACGCGAGCGCGGGTCCTGCCGTCAGGACTACATACGCAACCAATTCTCGCGGGGTTTTCCAACCGATTTTCGAAGATGTGACGCTGTACCACCGATGGAATTCAACTTGCGTACCGTAAGCAGACCGTCATCCGCCATTACCGAAAACGAACCATTAATAAAACTCAATGACATACGAATGTCAATGTCAACTGACAGTTTTTTTTATGTTTTCTCTGTCTTTGTGGCAGGCAAGATACCACATCCATACTGTTTTGTGTACATCCTTTAGTTTCATTCACACTTCTTATCTTCAAAAAATACGACAAGCTACAACAGGTCACCCTTCCATGCCTACAGGCTGCTAGGGCGCACCTGATCATATACGTGACTTAAACTCGTATAGGTCCGTTGATATCGTGTGTATTTAGTGTGTAGGAAAAATTCTCACACAAAATTTCACCGAATTGATACACAATCTTCGGACAAAATTAAAATATGTTATTGTATTAAAACCCAAGGATTCACAAAATCCTTTCCATATCCCTTGTTCTGTGAATGTTGGAATTATAACTATCAAGTCATATTTAAAAGTTATGAAGCATTTTGGAAACCCGACACGTCTTTCAAAGCCAAATTCTGCCTGTTTTTAAACTATGGGATTTTTGTTTGGCGCTACTTAAAACCTGACGATTTTCTCGATATGCTCTCCATCAGCTCAAGAGTGCTATAAACATGTGTGATTTTTTTCAAGCACGTAATTAGATGTGAAAGGTACTTTTATCGCTCCAGTAATTCAATCGGCTCTTTCCGTAGAAATGCCCTTATTTACAAAAAAAATTACATAAAGTAGAATCATTAATAGAATCAGGCGTTACTTTGCGGAAATCCATGATATACAAAAATGGAATAAAAATATCTAGTGTTAATCCCGCTAACTCACTAATTTATGAAGCTTGGATGCTGCATGCAAGCACCGCCCTCCCGCCCGCAATGTATGCACATGCAAAAGGAGCGATGGATGCTAAATAAGGCATGCAAACCGAAACCCGACACGTGTTTCGCCCCTCCACGGGGCATCCTCAGGAGCTGTTGACTGGTCGAGAGCTGCGCGCCGACTGAAACGGCTGCGAAGATCTCGGCCCCTTATATAGCGCCACCGTTTGGCATTTGTGACGTACTACCCGCAATAAGACGCAATAATGGGGAGGAAACTAAATTTGTTTGGTCATTCAACAGTGCGTAATTATTATTGTTATGTTTTATAATTTCTAACTGCTCCAACACACACAACCGGAAACTCTTATTACATACATGCAAAATATTATATGTGTGATTGTCGCCCAAGGAATGGCCGGTGTCAATTAAATGTTTTGCGAAATGTGACTTGTCTGGATGGCCATTCCTATGTGCGGCCACATGTTCCTTATATCTAATTTCAAAATTACGGCCTGTCTGACCTACATAGACCCCATTGCATTCATTACAAACTAACTTATAAACACCGGATTTTTTGGAATTTTCTAAGCGATCCTTACTGTTACATAAATGACGCAAGTTTTGATTTGTCCTAAAAGTAGTAAAAATGTTGTTTTTTCTAAGAATATTCGCGATTTTATCTGAGATAGGGCCTAAATAGGTCAGACTACCCACATATTTGTTAATACGTTCGGGGGGACACGCATAAAGTAGTGAACGGACCCTTTTATTCTGTTTATTTAAAATTAAACTGTCAATAGTTTGTTTAGAATAACCGTTAGAAACCGCGACTTGATAAAGAATATTAAGTTCTTTGACATAACTATCTGCGGACAACGGCACCGTCATTAATCTATGGACGTAGCTGCGGAAGGCAGCTAACTTCTGTTGTAATGGGTGACAAGAGGAGGCTGGAATAATAGTGTCAGTATGAGTGGGTTTGCGAAAAATTTGGAAATCTAGTTTATTGTTAACTCTAGTTATGGTTAAATCTAAAAAGTTGAGGGATTTGTTGGACTCTAACTCTAATTTGAATTTTATTTTAGGGTGGACAGTGTTAAGTTTATTAACAAAAGTGTCAATTTGACGATTAGTACCGGTCCAGCAGATAATTAGGTCATCAACATATCTATAATAAAACTGAATATTGGGTTCGTTCACCACGTTATTACGTTCAAAGTGATCCATGAAGATGTCCGCCATTAGTGGACTTAAAGGTGAACCCATTGCCAAACCTTCCTTTTGACGGTAATATTGGTTATTAAACCTAAAATAATTTTGTTCCATGCATACTCTAGTAAGGTTAAGTAGATCATTTATCTCTCCAGGGTGTAACCGCTGTCTCTCAAAATGGTCCCCCAACACACTAAGACACTCCTCATAGGGGACATTAGTAAATAAACTATCAACATCTAGAGATAACAATTTAGAATAAGGGGAGATGTTGATATGTTGAACTTTCTCAATTAACTGTAAGCTATTTTTTAAAACTGTACTGTGGTTTAAAAGAAGACTTTGATCTTAGAAGATTGTTTAGGTATTTAGCCAAATCGTATGTTGGGGCACCAATATAAGAGACAACGGGCCGTATAGGGATATTATCTTTATGTGTTTTAGGTAAACCGTATAAAAAAGGTGAACGCGGGTTCATAGGGACTTTGTATTTTAATCGTTCTGGAGAGACATATGATGAACTTTTAATCGCGTCCTTCACCTGTATTATGTAATTTTTTGTTGGGTCGGAACTAAGACATTCAAACTCCTCCCCCTGGATGACGTCGTTAACCTTTTGGTTGTAAGCAGCTCTATCCAAAATTACTACTGAATTACCCTTGTCAGCCTTTGTGATAATTAAATTATTTTGATTAATTTTGTCTTGTAAAGAACGAAAAATATGAATTTCAGAAGAATTTTGACTAATTGAGGAATTAAAAGCTTTTTTAATATGAGCTGCTACCTGATGCTTAACGGCGCCATCCTGTTTACTCTTAAAACAAGCAATTTCCGAATCCACCACCAAAGTTTCGAGAGACTTCTGGGACAGCCGTGTATTTATATTATATTTAAGTCCTTTCTCTAATAATGAACTTTCAGATGATGAAAACTGGACATTGGAGTAATTTTTTACACGAAGGTAAAAAGAATGATCTGAAATTGAGTTGTTTTCAGTATGTTTTAGACTCTCACTACGGCTATCCCTAGATAATCGCTGTAACTTCCTACACTGTGTTATGTATTTATCGTGCGCTAACCTAGAAGCCAACTCCCGAGCCTTGTTATCTAAAATATCAAACTCCACATTATGTAAATTAAAACTCAACTCTGAGTACAATACCCTAAGGTGGAGCTTGATGTTATCCCGTACCGAAAACCAATGTCTACATTCCTCATTCAACCATATCTGTTTAGCCTTCACCAACGCTATACTACTAGATCGGCTGTGTGTGTTGGAACGAATGTTAATATAGTTTGGAATAAGATTTGACTGTTTACACTGTTGATTGAACCACACGTTTTGAGCTGCCAAACGATGGAGCTTCGTCAACTTGATGTAAAGTTTTGCCTGCTCAGCTATACCGGCTGACTTAAGATAATTAATAGAATCAGGCGTTACTTTGCGGAAATCCATGATATACAAAAATGGAATAAAAATATCTAGTGTTAATCCCGCTAACTCACTAATTTATGAAGCTTGGATGCTGCATGCAAGCACCGCCCTCCCGCCCGCAATGTATGCACATGCAAAAGGAGCGATGGATGCTAAATAAGGCATGCAAACCGAAACCCGACACGTGTTTCGCCCCTCCACGGGGCATCCTCAGGAGCTGTTGACTGGTCGAGAGCTGCGCGCCGACTGAAACGGCTGCGAAGATCTCGGCCCCTTATATAGCGCCACCGTTTGGCATTTGTGACGTACTACCCGCAATAAGACGCAATAATGGGGAGGAAACTAAATTTGTTTGGTCATTCAACAGTGCGTAATTATTATTGTTATGTTTTATAATTTCTAACTGCTCCAACACACACAACCGGAAACTCTTATTACATACATGCAAAATATTATATGTGTGGTTGTCGCCCAAGGAATGGCCGGTGTCAATTAAATGTTTTGCGAAATGTGACTTGTCTGGATGGCCATTCCTATGTGCGGCCACATGTTCCTTATATCTAATTTCAAAATCACACATGTTTATAGCACTCTTGAGCTGATGGAGAGCATATCGAGAAAATCGTCAGGTTTTAAGTAGCGCCAAACAAAAATCCCATAGTTTAAAAACAGGCAGAATTTGGCTTTGAAAGACGTGTCGGGTTTCCAAAATGCTTCATAACTTTTAAATATGACTTGATAGTTATAATTCCAACATTCACAGAACAAGGGATATGGAAAGGATTTTGTGAATCCTTGGGTTTTAATACAATAACATATTTTAATTTTGTCCGAAGATTGTGTATCAATTCGGTGAAATTTTGTGTGAGAATTTTTCCTACACACTAAATACACACGATATCAACGGACTTATACGAGTTTAAGTCACGTATATGATCAGGTGCGCCCTAGCAGCCTGTAGGCATGGAAGGGTGACCTGTTGTAGCTTGTCGTATTTTTTGAAGATAAGAAGTGTGAATGAAACTAAAGGATGTACACAAAACAGTATGGATGTGGTATCTTGCCTGCCACAAAGACAGAGAAAACATAAAAAAAACTGTCAGTTGACATTGACATTCGTATGTCATTGAGTTTTATTAATGGTTCGTTTTCGGTAATGGCGGATGACGGTCTGCTTACGGTACGCAAGTTGAATTCCATCGGTGGTACAGCGTCACATCTTCGAAAATCGGTTGGAAAACCCCGCGAGAATTGGTTGCGTATGTAGTCCTGACGGCAGGACCCGCGCTCGCGTTTATTGAAATTCGATGTGTTCAGTTGTGAAAACTCATCACGCATCGGCGCGTGAGATTGTGTAATAGCAAGAAATCGGCTTAAATCTTAATAATCTCCTTGAGTTAAAAAGATGACTGATTACGAATATCGGCGATATATGGACTTACTGCAAAAAAATATCTTTGACGATGCGGTACAATTCTGGAACTATGTTAAAGAGAAGAAAAAAGATAGAAGGAACACAGATACATATAAATATGAATGTACTGAGGTGAGGGAACAAGCTGCAGCCGACGCTTTTGCTAAATACTTTGCCTCGGTATTTCAAGCAGAGAAACCGGTATTAGATCCTGATAAAGCTGCTAGAGCTGCACATGGTAGACAGGATGCAACCTCTGTTTCTATAGTGGCAGTTGACGAGACCGATCTGAGAAAGGCTGTTAGACGCCTCAAGGACCGATCTTCCGGTGGAACTGACGGCGTTCCTGTTTTTTTGGCCAAGGATTGTATATCGGTTCTTGGTAGGCCACTACTTTACCTGTACAATCTATCTCTTGCTCAGTCTACATATCCCGAAGTCTGGAAGTTATCGAGGGTCACTCCTGTTTCTAAAGGTGATCGAGCCTCGAACGTTACTTCTTACAAACCGATTGCAGTCCTGTCCGTATTCGCTAAGATCTTTGAGGCAATGCTATGTAGTCATATAAATACCCAAATTGGTGACCGACTGCATAACAGTCAGCATGGGTTTCGCACCGCTGGTTCCACTACGCCACTACCACCAATTTGGTGGCGCATGTTGACTATGTATGCTCTCAGATGGATAGTCGGAGGCAGGTTGACGCGGCCTATTTTGACTTTAAAAAAGCGTTCGACTTGGTGGACAACGATATTCTTATGGAAAAACTGGTGATTGTTGGATTCACCCCGCAGCTCCTAAAATTTTTCTCCTGCTACCTAAACTATCGTCGGCAATTCGTAAGGTTAAATGGATATGATTCCGAAGACTACTTTACGAGGTCAGGAGTGAGCAAGGGTAGTACTTTGGGACCATTACTGTTCGTTATATTCATTAACGATTTACCGGAAGTCGTCTTGACTTCTAGTGTCTCCTTTTTGCGGATGATTTAAAACTAAGCTTAGGTATTCAAACTGAGGCTGACGTGGCGGCATTGCAGAGAGATATTGATGCGGTATCCATATGGAGTCAGGACAACCACCTCCCATTCAATAATCTCAAATGTAAAACATTCACATTCTCGCTCAAATCACAGCCCTTGATGAGTAGGTATAATGTATTGGACGCTCCTTTGGATAGAGTTTTTGACATTCGAGATTTAGGTTTAGTATTAGATAGTAAATTAGACTTTCACATGCATATTATTAAAATGTGGAAGTCAGCGCATAAAATGTTAGGGTTTGTTATGAGAACAGCATCACAGTTTGGAAACATAGGGCTTCCAAAAGTATTGTACAATGCATACGTACGTAGCAAACTAGAGTATGGCGCGGTTATTTAGAATCCTTATGAGGAGAAATATGTTCTCATTATTGAAAAAATTCAAAGAAAATTTGCTCGATGGATATACAAAAAACAATACGGATACTATCCGTACCTATATCCGTCCTTATTCGTTACGGGAATGGTGGACATGGACACGCTGAAATTTAGACGAGCTATGTCTGAAATCGCGCATTATCTGTCAATAATTCGTAATCAAATCGACAGTCCCCAAATTTTACAGCGTGTCCGCATGTTTGTCCCTGGGAACATATCGGTGGACTCGGGAAGGCAGGTGGCGCCGCGTCGCCGCCCGCGTTTGCTGGAGCAGCCCGTCGCGCGCACCGAGCGAGGCCGACACGCGCCCACCAACCGCGCACTACACGTTATCGGGGACATACTTGCTCAGCACTTTGAACTTGATCTATTTGCCGATGGATTAGGGCATTTGTTTAATCAATTCAGTGTAATCATAAATGACATATAGCAATTAGACATTATTATTATTCTTATTTTTTATTTTTATCTCTATTGTAATTATTAATCAGAATTTATTATTATAATGTTTTTAAAAAAAAATTGACATGCATGTAATATTTCCCATAATTTAATTATTCTTGTAAGCGTTTTGGATATTAATATCTGTTAGCTTGTAAGAAAACATGAATAAATAAATAAAATAAAATAAAGAGCCATCGGAGGCTGCGGTAGTTAATTAATCGGACGGACGAACGCAGGCGGCAGCGTATATGTCGCAAATCCTTAGCGGATTCGCACGCGTTATTGTGAGTGCTCGTGGTACTACCAGGCCCGGAGGCCTGAGGACTAGGTGTGCACGGGTCGGTGGAACGGACGTGTGTACGGAGGCGATTTGGACAGCCTCTTGGAGTCGGCCGGCGTGGCAACGCTGCCAGAGGCCAGGAGCCACCACGGCAGCTGGGCTGCAACCATCTTGTTTCCTCCCTCCCCTGTCCTCTCCTCAGGTAGCAAGGCGGGTTAACCATCGCATCATTCGGGGAGTATATAGCGTAAATAAAATTTTATTTATAAGTTCTTAAACGCTGCGAAGCGCAGCTAACTTCAGGCAACCCATGATCGGTGACCTGGTGGTCCATGGTTTGTCTGAATCAAAGTGTTTCGGTGTTTTTGGGGTCCAGCAATTTGTCAATTCGGTGGACAACATAAATGTAATTTAAAAATTATTAATTTAGGTCAGTCATAAGTAAATTTGTATATTTACGTTGTATCTGTTAGAATGTAATTAGTGAACTATTCAAACTTATAATATTTCCAAGTTATTTGTTAGGTTGTGGTTTTTTTCTGAATTTGGTGGATCTCAACTCCCTGGATTTTGGTGCACACAATTCAGAGATTCAACACCGAATTCAGATATTGTTAATAATACCATATAATAACACTGTTGTATGTACTACGATGAGGAGTATGTATTCTTATCAATGTTTTTATTAAAAACGTACTTAGGTTTAACCCCCTGAGCACCGTAAAACCAGACACAATTGAAAATCAATTGTTTCGCGACCGCCGGCGGTCTTATGATTCTTGCCCTATGAATATGTAAAACAAGATGGAAATTCTAAAGTAGGATAGTAGGTACATTTTTTCTGATAGGCAAATTAACTAAAGACGAAAAAAAGGAGAAGAAAAAGATTGGGGGAAGAATGAAAAAGGCAAAAAAAAAAAAAAAAATACTATAATAATATGTAACAGTCATAAACTATAAAACGGAAAGATATGCGGAAATCTCAATTCAGTGCCAACTCAAATTTGTCATCAACATAACTCTAGAACAATTTAGGTAATATAATTTGGTCCCGTTGCTAATAATAGGTTCAGGAAGGGATAATATTTCAATAATTGTGATAAATCTGTTTACGAAACGAAATATAATTTTCACCACCGATTTAGGAAAAAACTGTTCTTTCGTAGAAATGATCATAGATTGTCCACAAACATAACGATCACAACTTTGTTTACACTTTCTACTACATTTTAATTGAGTTAAACAATACATATCTGTTAAACTAAACAAGTAATGCACCACCAAAGCTAAGCAATTAAGTGTGATTCTTAGAAAAACATATTTGAGGGTAGAAAAAAAAAATGTGACGTGATAGAACTTTTATGTTGATACTTTTAGAACTTATAAAGGTGGCGGGAAGTAATATTATAGGTTTTGTGAGGGGTATATAAAAAATCACAAATTTCGCAGTCCCCGCAAGGACGGAGCATTAAAAATATATACAAAAATTTAAAAACAAAAAAATATTTATTTTGTATAAGACATAACAAGATGTCTAGAATAATAAAAAAAAATATTGAGATATTATACTTCTCGCCTGCATCCGCATGTTTTAACACCATTACCATGGCAATCGGTCAATTATCATAGAAGCTGTCACTTTTATATATGGAAATACCCGTTTTTCTAGAATTCCAAATCTAAAGGAACCACCTAACACAAGGTCACAAACACTGCATAACACTGAATAACATTTTCTTTTCTTTTACAACCGAAGTGAAATTCATTCATGAATTCCACTTAGATTTTCCAAATTCCAACTCGAATGCACTTCTCGCCTGCTTCCGCATCTTTTAACACCATTACCATGACGATCGGTCTATAATCATAGAAGCTACTTCACTTTTAAATTCAGGAATACAATTTTCTACAATTCGGTTTTTCTACAATTTTAAATCTAAAGGGACCATCTACAGGTCACAATTATTAACCGATTTTCAAAACTTTATCGCCATTTTGTAGCTAAACTAATTACCTTAGCATCTTTTTTAAATTTTTTCTGAAGTCTGTTTTTTTATCAAAATATTTATAATTTAGTGAACAAACACTCCCCAAAAATCAGTTTTTTTACATTTTTCAAAATTCTAAAAAAAGTTCTCGGCCGATTTTCAAAATTTAAACGTTCATACGTGTCTCGATAAATTATTCAACTCTTGGTACCTATTATTCCCATTCGATCCTCCTTAAATTCTTGGAGCTATGGCAAAAAATTCGTTTTAGGCGATTTGCATCTGATAACCATTTTCAAAGGTAAAAATTAAAATTTGTAAACTAGTGAATTGGTGCTAATCTGTGTGAATAATGAATAATGATGCAGCAAAAGTAACCATACTGAGTGCCAAATGCGAGTTATTGGCACTATTCAAGAGCGGATGCGTAAACTATCAATATCTATGGGACCGCAGCAATACAGACTAGCGACTGGCCAGTTAGTTTCAAAGTTCATTAATAGGAGGTGCTGCTGCCTGGCTGCATCGATCGTAGACTAATATTATTAACTTAAATTACATCGAATAGCGAAATAATCTTATACTCAACACTGTCTATAACTCTATTTAATGTTACAGATTCGAATAAAATCACATAAACAAACAAGTTTGTATGCATTTGGTTTTTTATTAGCAAATGATCTCGGCTGTGTAATTGCTTTATAAAGCACACATTGTAATATCGGCGGCTGTAAAGCGCGTCGGCGGCGGCGGCGGCGGCGGCGCGGCGCGACGGGGACTTAGTCGTACTTACTTTTATATATAAAAAAAGAGTAGCGCTGCTACCTGAATCAACAATAAATGCAAAATGACAAAGGTGACTTCCGTTTATAAACATTTTCAATAGAAAATTATTGAAATTGTAAGTATGTTACAAATTGAGAGAAATAATAAAAGGGACTATGCCTACCTGTGCATCGTAAGTACTTGTTGTTAAATAGAATAGATTAACTGCAACCTGATGTGATGAAGGTCAGATAAAAATAAAATAAACAGAACTACAGAAGTGGTATGAAACGAGTGCTCGCGAGATAAGCAGCGGCCGGCGCGGCGCTAGTGCTGTCTCAGCGAGGCCAGTTCAATGTCTCGACAGATTTGATATCAAATGTGCCCAGCAGTAGCATATAATACCTGAAAAAACAGATAAAGCCCGATTGTAAAACTTCCGCATAGTACCCAAATGTAACTCATAAACTTATTTCAGTCGCTCACAACAGTTACAGTGCTCTCTGCCTTCTATACGATTCGTTCTAAGGTAAAGTTATGACACTATTTTCGGTCACAGTTGTAAATAAAATAAAATAAAATAATTAGTTATAAATATAATAATAAAATAATGTATCGCAATGATGCACAACGACAGTTACAATTTACCAATTTCCTAAAATCGTTTAAATGTTAATTTATTATAAGAAAATTCGCTGCCGGCAATCATTAACATTTGCCGACTATTTAAGAAGAATTAGTTAATTAGCGTCTTCGGCTGCCCGCCGAATGGCCGAATGAGCTGATAAAATGCAGGATATCGGCAATCAGCCGCTTCCTTATGGAGTGCGGCCGCTCCTGAATTGAGCGCACGGATATCATTATATATTGTCGCAAAATATATTTTTCCTATCGATTTAGTACATTGAATTTTGATCATAAACATTTAGTAATAGTACCATACTGTAGACTTATTTTTCAGATTATATGATTTTATATGATCAAGTATGATGATCTATGCCGGTATAGCGTAAAATAGTACAGTTCAAGTTTGAAGTTGAAAAGTAGTATACCTCATTTGCGCTACAATAACCATATTATAGGTAATTGCTCTGCAGTATTTAAGGATTTGGTATTATGAATATTTCTTTATATATTTGAATACTCGATATCGATAGATACGATTTGCCACTTGTCTCTCAAAGCACCACATTAGCAGGGTGGTCGGGCGGCGCGGCCGCGCGCAGACATCAAACCTTCGCCGATCCAGGTGTTATAAAACTTATCACTGATCTAATGGGACCAAATAGGTAGTTAAACAGGAAACTTTGTTTGCAGTGATGGCAATGGTGGAGACCCCTTATCTAAAATGGCTGTCTTTTTTTATCTAGCACACAGTGTACCAATTAATATTTGGAAATATTACTCAGGTTGTTCGTAACCAGTTTTATTTACAGAATCTGCATTACAATGAGATTTAATTACAAGAACGATGAGTTATTGCTTTCCGTTTGGTATTACCCAAGGTTTTGTTGTTTTTCCGAGTTACTAGTAGCAATAAATAAATTAAAATAAAATAAGTTTTATTCAGTTATAGCAGGTATATAGTACATATAGGGGCTGGTGATCCCGTAAAGCTTGAAAGGCCTGTGTTAGGAGGCACCGCTTTTCCATTAAAAACAAGTTGTAATTATTTTGCTAAACATCTAATGTACATTTAATTTATTACAAAAAAGAGAAAAAAAATAAAAAATGAAAAAAGACTAACATTAAGTACATAGTTAAGTTTTAAATCCCCTTATGTGTGTGTGTGTGTGTGTGTGTGTGTGTGTGTGTGGGTGTGTTTGTTTTAAGTACCATACGAGGACGTGGGCCTGAATACACAAGGCACATCCGAGGACGTTTTCAATCCGAGGACTTTTTCTTGGGTCCTCGGTTTGACTTGACTACGGCATTGTACTCTACGTGCGATTGTGAACCTTCCTGTATACTTAATAAGGAAAAGTCAAGGAATCCTCGGATTGGTCTTGAAAATTTCGGTTCACACACCGACAGAGTGTGAACACTAGGCGGCGCCACTATCGATTTGTACACACTCGCTATTACACTCGACTCATGTTTGTTGTACTGTGTGAGGACTTATGTGTAAATTTTACACTCAAGACCTCGTATTGGTGTCAGTACCTGACAGTGTGTATTAAGGTCCTCATATTGATACATTTTTACGTCGTGATCAAAGAGTGTTGTTTTTCCGTCTTTGTTTTGTAAGAACGTAAGCAAAGTAAGTATTTTCACAAGCTTTTATTTAGTTTCACCTGTCCGTTTGCAAATTAAATTTCATCCACTTCCCGGTTACCGATAGAGCTGAAATTTTGCATACATGTGTAAATCGCGTGACAATGCAATATAATGATGACATGGTGCTGATCTGATGATAGAGCTGGAAGGTGGCCATAGGAACTTTGCAAAGAAACGACAGAATCTCATCGAAATTGGGCTCGTTTGAATCGCCTTGACGAGTAGTTTGTCTTTCAATAGTAACCACGGTCTGATGATGGACCTGGAAGGTGGTCATAGGAACTCTGTAATGAAACGACGCAACCCCATCGAGTTTCAGCTCGTGTTAATTCGGCTTGATGAGTACTTGGTTTTTCGATTGTTACCAGGGTCTGATCTGATGATGGAGCTGGAAGATGGTCATAGGAACTCAGTAAAGAAACGACGCAACTTCATCGAGTCTCGGCTCGTTTGATTCGTCTTGACGAGTACTTTTGTGCTAGATGGTAACCAGGGTCTGATGATAGAGCTGGAAGATGGCCATTGCAACTCATTAATTAAACAACATAACCCCATCGAGAATGGGCTCGTTTGAATCGTCTTGACGAGTACTTTTGTGCTAGTATAAGTTTAATAATAACTAATAATAGGTAATGTACCTATCTCACGATATGGGATTATTGTGACGTAGACGAATATGGTTAATTATCGTTAAAGATTGCAATGTAGGTGCTTATACAATGATATTTTTCTTATCAGGTTTAAATTATTATTTTATAAAAATAATTTTTTCTTTAATTTTAAACGGTTTATTTAGCTTGCCATGTTTATTTCTTTGGGTCAAATCTAGTAATTAAAGTTGGACCCACTTCCTGTTGACGGATTGATCTGAAATTTGGTACCTACGCACTTTTAGTTCTACTAAGAATATAATTTAATTCATTTGGTATCATTGTAAATCCAAGATAGCCGCCCCTACAAAATGGCGGATTACATATTTTATCACTACATCCTCAATAGGGGTATCAAATGAAAGGGCTTGATTAGTAGAACAGAGTTCTCTATGAAATAAAATGAAAATCCAATATGGCCGCTAAAAAAATAGCAGGTTCAATTTTCTTATGACAACCCCTTCAATATGGGTATTAAATAAAAGGTCTTGCCTAGTAGAATAGATTACACTATGAAAAAAATTAAAATCCAATTTGGCCGCCAACAAAATGGCAGGCAAATGTTTTTTTCACTACCCCTTCAATATGGATATCAAATGAAAGGGCTTGAGTAATAGAATACTGTTTAAAAGTTTTGATATATCTTTAAATCTAAGATGGCTGCCGGAAATGCCAGATTTCATATTTGTTTCAATATGGGTGATGGATATCAAATGAAAGGGCAAGTTGAATGAATTAAAAAGAATGAGAAGTATGATATACTTCTCATTCTTTTTAAATCGTTGTAATAAAATTAAAATTAAAAATAAAGATTAAAATGATGTAGACAAAGCTAAAACATAATTCTGTATGTCCTAGGTACCAGTCATCAAACCACTTTCCTCGTCAATCTAGGGCACTGAACAGACAAAAAAATAAAATCGTTGGGCGTGTGAAATTTCTATCAAGTGAACGATTTTTTTTTGTTTGATCACTGCCCTTGAATGCCCTAGATTGATAAGGAGAGTGGTGTGATGACTGGTACCTAGGACCTACCGAATGCTTTTTTAGCTTTTCGTACATTGTCAATTTGTCAACATCATTTTAATCTTTATTTTCAATAATAACTTCAAAACTTTCTTTACTAATATTTTTTAAATAGACTTCAGATCATAACTTTTAGTTCAATCTTCATTATTGACGACCGCTCTAGTCGAGTGGCTCGCACGCCGGCGGACTCTTATGTCGCCATCTCTGAGGTCCCAGGTTCGATTCCCGGCTGGTTTAATGCAGAATCAGAGAAATGTATGTGATGTTGTCTAATATTTTTAACGGACTTCTGAAAGGAGTAGGTTATCAATTCGGTTGTATATACTATGTTTCTTTAATGTATTTTCAGGTTACACTGATTTGGATGATTTTTTTTGTATCGATAGGTTTTAATCGTTACATTTAAAATATGGAGAAGATATGACGAAGACCCTTGGCGATAGGCAACAAAACTCCTCAATGACGAATGATCAAGTTGTGATTGGTTATTGTATTAAATACAAAGAAAGTAGCTGGTACCTATGAGTAGACAAAGGATCACAGACTTTGTAGATACCTTATGGAACTCCTTAATAACCGACAGTACATGTATTGTGATTGATTATTATGTTGAGTACGAAGAAAAGTAGCTGATTACCTAATCAGCTACTTTTCTTTTACTATCAACGAGCTAAGTATCCATATGGAACTCCTCAATTACCAACAGTACACATATTGTGATTGGTTATCATGTTGAGTACGAGGAGAAGTAGCTGGTTAAGTAACTATCAATGAGCAAAGGATCACAGACTTCAGAGATACCCTATAGAACTCCTCAATGACCTATAGTACACATATTGTGATTGATTATTATGTTGAGTACGAAGAAAAGTAGCTGCTTATGTAACTATCAATGCGCAAAGGATCACAGACTTCAGACATACCCTATAGAACTCCTCAAAGACCAACAGTACACATATTATAATTGGTTATTATGTTGAATACAAAGAAAACTAGCTGGTAAGGTAACATTCAACGAGCAAAGGATCCCAGACATCAGAGATAGCATATGGAACTCCTCAATGACCGACAGTAGGCATATTTGGATTTATTTTTATGTTGGATACAAAAATAAGGAGGTGGTTAGGTAACTATCAATAAGCAAAGGATTCCAGACTTCACAGATACCATATGGAACTCCTCAATCACCAACAGTACACATATTGTGATTGGTTATCATGTTAAGTTCGAAGAGAAGTAGCTAATTAAGTAACTATCAATGAGCAAAAGATCCCAGACTTTACAGATACCATATGGAACTCCTCAATCACCAACAGTACATATATTGTGATTGATTATTATGTTGAATACGAAGAAAAGTAGCTGCTTATGTAACTATTAATGAGCAAAGGATCACATACTTCAGAGATACCCTATGGAACTCCTCAAAGACCAACAGTACAGATATTGTAATTAGTTATTATGTTGAATACAAAGAAAAGTAGCTGGTTAGGTAACTTTCAACGACCAAGGGATCCCAGATTTCAAAGATACTATATGGAACTCCTCAATGACCAACAGTACACATATCGTCATGGGTAATCATGTTAAGTACGAAGAGAAGTAAATGGTTAGGTAACTATTAATGAGCAAAAGATCTCAGACTTTACAGATACCATATAGAACTCCTCAATGACCGACAGTACACCTATTGTGATTGATTATTATGTTGAGTACGAAGAAAAGTAGTTGGTTAAGTAACTATCAAAGAGCAGAGGATCACAGACTTCACAGATACCATATGAAACTCCTCAATGACCAACAGTGCACATATTGTGATTGGTTATCATGTTGAGTACGAAGAAAAGTAGCTAGTTAAGTAACTATCAATGAGCAAAGGGTCACAGACTTCACAGTTACCCTATGAAACTCCTTAATGACCGACAGTACACATATTGTGATGATTATTATGTTAAGTGCGAAGAAAAGTAGCTAGTTTTCGTACCTATCATTGGACAAAAGATTATAAAGTCATAGTCAAAATATGTTTATTTAATAAACTCAATTAATAATTACTATAAATTGTATAAATCTTTTAAACCTACCACCAATTCAGGACATCATTTTTTAACTGTTTCAAAGAACGGGCGCAAAAAACCATAGCGCACAGAAGTAACGACATTTACAAAAAAAGTCGTTTCAGGACGACTTTTTTGCCAATTATTTGGTTCCATAAGTTACCATTGATGTACTTATTGTACTAACCAAATAATTGGCTATTGTATTGGGTATTTGTCAACTAACAATCACTACGACGAAAGCATATGCATAAGTTCGCAATGTAGAAAACAACAATGCTGATAACATAGTCGTCATGGCGACATACTTAGATAAGATGGTAGCGGTAAAACTGGTGGTAAAATGTCATAGCCTGTCATAAAAAATATCAACATTTTTAGTAATTTTAACCGCCTCTGTGGTCTAGCGGTAAGACCTTAAGCCGTGAGGTCCCGGGTTCTATTCCCAGTGGGGGTACTATCTGTGCTCGGTTTGGTTAGTGGTAGGTGTGGCGGCCTGCGTCGCCACAAAATTTATTATCCTCACGTATAGTTAAAGAGTTTGTTAGCGCATTCCTAAACGCGTGTTGATCCGATAAAGATAGGACGGCATCCTCCCTCCAACATCTACGTAGTATAAATCGTCTTATATGTTTTAGAAGTTATTTACAATGTAGTCACTATAAATATACAACATCACATACAGAGACGCAGTCGTTATTAACTATCACCATGGAACCTTCCATCATCACAACCTCCTATAACTCGCCAGACGGAACAGTAGGCCTTGTTCTAAGTCCGCCTGGCTATAGCTACCACCAACTTATCTTAATATGTCGCGTCGCCATAACAACAATGTTATCGGCAGTTCGAGGTAAGATGGCCAGTTCCTTAGTGGTTAAGGATACCGGGAATAACGCGATTTCACATACCTTATCATCACTTAACATAAATCAGGTCCGGTCAAGTAAAGAGCTTATATACATCAGGGCCACATCGAATGTTAATTACAAAATAAAGGTTCTCGAATGGTACTTAAAACATGTTATGTTTACACATTAGTGGTCCTCGCTTTGCACATGCGGGACTCGGAAAAACGTCCTCATATTGTTTCTGTACAGTCAAACACACGGTCCTCGAATTATATTGGATTCAAGATAAAGTGTCTGAAAATGAGTCCCCGGATTGCCATGTGTAGTCAGGCGATTGGGTCCTCGAAAGGTACACACAGACGTCCTCGGAAAGATGTCTCCACAAGCGTTGGCAGTGTATAATAAGTCCACGCATTGGTCAAGAAAAGTTAATAAATAAAATGCTGCAATAACGTTAGACAAATAGCCCTGATCATTAACAAAGTGTTTTCTGTTTCTTTCTATCGTTCTAAAGTAACAATACAAGGTCATTAACATGGTTTTTGAGAGAGTCCTCGGATGGGTCATATAAAACCATAGTCCTCGAAAGGCCGTCTGTACAAACAGGGGTGTGTGTGTGTGTGTGTGTGTGTGTGTGTGTGTGTGTGTGTGCGTGTGAGGGTATGTCAGTGTGTGTAAGTGTGTGTGCGTAAGTGTATAGCTTCCATCAACTATCCATTAAATCCTCAATCTCACTATATGATTTTGTTTCCAGCCATTTACTAACAAGTTTTTTGCATATGTAAAATGGTTTGGGGTACAGATCTAACTCTTTGTCCAGTAAATTGTACAGTTGGGCCGCACGTCTTCTGTACTGTCTCCTAGCGGAGGTAGTGTTTGTTCGTGGCACATTCACTGCAAAGTTTTTCCTTCTCCTGTGAGTAGTACTAGGGATATATGGTAGGTTCTTATGTTGTTTTAGCACTGTATTCGTAATGTATAGTTTCCTAACTGTTGCTAGTTTAGTCAGCTGATACAAGCTTTCCGTTGAAAATCTCCGTTTTTTAAAATACATGATTTTAAACAGGTTACTTTGGGCACGTTCTACTTCTAGGAATTTGGTTTTTGCCGCACCACCCCAAACAGGAATACAGTAAGTTATGATTGACTGTACAAGCGCTATGTATATTTCTTTTAGAAGGTCTCTAGTAAGCATTCCCGGATCAACGTCTACTCTCGGCACCACATACCTTAAGGTTTTGAAAATCCAAGTTAATTTCGATACCTTTGGGTTCATTTGGCGTATAAACCAAAACCCGACTTTTCAGGAGAGCAGAAAAACACTTTTTTTTTAATAAAAAATCGTAACTTTTTTGTTTTTGAAGTTATAAAAAAATGACAAAAAGGTAAGATTCTTAGAATTAGGGAATGAAGAAGGCTAAATCATCAAAACATATCTATCGTCTTTAGTTTCGAAAATAGCCTTGGATTTACGTCAAAAAAAATAGTTTATGGTTTATACAACCCACGAAAATTTACCTAAAATTAACTAGTCCCAGGCAGGTGGTAAATTCCAACCATCCTCTCTATTGAAATTACGATGTTTTTTAATTTCAATAGCCTCGCGTATCATCCTAGAGATGAATCGTTGTTCCTTGGCGAGTATTTGAGGTTTGTCAAATCTGGTTAAAAAAGGTTAAAAAAGATTTGGACGATTCAAAGTACTTATTAATTGAGTTTATTGAATAAATATATTTTGACTTGACTTGACTTGATGTAATGGTTGGGTCCCTCGAGAGCATGTTTTTGAACGCACCCGGTTAAACATAAAAATGTTCGAAACGTCAGGATAATATAAAAACTATGTAAATAGTAAATTAAACGCGAGTTAATCCGTAAAAAAGTGTTTCATTTCAATGTGTAGTGCTCGCTTAAACCTCAGAAAACAATCCTGTTACTCCCAAAATATGTAAGAACTTAATTATTATAAGCCTCTTGCCTAAATTATGATCGATTCAAATAAAATAAAACTACCTGAATACGAAATCAATATTTATTCTTATGATAATGGCATACTGACTGTTAAAACAGTTTAACAAAAAATTACAGTCATCTTAAATAGAAAGTTAAATTAAAAAAAAAATCAACATTGTTAGATAAACTAAAACAAAAGTCAATATTAAACTTAATAATTCAAACTTCTACATAATTAAAGTAATTAGGCGTAACTCAACCTAATAGCAAATAACATTGTATTTTTTTTATTATGGACACAAAAATATTGAAATTCACCGCAAAGAAATTTGAGTTATTCAGAATACAATAATTTAAAGGAACATAGGTAGTATATTTTTATTAAAGAATAATTTGCGAACGAATGTAAAATGAAATTACGTAAATGCGAACCGTTATTTTTTATAAGTATTCGAATGTTTTCGTTTACTATAATTAGTCTAATAAATTCTACACCTGGAAAAAGCAATTTAGTCAGTTTTAGGTCATTTTGATTACGTCCGATAAAAATGACCTGAGACTGACTAAATCGCTTTTTCCAAGTGTACACACAATCAAAATATTTTTTTTAATATTTTTTATTATGATATTATTTACATTGTACTCCGGAAGAATAATGCATTTAGGTCAGTATTAGCGTATATTGTAGGAGATAAGGCTGGGTTTACAGCGTCGGCATTATTCAACGAAGAAGTCACGATATTCAGGTCAGTAACTAAATCAGCTGGAGTATATAAATCTGGGCTTGCATTATTGGTATTGTACGTCAAAGGTGTCACAATCGCAACATTATGGTCAGTATCTACATTAGTTGGAGCTAGAGCTCAGAAAAAGAAATCAATCTAAGAGCTAGAGTGCCTGTTTCTGTAACGCTAGCCAGTGCTAAGTACAGTTACTTCAAAGGTGTTACCGCATTAAGGTCAGTATTGCTCGGAGATTTACGTTTTGTATTTGATTTTTTATTAATAATGTTTGAAATTATGTTAATATTTTTATTTGTGTTAGTTTTTACAGGACTATTAATCGATAAAGCAGCGTCTTCAAAAAGAGGATCAGATAGTGAATATGTATTCATTGACGTGCTAATATTATTATTGTTAGTTGAATCCAAAATTATTATTTGCGGTTTCTTAGCATGTATTGCAGGTGATTCAGGATCACTATTTTCTATAACGTCACTATTATCCGATGAAATACTCCGTTGTGAATTATTGTGTGGCATAATAACTGCAGGTTCTACTTGTTGGCTCGAACTGAAAATAAAAATAACAAAGTCACAGATGTAGGACATTGAGTTAAATGTAATACTAGAGTAGGCACCGCCTATTACGTAATATTCCATTCAATTGCGGTAAAAGCACCTCATTAGTTATAATCATTTTAAAATTAAAATGATTACAATTTGGCAGACGCCATTATGTGATTAAACATAATAATTTTAAATACAGAAGAGATGCTTGGTTCAATCAGCTGAATGACGTGCGTATTAAAAGTAGAATATATTTTATAATAGCTTTTTATTTATGAATACCTACAGCATGCATTATTAAAATGTATCTAATAAAATATTTTCAAGATAAGATTATCTTAGTGCTGAAGGTCGTATAAACCATTTACTATAAGAAAACGAAGTTTGTTTATAGTTTATAAAGTCGTATTTGCTAGTGTATTATAAATAATAACTGCTTGAAGGGTGTACAAACCATTTTCTATATAAAAGTTGAGTCGTAAATGTATGTAAAAAAAATATTTTAGAAGCAAGGTCAATTAAAAAATTCTGCAAACAATCAAGGTTGGCTTTAAATCACAAGTATGGCGTATAATGCTAGTCCATAATAAATAGTTACAATTGCTGTGCTTAATTAACACAACCGTAACTAATAATAAGCGTTCAAAATTTTTTCTTTAAAAAATATTACTAAGCAGCTTAGTCCGCATCGACATGAAAATCGAAATATCCTTAGGGAACATTTAACTGGGATAAAAATATCCTGTTAAAAACTATCCGTGTGTCAAATTTTACTAAATTCGTTGAGCCGTTTCTTTGTGATTGGCCGTAAAGACCACTGTGAATTACCAGACGTTAGTATAAATAATAGTATATACCTAGTTAGTTTACATTTCAAATCTAGACTGAGTCATAATTCATAACACGAAGGCGTTTTCATTTGTTACCAAATAAAAGTGTAAAAGTAATAAAGTAGGTAGGTACTCATGTTTCCACAGGTTTTAACTGTCGTTTTTCGTATATTGCATTAAGCACTTGCCTCCTTCGAAGTAAAGCGTTCAGAGTTTCTTTTTTATTATCGTCTCCCATTTTACAGAAAAGAAAGTTATTATTGAATCACTACTTTATGTTAATTGATGTTTATAACAATAAAACTTGTACACAAAACACTCAGTGCGCGTCCTCGCCTGTCGCATCCGTCGAAGTAAACAATAATATTTTTTTCTAGAAACGTCTCATGCACGATAGCTATACGCCGTATCCTATCTATCTCGCTCTTCCTCCTGTCGCTGCACCGCTGGCTTTTGCAGCGTTAGTTTTTTAGTTTTGTGCCTTGTGTGTTGGTCGTAAAGTGCTTCTTGCAATCAACATGGTTTTTACATCAATACGCTATTGAACATTTGGATTTACGACGTCTAATTTAAACGATATATACGTTTAACATGTTATGGCGTAAAAACCATATACGATTAACGACGATTTGTACGCCCGGAGTGTTATAAATTATGGTCGTTACATCATAACAATACTACAAAAAATAATCATTCGGCTTTTACATTGATAATTTACCTTTTGTAAGACGTTATAATCAAAATTTTCCGGGTCGTATAAACATTTTTTTTGCGAATTTCTTTATTTCGTATAAACAGATCGATAGAGAAAAAAATCTGAGAAAAATGGTATATTTAACTCAATTTGGCCGAAATGGTTTATACGCCAAATGAACCCAAAGGTATCGATTTTCTAATCCTTGATGTCACATGCTCAATTTGTGGGTACCAGGAGAGTCGCTGGTCCAAGAAAATGCCCAGATATTTCGTTTGAGCAACTTTTTGTATACTCGGGCAAGTGCAGTGGTTGGAATAAATTGTGTTGTCGCAGCTGTGAATTTTTATCCTAAAGTCATTACTTGGTTGTGTATTGCTATAGTTACTGAAACAGATATAATTTGTTTTAGAGGCATTCAGTGTAAGTTCGTTGTTATGTAACCATTTGTTTATTTGTTTTAAACCATCTTCAGCAGTATCCCTAACAGAAGCCCAGGACTCGCCAGTAAATACAACGGCAGTGTCATCGGCGTACGAGAAGATTTTTGCATTTTTGATCTGTGTGTTACATAAGTCATTCATTAATATATATTAAAAATAATGTTGGACCAAGAACGCTACCTTGAGGCACTCCGAATGACACATCCGCACATCCACTGACACAATTGCTCAATCTTACTTTTTGTTGCCTATTTGATAAGTAATTTGTGAATAAATGAAGTGGTGTTCCTCTGATACCTATCATTTTTAGTTTGTGTATAAGGTAAACGTAACCTAATACATGTACGCTACTTTATATGCACAATAATGAAGCACTTTTGAAAGGGTCTACCTTTTATCGCAGAACTTTTAATGTCATAATTTCATAATGCGCAACAGCGGAAAGCATAAACTTCATTTGGCAGAAAATCATTTGGCACACACTCATTAATCATACATTCAAAACCCATAATTTTATAAGTCAGAATCATCTTTAGGCATATATTTAATATCCATAATAATTAAGAGGCAGAACTGTCATATCACAGAAAGTTTACGTTCAGAATCATCTTTATGCATAAATTTGATATCCATAATATTAAGAGGCAGAACCATCATATCGCAGAAAGTCAATATTTAGAATCTTTTAGCATACTTTTCATTTCCATAATTCGCCGGCCAGCCTCAGCCGCGGTGGCGAGTGTTAAACCCACCTGCTCCTCAGCTCGCGGGCCGCCTCGCCCCTCCGCGCCTACGCGGGCTTAAATTACACTCTAGCGTAGGGCAGACAAGTCTACGTGGAGTCGGTTTCGCCGCGATTCGCTTCTGTCACTGACTTTTTTAGCACAACCTTAACAAAAACACAACGTATTAACTTTTTAAGACAATATTTGAAACCAATTTAGGGTTAAAATGCTATTTTTATTTATAAGCATAAATTATATCAAATGAAGTTATAGAATATGATTATTATATCAAATGAATAATATACGTAATGTTGTTATAGGTAGTGTATTTAGTATTAGTAAAAATTATACCCAATTAACGTTATGTCCTTTGAAATTAGTTTATATGTCATTATATAAAATAATACACACCCATAAAATTCATTAGAAATAGTACGCCTAATGAAATTATTCCAAATGGAAAACTGCCATCATCGATCGTAGTGAAATTATGCCAAATGAATGTAGTGTTGTGTTATGCTAAATGAAATTATGCGTAATGATATTTTGCTAAATGAGATTATGCGTAGTGAAAATCTGCCATCTTAAAAGTATGCCATTGGGAATTCGGACATATAAACATTCGACCAAATAATAATGATACTAAATGATTTTTATGCATTGAACATATTCGTTTAAAGAAAATTATGCCAAGTGTGTTATGCCTAATAAATTCGGAACAACAAAATTCTGCCAGATAGAGGAAACCCCTTTTGAAAGTCACTCCGCAGTGATCGGATCGTAAGTGTTTTTTTTTAATATTAAGCCCGGCAAATGATTCCACTCCACCTGATGTGAAGTGGAAGTGAAGTCCAGGCGCGAGGACAACTGGTGCAGCGTAAGAGACGTAGCATTAGTCACCCTCACTCTGCCGGCCCACAAAGTGCTTCTTCACGCCTCGTTTGAAGGACCCATATCATAGGTAGGAGGGAATACGTGTGCTGGTAGACTATTCCAGCTTTTGGAGGTGCGACAAAGAAACGAGTCACCAAATTTCTTTGTGCGTGAAGGAATATTAGAGACTGTAAATTGGTGACTCCGGAGAGCAGCACGCGTATTCCTATGGAGGAAGGGAGAAGGAGGGATGAGGTCAAAAAGCTCTTCAGTGCACTCGCCATGGTATAAACGGTAAAAGACGCTAAGTGACGCAATATCTCTACGCAATTGCAAAGGCTCGAGAGTGTTAGTGACCTCTGCATTGCGGATAATGCGCACAGCGCGTTGCTGCAATCTGTCCAAGGCATCGAGAAGGTACTTTGCGGAGCCGTCCCAGAAGTGAGAGCAATACTCCACGCAAGACCGCACCTGTGTCTTGTATAATAGACACAACTGATCACGCGTGAAGAATCGCCGCACCTTGTTCAGGACACCGAGTTTACGTGAGGCATTTTTTCGATGTAGTTAGTCTTTTTGGTTCAGATTGCAGCGGATATCCATACCGAGCATGTTAATACTGCTCTGCAGGCCTAGAGTTGTACCCTGAAAAGAGGAAAAGAGAAGGAATGGCGACTTTTTCGCTGTGAACGCGCACATCTGTGTTTTCTTGGCATTGAACTCCACCAGATTATCGGAGCCCCATTTAGAAATGAGGTCCAACACCCGATCTAGCTTAATGACAAGATTTGATCGCTTCATTTCGGTATCTACCCGCCCAGCCGTTGGGTGATCGTTATATCTCCCATGCACTGTGCTATCATCTGCATAGCAATGAATGTTTCCAAGAGGAAGCATGTCATTGATATGCAGAAGGAACAGCGTGGGGGATAGAACGGAGCCTTGAGGAACACCAGCGGTCACTGACATAAACCGCAAAGCGCATCTATCCGAAAGGACACTGATTCTACGCTAATGCAGGAAGCCAGCGATCCAGGTACAAAACTGAGCGGGCAAACCGTATGCCGGGAGTTTGGAGAGAAGAGCTTTGTGCCAGACCCGATCAAAAGCCTTGGCTATGTCAAGGCTAACTGCCAGTGACTCGCCACGCTTGTCAATAGCTTCACCCCAGGGATATGTGACGTACGCTAGATCACCCGTTGACCATTTTGGCTGAAACCCATATTGACGATCGTGAATTAGGGAGTGATCTTCTAGGTATCGAATAAGCTAGAATCATGCACAAGACCGAAGTTATGGCTATGGGGCGGTAATTATTCGAATCAGACCGATCTCCTATTTTGGGAATCGGTTGCACATTAGCTTCTCTCCAAGATTCCGGCACACAACCCGAAGAGAGCGAGAGACGGTACAGACGCGTCAACATAGGGGACAATTCCGCTGCACACAATTTCAGGACTATTGCTGGGATGCCATCCGGACCGTTAGCTTTTCGGACATCCATTGACTGCAGCTCAGCACGGACATCCCACTGCCTGATTTTAATTTGAGACATTGTGTGGCCACAGTAAGGAATTGAGGGTGGCTGAGCATTACAGTCATCGATTCGGGAGTTAGCCGCAAACAGTTTGGCCAGGAGATCGACCTTTTCTTGAGGCTTGTGTTCTAAAGTTTCGTCAGGACATCTCAGTGGTGGCAGCGAGGGTTGGCAGAAGTTGGATTGCACGTCTTTGGCCAGACGCCAGTAGCTACGGCTGCCCGTAGGATGCGTCAAAAGTTCTTGGCCTGCTCGTGCAACGCGCTGGGCATCCGCTCTAATGTATCTAATGGCCCTCTTACACGACTTGGTGGCATTATTAAAGGCTGCTTTTGGCGAGCGAGTTTCGGGATCTCCATGAGCTTTGCCTCTGATGAAAGCGCGGTATGATGTCTGTTTGCTCTGAACAGCGCTGACACACTCGCGATTGAACCAGCGGTTGCGTAGGTACACGTTTCGAAGTAAGTGGGTAAAAGTTTCTTTAGTCCATAGGTCTCACGAATCCTAAGATGGCTTTTTTTTATTCGGTACACAAGCAGAATACAAAAAAGCATGTATAAAAAAAATGTAACAAGATATGTATCAAGGATAGGTTGTAGTTCCTATGACGTGTGTACACCACATGAGTAATCTTTGACAAGGCAAATAATTTCATCTAAATTTGATCCAATACTAATAAAATAATAAAATATGCATGCATTAATTATTGAAATATTAAAATATTATAAATAGACATTCGAAAACAACACAAAAGCAACTATAAAACGAATTAAAATTAAAAATAATATTTAAGTACATTAACTACTAAAAGTAAAACTACAAACATAGTTTTTAAGTCATGTGTAAACTAACAAATTATGGGGTTTTTTTGGTCGCTTGGGGTTTTATTGGTCTTTTTTGGGTTCAATAGTCGCGAGTGTATGTTCTGACCTTGCAAGGTGTAGTCTGCCTTTGCTGATGACATAGGAGTGTGGAATATAGTATTCCATTCCTAACACTATCTCATCAGCACGGCAGTGGCGTTAGCTGTCGGGTCCTTTCCACTGAAGCAGCGCCTGCAAGGGACGTATGCAAAATACTCCCGCATACCGTTCCAGTCTGCTGACGCGTAGTGCCAAATCTGGCGTTTCGAAACCACTGTTGGCGGGCGCGATCCTCGGATCACTGCTTGATATCCATATCAAGCAGTGATCCGAGGAGCCTAAAGGGGCTCGGATCTCCACTCGGTATCCAGCAGGGCGAGAGAGCAGAAGGTCGAGTAAGGAGGGCGCATGGCCAACTATGTCTGGGATCCTGGTGGGCTGGTTCACCAGTTGAGTCAGGTCATGCGTGAGAGCAAATGCGTAGGCAGTTCTACCAGCATAGTCAGTTTTAGAGGAACCTAACCACAACTTATGGTGGGCGTTAAAGTCCCCCAAAACACCAAATCCGCTGATGGAAACCGCTCCTGCGCATCATCTGCTACCCGACTAAGATGTTCAATTAGTCGAGTTGTCTCCATGTCGCCGTTATGGGATCGGTAGACGCAGACGTAGACACAGCAATGATAGCCTAAGTCGAAGTGTACAACTAGGAAGGAGAAGGTAGGGTCCTCCAGACAGCGCAGACGGCGACAGCAAACATCCGCCCGAACGAATAAGTAAAGCCGGGATAGTTGAGATAGGTGGTGTCAGCTGGGCGGATTATTTTGTGTCTCCGTCAGGAACAACATTGCTGGCCATGCCGTCTCAAGATGGCTGTGGACGGCTTTGAGGTTTGCATGGAGTCCGCGAATGTTAGCGAACTCCACCTCAAACGGTAAGGTTGTGGTGGGGGTGTACACCGCTGAAGTATCGGTTTTGTTGTTAGGCGCTGTAATTTTGGGAGTGGAAAGAGAGAGGCGTGAATCGAGAAAATTATGCTGCTATGCGAATAGTCAAAGTGTGGTGGGCTGTTTCCCCAGGAATCTGCCCACAGACGAGTTTCATTAACCTGCCGAACGGAAGGGCCCCCGAACCTCCCCAGGAATGGCCGCCGAGACCCCACCTTCCGGTCACCAACCGGCACGACGGACCACCACGAGATTATGCGTGGCATGGTGAGGCAGCCTCACGAGCTGGTCAGGCTCGCTTGGGCCCCTGTACTATGCCACGGGCGGCCAGCGGGTCAACCTGTGAGTGCAGGTCAGTAAGTGCAGGGGCGTGAGACCTAGTACTGCAAACAAACTTCATAAAACTCAGCGGGAAATTTTTTAATAGTGTTAAAAATTTAAATATTGTAGAAGAAAACTTACAATAGGATATAACAACAAAAAGTTATGTTAATATTTACAACAGGTATTTATTTAACAATGTAAACCACAGATTACCTAAAAGTTCCCTACTTAATAAAAACAACGACGCAGTACATTGATACAAGACAAAGTAGAAATTGATTAAATCTGTTTTGAGATACTTATTATCTAACTATTATTATTCGAGATAGAATAAACATTGTATTTTCGCCATGTTTCATTAAATTTAATCAGATTTCTCGATGCGTGTTTTGCGCTTGACACTAATATCATAAAGTATTAATTAATAGTGCAATTGCGAATCGTTTAACTACAAATAGTGCACATCGCCGGTTAATGGTGAAGTAAAGAGCTTGTTGTGGCGCTGGGTCGCGTAGCCGCGGCGATAAGAGCCGCGCCGGGAGTCGAACGCGGGCCATTCCGCGCGCCGATTAAGATAATAACCGGCAGACATCCCGTCAGATGTCGCCGACATTGTGCCGCCGCAGCGTGGCGCAGTGCACGGCGCGCGGTGTGACAACTCCACAGCCACGCATGCGCAGCCGAATATAACTAACTAATTTAATAAATATATTATAACTTTCATTATTCCACGAGGAAGCGATGAGTCTTCATCTCACGTGATAGTGAAGTAATGCTAAGATTCATTACCAACTGATAATGATGGAAAAGTTACTGGAAAACCAAGACCTGGTCGCAGAAGATAGTCGTCAAAAGATTCAAATTATTGATCATCACAACAACATGCAACTGAAGTTTTAATGTTAGTGAGCTGGCAAGTTGAGCCTCCCGATGAGAAGCGACTGCTGCTTTGTGGCAGATACAGGCATTGGGCAGCGCCATCCTGCCTGACTTTGGGCAAAATACAAATAAATAGTGTGTGTACGTTTTGCACGCCTGGCCTGCCGGTGGGTGCGCCTACTGAGTGCCCGTGCACCGCCGCCCGTCTTGGGTGTTCAGGACTCCACATCGCGGTCGTGCACTTGTCAAGTGATTAATTATTACATTTCTATCGCAGCCGAAGATATGCTAACATGATTGTATACGGAACTGCTGTGATTATACCAAGGCTTAAAACCAAGAAAAAAAAACAATAACTTTTCTTTGAAAGATTTTTTTTTTTATAAAACTTTATTTAAGTTGTTATGTTTTTACTTCTAGCTTCATAGAGTTTCTAATGCCGCTCTGGCGCCGATGCTGTTGCCTCCATTGTTACGTCAATTACCTACGGAGTTCTAATTAGTCAAGTAATTATTTGCCAAAGGTTGACTTCATATTAATCTTTATTGGCCTATTAATGGCCCACAGCTGGGCACAGGCCTTCTTACACGGACAACGGCACATATGGCAAGATTTTAAATAACCCTTTTTTAAATAATGAAAAATAACCATTAAAATGATAAAATTGCTCTAATAGGGCCATGGGAACGGCATTATATTTCTGCCTTGCTGCTTACAAAATGTTTTGCAATGCTATTTTGCAGTAAACGCTTTCGGGAAAGTTTGTAGTCGGTGCTTTACTGTCTTTTCTCTGTTTTTAACGACTGCTGGAAATATCCCACCCAAGCCGGGCGGAACTTGTGACCATAGAGTTATATTTAGAGTGATGTGGTATTAAAGCGTGCTCTGGTTTAACTGCTGCACATAAACATCGGCAGCGACGGATACTCCTCGCCACGCAGTAAACATAACTGGCGTGAGGCGCTCACCTGCGCGCGCGCAGCCCCGAGCGGCACTTCCATGTGGCGCAACCGTGAATAGTAAATGTCTACGCTGTTTATTTAGGATATTAGGACCCACAGGTACATTTCCACATAATTCATTTAATGTAGTACAAGATGCATAAAGAAAAGTAACCAAAAAAGTTTTGTTTGTAGTTTTTATTTTGGGTTAGGCGGTGACAACGGAAAAATTGGATGTTTTCAATAAGCTGTTATTCAAAATATTTTAAATATTTCGCACTGATTTTTATAATATATGTATTACAGAACGTAGGTATGTGTGAGGGAATGATTGTTTCCAAAACACGATTGCAAACATTTTGCTTAATAGAAAAAAATCCTGAAGTTACCCTTAAAATTTCATTTATATGATTATCATTACGACCGTATTTTACAGTAATATCATAAACTCATAGGTATTTTAACTTTTCGATTTCTTGACTGTTTTGGATTTCCAAAAAACTAAATATATTTATTACCTAACTTTAATAAAAATGGAATGGCGCTTATGAATTACCGCGGACCCCGCCCGCGCATCACCCGCGAGGGCCCGGATTTGTCGCCGACCGCCTAACCCCCCTTAAGTGCTCATGGGTGCTACTTCAGAGGACTAGATCGCGTGGAAGCACTATGACCTTTTTTGTTTAGAGAAGTTGGCTCTTAACCCTTCGCTTTATGGAGAAAGATACTTGGTGGTGACACTCGACGTTGCCTACCAATTTGTCTAATAGATCCTGTCCTGTTCAATCCAGGGATACTGCGGGCTAAAGCGTCGTATCTAGGACTAGCTCTCATTTGTGTAGGTGCAAAAAGTCATGCAGCTCCGTTGCGACGACGTTCCAGACGAGGCCTGACAGGCACAATATAGTTTCTCATTATTAATTTTAAAGTTATTAAGTAGTGCTGTCGCCGGCGGCTGTCGCGGCTGCTTTATGACGGGACCACCGGCGGCACCGGCGGCACCGGCGCGGCACCGCAGCGGCCGCGCCGGCCCGGCATTTGTCCACGTGATTTGCGCACGACATTTGAATAAATATTGCGTTGTTACGGATTGACAATGACAAGCGTGGAGCGCAGAAGTCTTCAAAGACAAACACAAGTCTCCGTTACAGCTAATGATCTGTAGCTTCAACCTTCTAACTTGTTCCTTGTGCAATCTAAAAAATAGTAAAAACTTTTATGATGCATAGAAAGTTTTGTTGCGCTGATCATATTAACACTAAGTACATAGATCTAAGACTTCTCGTAAAACTGATTCTTAATCAGATGAAGTATTGTGTTGATGTACGTACGAATATAGTAAGAAAGAGTAGTTAGTTGATCATATTATTGTCAATAGATTGAAACTGTGTACGTCATTACAACACATTTGTGGATGTCACTGTTCAACGGGCAACTGGTTCGGTCGGACTCCTCCGCAAGTCGACGCTGCTGGTGTCATTCCTAAAACGTGTTTGAAGTACTGCTGTATGCATGGTTTCTATAATGGATGTGCGATGCGCGCACTACGCCTCGCTGCTGGTTAGATTCGCTTTGCGTCGTTTGCATTTCGCTTCATGTGGCAGGCTCCTAGTTTTTTCCACATCAGCTATTAGTCGCAAATGCTGGTTACTCCAGACCCTGCGCCGGGCAGTAACTAGCGTTTGTGACCAGTACGGGCGATCAGTGCGCATGCGCATACACCGGCCACATTCCGTCGCAAACGGTTAATTATCAGTGGTTTATGGCCCCGGTACCGGGCGGCGGCGGCCGACAATCTGCGGTGACAGCACGCTGATGCAGCCCCGCGGGAGGGACACCATGAACATGTTATTGTTCTATTGTATTGTTCTATTGTACCACACAAACACAACCGCGTTTCCACAATTTACATTTAAGTACGTGTTAATTCTTTATATTTTAAAATTAAGATAACACATTAGTAAACATATAAGTACCTAGTTTCCGTTGGAAAACAATGATGATGATGACAAGTAGTTAGAAACTTTCCAACGACTTCTATTTATGAAAAGTGACTATGTCAATCCATTTTAAGGAAACACTCACATGTATTCTCTACTTTACCCATAAACTTGGGCATAATCTTAATTTCTGATGATAATATATTGTGATTTTATTTATGAAGATACAAGAGATAAAGTACATTATATTATCTTTTCTTATCGACGAGATAAACGACAAATCGATAATTAACATAAACTTAAAGTAAACACAGTTTATGTGTATAAGTTATCAAGATGCGCCCGGCGCGGCGGCCGGCGGCGGCATTACGGGCTTTGGTCACAGCTCAAATAAACACCTGCAAACAAACCCTTTTTTTTAGCATAAAACACAACTTTTTATATTTTTTGTAAATTATGTTACGGCTACATGCTGCATTGCGGCTACACTAGGCCATTCAAAACTAGGTGTCATGTCATCATTAACCTATTATTATTATATTTTAATTAATGGCTATCGCGTGTAACATTAAGCCAATTTCAAGGGGTTTAATTTTTTAAAGTTTATTTATTATTGTACGGTAGATAGAAATAAAATGGAGTCTCACAACACGTGTTGTAGCTAAAAGAACACGGCAGAAAATCCATCATTAACCTATACATTATATAATACATCCCACTGCTGGGCACAGGTCTTCCCACACAGACAGCAGCACAAGGGCAGGTCCGCCCACTAACCCACCGCGCTGGACCAATGCGAGTTGGCAGGTTTTTTTAAATTAAGTTTCTATTATACTTTAGTTATGCTTTTTTTGATGGAAACCCGGATTATCTACGTGGGAGCAAAGTGAACTTTAAATTAAAGTAAGAAAAAAAGGAAAAAAGAAAAGAAAAAAAGATAGAATGCAAGCAATTGCACGCAATCGCCACGCAATAAGATAGAATGCAAGCAATTGCACGCAATCGCCACGCAATAAGATAGAATGCAAGCAATTGCACGCAATCGCCACGCAATAAGATAGAATGCAAGCAATTGCACGCAATCGCCACGCAATAAGATAGAATGCAAGCAATTGCACGCAAACGCCGCGCAATAAGATAGAATGCAAGCAATTGCACGCAATCGCCGCGCAATAAGATAGAATGCAAGCAATTGCACGCAATCGCCACGCAATAAGATAGAATGCAAGCAATTGCACGCAATCGCCACGCAATAAGATAGAATGCAAGCAATTGCACGCAATCGCCACGCAATAAGATAGAATGCAAGCAATTGCACGCAATCGCCACGCAATAAGATAGAATGCAAGCAATTGCACGCAATCGCCGCGCAATAAGATAGAATGCAAGCAATTGCACGCAATCGCCGCGCAATAAGATAGAATGCAAGCAATTGCACGCAATCGCCACGCAATAAGATAGAATGCAAGCAATTGCACGCAATCGCCACGCAATAAGATAGAATGCAAGCAATTGCACGCAATCGCCACGCAATAAGATAGAATGCAAGCAATTGCACGCAATCGCCACGCAATAAGATAGAATGCAAGCAATTGCACGCAATCGCCACGCAATAAGATAGAATGCAAGCAATTGCACGCAATCGCCGCGCAATAAGATAGAATGCAAGCAATTGCACGCAATCGCCACGCAATAAGATAGAATGCAAGCAATTGCACGCAATCGCCGCGCAATAAGATAGAATGCAAGCAATTGCACGCAATCGCCACGCAATAAGGTACGCAATTGCACGCAATCGCCTTGCAGTAAGGTACCCGTGCATGCTGGTTTGCGCAGACCGCGAGGGAAGTGACTGCCGAAACCTGCCGCTGCCTCGCTCGAGGTGTGCCGTGTGAACGACGACATGCTAAAATTGCCCACTCTTTTTGGCACTTTCGTTCCGGTTTGCGACAACTAGGAACACAACTGAGTTGCGATTGTTGAACCGTTGTCAATAATTCCAACGCTATGATATCAATAGACGAGCTCGAACGGAAAGTCAGAATAAAACAATTACTTAAATAGTAAAAAACTTATTATTTAATAATGTATATTCTGTATATTCTTGTCCTTTTTAAGAGATTTTTTTTACAGTTCTCTCAGATTACGATAACGATGGTTAATTTTTTATTATTTAAAATTTTGCAATTCCTAGAGCCAGGCAGAGGCCTATAGGCTTGAAATTTTGTCACCGAAAATATTTAGTACGATCCCTCAGCACAGATAATATGGCCTCGGGACCATTGTATATTTGACCGGTACGAGCTTCGATCAACATGATTGTTGATCGAAGGGTACGAGTATTAAAACGTCTCTGTCAAATCAATTATCAATTCATAGAAGAACAAACAATCAAACACAGCTAGGTATTACATAGATGGGATTTCTGAAATATTTTTAACATATAGTTCTTTACACCGGTACGATACGCTACGATGTAAGTGAGCCGACATGAGGGCGCGGTTGGTAGTGGGTCCGGACTTCATTAATGATTCTTGTATATGTGTGACGTGTGTTTCTTGTGATAATGTATCACAATTTTAGTTAATCTATTGTTATCAATACGGTCCTGTAATTGTCTCTCTGTCTCTAAGTTGCATTTCCAGGTTTCTTTTTCTGAATCTTTTTTCAGGCACCAGTCCCTTACACTTATAGGATATTATCTTAACTATTAGTTAATAAGCCTTAGCCCTATAAGTATTTTAATGCTCTAAGTAATAAACCTATTTTGTGATGAGAAAAATAAACATATTTTTATTTTATTTTTTATCACAGGTGTTGTTAAATGAGTAAATCAGCAGTGAGGTTTCGCGGGCTGTCGGTGGTTGCGGCGCCTTCCCGCAGCAGCCTCAGATAGGCTGTCAGGCCAACAGCGCGGCCGCTCCGGCTCATTGGCGGCGCTTATCTTATCGCGCCAATAATTTATGGACTCACTCGACATCCTCAGCCGGAGCGCCGACCGCAGGTGATCACCTCACCAACACTCGCGTAATGATGCACGTTTATCATTTTAGATTCGTCTAATGCCGTGACGTGAACATTGATTAAACGAGGGATTTTAATAACAGCTGGTGATATAGATTCTTGATGGTGTCAAGGTGGTTGACTTGTTCTTATGATAAAATGTTTACTAGAAAAAAATCAACCAGTCTCAGGAAGTTCGAATGGGATTCGAACCCATGACCTTTGGTTTGCCGGTCCACTGCTCTAGCCTCTGAGCTACCGAGACCCCAGAAAACTCGTTGAATTTTTTCTAGTAGTTTGTGATTAACGCTGTGAGCCAGCGGTCGAATCTCAATCGAGCTTCCTGAGACTGGTTGATTTTTAAATACTTGCAATAGTATTTCTTTCGTGAGGGTAGACTTCACAGTGACGTGATACCGCTGGCTCACAGCGTAAATCACAAACTACTAGAATACATTCAACGAGTCTTCTGGGGTCTCGGTAGCTCAGCGGTTAGAGCAGTGGACCGCCAATCCAAAGGTCAAATCAAAATCAAAATCAAATCAAAATATCTTTATTCCTTAGACTTCATAAAGCACTTAGAATAGTCATATAAATAAAATATAAGTACATACTCAAATGAAAATTATTAAATGCTAAATCTGCGGAGCTTAGATTCACTTTCATCACAATATCTTGAATGTGAAAGTGAATTTAAGTGCCAGTTCCGGCGACAGGGCTTCTTGAGAAGAACTGGCAAGAAACTCATGGTCATGGGTTCGAATCAAATTCGAGCTTCCTGAGACTAGTTGATTTTTTCTAGTAATAAATATCGCAATTGGGAACCCTCTTATTCGCATTTGGGACCCCTCTTATTTATTGTTTTCATTAACGATCTTATTTGGCGCTTGTCATGCGAATGTTTACATTATGCTGACGATTTGAAGTTATTCAGTACAACCACTTCCTCTAATGACTGCAATCTCTTACAGATACATTTGAATACCATTTCGGACTGGTGTAAGGAAAATGTAATGCTTCTTAATGTCGCAAAGTGTTTTACTATATCATTCACAAACAGGCGTCACGGTATCGTCTAAGACTACTCAATTGACGGTAAAAAACTTAGAAAGTGTAATTCCGCTATGGACTTAGGCATTCTATTCGACGACAGACTTTCATTTAGAGCACATTATTAACACATAACATCGAATGCTAATCAACTCCTTGGATTTGTGCTAAGGTCAACGACTTTACGGTTTTTATTTTTTGCACTTGTTAGAAGTACGTTGGAGTATGGCAGTCAGTTTGGTCGCCGCACTTTGTAAGTGCACATAGACGAAATAGAAAGGGTTCAGAGGATACCCCTTATTTGCTTTCACAAGTTACCTTTAACATTAGGTACAGCACATGCAGGTCCAATTAAACTAATCTTTTTGATTTACAGACTTATAATAATAATATTTCCTCGTCAGTATAATGATTTGGCAAAAAGTAACCTAGATCTGGATATATTTTCTTGTAAAATTATGACTTACATAAGAGCACTTAAGGATGACCTCTATTTCACACTAGACATTATAAAATCATGGTTTTTTTTTGTTATTTAAAATTAATATGATATAGTTATTATTTATAAGAATTTATTTTTTTAGGGTTTCTCCATTTTGTTTTTATAGGGCACACATACTTTGGATTGCAATTCGGTTATTTAGTATTTACTTTTATGTGTTTATAAAAACAATTGTAATCTGTCTTGTGTGTATAAATAAATAATAAAAAAAACATTTTAGTAGCATTATTATTTATATACATACATAGCATTGTGAATCCAAAAAATCAATAATAAAGAATGACTTGTTCTTATCTTTACCTCAATTTTATATTATATAATTGCATATAGATAAAAAATTAAAGTAGCTTAGCAGAAATAGTGACTTCAGTTCTCGTATATTTCAGTAACACGGTGTTTTCCCATTATTAATTTAAATTTATATAGTTATTCGCTACTTCATTCCCCAACTGATTTGCTGGAGTAATTTAATCAACCAGCTTGCAAAGGTCATGCCGTTTCTTTCTCTATTGTTTATATCTATTTAAAAACTAAAGTTTTTAACGCGGTCAATTACTTTAAGAAATTTCACACTAACAATAACGTATCTCGAAAACCTAATTCTCGGGAAACGACATCTCGAGAGGATTCTATGATTGTTCAGGCAGCAAAGGCCCCTATAGGGGCTCACGTACGATAGGAAGGGAAGTTATTAGCAACATGCAAAAAGTATCCGCACGTAAAATTCGTAGACGATTAAATGATGCAAAATTATTTGGAAAAATCGCACGGAAAGTAAAGTACCGCTCGTCAACAAAAATATTTAAGTATAGCAGTGGAAAAATGTATTATTTTCTGATGAGTCAAAGGTAGGGTAAGTAGTGAGCTTTTGATCCATATATTTGATACCTGGGAGGAATCACAGGATGCCCTAGGTGTATTTTGTGATTTATCCAAGGCTTTCGATTGTGTTTTACAAGAAACTTTGGTCAGGAAGCTTAACCACTATGGTTTTAGGATTTAAGGTTATTAGGGATGCTTCTTTGAGCCCTCTAATCTCATACTTGAGTAACAAGATTCAGAAGGTCGACATTAACAGTAAAAGATCTCCGGGATCAGCGGTTACAATGGGAGTTCCGCAGGGTTCAATACTTGGTCCATTCTTGTTTTTGGTTTATATTAATGACTTACCTTATTTTGTAAAAGACAGTCATGAGATAGTATTGTTTGCTGATAATACTTCACTTTTATTAAAAGTGAAACGACTACACCCAAATTATGACGATGTTAATAATGCGATCTCAAAGATTGTTCACTGGTTTAGTGTAAATAACTTGCTATTAAACGAGGGAAAAACAAGCAAATAACAACTAGTGTACCAATTAAAGATAAGAATGTGAGTCCTGTGGACACCACTGTGTTTCTAGGCGTCACGTTAGATTCCAAGTTTCAGTGGGGCCCACAAATAGCTAAATTGTCGAATAGACTTAGCTCTGCGGCTTATGCAGTAATGAAGATCCGTCAGTTAACTAACGTTGATACATCTAGATTAATTTATTTCAGTTACCTTCATAGTGTTATGTCGTACGGCATTTTACTGTGGGGAAATGCTGCCGACATTCAAACTATCTTTGTGCAAAAGAAGAGGGCTATTCGAGCAATCTATAACCTAAAGGCTGGTGGCTCTCTCAGAGAGAGATTTAAGGTTATAAATATAATGACAGTTACATCACAATACATTTATGAAAATTTGATTTACGAGGATGTTCATAAAAATATTGAAATGTTTTCAAAAAACAGTGATATTCACAATGTAAACACTAGAAGTAAGAACAAATTAGCAGTACCTTATACTAGGCTCCATAAAATAAATAATTCTTTGAGGGGTCTGTGTGTAAGATTTTACAACAAAGTACCACATGATATTCAGAAATTAGATCTTAATAAATTTAAAATCAAAATCAAAGAAAAGCTCTATAAAAAAGCTTATTGTAAAGTGTCAGATTACACTTACATCACACTCTTTTTTTTTTGTGGTTTCTTGCGCCCGTTTTTTGCCACTGTTAAAAAATGACGTCCTGAATGGGTGGTAGGTTAAAAAAGATTCGGACGATTCAAAGTACTTATTATTTGAGTTAATTAAATAAATATATTTTGACTTTGACTTTAATACTCGACGGGGTTGCGTCGTTTCATTATAGAGTTCCTATGACCACCTTCCAGCCCCATTACCATTGAAAGACAAACTACTCGTCATGACGATTCAAACGAGCCCAAACTCGATGAGGTTGGATTGTTTCATTGCGAAGTTCCTATGGCCACCTTCCAGCTTCATCATCAGATCAGCACCATGTTATTATAATATTGCATTGTCACGCGATTTACACATGTATGCAAAAGGAGAATTCCCATTTTGTATGGGCACTTGGCTCCCTTTCAAAAATTGTTGTGCCTTGATGATTGTTGTTCTATATTATAGAATAAACACGTTATATTTATAATATAAAAACATTTTTGATTTATTCACTCAGGTTCACGAGATATAATTTTTTTTCTTTTGCAGAAATTGAGGTTATAATTAGAGATTGACATTAATATTTCCTTCCTAATCAATACACAATCCTACATTATATGGTAATTATGTCTTAGCATAATGTATACTAGAATAGCAGCGCATTCGCAATGTTTCATTCAGCTTGCAGACAGCCATAATCATACCATATAATAAATAAATATATAATTTGAAAGTACTCGTACATTGTCAAAAGAATACTTATGGTTAATTATGATATTTACTCTATTGAGAATCATTTAATTCAACAGTAATTCATCATTATCATCAGCCCGTATCAGTCCACTGCTGGACATAGACCTCTCCCAATGCTCGCCGCTAAACCCAATTTTAATTATTACTTATCATTTCATATAAATTATAGGCTCTACACCTTTGGAACTGGACTTTCCTTTTTTAAGGTAAAATTGGTAGTTCAGGTCTTCAAATACGTAGGTACTTACTAAAAAATAAAACAAAATAATTATTGCTATTAAATAAGTTCAATGTCTTTTTCAAGAAATTATTCGTTTACGATATTACATGTTACTGTAAATGGCACGGATGAATGATATATTTGTTTGCATCGTAAAAAGAAATGCTAACACAATAGAGTTTAAGTAATTGTCTTAACTTTGTAACCTATCACGTGATTTACAAGAGTAGGGCAGCTAGTATTTCTGTTGTCTAATAAAAAAATAACAATCGCAAAGCGCAGCAAATGCAACTTGTTAAATGTTATTTATGCTTTTACGTTGTTTTGCCAACTAACACGTTTAAAAAAAATCAATTTGTGAAATAATGTTTTAGCATATTTTTTTTTTTTTAGTAAATATATTGTCTAATGAGTAGTTTATTAAACAATAGTTTGTAAAATGATTAATTTATCAAGTATAATTTTGTCAAATGTTATTTTACAAATGAAAATTTGTTATTTGTTTTTTGTCAAATGGTAGGACACCTAAATAAAAGCTTGTAAAAATAGACTGAGTACTGGATGGTAAACTGTATGTGCGACTTCCTGCAAAGCAAGCGTAATAAATACACCAGAAAACAAGTAAAGCATGGAGTAGGAAACATTAAAGTTTTGGGATGTATCTCTGGATATGGTGTGTGCCTCGTGAAAAAAATGTAAGGTAATCTAGATCAATTTAAATACAAGTACATTTTGAAAGAAACAATGCTTTATTGCTGAGGAGACGTTACCAGTGACCTGGATATTTCAACATGATCAAAAAAAAATGTTTACGCTCACATTATCTAGCCTAAGATAAGCTTCTATTGAAACTCGTTAATATGGTTAAACTAAATAACGGATAAATATACATAAACATAGAACACCCAGACTCGAATCAATTCAGAAAAAGAGTTTTCTCTAAATTGACCCGCCGGGAATTGAACCCGGGACCTCAGAGATGACGCGACGCCAGACCCGGCGCGCTAACCACTCAACCACGGAGGTCGTCAAACATAATGACACTAAACACAAAGTGCCCATTCTGTTAAAAAATTTCTTAAGGAGCAATCAGTTTCGATGCTAGACTGGCCTGTAATATCCCAGATCTCAATCCGAGTGAAGTGCAGAGGAGCGTATCCGCTAAAGAACAAGTAATCTAAACGAGCTTTACGATGCGTTTGTGGAATCGTGGAACGCCATTTCTATTGAAACTTGCCAAACCTAATAGCCTCCAACCTTCGATGCCTCGTCGATCATCATCATCATCAGCCTATAAACGTCCCACTGCTGGGCACAGGCCTCCCACGTGAACAATAGCACGTGGGGATATTGGGCCATAACCCACCACGCTGGCCCAATGCGGGTTGGTGGGTTTTAACGACTGCCATCTTACGACAGCAACCGGGACAAACGGGCTTAACGTGCCTTCCGAAGCACGGAGGAGCTCGAGATGTTTTTAAATTTGGTCACCCATCCAGCGACCCGGCATTGCGAAAGTTGCTTAGCAAGCAAGATCGCAAGCCGAACGCGCTAGCCGCTGCGCCATCGAGCTCCTCGTCGATGCAGTGCGGTAATTGCAAGCAAATGGTTATCATACCTAATATTAATTTTTATTCTTATAATCTACAATTCTACAGTGATACCTCCTACGTTTAGGTTATTCAATTCATTAAATTTAATTGTTATTTAATTTAATAACATTTGTTTCATTTTGTGTTCTTATTTATTTGTCCAGTTACAACATGAGTTATCGGAATTCTTATTAGGTACATAAAAATAATTTAAAATGTCATTTGGTTTAGTAAGTCCATCTTAATTCTATGACCACAACTATATGTGGCAAAATATTAGATTTTTAATTTAATTTATTTCAGGTTTATGGAATTGAATTGAAAATAGAAGTTTTTAAACTTAGCTTACCGACAAAGGAGTGGATAGTAAAGCATAAATTATTTCATGCAGGTACTAAAGTAGCGATATTATTATGCGAATGTGATGCACATTTTTTACAACAATATTTAAAATAATTTTTATCCTACTTTTAATTAGTTAATAAACTCATTTCTATTGTTTTGTTCTTGGTAGTAGTTTCACTCAGAGTACTTAGTTTTGATTAAATACCCCTTTTTTCTATGAATGAATCTAAATTTTAATAATTACTGCTGGTACCCGTTAAACTACAAGTTAGCTGATGAGAAATTATATTTTATAATTTCAAGTCTAAAACGCTTTAGGGTATTTCTCCGCACCCAAAGTTTTCAATGTCTGGAGGTTTATTTCCGTAACTAACTGACTAATTGATCTGCAATTTTTTTCAAAGTGTACTTAGACTTTTACCCATCTGGGACAAATAAGGTTTTCTTAATAATTACAATTTAAATTTATAAAAAAAATATTCAAAAGTGACGTGTCTGTTACCCAGTTTTCTGAGCAAGAGTGACAATATTATGTTTTCTCATTCATAAATCACTATCCATTATAGTTATATCAAAACAAGATTAGTTGTTTACGATAAGATAAATATATTTGGTACTGATTATCTGCGTTAATTCATTAATAAATAAATAAATACTGAATATCCGGCACAAAAGTTTGATTCATAATGACGCGCGCTTCATTCGATCGTACAGGCGATCATTCCCTGCGCGGGAGGTAGCCAGTCGCTCGACAGACGTGGCAGGGAAATGGTATGCGGCTAGTTCGGCTTCGATGCCGAGACACAAAGATAAATACTTGATTAATATGTACTTGGTTCACCTGTGTTTCTGATTGATATGTTTCCTTCAATAATTAAGTTAAACAGTTTATAAACTTGAATCTGCTCGAAATATAATGCAATTGGGGTACAGATACTTGGGTAAAAATAACAATCCCGAAGTGTGGATGTGTGGTGATTTATAAATGATTATAGGCATAATTCTGATTTATATGGCAAAAACCCCATATTAATCAGGATGGCACGCATTTTGTAATCACACACACCAGCAGCGTAAAGATACGTTGCATTCCGCGTCGTAACCTCTAGCCACTTTCAGTGTACAGAGCTCTCTGAGGTGCCAATAGCGTTAGTGCTAGCGTATCGCTGTGAGTTATAGGGTTTATCATTATAAAAAGTGTTTGACTGTATTTTATTTTTGTCGTACCATCTTTTTTAACATTTCTGCTTTTTGCTATTGCAATTTTTGAAATAATTTGTTGATACATACTGTAGTTGACAAGCACATAGCGCGGGGTAAGTAATCCTACCTTCTGAGCCAGGGGTCGTGGGTTCGATCTCCACCCAGGACAAACACTTTGTGATGAACATTATGTTTGTTCTGTGTCTGGGTGTTACATATGAGTATATTATTTATATATATTTGTAATATTGAAAAGATTTGGAGGTTTACAGAACGTTTTCGGATGGAGAACGTACGAAAGGATCCAGACAAGTATGCTGTATCGCAAGTGAAAATGCGACAGGCCTATTTGAAAAGGAAGAACGAAATTCTAATTCTATATGAGTCAACAAAATCACCTTTACCAATCATTCTAGCACCAGTTTTGGCAAGATCTCTCAGGGTGCGTTTCCCAAAGACTGATGCACCAGTTTCGCACAAGTGCAGAGTGCTTTCTACAAGAGTTACAGTATCCGATCTACCAGGGTCAACCACGATGCGTTCCTGAATGACTCCTGTACCAGATTCACCATTCACCAATACTTTCCCTAATATATTTTGTACCAGATTCACCAAGATCTCTTAGGGCACGTACTCCAATAAGTCCCATATCAGATTCAGCCAGATCTCTCAGCCCACAAACTCTATTATTACTACATCTACATGCTTCGAAAACCCACAACGTTTACAAATAGCTTAACAAAAAATGTCAGCAATAAAGAAATCTCCCTGAAAACTACACAAAAAAGCTACAACGAATGCATACTTTAAGAAAGTTAAAAGATGTGCAGAACCAACATAAACAAAAAAGACAAGAGATAGATGAATCTGATAATAAGAAGTTAATGTTATTAATACATTAGTACTTAGCCAAACTTTTGTCGCTTTATTTTCGGTGGATATGTCGCTTCACTAAAATTACCTACTGAATACATATTGACCGATTTTTCGGGCTAGATTTTCATTTTTATTCCTAATTCTGATTCATATTCACAGATCCTGATTCGAATGGCCCCAAAAAATGTAAAGTCAGTTATCTCGAAAACCGTTATATTAAAATGTGTCTCTCTTTCAAAAATATATATCTTAGCATACCTTCTTTAATAATAGTATGTTTTGTAAACCCAAAAGTGAAAATAATTTTAGGCCATATGAATCAGCTGAAGAACGCAATCTCCGAGAAATACCCTTTAAGCTTTGTTAGATTTGGATACCTTACTTAACCTATTACACACTTTCCATATTGAAACAGTGAATATTATTTAATGAGTTTAAAAACATTATTTCTAAGCAGCTACAAAGCACTTTGGTTTGGACAAAAAATATTAGTGCCATTAATCATTGCAAAAACTTGGTGCTCGGATCATAGTTACCTGTCATGTTAAAATTACAAGGTATTATGCGACCTTATCTTATTAAAACTCTAATTATAGTATAAATCATAAGAAACGGCGATGTTGTTTATAAGCAAATTACTTATTTTAGAGCAAAAAACAACATCACAATCTTTTAACGTTTTTAGAATGATTTCGATTTTGTTCAGTTGTCATAGGGAGTGACCAGCCAGGGTTTGGGCAGACACTTTCGACATGAAAGGTGAACCCCGATATTTTTCAGTAAACAAATTTTGGAATGACAATAGGCTTTGTAATTACGTGAACAAAGAGCGGGAGGCGCGTGCACCGATTGGGCGCCACCACGCCTCCTCAGCCTATTGTGTGCCCGCGCACACCTTATGGCGTTGCAATAAAGCCTTAATTGCTAAAGCATATTTAGCTTCAACTTCCTTTTCTTGCTATACGAGCGACCAATCGTAGTAGGTTATCGACTGAGAAATACTTTTTTTACCCTAATATTACAGGCGGCTGATCGTGACTTACTGACCCATGAATCACGGTTGCGTCATCTATGTTAATGTATTTTGGTGAATGCCATACGCGTGTGTGTGAAATATACAGAACTGTGTGAAATAACTTGTTTATTCAGTGTAGCCTGAATAAATAAAAGTAAATTAATATTTGATTTAACCAATTAAACACTAATAGTAGGTACAATAAACCTGCTCCAACCACCAAGCCACACAAACGTTTTAGTCTGAACATGTCGATGATACCTACTACTTACTGACGCTGATAAAGCATCTGTATTACTTATACATATTATATATTATACTAGATCGTTCAATAAGTCCCGACACTTACTTGAAGATGGCGCATATATTAAAAACTCTTTTGGTTTTTAGAAAGTGCTGGCCATCAAATTATGTTTTAATTTTTTTGAAAATCAAACAATTAAATATTGATTTACAGATTTCTTAGCTTTGGTCTCGCAACGCTGCGGTATGCAGCTCAAACGCAGTGTTAAGCTTTGGTCTCTTGATCGTAACGCACAGCGCTGCGGTATGCGGCTCAAACGCAGCGTCACTACGCGGCGTTTACTGTCTCTGCGGAGAAGTTGTCAGTGATTTTGCGGCAGCTACCAAAGAAGACGACAAAGAAGCAGGCCGAGGAGCATGTTTTTACAACGGAGGTGTAAAGGTTGTTTGGAAACTTAAACAAAAAGGCATATAATTGATTGTGAAAAAAATTTCATTCAATTTCATTCAAATTCTATTAAACTATCCTCAAAACAAAACCATTATCAACCCGCGACGCATGCGCGACGCACACCGCACACCGCAGCGTACCAACGAGAACGACGCCGTGCAGTTCCCGATACCCGCCCCCTACTTCACTGCGCTTGCCCTTCGCCGCTGACGCAGACTGCGACGGAACAAGAGACCATACTAGACGTTTTTCATACGATTATGTGTCAGGCACTGCATGCCGCATACTGCAGCGTTGTGCGTTACGATCAAGAGACCAAAGCTTCACGACGACCGACACGCAGCGTTTACCGTCTCTGCGGAGAAGTGGTCAGTTGATTTTGCCGCAGCTACCAAAGTAGACGTGTCAACATGATCAATATTATTGGAATTTGTGCTTCGCTTGAGGAGGAGGAGGAAGAACAATTTCTACTGTTTCTGAAAAGACAAAGAAGCTGTCCGAGAGACATTTTTTACAACGGAGAGGTGAAGGTTGTTTCGAAACTTTAATAAAAAGGCATTTAATTGATTGAGATGAAAAGTTCAATCAAATTCTATTAAGTATATCGCACCTACGGTGCAATAACGTCACTTATGCAATTTTCGTCAAAACTGAACTAAGTATGAGAAAATACTTCTAATCCACCTCTTTACTTGGTGCGTTATTGTCACTTGTGTAGTACGCATACTTTCCTTGTGAGGGCACTAGTGTCGTTACGGTTTTGGCACGAATCTGGACGGCACTGGGAGAAACAACGTTTCATTGGTCAGTTGCGCGCGGCCCCCCGCACGATAAGGAGTCTCTTAGAGCTACAACGTTACTAAGGTAATTGTAACAATTTATTTTTATGTTTTTTGGAGCAATAATGACACTTGTGTTGTGACGTCGTGAAGTAGTGACGTTGTTTCCCCGATCTTTGTATTTTATGGTTTAAAGTTAAACATTAGATTAACATTTGTGACGATATTGCTCCAGTATAGTAGGATTAATGTTGTTGGTTAATATTTTTATGATAATTTTTCCGACATGATTAATTGATGAGCAGATATAATTATGACATCTTTTATCTTTTTTATCTCGAATTTTTAAATAAGTTGTTTAGTTGATGTTAGATGTTTAGATTTTGATTTACATTCTTGCGTTAAATTGAGAAATGCTTTCGGCGGTCCCGCAAATTTTAAGAAAATTTTATTTTATTGTTTTTTTATTATTTTAGTTTATCATTTGTTTCGTTTGAAATTGAATTATAATTAGTATTGTGTTATTAATGTGGTGGTGCCGCCTCTGTCTTTAAGCAATCTAATAAGTATTTTTTTATAAATCAGTCAATCATTTATTTTGTTATTGTCATTTTTTCGGATTACCCGTTTGTTATCATTATTTTGTATTTTTTTTTCAGAATGAACCAACGCAGCAAAAATCTTGTGCTACTTGCACTTTCAAATGACAATGAAAACTCGATTGAAGTTCAAAATTCAGCCAACTCTACAAGGTTACCATATTCAAACCAAAAAATACATTTTATCGTAATACAAATTCCGAGGTTCAAGTATCACCATCCAACTTAGATGACACAACAACAACTACTCCAGAGCAGGATGATAATACTTTAGAGAAACCCGGTAACTCTCCGTCTATTTTATTTGCGGCTAATGAAACGTATGAACAAGAGGATGTTGGCTTTCAAACAGGCGATTTTTCCGGCACCGATTCAGGAGATGAATACAGGCCTGGCCCTCGTTTAAGATCCTCTTCATCCAGTAGCTCCAGTAGCAATTCTAGCAGTAGCTCCAGTAGTAGTTCCAGTGGCAATTCAAGTAGCAGTTGCAGTGATACTCCTGCAGAAAACAATAATTCTAATAATGAGAATCTTGTTCACGAGTATAACCAACCAGCGTTACCTACCTGGTAGTACCTACTGTTGATTATTAGTTTGTTGATTATTAGTAGTTTGGGGGTTAAAGTTACTCGCGTCCGTAGGTTTACCCTTGAGACCCTACACGTGACCCCTGGATGGTGCTAAATGAGTAACACTGCCTGAGTGGTAGAGTCACGCTGCGTTGCAGCACGCATTTGGCCGGCTCGCCCGGCGTAATACCACCCTCTCACGAATATTCGGCGTGAAATAATGGCACTTGGTGCTGTTGTGTTTCGTCCGACCAGTGAGGGTTCCGGAAGCCTCTCCCCCCTCCCTCTTCCCATTCCTATTCCTTCCTTAAACCTATTCCTCCCTTAAGGGCCGGCAACGCGTCTGCGATTCCTCTGGTTTTGCGGTGTCCATGGGCGGCGGTGATTACTCTCCATCAGGTGACCCGCCTGCTCGTTTGCCTTCCTCTTATATATAAAAAAAAATTAGATATAAATACGGGTACAATGACATTGATTAAAAAGCCTAATAAATAGTTAAGTTCTACGGATAATTGCAATGATAATGTTGAACTCCCCTGGACTCGGGACGATTGTTCAAGTTTAGGCAGTAAGGAGATGTCTGTCATTAAAAAGTCTGATTAATAAAAAGTTACTACGTAGAATTTAGAAATTACGTTACACTTTTTGCTATTTTAATAAATATTTTTTAGAAATGTATGATGACGTATTTTATTTGTTATGACATAATTGACCGATAAATTATTTTCTAGACCCATAACGTCACTACTGCGAGGGTAGTAATTTTCAAACGTTTATATTTTCATAATAGTAATTAGTGAAATATTTGCTTTTATGTTAAAATAAAGATTAAAGTTGTAGTTTAAAAATTAATATTTTATTTTTTTATTCAAGAAGAACTATACAATGTAACAGGATGTTAAGTTTTCAAATGCTTCTCCTGAAAAATTACGTCAGATGCATAAGTGACGTTATAGCACCGTAGGTGCGATATTATCTTTAAACAAATCCATTGTCAACCCGCGACGTACACCGCAGCGAATGAACGTGAACGACGCCGCACAGTGCGGAATACCCGCTCCCCACTTCACCACGCTTGCCCTTCGCCGCTGACGCATACTGCGACGGAACAAGAGACCTTCTAGTTATGTGTCGGGTACCGCATGCCGCATACCGCAGCGTTGTGCGTTACGATCAAGAGACCAAAGCTTTAGGACGCTACTTTTTTAATTCTGAATAAATGGAAAAAAACGAGTTTTGTGTGTTGATGGGAATGGGTTTTTAATGGGAAAAAACAATGTTCAAGCACAGCAATGGCTTATAAAGTGTTATCCGGAATCTGCTCCATCTAAGCCAACCATTTGTAGGTGGTATGCCGATTTCAAACACGGTCGTATGGACACAAAAGGTCATCCAAATAAAGCAGTGACTCAATAAAACATCAAAATCGTGAAGTGAAATCGAAAAGTGTAAGTGCGCGAAATAGCTGAGATAGTAAAGATTTCGAATGGTAGTTTTTTCACTATTTTACATTTAAATTTGGCCATGAAAAAGCTTTTTTCCGAATGGGTGCCGCGTCTGCTAACAATTGATCAAAAGCGACAACGTATTAATGATTCAGAGCTCTGTTTGGCACTGTTTAATAGAAATAAAAAGGATTTTTTACTTCGGTATGTGACAATGGATGGAACTTGGATTCACCATTTCACTCCGGAATCTAAATGGCAGTCAGCATTATTGGAGCGATTAAAGTACGAAATCGCGGAAAAACGGCCTCAAATTAAGAAATAAAAGTAATATTTCACCAGAACATTGCACAAGTCCATGATAACGATGGTCAAACTAAACGAATTATGCTTCGACTTACTTCCTCATCCACCGTATTCTGTAGATCTGGCCACCAGTGATAACTGTTTGCAGACTTGAAAAAAAATGTTCCAAGGCAAGAAAGAAACTTGATTCAAATGGTGAAGTAATCGCAGCAACGGAGGCTTATTTTAAAGCCAAAGGTAAATCTTTCTACACTAATGGAACACAAAAGTTAGAAAAGCGTTGGAGAGACTGTATTGCATGTTAATGAATAAACAATTTTTTAAGCCAAAAAAACTTTGTTTTAGTTATTAATATCCGAACATAATGAACCAAGTGTTATATAATCACGACTATTATCCCCGAAGGGTTAGTCAGAGACTAGGCAATGAGGACAGCAAAAGCAAGTCCTCTATCATAATACACTTTCGCCGAATAGCGACAGCACATGTGCTCAGCGTGACAGGTGGTGTGCTCCTCGCCGCTCTATGCTGTTGGAAGTATGTGCAGTCTAGTCCGTTAGTCGCCTTTTACGACACTCAAAGGAAAAGAGGGGGTGGTAGTATTCTTTCACCGCTTCGCGACACGGTTACAAAATATTTCATTAAGTGAGCGAGCACTACTTATTATCCCTCTTAGGTGTTACCCATTGACGAAGACTAGAAGTGGTATAATGGGTCACTACATGACATAGTACTTACTGTCTGAAGTAGGTTTTAAAAGGATATGAACGCATCTGTTGATGAGACCGCATTGTATCGCATCACTCACTCTCTTTGTTGTGTAATGTCAGATTTTAATGTTTCGATTAATGAGTCGGATGAACTTGCCTCTATCATTCCGGGGTGTGTGCGATCATCTATTGGTTATATCGCTCATGGTCACCAATGGCTTCTACTTTGCTACGTTCAACGCAACATCCATTTTAATTAATTAATGTTTGAAAGAAACCATTTTTATTCAGTGTCTCTCAATAGTTATGTCCAGTGAGCGCATGAGGCTGTGGTGCGTGAGTGGTCTCAATGAGTGCGGCGCGCGGCCGCGGAACCAGTCCGGCCGCGACTCGCTTAGACAATCTAAATCAATTACAGTACAGACAGAAGTATTTCTAGTTCAATTGAAACGGTCCAGTATTTCGTGGCTATATACATGTCGTTGAATTAGCTTTCTCGAAAATGTTGGGGTTAGCTTGTACACCTTAAATTACGTTTATTGCAACCATAGTAACAAAAGAAGTGGTTTTACTTAAGAAAGAAAGATAAAGGTTTTAAGTGAATTTTATAACCTTTTTACTAGTCTGCTTCTTCACACCCTAAAAAATTTAACAGATTTTAAAAAAAATATTTTCAATTTTATAGATTTGGTGATTATGAGGATATTAAATTAAGATTGTAAACACTGAGAAGTAGGTTTTATAGAGTGACAGGAAAAGTAAAAATAAAATAGTATATAGTAGGGAATAACCGTGTCGCGTAGCGGTAAAAGAATACTACGACCCCCCCCCACCCCTCTCTTCCATTGGGTGTCGTAAAAGGCGACTAACGGACTAGCGACTGCACATACTTCCAACAGCATAGAGCGGCGATGGGCTCACCTGTCACGCTGAGTACATGTGCAGTCGCTTTTGGTGAAAAGTGGACTATGGCAGAGGACAGCTTTTGCGGTTCTCATTGCCCAGTTTCTGATTAACCCTTCGGGGATATTAGTCGTGATTATATGTAGGTATATTATATTATTATGTATGAGTATTGTGCATGCGTAATGCATAATAAAATATGTAAGTATATTTTTATATGCAATTGAAACAAAGTTTAAAACACAGAAAACGAATGATAACTCAAGACTTCGGGACCTCGTAGTCTGACACGCAATTGACTAGTTTTTCCGCCGGTCCCTCTGGTCGCAGCAAAAGACTTCAACGCGCTACGTTCCGTTGAGATATATCGCGAGTGTCAACGGGGCTCCAAATTGGACACACGCAACGAGGTCATGGCCTATGGGTCATTTGTTTCACACATTGATGACAGTTTATTTGTTTTATAGAGTTAGTAAAATGTAGGATCAGGTTCTGGTCACGCTATCTATACTGGGCCCTTTGCTTTTCCTGCTGATGATCAACGACGTTGTTAAGGTTCTAAAATTTACAAATTGTCTTCTTTATGCTGATGATTTGAAATTATATGCGGAGATCACTGATAAAGCGGACTGTGAGCTCGTTCAAAAGGATATTGATGCCATACTTAAATGGAGTAACGACAATGGCTTAGAGTTTAATTACAGTAAGTGCTCGGTTATGTCCTTTAGTCGTCAGCGTAATCCTACCCAATATGAATATAACTTGGGCAGTGTCATTATGAATCGCACAGATTCAATGAAAGTCCTTGGTGTTACCTTCGATCCTTCCTTAACATTCAATGTTCACATTTCTATACTCACTCGTAGCTGCTACAGTCGTCTAGGGTTTATCTTACGTAATTTACGTGATTTTCGGAACCCCGACGTCATAAAGCTTCTGTTCACTAGTCTTATAAGGAGCTCGCTGGAATCTAGTTCGTGTATATGGAGCCCACACGAAGCCCAATATGCACTAATGCTGGATAAGGTTCAAAAAGCTTTTCTTCGATATTATTATAAGCGTATATATGGCTACTATCCGTTTATGTATCCTACAAAGTATTTATTGGGTATGTTGGGAATGGACTCTTTAGAACTCAGGAGAACTCGTACGGATATTTCAACCGCTCTGTCGATTTTGCGGGGAGTAATTGACTCGCCTGAATGTGTCGAACAGTTGTGTCGCCTTTATGTTCCTAATAATTATTCACGAATACGTGCCGGTCGTAAACATAGACTGTTTGCGAATCCACCGTGTCGCACAGTGGCGCGCGCGCAGTCGCCATTGTGTCGAATGCATGAAGCACTAAACGCACTTCTTGTTAACTTCCCAGACATAGATATATTTGTGGATGAACCAAAATCGATTGTAAGTAGAATTCGACTCTAAGTATATATTAAATAAGCATTCTAGTTTACATAATTATGTAATTGGGTTTATACCCGTTTAATTATGTTTAATAATAAATAAATAAATAAATAAATAAATAATAAATAAATCTTTACGACGCTGCCGCGCCTACTGCTGTGTAGGTTTCAGGAATGTTCATGAAAACTGAGACCATACAGAGATCAAAAGGAGCCAACGGTATCATGTAACACGAGTACTTGTAGCTCACAAAGGGAAGGCGCAATGGGTGCAGGGCGACTTTCTCTCGGCATTGAGCAGCCGCCGCCACCGCCGCAGCCTATACAATACACCGTATAGATGATTTATTGACTAAACGCCACCACTACTGAAACAACGCACCGCAGCAGCTGGCGAAGTTCTGTGCTCATGTAACGAATCTAAAGATGCTAAGTATACTATTATTTTCCAAAAAAATAAAAAAGTGAGTCCGTTTACATGGAATAATGTAAAGAGTATTGTCTTAAAGCGAGGTATTCCGAGAGCTTCTTTCTCGCTCTCTCGACGGTACCGACAGTACGGGAAGAGTGTATCAGCGAAGCGGCGCGAATAGGCGCGTTTATAGGTTTTTTGCCTATAAAGGAAAAAACAAGTTTTTTCCTTTATAGGAACCTTTTGCATGTATTAGATAATAAAAAGTTTCTTCTATTGGTAAAAAAATTTAATCATTTATTAAGGTATTATCTGACTTACAGCTCTTTTAAAATGTTGACAGAGCTATCTTTGAATTTTTTTTCTATCGAGTGTAGTATTACCAATCATGTTTCTGTCTATAAGAGTTATTAGATAATATGTTCAACTATATTAAATATGAATTTTAGAACTGTATGTTTTATATTGGTGGCGGTACAATCAATCGAAATTGTTAAAAACGGGAAAAGAGCGCCTTAATTGAAAATATAATAAATATATCATCTAAACTAAACATCCTACTATAGTGCACTTATTTAAAAAAAAGTTAAAATCACTTTTGTGTATGTATGATGTTAAGTTTTTTCGTGATTCTATCACATTTTATATATTTATTAATGCCAACGTCTCTAAGTCATTCATGAAGCAATAACATACATACTCAAACTCAAATAACATCCATACATAAACTCGTAATATAAGGAACATTATTTTTGTAAGATGACTTATTAGATAATTTTTTTAATGTACGAGTAGGTACCTAGTTTCAAATAACTACCTCATACGTGAGAAAGAAATCGAAACATTCCTACATCTCATCATCTGCGTTTAAAAACTCGCGATTTTAGATTAATCAGCGTAATTAATTATTATGAGCGTTAAGTTTTAATTAAAATACAAGCGCTAATGCCTTACAAGCTGTTATTATAATGGCTCCGCGGCTGTAGTTCATCAATTATAAAATCTGGTCGGTTTGTTTAAGCGGCTGCATGAATATTAACGTTTCGCATGTAATATAATAACGGCAGATAAAGTTATTAGCTTGCTGGTATTTGATCCCTCGGTTTTGGAAATTACAAAATTATAACTTAACGTTGTCACACTAAACACAGGTTCTGCATAGAGCAATATTCTGCGAGTTACAAAAACACCGCTCGTACAAGAGTATTTTGACAACATTGACCACACAGTTGTTTTTGGGGGTCAAAGTTGCTCGCGTCCGTAGGTTTACCCTTGAGACCCTACACGTGATCCCTGGGTGGTGCTAAATGAGTGACACCAACTGAGTGGTAGAGCCACGCTGCGTTGCAGCACACATTGGGCCGGCTCGCCCGGCGTAATACCACCCTCTCACTAATATTCGGCGTGAAATAATGGCACTTGGTGCTGTTGTGTTTCGTCCGACCAGTGAGGGTTCCGGAGGCTCCTTCCCCCCCCCCCCCTCCCAATTCCTATTCCTTCCTTAAACCTATTCCTCCCTTAAAGGCCGGCAACGCGTCTGCGATTCCTCTGGTTTTGCGGGTGTCCATGGGCGGCGGTGATTACTCTCCATCAGGTGACCCGCCTGCTCGTTTGCCTCCCTCTTATATAAAAAAAAAATAAAAAAAAAACATTGATAAAACACGGTATCGCCTACAAACACGGTTTAACAAGGTTATCAAACGCCATAGTCTATCAGTCTAATCTATTACAAACCATGTGTAGTTTTTTATTACTGCCAGAAAATACTGTAACGTTAATAAGTGAATGTACTTAGTTGTTCTATCTCAATCAAAGTTGATCTAAGATCTAAGAAGCTTCACGAAGTTCTGTATTCTGAGACGACGGTATGTACATTATTTCTAATCGTTATCTCAGTCAAAGCTTTGTCAAAGCAGGCGAACCTTTGTTCGACGATCGTTATCCACCGAAAATTATTCAAACAAACGTAAGTATACGTTCCCACAAAATCGATCGTAAATCGTGGCCGCAGCAGAGAATTAGTCAAGATTGTATCGCATCCGACGCTCACGGATTAATAGAGACGCAAGCGGCCGCCAAATGGTAATGAACGCGAACGCGATCCATCGAACCTTACCGGCCATGTTTTAAACAGCCGCCGATAAAGGAAATTGAATGTTGGCTGGCACCGCCGCCGATGGACATCTATTTATTACCGAACTGCCATTACAAGATACACATTTATAGTTGGAGTTTTTTTGGAATTAATGTGTGAATTTGTACATTAGACTGTAATTAAATGTCAGTGATTTGTAGTTGCCGAGACGACGCGACGGATGGACGGACGGGACGTTGGGAGGATTAAGCAATACGTGCAGGTAACAACTTTCCACGACTAGTTTTTTGACCAGAATCTTTAAGTGAATCTTCTGATGTAGGTACTTAGACGTGTAGGTTAGGTACTAATGACTACCTTAAATAGAACTATTTTAGCATTTACTTTTGCCGTGTAAATCACTAAGTAAGTAGGTTATTATCTAATAAAAGGACCATAAGTACGAAAGATGCAATCGTGTGGGAGTTTGCATACTAAGATTTAAGTAATACTTACTGCTCTAAGAGGTGGCGGTAAGGCCCCAGGTCTTCTGCGGCCCTCTGTAGGAGATTGTACCTATTACTGCGCATGACGTGACCTATATAAGTACTGCAGTCTCTTTTCTTTTATAAAACGAGCAGGCGGGTGACCTGATGGAGAGTAATCACGCCTGATGGAGAGCAAAGACACCCGCAAAACCAGAGGAATCGCAGACGCGTTGCCGGCCTTTAAGGAAGGAATAGGAATTGTGAGGGAGGGGGGGGACTTCCGGAACCCTCACTATGGCCGGACGAAACACAACAGCACCCACTGCTTATTTCACGCCAAATATTCGTGAGAGGGTGGCATTAACCCGGGCGAGCCGGCCCAATGCGTGCTGCAACGCAGCGTAGCTTTACCACTCAGTCAGTGTCACTCATTTAGCACCACCCAGGGGTCACGTGTAGGGTCTCAAGAGTAAACCTACTGACGCGAGTAACTTTAACCCCCTAAAACCGTTCCGCTCTATAAAATACCAGGTAAAAAAAATAAGGGAACCTGTGGAGTATCCTTTGGGTAGAAACCTTGCATTGCCTTGCCTTTGCTCATACGCTAGCTAACCTTGGTTATTAATAGATTCTTAAACTAATACTTATATTATAAATTTGTGAAATAAAGTGTTGATTTCTTTCCTATTTGTGGATATCAAGTAACACCGCTCTGCCCGTGTCGTGGGGCGCGGTGTGGCGCGGTGTCGGGTTCCGCAGACGTGTGTTCTGTTATCTCTTTTCAATTTTTTTGTGCCGCAATGTGTGCAGGGTAGGGCCTCACTCTAATGGAATACTTTTGTCTAGTTATCATTCATTATTGGGGGTTACAAAAAAGGGTGAATGTGGTCAACAAGCGCTAATGGTTGGTAAGGTACCGGCTCTGTTTATTGCTCCACGATTATTGTTATCTATTTTTTAAGGCTTAAAACGTCTTTTGTTTTTAAAGTTTTATATTTGATCAATCAAACGAGCAGGCGTGTCACCCAATGGAAACCAAACCAGAGGAGTCGCAAATGCGGCGCCGACCGGGAAAGGAGCTGGAATGTGAGGGAGGGGAGCGATGCGCCCCGGGGGCCGGCACTCGCTCACCGGCACTCGCTCACCGGCACTCGCTCACCGGCACTCGCTCACCGGCACACACTCACCGGCATACACTCACCGGCACACATTCACCGGGCGGGACACAATAGTAATGAGTGCCAGTGGTTCACGAAAATGTTCCGTGACATTTTCACTTACCATCAGGTGAGATAGTAGCCAAATGAAAACCTATCTTACTATAAAAAAAGAGACAAGTATACAAAACACCCGTGATAGATGACCTCATTCAAAGTCATTGAATGACAATCAAAATAATAAAATTTATAAACTTAACAATATGTTACATCACATGATCAGTCGTCACAGTGGTGACTTCCAGCTATTTGATAGCAATTTATTTATTAAAAACTTTTTCTTGACTAAAGATAATATGTATCTGTCTAGACGATGTAAACATAATATAGCTACTCTATTAGCAAATAACATCAACATAGAATGCAATGACAAGACAGTGACCAATAGTAGTACCACTAAAGGCACTGAGGCAAACTCTTTTTTAGGAATGTAAGGTTGACTAAAGAGAAGTGTAATAATAATTTTACTTTAGTTCACCAAAATGTAAATCGCTTCTCTGGCAAAATATTACATGTTGAATTAATGCTAGACAAATATAATGTGGACATATTATGTTTAACAGAAACCTGGTTGAAATCTGAAAGTATGTGCTTTTCAGTAAATAATTGTAAAGTCGCTAGTGTGTTCAACAGAAACTCTGCTATGGGGGGCGGTTGCATAATTCTGGTCAAAGACTCCATTCAATGTAAAGAACGAAAAGATATAGTAAGTTATTCCGTTGAACGCGTTTGCGAGATAGCTAGTGCAGGGTAGACGCTTTTCTTATAGTATGTATTTATCGACCGCCTTCAGGCAATTTTATGTATTTCATTAGAATATTAGAAAATTTACTTGACAAGATATTTGCCTGCAATAAATCCATTGTTGTATGTGGAGATTTTAACATAGATTTACTTGCTGAGTCTGGGGATAAGGAAAACTTTATTTCATTGCTAAAATGTTATGACTTAGATTATGTTTTCAATGAGCCAACTCGAATTACACCTCAATCAGAGACATGTATTGATAATATTTTTGTAAATTGTAAAATCAAAAGCAAGGAACTGATAAATGGGGTACCCTCTGACCATAAAGCTCAAAAGATAGAGTTATTTTGCAAGGAAAAATTGTCGAAAAATAAAGTAATTACTTATAGGCCCTTAACTTGTAGTAGATCTGCAATATTTAAAGATAAAATTATTGAGAGACTCTCGTTATTTGATTGCAATGTTAATGAACCAAATAAATATTACAATAAATTATTTGGTGTGATTACTAAAGAATTTGACAAAATATATACAAAAAAAAAGTTAATGTAAAGGAAAAGACAGTGTTTAGTGACTGGGCTACGAAGGGAATAAGAAAAAGTAGGGATTTTCTTTATGATCTGTATGACAAGAAATCTTTCAATTCTAATCCAGCTTTTCATGATTATGTTAGACGATATTCCAAAATATTTAAAAATGTATGTTTTATAGCAAAGTCTAAATTTATTAGCAACAAAATTATAAAGTCTAAAGATAAAGTCAAGACTACTTGGAAAATTATTAATTCAGAGACTGGCAAAGTGAGTAAAAATGAGTCAGGCTTTCTGCTTAAGTTGAATGATGAGCTTATTAAAGATAATCTTAAAGTTGCTGACATTTTTGATTCCTTTTTGGCCAATATACCTATTGAAACAACTAGACATTTAGAATCGTCCTCTACTGTAGCACAAAGTTTATTAAAACTTAATTTTAAGAAAAAAGTACCGATCTTTGATTTTAGAGATATAACATATTTAGACATAATAAAAACGTACAAAAGCTTGAATAAGAAAAGAACGGAAGATTTATGGGGTCTCTCTGTGACAGTTTTGGAGCCTATTATAGAAGTAATCGCACCGTTTTAGCAGGAATATTTAATAAATGTATCGAAGTAGGTTCATTTCCAGATTTAATGAAAAATAGTAAAGTAACTCCCATTTATAAATCAGGTGATAAATTTAACGCTGCTAACTATAGACCGGTTTCTGTTCTTCCGGCACTTAGTAAAATTTTCGAATCTATAATCTATACGCAAATGAATGCACACTTTAGAATGAATAAAATTTTACACAGTGATCAGTTTGGTTTCACGAAAGGACGGTCAACTATAGATGCTGGAGCAAAACTGGTCAAAAACATACTTGACACTTGGGAATCTTCGCAGGACACAGTAGGTATTTTCTGCGACCTCTCTAAAGCCTTTGATTGTGTTGATCATTCAACTTTAGTTGGTAAATTATTTCAATATGGCGTTCGTGGTAATGCACTAAAATTAATAAAATCTTATCTGCACAATAGAAGTCAGAAAGTAGGTATAAATAATGTAGTATCAGGAGGTTCGATAGTCAAAATGGGGGTACCCCAGGGATCTATTCTCGGTCCCTTTCTGTTTCTTGTTTATCTTAATGACCTTCCATTCATGGTTAAGGAAATGTCGGAAATAGCGTTATTCGCTGACGACACTTCTTTAATATTTTCTTTAGATAGGAAAGACCCAGAAGGAAAAATTAACGAAACACTTAACAGAGTATCACAATGGTTTTCTGTTAATAACTTAGCACTGAATGCTAATAAAACTAAATTTCTTAAATTTTCTCCACCTAATACACGGCTCAGTCATTTAAATATTTAATTAGGTTCGGAAACGTTAGAAATTGTTAATGAAACGTCTTTTCTTGGTATTAGGATAGACTCTAAATTACAGTGGGGTTCTCATATCGAGGGTCTGGCAAAGAGGCTCAGTTCGGCTGCTTTTGCTGTTAAAAATATAAGAAAAATTACAAATCAGTCTACTGCTAGGCTGGTTTATTTTGCTTATTTCCATAGCGTTATGTCATATGGATTACTACTATGGGGAACGGCAGCAGACGTTAGTAGAATTTTCATTCTCCAGAAAAGAGCAGTTCGGTTTATATATCAGTTAAAAGCACGTGATTCGTTGAAGGAATTATTTAAAGATATAGATATCATTACTTTACCGTCCTTGTACATATTTGTAAATATTATGTACGCTCGTAAAAATCTACACCTTTATACCAGAAACAATGAGGTTCACGGATATAACACAAGGAACAGGAACAAACTGTGTGCTCCGAAGTTCAGACTTAGCAAAAGTAGTAAATCTTTTATATGCAACTCAATTCGTTTTTATAACAAAATACCTGACGACATCACTGCATTGACAGACAACAAATTCAAAACGCACATTAAACGTGTGTTAATTGCGAAAGCTTATTATAAGATCAATGACTATGTTGCAGACAAAAATGCATGGAAATAAGTCTACTCTGTACTAGTGTTTATTATTAGTATTTTAGTCTATTATTAACTATTCTTTCATTCAATTATTATGAATTGTTGAAATTATTTAGTTTAGTTATTATTAATTTTATTGATGCGTACAAATTGTACTTAATTATGTTTAATAATTTGTACCTACTTAATTAGATCTATGACACTGTAAAGTAACATTGTTACTTAGAGGGAGAAAAAAGTAAGGCCTCCTGAGTTTCTTGCCAGCTCTTCTCGGTCGAAGGCTCTCCCAAAATCCGAACTGGTGGTAGATTGGTTAGGTAGGTAGATTAGGTAGGTAGAGTAGGTTATGGTGTGTGCCAGCTAGATGTGCATGAAGGGTCATTTACCCCATTTGTACCAGTGGGGTGCTGCAGTTTAGGTACGTTCGGCCGGCGTGCCTCCCAGGAAGGCCGCCTAGGCGTATGACAGTAAAGGTTGCCGCTCGGCTCTCACGCTCCACGTCGCGCGTCGTCGCTTAAGGCCAGGTATTTCTCTCTCGCGGCTTCTCTCTCGCTCTCTCGATGGTACGACGGTACGGGACGGGTATAACAGCGAAGCGGCGCGTTTTATAGGTTTTATTGCCTATGTTTATAGACTTTATATATAGGATTCTCTGCTAATTTATCTGCGAATTATTTGTCTTTCGTTGAGTACAAAAATTAAATGTAAAGTATCAGTATCGTATTTATATATGTGTATAGTGTGTATGAATGTATTGTATGTGTGTATATATATGTATGCATGTATATATATTATATTTTAAAATAATTTTATATCTTATTTGGTGGATTTGGATCGGTCGTATTCGGTTGCATTCGCATCACTGTCGATCGAGTTGGACTTGTGCCGATGCTGCGTCCCTAGCCTGGCTTCTGCTACCCTCGTCATTTTTTGTCCTCGGTCCTGTGGGGGTGAACCGGTGTCGCGTCGTGTCGCGTAGGCAGGCTGGATCGGAAGTGAAAATGGCCGACGCGACGCGACGCGATGTTGGTTTGCACCCGTAGGATCGGGGATGGGGAGTGGTGGGGGTGGTGGGGGTTGGGTTGGGGACGTGGCGTCGGTGCGGGTCTGGTTCGATTGATGGTGATGTGAGTGTGGTTGAGTGTGATTGATCTAAATCTACCACTTATTTATTAGGTATATCTCATCTCAGCTGCAATTTAGGCAAGCAAATAGGCACACAATCATCACAGGTTATTTAAGTTTAATATTTAGTATTTAATTTTTAGTTATTTTTTTTTTTCTAACGTTGGTAAACGTACTCGCGTTTACACTCACGGTTGTAGCTGAAAACCAGCGATTCGCGGCTAGCGAATATGACGATGAGCTGCCACCCTTTTGCTGCTGCGGCACACACACACATATTTATTATCTTCTTTTTTTTTGTACTATGTTTTTTATTGTGATTTTGTGTACCAACATGTGTGTGTCTTTTAGCAGTAAATAAAGTTTTTATCTATCTATCTATCAGTAGCTTAGTCATAATATTGAAAAAACATTACAAAAAGGGGTAACTTTGGGTTTTTTTTTATTTATTTATTATTATTATTATTTTTTTTTTTTTTTATCGAGTGATGTTTATTGGCCAATGATGACCAATTTTTATTTTTATTCAGCGTCGGTTGGGGGAGGAAGTTTTCTGTGTCTGTATGTTTGATTTTTTTTTTAAACGAGTTACTTAATGTTTCTGAAGACGCCTTAAAACGAAGTGATTTCGCTTAATTTTGAAGGCTCCTGGTTATTAAATAAATGACTTAATGCAAAGGAATCAAGCATACGGACGTGAAGGGTCTCTTTCTTTAACCGTTGCTGAAGGGGTGGTGGGGGTTGGTCCGGTTTTGGAAGGGGGCTGCGGGGCGTCGTTTTTCTGTGTTTGGTGTGGGAGTTTTGGGTGCCGCGTCGGCGTAGTGTTTCCTCTTAACTCGTAATCCCTACGCGCGCGCGTAAACCCTGCGCTCCTGACGGACGTCAAATCGATATCGAGTCGGCTGTGCTTATCGGAATATGAACGCTCGGGTCACGAGATAGGTTTCAGTTTCGCGTGGGGGTCGTTGGAGGGTGAACCTTCTGTACGGTAGTAGTATTAGTTATTCTGTGTTTGTACCAAGACGAAAAAAGAAACAATTTTAAAACACACAAGTTTATGCTTATTAATTTTTGACGTTTTTTTATGCTTAAGTTTTTATAAAAAAAGATATTTGAATGATTAAAAATGTCAACCTTATTGGTTAGGTACTAATGTTTTCCAAAACTCATTTCAGCCGCTACTTTATTTTACTTCAAAAACTCTCCAATTTATATTACTTACCACAGTATCAATACGATAATTGGAAATCATATTACACAATTCTATGACCACGGCTTATATTTCGGTTCGACGCGATTCTGTTTCGGCGTGCAGTGGTACTGGGGGTAGCAATGCGCATTTGTCTGGCACAGACTATAATAGCTCGTTAGATTAGTTATTAAGTCTTAACTATAAGTTAGTTAACTGTTTTTTTATTATTATTAGTATTGACGTCAATAAGTGCCTGTAAAGGTTTACATTGAATAAATAATTTGACTTTGACTTTGATTCTTCCGTAATACATAGTTTTTACAGCACGAAATAAATACACGTGGTCACATAATTATACTCACTGGTGGCCAAAATCACGTCGACAATTTGCTCCGATTAACCAAACGAACAACAACAACACACTTTCGCGTTTGTAACCTCTCGTCAGTGAGAAAAGCGATATCGGTTACAAACAAATATTGAATAATACTATAATTAAATTGCTATTAATAAAAATGGTGTTGATGATTTCGGCAGGCTGGATAAGTCCACGGTAGCTGGAAAATGGCTTCCAAAAGATGGAATAGTCTACCAGCACACAATGACATATTCCCTCCTACCTATGACATAGGGCTAAACGAGGCGTGAAGAGGCACTTTGTGGGCCGGCAGAGTAAGGGTGACTGATGCTACGTCTCTTACGCTGCACCAGTTGTCCTCGCGCCTGGACTTCATTTCCACTTAACATCAGGTGGAGTGGAGTCATTTGTCGGGCTATGTATAAAAAAAACCGGAAACAGCACCTGACCCGGATTGCCAAAAGGGTGCGGGTTCGAATCCCGTTCATGGATATTTTTTCAGAACTGTCTTTTTCTATTTGTAAGATAATGTTTAAATGAATCCCGCTTTAGCTAGCAGGCGCTTCGAGCACGGCGTGCTTTGATTACGGCAGCCATGCGTCAAACGCGGCGACGCGGCGCTGCGCGTGCGCAGAACTGGGCTCTACAATTAATCACGTTTTATGATCCCCTTTAATCACGCGCGATGGACAGAAAGCAGTGGCCCGCAGGAACACAGAAACGATGAAGATGCGCGCATTCACGAAGGTTGTAACGACTTATGACATTTAAGCATTTAGTTATTTATAAACAATACGGCCATGTACTTAATCCATAATTAAACAAAACCAAAATCAAAACACGTGGAACAGGACCTATGAAGGCAGTTTTTATTATATTTTTCGAAACGCACGAATCGTGATCAACTTACTTGTTTACTAAAAATTGACGACGAAACGCGACCAGACCGTGGTGCTGATCTGATATGTATCAACGTTAAGGCGTACTACACAGCATTCTTAAGTTTACATTGCATTATTTCAATTAAGTTTAATTAAAAAGACCGCTTATACCACTGAAGCTAACGAATATTGTCAACCAAATCACTAAATTTCCATAAAGTCTAATACTAGGCAGTTTTACCACCAAGACAATCACTTCGTCAAAATGGTGTATCTTGTCTAAATACAGTAATTAAATTAATTCAATGTAATGTGCGAACAAAGCTCCACGATCGTTATCTGGACAATTAGATCAGCCGCAGTCGCCGCCACATCATCATTTGGAATCTCACGCGCGCTAACCAGCCTGTCACGCGGGCTTGCTAGCTTGCTACAGATCTTATGAAATTAAAAGTCTAACTGATATGTTTGTTTTTGTATCAATAAGTACTTATATTCTTTTTTCGTAAGAAACAATTTGTTCAATTATTAAATAAGAGTTAGATCATTAATAGTCATCATATAGATCAACATGTAAAAAATAATACGATTTCGCAGTCCCATTTATGATATTATTAAAGAATCTACATAAATTGATCCACTAACATGTGAGTGAGGTGAGTAGAACTGAACCGGATTAAGACAGGCTAATTAACGGCCAATTACCCACTCAAATCTGATTACGGCCGAATCAAGTCTTATTTCCATACATTAAAAGCTAAAATAAGAGAACGACATCGCAAATCAAATTTCCATAGTCACTTAGTGGCACTCGCCGATGGGACCGCGGCGCTCGGAAGCCGCGGCGTACTATCGCCGCCGTGGGAGCGCAATCATTTTACTTGTGTCTGTGAGCTTTTTACCGCAAAAAAGCTCCGAGCAGGTTGTGCGAGGGCGGGGAGGGCGCGGGGCGGGGGAGGGGCGCGGCGGGCGCGGGGCGCGGGGCGGCAGTCAGTGCGCGCGCGCCGCCCTCCGACCACGTGTCCATGCGGCTCTCGCGCCAAATTCAAACGCAACCGACAGTTCATAGTGCGATCGGATGTTCAGTGCCAGCCGCCAGTGAGTGAGTGAGTGTGCATCAGTTGGTTGGAACAAGCGCAGATGCTGCTGTGAGCCGGTGAGCCCTGGTGCGTTGACCGGGGGCAGTTCGTCGGCCGGAGCGTTGCGAATTAATGGTAACTATCTGGAGTACCGGCTATGTAGGGCAGTTCTGACGACACCGGGAATAGCTCGTCACAAAAACTTTTGCGTAATTGTCCCGGATACAAATTTGATTTACCTTTAAGCTTTTTTGTTTATACTTACCCAACTATAGGCCTACAAAATTTCGATAAACGTTAGTTGTATATTTAACTTAAATTACCCCACCTGTTCACACACTGTTCACTGGATCGAGGGGGGGAAATCTTGTTTCAAGAAACAGTAACTGTTTCTGCGAAAGCACATTTCCTTATCAGGCCCAGCATCTCGCTGCAACTTACCCATTAACTTACTACAAAGTGCAGCGAGGCTTTCTAATGCCCGGCCGCTGCACGCCGGCGTCGCCTGCTTTAATGAGTTTATGACTTTTCGACGAAGCACCGACTATTCCTGTAGCTTTGTGGAACAGCAACAACCGTGCTATTCTGATCTTTGACGCGATACCAATAAGAAACAGGTCCGTAAACGTCATTGCACGCTGCGGTTGTTTCGACACACCCTTCCGTTATGTCTCAGTTTCTGCGGGGTTTTTGCACACCGGCTCCGATCGTCGCCATTTATATGTATATGCACACTGGCCACACCGCCACACCACACCACGCGAGCAGTTGCGGGGACAATGTGTGGCGCAGCTCATTCCGAGAACATGCCCGTATTCATATATCCCTTATTATGCTATGTGGACGAATGCAAGCATTCTTCTTTGATGAAGAACCGCGTAAACACTATACTTATCTACTTTTTTCTCCTTATAAAATACATAGTTTTGTATTGTACGTATTAATAATACACAACCCTATGAAATGTCATCTTGTATACCATTTTAAAGCTTTAAGCCTGCTATGGTGTACATAGTTGTAGTAATAGCCTAAAATTTCACAAATTTATTCTCATAATAATTTGGAACTTGTTGTCTGAATAAAACATTAAATAAAGTGTAATGATTCACTAAAATAGAGTTTAGAAGGTATCGCCTCGTATCAGCGCGTCACGGCCGCGAGTCAAAGGTCGCGGCGCAAAAACCGTAGCGCTTCGGCCGGGCCTCACGCGCCGCGCGCGATGGCTAAACGCATTCTTTTCATCATCTGATTATCACGTCTTTTCGCTATTATCTTATTTACAGTTGTTTGAACTGTGAATGATCTCGTGAAAAGTCAGGTCAAGAGTACACCAAACAGACGAGCATGTTTGAAGTATGTTTGTAAATGAAGCAAACACATTGCGTCGGGATCGTAGCAAAGCTGTGGCGACGACGCCTACTGCCTACCCCGCCGGGCCGCGGATTTGCAAAGGCAATACCATTAGAGTGGAAGTGCAAACTGAACTGGCTTAGCTTTTGTTTGGCAAAAACTTGACGAAACCCTAATCTATTATAGTACAGAAATTGACCGAAATCGCGTAGACTTTGTTAGAAAAATTCATTCTTACATTGCAGCAACAAATGTTATTCAATTTCATGCCGATTTATCGATCTTTAATTTATGTACTTACTAATTAATCGTATTGATGCATTCTATGTATGTACTTATGTATTTATTTATGTGTGTATGGGATAAATATTGGATCATTCTCATATTAAAAGAAAATACAAGTGGTTACTTGTATTTTACCTACACGAGTAGGGTAGTAAAAAAAATAACCTCGAAATTCAAGGTAACCGCTACGCTGCGCTTCACGATTGTTTTAATTTCTAATCTGTCACGTGACCTACAGGAGTAGGGCAGCTAGGTATCCTCAATCATATTTTGATTAATAGTGTAAAAGACGGTTATGTTGAGAAAATATAGGAAAACAAATAGATATTTATTGCTACTGACATAATATTATAAAGTTGAATGTTTTGGAATTATGAACATTAGAAACAATGTAGTTAGAAATTGTGATTGTTACGATGAAAAATATTAGCGAAATGGAGTGTCACCGTTAGGTATATTATTATATTAGCGAAATGGAGTGTCACCGTTAGGTATATTATTATATTTTATAATTTGAGCGAGTGTGTATAGTACCTACTAGGTTTTGTTCATTTTCTGGAAAAATATCAAAACAAAAAGCTAAAAAACTAAAGTAATAAAAAAAAAGCTAAAACTATTTGAGTCAATTTTATGACTGAGATAGATTAGGTATTAAAAAGTAATTTGCATAAACAAAAGCATGTCTATTAAAGCCTGACTCGTGCCTCAAATAGTATATAGTTTTTGTAAATTCGCCGCCGGGCCCGCGCCGGGAAACGGGCAGGCTAAACCGTTAGTCCAAATGGGGATAATGAAGCAATCCGCTTAACGAGCTTTCTTCAGTGTAATCACATAACAAGACGTTGGGCTGTAAACGCCGCCATAAGCCGCGTAGGCGACCGTAACGGCGGATGATAGTGCCGATTGGTACCCGATGAGAGGTGCTGCTGATGGAAGTATCACGGCGGCACTAGCGTCCCTACCATGGCTCTGATTCCTAAGCGCCCCTACCACGGCTCTGATTCCTAAGCGCCCCTACCACAGCCCTGATTCCTAAGCGCCCCTACCACGGCTCTGATTATTAAGCGCCCCTACCACGGCTCTGACTTCTAAGCGCCCCTACCACGGCTTTGATTCCTAAGCGCCCCTACCACGGCTCTGATGCCTAAGCGCCCCTACCACGGCTCTGATATGCTTGGTAAATATAGTTAGCTGGCTCAATAACATGCTCTCCAAATTAGGTTCTTGTGACGAGAGGACTGTTTTTTTGAGAGAACTTTCGTTAAACCATCCTAAATGTATCTTTCCACTTTCTGTTCAATAAGGCTTTAAGGTAATACGAGATAGTACTTTTAGTGCAACATACATACATACATACATACAAGACTATTATCCTCAAAGGGTTAGTAAAGGGTTAGTCAGAGGCTAGGCAATGAGGACCACAGAAGGAGTCCACTGCCATAGTAGTTTTGCGTTAAATCCCGTCTAAATATGTGTGCATAATGGAACGCGAAAGTTTAAAAGTGTACACTGCCATACAGTCCGCCTTTCACCAAAGTACAACTGCACATGTGTGCAGCGTAACAGGTGGTGAGCCCGCTTTTGCTGTTGAATGTATGTAGTACAACACCAGAAAAATAATATTAAAAATAATCCCGAGAACTAATACAAATTTACATATTGATACTTATTGGTAAATCATGTGGAGAAGTTTAATTAATACATTTTATTTTTAAGACAAAAGGTTTCTTGGTGCTTCTAAGAGACTTTACCGGTAATTTATATTGCAATTGGCCTCAAAGGGGCTTACGCACGTCCATGTTAGTGGCACTTGCCTATCATTTGGGCTAGTTGCGCTCGCGTCGGGATCATGGGCGCAGATTACAGCCCAAAGCCTCGCGCGCGATAAGGCTTAATAGCCACAAAGCGCCAAGGAGCACTGATGGGGGACTGCTGGCTGGGCATCAGCGGTAATGTGGATATTGAGCACGACGTTACTTTACAGATGCAACTATGATATTCATTTATTTATTTTACTACTCACACTATAATACATAACAGACAAGCCCAAGGATTGAGGACGTAACAGAAACTTTAAATTATACAATCTGTCCGGGGAAGTAGTAATCAAACTTTAAGAGGGTGATCTATGATCAATTTTATCGATAAAAATACCTCAAATCATTGGTCTGACGTCTGATGTTTTTTTTTACATAAATCAATCCTTACTCTTTCAAAATGTATGGAGTCCGTATATGTATGCTACTCAAGCTAATAGGAATCTTGTTAGCTATGACCAAATATTTGCTTATTAGTGTCAAGGTGTCCATGCTATCGCTTTTTAAGGAAGAGGTCAATATTTAAAAAATACCTCAAATCTTGTAATTTGGCGAGAGGCCCTGATTTGAGATATTTTTATTTCTCCGGACAGACCGTATTGTCAAAGAGCCAGATTAAATCATGGTAAAGACCACGGGTAAAGACCCATCCGCAGTTTTCAGGCAGTAACAAAATATGTAGGACAGTACGTATAAACTAAATATATCAATGAATATTATTAGTATGATATTTAATTTTTTTACAAACTACCTGATAACACGAAAATCATTGAGAACAGCTGCAAATGCAAAATTACATGACTTTTAATGTTAGTGGAATAACTACGTCATCTAAGTACATGGGAACGTAACCTTTTTACTAAAATCGGACGGAACAAGTCGGTAGTCATCATCAACCATCATCAAAATCAAATAATCTAGGCTATATTACCAATTAAACTTGCCCACTGAAGTTTCCTGCTCAACTTCATCTGGAGATGGTTTGGTGGCAGTAAACAGACTTACACGAAACATGCAGCTACCCATAGGTACAGTCTATACAGTACAGTAAAAATGTCTATAACTCAAACATAATTGATGATTAGGCAAGCAGATCTATGGGCCCAGATTACACGGCTGGCCGGCAACTCGCAGCAGATGTGCTAATAGCCCATAAACTAACTTGGCCGCTGATTGGCCGGGCTGGGCGGTAATTGGCGGCTGCGGGCTCACGACTCTGTCCCAGCGCTGGGCAACCGCTCGGCATCGGAAAATGTTCCAATTAAATTATCTGTACTACAACACGCTGCCCTTCAGATGGAATGTAATTACAAGTGATCCTCTCGTTCGTTACCTGCCGTGCATTCGAGATCTGTTCTGAATCATTATTGTGGTTCTGGCAAAAGCGAAAACTCAAATCGTCTTATAGAACTCTCACAGCCAAAAAATTAAACTGGACTGATAAACTTTTACTTTCAGTTAGTTCCTTTTATTGCTGGCCAAATTGCGAAAATCTCTCTGTAATAAACCGAGAGCGCGAAAAATAAAGATTGTGTTTGTAAGAATCAAATAGTTTATGACGAAAATTTAATCTTTCGGTTAATAACGTCAAAAATTCAACAACAACAATTTCTCGAGCATCAAACGGTGGTCTAACTAGAGAGAATCACACCATCGGCGTACAGTTAGGAGGCAGATTGAATAGTGTTTCGAATCTGTTGTTCTGTATGGCCGTGGCTAATGGTAACGTTCTCAAATGTTTCGAATGTGGCCGTTGCCAGCGCGGCGAATCGGCCAACGCATGATCTCTACGAATCAGGCATGTTATAATTACTAATCACTTGGCCATTTCATAATCCAATTCTCAATGATTCCAATGAGAACATGGCGAAAACATGTGAACGCATCGTGGAAAACATTAAATTGCAACCATCAGTTAATCCATTGATGGCACTGTCGCCGCGCCCATAATCACATTTATTGTACATCGGCTTTGTTCTCGATGTATATGTTTACCATGCAGCTTCTTTAACTCACTCGGTAACCTGTCGGGCTTTTATCCCTTTGACTAATTCTTAAAAAAAAAATACATTGTCTTCTCTCTGTAGTCCATCTGTCAAACTTCATTCTTTGATTTCGCGCGGTAACCGGCGTTGTGGAAAAAACGTTGCTACTAATATTTTCAGAGATTTTGTGAAAAGCAGGTGAAAAATTATCTTGTATCATGGGTAAAAAACGCAAATCGGAAGAAAAGAAGTTACAGCGGTACCTTAAAAAGATTCGAAAAATGAAAAAACGTTTGGCAAAACGTGTCGAGTTGAATAGTGATGAAACCTCATCAGGTAAATAAATAATAGGTTTATCATTAACCACAAGACACGGGTGATGCACGAGATGCATCGACGTGCTCTTTTGTCTTCAGGACGCATTGTGGTTAGACGTGGGCGGTGTACGTGATACACAGACATGTTGTAAAAATTACATAGGTAGGTACCTACCTACCTATACCTATAGTATTTATGAAGAAAATACAGAAACACAGACGCAAGCTGTCTACGAGATAGATAGGTGTGGTCTCAGAAGGTTAGAAATAACCATTATTTCTGTTTGCAGATCACTATTCGTCAAATTCGGACGAAGAACTTACACCCAACCTAGATATAATCGAAAGTAGCTCATCTACAGCACAGGTTCCTGTGACGACAGCTCAAAGCTCTCTTAGTCCTGACATACTTATGGCATTAGGGGATCCTATGCCTGTACAGCCCAAGTTTGGGCCAAATATATGTGATGAGGTTGCGGGTATAATGAATAATATTTTGAAAAATGGGTTAAAAAAGGAGTCCAAGTGTACTCTTATGGAAGAGCTAATTCCTGAGAATTGTCCATTGCTAATAGCACCTAAGATAAACCTTGAAGTTGCCACAGCGGTAGGCGAAAATATTCGCAACAGAGACAAGAAGATTGAGTTTGAGCAAAATCAACTTGGGGTTGCACTTTCTGTATTGAGCCAAATTTTGTCTTCACTTATATTAAATGAAAACATTGACAGATTACATGTGGTTTCATCCCTAAGTAATGCCGTCAGAATCCTGGCTGATCTACATGCCATCCAAACTAGAGCGAGGAAAAATTTAACATTACCAGCTTTAGACAAGCAATTTTTAAATCTTGTAAAAGATGTTGAGAGAGATGAATACCTTTTTGGTACCAATCTTAATGAAAAAATTCAAGCTATTAAAAACAGCCAAGAAAGTGGGAATTCTATTAAAAAAATTATTCCTAATCCAAAACAGGGAAACTACAGTGGCCCGTCCCGTTACCAACAGAATGGTACTCGATCAGTAACGAGGGGCGGGCCCCAGAAATATCCGGTAGTGAGAAACTACCAACAGAAGTTTCAGAGGAAACCCAATCCGGAGCAGTACAGGCAGTCAGCTCAATTGAAACCATCAATTGGTGGCAGAATTGCACACTTTCTGGACTGTTGGTCTAAAATATGTGATGATAAGGTCATTTTAGGCTATGTCAAAGGCTATACTATACCTTTTATAAATTTACCATGTCAGTATTCAGAACCAATCCCCAATCATTTGAAATCTGAGCAGGACCACAAAAATATGCAAAAGGCAATTAAGAGTTTGTTAACTTTAGGAGCCATAGTACCATGTAAACCCTGTAACAATCAATTTGTATCAAACACCTTTTTGGTTCCTAAACCTAATGGTGGTAACAGGTTTATTCTATACCTCATCACCAGCCTGAAGACGCCCACTGCTGAACATAGGCCTCCCCCTTTGACCTCCATCCTGACCGACAACTCGCCACTCGCATCCACCGGTTGCCTGCGACTCTCACGATGTCGTCGGTCCACCTAGTGGGAGGCCTACCAACACTGCGTCTTCCAGTGCGTGGTCTCCACTCGAGAACCTTTCTTCCCCAACGGTTGTCGGTTCGTCGAGCGATGTGGCCTGCCCATTGCCACTTCAGCTTGCAAATCTTACGAGCTATGTCGGCAACTCCGGTTCTTTGGCGAATATCCTCGTTTCGGATTCTATCGCGCAAAGAAACTCCGAGCATAGCTCTCTCCATTGCTCGCTGTGTGACTCTGAGCTTTTCTAAAAGGCCAACAGTTAAGGACCACGTTTCGGTGCCATATGTCATCACCGGCAACACACATTGGTTAAAGACCTTTGTCTTTAGGCACTGCGGAATCTTCGATGCAAAGATATCTCGTAATTTCCCGAACGCTGCCCATCCGAGTTGGATTCTCCGGGCGACCTCTTTGTCGAGGTTGGACCTACCTAACTGGACAATCTGTCCTAAGTAGGTGTAGTGGTCGACAACTTCGATAGTATCGCTCCCAACAATTACCGGTACGGGTTCAACATGGACATTCGACATGATCTTCGTCTTGTCCATGTTCATTTTAAGACCCACCTGTTGGGATACGATATTGAGGTCGCTGAGCATGGTGTTGAGGTTCTCCAGCGACTCCGCCATTATGACTATATCATCGGCAAAACGAAGGTGAGTGATGTATTCGCCATTAATGTTGATGCCGAATCCGTTCCAATTCAAGAGCTTGAAAACGTCCTCCAACGCATTTGTGAACAGTTTCGGAGATATGACGTCTCCCTGTCTCACACCTTTCTGCAATTGGATTGGTTTCGTACTCTCGTCTTGTAATCGGATCGACATAGTAGCGTTTCTATACAAACATTTCAACACTTCGATATACCTATAGTCGATATGGCAACGCTGGAGGGACTGCAACACAGCCCAGGTTTCGATAGAATCGAAGGCTTTCTCATAGTCCACAAACGCTAAACATAAGGGCCGATTATACTCCTCAGTCTTCTGTATAATCTGGCGGAGCGTATGTATGTGGTCTATGGTACTAAAGCCTTTTCGGAAACCGGCTTGTTCGGGAGGCTGGAAGTCGTCAAACCTGCGTTCGAGACGGTTCGTAATGACTCTCGAAAACAGCTTGTACACATGGCTCAGGAGTGAGATGGGTCTATAATTCTTCAATAAGGTGTTATCGCCTTTCTTGAAGAAGAGCACCACCGCACTCCTGTGCCATGCTTCTGGCGTAGTACCTTCGAGCATGACGGAATTAAACAACCTCTGGAGGACTACGAGTATCGGTTTTCCACCCGCTCGCAGAAGTTCAGTGGTAATTCCGTCATCACCCGGCGCCTTGTTGTTTTTAAGCTGTTTAAGAGCCATACTAATCTCATACAGGCTGATGTCAGGGATATCTTCGGTATAGTGTCGGGTTAACTTAGCTCTGGTGTCCTGAGCTGTACCAACAGCGGGCTCTTGTGTTGAGGTGTACAACTGTCCATAAAACCTCTCGAGCTCTCTCAGAATCTCCGGCTTCGACGAAATGACACTGCCGTCCTCGATCTTCAGCTTAGTCATTTGGCTCTGACCAATAGACGGATTCTTTGCGAACACTTTGGCGCCTTGGTTCCGCGCAATTGCGTCCCTAATGCATTTAGCACTATAGGAGCGCAGGTCGTGTCGCACAGATTTCGAGATTCGTCTATTGAGTTTGCCATATTCCGACATATCAGCTGAAGATTGCAGTATCATTTCTTTCCGGTCTTCCATTAACTTAATGGTTCCGTCTGAGAGCTTTTGAGGCTTTTTCCGGCGTGGGGTCTTAAAGAACTTAGACCCCACAGCTTGGACAGTTTCCACAAGCCCGCTGCTGATCTCGTCCACAGTTTCGCACTCGGCTAGGCACTGGAAGCGATTTTGGAGTTCGAGTTGAAAGTGTTCCGGGCTCTGGATCTGGGCAGGGCCAGGACGGAGTGTGGACTTCACCAGACGTGACCTCTCGAGCTTGATGTTGATATTCAGTGTGCCTCTAACAATCCGGTGATCGCTACCGGTTTTCACCCTACTGATCACGGAGACATCACTGAATATACGCTTCTTGGTCGTCATGATGAAGTCGATCTCATTTCTGGTTGAACCATCGGGGCTTATCCACGTCCACTTCCTGGTTGGTCGCTTCCGGAAGAAAGAGTTCATCAAAAAGAGTTCCTCCTTCTCCATAAAGTCGACCAACCGTTGGCCCCTTTGGTTCCGCTGTCCATATCCATATTGCCCCACTCTCAACTCATCGCCGTTCCTTGTGCCTACCTTTGCATTGAAGTCCCCCATAACAACGGTGAAGTACGTTTCGGAGGAATGTATGGCTTCAGATATCTCCTCATACAGAGCCTCTACTTCTTCGTCAGGGTGTGTCGAGGTTGGTGCATATACCTGTATGACCTTCAGCGAATACCGATCGGTGATTCTGAGTATAAGGTACGCAACTCTACCTGACACACTATCGACCTTGATAACGTTGTTAACAAGGGACTTGCGGACGAGAAACCCAACACCACCCTGGGATTTTCGTTCTCCTTCCCGGAAGAAGAGCATGTTGCCAGAATCAAGGACTACCATATCCTGCCCCTCTCGTCGGATTTCTGATAGTCCCATGATGTCCCACCGCAATCTGCTCAATTCTTCCTCCAGCTCTACAATCTTTGCATCGGTCCTCAACGTGCGGATGTTGTGTGTTGCCAGGGCCAAGGTTCGTTGGTGGGTGTGTGGGTAGCCGAGCAACTGCCGGTGATTCTTCGCACCCCCTGCTCCTCCGTTACCTGACCAGCTACCCGTTGGGCCAGGGATAAAGGAGCTGCCGGGGACTGGGGGCCGTGGGCAAATATTGTCTGTCATGGGGGGGGGGGGGGGGGGGTTGCCATAATCCCCACGCTTGGCAGGCGGCTTGGGGATCGCAGCGGGTCACCGTTTAGCTAGAGGACGCTGCGGCCCGTCCTCCGGTGGCTGGTCGTAGTTTTAGGACATACCCGGGTCCGAGGACATACCCGGGTATTCTAAACCTAAAATGCCTTAATGAATACATTGCTACTTCCCATTTCAAAATGGAAGATATAAGAACAGCTATGGCCATCCTTAGTCCAGGTGTTTTATGGTTAAAATTGACTTAAAAGAGTCTTATTTACTAGTTAACATAAATCCAAGTTCTAGAATTTTTTTATATTTCGCTATCAAAAATTATATGAGTTTCAGGCATTACCCTATGGCCTTTGTACAGCGCCATTGGTCTTTACAAAAATAATTAAAGTTGTTGTAACTTACCTTCGGCAAAGAGGTTACAAATCAGTCCAATATTTGGATGATTTGTTACTTATAGGCTCTGATTATAGGTCTGCTCTTAAAAATTATCATGAGACTGTTAGTGTACTGCAATGCCTAGGATTTGTAGTGAATTTTGAAAAAAGTGTAACTGTACCATCACAGTTGTGTCAATTTTTAGGTTTTGTATTCAACACTTTGGACATGACCATTAACTTACCACCAGAAAAGATAAAAAGTATTAAAAATATTGTTGCTAAATATACACAAATGGATTCTTGTTCCATTCGTGATATTGCTAAGTTGACAGGTACCTTGGTGGCTGCCTGTCCAGCCTCTCGCTATGGCTGGCTGTATACTAAATCTCTAGAGTTTCATAAAATTAAAGCTCTTACTAAGAATAAAAACAACTATGACTCTACAATGCAAATACATTCTGACATAAAAGAAGATCTTAAGTGGTGGTTGGCTAATATTCATATGTTTAAAAAATCTCTTTTGGGTTCTACTTATGACATTGTTATTTTTACTGATGCAAGCCGATGTGGCTGGGGGGCTGTATGTAATGGTTTAAAAATTAATGGAAAGTGGAAAACTGTAGAAAACAAATATCACATTAATTATCTTGAATTATTGGCTATATTTCTTGCCTTAAAAACATTTGTAAAACACAAACAGAATTTAAACATATTATTAAGAGTAGATAACATAACAGCAATATCTTATATCAATAAAATGGGGGGCACTCAATACCTACATCTTAACCAACTATCTAAAGATATATGGAGGTGGTGCGAAGACAGACATTTTTGGCTTTTTGCATCATATATTAGATCATCAGACAATAAGGAGGCTGATGAACAATCTCGAAAAATTAATCCTGACACAGAGTGGGAATTGAGTGACACCGCATATCAAAAACTGATATCAGTACTTGGCTGCCCCAGCATAGACCTATTTGCATCACGACATAACACAAAATGTAATCTCTTTGTTTCATGGAAACCAGATCCAGAAGCTTGCAACATTGATGCATTTACAATCCCTTGGTCACAACATTGAGTAGACACGCGTCACCAAGCAAAAAAATATTACTCCGACACAACGGTAACCAGGGGTGTTCAAGTGCGATGGCAACGGGGTCCGCTTCTTCACGCTGTGCAAAGTGCAAGGAAGTAGTGGGCCATGGTCCGGATTGCACTGTTTGTGGCGGCAAATTTCACTTCGGCTGCAGTGGAGTCACCGAGCGTGGTTTCGACAAACTTGGCACAATCAGGAAGAATAATTGGCGGTGTACTTCATGTCGCGACAGCTCGACAAAGCAAGTGATTGGCACGGAGGATCAAATACAGAATATGGGGCTGGATAGTGGCTCAGATACAGCAGATGTCGTAAAGCTTATTCTGGCTAAGATCACGGGCTTAGAAACTAAATTTGCAGTCTTTCAATCTGTGCAGACAGACATAAAGCAAGTGGTTGATGATATAGCGGACTTGAGGACCTCCTTGCATTCTAGAATGGATGAAATAGCCGAGAAAGTTTCTAGTATTGAAAGCAGGGTGTCTTCACTGGAATCTACCAGGGACGAATTAACGGACCTGAGAGCTGTTGTCGCCGAACTTGTCGAAAAGAATGCTCATAGTGAGCAATGGGTTCGACGCTCCAATTTGCAGATAAATGGAATTCCTCAAAAACCTGGCGAAAACTTAATTGAAATTGTAAAATCGCTTGCTAAGCTGTGTGCCTTTCCGCTTGATGTGCGTACTGACGTTGACTTCGTAACCCGAGTAGCGGTGATGAGTAATGCTGACAGTAAAAAAGCAAAACCCATTATATTAAAGATGCTTTCAAGATACAAGAAAGATGATTTCATGGCCTCACTTAGAAAGCTAAAAGATATAAGAACCAGTGATCTGGGGTTTTTAGGGGAGAATGGTAGAATCTTCGTCAATGACCATTTATCTAGCCGTAATAAAAGCCTACTACAGCAAGCTAAACAGAGAGCAAAGTTAAAGGACTACAAATACTGTTGGGTGCGTAACTGCACCATAATGGTTCGGCGTTCCGAGTCGTCTCCTGTGCTACACATAACGTCTGAAGAGGCTTTAAAAAAGATCACATAGGTGTTATTGGTTTCTTTAGTTGGTTATGTTCAATCATCTTGGCTGATTTTTTAAACCGCTGTGGTAATTTTAGAGTAAAACTAATTATTGAGTTTCTTATACTTTTTTATTGCATTTGTATGTTTTGGTATCTTTTTTTTGTATTTATGTCATTTGGTGCAAAGCGTTTTGGTATAAGGTGGTGTGACAATTGGTATAAGTGTTTGGTGATTTATATGTATTCCGATTTAGCGGCCCGCAGCTTGAGCGCCCGGGCGCAAGTTACTTGTATAGTTTTTTCTACGTTGTTCTATTGCATGGACCATCGCTCTCGACTGCAGGCAATGGTAAGTATTAGAACGCTATTCATTGATCGTTGCTCTCTAACGTGGTGTGATTACTATGAAACGTCATGCGTAATAGGGATTGAACAGGTTGCAAGTTATCTTTTTTCCATCGAGAGTTCTTGTTACTCACGTCGTTGTGTTAATACTTTGAATGCGTTACGGATACATATTCGGTTGGAGGTGATAGCATTCTACCGCCTTTTAGTTATTTACTTATTAATTTATCATTTTACTATAATACAATGTTATTTTTTCTATGTTCTGATATTAAATTTAGTATTTAATATTGATTGGTGGTGTATACAACAACATGTGAAGCCGGATAGTTTAGGTAATTATCGTTTAACCTTAATATTAATTAAAAAGAACTATTATTTAATTTTACTTTTACGGAGTTAAATATATTTTATCAAAACGTACGTGGTTTAAGGACTAAAACAAAAGAGTTTTTTACTAACGTTTTAAATTCTGATTACGATGTAATATGTCTCTCGGAGACCTGGCTTTTGCCGGCTATCTTTGACTGCGAGTTATTTGATTGTCGATATAATGTGTACAGGACGGATCGTGATTACGAAAAATTGGGGATACGTATGGGGGGTGGTACTTTGATTGCGGTTCGTAGAAATTTAAGAATTGATTTGCGCCCTGAGATGTCACTGCCGCCTTCTTTACCTCGCGCCGATATCACATCCGTTAATTTAATCATCACGGAAGGAACTAACATAACTAAGGTAGGCCTGTTTTGTTGTTATTTTCCTCAAAGCCCATGTCAAGCTTCCTCAGAATTACAGTTCTTCGATTATGTTGCAGAGTTAAGTGTCGAATGTTTGACATATACCTACTTTTATTGTTGTTGGAGATTTTAATATAGCGGAGGCTAAGTGGTGCCCAAAGCCTAATAATGTCATAACTAACAGTGAAAGTGTTTTGATGAATCCAACAGTGAATGTTTTGACATCACAAGTTTTTAATTTCTTAAATTTTACTGCTTGGCACCAGTATAACACGATATGCAATCATAATCTTAGGTTTTTGGATTTGGTATTTTCTAGTTCTCCCTGTACTGTCACACGTACTGTTCCTTTAGCAACACCAGAGGACTTACATCATCCGTCATTAAATATTAACCTAAAAATAAATGAATTACAATTTTACTTAAGGACGGCACCTCGTGTTGTTAAGCGTTTTTATTTAGCAGATTATAATCAAATTAATAGTGAGCTGTCTAAAGTTGATTGGGACGTGCTTCTACCATTAAATAATATAGAATTGGCACTTTCAAATTTTTATAATGTAATTAATGGTTTCATAGACAAATATGTACCGTCACGAGTTCTTTATGACGAAAATAGATATCCAGCATGGTTTTCAAGGCCATTGATTAGATTAATTAATAAAAAGAATAAAATGCATAAAAAATGGAAAATATATGGTAGATCTAATCATTACGAAACCTTTTCTAACTTACGTAAACAGTGCAGGTTGCTTGAAGCCTCTTGTTATAGAACGTTTATTGAAAGGGCGGAGGCGAATATTAAATACAACTCTAAAGCTTTCTGGGCATTCATTAAATCTAAGAAGGCTAACACTGGCATACCTGATTCCATGTTTCTCGATAACGACATTGTGTCGAATGGCCAGCAAATTTCTGATGCATTTGGTAAATTCTTTCATTCCGTTTTTGAAAAACAATCTCACGTTCCTTCGGTTGTTATCTCACCACACCTTACTTCAGGTACTTCGGTTATTAATAACATTGATATCAACCCTGAAATTGTTAAAAGGTACTTGTCACGGTTGGATGAATCTAAAGGAGGTGGCCCAGATGGTATACATACAATATTTTTGAAGCAATGTAGTGAGCTGCTTGCACTTCCGATTTCTAAACTGTTTTCCTCCTCGTTGTCTGCTGGTGCAATGCCTGATTATTGGAAGCGCTCTCTAGTCGTGCCTATCTTCAAGACAGGAGATAAGCATGATATAAGAAACTATAGAGGAATATCAAAGCTATCCATAATACCTAAACTATTTGAAAAAATAGTTTATGATTCGCTTTTCCCTGCTTTAAGACCCTTTTTAGTTCCACAGCAACATGGATTTATTGATAAACGGTCTACTGAATCAAATCTTTGTGAGTTTCTTGAAGAAGTTCTTGCTAAAATGGATGGAGGATCTCAGGTGGATGCCGTTTATACCGATTATTCAAAAGCTTTCGACAAAATCTCACACTCTATACTAATATCCAAAATGGAACATATCGGTATACACGGTGATCTTCTGAGATGGTTGACATCTTACCTACGTGACAGGACCCAAGCTGTTGCGGTGAAGGGTTTTACTTCAACTTATGTACCTATAACGTCGGGCGTGCCTCAGGGGTCTCATCTCGGACCATTACTTTTCAATATATTTATAAATGATGTTGTCAGCGTTCTTAAACATTCAAAAATATTACTTTATGCAGATGATACTAAAATTTTTCGTGAAATTAAATCTCTTTCTGATTGCCATTTACTACAAAATGATTTAGATCGATTAGCACAGTACTGTCTGATTAATAAATTACAATTAAATATTAACAAGTGTCATATAATTACATATAGTAGAAAGAAAAAACTAATACAATATAAATACAGCCTTCAAAATAATAATCTTCACAGGGTCACCGAGATCAGGGACCTGGGAGTGATCCTAGACAGCGAGCTACTGTTCACTTCCCATATCAATAAGATCACTGCTGGGGCTTACAGGATGTTGGGTTTCACCTTTCGTCAATGTTCTGATTTTAAAAACCCTCATACCTTGTTATTATTGTTTAATTCGTTCGTTAGGTCTGTTTTAGAATACGCATCTACAGCTTGGAATCCCCAGTATTTCACATATATCGATTCTATTGAAAAAATTCAGAATAAGTTCATTAAACGTATGAAATATAGATACCCAGTATTCCCTATCGATGATATAATCACACCTTTAAAACTACGAAGGGAGCAACGTGATCAAGTTTTTCTTTATAAAATTATAAATAACATGATAGAGTCAACTTATCTTACTAGTAACATATTTTATAAGTGTAAAAAGTCTTGCCTCAGGTCCACTAAAACTTTTGCCCCACCTTTGTGTCGCACCAATTATGCCATAAACCGCTTTTCTACAAGGTCTTGTTGTGCATATGATAAGAGCCATCAGCATTTGGATATTTTTTCCCTTAACTTCTTTAAGTTCAAGAAGTCTATTTGTAACCGTTAAGGATTTTATAGTTATAGTTTTTATCTGTATCTTTCTTTTAGCATATTGTTATATTATTATTAGGAACAATATTTTAAGTTATTTTGCTACCAATAATTATTATTATTATTTTTACATTTTTTACATATAAGCCGAGTTATAGTTCAGTGTCTGCTCAACCATTTGAATTTGTTTACCAGTGGAAACTTTGTTAGCTTTTGTACAATTCAAATAAGTTGTATTATTAAGTATTATCGTAAGCTGTATGTTTCCCTTGAACCAATAAAATAAAATAAAAATAAATAAACATTTCTTCTATGCCTTTCCGCCTTTTAGTTTAATATTGAAATGTATTCAAAAAATTAAATTAGATAATGCAACAGGCATTTTGGTTATGCCTTATTGGCCATCACAGCCATGGTTCCCAATTATGAATGAGATATTGATATCTAAATTAGTATTTTTAGGACCTCATAGAAATATTTTATCTTCTCCTTTCAGAGACAGTCATCCACTTCACCAACAGCTGACATTAATAGCTGGAATATTATCCGGCAAGCTAGGATAAATCGATCTGTTCCTCCTGTAGCTAGTGATGTTATGATTCAATCCCTTGCTAAAAATACACTTAAACAGTACAATGTTACTTATAGGCTATGGTGGGTTTTTTGTAGAGAAAATGATATTGACCCTTACCAAGCTTCGGTACCATTTATCATGACTTTTCTCACAAAGCAATTTAGCTCAGGTGTATCTTATAGTACATTAAATTTACATAAATCAGCTCTTTCATTAATTAGTAACTCTAAACTTGGGAATGATGACCGTATAAAGAGACTATTAAAGGGTTTTTATAAGAGTAGACCACCTTTACCTAAGTATAACATAACATGGGATACAAACAAAGTATTGAATAAGTGAAAAGACTGGTATCCAAATAATAGTTTAAGTTTAGAAACTATATCGAAAAAATTAGTGATATTATTAGCATTAAGTACTGCTCATAGAGCACAAACTTTATCTCTTATTAAGTTAAGTAACATAAAGTATTCTGATTCTGGTATTCATATTATAATTACTGATATTGTAAAGACATCTGGTCCAGGCCGTAATCAGCCTAGTATTAATTTAAAATATTTGAATCACTCCAATTTATGCCCAGTTGTGACATTTCGAGACTATTTAACAGCCACAAAAGACCTTAGAAATGGTTCAGATTTATTAATATTATCTTATAAAAAACCACACAAACCTGTGTCCTCTTCAACCATAGGGCGTTGGATCAAAAATGTATTATTAGTTAGTGGCATAAATGTTGATATGTTTACAGGACATAGTACAAGACATGCAGCAACCTCCATGGCTAAAGCTAAGGGAGTGTCGCTGGATGTTATTAGACAGACAGCGGGATGGACCTGTATGTCAAAAACTTTTGAAAGATTCTATGATAGACCAGTTTGTGATTCTTTTACTGAGGCAATTTTTAACTAATAGAAATGACACTAATAGATTTAAGTGAAATTGTTAATTACTTGTTTAAGTACCTTATAGGAAAACTTAATTTGATTTGTTTTTTCTTTTTAATTATTTAACTTTCCTGGAAAAAATTATTTACATATTACAATTTGATTTTATAAAAATTATATAGTTTTATTGTACTTCCTGTTTTTAGATAAACAATTGTTGATTTTACAACTTCTTTCGATAAACTCTAAACATCTGCATGGTAAACATATACATCGAGAACAAAGCCGATGTACAATAGTATGATCAAACAAACTCACCTGAGTGACGTTCGATCATTATTGTACGAAGGCTTTGTTCGAAGATGTATATGTTCCCTCCCACCCAATAACTACTTTTAGTAGATAACCCTATAAATGAAGTTGTAAATTTAGCATTAGTACCTACCTAGCTCAGCTCTAAAGAATGAAGTTTGACAGATGGACTACAGAGAGAAGACAATGTATTTTTTTTTAAGAATTAGTCAAAGGGATAAAAGCGCGACAGGTTACCGAGTGAGTTAAAGAAGCTGCATGGTAAACATATACATCTTCGAACAAAGCCTTCGTACAATAATGATCGAACGTCACTCAGGTGAGTTTGTTCGATCATACTATTATAAAGGTACACGGTCAAGTGAACATTATCTCCAGCGAGTACATTTTTTGGCGAATGCTTATTTATTTATTAATTTTAAAGTCATGTCCACTAAAAATCCTTTTTTTTTAAGGTAATTTGCTTACTTATACTGTACTGCACTAGATTTCCCTTTAGATAAGTTTAAAAATCATTTAAAATCTTCAAGGAATAAATACAGTCAAGGAATATTTAGAAGACAAAACAGCCTGGTTATAATAAAATATTCACATTATGTTTTCTTAGTACATTTTCTTTATATTTACTAATTAATTTTAAGCTAATATGATAGCTTATCAGCAGTGTCTTACAGACAAAGGTACCTAATCAAAATGTATGTTGTGTATGTTAACGTTTTCTAAATGTTTTCTTGCTTTCGTTGGAGTTGCTCGAGTGTGTATGCTCTCTCAATGTAACTCTGCGGTGGTGGCATCTGGCTAAAACGTATAGCGAAGCGATGGCTGATTCACTCACATGTCATACTCGTGAACGGGTGCCGCCTGTAGAGGCTGGTCTGCCCTTGCAATCTTATTTTAATTGGTAGTAGTAATATTCTTACTTTCTCTTGTTTCAAAGACACTGTAAGGCGTTGTTTATTTTATTTTAAATTGAGCAATACCTGTTTTTTATTAGATATTCTTTTGTATGTGTCTTGTAATCGTATTAAATGTTTTTTTTATGTTGTAATCCTTCTATGGTAGGGAGGGCGTTTACCAATTTGTATTGACGCTGTAAAAGAAAGGGAGAAAAGAAATGCCCTTGCTGAGTTTGTTGCCGGTTCATCTCAGCACAAGGCTCCCGCCCCATAGTTAGGACTTACGAACCGATGGCATAGCGACATTCATAAGTGCTTTTTATTGTAGCCTAAATTTAATAAATGACTTTGAATTTTGATTTTTTATTTAATAATATAAAATGAGCCTGAGTTCGCTATTTTGGTGCGCCAAACGACTACAATTTCTAGTGCAATAAAGAAATGATAAATTAAAGTCGCAGTTTTCTTAAAAATCTCTTACTTACCGTTGGTATAGCCCGTGGGCGATGAGTCCAATGATTGAGGACCAGTACCTGCGCGATGCGGAGTGCGGACGCGCTGGCTTCATGCTCACTGACACTTGACAGTGACACTCGGGCAGCGCGTGCCGCAACAACCGAGATCCGACGGCAGGCATGTGCTACAAGCACCTCCGATAAAAAATCGAAGGCTTACATTGTCGATTATGATTATTCACAATTATAGCTTGCGAGAGTGCTCGCATCACGATAACGTCACTACTTATTGTATAGCCACTGAGTATAGAGGTTTGCGCAACTTTTTCTGAAAGTACAATGTATTGTAATGTTCTTTAGTCATTGCCACTGCACAGTCGATGAGTCGATATTATACATTTAAGCTCGATTGGTAAGTGAAATAACGTCCGTGTGTAAAGTGGACTTGACAAGTTTCTAACGAACTAGAAAATCCATAAATATTGGAACAACGGCAGAGAGCGTCCGTGTAATTGGTCGGTGGACAAATATTAGCGGCCGGCATGCGCTTGCGCACGCATTAACGGCGGCTGTCGGCAAACAAAACACGAGCGCGGCCCGGGGCGCGGGGCGCGGGGGGCGGGGGGCGCGGGGGCGCGAAACGAAAAGCCGAGTGCGACTATGGCACGACTATGGTCAGCGGTTTCTGTTGGCACAAACACACATGATCAATGTGTATAGATACTCCTTGTCCTAAATGACAGAATGATAATATAGACAGACGTAATAGACAACCCAATTATTTTACCAGCATAAGGTTTAGCTCTACATGGTGTAAGTGTACATAGGCAACTGGCGCGCACGTCACTCAAAACTGTTATGCGGCCGTTATAACTTTATATTAGTATTATTTTTAGTATTATTATTATATTTAGTACCTACTTAAAATTTTGCCCCCTTCCTGTTCACCGATTGATCTGAAAGGACATAATTTTTTTTACTATCGGGTATGGTACTAAATTCTAAAGTCTTATAACTTGACGCCAATGTATAAATACTTGAAGAATACATTATTATCAACATATTTATGACCGTATTATTAATTTAAAAACCTCCGATTTGTTATTTAAATTAAAAACCAACATTGATTTCTACTCGAAAATGGCAACATTGTAGTAGGATTGTGACACTTTATGCTATTAAAAAGAAAAAGTGACGCTTGTCTGACGTTTTATATGTCAATACGCATCGTAGACAGATGTCAGACTGTCAGCCGCCAGACGATTCCCGGTCGCGCTTTCGTTGTGTTAGTTGTGTGTATCGTTGCTAAATACTTTAAGTGCGAAAAAGATAACTGTATTAACGATATCGTTTCTACATTATTATAGACCTCATAGACTTACCTACTTAATAACCCTGCGTTCGAAAACATTAAAAAACCGGAACTTTCGTTCAGAAACGTACAAAACTTATCAAAATACAGTATTCTCTAACGGAGGTAATTAAAAATCTAAAAAAGATACAGAATGATAACATTTAGTCTCTTGGACAAGGAAGTATATGAATTGTTCCAGTTAATTTTTCTTTTATTTTAGTACCAAAAAAAATTATGTCCTTTGGTACACACCTTTAGTTCTAATGACTATACAATTATTTATATTCAGTATCATTGTAAATCCAAAATGGTCGCCCCCACAAAATGGTACATAAAATTTTTTTGTTTAACAACCTCAATATAGGTATCAAAATAAAGGGCTTGATACATTATAAATGACATTGTAAAGGACTTGCATAGTGACACACCTGGATCATTCAACAAGTCTGTTCAAACGAGCCTATTGGAACAACTCAATGCCTGATCTCATTTCATTTTTATAAGATACCAACTATTTTTAAAATTTATATATGTTGCATGTTGTGTTAGCCTTTAAGTAATTGTAGCATTCAGTCGTTATATTAAGAAAGTATTGTTACAATGAAAGAAACAATGTATACAATTGTTGGTTAACCTAATAAATAAAATATAAATAAAAATAAAATAAAATAAAAAATAAACTAAAAAATTAAATTACTTAAACGGTTTTATTGGAAAGAAAGATAATGATGATATAGATAATGTACTAAAAGCTACAAAATAATTACAAAATTAATTAAAAATAAAATCGTAAGGCGCGTGAAATTTCTTTCAACAGTCAACCGTTCATATTATTATAAATGCTGATTACACATTTAATACTTAGGTTATGCTACGCCCCACGATTTTATTTTTAATTATTTTGTAGCTTTTAGTACATTATCTACTTCTTCATTATTTTTCTTTTCAATAAAACCGTTTAGCTTAATTTATTTTTTATTTGTTGACAATGACCAAACAAAAATGTTCAGTGATTTACTGGCAAAACTAGCTTACCCAACATTGACTTATCGTTTGGCCTATTTTATTATTTACAAATCGTCTTACGAGTCGTCCTAACATTATTTAATTTTAATTTTATATTGACAATTAGCTTTTATCGTCCGTGCCGTGAGAGGTTCACAGGCGGATGGATCGTAAATCCATGATAAATGTCCAAACCTGTTTCAACACTTCATAGCCCCGATCTGTGCATGTACTCTGCGCAATATTTTTATGAAGATGAGGTATCTGCGCCGTTTCGGCGGCGCGGCGGCGCGGCGGCGCGGCGGCGCGGCGGCGCGGCGGCGCGGCGGCGCGGCGGTACGCGCTTATTAATCGCGTGATGTTGTTTCAATTAGCTGCAGCGACGCCATTCAGGGGTTCATTTTCTCGGCCGTAACTCTCAGAGATGTAAAAGGTCTTTATGTTGTTTTGATATAATAATAGGTTATATGTAATGGTACGGATTCTTCTCTTTCATTTTGTTTTTCATTAAGTCTGTCTTGTCACGTAAAGTTCTGACTCGTTCATGTTTAATAAACTAGGTGAATTATATATGATAATAACACATACTGTTTGTGATTGTGAATAGGTACAGAAAAAGATTCTGAGTTCACAGCCCTTAAAAAAAACGAAAGGTCACGCAATAGAGTCATCTACAAGATAATACTTCGAGGTGAAACCATTTGTTATTTCAAATAATCTTGTCAATATTATTTTTCTATATAATTTATTTATATATCAAATTGACGCCACATGCACGACTTTATTTAGATTCGTGTAATTACAGCACCACAGCTTTTCAAACACCATCCGTCTCATTAATAAACGTTGAGTAAGGCTACTCCAAGTATGTATTAAATAGGTGATAACTTTTACTATTTATAAACATGGAGTAATGAATGACCTACTCATTCATATGAATACACTAATCTGACTCTACTCTCGGAGTAAAAGTTAAACCTCGGCGGTAACCTGTTTAACGAAAGATTCAGGGTGGGGTAGTGTCATTATGGCCTAGATGACATTTTGTAGTCGGCTATTTTTCTATTGTTGCCGTTGATGTGGGTTTAGTTGATATGATGAAGTTGTAAATTTAATATTTCATAATAAAATCCTGTATTCTAAGTAAAACATGTAACTAACAGCTCAAAAAATTAAAATCAATTATTGTCTATGATTTTACGTCGGACTGTCAGGTGGTGACTGTTTTGTGACGACTGTCATACCTAGAGCATGCAGAAGGTCGGCTGCGAGTATTGGCCATTCGTTGTCATGACAACGCAGAATTATTAGTAGCTCTAAATGTCAATTAAAGTGGAGTTCATTCAAAACTCATTCTTTTTTACTTTTTAGCTGTAAGAATTACCATTGTAATTGTAAACACGTTAATCCATGCGTAAGAAATGACTTGTTAGTCCAAGCTTACTCCATGTTTATTAATAACGATGTGAATTCAAACTTACTACTTGCCTAATCTGAATTTAACTAGTCGTAAGAATATAAGTATCCCGTTTAACACATTGAGTAATTATATACTACGTTCTCAATGGTTTAACAGTACGAAACATCAAAACATTTGGTTAGCAAGATAAAAAAAACGATAATTAACATAGAAAATAAGTTTATAGTTTTCGTCTTTGGTAGTTGTTTGGTTTAAAAACAAAAATATTAATTACCTATTTATATTAAATAGAAGTAACAGGATGAATATTAATAGGACTATCTTAACAAAACTTAATAAGTTAACTTAAAGCTTGACATTTAATACTGTCAGTGTAGTTCACCATTCTTACTTCGTTGCTTCAGTTCGTTAGCGTGTTTATCTAGGAGATGGTCCGCGCCCCCATCCTCGGGCAGGCCGCCGGGCGCGCGCCTGCGCTTGGGCTTGCGGCCGATCTGCTCGGCCTCGGCCACGGTGTCGGGCAGCTCCGCGTGTGCCGTCTCGGGCATCAGCAGCGTCAGCAGCCCCGAGAGCAGCGACGTCAGCCCGAAGATCAGCGGCGGCAGCCCCGACCAGTACGATATCTGAAACATAGTACAATTGTTTTTTTTATTATTTAAAACCCGAACTGTGGCGAGTTCTTGTGATACTATATAACGAACCTATCGTTTATACAGCTGCAGTAACCATTTTAACCAGTAACTGCCTTAACTGTAATATGACAAAAGATATAACATTGTCAGTTCCTTACAGTTGAGGATTTGAGGTAAATTGCACCATCGACATTATTAAGGTGTGGGATAATAAGACATGTAAGGAGCCATCGCATCGGACAAAACCAAACATAAAGCTTTATACAAAACCTTATTATAAAGTGTCAGATTACACAGAAGACAAAACAGCTTGGATCTGAAATGCTCCAAGTACTCCAACAGCTATTTCTAATTGTCTACAATTCATTGATACATTGTATTGTAGTTTTGTATTGCATCATTTATTATTTTTTAAATTCATATTTTGTATTAACGACATATTCTTTTTTTTTGTATTTGTCGTTGCTTCTGTGCGCTGTGGTTTCTTCTTTGCCACAGTTAAAAAATGACGTCCTGAATGGGTGGTAGGTTAAAAAAGATTTGGATGATTCAAAGTACTTACTATATTGAGTTTATTGAATAAATATATTTTGACTTTGACTTTGACATTAAAGCAGCCACATTGCCAATCTGGATAATTCTGTAGATTGCCTATGGCAGTCCCGGATCACGCTGGTGACATTGAGAGGTGAGTTTCAAACACCCATAGGAGTCTTCCCGGGCGCAGTGGTATGCGTAATGTATTTTCTCCTGTATAAAAAATCAAAAATACTAGCGATCGGCCTGATTGAAGAAATACTGCAGAGGCGTACAGCAGCAGTGAACAAAGATGCACTGCAGAAGAAAAGGAAGAAAAATGCGGCCAAGTATACAGACCAGTAGTGGCGTCTGCGGCGCCAGCAGCGAGCCGAGCCGGCCCACGGAGGAGCAGATGGCGTGCATGGAGTTGCGCGTGTAGGTGGGGAACAGCTCCGACGTGTACATGTACACGATGTTGTACGAGAACGTGGCCAGCGTCTCGAACGCCAGGAACAGCGCCAGCCGCAGCCACGCGTACCCTGGGAGGGACCAAAACGATCAGCCGAAAGTTTAAGTTTCATGATGAGTTCAGATTGAGATCTTAAGTAAAATAAAATAAAAGCGGTAACTAATAATATACGATGTTCTACTAATACGCCATTACGAAAATACATAGAAATCTGAAGTTAATTTATAATACTTTAACGAATAAATGCGTTATTATTACCCTTTGGCACGAAAGGTTGCGTCACGCAGAAAACTCCACCAATCAGGAAAGACGTGACCAGCGGCAGCTTCCTCTTGTACTTGGATAATGCCAGCCAGTAGAACACGTTGGAGGGGATGTCCATCAGCATCAGTAGCGCGAAGTTGACGTACTTGTTGCCGTCGATGAACACCGAGCTGATCATCATGCCGTAGTTGATCAGCGTGATCGTGAACCACCACACCATGCACACCAAGAATCGCTGCATCATAATTTTCGACTTGAAAGTCTTTCGTAACAACTGTTTGTTATCACCATTCTTTGTTTTATCATGATCTACATACTCAAGCTTGCTTAATAAATCTTTGTCTACGACTACATTGTTCCTTTTAGCTATTTTTTCAATAAGTTTGATCCCTTCTTCCCTTTTGCCCTTGCTGAAGAGCCAACGGATGCTCTCATCCAAGAAGAAAGAATAGCTGAGTATAACGAGCGTGGGTGCGTATATGGCTCGTAAGAAGTGCCTCCAGTACGGCAGCGCCCAGGCTATAAAGGGCATCAGGATAAGCCCGCCGGTGTAGCAATTAAGCAAGATCATTTGGAAGAGCACCGCTCGTTTCTTCTCCACAATTTCGATACCTGGAAAATGAACAAAGATGGTTTTCGATACAAAACTTTCGTAAAAATATAAATATTCTGTCCTATCTTGTTGACATTACGTTCAAGATTCTAGCTCTATTGAGAACAATTTTTGATTTAAGGCACTTTTATTTGTGTGAGGAAATGAGGCAAGAACACAGGATAGTGTTCTTGCCTTAATAGAAAGGAAAGAATCGTCTGCGATATACATACTTAACATAAACATGGGCGACAAGGCGTCACCTATCGCAGCCTCCAGCGCCTCCAGCACCACGTACAGCCAGAAGGAGGTGGCGAAGCTCTTGGTGAGGCCCAGCACCGCGCCCATGGTGCCCGCGAACACCGCCGCCGTCTTGCGCCCGAACCTGAGGACATCATGCATCATCATCATCTTATAAACGTCCCAGTGCGGACAACAGCACACGGGAAGATCGGACCATGATCCACCACGCTTGCTGAATGCGTTGTTGTTTTTTTCCCGGTGATATTCGTTTCGAATACCGAATATTGCCCGCCGAGACGTGGTGGTTATGTGGAACTCACTCCTGATGATATGGGGGCTCAACCCACAAAAAAAAATGAAATATCGTCTTAGGACGGGCTACCTCTGAGGGGGAGCATTGCTCAGCACCTATCACCTTTACGGATCACTGGTAAATGACGCAAATACGGGGCGCGCTAAAAGTTTCCGGAATGAATAAGAAAAAAAAACTATTAAAGGTCAAAAATGAATTTATTGTTTCTCAAAATATTCTCTCTTTGCATAAATGCACCTTTTCATTCGATTAAACCAATTTTCAAAACTTTTATGCCACTCCTCCGTGGTGACCTCAGAAACGTGTTTTACATACTCTTCAACAGCCTCTTCTGGTGATGGAAATCGTTGACCGCGTTATTGTTTCTTAATTTTTGGGAACAGAAAAAAGACACAAGGTGCCAGGTCGGGACTGCATGCAGGATGGCTCATAAGTTCTACATTTTTCACCTTCAAAAATTCGTTTGTCTGTCTGGCCGTGTGGGAACTAGCATTGTCGTAGTGCAAGATGACACGGCGTTTACGGTAATTTTTACGGAGTTCGTCAATAATTTCCGGCAAACAAATGGTCGTGTACCAGTCACTATTCACGGTACGACGATTCTCTAAAGCAACAGTAGCCACGTGTTCAGTTTTATTGAAAAAAGAAGCAATCATCCATTGAGTTAATATGTACTACGTACTAGAGAAGACATCTCAACTAGATTGTTTGCAACACGCGTTAGAGCCAGCTCGCTCCACCTCTATTAGTCTGTGGTAGGCGCTAGATGCAAATACGTGTGTAATTCTGTGTTCTGTTTAATAAAAATATGCCTTCATGTATGCTAAGGTACTATTTAAAAAACTCAGGAAACGCAAATAAAAACAATGGAATCACTTTTCACCTGTAAGTACGCATTAAATTAACGTTTTAACATGTATTTGACTAATTATGTTATCAAATCGCCAGCCATGAAGCGGCGGCCATGTTTCGGTAATAGCATTGCATTGAGTAACAATATTTCTGTTTTGTGCAGATGTGACACTTTTAACGCTTTATGTGAAATAATTACTAGGGTTCGAATTATGATGGCAGCTTGATAGGGGATTTCGTTAGAATTATTATACTTAGAATATTTTTAAATTTTTGATAAGTACTCCCAAAAATTTTTTTCTGAAATACAAATTAAACGAAACGGCAGAAACTTACTAAACTTGTATTATTCCAAGGAAATTAAAATATTTTGTTACCATTGAAATACTTGTTTTATTTATTTCTCATACCTATATTGGACTCAAATACGATTTTTAATCTCATTTCAATAATACTTGAAAAATTTGAGCATCTGAATATTTGATACTCAGTAATATTTTTACACGTACCTACATAAATATTTTTTTTTTTAATAATTGTAAAATATTTTTATCATTGTTATGAAATATTTTAATCAATTATTTACTTACTTTTATGTTTGGCATTAATTTACTTAATTTAATTTCAATATTACAATTAACAACAATTAAAACATTCTTACAACTTTACAACTCGGTAATAAAACTGTATGAATAGTGTGTCGCATCTGCGCGCTTAGACATTTCTATGACAACAGCTAGGTAAGCCCCGCACCACGGTACAAGTATCATTGTAGCTGTGCACAACTGCACATTTATTGTATGGGACGTCTTCTCTAGTTCATTTATCTCAATGCAATCATCCGCTTATATGCACTTTTCACGCGCGCTGCTTTAGTTGGTTTCGTCTCATCTTGAAAGACCCATACGCTCGATTGCTTCATCGCCAAAAGCAGATTGAAGCCGAGCGATGCTCTGTTGAGCTGTCAAATTACACTTAAAATCGTAGAAAATCATACTACAAAAATTTTCCCGGGTTAAATCCATGTTATAGTAGACACGCAATTGTACAGCGCCACAGTGTAAAAGCAATTGACATAATGCAGATGAAACAAACCTCTATTGTTCTGAGAAACAAACTGCATTCTACAGCCAAAGAGTTCCATTTTCAAATGCTGTAATTACTTTTTAAATATCGTTTATGTAAGTGGCCAGTTCCGGAAACTTTTAGTGTGACCTATGTACTCGTAACAACGTTGAGTAGTAATTTGCGGAAAGAAAATAAAGAATGTTTGTTATGGATTAATAATGACAAGGCCGCTGGCGTTAAATGCTTACTTTAATTCCATTGTGACATTAGTCTAGATATATCTAGGGGTAGAATAAATTGACTTAGCCCAGAAAGACGTAATAAAGTTAATGTTGATTGCAATATATGGTGTCGCGCACCTGTCGGATATCTGTCCCTGGATGAGCACGCCCAGCATGTTGCCGAAGCTGTGCGCGGTGCCCACCAGCGTGGGCTTCCAGTCCTCGCAGGCCAGCCCGAACTGCAATGCAAGCGCCAATAATTGAAGGATGCTCCAATACAACAAGCACAAGCAAAGTGACGACCACGAAAACTTATTGATAGGTAAGGATCATAAGACCGCCGGCGGTCGCGAAACAATAGATTTTCAATTGTGTCTGGTTGTACGGTGCTCAAGGGGTTAATTCTAGTTTTATTAGGATTAGAACATAGTTAAAGCGCCCCGTATAAAACTTTGCGGTGCGGTGGCTGGATCCAAATACATTTTCTTACTTCTCTTTATTTTAGTAAAATATATACCTAACTCAAAAGGGTTTATTTATTATTATTTATTTGTCACATTGATTAGGCATGTACAATTATGCAATGATTAAAAATATGTTATACTTTATAAGTCTGATATACCTATGGCTTATTTAGATGTGTTGCGCTATCATAGCCTACTTGTTATTAATAAAAGTTCCGACACAGTACCGGCATGGTGCCGAAATATTCTTTTATAACATTCTCTATGAACGCATCCCCACTTGTCAGTGTCAGTGACCACAGTGCTCTCAATGCATTCATAGAGAATGTATGAAAGAATATTTCGCACAGTGCCGGTGCTTTGTCGGAACTGTGACTTCACTGATGTGTGAATCGACTTTCAATGTTTAAATAAAATAAGCAAAATAATTTATCTGCGAGTATTAAGTTGCCGCTCAAACCTTATCAATGCCTGATGCCTGTTTAAACTAACTGCCCTTGGGAAGGCATCTGGGAACATTTACATGCTCATTAGTCATTACTACATAAATCATTTAGTTGTAGTTTGACAGGATTAGTTCTTAGTGTCTAATGTTATCTTATGTATCTAATATTAAATGTTTAATTCTTTTGTAATTTATTATTTACTTATTTTTCAAAATCTTATTCACTTTATGCAGGGTGATCAACCCAAATGGGTCAGTAGGGAGAAATCAAAAACTATAAGAGATAGGGAAATCTGTTCTTAGGAACCATGGCTCCGGTTTTTGATTTAATAAAAATTGCATTCAATTTTTTTTCGTTAAATCTCACACGTAACCGGGTGGCGAAACCACATTCTCTATCTCTGTAAACAATGTTATAAATTCTGCTACTTTATTCGTTGTTATTGTTGATGGTATGAATAATAAGCCATAAGGAATATTTAATGGAATCTTGTTTAAATAATTGAAAGAAATCCCAAAGATAAGATTTTTTTTAAGGTATATAAATATTCAAAATGGTAGGTATTTTCCTAGATGCAAAAATTTATTAATTAGGTACCTAACCGAATGTCGTATTCATTATTATAGTTGACCCCGTGAGCATAAACACCAAATTTTGCTGAGAAATTTGTGAGGGTAGGCCTTAGACATACATACATATTATAATCATGACTATTATCCCCGAAGGGTTAGTCAGAGACTAGGCAATGAGGACAGCAAAAGTAGGTAGTCCTCTAACATAGTCCACTTTGTGCTCAGCGTGACAGGTGGTGAGCCCCTCGCCGCTCTATGCTGTTGGAGGTATGCGCAGTCTTTAGTCCGTTGCCTTTTACGACACCCAAGGGAAGAGTGGTGGTGGTAGTATTCTTTCACCGCTACACGACACGGTTTACCTCAGACTAAAATAATCATTTTCAACATAACTGGATGGACACAGACGGCCCCATCAAATGGCCTGCGAGATCGCCTGATATCACACCACTTTATCATTTCCTATGGGGTTATGCTAAAGATGAAATTTATATTGAACACATGCATCAAACAAAAATACGAAAAGCTATAAGAGAGACCGGATTATATGCATTTGCATATTGAGGAAATTCTCAGCGGTAATAGCATATTTTACCTAAGATCTAGTTATGATGCAAATTACCGGTACATTAACAATATTTTTCCGAGTGCAGTGCACTCACCCTGCATTCCTAAATGCGATAAAAGTGATAATATCGCGAATCCGGCCAAATTTATAGTCACAAAATATAAACTTAAAGAAATGTTTGAATGCATATTGAACAATAACCCAGGTTATGAACGATTGTGTCAAATTGACGGCAGAACTTTTGCCAGAAACTGTAAGTGTTAAAATAGCAGCCAAGTTCAAATTCTGCCCAGTTGCCTCAGTGGGCGTGGACATTGTGGAGCGATCCTTTTCCACACAAATACAAATATTCTAAACGAACGAAGGCACAATGTTACCACTTAACATTTTTGGAACAATAATTTTAATGTTACTGTAAGTACCTACTATCGCCTATCAAAGGATAATTTACTAAGTGTATGCTGCTTTTAAATAAAAAAAATGAAAACTTACTTTTCTTCTTTTTTGGGTTCCTAAAATTTATCATTTAATTTTGCATATTCTGCCAATTTTCGTGCATATTTCAAGCATTTTTCATGCATATAACAAGCTTTTTAGGTCGCATATAATTGCTATTGCAATCGTTACCAAAGAGAAAATTATTTTTGCATCCAGAAAGTGGCTACCATTTTGAATATTTACAATAAAATAATTATAATCTTATTTTTGGGATTTCTTTCAAATTGTTAAACAAGACTCTACAAAAATGTGTTCCTCATAACTTATTGTTCATACCATCAACAATAACAACAAATAAACTTGCAGAATATAACATTGTTTAAAAAAATTGAGACCTCTGGTTCGACACCCGGTTACGTGTGAGATTTAAGAAAAAAAATTAATGCAGTTTTTCGACGCCATGGTTCCTAAGAACAGATTTCCTTATCTCTTATAGTTTTTGATTTCTCCACACTGCCCCATTTGGATTGATCACCCTGTATATACAAAAAGCTTATCGAAGTGTGCCATGATAAGCTCTATTATTTCAACACACCGCTTACTGAAATAAGTAAAATATAGAGCAAGGGCTTCCACGACGGAAAAATATATCGCTTACATTAACATAACACTTTCGCGATTCATAAAAGTTTATCTTTCACACTTTCGCGATTCATATAAGTTAATCTTTCATTTATCTCTATGATAGAAGAGTGACCCTAAACGCGTCCCGACGCGCGGCGGTGCTTGGCGCTGAGCGTCGGCCCGAGCGACCGGTTCCTCTACTTTTCGCGACGCCAGACTAATTCGATAATAATCAAGGTGAACTCAATAAACATAACTTGGAAAGTAAAAGTCTATAAAAGAAACGGACGGAGTGCCTGCTTGTGTTTTGGAGCACTGTTTTAAGAATAGTTGTTGAGTATTTAATTTTGGGTCTATTTATAATATTAGGTTATAAGTACGTTGGTACGGCAAACGTGGTCTGTGTTTAAACAACTACTTTATGGAACAGAACATTCTTACTCAGATACTACTGGCACAATAAAAACATGAGGTTAATAGTTGCATGAGCTTATTGAAACTCACTAAATACGGAAAGAGTTCTTTGCACATACAAACGGCAAGAGCGAATATCAACGTGTTAAAGTACAATGGTCACTCGGAGCAATGATTTACGTCACCATTTCGTTGTCATTCTTTGCGAACAGCGCAGCGACATTCATGCGCAGGCGCATTAACTGACTTAGGAACTATATAGTTTTCACAAACAGTGCGGGTCTCCAGTACTCGCCGGTCCTGGTAGCTGGCTTCTTGTGAATGAATAGAAGGCTATCAATTTCCCAATGCTTTTTCATAAAGCTTCTCCTGTCTTTTGTAGCAAGGTTGAGTAGATGAAATATTTATAGTGAAGAGGTTATTCAGTGTTTAATAACTAAACAAACTGAACGTAATAGTCATCATCATCAGCTTATAAACGTTCCCGTGGTGGAACAGGCCTCCCACTTGGACAATAGCACGTGGGGATATTGGGCCATAACCCACCTCGATGGCCCAATGCGGGTTGGTAAGTTTTAACGACTGCCAACTTACGACAACAACCGGGATCAACGGCTTAATGTGCCTACCGAAGCACGGAGGAGCTCAATATATTTTTAATTTGGTCACCCAGCTGTGACTTGGCATTGCGAAAGTTGCTTAGCGGGTAAGTTCGCATGCCTCAAACATATTAACAGTAACATAGTAATACGTATGATTGAGGAATAACACTTGTAAGAAAATTTGTCGAAGTCAATTGCTTTGACATTCGGTTTTGAGAGTCGGTCATCACAAATATTTCTTTTTCCGATTTTACAGTAAAAAGTTAAGCAATTTAACTAACACTTGGAATCGAAAACTTAAATCGTTAGTAATCTGCTAAAAGATACTGCTTTAGAGTTAGACCACTAAAATTACTCACAGCTAAGTTTCAATCGTACAAACGTGTTGAGCCTCGGACTTACCTCAGCGACAAAGCTGTTCGGGATATCGTACACCCACTCGCTGCAGGCCTGCACGCCGCTGCTGTTGAAGGCGCAGCTGTTTGCCGCTGCTGCGGCTGTGGTGGCTGTAGTGGCTGTGGTGGCGGTGGCGGCGGGGGCGTAGCGGTGGCACTGCTTCACGCCCTCTTCCACCACGTCGGGTGAGGAGGTGTTCAGCCACGGCACAGGGAACGACGCGTTGGCGCTCTCGCACTCGGGGATCACGCATCTGTCATTAAACAGAACTGCTGATGGTATCTGGTTGTAAGGCCTCAGAGTTACGATTACTTTCTGAAAAGTAGGGCAGAGGTGACCTTCCTATTAAAACCTAGTACCATTCCTACTCTGCTATGAGGATCGATCGGACCACGAACGGCAAGCATCTACTGAGTTGACTGAGCTTTCCTAGCAAACCGAGCGCAATCATGTACTTCTACATGATTGCGCTCGGTTTGCGGAGTGGTTGCGCTTGTCCTAAGTCATACTAGCTTCCGCCATCATATCCCTTGTCGCCGCAACAACAGTGGTGTGTTCGGTCCATGTGAGATAGCTCCTTTGTTATAAATTTCCGGATAAAAGGTGATTCCGTCATCTGCCTTACCGTTCGTTGTTAAATACTTAAATACGATACGTAAATTGCCCCATGAGTCGTATACTGCGGTCAAAATCACGATTTACTCATAAAATTGTCGTTCACAAAGAATTCAACGAAAAATTGTTTAACGTGTAGATCGTGCCTCCAGTTAAGAAATAAAATTTTATTATTGTTACGATCTTTGTGCTGTTATAATTGAGAATGAAGAACTCTAGGGATTTTTGATCTAAAACTGCATAAAAAACAGAGCTTGATGTCATTAGAAATGGTTATTTTGAGAAAACAGTATTAGGACACGGAAATATAGTAGGCAATAAATTAATATGAACATGAAGTTGTGTCGATCACAACTTCATATTCATGTTCTCACTAAAAGAATTCACCTATTTAAAATAAAAGTATGAACTGATGAAGTGAAAGACGTCATCTATACTTAAAATAAATCTGTAGAGAGGTCAATTATTTCCAAAATAACTATCAGGGGGTGATTAGGGATCGATATTGATGCCAAAAATGCAATCAGTAAAATTTTTGTCTGTCTGTCTATCTGTATAACCGTTATAGAAACAAAAACTACTCGACGGATTTTAACAAAACTTGGTACAGTTATTTTTCATAGTCCTGAGCTGGTTATAGTATACTTTTCATCACGCTACAATCTATAGAAGCAGAGCAGTGAAGGGAAATCTTGAGAAAACGGGAGAAGTCACTCCATTTTACACAGAAATCACGTATGACGGAAATGTTCGCCTTAAAATTATATAAAAAATATCCCACGACAGCATATGTCTATCTTTAGACGGCGGCCGAAGGTATAAAAAGGGGGGGCGTCCCGGCGTCCGAGCGCGAGCTTCATACAATTTTTGCCTGTTGATGCGTGCTTATTCCACGGTGGGGAGCGCTCTCATTATTTTGGACTGCATCGGCTGCTTACCATCAGGCAGGATGCAGTCAATATGACGTGTCATTATAAAAAAAAAATAGACGTTCAGAGCGTTCGACCTTATTGACAGACAATACCTAATTGATATTAACAAACCCTCAACAAACCGTGCTTATCAGCGCGACTTTTAGTCTTTGATAATTTATTTTTAGATTCCTTTTGTTGTTATTTTATAAAATAGGTATTAGTTATTTGGTAATGTTTAAATATTCGTTCAAATTACAAATTATTAATAGTTTACATTTTATTTCTTTTTAGGTGAAGTAGTAGTAGGTACGCATAGATTTTTAGATGCATAGGTTTTGTAGATACCTATAGATTCCTTTTGTTGTTATTTTATGAAATAGGTATTAGTTATTTTGGTAGTGTTTAAATATTCGTTCATTCGTTTCCGTTATTTTGGTAGTGTTAAAATAGGAATTAGTTATTTTGGTAGTGTTTAAATATTCGTTCAAATAACAAATTATTAATAGTTTACATTTTATTTCTTTTTAGGTGAAGTAGTAGAGGTACGCATAGATTTTTAGATACCGATAGGTAAGTTTTGGCTAATTTACGTTCATTTTTTTATATTAGTTTCATTTTCATTTACGTTTTTGCTTTATTTTCATTGGCCAATTGGTCAATGCCACCTAAAAAACGATTATCTTTTTCTCGGAATTCGAGAGAAGCTAAGAGAATGAGAAATAGGCGTTCTCAAGAATCGGCAGAGGAAAGAGCACATCGGTTAAACTCTATGAGAGTTAGTGCCTCAACATCTCGAGCCAATGAAAGCTCTCCCGAGAGAGAGATGCGATTAGCAGCTGACAGAGCGAGACGAGCTACATCACGGGCGTCTCAAAGCTCGAAATTTAAGAGCACCACAACTTTGCAATGGAACTCGGCTAAAAGTAACCCAGTTGCAACAAAATATAATAGAGGCTCAAATTTTAACAGGTTGCGGTGCAGGAGAAACCGTCGTTATTCCCAGAATTCCCATAAAACCGAATAATTTTCCATCCCAATTTAAAAGAACGCAATTCCCAGTATCGGTGTGTTATGCAATGACAATTAATAAGGCTCAAGGGCAGTATTTTCGTGTTGCTGGAGTAGATCTCGGTGTCAGTTGTTTCTCGCATGGTCATCCCCTCTCCTTATTTCACTAAGTTTATTTGTACTGGCACCTCGAGACCAACCGTTAGGTTATACAAGAAGTGCCAGACGTCCCTGCGCCAGTAGAACACTCGCGCAGGAGACCACCAACGTTAGGTCTTGACGCCAAATTAGTGCCCGCCGCAGCGCGCTCTTCATTCGGTACTCATAAGACTAGTGTCTCAGGAGAGTATCCCCGTGAACACGTGTAGTTCACTGCCTATTGTCCAGATAGGTAACCGGAGCTGTCAAGCTCGCTCACTTCTCGTTGCACGAAGGGCACAACTCGCAGTTGCCACTGCTAGGGTCGTCGACTCTAAAGTCGACTCCCAAGTGTCCACCTTGGTAGTGGAGTAGTAAGCACACTCACTTCTCGGAACCCATCCGGGCGCCTAGCCAGTTCCCACGTCCTACGCGGCTGGCTGGACCGGAGGCTACGGCATCTAGGAGGCCGCCTCTACTAGTTCTCCAGACTAGTACCGGAGATGTCAACACCAATGTCCAATGAAAACCACCGGACAAAGCTGCCAACTATAAGGGAAACTCACGTTCCCCGCAGGACTTTTCGCTTCAGGCCCCTCAGAGACCGCTACTAGGCCCCGCTCGCTGTGCACGAGTTTGGAAGTCCTGGCACACAATACCAGGACAAACGAACATTCCCAAGCTCTACAGCTAACCACACGCCACTACGAGTCCAACCCATGTCCGGATCCCGCCGGAGGCGCCTGGTTAAAGGCACGACCAGCGGGGGGCTAGAACCGGAACCCCGTAGTACCTCTGAAAACACAACCGGACCCGTAGTTCCAGTTGCGATACCCTATCTATTGAGGTCGGTAGATAGGGATGGTCGCATGGTCAGTTGTACGTCGCTCTTTCCCGGGTTAGCAATTCTAGAAATCTTTATGTTCACGTGCCGGACGGGTCAACTTCAACATAGTTTACCCGGCAGCTTTGCGCTTAAGTATTTTCGTTCTATAGGTAGGTACTTAAGCCTTATGTGAACGTGATCTAAACAATATTACCAATACATTAACTTAATAACACACAAGGAGTTACACGCTGACGGAGTCGCGGGCACAGCTATTAACAATAATATTGTGCGGTTCCGTATTGCGATATTTTTCAACAGTATTGTAGATTGACATATTATATTTCCCTACTAAAATACGAAAGTTAATCTGTCTGTTACATTAAAACCACTGAACCGTGAGGAAGGACATAGGCGACTTTTTTACGAAAAACGACGGAAACGCGGACGAAGTCGCGGGTAACAGCTAGTGCAAAATATAATTGTACATGCCTTGTTTCTGTTTTGTTTATTTAGTACAGGCGCACATCAATGACACATTTTACAGAATAACTTTTCACACAGTAATAATATAAATTAGCCTTATCGTGACGATAAAATGACTGATTTAGTTGACACAGCAGGTTAACACTATATTGCGTGCTAATTGTGAGTAAATGACCAAAGCCTGATAGATAAATGCACACCGCAGCGTGTTTCCGTGACGTCACGCCTCGAATCACTCGCTGAAGTGCTCGCTGTGATGTCGCGTTTATCTCGAATGCTATACTTTCCTATCCTGTTATTCATCCGATTGAAATTAAACTTTGGCAAGTTTTGCGCACACTCCAGCGAAAGTTTCAGAGTTGGTAAAACCATCATCAAATCGTATTGTAGATAATAACTTCATGATTAATATTAGAAAATATTTCATTAGCCGTAATTTTCCACATCTTTCGCGTTAATATTGTTTATACAATCATAAGAAATTAGTAAATAATTATTACTATGATCATTATTAATGTATCGCGCTAAGTTTATGATGGTTGTTAAAAGCCAATCAATTGATAGATTTGCCAATTAAAATGTAGTTTGAATATTATACAACAGTGATAGACTATAGTACATAATGATATGGTCATGCCGAACTCTAGCTGTGACTCTAACTCACGACCTTCCTCAATAAGGGCGGTCGCAGATAATATCAATGTTACATAACGCGCCGATAAAAAACTAGTACTGGCACTGATATCGCTTAGAGGCGCGGCTGTATACGTTGTGCAAATGTGCAATCCAATCAGTTATTCACTTTTTTCCTTTACCTATGCAGTGATTTATTCGCCTGGCTCTTTTAGCCCATAACCGTTACAAAGCTAGTGTTATTTCGTTTCGCTGAAGGCCTTTTGAGGCCGCTCCTGCTGGGATAAGTGTTTGGTGCTCTCGGTTGGGTGCGAGTGTCTATTTTCCAACACAATATCTGTCGTCATGGCAAGTTAGCATCGTTCTTTTGACTCTGTAGCTATAGCTAGAAATTAGTAATGGATTCTAAGACTAGCGTATTCAGAAACAGAACGGACTAATATTGAGTAGTCACACAGGCTCTGTGCAATAGAAGGTGCTAGGTGGCAATGTTCTATTTCATATATTCAAAATATATGATTATTTTTAAGTTTCATAAAAATACGCTTTTGACCACAATCTTATCTGATGTTAAATGAAGCTGTGGCCTGCGGTGGCAAATCGCCTACAAATAGCGAAATAAACAAATGAAAATGGTATTTCATTGTTTACATGACTTCTTTGCGGAAAAATGAAGCGTACGTCTGCAGTTTTGTTTGTTTTCTAAAATTTGTGTTTTTTGAATATAAAAGTCAAGGGGGTTTGGGGGGAATATCACAAACCATTATACAATAATATTATCACTTACTTTTAAACACACAACCTTTTAAGCAACAGTTTTTGAGAATGGAGATAAATTATATAAATGTTTACGCTTAACCCCTTGAGGATCGTAAAACCAGACACAATTGAAAATCTATTGTTTCGCGACCGCCGGCGGTCTTATGATCCATGACCTATTAAACCGTTTTTGCCACCACGGAGCCTTGTTTTGCATTACTGTTTCGGTTGAAAGAAAACTAAAGCTGGTGAAATTACAGAGCATAATAGCTGAAGCTTAAGCGTCCAAGTCCAGTGTCACCAGTGCGGGCATTAAGTCCGTCGTTTGCCGGCTCAGTGACAAACAAAGAGTACCATTACCACCTCTAAGCTTAACAAAAGAAGTGGTACCTTTACCACCATCAGAAAATATATCTTTACCACCTCTTCATAACACAGAATAAAGGCTGTACTCATACAACACTATAAAGCGCCGGTGGTCTCGCCTCCTATACGCTCAGAAATGTGGACTTGGCAGTGCACCACCGCTATTGCGGTCCTCGTCGCTTAATACCCTGTTATCTCTGACTAACCCTTTGGGGATAAAGTCTCGAGTCTATGCACGTACCTGTAGCTGACGTTCTCGACTGCGAACACGTAGTTGACGTTGTACATGGAGTTGGTGGCGTACACCAGCGCCAGCATGGCCATGGTGGCCAGCTGGTGCCGCCCGAAGGCGCCCAGCCCCTCCAGCACGCCGTCGAGGTGCACCGGCCTCCCCCCGCCCTCCCCGCCCTCCATTTCGGAGGCCCGAGCGCCCGCCCCGAAGCTCCGGTACCTTCGAAGCTGGCTCAGATGATGGTAGTTGACGAACTACGCGAAATCCATTACTGCTGTAAGTTTCACAGTTAAATTGTCTTTACTACAAAGCAAGATGGAACCGCCTGGAAAGTGTTATAATTACTGAATAGCTACACTATTTAATTTTAATTGGCAGCCGACTGAAACGTGCAACTGATATTAGCGGTTGAGACGAATTAAAGTTTTATTATTATTAACGTTTAAGGTAGTTTTATCGTGATTTGACGGGAAGCCAGTGCGCGCCGCGAGCGCGGTCGTGTTATTTTAATGCTACACTTCACAAATATTTAAATTATTTATCAGTGGTGATTGCCGACGATTGTCTATGTGGAAGGAAAACAACGCTTTTGGCGCGAAATTTACAGTTGCCAATTAGTTATCTTTCTACTTTTTTCATAAGTAATTAAAGTTTACTATTATTTATTAATGACCCATGTTTTTTTACATTAAAAGAATCGATTTTACTCTCATTTCTGAAAAAAAAAACACATTTAAGGTTTTAACATTGTATGACGACGTCCCCGATGCAATAGTCACTCATACTTTTATTTTAAATAAATAATTAAGTAACAGTGACATACCTATAATAATTAGGTAACAGGTTTTAAATTATAGGCGAGTTATTCAAATGGTTCAGTAAGAGGTAGTCCGTAACATTAACTATTTGTTAGAGTAAGTGAGAGTAACCATTTGATTATCTAACAATGTCGCGAATGTAAAGTAAAGTTAAACACATGCATTTCAGAAAAGTAACGCCTGATTTTTATTATGTAGTATTGAATACATTATTTTATTCTTATTCTGGTTGTTATTTCCGAACCTGGCAATTATGTTTTTAATAATCTATACACAGATAGTAGTTCTTAGAGAGTACCAAGGACGATATTATTTGTCTATGATAGTACTTTGAACACTCGTTCGGGTGTAACGCCGACTATAAGCCGCGGGCGGGCGCGAGTGTTATATACTGACCGCGGGCAGCAGGCCAGCCATTACAACAGCAAATTAACGGCTCATCGGGCCTTAATCGAGTATTGTGCGGAGGCCGAGTGCAAAGGCCGAGCGCGCACCGCCTGCGCCTACGCCGGGGCGGCACGCCTCCTCGAAGGCAGCTCTAAATGTAGTTTATTTGTTAAACACATTACACTAGGCTTAATAATAGACTTTATTAAACCTAGTGTAATAATTATCCATAATAAGTCTCGCAGTATGCAACGTTCTGTGCGGACGCGTCGATTTGTAAAAGTGTTAATCGGACACGAATCGCAGCGGTGCAGATCTGTAAGTCCAGCTTCAGCGAGGAAGACATATCTGCAGCCAAGAAACTTTTGTTTGGGTCACTGAACAAAAGTGATCTTATGGTGTCTCATCGGCGTGGCGGGACACCGAAGAGCCTTCAGGAGATTATAACGCTGCTGAAAGAGATCGAGCCTGACGACGTGCCACCAACGTTTGTGGTGAGGGACCTAAATAAGCTCCCTCCCGTCACGTTCAATTACATCGCCGTAACCAGCCTCCTGAAGGACATGCGGCGACATGCTTGGCGGACGTGGTGCTGAAATACGAGGCATCACAGTTCGCTGTGAGTGAGTTGCGCAAGGAGGTGGATAGTTTGCGCGCATCACTCGCAGTAACTAGGTCAGTCGTCGATGACTCATACGTCAACACGCGGCGCGGTGCATTCGTCAATGCGCCGCGGCTAAGTTTCGAGTCAGCATTCTCGACGCCGACCTCGTCGCTGTGTAGCGCTGAAGCAGCCGTGGCCCCCGCGTGGACGCCGGCTCGGTGCGCCCCGCAGGCAGTTGCCGGCGCCGGCCCCCCGCGCCCCGCAGCCGCCGGCCCCCCGTGCCGTGCAGCATGCTGACGCCGCGTCCCGCGCGCCGAAACCGCCGTCCCGCCCCGCGCCCTCGCCCGCGGTGCCGCACGTGACAGCTGTGCCTGAGCCTGTCACCAAACAAACGAAGCCCAGCCGTACCCGTCGTGACTACGCCTTTGTTGCTGCATCCAACTTATCAACTCAGAGAATGTCAGAGCGTGACGCCATGGATCGAGACGACGACGGTTTCGTCAAGGACCAAAGGTAGAAGGCACGCCGTAACCGGCCGAATCAGAACCGTTGCGGTACCGCACTGACAGGGCCCCAGTTCCTGTTGCGCGCTGCGACGCTGACCACGCCGATGTACCTTTCGCGCCTACACTACACCATCACTGTGCAGGATGTGATAGAGTACATAAAGACGAAGACTAACTTCCTTCTGAGGGTGGAGCCGCTGGAGTCGCGACACAATGTCAGTTTCAAGAGACATTGCTCGAGTCCCGACAGCCAAGCTGGACGTTTTTATGAAGGAAGACTTCTGGCCGAAGGGCGTGATGTACCTACCGGCGCGGCGTTTCCGCGGAGATTGCCCACCAACACCACCGGAGCAGCACAAGCCAGTGCTAAATACTAACATAGTTATAAGTTATATATTTTATTAACAATAATTGTTTATTTTGATGTTAGTCTGTAAGGTATACAACCCTATTTTTTCTTTATACAAAAACAATTAACTGAACAACTTTCTCCAAGAAACCTATGTGCAAAAATGACAAAAAAATTTCGACCTCCCATACAAAACTGTCCGATCAGCTGACGACAATAGTATGGGAGATCGAAATTTTTTTGTCAAGTTTGCACATAGGTTTCTTGGGGAAAATTCTTCAGTTTCATGGGTGGACTCACCCTTAATTGTTTTTGTATAAAGAAAAAATAGGGTTGTATATTATATGGGCCTCATTGTAATTTTACCATCTTTACATTGTATGTTGCCTGAATTAAAGAATTTTATTATTATTTATTATTATTATAATTAAGCTGGTCATTATGGTCCCGGTCGTTGTTGTAAGATAGCAGCCATTGAAACCCCGAGTTGGCTAGTTTTACCATTGGGGCACCATGGTGTGCTATGGGCATTTCTACGGGAAGAGCCGATTATCCGAACTACTGGAATGAAAAAAAGTAATGTTATCGTCTAATTACGTACTTGAAAAATATCACACATGTTTATAGCATTTCTTGAACCGTTATATAGCGCCAAAAATTTCCAAATTTTAAAAACGGGCAGAAATTGGCTTAAACTTCACGTGCCCAGTTTTCAAAACAGACTCTTTATTGCTTCATAACTTTTAAAATATTAACTAGATAATTATAATTCCAACATTCACAGTGTGGCGGCGCCACTAAGTATATGATAGGCAGTACCTATCATACGCTTCACTACAGTAGTGACCCCTACGGAGCACAGAAGCACCTTCAACATCGTCGCAGTGCCTATTCATCACTCCTCATCCATCATCAGGTCTACCTTCGCCAGCAGTGACACAGCAAGCCAGCAATCAAGCCTCAAGGATCCACCGTAGCATCTTGGACGACGCTTCCTGGACCTCCGGCACACTCGACGGCATCATTCCGACATGGTCTCCGCAGCCTACGACCGGTGCATCAATGTCGGCCGCATCACTCCGGCGTGGCAGCCCTGCACACCAGCAGCTCTGACCCACCGTCATCACCTGTCTCGATTCACCGCAGACAGGAGCAGCACACTGCATCGCTGGCAACGCGCCTTCACCCCACCCGTCTCGACTCACCGTAGACTGGGGCATCCTGCAGCAGCACTCTCCGCAGCACTTGCAAGCTCTGACGCACTGACTGCTGAGCACACTCACTGACATCGACCTCCGGTTTCAGGGAGTGATGTGGCGGCGCCACCTACCTACCATCCGGCTTCCCTACAACAGAACAAGGGATAGATAATAAAGCCATTTATGTAATTATATTTATTGTGAATCGTTGGGTTGTAATACAATAACATATTTTAATTTTGTCCGAAGCTTGTTTATCAATTCGGTAAAATTTTGTGTGATATGCTCTACACAGTCTACACACTAAATACACACGTTAGCAACGGCACTAGTTGATTCACGTATCACGGTCAGGTGCGCCCTACAGCCTGTAGGTATGGACGGATGACCTGTTGTTGCTTGTCGCATTTTTTAAAGGTAAGAAGTTTTTCGGTGTTTTTGTGGTCAAGCAATTTGTCAATTCGGTGGATAACATAAATGTAGTGTAAAAATTATTAATTGAGGTCAGTCGTAATTAAATTTGAATCCTTATATTTATTTACGTTGTAGCTGTTTGAATTATGTTTTGTTTGTTAAATAAGCAAACTTATAATATAATCAAGTTATTTGTTAGATTGTGGTTTTTTCTCAATTCGGTGGATCTCAATTCCCTAGATTTTGGTGTCGGGGGTGTATTTTTCCTGGGGAGATATCTCCCCAAGGGCGTTTCAGCGGTTATCAATGTTTTTATTAAAAAGGAATTTAGGTTTATTATGTAAAACAAGATCGAAGTCCTAAAGTAGGTTAGTAGGTAATTTTTTTTCGGATGGGCAAATTAACTAAACATGAAAAAAAGGAAAGGAAATAGATGGCGGGAAAAAAGAGAAAAAGGCTAAAATAAAAAAATATCCAATACTATTGGTAATCATAAACTACGGAAAGGAAAGATTTGCGAAAATCTCAATGCGGTGCGATCTCAAATTTGTAATTAACATAACTTGAGAACCATTTTACGTAATTTGGTCCCGTTGCTAATAATTTGTTCAGGAAAGGATAATACTTCAATAATTGTGATAAATCTGTTTACAAAACAAAATTTAATTTTTACCACCTATTTGAGAAATATCTGCTCTTCCGTAGGAATGCCCTTATGTGTATGTTGTTGTGATACAGTGGTGATGACATCGCGCGCGACTTTCCAACATAACCTGTTACGCACTCTTCTAGATACGCATGCACAATAGCTTAAAGCGTGGTTCACACGCGCGCAGGTACCGACGTGGCTGGGAGGACACACCCTACGATATACTAAATTGTAGTAAAGTATTGAGATACGCAATAGACAATCAAATAGAGATACTCGCGGGCATCACATTGTAAAGCCACAGGTGGGAAGACAATCAGTAGCGGGTAAGGGTAACTTTTTTTAGCGGTAAAGGGTAAAGTAGCGGGTAAGGGTTTTTGAAATCCTGCAGAGATTGAGCTGAAGCAGTAAATCTTAGGGTCAGCCATCTCGCTCAGATCTGCACTAAGAAATTAATAATGTGGGGGGGGGGGTGGGGGGGGGTTGATTTCCTAAAGTTAACATGTTGTACTATAATAGAGGGCGTGGAAAGTTAATGATGAGCGGTGGGCACGTAACGGCGCTATTAATAGCCGAGAGGCGCTCGTGCAATCGATTCTAATGGCATTAGTGACGGCGATGGTAACAGTGACCAACAACAAGTGCTCTCATGGCTTAGAGCATGCTCTAAGTCTAATGGCGAGCGAATATTATGGCGACACCAGCCAACAATTTGTTTCAGATCAGATGGAATATAGAGAAAGGATAATAATTGGTTACAAACATGACATACTTATGTAAAAAAATTTAAATACTGAAAAAAGACGACAACCTCAGGCGGGAATCGAACCACGCACCTTCCGCATTCCGAGCGGCTGCCTTAAATATTAAATAGAGTGCTGTTTTTAGTTACTTTTTATCTAGTGTGTATTGCGAATTTCATAATGGATAAAAACATCGAACAAAGAGTTTGTCTTAAATTTTGCGTCGGCTTACGGTGAATCCTTTATCAAAACACGTGCATAGGAGTGGTACAAAGCGTTCAAAAGCGTTCGAGATGTGATTGAAGATTTGCTTCAATCACATCTAGAACAGTTAACATCGCTAAAGTGAAGGAAATGGTGACTGAAAATCCTCAATCAAGTTTGAGAGAGAGATAGCCGCTGAACTTTCTGTGTCTTACGAGTCGATCTGTACCATTTTAAATAAGCACTTGGGTATGAAACATGTTGCCGCTCGGCAAGTCCCAAAAGACCTGGATTTTCTCCAGAAACTCAATCGCATTAGAGTCGCTGAGGACATGCTAGAACGAGTCAATTCCGACCCAACATTCATGCAACGCATTGTTACTGGTGACGAGACGTGGGTTTACAAGTTTGACATGCAAACTAGTCAACAAGCTTCCGAGTGGCGCCTTCCGACTGAACTGAAACCGAAAAAACCACGCCAAAGTCGATCAATAGTCAAAGTCATGTTGACTGTTTTCTTTGACTATCGCGGTGTTGTGCACTCGGCATTCTAGCCGGAAGGTCAAACGGTAAATAAAGGATATTATTGGAGCGTTATGCGGCGTTTAAGAGAGCAAATTCGACGAAAAAGGCCAAATTTGTGAAAAGAATATTGTAGGACTTTTCACCACGATAATGCGCCTAACAAGGCCATCTTTGTTTACGAATTTTTGACCAGTAACTTAACAAGTACCATCGAGCAACCACCTTATTCACCAGATATGGCTCCAGCCGACTTCTTTCTTCTTCCTAAACTCAAATTACCACTTCGTGGCACCCGTTTTCAATCGGTAGACGACATAAAGAAGAATTCGCGGCGAGAACTGAACTCAATTCCGGAAAAACGTATAAAAAATGGTTTGATGATTGGATTATTCGTTGGCGTAAGTGTATCGTTTCTGAATGAGCATAATTTGAAGGCGATAAAATAAATTTGGATGAATAACTAACATTTTGTGTATTATTGATCTTTTCCCGGTACTTTCTTGACAGAGTAGTATTTATGTTGCGATACAAGATATAGTATGCTATTTTATTGGAGGACCATGCCCTTGTTAAAATAAAAGATAAATGTATTTTTTTATAAAAAAAATCGGGTTAATGACTAGAACGAGAGACACTTCAAAAAATCTGTCTTGAATGCATTTCTATTTTATTGAAAAAATATATATTTTTTAAACCTGCAATAGCCGTCCTCTATATAAATTAGGAGAATGCAAATAGCCGTTTGCATAAATGTAAGCACACACGCAACCCTAAACTCATTAAACGGTGTATCCAAAACAGATCGCACTGGCCGCTAGTCATTCCACTCCGCCGTACAGTCCCAGTTCGATCCTCATTTTGTCCCACACACGTCACTCGCGGTGCATGGCGGCGGCGGCCGCTGCGCGCAGCCGGGGCGGTCTCCGGGGCCCATGGTCACGGCGTCACTAGCCGCCTAGCTGGCAGTGGGCACTAATGCCTTGATTGCCAGCTTCCTGGCCACGGCGCGTGCTCCACTTCTTTGGAGCGTGCGCGGATGTGGAGACGGCCGGCGTGGGCCAGCCAAAAACTCTAATGGCTGTCCATCACTCGACGGATTAACGAACCAATCTCACACACTTCGAATAAATACAATGCGGTAAAAAGTTATTGTGTGTAAAAGAATAAAAAAAGAAGTTAAGAACGAGAAGAAAGAAAGTGGCGATAATAACGGAGTCTTTACTTGAAATCGTCATCATTGAGTAACCAACTAAACACGTCAATGCTGTTTACATTGTTATTCGGGCGACGATCTTAGAAATAAGTTGTAGGTATATAGGCATCTCTCATAAGCCCTTCCATCTGGAATCTCGTGGTCTAAGACCAGTAGACCTACTACGAGACCGCCGAAACGGTTGAATCATCATAATCAAATTAAATTAATTGCAGACTTATTTTGATCAAATAAGATTATAATATCATACTGCTGTAATCTCACAGTTATTATAATGATTATATATATGTTTAAAATATGATAATTGTGAGTGCGTCATGGCTACGTCACCTACTTACTTGCTCCATGGCATTTGTGGATTGGAAACCTTTTTATTTAATACTACACTTTCTTCTACACCCTTGTATTCACTAAATATGAAATTTCTTTCATATTGTAACGGCTTAAACATCAAATAGCCTTTCACACATTGTCTAACATCACACGTTTCGTTGTATTGGCACTTTCAATAAAACTAACGTTTGAGAAATAAACCAAAATAGCAAAAGTACCAAGGTTTAGAACACCTGAGTAAACACGGAATACTATTAAACACGTAAATAACATTTGTTACAACGTTTCTGGGTCAATTACAACATACTCGAGTTTTGCCTAATTACGCGATTTTTTTCATGCTAATATAATACTTTGAGAGATGTAATAATAAGTCATATAATAGGGATCAAAAAATAACTTTTTACGATATAGCTATTTGAAATTTTCTAGAGCCGCAACCCGAAAGAAGGACTCTCAATCTCGAGTGTTAAGACAATGTAGACCTCGACTTATGGACTATGTTATGCATGATAGAATCATAAATGATTCAATGCAGCAATGTTAAAAGGTTTTATTTCCTTAGGACATTGTTTAGAAATAGTTATTTGTTATACAAGAGTGCAAACTTGCTTTTAAACCGCGTGCTCAATTTTGATGACCGAGCAAGCGAAGGATTCTAAAATTGAATCACGAGCGCAGCGAGTGATTCAAAAATTAGAATCCTGAGCGTTACCGAGGGAATCAAAAGAGCACGAGGTGAAAAATCTTTGCACTCGAGTGCAACACGTAACTTTTCATCCCACCTCAACGAGGAAATTACCAACCAAATTAAAAAAGTAGGTACACCAAAAAGGTTCCGAGTCTGAGTTTTTAACAAATTAAAAAAGGTTGTATGATAAATTCGGCACTATGGAGGGAGAAGTAAATAGGTTTAATGGTGTTTTGAATTCACAAACTTAGTGCACACGATGTTCTAAATTCAATTTACTTTATTCTCTAGCGGATAAAAACGGCTTTTGCACTCAGATATCGAAGAGTAAAAATACTCTTTCCGAGATGGGGGGATGAAAAAGTATTTTAATTGCTGTGAGTTAGACGTTTATTTAACCTGGATATTTATTGATTTTTTAAACATATCTTCTTCTTCTTTGTTGTAATTTTGGTTTACGGTTGTTGATTTTTCAAATGCTTGTTTTATCCACAAAAATGACCGAAGTATTGTCCTACATTCCAAAAAATTGAAGTGGTCAATAGTGATACGGGACAAACTAAGAATTTTTTGGAATGTGGGACGAACGAAGCATAAACCACCGAAATTAGTGTTGTCCCACCGGAATTTTAAAGCAACCCATCAAAATTGATCATTGCCACCGGAATTAGAAATGATAAAGACAGTTTAATAGAAATAGTTTAATTTAATAGAAATAAAATAAAGGATGGTGGGCAAAATACACCCAGCTCCGCCAGCCATTGAATAAGTGTGACTCAAAACACCAATCGAAAATGAACATTTTATAATAAGACACCTTTACAAAATATCCCAGAGGTCATGAGATAAAACTGTATAAGTAAAAACCAAATAAAATCATTTTACTCACTAGATACCGTGATTTAAAATTATTATTTACAATAAATAAGTGAGGTTTGTTGTTAAAACAATATGTTATCTTTTTACCGAGAACCCGAACAACTCAATAACGCTGGCATTGAAGGGTCGAATCTGTGGCTTTTGCGAGCAAAAATACAATCTAGATATACGAGGTCAAAGCTCTATTACACCTATGTTTTAATAAACGGGGATGAGACTGGTTTAAATGCATGGAACCATTATTACTGCTCATGTAAAACAGGGAACCGTACTTAGGGTTGATGTGCTCATGCCATGATTGTAATAATTATGGTTTTTGGGCCTGGTCAGACATCAAGGGGATATCCACAGACCGGCTCTCTTCTTGGATTCAATAATCATTGATGAAGACCTTATTTAAGTCATTAATAACAAAAAATAAATGTTTTACATAGTTTATGCTTGTTTCAATAATGCTCAGTATTTGACTTTAAATAAATATAGAACCCCGGGACGGAATTTGATGCACGTTGCCTTAAAGGAACATGGATCTATTATCAACAAAATAAACATAATATAAGCTCTGGCGGAAGTGGGTGTACCGTCCATATATTTTTGAACACCATCATTTTATAAATAAAGAAATGATATAGACAGTTTAATATTTTTATTTTTCAGTTAATGATAATTAATTAAGTATATGTGGAGTACTTTGAAAGATCGGATAAGGAATAGGGAGATAGAGCGAAGTGTGGAATTAATAAAGATGTAGTGGAAAAAGTGGAGAATGGTAATGCTAAGATGTCATGGTCAGGTCATGTATAGAGAGGATGGACGGAAAAAGAATTATAAGTTATTATTGCAAGAACCTATAATAATAATTAATAAAGTTTTTGTATCTTATTCTTAAGTCAAACATACGACACTGTTATCGTTATTAAACTCTAATATTTCAGACTTTTAGTTTTGCAACTGTAACATTGTCATATCAAACATTTAACACTAACTTGGTTACGACTTAACGTCCGCAAAACATTTGTTGGACATTTTTATGACGATTAAGCCGAAGGTGGAAGCGAACTATAACCGGAATCACCAACTACTGGCTGTTATATACACACCACATGGTAGTGCTTTCAATAATCAAATATTTTTTCTTGAATGAATTCACAAGTAATTGATATTATAATGAATTTTACAAACACATTTATTCCGTGAGCTGGCGTCAGATTTGATAACCCAAAATGGACTAAATCTTAATTTTTTTATAATTTTATAGCTTTGTAGCGGCACTGTTGTGTCGCAACGTTTTATAAAAAGAGGGAGATCACATCATCGGTAAATATTCTTGGTTTGAACCCCGTATTTATATACTTTTTGTGTTAATTTTTTATGGAATTATAGTTTAAAAGTTTTTGACAATTCCTGCGATTCCGAGGTGTCATTCTTGCCACAGGAAAAGTTTTCCTTCTTCCTTTAATCGAATATTCTTTGTCAATCTTTTTCTTTTAGTGCTGCATAAAGAATTGGGAAGACCCAGGCAGGCTCTACTAAGATAAGATAAGAATCTTATCTTAGTAGAGCCTGCAGAGGTCTCCCCGTCGCAGCAGCACGTCGACCCATTGGGATCTTTTGTGCAACCCCGTCCTATCACTCTGCCTCCTCAGTAAAAATGACTGCCATAGAATGACAAGCTTGGCAATGTTTTTGAGAGCCTTAAATCTTCTGATTTCGAATAGGCCGATCCCAGGAGATTTATTATTTTCCTAGCAAGAAAGTCACAGTCACACAATAGGTGTTTGCATAGACTCCGTTTCACATGCTCTGCACAGGTTGTCTGTTGCTAGTTGTATTTTGTGGAGCTTTGTTTTTTGGCATAGTTTGGCACAGTCAGGGCACCGGTGATTATTCGGGCCTGCCTTTTACTACCTCCGCATATGATCTGACTGCGTCTTAAGGCGCCTTCGCCTATGAATTATTTTCAGTGTCTCATGTAGGGTGGATCTTTCCATTAGGTTTTATGCCTGTTTTGGATATGGTCCTTAAAGGCTTTATACACACTGCCAGTGCCACAAACAGCTCAGGACTAACATATGGGGTCTCTGAGCCATATCTAGCAAGTGTATCGGCCATCTTATTGCCATGGATTCCCGTGTGGTCTGGTACCCAGATGAATATCACCCTGTTGTGTCCACCTAGCTTGTTTAAGGCTTTCGTGGTTTCAAGTACAAGGCTAAAGTCGATACAAGGCGATAAAGTGACTTTAGCGCTTCTTGGCTGTTACTCAGGATGAATATACTAAATTATTTTTAGCGCATAGGAGAATTCCGAAAGTTTTTGCCTGACAGCAAAGTTTCACATACTCTGACTATGCTTGAAGTAATTGTCAAAGATACCTGCTCCAGTGTCCGACTCCATTTTGGATCCGTCGGTGTACTAGATTAGGCTGTCTTTCTCTGGCCTCTGTTTCCATAGGTCCCGAGTTGGGACATAGCTTTTCTTTTCGAACATGTACTAGAAGTAAAACTTGTCACACTTCATTTTCATGATACTATCAAGGGTACCTATCAGTAGGTTCCCAATTTGTAGGTCTAGTCAGAGGTAAAGATGCGTCCCACAGTCACACCAGAGGGTGGATCACTTTTTTTCTTTCTCGCTCTGCTAGCCGTTTTTTCTAAATGTTCTGCTATGCTCCCTTTTTGACCGTTTGTATGAATACAGAATAATGGTTGATTATTTCACCGTGGTTGTATGGTTAAATAGTAAATATTTGTAATACTAAGTATTCATATCAGTTCTGGTGGCACTGTTCAATTACTTTATTACAAATACAATAGAAAAAATACTCAAGAAGAAGGGTACTCAGGAAGAAGTTATATTACCACACCAAAATACTTATAACACGAGCTCTAGTCATAGGTTCAATTATTTTATTGGCCGTTTTCTATATAACAAGGCGGATAACTAGTTATCTTTGTCTACAATGACTAAATACGAATGCAAAAAGAGCATAAAGAAATGGATATGTACTCTAAGCTACGATGAAACTGAAAAACTATTGCATCCAAAATAGCGGCTCAATATCCAGTTAAGACAAAACATTCTCGCATCCGAGCTCACAGAATATTATAATTTGTAATATAAATATACAAAACAAACTAAACATATGCGTACACTACGTAAATTATTCTTGTGGTTAATTTTCAATTTTATCTTTTTTTTTAAAATATATATTCTCTTAAAATGTACTCAGTTACTCCTACCTACCTAATAATTATAATAGTCTCACAGGGAGGAGCTGGTCCTTATAGCACGGGTTTTCCCAGGTTAAGTACTGGCTGTATCTAGTAAAGTTCATCTGTCCTAGAATAAGTATTAATGTTGTTATATGTTGTAACATGTGTTGTAAAACTGTTTTTCTATAATAAAATTATTATTATTCAGAATAGAATTTCAGGCTGAAATCAGCGTGAAATTACCCGCAACTAATTATTAAAAAAAATCCTTACACACACGAGGAATTATTATAATACTGCTATGTACATTGATTTTAACTTTCTATGAAATGTATTTTTAAATGGTCTTGTTTCCTTATTATACATGCCACCGGAATATAATGAATTTGTATTCCTGTGCCACCGCAGCACGTACTTACGTGTTTGGCGAGAAAACAGCAACAGCCCATCACAAATTCTTGTACTTAGGTATTACGTTCGCGAGAACACAGCTCTGAGCGGGGTGGAGAAGGATAGCTGGATATCTCCCAAATCAAATCGTTACAAGTGAAGGAGCGATCAAATTGCGCCACCGTTATTGCCTTTTCGGCAGGATTATTTAAAAAGTAGTTCAAAGTACTATAGTACTTAATGTACAATTTATGTAAACAAATGGAGTTCGAACAATAAACCGTAATCAGATTTTTGGTCTTTAAAATTTATTTCAACACGAAAATACATAGTTAGGAAATACACGAAAATAAATACATACCTTTGAAAGCTTTAAAATGTTATGGATTATATAATATCAACTATGTAGAAAGAAAACTCGAAAACTTTAAACTGTTCTCATCGGTTTTCTGCTGCGCCGCCTGAAAAAAAGTACTTGGGAAATTCAGCCTTCTCCTTTAAATCTCATATCACATACGTTTTACAACTAAGCAAAATCGAGTCCTAGAATACCGGGTTGGAAACCAGTGGTGTTACCACCAGGCCGCAGATGTAAGGTAATTAATGCCGTATACGTTAATTCTCTAATATCTACTTAGTTTATATCTATTTTGTGGTAGCAATTACCTGTAGGCATGTATGTAGGTAGGTATAATTAAATATTCTGTGTCTGCGATACATCCTATTAAAATCTAAGATCGCGCGACATGAGCCGGTTAATGTCAGCCGTAATTCGTTTTTGTGTAACTAGTTTCGCTCGGATAAATAAGACATAACTGAATGTTCATTAGTCAGCAGCTGTTATTGTACCGTCAGCCACCACCGCTTCATTAGGTAGTAGTTGACTTCGTGACGCAAGTGAGATGGTGTCGTTACCCTGCTTCAACTGTCTAACGCTAACACTCGCAAGGCATTAATTAAATAGCTCAATACCTCAGACACTCCATCTTATTTTGTACTAGAATTTTAATTTTTTTTATAATAATTGTTCGCAAAACAATAACGAAGATCCTTTTCTTTTTTGTTTCCTTGTATTTCTTTCAAATTAGAAACTATGGTTATAATACGTGCGGTCAAAGCCTGCGAATGCAAGTGATATTGATGCCACAATTGCATTCGAAGAGTGCAACAATGCTAAGAAGGCACTAAAGTTTTAAGCACAGAAAAAAAAATTGTATATGTATTTGTTTTGTCTCATATTTTTTAATAGTAGCCTGTGAGCGCTGAATCGCGCGTTAGGTCGGTGACACGCCAACACTCTAATAATGTTCCGCGATTTTTATAACCCCGTAATCCAAGGCACTCGATCGGTCGACTCGAGCGAGTGGAGAGGCTTGACTTGAGTGGCCGGTAATGAAGAAATTGTGTTTCGGATGGAATAAAAAAGCATTAAAAACGCTAAATTTAATATCGCATCACCTGGCACAAAGTACTTTATTTTATATATTTTTCAATATCGTTACTTAACTCGGCGAAACTAGAACGGTTCGGCCGGTTATACACTGCAGCAGCAGATAGAATAACATTTGACTTTAAATATTTACCTATTTAACTACACGTTAAAAGTATCATAAACATGATAGTGCGATTAGTGCGTGAGACACTCATTAATACCTTTATAACATTCAATTGTATTTCATAAATAAACTAATAATATACAACGTGTCAATTAATTAGCTCAAACATGAAATTAGTTTGTTCAGATTAGAGAGTAGAAAACTCTTATAAAAAATGGTCACATTTTATAAAAACAATAATTTTGATTACGCCGCTTTTTTATGTACTTGCAATGCAACCGCGGAGGTAACATCGCTCGCATTTGCAAGCTTAGATCGCGCCTAATTCCATAGAATTTCTAATTGTAAGAAAGGCAAGCACACAAAAAAGCAAATAATATCTTCTTACTTAATTAAGTCGCGAAAATTTATTATAATAATTTAAAAAAAACTTACATTAGGTATAAGTAAGTGTGGTGTCTAACGTTTGAGTTCATTAATTAATACCTACGTTATTTGTAGGTTTATGTAGAAATTACAAACGTAATATAACACATGTGCGTACTATCATGTCAAATATTATTTTATATGTAATCCGGCCTGTCCCACCGCACGTTCCCTGGAATCTGCTGCATGTTATTATAGCAATTTCGTTTTAAGGGGAGGTATTTCGAGCGCTTCTCTCTCGCTCTCTCGACTGTACGACGGTAAGGGACGGGTATAACAGCGCAGCAGCACGAATAAGCGCGTTTTATATTAAAAAAAATTGATAGATGTAAGTAATAAAAAAAAAAGATCGGTTATAATCCCTCAAGTTCTCTATGAACTTCATTTTAGTAAATAACTCATAATATGAAATCACTTATTTTAAATATAAAACCAAGAAAAGAAGATAAAATGGCACAAAAATATGTAACTTTGTGAATTTATTCTATCGAACCAACTTTATCAAATCTTATTTCCATCGAGTATATTCTACAGAATGAAGCCTCAACAATATTACATAATTTTTGCAGGTTTTAATTTCACTGTTTACTACTTAAAAAATTAATTCTAAGAGTGGTTTATCTGTAGGTACTCTGAATATACATAAAGTTTGTTATGGCTTTGGCTATTATCATTTTTGGTATTCAAATTGCAAAATTTAAAAAGGAGCTGTAAATAGGACCCTACTCGCCAACAATATATCTGTAAGTGCGATCATGTGAAAATCGGGTTTTTTTTTATATAATTGTTACTTACTTGTGTCTGCCTGCATATCGTTCATGATGCTCACCGTCATGCCAGGAAGTGACGTAAACGACCTTGTCTCTCAAAACTGTCGCGCTTAACTGATATTAGGTTTTGTTGTACAAATACAAGGATTTGTTTTTATTTCGTTAAGTACTTTGTTCCGACAGCTATCAGAAGATTGTAGTCGTTTCAAAAGCAAGCTACTCTTATTTGTTGATGTGTTTGGTGATCATCGCAAAATGTTGCGGTAATCTAGTAACATGTGCTCATAAATAATCGACGTGACTTGCAACATATTTATATATTTTTAACCGATTTCAAAAAAGAAAGGCGTCCTTAATTTGTTGAGAGTTTTCTTTTTTTTTCTTGTTTATTTTCTTTATGTTACAATTACCTCTTTACAAATAGTGATACGTATTAAAAATAAATATTCAAGTTTAAAAAGAGTACATTTTCAATGAATTTCTCCTTCAATTGTTATGAAACATCGTCGGTCAATAAGTACCTAATGCATATCAAATGCGTTGTTGTGACTGACCTCGGAGCGCTTCCAAAGGCCATGCCTTTTGTAAGCTGAGGCGGCAGCGCTTTCTCGCCGCAGCCGCGGTCGTGATCTGGTTCGTTTCTCGTTGTTAACTTGATTCATTAAAAGAGAGGAACGTTCCTAGTACCTAATACATCTTTAACCTTCTTTCAATATGCTTAGTACCCAAAGCAAAGTCTATCGACAGCAACAATGAACCATGTTTCGTGAAGTTCTCATGTTTTAGTAAAATATATATACTTTAAGTATTGTTAATAATTTGATATTGTCACACGAATAATCGTTCTCTTAAATCCATTCAGCTGATACACATTTTGGGTTAACGTCAGTAGTTTAACTTTGATATTACGGATTTGACCACTCACGAAGGTACTTACGGAAATTGATTTACTATTTTTCACATTTAACAAAAGCGTGTATTCGTTCGGCCACCGACACCTAAAGGTTTATTACACTTTAATGTCGTCAGCAACACTAGTAAGTGGACAGAAAAAGATAAAAAGTTCGCAGCAGCTGCGCGCCGCCCACAGGTGGCAGGCGGCTTGATTCAGTTCAAAATTGTGTAAACAGTTTGGCATTTTCCGAAAAGTGGACTGTGTCATGTTAGTTGTATACCAACAGGTTTTTTTGAAAAATATTATTAACCTCTTAAGAGGTGATATAAGCCCTCAATATAACGTCTAGGAATAGTTTCGAAATCGCAAAATATTACGAAACTATTCCTAAACGTTATATTGCTAGTAGTTAGACATACGTAAGTACATACATACACAGCAGAGACCGCAGTTTAGCATTTGCTACGACAGAAGCAGTTATGTAAATATACCAATTTTCAAAGAACCTCTACTGAAACCGGTTTCAATACGTAGATTCGATTCAGTGCGGTGTGACGCTGAATTGTTTATTTTGCTCTAAGTAGCGTGCGTTAATCATAACTAAACCCTGCGGAACTCCCATTTTAACCACTGATCCCGGATATCTTTTACCGTTAATGTCTATGTTTGTATTATATGTCTCTTTATATATCTTAAATGTCTCTTTTTACATTTATTGGCATACAGCCTCCTCATTGTGGACTTAGCCACGGAAGATAAGGCTGCACTGTGTAGGCGCGCCCCAGTGATGCGCCGGCCGCTGATAATGATAACTGATAAGGGACTGCAGCATCAGTGTGCGGACTTGGTGTGTGTCCTCTTGTGTAGCAAAATAACAGCCATTCATTGCATTACTTAACATTGAAACACTTGGAACGCCGCGAGTAATAATAATTATACATATTGTTTTGTTAACAAGTTCCGTGTCCATAAATTTAATAGAAAATCATTGTTAATAAGAGTCACTTGAGACTTGTGACATAGTACAGAGAAGTAATTAAGTATAGCGCCCAGTGCTGGGTGCGGGAAACCGTTTGACAGTCTACCTATAGTATATTACGTCCAATGTCCACGCCCTGTGATCACTTCATTCCATTTTGGGTTTTGTAAAGTTCTGATTTTTGTAATAACGAATTAATGTAATGCGATTTATTATTTTATGCACCATTATGTATGTGAACTGCTCACTATCTAATGCTTCTATGTACTCCTTTATGCGCTTTTATTTGCCAGATCAATAGAATCGCTATCTTCCTGCACTCACAAACAGAATGATACACGCACGGCTGATTCTTAGTTTTAGAAAATAATCCAAGTATGAAATGTCTGCCAAACAAATTAGAATTAATTTATTTGCATAAAACATGGTAAAATACAGATCTTGACTTAAATAAATAAGTAATAAATTTTGGCGTGCAAAATTACAATAAATTATGCATATAATTTTAATATCAAATTATTACATCATTTCATGTCAAAATACCTTCAAAATACTCATTAAAATTACAAGGGGATTTAATTATTAGTCAACCACGTGGTTGCGATCTAAATTAACTTACTAATTTCAATGGGTATATTATTATAAATACGTATCGACATGCCATAACAATTCTTTTCAAAATATGCATTAGGGTCATCACCTTAGGGCTATCAAAATAAATATTTAGCAAAGTTGTGTCTTTCGGGCGTAACCGTAAGCATCTTTCCTTTGGTTCAAATAGTTTTAGGTTACGTTTATCAAGTATTCCAACTTCTAGGATAGAAATTGAGGCTAACGTTAATAATTTGAGATTCTTAAATAACGTGGGGAAATGCTGCCCACATTCAAACTATCTTTGTGCTGCAGAAGAAGGCTATTCGAGCAATAGGTATTATAGTTTAAACTCAAATTCATATTTTGTATTTTATGACCTGGTAACCAAATATTTTTTTTGTAAATGTCGTTGCTTCTGTGCGCTGTGGTTTCTTACGCCCGTTCTATGCCACAGTTAGAAAATGACGTCCTGAATGGGTGGTAGGCTAAAAAAGATTTGGACGATTCAAAGTACATAATAATTGAGTTTATGGAATAAATATAGTTTGAGTTTGAAAACGATCTGCATGTTTTATTGGCCCTACACCGCAAACAGCTCTAACACATGAATTATTCTGCATAATGAATTTATGCCCGGGGAGTTCCCCCATAATAAAATTCCGTATCGTAAAACTGACAAAACATAATCATGGTAGGCCGTAAGGTTGACCATGATTATGCGCGTATCCAAACCTACTCAGCTATGTACAAATATTGTGCGAGCATGCGTTTTCCAGTTACAGTTTTTGTCGAAAGTGATACCTAGAATCTTGTATTCATTTACTTCTTCTATTTCTCTTTCGTCACATGCTATTCTAAGTTTTAATCGCTCCGATTTATAATTAGTAAATTGAAAATAGTTGGTTTTTATAACATTTACGCTAATATGATGGTCATTTATAACTATTTTATCAATTTGTTAATGTATTTTTGTGTTATTCGTTTTATCTTCGATTATATTCCAGTGGCCTTGCACTTTTTTTTAGAATTTATTATTATTTATTCGTTGTGATTCATGATACATTTTCTTAGGCATTGCAAAAAAAAAGTAAAAACTTTTATTAGAAGTTAGAATCTTTTGACATCTTTTATTGTCCTTAACATTTAAGAAAGACAGTACCTAATAAGAATGAGGTCCTAATAAAATATTATTAATTGAATGTCAGTCCTGCATGGTCGGATATCGCTCGTTCTGATGTGGTTCCATAAAGTTACTATACCTCTAGGTATAGTAATTTTATGTGTGGTTCTGTTAACTGAAGCTCTTTTGTCTTTTGATGACATTAATAAATTGTCAAGAAGAATTTTTTTAATGAAATATTTGTAAATATTTATAAATATTTATGGCTAATGTTACTTTTTTAACATTAACACAATAAACAGGCATACTTAAGAAATGTTTGGCCGCCTGGCGGTCACACTTCATACATTCGTAGAATAAATAAGTACTACATACCTACAAACAATAAGAATCCATGCCCACGTTATGTAGGCAAGTGATGTTAACTAATATAATTGAATTATATACACTTATATTATTTATCAGAGATGTGGAGGCGGCTGAATTTTAGGTATTACTAAGAATACTACCAACCTTTCTCTTCTCTTGGGGACACCCAAGGCAAAAGGCGGATAACGTACTAAAGACTGCACATACACCCAACAGCATAAAGCGATGGGCTCACCACCTATCCCGCTGAGCACATGTGCAGTTGCTGTTCGGTGTGCCGGTGTTTCCGCGCACGGGTTTGTGACCCTCATTGCTGTCTCAGATAACCCTTTGGGAATAATATTCGTGAGTGTATGTACGTATGCATAACATCAACATTGCAAACTGGATACATTATGATCATGCCGTACAATCGCCGGACGCTCCACGCCGCAAGCATGCGCAGGCGCAGGTCGCACGCGTGAAGGCGCGTAGTACTCGCTCGTAGGGCCTCCTGTCCCTTTCCCTCGCCCGCGAGTGAGCGGGACATAAAGATCCACAGCCAGCAGCAAAGCCAGCCAGCAAGGGCGGGCAAGGCCGCGCCGGGTCGTGAACCCGCAACCATTCAGTGGGTACTTACAACACCATGTTTACCCTGCATACAAAGTGGTGTTGGTTTCGTGTTCTTGGTATGTTGTACAAATACTTGAACAAGCTAATTTATAGCGAACTCGGAGGATAGTGCTCGATTTACTTACAGTCACTTAGTTTATTATCCTGTTAGTTTTTTTTATATTTCACGACGGGGAAGCGCTAAGCCCCGATTTTACCTGATGGCAAGTGACTGGAATCAACCACTGAGGAACTGGCTAGTCTTTTTCTAATGGTTAAAGCATTGCAATGCTACCAGCGCCGTTGGTGTTATGGCGACAGATTAGATAAGATTGTGTTGGATGACTAGGCGGAGCACAAAACTAAAGAAATACCTATTCTGTTCTGTGAGGCGGATTTAACACAAATCCTGTTACCAACCACACCTATATAATATGAATGTACTCAAGGAATCGAACCTTGATCCCTAGTGTTGGATTTGAGAGCATTGTACTAACTAATAGATTACATAGGCAGTTAAAAGCTACATGTATCAACGTCTAGATTCAAACCATTCCGATGCCAAAGTCCTGATACTAAAACAGGATTATCCAGAATGAAGCCGAACTAAACTGATGTCGGCTGCTCCTGACATTTTTGATGCTCATAGCAAATGCTCAGGAAATTGTGTATAATTGCCAACTTAGTTTCTACTTCAAGCTAAAACACCTTTGGCAAGAGTAATGCACATACATATAATCACGACTATTATCCCCCCAGGGTAAGTCAGAGACTAGGCAATGGGGACAGCAAAAGCAGTCCTCTACCATAGTCCACTTTTCATCAAATTGCGACTATACCTGTGCTAACGTGACAGGCGGTGAGCCCATCGCCGCTCTATGCTATTAGATGTATGTGCAGTCTTTAGTCCGTTAGTCGCCTTACCGCCTCACCCAAGGGAAGAGAATGGTGGTAGTGATGTTGTTTCACCGCCACGCGACACGGTTATGAGTAATGTCATTAATATAATTTACGTTAATAAGTCAGTAGATATCAATTGGAGTGATGATTTGATTTCAATAATATTGGTTATCTATAACTTATTTCTGCCTACTAGCCTACTCGTATTAATCTTCTGTTATTTATACTAATTCTTATTATTATTATGCTTTTTTTTGCCTACGTACCAAAGTAATCGTACTGTACGAGTATTCGTCATAAAATGAGTTAAAGAGCTGTTGAATGGTCACTAGTCATGGTGAGTAGGTGGAGCCGCTCGCAGTCCATTGTGGGAATAGTTTACGGACGGCCCGAGTGTTGTGATTGTGGTTGTGGCAGGCAGGCCCCGGCCGCACACGGAGCGCCCGAGTGGAGGCTTTGCGGCGATTTAACACGCTTTGCTCCATTGCGCTCAATCCAATTAACTTATTGTTAGTTTTGATGTGGACAATGTACATTTAAATTACTATTCTGCGGATGTCATGGGAAGTAGGTAATGATGATATTTTGTGTTATTTATTTTTGATAACTTTATTTTAATTTGTTACTTTGCATTTTAGAATAGCCAGCGATTTTAAAGAGGCTGGTGAAGTACTATTTGTCCCTAAAACCATCTGTTTGCTGTAAAGCCGCTATAATTAATATGTTTATGTTCATTGCTAATTCTTTGTATACATGCTATAACATTATATTATTTAAGTAGTTCAATAAGTGTTATTATTATTACTCATTATTATATCCATGGTGCACTACAAGCCCACTTATAATTTTAAATCTATCTTGCCCATCCAAAGGTTGTCTGGAAGAAATCACTTTTAGTGATAAGACCGCCCTTTGTACGTCCACTTAAATGTAATTATATTTTTGCCAATTTTTCTTCTTTTTGTGGTGTTGTGTAAAGTATATTTGTTTTGTTTCGCACACGTGGAGGATTCTGCGTCGGCAGCTGATTACGAAAGAGCAAATACACAGAGCTACGGCTGCGACACCCGTTCACTATTTGCAAAGGGTTATGAGCTGATGTTTTGATTTGTTTGCTATAGGCATGACTTCATCCGAGTGGAGGAGCGTTCGTCATTCAGTACCTAATAATAGGTATAACTTTTATTTTTGTATGCACAGATTGGGAACTAGACACGCTTAATAAACTATTCACTGAGTAGATAAATACTTATGCCGGATTGTGAGTGAATTAAGGTTTATATCCCACATTCAACAAAATAATTTCAAGTTCTAATATTTTAAAAACGTATGATTTATTACGTACTTCTCTATTACCAATTATAATTATAATTTTGAAGCTCATATACAGCAACCTACAAGACTTAATTCTTGTATTGATCAAATTGCAAGTAATATAAAATCGGCAAAGGCAGAAATAGACCATCTGGGAGTTTCAGACCACGAAACGGCACAAACACTTACTGTCAAAATTGATAAGCAATCATTTTATTGGACTTGGTTTGAATACAAGAAAGATTACAGTGCTGAAAAGGTGAAGAAGTTTTGTGATTGTCTGGCGTTTCTGTCTTTTTCAGAAATTGTAAATTCTGAAAATGCTGTTGATACGTTTGAAAAGTTTTACGGTCATCTCTGTCTATTTTATGAACAATGCTTTCCACTGATTAAAGCTAAAATAAGAAACCTATAAAAATGTAAGTGGCTTACAAAAGAAGTAGAAGCATCATGCAAACATAAACGTATGTTCTAAAAATGTGAAATATGTAAATATTCCAATTACTAAAAAGCAAAATCGGTTTAAATTTCGAAAATAAAAGTATATCCTAAAGATCCATAATATGCATAACGAAAGCGCAGCGAATCAAAAACAATATTTATATAAAAAATAATAAAAAACAAGTGCAAAAGAAACTTGGAATACAATTTTATTAACAATTCTGTCTCTAGCACTTTAAAAGAACATAACATTAATACAATTCGATATAATAATAATACAATTTTAAACCCTAATGACATTTATTTATTTATTTATTTATTGATAAGGTACACCAACAGCAATGCATATTAAACAATCACAAAATAAGTCGCTAGGGTTTAGGTTCAAATATGTTCGCCGATTACAGGTATACACAGCATTTGTTACAAGAAGTAGTTATAACAATGAACTAAAATTTAAAAACAAATATCGAATCGAATAAAATTTACATATCAAAAAAATAAAAAGTTAAATACTTACATACAAACAATTTAAAAAGTTACAAATAATAAACGAGAAAAAAAAACCAATCATGCATTTGCCGAGTGTGTGCTGACAGGCTGATAGAAGTTAACCAATTTGTTCTTGAATGTTTTAGAGGAGTCACAGAAAATGTCAATATTCGGAATCACTTTTACAGTCTCGTTGTACGCGTTACATATTCTTGCAATAGGGAAATGTAAGCCCAGGTTCGTTCTGTGGCGTGGTATATTAAATAATTTCCGTATTTGGTAACGAGGATATTTGTAAGGGACACTAATTCTGATTTGCTTTAAGAGATGCTTAGATGATTTAATTTTGTTATTTAAAATCTTATGAAGAAACATTAAGTCTGCTATCAAACGCCGGTTTCTCAAAGTTATCATTTTAAAGAACGTTAGTCTTTGACTGTAAGGGTGTCTATTAGATATGCCAGGTGTGGAAAAGGCAAGATATCTAGTGAAAGCTCGTTGAATGAATTCGATTCTCTGGGACGGCGCACTGTAGACGGGGTTCCAGGCAACGCTTGCAAATTCAAGATGCCTACGCACGAGGGTGTTGAAGAGGACCTTTTTAGTAAGAACATTCCGGAAACCTTTTGCGTTTCTTTTTAGAAATCCCAACATACGGGCTGCCTTTTTGATTATATTTTCTGTATGGGGTTTGAATTTTAACTTATTATCGAGTGTAATACCCAAATCTTTGACTTGCTCGACCTTTGCCAGAGTTACACCGTTTAGTATGTATGAGGTACTGATAGGAGATTTATTTTTGGTGTAGCTGATATGATGACATTTAGTGGGGTTTATCAGCATTGAATTTGTATTACACCAGTTGGCTATGTTATTTAAATCGGATTGCAGAAGGTCTGCATCTTCGAAGCCTTTGATTGCCCTTTTTATTTTGACGTCGTCAGCAAACATGGATATTTCACAATGATTTATTGTTGCAGTGATATCATTTATAAATACTAGGAATAATAAGGGACCCAAGTGGGAACCTTGGGGCACGCCGGACGAAGCCAAGAATACGTCCGAGTCAAATCCGTTTACAGCCACAGTCTGAGGTCTTTTTGATAGATATGATGCGAACCATTGCAGCAGTGATCCGTTTACACCCATGCCACTGAGTTTTGATAGCAAGATGTGGTGACTAACCCTGTCAAACGCACTAGAGAAATCTGTATAGATTGTATCCACATAAGTAACATTTTTAAAAATTATTTTATATTGAAATAAACACTTTTTTACGGATTAACTCGTGTTTAATCGTGGGTAGTGGGTATCGTCGATCAATTGTGGGTAGCCACATAAGTGTCAACACATAAAATTTTACTGCTCCATAATTTTATTATTTAAAATATATAAAAATCTACATATGTGTTAAAATTCGTCTCTACAGTGTCCAGTTTGATTAAACACAGCTCACTCACATATTTATATCATTGTTAACTATGGATAACACAGCACAGCAGCTACTCGGCAGCATTAGCTCTCCACTATGTTTAACGACAGGATGTCAGAGTTTGAGAGGAATCTGCAGCAACCGGGCAGTAAGGAGTCAAATACTACTGTAAAAGCACTAGCAGCTGAGTTCTCTTCCTTCAAAGCCTTTGTCTGGAAGACCCTTGGCATGTTGCGGACGCAAATCGAACTGGTAGTACAAGGCATGGATCGCCTTGACACACATTCCCGCAGAAAGGTCCTTTTACTCCATGGAATAAAGGAAGACAAGGATGAGGATGTTCTAAAGAAAACCTTAGCGGTGCTGTCCGGCCAAATGAAGTTGTCTACTTTGGGTCCCGGGGCTGTTGAGTCTTGCCATAGACTTGGTGCCAAGAAAAAAGAGTCTGCCAGGCCGGTCCTTGTCCGCTTCACTTGTATGCAGCATCGGGTGTCGGTGTGGAAAGCCAAGACTACGCTCAAGGGCTCTAAGGTGACAGTCACGGAGTTTTTGACCAAGTCTAGACAGGATGTTTTTGCAGCGGCGCGCACTCATTTCGGCTTAAATAAATGCTGGTCAGCGGACGGTACTATTAACATTCTGCTTCCGGACAACACACGCAGGAAGATCTTTGCGATGGTCGAACTGGAGCAGCTCATTAGTCAGCACCCCAAGTGTTCGACGCAGGCAAGTCGTTCGGCGACAAAATGAACTACAAGGTTCCTGTTAAAGTTGTTGGTGCTCCTTAATTTGGTCGCGTTATGAACCTGCATCGCAGGGTAGGTATTTCGGAAATTTGGAACATTATTCTATTCAATGTTATTTACAAATGTATAAATTTAGTGATACCTTTCTTTGCTAGAAAATTTTCTGTCTGTTACGTCACTGTCACTCAGAGTGACACTCTTCAACTGATCTGTGCTCTTCAACAGCGTACTTTTTTTTTTTTTTAATTATATTTATTCTATGAAGGAACAGACTAAGGTCAGAGACCATACTGCCTAGTCATTAGATTTTTTTTTCTTCTATAATGTGTAGTATTGTGTGTGATTGCAAGGCTGTTACTGTGCTTGTTTTTGTTTTTTAAAAATGTATTAACAGTGATCTCTTTTAATCAACCTGGGAATGTAGATGTCGAATCAATTTTTATTAGGTATTTGTTTTTATTTTAAAATCTTTTTTTAAATATTTTTTTGTAGTTACAATTTAGTTTTATATTCATATTTATTTTATTCTATTTATTGTAATGATCATGGCGGATGAATACTTCTCTTGTTCATCTGATAGTTTTGAAAGTGCTGAGAGTAACAATAGTTCCTTTTCCGATTCTGACACTTTGGAAGGGAAACTTACCGGAGTGTTGGTTAAAAACTCTAGGTCCCTTTCTGTCGTGCATATTAATGCGCAAAGTCTTGTGGCTCATCATGCTGACCTTCTAACATCCTTTGGTGTCGGTGTAGTCGATTGTATTCTTGTCTCTGAAACATGGCTTAAGCCCTCTCTTCCCACTTCTTGTTGTTCAATTCCAGGTTACAAACTTCTTCGCAATGATCGGACTGGTCTGGGTGGAGGTGGTGTTGGTATTTACCTGCGCTGCCACATCCCGGCCTCTGTCATTAACAGTTCTCCTTCATCCTACTCAGGTTCCCTTGAATATATTTTCGCTGAAGTAGTAATTAATCACACAAAAATTCTCTTGGGAGCATTGTACAGTCCAAATGACCACATTGAATATTTCTCTAATTTAGAGAACATTTTAGAAAATCTACTTCCAACCTTTGACCATGTGATCCTTATGGGAGATTTCAACACTTGTTTACTGAAGAATGATCATAGGGCCCATAAATTAACAAATGTGTTGTCCTCTTTTAATCTGCAGGTGCTCTCGCATACTGCTCCAACTCACTTTTTTCCCAACTGTAGACCCTCTCTTCTTGACTTAACGATTGTCTCTAACACTAGTCTAGTTTCATCCTATGGACAATTTACAGCCCCTTTCTCTTATCACGACTTAATTTACCTAAGTTACAAAGTACGTCCTCCAAAGGCTAAGCCAAAAGTAATCCTTCAGCGCAACTTTCAGCATATGGACATAGACCGTTTGAGGGAGGATGTGAGAAGTATTAACTGGTCATCTGTGCTCCTTTCCAACAATATTGATCATATGGTGCAGTTTTTTACAGCCGAATTGATCAGAGTGTACGACACTCATGCCCCGGTTCGACCAGTTCGTGTAAAGCATGTTCCAGCTCCGTGGTTGACTCCTGTAATTAAAAGGGCAATGGGTAGACGTGACAAGGCAAAGAGCCAACACAAGAAATCGTCGTCACTGGATTCATTAACTGCTTACAAAAAGCTTCGAAACATCTGTAATCGTATGTGTCGAGATGCCAAGCGGAAATATATTCACTCTAAAATCGAGAGTATTTCCTACAAACACGTTTGGAGTTTCCTAAGGTCATTAGGAGTGGGCAAGGCCACGGATACATGTCAAAGTAAAGTGGATCTTAACTCTTTAAATAATTATTTTTCATCTTCCCCCGTAACTTTGGATAGTGACTCTAAATATTCTTCTCTTATCTACTTAAAAAATCTTGTCCCACCTGACTGTCCCTCTTTTTCTTTCGCAGCAGTCTCTGAAGCTGAAGTCGGGAAGAGTATCAACTCCATATCCTCCAAAGCCATTGGCAGTGATGGTCTCAGCCTTGACATGATTCTTCCTGTTTTGGATGACATTGTGCATATAATCACTCACATTATTAATTTTTCTTTAGCTCACAATGTTTTTCCAACATCATGGAAGAGAGCCAATGTGATCCCACTTCCCAAAACTTCTAACCCAAACTCTTTTTCTCAATATCGTCCGATCTCCATACTTCCTGTCCTATCTAAGGTCCTAGAATCCATCGCTCATAAACAGCTTTTCACCTTTCTCGCTATCAACTCACTACTGTGTCCTTTCCAATCCGGTTTCCGTCCCTCTCACAGCACTGTTGGAGCACTCCTGAATATCACTGAGGATATTCGTAGCGCGATGGACTCCACCAAACTCACAGCGATTGTCCTGCTGGATTTCAGTAGTGCATTCAATAGTGTTGACTTTGACCTCCTCCTTGCTACTCTTCGTTCGATTAACATCTCAGACTCTGCAACTGCGTGGTTTCACACCTATCTCCATAGTCGTCAACAGCGTGTCGTAATCCACGATGACTCTTCTGAATGGTCTTTCTTATCAGCTGGTGTGCCACAGGGTGGCGTACTTTCTCCTCTTCTATTCTCTATTTTTATCAATCAAATTTCTCTTGCTATCTCTTCCTCTTTTTACCTATATGCTGATGACCTTCAGATCTATAGACACTTTAATATTTCCGAGGCTGCAGATGCGATCGAAGCTTTAAATGGGGATCTAGCTGCTGTACATGGATGGGCTAAATCTTACGGCCTCATTGTTAATCCAGCCAAATCGCAGGCCATGATTGTCGGCAGCAGCAGGTTAAGGGGCAGGATAGATTGGAGCACGCTTCCTCCGCTTACATATAATTATACGACTATTGAATTAACTAATAAAGTTAAAAATTTAGGGTTAACTATGGACTGCAATATGGCTTGGTCGCCACATATTGCGGATGTAAGCAAGAAAATGCATTACTCTTTTCACTCCCTCAAACGCCTTCAATATTTTCTCCCTTTCAAAACTAAAATTATGCTTGCGCAATCCCTTCTGCTCCCTCTTCTCGACTACGCCGACGTCTGCTATTTAGATGTAACTCAAGAACAGCTTAATAAACTAGAGCGTCTGCAAAATCTGGCCATTCGCTTCATCTACGGCCTGCGTAAGTATGATCACGTGTCACACTTTCGCGCGGAGTTAAAGTGGCTCCCAATTCGTGATCGTCGTGACATGCACATTCTTTGCACCTTATTCAAAATCCTCAATGACCCTAACTCTCCTAACTATCTTCGTTCCCGGTTCCGCTATCTCCCCATCCCTTCCCGCGGGCGGCGGTCGTGTATCACTAAGGTGCTTGAACTGCCGACCAGCAATACCAACTTTTCCCTCCATTCATTTACTGTAAAAGCCGCACAGCTATGGAATAGACTACCCAAATCCATTCAAGATTCTCCTTCTATAAACTCCTTTAAAATTAAGCTTAAAGAGCACTTTCTTAGACAAATAGTACCTATAACATGATCATATATATTATATACATACCTATTATATTATTATTTATATATATTATATACATATATATATATTATGTAAGTTTTTTTTTTGTTATGTATTTTATTTTTATTTTATTTGTGCAGTTGTTTAATTTGTGTGCCAGTACTTATAGTATTAGTATTACATATTCTTTAATAATATATTTATAGGTCTAGGTAATTTTGTCTTTTTTTTTTTTTGTTGCACTTTGTGTCACCCCCTAACATTTTCTCGCACACTCTCTGGGTTGACTGGAAGAGATCTCTTTTAGAGATAAGTCCACCTTTGCATACAATGTCTCTTGTCACTTTTGTTAATGTGTTTCTGTGCAATAAAGGATATAATTAATTTACTATTTACATAGTTTTTATATTATCCTGACGTTTCGAACCCTTTACAGGGTCCGTGGTCACAGGGAGACTGAGGTGTTGGTCGTCTCATAGTTAGAAGTTATTTGCCTACCGTCAATCATTTTTATATTTAACCGGGTGTGTACGAGCCATCGTACAGTTAAGTAAAAATATCATCGCTGGCAGTGTGTAACTATATCTGCAAGTAGTGTAACGGCACCTTTACATGTCAACATCGCCGCGAGTTAGTTTTGTTAATTTAGCATTTTTATATTCAATTTATCATATTAAATCAGTGTACGAGCAGCACTCAATCAGAGCGGTTTGATTTTATCATCCCCGAAACCCTCTCAGCATATCAACCCCAAAGTGTGGAGAACCCCCACATTTTTTTGGTCCTTCGAGCATTGAACCTAGCGTGCGGTTTGGTTCACAGCTGGGACCTCGCGTATCATAATTTGGCGAAGTAAATCGCGTCGCGAAGTGCCGGCATCAAATATCATTTATCGAACAATTAACAGCTGAACTTAAGTGCTATTGAGACAGTTTGTAGTGACTTTCGGTGCGGTAGTGGCTGGGGCTGCCACGGTTTTTATCATCGTTCCACGATCACGAGCTACGTGTTATCATCATCATCACTCTGTGGGCTGGCAAGTTCGCAGCGTCGCAGCGAAGGGTAACTGATCCTGATTCCTGACTGTGCATTGGATTATCAACGAAAATCAAGTAAGACTGTTCCTTTTATTTCCATCAATACGAGATATTTTTTATCATGGAGAAACTTATTGCACGTCAAGCAGAGCTTTATGAGACTCTTAAGCAGATACAAAGCAACTTTAAGAAGGATTCGGATAGTCGTAAAACACCTGAGTATCTCCAAGAGACACTGAGCAGATTAAACAACCTTTGGTCTGAGTTTAAGCATAATAATTGCTTGCTGAATACAAAACTGCCGCGAGCACCCAAACATACTTTTTAAAAGATATTTTTCAATCAGCTTCCAACATTTATCAAGCAACTCTGGACATGATTACATCATTTTCACCAGAACAGCAGCAACTTCAAGACGCTAAAGCAGGATCGTCTAACAATCAAAGCGATCAAAATAAGTCGGATAAGGGCACTAATCCAAGTGGGCAAATAGACGAGTTTATTACAGAGCAGAGAACAAACTTCAGAGCATTGCGTCGACTTATCCGCGGTATAGACATTGAGGAATTATCGGAAAAATGGGAACTAGAAGACGAATTACGTAACTTACAAAATCGTTGGAATGCCATAGATCGTTTACACTTAAAAATTGATAATATATTGCAAGGTGGCGATCTAAATTATGAAGATGAATTCACCACTTACGAATCATCTTACAAGAGCATAAAAAGGGTTATTAATCAAAAAATCGTTTCATCAGCTCACATTCATCAAGTGACGCCACAGATTGAGATTCCGGTTTATACAGGTAAATATACGTCCTGGCCTACTTTTTATGACCTCTTTACCGAGACCATACACAACAACAATGCGCTCAGCAAAGCTCAAAAAATGCAGCACCTTAAAGAAAAAATCAAGGGAGAGGCTGAGCGCCTTATACAGCACTTGAATATATCAGCCGAAAATTACGACACAGCCTGGGAGATTTTGACACACCGATATAATAATCCCCAGTTATTATTTACAAAACAAGTAGAAACCTTTCTCAATCAACCTAACATTCAGAAACAAACAGCATTTGAAATCAAGAGGCTATATGACACCAGCATGGAGACCCTGAACGCTATCCACAATTTAGGCGTGGATACGATAACTTGGGACCCGATACTCGTTCATATTCTGTCAAAAAAGCTTGATCAAGAAACGTACTGTGATTATAAAGAGGCTCGAAAAAACCCACGCGATTTGCCAGCATTAGATGAATTTATGCAGTTCCTGGAGAATAAATTCACAGCCCTAGAGCCAATTCATAAACGCGAATCATCAGCGTCGTATCAACCAAGGCCTACCTATAATCAAGCAAAGCAAACTTTCATCAAACAGCAGCCTAATTATTATCAAGGCAAATATCAGAGGACACCATATCAGGCCATTGTTACGACGCAAAACAATAAATGTCCATTGTGTTCTCAATATCATGACTTGTTCAGATGCAAGAAGTTTTTAGGTATGACATCGGACTTAAAACTAAAAGCGGTTTCGCGGTTTCGATTGTGTCAAAATTGTCTATACAATCATTTCAACAATAAATGTTTTTCTGTGAAGCGGTGTAAGGAGTGCAACGGCGAACACAATACGTTGCTTCACGATGCATGTGTACGCGCAACGGTGTCCAATTCGGGCAGCTTAGGCGGGCCGCCACTTCAGTCAATGCCGCTACCGACTTATAATTCTGCGAAATCACATGCCGACAATAAGCCACACAATGTAAATTATGTCGCAAGTAATGACGAGGAAATTTTACTTACTACATTGTTGCTCAATATCAAGTCCGCGGAAGGAAATTTCGTTACACTGCGCGCGCTCCTAGACCAGGGATCTCAAATTTCCCTGATATCAGAGAATGCCGCGCAGATGCTAGGTCTTAAACGCCATCAATATTCAGCATCTATCTCAGGGATAGGCAACGGTTGTAAGCAGAGCAAAGGCATTGTAAATTTAGAGTGCCAATCGATCTACAAAGATTATCATTTCTCTACGCAAGCATTGGTAATTACAAAGGTTATCAATAATCTACCTAGTACTTCATTCAACAAGCAAGCATGGCCACACATTCAGAACATCAATCTGGCAGACCCTCAGTACAACATCTCACGCCCCATAGACCTCCTCTTAGACGCCAATGTCTACTCTAATATCATTTTGAGTGGTCTTATCAAGAGTACACAGGAGGCCCCTATAGCCCAGCAGACTAAGCTAGGGTGGATCCTGTCGGGAAACGTGAAGAAAGCATTTAATTGTCACGTGGTCATTAATAACTTAAGCGACATTTCCAAGTACTGGGAGATGGAGGACGTCACCACGTCTGATACTTCTTCTCTTACCAGGGAAGACCAGTATTGCGAGGATCTCTATGCAAAAACCACAAGACGGCTAGAAAGGGGTAAATACGAGGTAGCATTACCTATGAAGCCCAACTATGAACAGGAGCTAGGGTTGTCAAAATCAAGAGCAGTGGCACAATTTCGGCAACTAGAGCAAAAGCTTTGTAAAAATGAAAATATAGCTAAACCATATCGCGACTTCATGGCTGAGTACGAACGACTTGGTCATATGCGCAAAGTCGACACTCTCGTTGAACCATCATGCTACTTTCCACATCACGCTGTTTGGAAACCAGATTCTGACTCCACAAAATGTAGAGTCGTATTCAATGCATCATTAAAAACAACATCAAATCACAGCCTGAATGATTTAATGGAGCGTGGTCCAAATCTGCAGCAGGACCTACAAACATTAATTCTTAGCTGGAGGCAGTATAAATATGTTTTAAATGCCGACATAGAGAAGATGTTCAGAATGATTTTCATCAGAATGGCTGATCAGCAATTACAGACGATCGTCTGGAGAGCACATCCAGAACAGGAACTTGAAGAATATCATCTGACCACGGTTTCCTTCGGTACAAAGGCAGCTCTATTCCTTGCCATGCGTACCATTCTAAAATACAAATTTTATATGGATGACCTCTTTTATGGAAGCAACTCGATACTCGAAGCTAAAAGCGTTCAAAATCAGCTGATCGCTATCTTAAGAGGTGCAGGCTTCAACCTAAGAAAGTGGTCTAGTAATCATCCACAACTATTAGAAGGACTCTCTAAAGATCAAATTAATGCAGCAACAATCGACTTCCAGGACGCCGAAACCACAAAGGCATTAGGTTTACGCTGGAACTCAACAACAGACACCTTTACATTCAATGACAAACATCAGCTTTGCGACAGTGAAAACATTCGTACAAAACGGCAGCTACTCTCACACATTTCAAAGGTCTTTGACCCCATAGGCTGGCTATCACCTTTAACAATCAGATCAAAGCTATTATTTCAGAAAGCGTGGGCCGCCGGTGTATCATGGGATGACGAGTTACCAACTGACATCCAAAACGAATGGCAAAAGTTACGACCTGACCTGCAAAGCATAGAAACCATTATCATTCCAAGGCATTTCGGCAACACAGATCAGTTGTTTGAATTGCATGGGTTTGCAGATGCCACAGATAAAACATTTGCATGTTGTGTTTACATCGTAACTATCAATGATAAGGGCGAGCGCACATCAAGATTGGTTGCCGCCAAAACAAAGTTGGCTCCGTTAAATACTAAAATATCACTTCCAAGGCTAGAATTATGTAGTGCATTGTTGTTGGCCACGCTGATGAAGAAGGTTTTGGATTGTTTTACAAACAAATATAAAATTGTTTGCGTGGTCTGATTCAATGGTCGCCCTTGGATGGATAAAAGGAGACATTGCAAGGTGGAAGCAATTTGTCAACAAATCATTAATGTTTTGCCACCATCAGCATGGCGTCATGTACGGTCAGAGGAGAATGCAGCAGACTGTGCGACACGCGGGTTATCAAGCGATCAGCTCATCCATCATTCGTTGTGGTGGGAAGGTCCCAAATGGTTGACCACTTTCAATCCCATGGACATCCCAGATGTCTAATATCAACAGCTGACTTTGGAAGCAAAAAGGCCAGTGTGTGCACAGCCTTATATCAAAAAGAAACAACAATTATATCAGAGTTATTAGACAGATACAATTCAATTACTCGGGCGGCGAAAACAATGGCTTGGATATCGCGTTTCGTTGCGCGCGCTCGGGGTCAGCAGAATGCTGAATCGACAAGTACATTGTCTTCATCGGAAGTAAATAATGCACTTTATACTATCATTAAACATATTCAAGCAATTGATTTCAAAAACGACATAAAACATTTAAAATTAAAAGGTAAGGTGCAAATAAATAGCAGAATATCAAATTTAAATCCGTTTATGGATAAATATAGCATACTGAAGGTCGAGGGGCGATTATCAAACTCTAAAGTATCTGGGAAAAATCCCATAATTTTATCAAATCAAAGCCGCCTCACCGAGTTGATCATCAATCAGGCGCACGCCGCTACTCTTCACGGCGGTCCTAGATTAACGCTGTCTTATATCAGAGATAAATATTGGGTACTTAGCGGTATGCGCTCAGTTAAAAAGCAGTTAAGGCGATGTGTCACATGTCGCCGATTTAGTCATGAAAAACTTAATCAGATCATGGCGGACCTGCCAGCACCTAGAGTCACACCTTCGCGACCCTTCAGCTACTGTGGGGTGGATTTCACAGGACATATAGAGCTAAAGGCGAATAAGGGTCGCGGTATAAGAACAACAAAAGGTTATGTTTCCGTTTTCGTGTGCCTAACCACCAAGGCTATACACCTGGAGTTAGTTTCTTACCTCAGCACAGCATCATTTCTTGCCGCGTTCAGGAGACTATGCGCCAGGCGTGGAACACCTAAAGAGATGTACAGTGACAACGGCACAAATTTTATTGGAGCAGCTAAACATCTCAGAAAAGAATATCAACAGATAGTTAAATGTATCAACACGGATTTCATAAACAGTATCAGTGACCTTGGTATTAATTGGCACTTCAACGCGCCGGCGTGGCCCAGCGCTGGAGGTCTGTGGGAGTCAGCGGTCCGCAGCATGAAGTATCACCTGCGTCGCGTTATTGGCACACAAAAACTAACGTATGAAGAATTTACAACCCTTCTGACGCAAATTGAGGCTTGCCTCAACTTGAGACCGCTGTGCTCAGTAACTGAAAATGTAGAGGACCTCGATATTTTGAGTCCCGGTCACTTTTTAGTCGGCCGTCCCTTATTATCAAGTCCAGAATCAGAATCAAGCAACATCACCCTTCCAATGAGATGGCAACTTGTCCCGACCATGACTAGAGGATTTTGGAAGAAATGGTCGCATGAGTATTTACAAACTCTGCAGACGCGAAGCAAGTGGCGAACCGTTAAAGCAGACATCAAAATCAATGACGTCGTACTGATCAAAGACGAGAATCTGCCAGCAACAAGGTGGGGCCTAGCGAGGGTGGTCGATGTCCATCCTGGAAAGGACGGCCACGTCCGCGTCGTCACATTAAAGACAAAATGTGGCATAATCAAGCGGCCTATAACAAAACTTTGCTTACTTCCGGTACATAATCAGGAAGAAACAAAAGAGCAACCTCAGGCAAACAGCTATGAAAAGCAAGATATCAACAAACCATCACGCAGTGACGCCTCATCATCATCATCATCAAAGCGTACTCGTACCCCAAAAAACAAGTTCTCGGCATTTACCTTATTTCTATCATTATTTCGCCTATTTACACCAAGCTTACAGCAACAAGTATCGTCATCATCTGTCATCAATGTAACAGATCTGCAAAACGACAATCAAGCACTATATTTTGATAAAATAACTAACCTTCAGCATATAAGAGATGAGTGGAAGCTCATAGTTTACTATAACATGTCCACCTACTGGCAAGGGCTAGCAGACATGGAGCACTTCATCACTCACCTTACAGAAGTTGCCGGATCGGACCCACAGTATAAAAGCATTCTTTATCAGTTACAGCATGAAATACGAGAAATTAAACATTATAACACATTACTGCAGCATAAATCACTAAACAGACAGAGAAGGGGTCTAATCAATGGCGTGGGTTACTTAGCGAACTCTCTTTTCGGCGTTTTAGATGAAAGATTCGCCGAACAGTACGAAAAAGACATCATCAAAATTACACAAAACGAAAATCATTTAAAAAACTTAATCCGCAACCAAACAATAGTCATTGAAGCAGAATACAATGTACTTAAACGCAACGAGAATAATATGAACAAGCAGTTTACATTCATAAAACAACGACTAAATAATATATCAATGGAGATGGATCAAGTTGCTTTTAATAATAAAAATGGTCTCTACATAACATCATCGTCACTGACGGCTAGCATTATTTTATCTAATTTAAGGAGAATTCAGCAAAGCCTATTGGACACTGTGACAGACATAAGTCACGGGCGCATTGATACGCATCTGATTACACCAGAACAATTGAACGAACAAATAAATCTGATATCACGCTACCTACAGGGTGATTTAAGTTTGCCCGTAAGTGTAAATGCGATAAGAGACATATACAAATTATTGAGTGTATTCGCCAGAGTTGTCAATAATTTTTTGATCATAGAAATAAAAATTCCCTTAGTAAACAGTGACATTTATGAAGTAAACAGAATAATCAGCATTCCTCAGAAAAGATCGACTAATTTATCCTTTAAAATAATTTCAAAATTACCTTACATAGCATATAATATGAAAAAGGATGTGGTAATTTTACTCACTGAAAATGACGTCAGATCATGCATTTCAGTTTCAACGCTGAGTTTATTACTATGCTCTTTTGATAAACCAGTATACGATCTTGCTCTAAAACAATCTTTCTGCAAAATTAATCTGATTGACAATGATATCATAAGTGAAACGCCCTGTATATCATCGCTTACTACCTGCCGCGATCAATGGATCAAATTACATCACCAGAATTCGTGGCTGTTTTCCTGCTGCAACGAATGTACAATTCGTATCTTATGCACATCTTCGGTAATGACAGTAAAGAAGCTTAATAACAACGGAATCATAAGTATTGGCCAAGGTTGTACCCTAAGGGGTGATTCCTTCTCGATTTACGCTCATAATAAATTTCTTAACAAAATTAGCATCAATGAGGAGATAAGCGTTCCAGAAATATCCGTATTAAATAAATTGCTCAACACATCTATTCAGCTCGACTATCCGACATTAGAAAGCAATCATCATCAATATAAACAGATCAAGGACGAATTGGAAACACTAAAGAAATCACAGTCAGGACAGTTTACCATACATGATGTACACCACTATGCGATTTCGTACGTCATCATCTTCATCATCTTGGTCGTCGCGAGTATCTTTGTATATGCAAAGATAAGGAGCAGATATACAGCGCAGCGGACTCGTGAGGTCCGCGCCCAGCAGCAGCAGCCGGAGCAGCGCGCGGGAGGGCCCTGTCCCCCCCGCCCCGCCCTCAGGGCCAGTACCAGTGATAGTGAAGTGACGAATACGGCACGTGTACGTAGCGCGCTAAGTGCTAATCAGGGGACCTCACCATTGTTGTCCCGACCAGTGCGGTTTATAGTACCAAGTGAATCCGTAGTGATTGACCAAGAGTGCGCGAATCCGATAATAACAAATGGACAAGACGATTTTTAGATTTATATACAATTTACAGACATTTGTAACTTTTAATATTTTTTATTATCATTTTTTATCATTTAATTTACTAATGTTAATTGTTAAAACTTATACTTACTTATCACTTAATTAGTATTTTACATTTTTTTCCTTTTTTTCTTTCTTGATGGCCAAGATGTACGAGCCATCGTACAGTTAAGTAAAAATATCATCGCTGGCAGTGTGTAACTATATCTGCAAGTAGTGTAACGGCACCTTTACATGTCAACATCGCCGCGAGTTAGTTTTGTTAATTTAGCATTTTTATATTCAATTTATCATATTAAATCAGTGTACGAGCAGCACTCAATCAGAGCGGTTTGATTTTATCATCCCCGAAACCCTCTCAGCATATCAACCCCAAAGTGTGGAGAACCCCCACAGGGTGCGTTCAAGTTTACACAATACGAGCTAACAATATTTTTAGGTCTGGCAATGTGTGGCTGTTGGGGATGGGATTTGATGACCTGTATGATGGAGTCCCAGGCAGGTGGTAAATTAAACGCGAGTCAATCCGTAAAAAAGAGTTTCATTTCAATGTGTAGTGCTCGCATAAATCTCAGAAAACAATAATTATTTTATAGTCATAAAAAATAAAATAAATTTTGATAACATAACTTACAAGAATTTTTTTCATATATCTAATGTAAATACTATTTTTTAGAAACTGGTGTCACAACAAGAAATATTTATCATAATTATGTCAATAAAAAATAGCAAATGTTCAGGTAATGATTTCAGTACTACAAAAATGTTAAAATTGATTGCCACGCATACATAATTCGTTTCGTATAATTCTAAACCGATGAATATAAAGGTTCAATTTGAAAGTACTCCTGTTGAAATCGAGGAAACGTTTCGATTTATTGGATAAATTTTCGATAAAAACCTTAGCTGGAAATGTCATATAGGATATAGACCAAGTATGTAGTAAGTTAAACCGTTTTGTCTTTGCCCTTGGCAAACTAAGATAAACTGTTTCAACAGAAGCTGCGCAGGTAGCTATTCATGGGTACTTATCGTCTGTACTAAGCTATGGTATGATTATTTGGGGAAATTCAGTCGAAATAGATAGAGCCTTTAATGTTCAAAAAAAGTGTGGTCGAGCCATCTGTAACGCCTACTATGACGATAGCTCAGCTGGCTCTTCCCACTAGCATGTATGTATATCAGAGATATTTGTATTTGTGTGAAGTCCCATCCGCATTATTAGAAGAAAAGGACTGAGGTCATTCCGAGGTGAAATAGAACAAGATACATGAACTTAATATGTCCTAGCCATAAATATATATAAGACAAAAACGTTTTTCAATGTGTATTTTAATTTTTAATAAGCTTCCTGACGATATAATACTAATTAGTATAAATAAATTTAAAACTGTACTATCAAAATGGCTATTGAGTCATTGCTTCTATAGCGTCAGTGAAATCTTAAATCACCAAATGTAATAATTTTGTCACAATAATTAAGATTTTTGCACGCCTGCTTGCAGGTTGAATACATTTGTACTAAATTTATAAATGTAACATCCTAATTTAATGTATTCTAGCAAATAAATGTTTTATCTTATTTTATTTTGTCTACCAGTAATTAACTTTAAAGAATCGGTCCTGGATGAACCGCGATCAAAAGCTGTTTGCTCAATTGAACGGGCGATGTATAGACGTGCCATGTTACCGGCTGCTAACAAGGAGCGGGTTGTTCGCGCCTCGGCCACCTCGGCCTGCGCCTGTGCCTCGGCAAACCAAACAAAAAGGCAACTTGCGGCTCCCGGCGCCTCCCGCCGCTGCTCGGTCACTATGACATTACAGTTTAACAAGCTCTTGAGAGTAAATGGAGTTTGGATATAGGTATACACCGCAACTGGGCCATCATTTAACTGCAAATGATAACTATTGATGGTATGGGAGCTATTCTGAAATCGCGAAAAGAATCCCCCCCCCCCTCTCTCCCAACCGGCGTGATGCATATGGTGACGTCTTCCTAGTAGCAATGGTTTCGAATCAAATCACTCTTTGTTGCCTACCTACTAAATAGAAATTGGAACATGAGTATTAATTAAAAATAGAGCTTGTTATCGTACGGGTATCGAGAACGCCTTTTTTCGGTCTAAGTAGGAATCGGTAGATTGGTGATAAAATGCACTAGAACAGAGTACAGGTATATTTAAGTTTGTCAAAATCACAGATCGTGAATGTCATCGATGTAGCAATAACTACTTCGTCTTAAAATTCGTTGCCTGTATTCATCTGCGTAACAGCTGACTATTGCGAAATAAAGGAAACTTTGCGCGCGAAGGATGTCTCCATACGTTTGCTTTAAGAATTATAAACTGTAAAATTTTAAACACTGAAAAAAGACGACAACCTCAGGCGGGAATCGAACCACGCACCTTCCGCATTCCGGGCGGCTGCCTTAACCACTTGGCTACCGAGGTCTGGCTTTCAACCGTCGAAATTTGTCAGTGCTTCATCAAATCTTAGAAGTTTTCACCTCTGAGATCCGAAAGAAATATTTTTACAAATATCGGATCTCAGAGGTGAAAACTTCTAAGATTTGATGAAGCAATGTTGACTAAAAACATAAGCATCAAGCACTGACAAATTTCGACGGTTGAAAGCCAGACCTCGGTAGCCAAGTGGTTAAGGCAGCCGCCCGGAATGCGGAAGGTGCGTGGTTCGATTCCCGCCTGAGGTTGTCGTCTTTTTTCAGTGTTTAAAATTTTACTTAAGTATATTTAAGCGTTAATAAAACAATAAAATATAAAACATTAATTATAAACTGATTAAGGTGTTACTACCAAACGTCCACAAAAGCTTACATGTTACGTCACAGCATAAAAAGTCCACTTTTACCAAAACAGACAGCCATTGCCTCGATCGCCGAGTGGTGCAAGTGGTAAAAACTGTTACTTTTTGTTGCAGGTCCGGCGCTTCGTTAGTCTGCAATACAAACATTCCGTGATCCGTAAGACTCTTCCGACTCAATTGAAGTTTGAAACCGCGGCCACTGGTAGCTATACGATACATTCAGATGTTTAAAACTATTGTTAGATGTTGAAAAATATCTCAAACTTGTGCTTGTTCGAGTAAGATTGCTTAAAGGCAATGCAAGTATAGCCATTATGCTTATACATGCTATGCTATTGATCATTGGCTGTGCTTAAGATATTTAATGTAAATTATAAACTCCCGGTACGATTCCCACAGCCACTATTTATGTAAGACTGGCGTCCTTTCATTTGTTATAATAATTTTGTTAATAGTAATATGATGGAAACTCAGAAGAAACATGTTTGTAAGTTCCAGAAAAACAACATCAGTGTAGAGTTACAGCTAGTCGCATTGCTTTCGGTGGAAGTGGATGCCGTAAGTCGAATCTTGTGTCCTTCTTAAATGCTCTAAGACGTGCGAGACGGCCGCCCGCTGCCATCATCAACACCGCATTGTGAAGGCTTAGGGCTCCGTAACACAATTTAACCTAGACAACAGTTACTTATTTGCTTAGAGCTTGTTTGTTCGTATAATGTAGAGCTTCTATGGCATATTCACATTGCAGAATCATCCCTTTTCATCTGCTAACATTTCGCATAGACCACACAAACAGCAGGCTGTGGCACATAACAGAACATAACGTTGAAAAATAAAAATAGTAATAATATTATTGTTTTTTTATTGGTCCAAAGTCAAAAGGTAACTTTTTCGTTTTAAATAAGCTTTAGAAGCAGTTTACGATAGCCTACATAAGAAATCAGCACATCTATTCAAATATATTGACAGAGAGACGTTGTATATTTGAGATTATTGATACGATCTTGGGATAGGTAGATAAATGCAACATTGTTTGTTTGACCAAGTTGCCAACACTTTATAAATGTATAAATTGATGAGCACAGAAAAGGTTTTTACTCAATAAACAGTCAATCAATCGGCTAAATAAGCAATCGCGGGTTTTTGTGCGAGCAACGGCGCGGCATTATCGGCAAAAAGCGATAATTCTTCACTCGCCGGCGGTGCTGTGGGCAGCCATTGTCGCGGTTCGTGCTTGACCGCTTTTTGTGTTAACATTAATGGTTAACGTCAATTTTATTCGATGAGATTACAGATCGGTGACGTGTTAAGGGATTATGAAGCTTACTATGTAGGGAATAAGATGTTTGAATGATAATGTGAGCGTGTAGTGGAGTGCGTCCGAAACTTTTAATGAGGCAAAATAATTGATATTTTGAGGGCGGCTGTTGCGCGACTGGCTGACTGCACGTGTCGCAACAGCGCCGTGCTAATGCAAGCCTTGTTACTGAATGCGGAAGGGCATGAGATTCGACTTAGGGTTAAGTACAACCAATTCAACAAAGTCGGGACATTTTGAAATCAAATATATTTTGTCATAAGAGAGCAGGAAACAAAGTACGGCTTCTAAACTAACGTTTAAAAACAAAAGTAAGAAAAAAACAAGTGATCAAGCATAAAAGTGTACATCCCAGTGTCGACACAAACGAAGTGTCGACGCAGCGCAGCAAGTGTGCAGTGATTATCCGAAAGTGAAGCGAAGTGAACCCTCGCGCGCTCGCGATGCGCAGTGCAGTGAAGTGAGGCGATGCGCGCGCTATGAAGCGCAGCAAGTCGTACACGTGGCTGTCGGGGCTGCTGCGGATGAGGCCCGACGAGGAGTGGGGCGCCGCGCCCTGGGTGCGCGCGGACCTCGCGGCGCACGACAGGTCGGTACTCAGAACTAGCTATTTCGAATAAGTATCTGTAAGACTAATAAACATCTGTCGCACTCATGCTATCCTAGTATTATAGGTACATGTTACAACCTTAGTCATAAGATGTTTGCATTTAACGATGTTCGAGATAAGTAGGTACTTATCCAAAGCCTTCCTTTTATTTAGAGTAGACTCTTAAAAATCCTAGTAACTAAGCGTGTTGGCTGTGTGAACCTGACATTCAGTTTCAAACCAGTTCCAATATTGATTCAAAATGTTCAATTTCAAAAATTCTTTATTCAATAAACTTAAAATAAGCATTTTGAATTGTCTAAATTTATTTGGAACTCCACAGTTTATAATAATGAAGAAGTAATGACATTTACAAAACAATATGTGGTTACCAAGTTTTACAATATAAAAATTACTAATATGTTATGCTCGTACATGAACTATGTTCATACATATTTGTCATTTACATAATCTTCGACTTTATAATAACCTTTACACATGAGGGTTTTTTTTAACATGGGCTTTAAAAGTATGTAAAGGCATTTCAGTAATATTTAGTGGAAGTTATAAAACGTTACACATTTACCCAAGAAAGAGCCACCTATTTTATGAAGTCTAAAACTAGGGACGGCAAGCTTATTTTTTAATTAAGATTTGGGATTATTATTGTCAACACTGTGTAAAACGTATGTTGTACGTAAATTTAAGCGTGATAAACTATAATTGTGTGGTTAACAATTGAAGAATCATATTATGACTACAAAAATAACAAATCACCCGAGTTGTGGAGTACAATAAAACACCAGTTACTGACAATTAAGTTGTAAAGTAACATGTCGTAACCGCCTGACAGGCTCACTGTTGCTTTAAATTAATGAACAAGTGACGGGTGGTTAGGGCCGGTCGCGGTATGATTGACAGTCATTGTTTTTTTTTATAAAGCGCATCAAGTGTTAGCCGCCGTGGGATAAATCACCGGAGCGCCGTTAAGTTAAGTGCCGCGAGTTAAGGTGGTAATGGTTCGGCGCGCCAACCGCGGTTTGCGGGACCTCGGCGAAGAAGTGACAATGCGCAGCAATCAAACTCGTTGCAACTGACACGAAAGCCATCGACCACCGGAACGTCTTTATTAAAACTTACTGGTTTTAAGCTCGTACAAGCATTTTCGCGATTTGGGAGTGCGCTCTCGCTTTTTGGCACCTTTTTGGAGTTCGATGCGGCAGGATCAGCATTGCTATGATTTCTAAAAGCTTTTTACATTGATTTTAAAGTACCTATCTGTTCTGCTCTTATTTTTGTTATTTTTTTTATTTTTGTAAATGATAAAGAGATTACTTAAGTAAAAACAGAGAGAGATGTAATGTGAGATGGAGCATCGCTACATGACGCCCGTTTCCCGGCGGGGTAAGCAGGGGCAATAGCTTTCCATTTGCTACGGACCTAACACATCTCAGAGTCTAAATACAAAAGAAATTAACTATAAAATAAAAGGTAAGGTAGGACGACTAGGACGCTTTAGTGGCTTTATCTGAGAGAAAGTGAACTTTTTCTTTGCTCATTTTAACCTCTATAACACCACTGAAATACCTTTATAAAGCAATACGAGGTCATCAGTTCCACTTATCGCAGTTTCATGGGTCCGTGCTTTATAGTTGCGTGAGGTTTGCGCGGAACTGGTTTAAGTCAAAATGTGGGTTAAGCTTATTTTTACAATCGAACAAAATGATACGAAACTTTAGGGTCAATGTGTGTAACAATTATAGTTGAACAATTTAAAATAGTAATAATATGTACAAAAGGTTGAATGCATAACGCATAATGGGTTAAAAGGTACGTGCTCGGAAATAAATTTCGTGGTAATAGTAGTGTGGTAATAGTCTGCCAGGAATATGTTAGAGGCGCGCCGTGGGTGGTGACGCACAGACGCACATTCATATTATTTTTGTGAACATGATTCCGCGATTGGTTTACACGCGGACATCATCGGATTCATCGGACGAGACGCGGGTTTGATTCCTTTGCGCGTTATTACGTTTGGTGACATCACGGTCGGAAGGTTTTTAGGAAATGGAATAACTTTAAGATGTTGAATTATAATGTTGAACTTATGGTGTTGCTTACCAAAGGGGTTTAAAAAGCAGTAAGTACTCATAAATAATGCTTTATTGAATTGTACGGACAACAGCACGAAATGTTCTATGAATGTTTCATTATTTGTAACAGAGTCGTTCAGTAAACAATATAAATGTAGATAAGTCGATAATAAAGTAACTATTAGCAAAAAGCTTTGCTAATTTACTTATAAGTTTAGAGAAGCGCCTCGACGGCGAAGTGGCAATACCTTCTGACTAGACAACATTTTACACAAAGCGAAAAAAACGTTTAGTGTCTCGAAAACTTTTTCGTCTAAGTGTAGGTAATCGGGTTGTACCAAGTTGTACGTAGAAAGGAGAAATTGCAATGATTTTAATTAGGTAGAAGCTAGCTATTTCCACATTTACTTTTTCTCGTTGTCGTCAAAAATACGGATTTGTGCTTTCATCAAAATACGCGGAAATCGATCATAAACTTAATGATACTTACAAAAAAGTAAATTTTTCGAAAAATGTTAGATAGGAGGAAATGTTATATAGTCATTTTGCCGTGGGCTGCACTTTTCGCTTGAATCGCCTTGGTCACAGCAGTATCGTCACGCCATTGTCGACCCTGAGACCTTTGTAGTTTCATCATTATCATCATCATCATCAGCCAGAAGACGTCCACTGCTGGACAATGGCCTTCCATTGTAGTTTATTATGCATCTATTTCCAGCTTTGACATCAAACCTTTGAAATCAACTCACGGCAACGATAGGGCTGTGATGGTCGGCAGTACAAATCTCATACCTAATATGAATGCTGAATTAAAGTTACAGCATTGATTATACCAGGACATGAAACTATTTTGTTAATACTAGGACCTAAATCAAAATAATAATTTTATGTTCATAAGCACATACTACTTATATCCAAACTTATCTTAAAACACTGCTTTTCGGATAGTAGATCAATGGACAGATAAAAACTGTGATAACAGTATCGCCACAGACACTGCTCATCTTCTTGCCTATATTTCTTTACATCCCATCAATCATTAAACAACTTTACAAATGTTATGTCAGTTAACTTTATTTCAATATGAAGTTTGGCGATACTATTCGACACGCTTCAGATCCAGTTCCCAGTAAACATTCAAAATGGTTGTAGCCTCAATTAGGTTCTACTTTGTTATGTGGTCGATATAAACCAAATACGTGCGTCATGTTTTCAATAGAGTAAGTACTATTATAATAACCACCAAACGTGACAGACCGCAAGTGATGAATGCATCTGCATAAATGAAATAATAACGTTCGTTTTTAATGCTGAAATATGATTCATGATTTTACTTAATTATTTTTGTACTCATAATAAAACTGGTTAATTTATGTTGGTTATAATATATTGCTCTATAAGGTTTTAACACTGTGACTAACTTTCAGTAAATTAAATTACGCCACCTCCACCCGAATACAATGGCACAAAACAATGTTAAACTAAACTTGAATAAGGTGTTAATGTGATGGACGCAGTCATGAAATAGCCACGGGGGCCGGGCCGCAGCGAGATCTCTAATTGTGCAATCGCTGACCTTCCGTCCTTCGGCTGTAAGGTTTTATTGACTAACTTAATAATGTGCGTGGAAATAGTAACGTAAGCGATTGTAAACTTTGAACAGGGTTTGAAAGGTTCAGTTTAGTGTGGCATATAGTTGGGCCTATGCGTACGCGCCCGTGAATGGAATACCTGTGGGTCAGCAGCGTGACCGGCCGGCCTGACCCGCGACCTGCGCCCGCGCGCCACGTGTATTCAGTACTAGAGTTTGTGCCTAGTTATGCAATGTTTAGGTTTTTTGAATGATATACATACAGGTTATGGCAAATAAATGTTAAGGTTAGATATAGGATTATGCCAAGAATCTGACTGGACGGAGATCACCTTATTATCTTTTTCTGCCGCCAAGCAGCATGGTTTCGCTTTGCTGTGTTCCTGTTTGAGAAAACAATGAAACTACAGGGCCTAAGTAAAACTTTCAGTGTCTTAATAAGAATACTGTAAGTTAAATACTATACATATATATTTAACAAAGCTAGCCTGTGAGTGAGAGAAAGCAAATGGATTTTTACTCTTACATTGATTGACATTTTTACATTTATTGAAAATGATAACTTTCCAATCTCTGTATTATAGGACGTTCCAAAGACTCAACCTACAGTACAGGGTATTGGACTCATTCCGATAAAGTATCAATATACGTTATATGTTATTACAGACAAAAATTGTCATGAAGTATACCACATTTTAGAATAAGACGGTTGAAGATATCCTAGACCAGTTTTCATTTTATATCCTCCATTTCATTGCCTCTCTACAAAGAAGGCAAGGCAATGAACAGTCATGTAACTCTCATGGCTTCAATGCGTTTCCCGAAGATTGCCGATAACAACATAATCCCGCCGCCCTCCGCGGTCACGTCGCTTGCTAGTATTTGTGTGGCTGAGCGCGCATGGCGAAGTTGCGCTCTCGTAACGGCCCGGCCCATTGCGTGCGCGCTACCTGTGCATGCGCTTGCGCACAATAGCAGGTTAAATGTATATGAACAGGACAGCTAATAATCTAACGAGCTTTTTAGGAGTCTCGGGAAATGTACGTACATGACAATGACATTTTGTTGCGTGAGTTATCTGGTATTGGTTTCACTTCAAAATTATTATCTTTTTTGCCGACTATCTCAAAGATCGTAAACTTAATGCTTTGTAAATGCGTAAACATACAAGTAGTGGTGTGTGCTATTGTAAATGGAAAGCTTTTTTCTGTGCTATTGTGAAAGTCTATGGAAAAGCAGAGTAACGATGTTATTTTTGTCAAGGGTTAGTGTGTTGAACATTTGATGGGTACAATACTAATTAATTTGATGTTTACGTTTTGATACTTCCTATTTTATTTAATATAGAAGTTATAAAGCTTGTAATCATTAGCTTCTGCATCTTCGGTCCAAGTCAGCAGCAGCAAATGTGGTAATCACGCCACTCAATTATGTTTTTAATAGCATAACAAACTTCTATCTTACTGGTGCCTCATTTTAATATGCAACACTCGTATCAACTGTTATTTTGTAAACTTTAAAGTACAAAACTATGGCTACATTTAATGGTTTATTTTATTGCTCGTTGCCTTTAGAGTTGGCAGCGTATCGTGACGTATCCTTTGCTGCAGTGAGGCAGTGGCCGCTGTCGTAGCTCTTTGAAACGGCGTCGTTTACAGATTTATGATATTCGAATCGGCCGATTGTTATTGAATAGCGTTACACAATGTCGTTATTACATTCGCTTCGGGCTGAGAATGCTCGCCCATTCTCGCTCAAAGCGTATAGGGCTGTGTCGTGTGTATGGTATATTAAGCTGGTTATTTACATCAAATTTATCGTATGTGTTTGTAGGAAATTCATGAATTGCATAAATAATAATCTGTACTGGTCGTGGTCCTTTATCTCGCTAAAATATGCTTGCTACGAGAACGCCCTAAGACATCGCTTTATACTAACAAAACGGGATGAAGATGAAAAAACTTAAACAACAAATATTTAATTTCCTGATTACTAAACTCGCATAAGAAACTAAAATACGTTTTAACTATTACTTTTCCCCACCAACTCGCCTTGGGTCCGTGAGGTGGGTAATGGGTATCTATGGCCCAATCTTCTCATGTGTTGTCCATGTGGAAAGTCATGTGCCCAGCTGTGAGAAGTATATAGGCTGAAGATGATTTATTTCAGCAATTTTTTGATAGATGATAATACCACACAGTAAAAACTTTACAACAGCTTGTTTAGTGTGTCAGGATTGTAGGACATTTCCTACAATCCTCTCAATCAGCTTTCCCTTGAAAGCTGTGGTTTCTGCATACCTCTACGGGCCGCTACGGGCCTCTACGGGCCTCTACGGGCCGCTACGGGCCGCTGCTCACTACGTGATGTATGTGTGCATACATCACGTAGATATTCAGTTTTGTAAAAATAAACTAAAACTAGTTGTCGCCAACATAAAGGTGATTGGTAACCCTAGCGGCGCGTTTCCCCGTAATTAGAGCGTACGAGAGCGGTGCCTGTGGGGGCGGGGCTGCGATCAGCTGTGACCGAGGCTGTGCTGGTGACGGAATGCCACCATTGTTCTTGATGTATATTACCTAATAACATATTCGGGGACACGTAAAGAATAACATATACATAACACACATATAAAAATTGCTAGGCCTAAGCCTAGTCGGAAAACAATAACAAGGTCTGAACTTTTCCTCATGAATAATACGATACGAGAGGAGTAAAATAGTTACAAACCGCCACGTTGATAAAGCAACGCTCCGCCTTTGTAGCAGACGATTGTGATACCTGACTTTGAAAAGTGTAACAACGAATCCCAAGTCCCCGTAAGTTTACTAATACGAATCACGTAACAACGAAAGCACGCAACCACCAATAACTTAGCACCGAAGCCATGTGATCTCAAATAACAGAACCTCTAAACCTTTATTTATTAAATTACATAAATGACAATTACACAATAGATTATTTCATTACATTTAATACCTACATACTACAGTCGGCTGATCAGGCAAACCCCATTTGTTGAAAGTTTTGCACCACTTTTTCGTCAATCGATATCGGGCTCTTGAACAAAGAGCGCATCAACCAATTTACCAACCAGGGGTTGGTAAATCCGGTAAAAGATCAAGCCTTTCTTCTTCACTATTAATTACATCGTCATCGTCATCATCAGTTTCCAACTCCATAAGCCACCTCCACTTTTTGCAACATTCGTGATAAAATTATGAAATAAGTAGATATCTGCAAAAAGTAACCAAATTATAAAAAAATATAAACAAATTTTGTAAACATTGATTAAATATACTGAATTGAATATATATTTATAATTAACCTTATAAACCTAAAATACAATGAAAATGGCTTACCCAAAAATTGTACACCAATACACGTGCGGACTACTATGGTAGGCCCGCGACTTTGGCGCTAAATTGCAAATACTTGGGTGCACGTAGGAGTACAGTGTGGTGCTGGCATGTTTACAAATTTAATAAAGTAGGCTTAACTGAAAGCGCACTGCCCTAACATGTAAAACTGTTAAATTATCAACAAAAATGTTACCGTAGTCTACTATAGTAGGCCACGCGTGAGTGTTAAGAGTGACCCGAACAAAATTTCGAATAACTGTTGGCAAGTAATCGCTAATAAGTATAAGAAATCGCCTTTGGGTCCAATCCGATCCAAAATCAATGTGAAGTATTGTTGTTTAGCGTGTATTTAGACGCGTGCGCTATTCAAGTTACACCACGGACAAAGTAACTCTGAGCTCTTATCTGCGGCTATGACGGCCGCGTCCCGTCGCCGCCGCGCCGCCGCGCCGGCTGCAGTCACGGGCTGGGGCGAGGCATGGGCGGGAGCGAGGCGATGAAAACGTGCCGGATCCTGCACTACCGGCATTAGTGACGAGAGAGAGAGAGAGAGAGAGAGAGAGTGACGAGACGAGAATCATTTTAAAGAATTTACGCTCTAGTCCGTCTGGTATACAGCCCACCTAATGGTAAGCGGTTACCATCACCAGAGCTATCACTCATGCGTCGCATAATCTGCATAAACAGTTTTATTACATAACATACAAAATTATACATAATTATGCAAACAGTAAAATGTCAACCGCCTCTGTGGTCTACAGGTTTAGCCACCTGTCTTAGGCCCAGAAGTCCAGCGGTCGATTCCCAGCAGGGAGTACAAATTTGTGTACTTGGTTTGGTTGGTGGCAGGCCTGGTCAAGCTCGCCTGGCAAGCTACCGCCATTATAAATCAGCATTGTTGTTTTCCAACAGTTTAGAGAAAATATAGCCTGTGCCTTAGTGGTTGAGGATTCCAGGTGAAGCGCGCTTTCACCTTCGGCTTTAACGTCACATACCATCAGGTGAGATAAAGGAAAAATCTATAGTATTATGTTACTTTTGCCTTTCGTGTATGACTTGTACCAGCGCAGCGTAAATGCAATAGTGTGAATTGAATAGGCCGCAGCGGTCGCGGGCCGTAATTGAAAACGCTTGAATGTGCCGTGCGCCGTGTGCGCCGTGTGCGCTGTATGCCGCCGCGCCGTGCAGCGCGCTCTGGCGGGGGTTACATGCTAACAATATACAATACACTGATCACTATTATCCCCGTAGGGTTAATCAGAGACAGGCAATGAGGACCGCAGAAGCAGGGCACTGCTACACTCCGCGGCACTAAATATCAATTTGCTTAGCGTGGTTGGCCGTCACTTGGTGAGTCCATATCACCGCTTTATGTATGAGCAGTCTTTAGTCTGTAGTACCCCTTTACGGCACTTAAGAGAAGAGATGGTTGTTAGTAATGACATTAGATGTCATTGATTGTTAGTATACTATGAGAGATGGTTCGTTTCCAATTTAAGCTTTCCTAATTAAAATTAAAAATAAGAAGAAATCAAGATAATACGTGTCAAGAAACTTTTGTACTTAGTATTACTATGAAATAGTTAAGTAAAAAAAACATAAAATTACAGTAGGATTTAATGCTTTCTTATTCAATTTATGTGTTTTTAATAATATCCGCACTCCCATACAAAGCTTCCCAGTGTGCGTTGGTCAGGCGCAAAAGCCTCTTTAAACTGAGAAAATGAGTTTGCTTTGACGGTGAGGCGGCAGTGCGGCTGGGCCGTATTGGATTGAAATCAATTTGGCTGCGGTCAGTCTCACCGCTTTTAAAAGATTTGTTGTTTATTTCTATTACTAAACCTAATTATCTACAGTATAGAGTTTTGAAAATTCGATAACTAAAAGTAAATGTTCAACTCAACAAGTTATACATAAACTTTACGTTTGTTTAGATTTCAATAAGTATGCTAAATATACTCGACAAACGTATATGACGGCCGCGCGCCCGATTTCCGCAGGCAAGAGTAGGAATGGTCTCTTCATAATATGCTAACTACATCTTGCCGCACTTCTTCACAGAAATTATTTACAAGTTATTTTAAGTTTATTATTATTTATACAAAATTACAAATTAAAATACACAATCATATCAAGCAAACCATACATCACACCAAGATTTGTCTAGTATGGGTCAAATAAGTTGAGCTTAAGAGGCCTATTACATCTCGACTGTGATTTTTGCGTGAAATGGCCAATTTTGGCGTTATGGATCTCAGAAACAAAAATACATTAGTAATTACGACTTATTGAATAGTGTAGAATAGCTATTGGAATAGTGCGTAGCGGCCTCGCTTTTTGTAAATTTTGCTTAACTTTTTAATTAAACCCAAAATTGCAGAGAAAGATTTTCATAAAGTGCGCAAAGGCACTTTTTTGAGCTCATCGATTGAACTACTGTTCTAAACAAGTAAAATAAAAAAATATAATGTTATCTCTTATATAGTCGAATAGTGCGTAGCGGCCTCGGAATTTTTAGATATTATTGATTTTGTATAGGAAGAAAATCTTATTCTAAACCAAAAAACTTTGAAAATCGCCATAAGTTAACTGTGAATATCTCAGATCTACGATAATATTATTGAACAAAATTTTTGCCAGAGTAATTGTTACTTCATGAGGAATAAAGATTTTATAATGAATTTATTATCCTATTTCGATAAAACCGATAAATACAACTGCAAAATTACTACAAAATGTGATGCGCCGGCCGTCCGAATTCAACTTATGCTCACAAAATTGAGATTTGTAATATTATGCACAAATTTATTATCCTATTTCGATAAAAACGATAAATACAACTGCAAAATTATTTTGATTACTACAAAATGCGAAAATAGGCATTTTACGCAAAAATCACATTCGAGATGTAATATAGGCCTCTTAACATGCACACAATATATAATAGACAAAGAATCATTCATTTTGTAAGAAAATTGTTAGTTTTCTTGGTAATATTATAAAAGTGTAAGACAATTAGCGAGCTATTAAGCCTATTAGTGTCAGATGTCAGCCCAGCAATAACACTAAACGCAGCGAGCGGCTCATGGGCGCGTGGCGATGGCGGGCAACCCGACTCCGCGGGGGGGACCGGGGCAACCCTACACCGGGCCCCGTCACTCAGTCATGCAGAATAGGAAAAAGAACAGATATTTAATACACTATAACTTATTAGTTTTACGCGAATTTGTTGCTAACAAATTATAAAGTGGAAATTGTTAAAAAAATCATTGGCCGCGCGCGCGCCCATTCAATGTAAACAACTACTGAAGGCTGGATGAGAGACACGGTAGAATAATTGGAAGTGCACCTGACCTGCAATGTCCAATACTGATATATACACGACATACGAATCACATGCTCCCGGGAATATAGTGTGTGTACGCCATATATGTAGTTACACACATGCATATCCACCAAGTATTTAAGCAAAGACTTACTTTAATAAAGATGCATAATATGTGTAACTATATGGCGTACACACACTGCAAAGGCGGAAGGTTCGCGTAACGAATGAAAGATGTGATTGCAGTTATAATATATAAATATTTATATTTTCATTTAAAACCTTTTATTAGTAGTCGTCAGCACGGCTTTGTCACTGGTCGCAATACTACGACCAATCTTCTTACATATGTTCATGACCTAAATGTTGCCTTTAACAAGCATGTGCAAGTGGACTCACTTTATATTGACTTCGCCAAAGCATTTGACAAGGTTGATCATTATATACTTTGCTGTAAAGCTTATCACATTGGCATTCATGGGGTACTCCTGCGGTGGTTGACCTCCTACCTTTCTCGTCGCACACAGCTCGTAGCAGTGCACGACTATGATTCGGTTCCTTATGAGTCCACATCCGGCATCCCACAGGGATCAAATTTGGGCCCACTTTTATTTATAATGTTTGTTAACGATCTCATTGAGTCTATTTCCTGCAAATGTATCGCCTATGCTGACGATATTAAAGTATATCATGAAGTGGCTCGCATTGAAGATGCTGCATTTTTGCAAAACGATATCGATAAAGTATACAATTGGTGTGTTGATAATGGTATGTCTTTGAATGTAACAAAATGCTGCCTCATTACTTTTACTAAAAATAAATTCCCTATTAAATATAATTATAATATTAATAATGAATTATTAAATCTCCAGAATCAGGTCAAGGATCTTGGTGTGTGGTTGGATTCAAAATTGAGTTATACGTATCATATTGAAAATATGTTGACAAAGGTCAATAAGATGATAGGTTTTATTTTTAGAACTACAAAACCGTTTAAAAAGCCGGCTAGTGTGTTGACGCTGTACTTTGCCCTTGTTAGGAGTATCTTGGAATATAATTCAGTAATATGGTGTCCACAATACAATACTCATATTGATCGAGTCGAAGCTATCCAGAGGCGTTTCCTGCGTAATTTAAGCTCTAAGTTGGGCATGAGACGTAAATTACCTACGTATGAAGCTCGACTTAAGTTCTTTGGAATGAATACGTTAATGTCCCATACGTTCAATTCAGGATCTTTCGATTCTCTACAAAATTATTAATAATCGGTGGGACGCTGCGGATTTGTTGAGCCACTTATCAATCAAAACTTGTGGAAGTAAGAGGAAATTTAAATTATTCTCTGTACCTTATTGCAATAATAATGTTACTTTCAATGATCCATTATATCGAATGTGTAGGTCTTATAACAATAATATAAGCAACTTAGATAAATTTTCTCAGAATCTGTACACATACATTAAAATTGTAAGTCAACATCGTGCTACAATTGATAATATAAATTAATGATTTATTCCAAGCATATTTACTGTTTTATCATGTTGTAAGAATTCATGTCCTTGTTTCTTTCAATTGTTTTTTTTTTATATATATATTTTTTTTAAATTGTTATTTATCACTCTTTTTAGACTTTGTTTGTTAAAAGTTTAAGTATTTGTTATACTCATTTGTTAAACTACTTATTCTATGTAAACGCTGTGCGCAACAATCACCGGAATTCAGTTCTAATGTGAGAATTAGTTTGTATCACCTGATGAATGTTTTGAATTGTATTCTGTAGTTGTGCCAATTAATTAAATAAATAAATAAATAAATAATATTACCGATTATTAAAGTAAGACGTTGCTTATATACTGGGTGTAAATGCATGTGTACAGTGCAGTAACAGTGACAACTTGTAGCCAGGGCTAAGCCTCGTATTATGTTAACTAGCTGCGGACTAGAAGTACGTGGTAACAGGTGACGAAATCTAAAGAAACATAAGTCTACGTGTTCTTACTCTACCACCTCATTATGGGTGATGCCACCCACTTACCATCAGGCTTACCGTAAGTCTATGATGCCAATATCCAACTTAGTGGTTTGAAGAAAAAACAAACAAAAAAAAAACATAAAAACGACTTATTTTGGTTATCATGATTTAACCCTTACGATAATCGAAAGGATGCCCCCAGCTGCATGCTATTCAACACAGTGTGATTATAAGTGAGATTTGCGCCATCACCCCCCGGCCTGTCCCCTCCTGAGCCTCCGCGGTGAAGTGGCGCCCACCGACGGCCACATATCACCGCTAACGCCGCGCGGCGTTTAACATACGCCTCATAAAAATCAAGTCGACTCACTTCAACCGACCTCACTCTAAACTCAACCTTACGCCACACTATATAAAGGTGGTATTAAGGTGTCGGGACCGCCGTCAAACTACATACGACGACGTTATTATTCATATAAATGCGTTTTGACAGTTTTATTCTATAATATCGGATATTGCGCGTCCTTAGAGGCCCCGCATACCCGCCGCGTCTTGCTACAGGCATGGATTTATAATACTAAAAACTAATCCAGTAACCGCAGATGATTCCCACAGCTGGGATATGATTTCCATCATCTTAATCTAGTCCATACTACAAGCTATTGTGTCACGTAGCGGAGAGAGCACGATGAGTTCAGACGTATATTATTGTAAATAAATGGTTAGTATTATATGAAGCACAATTTAAGCGTTAGTACACACACGACTAGGTTTAGGTTTAGGTTATAACTTATTATTATTATCAGGACGTATGCCTGGAACTGCCTAATTATATAATTCACTGTTCGCAATAACAATAATTCTGAAGGAGAGCAATAATTAGAAGGAGCTCATTCTTGCTCCGCGGATGAATCTGAACTGAATTTACACCAAAGAGTAGTAGTCTAAGATCCGAGTATAGAACGACCTTCACCGAGAAGGTTAATGGATGAAAAGTATTTTATATCAAATTTAATATGTTAAATAATATATCGCGAGTGGGTTGGCTGAAAAATTTCAGTCCAGTACCATTAATGATTAATTTAATATTAAAAAAAAATATATTTTTTTACATTGCACTGGTTTGGTGTGTGTGTATTTGTAATGATCGTATCTTTATATAAACATAAATTTTATTTATTTAACCAGACGGTTGCAAATTACAAATATTGACTTGCCTATTTACACCTGCCTACCCAATGTTATGACAGGAAAAAAATTGTCAACCTAACGTTTGCATATTCTATAGGCTTCATACTTTCGATTGGTACCTATTTAATTTATCTATCATCGAAACAAGTGCAATATTAAAAAAAAAATATTTTTAAATATTTAATTAATAATATACTGGACTGAAATTTTTCAGCCAACCCACTCGCAATATATTTTTTAACATATTCAATTTGATATAAAATACTTTTAATCCATTAACCGCTCGGTGAAGGTCGTTGTATACTCGGATCCTCTACTATAGAGCTATAATGAAGCGGCTAGACAGAGAATGCAAGTAAATATGTGAATTTTAAATTTAAAACTAGATATAAAAAAATGTCATTCACAAAGAAGGTCACAAAAACCAACAAGGCTTTAGTTGCCTTGTTACAATTGATTGTTGTTTTAGCTATTTAGATGAATTTAGCCATTTACATTTATCGTGTGTTTAGAAGTGTGTCGGGGATCGTAGCAAATGTAAAGCTATGTGGTATCTGCCATACCCTCTGGGCAACAGGCGTGATGTATATTATATTATATATTATATATTTTTTATGAAAAATTACTTTCTTTAAATATTCCAAAAATTATAATGTTCACACTTCCTTACAGTAAAAACTTGCCACACGAAGAAAATAATTATAGATTTAAGCTTAATTTGACATTGAATACAATGGCTTTCTATGAAAAGAAAGTAGAATTAATAGACATAAATAAATTATTAGATAATAATTTTATATTGACAAAAGATAAATATTATCTTAAGACTTATTTTAAGCGACAGATAGTAAATTCGCTATCATTTTATTTTAAGTATTTAGCCAATAACATGGCTAGCTCAGCGGCTTCTATTGAGCTGCAACATACTGACATGCCAATTCAGACTTTGGAATATGTTCCAAATAATTTAAATTAGATTATAAGACAATAGAGGACACCTCTAGCAAATTATTGGAATTCAATTATAAGACAAAAGAGGAACTCTCTTGCAAAATGTTTGCAAATAAAATGAAATTAAATCAATGTAAAAATAGCTTTATAAAAAGCCCCGGTCAATCATTAAATTTAAAAAATGTAGAATCTTTGAACATTGTTCACCAGAACATTCAAGGAATGATGGGCAAAGATTTAGTTAAGTTCCAAATAATTTAAATTAGATTATAAGACAATAGAGGACACCTCTAGAAAATTATTGGAATTCAATTATAAGACAAAAGAGGAACTCTCTTGCAAAATGTTTGCAAATAAAATGAAATTAAATCAATGTAAAAATAGCTTTATAAAAAGCCCCGGTCAATCATTAAATTTAAAAAATGTAGAATCTTTGAACATTGTTCACCAGAACATTCAAGGAATGATGGGCAAAGATTTAGAGATTGAATTGTTCATGAACTGTAATAATATTGATATTCTTTGCATTACCGAGCACTGGCTTAGAGACCATCAGTTCATGTTCAATTTTAAGAATCATTTGGTAGGAAGTTCGTTCAGTCGAGGAAATGCAATACATGGTGGCTCCTTAATTATTGTTAGTAAAAAGTTTAAATTAAAAGAACGCAAAGACATAGTGAGCCTCTCGGTTGAGCGAACAATAGAAATAGCTTGTGTGGAGTTGGAGCAGTTTGTTGTGATAAGTGTATACAGACCTCCTTCAGCATTGTATGATCTTTTTGAAAAAGTTATGGATGAGACATTGCGTAAGGTCCGCAATGTAGGTAAAACAATAATTGTTTGCGGTGATTTTAATATAAATTTGCTAGAAAACTCCACATTGTCAACTAAAATTAAAAACTTATTTCTATCATACAATTTGAATAATTTATTTTTGGAGCCGACAAGAATAACTGCCACTTCGGCCACCTGTATTGATAACATATATACAAATGTAAAACCACTGGCTAAGCAAATTATTAATAACCTGGACTCTGATCATTGTGGCCAAATGGTCAGCTTTCCACACCAGCGTAAGCAAGTGATGAAAAAGAATATCACTGTTGTGCCAAAAACTGCAGGTCGGTTGGAACGCTTTAAAAGCAATCTAGATACAAAATTAAATTATTTAGAATACAATGACAACCCTGATGTCTTTTATAATGATTTTTTTAACATATATTGCTCAGAATTTAATAAATCTTTTGTTCCAAAAAAGATCTCGGTTAGTGGTACTGCATCTTTTAATGAATGGGCTACAATTGGTATTCACAAAAGTAGGAAACGCCTTTATGAACTTTATGGTGAACGCAACTATAACACCAGCGACGACTTCAAATTATATGTTAAAAATTATTCAAAGTTATTTAAAAGAGTATGCCGATTAGCCAAGGCAAACTATCTGAGTTCTAAGATTAAGAATAGTAATGACAAAATAAAAATGACATGGAATATTATAAATAGTGAAACAGGAAAGGTCAGAAGTCGTAATAATGAGTACAATTTAAATTGTGATAATAAAACCTTGACTTCTGATGTTGCTGCAGCATTTGAGAGGTTTTTTACTGACATTCCAGTTTCAACTACAAAAGCCTTGATTTCCTCCCCCACTGTAGCTGAATCTGTTTTGAAGGAGAATGTTAAAGATTGTAATAGTAATTTCAGTTTTCAAAAAATTTGTGTTATAGATATATAAAAAACATTTAACACTCTCAATAAAAAGAAAACTGCTGATCTGTGGGGTAACTCCGTGGATGTCGCTAAATCAGTAATTATGACAATAGCTCCAGTTTTAGCTTGCATATTTAACGAATGCATTGACTGTGGTGTTTTTCCTGACCTAATGAAACATAGTAAATTAATTCCATTGTTTAAATCAGGTAGCACTTCTGACCCCTCTAATTTTAGACCTATTTCTGTGCTACCCACATTTAGTAAAATTTTTGAAAAGTTGATGCTAGACCAAATTCAAATTCATTTTCATAGAAATAAACTTTTACATTGTAAACAGAATGGTTTTACTAGGGGTCGCTCAACAACTGACGCCGGTGTTGAGCTTTTAATCCAAATATTTGATACCTGGGAGGAATCACAGGATGCCCTAGGGGTATTTTGTGATTTATCCAAGGCTTTCGATTGTGTTTTACATGAAGCTTTGGTCAGGAAGCTTAACCACTATGGAATTAGGGATGCTTCTTTGAGCCTTCTAATCTCATACTTGAGTAACAGGATTCAGAAGGTCGACATTAACGGTAAAAGATCTCCGGGATCAGTGGTTACAATGGGAGTTCCGCAGGGTTCAATACTAGGTCCATTCTTGTTTTTGGTTTATATTAATGACTTACCTTATTTTGTAAAAGACAGTCATGAGATAGTATTGTTTGCTGATGATACTTCACTTTTATTCAAAGTGAAACGACGACACCCAAATTATGACGATGTGAATAATGCGATCACAAAGATTGTTCACTGGTTTAGTGTAAATAACTTGCTATTAAACAAGGGAAAAACCAAATGTGTAAGATTTGTATTGCCTAATGTTAAGCAAGTAACAACTAGTGTACAAATTAAAGATAAGAATGTGAATCCTGTGGACACCACTGTGTTTCTAGGCATCACGTTAGATGCCAAGCTTCAGTGGGGCCCACATATAGCTAAATTGTCGATTAGACTTAGCTCTGCGGCTTATGCAGTAATGAAGATCCGTCAGTTAACTGACGTTGATACATTCAGATTAGTTTATTTCAGTTACTTTCATAGTGTAATGTCGTACGGCATTTTACTGTGGGGAAATGCTGCCGACATTCAAACTATCTTTGTGCTTCAGAAGAGGGCTATTCGAGCAATCTATAACCTAAAGGCTGGCGACTCTCTCAGAGAGAGATTTAAGAATATAAATATAATGACAGTTGCATCACAATACATTTATGAAAATTTGATTTATGTTCATAAAAATACTGGAATGTTTTCAAAAAACAGTGATATTCACAATGTAAACACTAGAAGTAAGAACAAATTAGCAGTACCTTATACTAGGCTCCATAAAATAAATAATTCTTTTAGGGGTCTGTGTGTAAGATTTTACAATAAAGTACCAAATGATATTCATAAATTAGATCTTAATAAATTTAAAATCAAAATCAAAGAAAAGCTTTATAAAAAAGCTTATTATAAAGTGTCAGATTACACAGAAGACAAAACAGCTTGGATCTGAAATGCTCCAAGCACTCTAACAGCTATTTCTAATTGTCTCTATTTAATTGATACTACATTGTATTGTAATTTTGTATTGCATCATTTTTTTATATTTTTAAATTCATATTTTGTATTGACCTGGTAACGACATACTCTTTTTTTTGTTTGTAAATGTCGTTGCTTTTGTGCGCTGTGGTTTCTTGCGCCCATTCTTTGCCACAGTTAAAAAATTATGTCCTGAATGGGTGGTAGGTTAAAAAAGATTTGGACGATTCAAAGTACTTATTAATTGAGTTTATTGAATAAATATATTTTGACTTGACTTGTATGCTTGTGTTATTATGACTTACACCTTTACATTAAAAATAACACAATTATTGAAAATTAAACATGGCTTACAAATTCATCATGTTATAAGCTCAGCTCAGCTTTATTGGAAAGCTCAGAATACGAGAGATCATGCTTCAGCCGCAACAGCTGACACAAGCGCCAAGTGTCTGTAGAAAGTTGTTAATCTCGGTCAAAATGTAACCTTGACATTAACATAACAATTGGTAGTAATGAACGAGTTCACGTTAAGTCATGTCACTGCGAGGCGTTGGGGTGTTACACCTAGAGATGACACCGCCAAGCAAGTCTTTTTGCACTGAGCTGCGGCCCCTGGGCTGCAAACGTATTCATGACCGCAAAGCCCCGCCCGCCCCCTGCGCCAAACGCTTTGCTTGTTGTCATCCTATTTGAGCACATTTTTTGTATAGAATGACTGTTCTTGTTTTTTTGACGTGACAACGTCTTAAATTAGGTTGCGGCTGGGAGTCACTTATGAAAAAGTGTAACGCTCGGTAACGTTACGATGAGTCACCGAACGAGAGAGAGGCCCGCCGAATGCCTTGCGTCTCTCTCCCACTCAACTATGTTTTAAATATAATTCTTTGTTTAAATAAATGTTTTAAATTGTTACTATTATTTCATCCTTCTTCCTACTATACGAATGAATATTCACATTAAAATTATTTTACCACTCAAAGTCGTTGTCACGTAAAACTTTCGCCCGTATACCGACTTTACAGGCAACCAATTTTTTTACTTCAATGCTGTAAAGCGCAGTTGTGACGGTTCCGGTCAGATAAATACGCATTGAAATATTCTCTCACGGTTGCTACATAACTTACATAATGTTTGTTTTAATTTATACTCGTAGTTGAAGCTTGCATCACTTGTTATTGTGTTCTCGTAAATTAAGCAATTCTGTTGATAGATGTAAAGTGGACCAGTGTGGATATACCTTGGACTAGTGGACCCAATGTCGATATTACAGCATCCGGGGAACTGTCAATGCGTTGCCGACTTCAAGTCTTGTTTACACGACATGATTAAATCAGAATGATTTAAATTAATTTTTATTTTATTTGTTAGTATAAAATACTACTATACACTCGTATATTTGTATACTTATATAAATTAAATTTTCTAAAGAGGATTTAATAAATAAATAAATAAATAAAAGTTCGTTTATTTGTCCCAAAACATACAAGAAAAATACTATATAATTATTAACCAATAATGATCTCAGTGAGACAAAACGGTCTATTACTCAGTGACTGCAGGAAACCCGCTGCCTCTGCTGTTCTGCCATGACCATGGTTTACTCAGATGTTTCATGAACTTACGACATACGCAATCAGGACAACATTACAGCTCTTCCATATGAGCCACCGAGATTTGGTTATCATGTCGAATTTTTCTAGTATTTGTTAACCCACCGTCGTCGGGTCTTAGTTGTCTTTTTGCAGGTACTATTTTATATATACATATAATCACGACTATTATCCCCAAAGGATTAGTCAGCGACTATAAGCAATGAGGACAGCAAAAGCTGTCCTCTACCATAGTCCACTTTTACCAAATAGCGACTGCATGATATGTGCTTAGCGTGACAGGTGAGCCCATCGCCGCTCCATGCTGTTAGATGTATGTACAGTCTGTAGTGCGTTAGTCGCCTTTTACGACACCCAAGGGAAGAGAGGGTTAGAGTATTCCTTCACTGCTACCCGACACGGTTAACGGTACTATTTTCGTTTGTAATATTTGATTATTTATGTTAAAAAAACGCTTTTAATAAACTCAAAGATAACGTAAAGTTGAAAAAAATGTGTTTGCACCAGAGGTAGAATTTTTTTTTAACGTTTCGTTATCTTTCTACTATTTTCCTATTCGATAATTGCCATTATTCCATATCTTAACTTTCTTTCAATGCTGTATGAGGTTCAGCATATCACAAGCTTTCCCCTTGGGTGTGCACGGCCCTTTACGCGGTACATCCTGCCGGCATTATGAGGTCCCGGCAGTACATCACGAGATTTGGCCGCGACAGGCGCCGTTGCATTTAAATAGCTACTTCAGAAGACGAGCTACTTCCTTGTAATAACTGTCTGGAAGGGAGTAATGTATGCCATACTAGTACTATTCAAAGATTTTTTTATTTTATGTTCCCTGGAACGGGGTTGATTTTGAACATTGATCGCAGCAGATCTTGAAATAACTGCTGAACTTCGTGACCCTTGAATTTCAGGCGTCTGTAGCGTAACTACTTCGGATATCATTCCGTATAGATTTATATGTAGAAGACGACTCAAATAACTTTATTTTTTAGATTATTTCAATGTTCTACTTTGTAAACTTGTCTATGAGAGCTCAGTAAAACACTCATAATAGAAATTGTCAGTAACCTCTAGGAGTGTCCATGGCAGACAAGGGGCTAAGGGGCTAATAGATAGTCAGGCTAAATAGGTATCGTCGATGTAGGTGATGGTAAAACTTCCAATACAACTGTACAGCTGTAACTTGCAGTTCGTAAGAGATCGTTATACTCGTGTTACGGCCATGATCTTGTTCAATGGCCGGTCATTTCGTGATCGTGATCTTGCGATTAGATTGGTAGGTTGTCTATTCTACAGACAAATTGTTTTCAACGCGATTTGTTTGTGACACCAATCTGTCCGTATGTTTGAATGACTACAATTACAACTGCAATGCACACGGTATACAATCAAAAGCACTTACATAATATAATTGTTTTTTTTTACCTGATGATGACCTCGGGCAGGTCAAAGGCAGACTCCCTGACTGGTCTCACATTTAATGCGCTTTAACTCAAACTTTACTTGGCGGTTTAAAAATAGTAAGTAATTTTTATTTTTGAATTTATTTCGATTTTTTTAAATTAGTCTGATTAAGTTAGGTTGATATGGATGTCTGGTAAAGTGTGCTAGAGTCTGGCTAACGAAAGCTGAACCAGGCAAAACGCGGCAAAATCAAACAAATCATAACTGGGTAACACAGAGTCACTCACACAGCTGAAGTTTTCTCAGAAGAAATTCAATTTGACATACGACATGACACCACAGATAGACACACATAAAGACAAAATGTTGCCAATCAAATAACTACGAGGTTCAGCTTTCGTTGGCCAGACTCTACCATCTTCGGACTTATCGAAACTTGCCTACTTACTTGTTGAGACAAATCATCATAAACAAATCTGCGTGGCAAAAACATAATCATAACTATGATTATAAAATAATACAACACTCAAGTTCTAGTGTTGTCTTAATATTTTATGTTAACCAGAAGCGGCAAAGGTGTTACATGCGGAACTAGTTCGCCTGGTGTGGGAATCGAACCCCTCCCGCCGCCGCCAGAGTGACACTTCCGTGACAGGCCATCACTACTTTACATTTTAAATCAATGAACTATTCGCATCGTAAAAGTCTGTTTGCTCTTGACGGTAAGCATATGGATTTGGTAAAACACAAATGTAAACAGCAGTTTGTTTGTATGTAGAAAAGGGAAAGATACAAAAAAAACTTTGCAAATATTTTAATATTTATTTGAGTAAAAACACCGCAGTGGCCGAGTGGCTAAGTGTCCGCTGCCAAGGGTTCCATCCCCAGGTCAGGCAAATTGTGTTTAGGATTTTTGCATGCTTCGTAATCGATCACGACAAAACGTATTAGACATGCGTGTGATTGGGCCATTTCAATGGTGGAGGCTGGAGGCCTTTGCCCTGTAGGAGGACAGTAATGTAAAATTACTTTGTAAACTTTACTATGTAAAAACGCAGATTTTATTGTAACAAAACAAATTAGTATAAGTACAATAAAGCGTAAAAAGATTACAAATTGCAAAAGACAGTGTCGAAACAATTTTTTTACAAAGTGTGGAAAATCGCATCTGCAGGTTCAAACAATTTTTTCAACATTACTATTTGTTTTATAATGCTAACTTTCATTTAGCATGTGCACAAAGCCATTGCGACACAAATGACTTCGAGTCGCCGCGCAAGCTTATTAACACCTCGCCGCGCCGTCCTCGCCACGTGAGAAAACACAACACGCCGCCTTTTGTACCAGCTCGGGCTTTGCACTGCTAAGGTACACCCGAGTCGAGCATTCAGCCATGGCATATCTAAAGCTCAGTGCTAACTAGTCATAGGTATATAACAGACTTAGTCCTCGTCTTAATTTATGCTTTTTATTTGAAAAGTTTTTATATTGTATTTAATATGTTTTTTATTTCACGTCGTGGCTAGTTGCATAAATTCAACTCAAGATATATCTCTCCATAATTATGTTGCACTTGTCACGATACTAAGTCCTGGAAAGTAATGGTTACCTACTACGAACATTTTCGTAGAACCAATATGGCCACTTGCGCTCGTGACGTCACGGCTCCGTAGTGGATAAAAAAAGATTTCTAGTGAAACACTTTTTTCGGATCTAACTCGCGTTTATTACATTTTAGGGTTTTGATTTTGTCTTGACGGTTCGAACCCTTTACACTTTACAGGGTCCGTGGTCACAGGGAGACTGTGGAATGTAATACACGCGAGTTAGATCCAAAAAAAGTGTTTCATTTTGTGTAGTGCTCGCGTAAACCTTAGAAAACAATAAAGATTTCTAGATTCGCCAGGCATTCGGCAGGCAGGCCAGGCAATATGCAGTAGTAGGATAAAACACAGGGCTAAAAAATCCGAACAGATAAAAAAATCCAAACAAATATTGACGACGACAGTGTTTTAAACTAATTTCGAAACTATTTATGATATAATTTAGTTTAATCGGTTGGCTTTGCGGGCTTTCAAATAGACAGCTACAATCGGCATTAACAAAAGTTTTTTTTCGTAGCACTATCAGCCACTATCGCAGTTTCATTTCCTAATAGCCTTCATAAATCGGCCGCTACCTGTGGTACCGCTAGATGGCGCTGATGCCGTTGTTTACGGCGCGATGGCGGCGGATAGCGGATAGCTACAGGATGCCGCGATCAGGAGCCGCAGCCCCGGGCCCAAGCTAATTGTTGGGGCTCCACTTCATATCTGACTGTAACTCGAACGGAGATACGGTAAAATGGACCTTGTTTCAAACCAAATCATAATCTCTTTATTCATGTAAACTTATTACCTATATAGGCATTTTTGTATCGTTTAACAAAATATTTTTTTCTCTCTATGAGTATGGATGAGTAGGCGACACCCATTCAGGACGTCTTTTAGCTGTGGAGAAGAACGGGCGCAAGGAACTCCTCAGCTTTACGTTAACCGTGTGCCTGTAACTATGTTTCATTATCAGATCGTCGTGCTGGGCAAAAGCCTTCCAAAGGCGGAGATTGGGCCATAACGACTGCCAGAGTTAAGAATTGTTATTGTTACTTACTCAAAATGAGGAGTACCTAAAGCAGGGGACCTTTAAAAAAATCTTTAAAAACTAACGAATCAAATTAATTACTTAAATAAATTACGTTTATTTCTATATACACATAAAAAAATTTAATACAAGCTTATTTAGGCAATGATTGTGCTACAAACAAAATACTAGAGCGGGAACCAGATGTCACTGTAGGTACGCTACGTATCCTATAGTACGTACATCTATTAAGTACGTAACTGAACTAAGTATATAAGAAACGGTATAAGATCACTGAGTGGGCCAACAGTCAGTTCAAATGAAGCTGTGTATCGGGTCTGGTCGCAGGAAAAACGCAGGAGATACGATGCGGGTACTTTGGAATAGATAGAAGCTTTAAAAGTTGCTCTGCAAAGTTTTATTTATTTAAATATAATAGAGTTGCTTACAGTCCTATATTTTACTCAAATGTAATAGTTAATATACCAGTGAGTGTTGGCAATAACATTTTTCACTCCACTTCCACTGCAACAACAATCTCACACCACTTCACCTATTCTCATCTTCTCGGCACATCAACTTCAGTCCTAGAGTGCTTGCTTGCTGAACATGGACACTGTCAACGTCGACGAGACAATTCAAGACCTTACTACATTGTTTCACACCCGCATGGAGGAGTTTGAGAAGGCACTGCATCAGCACACGGTATCTTCAGTTCCTGGGGCGCAACTACAGACCGTCAAAGCTTTATCTGCAGACTACCAGCAGTTTAAAACGTTTGTGGTGAAGGCGGTGAACACGTTGAAGATGTAGCTTGATCTTCTCAACAACAGTATGGATCGTCTGGAAACACACTCTCGGCGTAAGGTATTGCTGCTCCATGGTTTGCCAGAGGACCCCAAGGAGAATGCCTCAGCTAGAGTATTCGAAACGCTGAAGAAAATGAAGCTAACTCAACTTCAGCCAGACTGCGTTGAGACTTGTCACCGTCTTGGAGCTGCCAAGAAGGACAGGGCTCGACCTGTGTTAGTTCGTTTCTCAACATACGAACACAGATCCACCGTGTGGAACGCTAAGACGGCACTGAAGGGAGCCAGAACGTCACTATCGGAATTTCTTACGAAGGGCAGGCAGAACGTATTTGCGGCTGCTCGTAGGCATTTCGGAATGAGAAATTGTAGGACGTCGGATGGAAGTATAGTGGTGCTGCTGCCGGACAAAAGTAGACGCAAGATAACGGCAATGGCAGAATTACAACAACTACAGGCCAGTTTTCCATCCACGGCAGGCAGCTAAGTTCTTTTTCTTCTTGTTCTTGAAACATCACGGTTATATTTAATTTACGCTGGTATTCGAACAATTGCAAATTGGTAGGGTATCATCATTTTAACATTCACTTTTTGCATTTCTTTTTAAAGGTATTCCTATTTTGTCATAATAGTAATTATTTTTACTTCTTGTTTTGTATTCGTAATAATGTATGTACCGTGTCGTGTCAGACTGTCAGTGTCTGATAAATGTCAATGTCAATATAGTGCGTCGTTCAGAAACTGTTTGAAACAACACATAAAACACATAAAGCCTAGTTCGCACCCGTTCTGGTAGTTTGGTTGGATGGTGGTTCACTGCTTTGCTGCTATTTTGGTTAATTGAAAGTTTTATTTACGCAGTGCAGTGGGGCAGTGTGTATCGCTGCTTGGCTAGATTGCTGGCGTGGATGTGAACCTTAATCTTTGTCGACGTTCTGTTACTTCATTGTTTTTGTGTAGTGCGTTTATGTCTGTGGTTTGTGCTTAAATATTATTGCGTTTTGTTTGATGTTTCGCCAACGCTCGCTGGGGTTAGTTATTTATTATTATTTTTGTTTAAGTTTTTATATATGTTTTTTTTATATTATTTATTTTGCAGTTTAGTTATATTTTATGTCTATTTGTTCTGATTATTTTACTGATGACCCATCCGATGAATTCGAGAGTGCTTGCAGCGATATTTCTACATCATCTGATAATGATGATCTTTCTTTGGATGTCAAGCTACGATCAATATTTCACAATAAATCCAACTACCTTAACCTAGTGCATATCAACCTATTAGATGTCTGTGATATCAACGCGCAGAGTGTCCCTGCACACATCACTGACCTAAATGTATCATTTAACAGCGGGCTAGTCGATGGAATTTTGATTTCCGAATCCTGGCTCAAAACGTCTCTTCCGTCCCCTCTTTTCACGCTAAATGGGTATAAGCTATTCCGAAACGACAGAGTGGGTGCTGGTGGTGGTGGTGTATGTATCTACATTAAAGACCACATACCATGCTCTGTTGTCAGTCAGTCTCCAAGTACTTACAATGGATCATTGGAGTACTTATTTTTAAAGCTTACTTTACACCATACTAGTATTCTAGTAGGGGCTGCTTATAGCCCTAGCATTAATGTTAACTATTTTGACTCTTTTGAAACCACTCTTGAATCCCTTAGCTCTTCTTACGAACATGTAATATTGATGGGTGATCTCAATACTTGTTTATTGAAGGATAACTCTCGCTCGTCCCGTCTTAATTCCATTGATTTTTAACACAGAAGTTACTGTCAATTTTGTGTTGCTTCCACTCACTGCCACCCATCATTCTCCTAATTGTCAGCCATCTCTCTTAGACGTACAGATAGTTTCAGAACCAGATTCTGTCCTTTTACATGGACAAACTACAGCTCCATTCTCCTACCACGACCTCCTCTATCTATCTTATCGTTTACGTGCCCCCAAATCCAAAACCAAAGTAATTTTCCGACGTAATTTTGGTGGTGTATGTGTGGATCGCTTGAGGGAAAGCTTTTCTGGGGTGGACTGGTCTGGCCTGTTTGTGGCCGACTCTGTAGATGAGAAGGTTGCAATACTAAATAAAAATTTAACACAACTTTTTGATTTGCATGCTCCTCTTAGACCAGTGCGCGTAAGGCATCTACCTGCGCCTTGGCTGACTCCTGCGATAAAGAGAACTATGCAGCGTAGGGATAAGGCTAAATCAATATTAAAGAGATTTCCAAGTGATGTCAACCTGCTCACATACAAAAGGCTGCGCAATCTCTGCAATCGACTATGCCGGGATGCTAAGAGGCGCTACATCCACTCTGCTATAGATGGCTTACCTCCGAGTCAAACCTGGAGATTTTTAAAATCGCTCGGCATTGGTGGGGACTGCATCAGTTCGGTGGATTTACCTAATCTTAACCAGCTTAACAGCCATTTTACAAGTTCACCGATTACTCTTGATGACTCCATCAAGGCGGATACGCTTAGTTATTTAGAAGCGGTGACTCGTCCTGGCTGTGAGCCCTTCTCATTCCGCGAAGTCACTGAGGGGGAGGTTAAGAAGAATATCCTATCCATAACTTCCAGGGCCGTGGGTGAGGATGGTATTTGTCGTGATATGCTGATGCCTATCTTGGAAGATGTTGTACCCATAATCACACACATTTTAAACCATTCACTGGCAACTAACGTCTTCTCTTCCGATTGGAAATTAGCCCACGTCATTCCTATTCCTAAGTCCGCTTCCCCTACTGCTTTCTCTGAATTCCATCCTATTTCTATCCTACCATTCCTGTCCAAAGTCCTGGAAAGCGCTGTTCAAAAACAACTATTTTCATATGTATCTCAGCACAAGCTAATAGGTCCGTACCAATCTGGTTTTCGTCCTGGCCATAGCACAGTAACAGCCTTGTTAAATGTCACAGATGATATCCGCTACGCCATGGACAACCGGTTGTTTACGATTCTTATTCTACTGGATTTCAGCAGCGCTTTCAATTCTGTTGACCATGACATCCTTCTTGCCATTCTCCATTCTCTTAACCTTACCCCTGCGGTACTCGGTTGGTTTCTCGGACTATCTACGCAATCGCTGCCAGAGGATCAGGAGTTGGGACTCGCTCTCAGATTGGTCTCCCATTACAGCGGGAGTGCCACAAGGTAGGGTACTTTCACCTCTCCTCTTTTCAATTTTTGTTAATGAGCTCGCTAAAGTTCTATCTTGTCCGTACCACCTTTATGCGGATGACTTACAGATGTATAGGCATTTCGATGTATCCAACACTCACACTACAATCGAAACAATTAATAAGGATCTCCTCGCGGTGAAGGCTTGGGCAAGTGCTTTTGGATTGCTAGTGAACCCTACCAAATCACAAGCTATTATTATTGGTAGCAATAGGCTGTACGACAGGTTGGATTTAGATGGACTCCCCAAGGTTACGTATGATGGAGTGAATCTTGCTTATGCACAGAAAACCAAAAATCTTGGCCTCGTTATTGATCGCAATCTGTCCTGGAGATCACAGGTAAATGAAGTAAGTAGGCGCATGCATTATTCTTATCATTCTCTCAAGCGACTCCAGTTTTTCCTACCATACAACACCAAAATTATGCTCGCTCAGTCTCTTCTTCTCCCTCTTCTCGACTATGCCGATGTTTGTTATTTAGATGCGACTGAAAAGCTGCTTAACAAACTGGAGCGCCTGCAAAATTTGGCCATTCGGTTTATATTCGGTTTGCGAAAATATGACTATATTTCCGAGTTCCGGTCGCGGTTAAAAGTGGCTCCCTATACGACTTCGCCGACATGTGCACATCCTATGCCTCCTTTACAAAATCCTTCACTACCCCCAGCTCCCTCATTACCTACTTTCCCGTTTCACCCCCTTATCCGCTTCTTCCCGCCCCAAACGGTCTTGTGATACAAGAACCCTATCCTATCCACAATCGAACTCCAAATTTTTCCAAAATTCCTTCACTGTTTATGCAGCTAGATTGTGGAACAAACTACCGGCTAGCATTCGTGAGAGGTCATCGGTAGAGTCGTTCAAACACCATCTCAAAGAGCACTACCTATCAAACTTATGTGATAATCAGTAACATAATAATAATGTATTACTCGTATGTAAGTATAAGTAATTTGTTTGTTATAATATTTTATATGTGTATGTCTATTTATTTAAATAAATATATTTAATTTATGTATAAATATAAGTTTAGCGCAATAAGTCCCGCATATTAAATTTTTATCACCACAGCTAGGGTTGACTGGAAGAGATCTCTTCTAGAGATAAGCTCGCCTTTGTATATGTCCTGTGTAATGTGTGTCTTAATGTAATTTATTTGTCCATCAAAGTATTATTATTATTAAAAACTCGCCCGCGGAAAGATCTTGTTAGTCGAGCCCTCATGACTGAGAGGGACAAAGGCTCTACAAGAGGTCCTATCCTGGACTAGGATAGACGCCTGCGTGTTGCATTTTAGGGCTTCTAGGATAGCATCCTTCCTTAAATGGATAGATGTTCAGATTGAATACGAGATATCGTGGTAAAATCCCCGTAGCTCCGCTACACTAATGATGTAAACCAAAACCAAAAACAAACGTATTAGCAAGGTATAAGCTTTCCCTATTAACCTATTATTAAAGTAATTAACAGCGAATTATAATTATTTAATAACGTATCTGCATAGTAGGCAAAAAAAAAATTCTTTAAATATTTTACAAGCTTTCTAGTTGTTATTCAAGCCAAACCCTATTTTTTACGGTGATTTACAGTTATTGAGCAGACTTACCAATTGAGAAAATGATCCGTTTCATATTGAAGATGGCTACTTTGTGATGACACTGATGACACACACGCTACGAAATGGAGTTTCCGTGATGTCGTGGAGTACATACCTACCCCATGGTAGTAGAGGATCCGAGTATACAACGACCTTCACCGAGCCGGTTAATGGATGGAAAGTACTTTATATCAAATTTAATATTTTGAAAAATATATTGCGAGTGGGTTGGCTGAAAAATTTCAATCCAATATATAATTAATTAAATATTTTAAAATTATTATTTTTTAACATTGCACTGATTTAGATAATAGATAAATTACATAGGTACCAATCGAAAGTATGAAACCTATAGAATATGCAAACGTTAGGTTGACAATTTTTTCCCCGTCATGACATTGGGTATATAGGCAGGTGTAAACAGGTAAGTCAATATTAGTAATTTGCAACCGTCTGGTTAAATAAATAAAATGTATGTTTATATAAAGATAATCTCATTACAAACACACACAAACCAAACCAGTGCAATATTAAAAAATAAAAATAAATCATTAAAGGTACTGGACTGAAATTTTTCAGCCAACCCACTCGCGATATATTTTTTAACATATTAAATTTGATATAAAATACTTTTCATCCATTAACCGGCCCGTTGAAGGTCGTTCTATACTCGGATCTTAGACTATGTTAGAAGGAAGAATTTATTTTTCAACTCGTTGATATATCATTAATAACTTATTGTTTCTAAGGTTTAAGCGAGCACTACACTTAGAAATGAATCCCTTTTTACGGATTAACTCGCGTTGAATTTTACTACATTACGTAGTTTTTTAGTTTCCTGACGTTTCGAACCCTTTACAGGGTCCTTGGCCACAAGGAGACTGAGATGTTGGTCGTCTCATAGTTAGAAGTTATTTGCCTACCGGCAATCATTTTTATATTTAACCAAGTGCGTTCAGGTTTACACAATACGAGCTAACAATATTTTTAGGTCTGGCAATGTGTTGCTGTTGGGGCTGGAATTTAATGACCTGTATGATGGGGTCCCAGGCAGGTGGTAAATTTCAACCATCCTCTCTATTGCAATTTAGATGTTTTATTTTTATTTTAATAGATTCGCGTATCATCCTAGGAATGAATCGTATAGTTCTTTGGTAAGTATTTGAGGTGTGTCAAATCTGTTGTAACTGTTGGAGAGTTGCTTGGTTGATTGTCCCTCGAGAGCATGTTCACACACTGCTGACTTATTTTTGCGCCTATGCTTGACGTCACCGTCGGCTGTATGTTCTTTTACGCGGTTTCCTACACTTTACCCTGTTTGCCCGATGTATGAGAGCCCACAGTCGCAGTCCAGTTTGTACACGCCTGCATCTTGAACAACTGTCCTGTCAACAACCCCCTGATGTTGACAGGTCGTAAGGACTGGTTGATCTTCTTTGGCGGCTTAAAGTAAGTATTGATTGAAGCTCGCTTTAAAATGTGACAATATTGTCAGTGACGCCTTTCATATAAGGAAGTACGGCAAATAACTGCTAACTATGAGACGACCAACACCTAAGTCTCCCTGTGACCACGGACCCTGTAAAGGGTTCAAAACGTCAGGAAACTAATAAACTATGTAAAGTAGTAAAATTAAACGCGAGGTAATTCATAGAAAGGGTTTCGTTTCAATCAATAATAACTCTTAACATAATTGCTAACAATGATTGTTCCATACACATTGATGCCATTTCCCGGCGGGGTAGGCAGAGGGCCAACCTTGCTATTTGCTACAATCCTGACTGCCACAGTGGGTTTTCTATCTATCTATCATATCATCTGTGCCTACATCAACCTACGTCGGAATACAATAAGCAGCGTAAAATACTGTGGTACAAGCGTAGGTACAGTATCTTCTTTATTACCTCACTGTGCTTCAAAATGATAAAAATGTGTAAGTATATAAGCATAATTATCTTCTATAATTTAAATAGGTAGTCGAAGTATATAACAAGTTTCCTTTAATTGTCAAACAATATTTATTTTCACAGACATGAGACAGAAACACAGTTACGGTTTTATTACAGTGTACATAAATGTTAATAAAATGGTATTACGTCAACACCGCTTCACCGCGCGGCCTTACGGGGGCATAACACTGCATTAAGGCACCAAGGAGGTTATAATTCAGCGTAACGAGCGCTGCATGTGCGCGTAAGTGCGCGTAAGCTCGTAAGCCACTCGGCTACGAGCTGCGAGACGTCATTGTATGGTTCAGTAACTCATGGGTTTGTGAACTTTGCAGTTGATATTTTTTTGGCAGTTATACGATGGAAGATATATTATGTTCGCAGGCGAGCAAACATATTCATGTAGGAATTTCAAATCCTGCCTGTTTACGTGATCTAAATACTACCGCGAGCGTGTACGTTAGTTAAAAAACACAAAAATTCTTTAAAACCGCATCTCGGGACTTCTGGGCTTGACAGACCGGTCGTCAAACCACCAGATCAGATATCAGAGGTGTTAATCTAACCCACATAATGTATAATACAAACGAGCAAGCGTTATGCTGCTTTAATCCTTCTACAATTTCATGCAAATAATATTTTTTAAACATTAGGTATTTTAAACACCTTGATGTACCTACTTATTTACATGAACGCTGAAACTATTTGGCAACGTTTAAAACGCTGCAGTAACATTGATCAACCTTAAAAGGAGTCGCATTCGTCGCGATGGGCCGCCTTTACTGAGACGCAGCATAAGCTCGCTGTCCCAAATCGCTACTCACCCTCCGCTGGGCGCAGGTGGGGCCACGAGAGTGGCGGGCTGGGCCCTGGCTGACATGGAGTGTAAGAAAAAGAAAAGAAACGTTTAGAACTCAGAATAATAACTGAAGCATAGAAGAAGTCCAAATGAGTTTCGTATAGTTATCCTATTTTTTCAAATGGGCCATAAACATTAAAAGGTAAAAGACAAAATAAGTTGCTAAAACGTCAAATGTAAAGTGAAAAAAAATATTGGATACCTGGTCACCAACGAATTCAAAAGCGATCTACAAAATGTAATTCCAAGGGTAATATTTGATTTTATATACCTCAATGTACATTGGCAAGGGCCAACGCGCCCGTGTTAACTGTGTGTAACTTAGGTTATATTTTTGCGTATGCATGTCACATAATATCGCATTGTTTGACAACAAACGGAGTGCCCACTCAAATGTCATAGCACTCCTTCTATGCTTTACTTATTACTCTATGGTTTAGAAAGATAAACTAATTATATCAATGAAATGTAAATACTTACATACTTACATAATTAATTATTATATATAATTAATACAACTGCACATAAAATAATAAGAATGTTAAATTGTTATAAAGAAATGCAAGACAACCTGGGGGCTAATATTGTCTAACTTCAACACCAATCGCAAAACCTTTAAAGTAGAAGTACATTACTTTGCTAGTTTGCTTATTTATATAATCATCAGCCTATAAACGTCCCACTGCTGGGCACAGGCCTCCCACGTGAACAATAGCACGTAGGGATATTGGGCCATAACCCACCACGCTGGCCCAATGCGTGGTGCTAAGTTTTAATGACTGCCATATCTTATGACAATAATTGGGACCAACGGCTTGACATGCCTTCCGAAACACGGAGGAAGCTCGAGATGTTTTTAATTGGTCAACCATCAGGCGACCCGGCATTGCGAAAGTTGCTTAGCGGGCAAGATTGCAAGCCGAATGCGCTAGCCGCTGCGCCATCGAGCTCCCCAATTATAACTAATTTTAAAATAATCTTACCTACTAACGAAGCAATGCAATTCTACTTGAAAGGTAGGTATTTCGATGGATGTTTAAGTCATAAATACAATACTTACGCCCCCTGTATCTAAGAAAACTTACACATAAAAGCGCACAGGGAGGCCCTTGCACTTTCTTAAAGCATTACTAGCTTTGAAAAAGAGTAGAAAACCTTTATTTTTAACAAGCTTTTATTTAAAATTATTATTGCGGTAAAAAGAAAAAAATTATAAACTTTTACTATCAACATCAAGTTATTTAAGTAATTTACTTTTTCATTTACACAAGTAAATCTCGCGATAATCTTTTATATCATATTGTGTAATGACGTTATAAGTTGATAGTAAAAGTTTTAAAGTAAAGTAATTTTTTTCTTTTTAGAGCATTTGTTACGGCGAAAGGCGTTCGCAGTAACAGCGACGTAATAAAGGTTGTGGACTGAGTAGGTATGGATAATGAAGTACTTACAGGGCTGATGAGTCACAGGAACCAGGAGACGAGCTGACCACGGGCGGCGATGTAGGTTGGTTTCCTGGCGCACCGTCACTTCACTAAACCATAGGCATTCAGGTGTTCTCTTCACTTAAGGTTCAGGCAATATAAATGGTCGATTTCACGGGTAGGATGTTGCGTGCACGCGCACTAGCCGGTGAAAATGCGACTCGCCACGTCTCAGCGTTAATCCTTCGATCTCGTCACCGGCGCGGCCGATGTTGGCGCGCGGGTCGTTAGTTGAATGGTGACTCGATGAACGGATAGATGGCGCTAGGAGTACTTTTAATCGTCGGCCAGTTGGCTCGAACAGCATTTAAATAAAAACTGGTTTTTAATACGGTTTTTTACTTTTAATTTATTTTATACTTTTTAGTATTGGATTTAGAGTGACCTTACTTTATTTTTCGAGTTGTTCTCAGCAAGCCCTTCATTTGCTACCCGTATTGTAGGAATGCATTCAAAATAATTAGTCCACCATCTTTGATTTAGAATGACGTGACACAATTAACCATGCATTGTCATCCAAACTGAACGTGTATACTCGTACAAAATTTCAGGTCAATCGGTTGAAGATATCTGCTTCATAATTTAGTTTCAAGCTCTAGAAGTCCGCCATATTGGTTTTAGAGTAACGTCACTTTATTTTTCTAGTTATTCTCAGTAACCCTTTCATTTGATACCCATAGTGTATGAATGCATTAAAAATAATTAGTTCGCCATCTTAGATTTAGAATAACGTCACAAAATTAACCATGCATTGTCATCCAAACTGAACGTGTATACTCGTACAAAATTTCAGGTCAATCGGTTGAAGATATCTGCTTCATAATTTAGTTTCAAGCTCTAGAAGTCCGCCATATTGGTTTTAGAGTAACGTCACTTTATTTTTCTAGTTATTCTCAGTAACCCTTTCATTTGATACCCATAGTGTATGAATGCATTAAAAATAATTAGTTCGCCATCTTAGATTTAGAATAACGTCACAAAATTAACCATGCATTGTCATTCAAACTGAACGTGTAAACAAAATTTCAGCTCAATCGGTTGAAGATATCTGCTTCAAAGTTGAGTTGCAAGATTCCACCCGAACAAACATTGCAAGTTACATAAAAGCTTGTAAAAATAGCCTGTAACCGTCTTCTCCATTGATCTCTACCAAAATTCATTAACGCTTACAGCGTCCCAAACAATCTCATATATTTGGATTTAGAATATTAGGCGAGACAGTGCGATTAATTGATGTTTCAGTTAAAAAAAAATGTATCGTGTTTTCTTAAGTTTCTTAAATGATTAAACTTTCCTACAGTCACACCAATTATCTAGCCCAAGAGAAGCTTCGAAGAAACTCGTTAAATGGTTACTAGACAACGGATAAACATACTCCTCATAATACTTAAATACATACTTATTATACATAGAAAACACCCAGACCCGAGAAAATCTAGAAAAACAATAATTTCTAAATTGACCCGACCGGGGATCGAACCCGGGACCTCAGAGATGGCGACACCGTGAAAACCGGTGTACAAACCACTCGACCAAGGAGGTCGTCAAAAACTTCTTAACTTTAGGTACGCGAACACTACACATTGACATAAATGTATTTGGACGTTGAGTTATGATAACAAACGTGCCCTTCTATATTATAGTGATGGCATTACCGATATTTTTGACGCTGTTCAAGACAGGGAGAAAAGTAGTACACTTCCGATTTCTATCCGATTTTTCGAGGATCTACGAACCAATCGGCGTAGTTACATTCATTTAATCTTAATAATTGTAGTTACGCTAAAAGGAATAAAGATTTTTATTGTATTTCGCTATTCTGGCGGCCCCACCCGCGCCTACGCGTGGCCACGCCTCATATCGCCGCCGGGCGCGGGCGGCATCACTCGTCCTAATGGATAGCACAAACAAATCTAAACGGCACTTCCGCACTGCCCGCGAAGCCATGCACTGTTATGAATTATGATTCATATTTATTTTAGTTAAGTACAGCCTACACAGCAAAAAAGAAAAATATTATTTCGAGACGTAAATCTTCACCACAAAATAATCAAATTTCTGAAGTAATATAGGTACCTCTTTATATGTCAGCCACTTCCTATCCTGTCTACAATTAATTCAGAGGTCTTCAATTACTTAAAGTCGTCCACACTCCATATAGGTACCCCGTTTTTTACTTTGTCTTTTAAATTTTTGATTACCACCTAAAGAAAGATTAAGACCTGGCGAACTGTACGAATTATAGTTCTATAATATACAAACGGCGTCATCACCGAAATCCTCATGTGTCATCACGCTTAATACAAGTTTTTCAGAACAACCTATGCTTTAACTAATAAAAACTAAATACATGTCAAATTGTTTTCCTTTTCACATCGCATGAAGATTCGTTCTCTGAGAGCTAAAACGGTTTTCCAAATACATAGGAAATATCTGACAGAGGCTTCTTGTTGAATTGCAGCCGCCGCCGCTTCCTTCCAGCCGCGGGCGTACCCGGGGGCGGAGTCCTAGCGCATGGCGGCTCAGAGGGGCGCTTTATGGGAATGTGCTCTGAAGTGCCAGGAAGTGGCACGTCACCACTTTTTGGCAAGTGTTTAAATTACTTCGGAACAAAGCTGTTTTCGGGTGCGCTTTTAAGGCAATCTTGTTTAAAGTGCCCGCGATCAAAGTTAGAAGTGTGCACTGAAATGGTTCTAGAATAGTTTAATGTTTAACGGGTTTCACGCAGACTGCTTTGAATATCTTAGGCAAAGTATATTTTTAGGTACTAGATGTTTCGGCTGGTTTGCACCGGTCGCGGTCACGATTTGAATAGTCATATTAAAACTACCTAACCAGTTCACACACGCACATAAGCAGTAATCTGGTGTGCCGTGGACTGGGGACTGCTTTTGCGGTCTTCACTGCCTGGTCTCTGACTAACCCTTCGGGGATTACAGTCGTGACTATATGTATGTTAGATAGTATAACAAAGTTTTGGTAAGGGACCAAATGCTAGAGACATTCTGTCTCATCTCACGTAATGTCTCTATTAAAAGATCTTTCTATTCCGAAGATTCTGTTGATGACATCTTGTATGCAAACAGATTGCCAATAAATCAGAGAATGTCAAATCCGCTGCAATGGCAACCCTCCGGTGATAACGGGTACAAGGCGGGGGGGACTCGTACCCGGACCGGCGAGGATCAGCACCCCGGAGGAGGATCTAATCCTCGCTCTCGTTAAGCGAAAAATGGAGTTTGTTAACCGTTTTATGGGGCCGGAAGGCGCTTATTCATGCTGCACCCCTATTGCTTTGCTCGGGGACACGTTTAGGATCTTATCGGTCACGTGATATTGCGCTTTCTGCCCGGATTGTGCCAGCCCGTACATTTTTACTTGAATTTCTTTTTTCCACGTCCATATTTTATTATACAAGTACATTATCAGTAGGTATTTGTGGATTATATTTTCTTTCAATACAGACAGGATTACATAAAAATATGATAAGAGTTAGCTTTAACTAAACTGTAGTCAATCAATCTTGTTTCTAGATACAGAACGTACATAAAACGAATACCTACAAAATGTATTCTGAGACTAAGGTACTTAATACTTTTATGACCTACCAAGATCACCCGTGCTCTATTGATTGGCTCTATATATTGGCACTCTCAAAGAAATCTTCTTTTAGTAATATGAAAGTACGGTTCCGATTATATGATTAAATTAAAATGTGTTAACGCCTATTTTCTGAAAGGGTTGGCACAAAACAAGCACAAGCTAGCTACATTAGATTTTTTTACAACATTATAAATAAAACACGTTTTAGCGACATTGTTCGCTTCGCGAGAGATATGATTAATCAGTTTATCAATGGAAGTCTGCGTTGCGGCCGGCGCAAAATGTTCCTGTCTACGTCACTAGATGACGTCGACAGTGGGCGCCCGGCGCATAGCAACCGATAATTTCGCCGAGCAACGCAACGACTCCGTGGCGCAACGGTAGCGCGTCTGACTCCAGATCAGAAGGTTGCGTGTTCAAATCACGTCGGGGTCAAAACTTTACTTTTGGATTTTTTTTGAGTAACACTTATTGTCATTGTACTGAAAAGAATTTATTCGTAGAGTCGTATGTTTGGAGTCGTATCGTTTAATGTGAAAAATAAATAAATTTTAAATCATTTAATGGAATATATTGCTAAGTAAATATTTGCCATCCAAAAACAAAGGGGATAATAACATACTTTTATGCAAATGTTTTCATAATTGAGCTATCAGATAATATGTCTGTTATTAAATTATTTTCATTGACTGGTCACATGGAAGCATTTTTGTAGAGCAGGCGTTCATTTTCTTTGAACTCTCATAAATCATTCAATCATGTTTTGGAAAAGTGTATTTGTACTGTAACAGTGGTTCATTCATGAGCTTGAAAGATTGGTGGCGAATTAGGGGTAATGGAGAAGCCTGTCTCAAGACGTCGAGACGAGGCGCATCTTAGTATTTGGCCGCGGATTGCGGAGGCCAGAGTATGCAGCACAATGCCACTCCCGCAGATGACGGCACGCAGGCTGCACAGCGTATCCTCAATTCCTCACCTCAACACAATGTACACAGAACGGAAGAAACAGGCGTGACAGCTCTTTTCACTGCACTTAGCGTACAATCAATGAGCGATTAGAGCGCTTCTATGAACATAGTTAATAGAGGTATGAAATAGATAATAATTATGAACTATTCCGCAATACCAAAGAGTTTTTTTTAATATAAATAACGTAATTTGAAAATTGCAATTCTCAAACATGATTCAAGTTCTAGATGCTGTACACAACATGATTGTTATTTTTAAAACACGAGAACAGTAAACGATTTAAATTTTCGAATAATTATTTGTTATGTACTTAAATGGTAGAATGTGAAATAATTAGGAAGTGTAGTTCATATAGGTATAATATGTGCCATTTCTTGTTTTTAAGTATCTCGTGAATCTTATTTGTTTATAGCTTCATCATCATCATTAACCCATCGCAGTCCACTGCTGGAAATCGGGCCTCTCCCAAGGCGCGCCACGTTATTTTGTTATTTATACCTTAATTAGCACTAATTAATTTTCTCGGCTTCTTCAAGCGCAAGTTCCGTTGATTGACGTGAAGTTTTCTCGATCGATTAATCTAATCGATGTAATATTATTGTTGATAAGAATGATGACATTATTATCGCTTTTCCTTCGCTGAGATTATAACATTAATATTTAATTTATTCGCTATCCATATCCGTGTTATTTTAATCTATCTCACGCGGCCGGCGGAGCGAGGACCGGGGCGGGCAGCGGGCTGAGGGCTGAGAGTGATGCGCCACTCATCCGAAATAGTGGAGCGTGAAATGATGAAATGACTAGATTGAACCGGCGGCGGCTGTGGGAACGGGAAACCGCCAAGCTTTCCGATGATCTTTACTCGGCTATAACTAAGTTTAATTCTAGCCATTCGACTTCGCAGATCAATAGTTATGTTATATTAATGTTTGGATACAAAGTGGCATATTGTATAGATATGAGACACATTGTATGAAAAGGCTCACTTAAATTTTAGGTTTTGAGCAATATATGCTATTTAAGTGACAGCGCGTTGCATGCGAGTTGCGTTCATTGCACATTAAATTCCGCTTGGCTTGGTGTTATCGGATATTTAGCCAGAGGGCACCGTCACGGGGCCAGGGGACCACCGACCACACCACACATATAAGCACACATATAAACGAGACTGTGCTCAATTATATTCGTACATAGACAGTAAAGATTTGTACAGCCAATAGACTGTCGCGCTGCGGGACAAATGCCTCCAACATTGAAATTAAAACGTGGTCACCACGCCAAATGCGGGCGAACCCGGATCAAGGCGTATACATGGATACATAATACTTTAGTTTCAACGCCAGATTTACATAAATATAATTAAATACAATACCAACATCAAGGTTAGGGATGTGGTCAAAGTAATTGCCTTTGATTGAGAAAAGAAAGATGGACTCGGGGGTTGCTGGAGTGGCGCCCACGAGCATTACATCGCACAGCACGCAGCACATAATTGAATGTCGATAGCCCAACATCGTCAGAAGTAGAAAAGGATGGAAGAGGCCTTCGTCCGAAATTGGACATGAAAATGGCTGCTATAGTTATATGGATAGAAAGAATTACTTACGAAATAAGTACATAGGTCGGTCTTATCGCTTCGAAGCGATCTTTTTGACACAACCAACCAAGCAGCACTCCTGCTTGGCTGAATATTCAGAAAAACATTTTACTTGATAATGGTTCACAAAACATCGAACTATCTATCTTGAATGAAAAGTACATACATTTCATCGTCCACGAGAAGAAAACAGCATTACTCAATGATAATTAGGTTTAAAATCAATCTGTGCACCACATATTCGGTTCTCCGCTGGTTCTTCCATATTTTTTGCGGTAATTTGTTAACGCTGAGTCTTTGCCAACACCGATCTGAAACGGCTTTATTGTCTTTAGCACAAAGTTGGTTATGGTTGGCGTTGTTTTAGGAATGATAATGGTTACAATTAAAATTTGTATGCGGCGAGTGATTCTAGCAATTAGTGGCCGCTGGCCGCCGCTGCATTCTGAACTTTTGTTTGTTTATTCCCAAAGGCCTTATTGACTGTGCCTTAGGGTCTGTTTTTGTACGATTTGCAGGGAAACAATTGCGACTGCATATATGGTAAGTGAATGTCGTGTGGTTGCTGCGGCGCACCCGTCATCAGCATTATGTTTCACTGAAAATATCCATTTTGATGATGACGTGATATTTTTGTTTGCATGGCGCGAAGTAATGGCATTTTTCAGGTAGCAGGTTAAAGTTTATGTTTTTACGTTTCATACTTTTTTGTTATATAAATGAAGGAGGCAAACAAGCAGGCGGGTCACCTGATGGGGAGTAATCACCGTCGCCCATGGACACCCGCAAAACCAGAGGAATCGTAGGCGCGTTGCCGGCCTTTAAGGATGGAGTAGGGTTAAGGAAGGAATAGGAATTGTGAGAGGAAGGGGGGGGGGGGATAGGCCTCCGAACCCTCACTGGCCGGACGAAACACAACAGCACCAAGTGCCATTATTTCACGCCGGATATTCGTGAGATGGTGGTATTACGCCGGGCGAGCCGGCCCAATGCGTGCTGCAACGCAGCGTGGCTCTACCACTCAGTCAGTGTCACTCATTTAGCATCACCCAGGGGTCACGTGTCGCGAGGGTAAACCTACGGACGCGAGTAAATTTAACCCCCGAAAATAACTAATTACTTACACCGAATCCTAACTAGTATGTACGATCACATGTAGTCGAAGTTGCAAGATCCAATTTTCGTATAAATATGTTAATGTAATCGTGAGTGGTATATTTGATTTGTTTTAATGAGTAAATAAAGATCTTCAAACCGAAACACTTCATGATTACGGCCTGCAGCAGGAAATACAACATAATAGTTAAAGTCGGCTATTGCACGCAACTGTACCAGTACCAGTCTATCGATACAATCATGATGGATTCTGTAGCGGGCTAAGAATCAATAAATCTATTACTAGATAAACTAACACACGCACCTACTGCATAACGTGGACACAGATGATGCCCGATAAAAACCTGATTAATTTTATCAAGTTGGGCTTATCAAAAGGAAAATGTATAAATTAATAATAGATGTGATAATTACAGGCACTAAATATAGTTGACCGCACATCATGTGTGACTACGTATGGGTCTAACTGTTGCGCTTGACGTGCGGTTGACTGTACAAGCACCAAGGCACACCGTTTTCATTTATTTCTTGTTTTTCTTGAAAGTACTGTAACTATTATTTTTATTAACACTTATGTTCAGTTCTCTCAAGGATTTTAAACAACGTGTTTCAAGTCCACCTTTATAGTGATGTCTGGAAAAGAATACCCAAATAAAATTATATGATTTCTAAGTAAAATATTAAATTAAACCATTATTTAAAACCCACAGTAGGTACACGCAAACAAACACAGCACTTGTCCTATGACAGCACTCCCAACCCCAAACCTATAAGTTTATACCGTTATACCAACTCGTTTCGTCAGAGTTAAAATGTGCAATTTGTCTATAATATAGACAAATTGCAAATATATTACAGTTAATTAACTATTACAAAATCTCAGAAACTTCAATGCATTGAAATTTGGCGGTAAGGTTCTCTATACGGTGACGACAAATTCTCAGAAAGAATTTGAAGGCTGCCGAAGTCGCGGGACTTATGAAATACATAATTCTTATATGTATTTGACATTTTCTATCAAGGTTACTGATGCTGGTTATTATTTAGCGTATCACGTCGTCTTACGGCCGTATTTAACCATCAATCTAAGTATCTGTGGTTTTGCCTCGTAGAGTAAATTACTTACCTTAGCTCTATACAAATTAAGTCAATTTTCGAACTCTAGTAAGCAAATCAATAAATAGATTAATTATTAAATTGGTCCGTAAGTAAACTATAATTTTGTAGACTATTTGAATCAATCAATTTGCACTCACAAAGCTATTAAACTGATGACACACTAATTGAACACTAACGCGAACGTGCGCGATGGGGTCGGCCGCTCGTAAGCTCCGCCTAGGGTTGTCATTTTTGCCAAAGTTGTTGAAATGTAACAAAAGCTGTTGTTATAAGTCATGATTTCATATATTTAGATTAATTTAAACATAACCAACAAAACCATGAGACAAAATCTCAAATTGCATACATACATTATAAAATAAAGCTAAACAGGCACATGCCCATCTTGATAACTCGATAGTGGTATGCAACTATGGAGGCGCGGCATAGATCATCCAACACACATTGTTTGGTGACCCTACCTGTGCCCGCAGTAGATCCACTATAGCAAAATAATTACAAATAGTTCGCGGCGCGACCGGTCGCTGTAATGAGCAAAAAATCCAGAGTATACGCCGGCCGGCCGGGCCTATATCTCTATACCAGCTCTGATGTATGGCAGCGTTATGAGGAGAAAATATGGTGGCTTTTTATTGCATCACTATAAATTGAAGCCTGCGTATCGGTAGCCTGCCCATCGCAGTTGACTCAAATAGTTTACTTAGGAGCAACGATACAGCCCACAACTCATCTGCATAGACCATTTCATTTTAAAGATTGATAATACTAAGCTATCAGCGAGTATTGCAGTTTTAAACACTACTATAACTGACCACGACACGGTTTCCATGAGCATCTCTAAAATAAAAACTAATTATCATTATCCAACTATCATGACTTATTATGACTTTGAAGAAGCTGCTCGAAAACTTTTAAATAAAAACTTACCCAATTTACCACTTAGTAACGACACTAACCTTGTGATTGACCAATTAACTAATAAACTTACATCAGCCCTGGATGAGAGTGATAAGGTTAAGAGGATATCGAATAAACAACGTATTATTAAGCCTTGGATCACCAGTGGTATATTAAGCTGCATTAGAAACAGAATCAGAATGCAACTAAAATTAAGGTCTAATCCGTATAATGAAATATTAAAAATAACAATTACTAGATACCGTAAGTAATTACTTCAATAAAAACTTAAGCGTAAATATGAATCTCAGCAACTAGAAATGAATGTTAAAAACTCAAAAGCTCTATGGAAATCCGTGAAAGAAATAATGCATCTTAAATACAACTAAAACTAAATCATAATCATAATCAATTGTTTATTTGCTAGAATACATACATAGAATAAAGTTCTTAAAAATAAGTTCAAGACAATGTATTCAGCCTGCATGCAGGCGTGCAAATATTACAAAGTTAATTTGAAATTACATTAATGTTTATTATATATATTTTTTACGATAATTATATTAAAATTTACCTTTATTAGATCCATATTATTATTATTACATAGTATTAATTAATTATTTATTAAATTTTAAGTATTCATTAAGGTTATAAAAACAATTCTGCATTAACCAATTACTTAGCTTTTTGTTAAATACATTTGCTTTGAGCACTTTCAGTTCTTCAGGTAATTTGTTATAAACTACTTTAGACATATTTTAAATATTTCTCTTATATATATCCCTATGGCATGGAGGTTGATATAGTAGGTTTTCAAATTTTTTTCTTCTTGTCGGGTGTTGACCTCAAAGCGGGTTTTAAAATAATTTGGACGGGTCTTTACAAAAATGCACACTTCTCTAATATATAGGCAGGGTAGTAGCAGAATATAATATCATTAATGTATAGAAGGAATAGTAAAGGGCCTAATATGCTCCCTTGGGGGACACCAGAGCTATTCAAAATTAATTCAGATCTAAACATTTGTTTAATAAAACTCTTCTTGTCATTTTGAACTACTCTGACGACCTCCGTCAGTTGCTTCCTATCTCGCAAATAACACTCCAACCAGTCAAGTGCCTTGCCTCGGATGCCGTAATTATCCAATTTATGTAGTAATTTGTTATGGTCAGCAAAATCGAACGCCTTACTCAAATCCATAAACAGAGCCACAACTGGGTTAATGCCTTTATTTATGCTATATGTAACAGTATTTATCAAGTTGAAAGATGTCGATCTTCCCTTGCGGAACCCAAACTGATCCTTGTGTAGAATATTGTGTTTTTCAACAAAGCCATTCAATCCGTTAAGCATTGCTTTTTCTAATATTTTTGAAAGGATTGGAACCAAAGTTATAGGACGGTAGTTGCTTGGATCTGCTTTATCCCCCTTCTTAAAAAGTGGCTTAACAATTGAAATTTTATGTTGATCCGGAAGTTAAAAGCTGTGAATTACTCGGTGCTTAAAGTTTTCCTATAGAAACGGTCAGAAAGAAAGGTCCCCACAACTATCCGATATAATATCTACTCCTAAAACACAACTATCTTCTTTCGTCCTACTAGAGACTGAACCTGGAGAAGTTGATAGTGTTATCTCAAACTTGAACAGTGACAGTGTTCCCGGCTGGGATGGTATTCCGACTAAATTTATTAAAATGGTTAAAAACCTCGTTGTTCCCACTATTAGCCATCTTGCCAACCTATGCTTCAGAAATGGTATATTCCCAACCTTGCTTAAAAAATTTATCATTACACCAGTCTACAAGGGTGGTGACAAAAGGGACATTAATAACTATCGATCCATTTCAGTCTTGTCAGTTATCTCAAAGGTTATTGAAAAACTTATTCACGACTTATTATTATTACCTATCTCGAAAAATGTAATATATTATGCAGTTCAAAATTCGGGTTCAGGAAAGCAAAATTTACAGAAGACGCAATTTTAGGATTATCCTTCTTAGTAACACAGTATTTAGACCGTGGAGAGAAAGGTCTGTCAGTCTTCTTAGATTCAAAAAATGCTTTCGATTTCTTTCTCCACCCTTGTAAAAAAAAGTTGGAGAATATCGGCATTAGGGGTATGCAACTAAAACTCCTTACTGATTACCTGAAAGACCGATCCCAATGTCCAAATTGTTAGTTACACTAGCTCGAACGCTAAAATTGAGTACGGCGTGCCGCAGGGCAGTGTTTTATGCCCCACATTATTTTGGATATACCTTAACCACAGACCACTGTGACCTTAACGAACGAACTGATCTCAATATTAAGAGAGGGCATGTATTCTCATAGGCGGATGATACAGCCATTGTATTTAGTGGTACTTCCTGGAAGTCCGTTTTTGAATTTGACGAGCGTGGTCTCTATACCTCAAAGATAGCCAAAACCAACTTTATTTGCTTTGCTAAATTTAAGGGTACACTTTCCCTTCCCAACTTAATAATAAGGATTCACACTAGTAAATTCACTTGTATAACACAATGCGGATGTGAAGTCTTTTTGCCAAATGTCAATTTCAAGCCCACTCGGATAATAAGCTTATCTTTATAATAAGCTTCATGACAAATATGCAATACATAACCTTAAATTCTGTGAATGTAAAAAACAATAGTGCAGAGAATCGAGGCACTTGACTACTGTGACGTTGAGGACTTGTTATTTAAGTATGAATCTTAGGCAGTATACTACTTTATTTTTTTACTTGATTACTAGTTTAATACTCCTTTTTTTACTTGATTCTATTGATACTTACCGATCCCAAGATACTACATTGAAGGGCTAGAAGTCTGCTGATAGGTGCATAAATCACGCACATTATAAGAGAGATAGGTAAGTAGTATGTTTTATGTTAACTATCATAATGGGCTCTATAGTCCCAACAAGTGTACTAGCAGTTATTTACTGATAATAATGCCGCGTCCAGACGCTTGGCAAACCTTAACAAACCGTCACAAATTCAAACGTGTGGATAGAGCGTTTGGCTTGGTTTGCGTAGGTTTGGGAAAGAAAGGGATCCACACAAATCAAAGGGAATTTGCCGTAAGAGCTGGCGAAGCGTTTACACGTTTGTGCGCACTCAGTCTCGTTTGTGCACTGGTGGCGAACATATGTATGTACGTACTTTGTGCTAATTTTTATGAATTTTTAACATCCACCATCTTCTTTGCCGTATTTTTCTTTCTTTTACTTCTTTTCATAAATTTGTAAGTAATAAAAAAAACTAACGCCAAATGTTATGCCCGACACAAAACCTCCACGTCCGTCATGCTTGCCTCTTCGGAACAAACCACAGACTTAGTAGAGATGCTACGCATCAGACGGAAATCTCCGGTACTAAAAAAGTGGCCAACGGGAACCTCAATGAATCATTTTGACAAGAATAGATTAAAAATAATTATTTCTTGAACAGGCATTTCTTTTTTTTTAAATATCTTTTTAGGTTAAGGAACTCATTCTTTCAGCCAAGTCAATGTTTTCTTGGGAAGATTTAAAATTTTTATTCAGAGATAAACAAACTTAGTGAAATATTTCAAAAATTGTATTTTTTCACGAAACTTTCAATATTCTTAGTAGGTACGAAACTATTGAAATTATTCAGAAAAATTACAATGTTTGAAATATTTCACTAAGTTTGCCTATCGCTAATTAGGAAAAAAATTAAACAAAAGATGGTAATTTACTTTTTTTATTTTTCAGCTGTTTTATAATTCATGTACGCTTTTAACTGCATTGTAAGCAAACATATGTTTTGGAGCCTGAAAACATCAGTACCTTGTAAAATTTTATTTATAACTGTGCACCAATTGAAAATTGTTAGTTGTACTGATCAGTTAATAAAAACATCGGATATATTTGAAAGAAACATTGGTTATATTATGTGCTTCACACTTCAAAAAATCCAACAAATATTTATTGGTTTTAATTATTTCTTTTATTTATTTAAAATATTTTTTGCTCTGTTTGTTTTTCCAAATATTCGTTGAATATTTTTGTTACATCTGCATCAGCTTTTCGGTTGGGTGGGTCAATTTATTTTTATTTTTGATATCATTTTGTACTCAGGCTATGAAATCCATTTATGAGTTTTGTTTTCATCTTTTGTTATTAGCAGTTACTATTTTTTTATATTTTTCTGATGACCCACCCAGCTGTATAGCATGACAATGTACCTACATTGAGTCTCTTGCACACATAATATTTGAAATTGTTTGGGTTCAAAACTCTGCAAGTTAGAAGAATCTGGCGATGCTTCAAAAGTCTCTTGTGTATTTATGGGATAAATATTATGAGGCTGAAAATTGCATGGAGTTTTAATAATTGTTCGCCTGAATCTTCTTCACATTATAACTCTGAGAGTGAAATTTTATTAACCTCGTTTTCAGTAACGACCTAAAAGTGCCTTTAAACATATGACAAGTCAGGGTTATTATTTCTAAAATTGTATGATCTGTACAAAAAAAATTTCAAGTGGGTCCGAGTTAAAATATCTTGAGCGCAGTATTTTAATATTTTTTGTTTTATAAAATTCCCACATTCCCAATTTTTAAGGGTTGTTTGGATTACCCAATTATTTAAAGTAGGTACTGATGTTTCCTTACCTTGTTTATCTATAAATTTTATTATTTGAAGATCAATAATCATTTCCACACCTCATGATGTTGTGAGTTTTTGTTCACCGCGGTCCTAAGGATTTTTGCTTTGGCTGCCTTATAATTGCTGGCTGCACCATTGACAGAGTCAAATAGGTCGTCAAAGTTTACCATTACAGACATATTTTTTAAAGTCTGATTTACAGCTTTCCCATCCAATATATTTGCTAAAAAAAAGAAAATGGGTTAATTTTTTGTAATAATTATTTGATTAATAATTTTGTTTAAGCTTCTTAAATAGGTACTTACAAACTCAGCAGTGTATGACAGGGGTTGCAACTGCAGTTTTGCTGAATACGCCAGCACAATGCTTTACCTAAAACAAGAAGAGTAGATATAATTATCAAACCATGTTCAAAGCCAGCAAACGTCTTCATTTGGACTTAAGTATGTTCGTCATTTATGGTTTGTGCATAAGACGCTTCTGTGTGTGGTTACAATCTGATTTGTAGACTTCTACTATAACACTCCATTTGGTTAATCAAGACTAATCTAGACTAGATATACATAGGTACATACATTCATATAATCACGTATAATATCTTCGAAGGGTTAGTCAGAGACTAGGCAATGAGGGCAGCAAAAGCAGTCCTCTACCATAGCCCACTCTTCACCAAAAGCGACTGCACATGTGCTCAGCGTAACAGGTGGTGAGCCCATCGCCGTTCTTTGCTGCTGGATGTATGTGCACTGCACGGTCTGCACTGTGTAGTCCCTAGTCCGTTAGTCGCCTTTTATGACACCCAAGGGAAGAGAGGGGGTGGTGGTATTCTTTCAGCGGTACGCAACACGTTTAAGTAGTGCTAGCTAAAACTTAATTTATATGATTAAAATCGTTAAATGTAACTACACTTACTGTTTTCAATGGGTGCATTGGACAGTCCACTGGCTATTTCGTCATCAATAAACAAAGTCGGATATGCCCCGAGATGCAGCCGAGACTTTGAAGAGAAAAATCTTTTCTCGAAATGTTTCGCGCAAACATAATTGCGCAGCACATCGTCACTTTGGCCAAATTCACCACTTTAACCAGTTTTGGAGTTCTATTCTATCTCAGTCTTTTGGAATTTAAACAAAATCACGACTTTACGTCTGCTGTTGCAGCCCACAACACTATTAGAGCTTGAGAGGTTAATGATAAAATGATCAAAATTACAAAATCAAAACTTTATCGGCAATGGCGGGCGATTGTGATTCTCATCTCAAAACAAACAAACATGGCGCTTATAGGAATGGCGGCGAAGGGGCGAGGAAGGAGAAAGAGGGGTGAAGTATGTGTCAAAATCGAAATTTATTGAGACCATAGACACTAAGGCTAGAAAGAGTTGTATGAAGATTACCGCCCGTGGAACAAACTAACGCACTCGCAAGCATGTGGATGACGACAATCAATCCAAACGTTTGGAATTTGCGACAAGTGCCAAGCGTGCGTACGCGGCATGGTATATCATAGGGCTAGTACACATTGGACTATCACACACACACACCCACACACGCACACAGACACAATCTCTCACACACACACATACAACCTCACTCATACCAGTACTTAAATCTTTACCTTTTTATTAATGTTTATACTTGTGTTTTAATTATGTAGAATAGTTTTCTAGTTAAGTACCTAAATAAATAAGAGATCGAAGGGAGGAGCAGAACCGCCCAAAACAAGCATCACTTCATGCTTCCTGGGTAGTTCTGGCCACAGAATAAAATTGTCAAACGTAAGATAACGAAATAAACTTTTTTTTATCTACATAAACAAACATTGATGAGTTGTTTCTTTATTCGACGCATGAATCATACATACTTTGATTGTTTCAATAGTCCATATATTGCATAACACAATAACAATCTCTGAGGATAATATTTTATAATCCAGGATGCTCTACAAAACCGAATTAGTTGTTTGGGGCACGAAACCCGCAACATGTTATTAGGAGCCTCCCGATGAGCGTTTTAATGATCGCTAATGTTCGGTTGCGCCGCTGTAATGGCGCTGGCGGGCCTTATGGACCACGGCCAGGGGTCACGAGGACACGGAAAGGATATGGCGATAAAACCTCCATGAGCTGTCAGCACCAGATAAGCTAACCTTTGCATGTTTTACAGGAGAGTCAAAAAACTGCATTTTATATGAACAACAACAAATAATAAATTTATAAATTAATAAATTAAATAAATAAATTTTTCCTACAATCACACCAATTATCTAGCCCAAGAGAAGCTTCGAAGAAACTCGTTAAATGGTTACTAGACAACGGATAAACATACTTAAAATACTTAAATACATACTTATTATACATAGAAAACACCCAGACCCGAGACAATTTAGAAAACAATAATTTCTAAATTGACCCGACCGGGGATCGAACCCCGGACCTCAGAGATGGCGACACCATGAAAACCGGTGTACAAACCACTCGACCAAGGAGGTCGTCAATCGTCGATCGATCATCAATCACTCACATTCAATCAACAGGTCGATCGTCAATCAACAATACTTTTGGCTACGTAGCTAAAATACTATATTCAGATAAACTTGCACATGCGAATATGCAAGTAAATTAAATTTAAAAGCAGCAAACAGTATAGAGCAAAGTTACCACATTCCGCAGCGTCTTGAAGCGAAACGCTCTTTAATTTCCATCATCCGTCACCCGGGCATCGCGCACCGCTCATTAATTACCAGATATCTGATCGCGGCCTCCTGGCGCATGGCTTCATCAAAGTCCTGACGTTGTTGCAGCGGCGGGCTGGCCTGGGGAGCAGGCCATCTGTTATGCGGCAGGAATGAGAATAATCCCTGATTCGCGAAGCTTAGAGATTATGGTCTCAAATGAACTTAACGCTGCTAGCCGTTTAAAACTTATAAAAGTCTTACATATATATCAGATTTATATTATACTAATTCTTAGGTAGCCGTGTAACTTCTCTCGCTTTGTTTAGAGATAGAGGAAGTAGGTAGAGTAACTAAATTTAAAACACTTTTTTGTAGCTTTTGAGCGCTGAGATCTGAGGGTGCATGTGTTTTAGCTATGATTAGTTGATTCGATTGTAAGAAATAAAAACATTTATTTTCTTGACCCAAATGCCATCGACTTCTACTTAAGGGGCCTTAGGTGGTGAAAACGGAAAAATTGGCTGTTTTCTCTTGAAATAAAATGAAATGAAATGAAATAGCTTTGAAAGTTCATAGTCCGTTTCTACGCATTTATGAAACTTCTAAAGTTGAAAACACTTAGTGTTTGGATCAAGGATGCGTGCCTGTCTCCGTTTCCTGCTTAATTGGCGACGTTTGGTAATTGGATGATAATTAAATACGGCTCTGGTGCGCCGCGCATTTTTGACCCAGCAGCAGTGGGGTGACTGCGCCAATGTCGATATATTATAAATACACCGTCGGTCGCGATGTCAAATGCTCGCGGTAAGAGTATGGATAGGTATTCCCAACATCGTGCTACACATGAGGCCGGGTGCATTGACGAAGATAGTTGTTAAAAAAATCATTAACAAAATGAACAAAATTCATGACTACTTTTTTACTACAAAAATAAATATATGCAACCTATTTGCGGTTCACCGTAAAATTTTGCTTGTGTAGTAAGTTGTATGTACCTACTCTTATTTTATCTGTTACTTGTTTTGAATTCGTCTATGTATATTTTTTTTACCACTTTCTCTCTTCTCGTGAAAAGTGGACTATAGCAGAGGACTGCTTTTGCAGTCTTCATTGCCTAGTCTCAAAATGTATGTATCTTTTTGTATTTAAGTTGAGTGCAGGCCAATAAATATTTTCTACTAAAACCTTTGTCTTTGTCTACATTTATTCTATTCTATTCTGAAGCTGTATTGCGTAGCTGCTCACTAAAATATTACTACCACCCCTCTCTTCCCTTGGGTGTCGTAAAAGGCGACTAACGGACTAAAGAATGCACATGCATCCACCAGCATAGAGCGGCGATGGACTCACCACGTGTCAGGTTGAGCACATGTGCAGTCGGTATTTGGTGAAAAGTGAACTATGGCGGAGGACTGCTTTTACGGTCCTCATCGCCTAGTCTCTGACTAACCCTTTGGGGATAATAGTCGTGATTATATGTATTATGTTAAGTTGAGTGCAGGACAGTAAATGTTTTCTATCATCTATTCTATTGATTGATATAATTTACTGGGCCATATGCCTCAATATTGTCGTTATCGACATATGACACTGTCACATCCTTATAGCCGTTGTTCTGACGAGACGTGGTTCCAGCTTGGGGCTGATAAAAACCCCCCGAAACTCCCCGCAATCCTCCATAAACATCTGCCCGGCTGACATAATTGGCCGTCTTTTTGCGCGAGTCGCCGCCTCCGCTCCATAACAACTACATGTGTCTGCTGATTCCACTGCAATGTACGGCTTGTGATTTAGTCTTTTTATTTACTGATTATTGATTACCTCGTCCGCGCGATTAAATTACAAACTTTTTTATATTGACGATGTTTCTTCATAGTATGTTACTGTTTAGTTATTTTTTTATAAAGACTGTGTTTAAAATTTGGCAGATTGTGCACTTTTGTAAGATGTATATTATTTTATACTAGGTACCCTTTTTTAATAAAAACACCATCAGAGTTTTTTGTACAGATAAAGGTGACATGTTAGGTGGGCTACCGATTTATTAAATACTATCACGACTGAGTTGTAATGTCAACATCAGTTTAGAGACAAATGCTCAGGCATTCGAGTTAAGTGGCAAGTTCTGCCTCATCATAGATGTATAATGACGACCACGAGTCGCTTCTCTCTTCTCTATTCATGACAATTATAAACATTCTTAATAATTTTATGTTGCGGGTTCCCACACTATAACTATCTGAACAAAGCAAGTATGCGACGTTTTGCTAATTCCTACTCGTGCGCCTCCAGACATGAGCGGGGTCCAGGAAATGCCAGCCTTGATATGCGGCTATCCGTCATTATGGTCATAAGAACCTCCTTAAGAAAACTCCACAAAATGTTGACAATTATTTAGCCTGCTCCGTTTAAGTCATTGCTTGTAAAAGTGGTGAAATATTAACAACTTATGAGAAATATATGTTCAGTGTTGACAGTGAACATAGATGGTATAATATTTATTTTCTTTGATTCATATTTCATAGTCGAAAAAATTGTACTTATTGAATAAAAAAAATAATTTTCTATAAAAAAGAAAAAGAAAATAGAGTGTTTTTATCATTTATAACTAACTGATAATATCATTAATTTACAGTTATGACTTATAACTTTAGTAGTGGATAAATCACTGTACCTTCACTGTTCCTTACAGTGATCTTTTTAAATTTTAAGGTCTTAATAAATATACGACGTAACATTTTAATATTTTATAAGTACCTACTAAGTTTGTTGAAAACCTATTGCAGAAAAATGTCGTCAAGGCCATTCTTAACGTAGCTATATAAGTACGTTAGCCATTCTGCTACATGTAGAGATAATAAAGAATCAAGAAAATAAAAATGTTGAAGATATGCTCGATATAATTTAGACGTTTCGAAAACACTCATTTAAGTATTAAGTTTACTTGAATGATGAGATTATGATTTTATTTTGTTATAAAAATACGTACAAGTAATAATACATTAAAGTCGTTTAAATGTAAAGCAGCCGTGCAATGTAACACGCAATGAAAGAATTTGCCGTCCACATTGTTGCAAGGCTTTAGCTGCCTCGTTACAGTACATTTTAAGGAAGGGCGAGTATATGAGTATTCCGGTGAAGACGAATAGGAAGTCACTTGAGTTTGGAGCGGTATTCAGAAACACGATAATACTTCCGCAAGCCAAATATGAATCAGATACAAAGATTTTGAAGGCGCTCAAGATTATTTAGCTGGTCCTCCGTGAGATCAAGGTAGCAGGCGTCAGCATAGTCTAAAACAGGAAGCAGCAGCGATTGTGCTTGCGCAATTTTAGTGGCAGTGGGTAAAAAATTGCGTAGTCTTCATAAAGATGCCGATGATGTGAAAAGTTTGTGGCTGACAGCTTTAAGCTGCGGCCCCCAACCCAAGCAACAGTCAATAACTGTATACAAATTAGCAACAGATTGACTGAAGGGGATGGCCACTCCATCAAAGTCAACATTAGGAAGGATTTCCCAGTTGACCTTGGAGAGCAACCTAGAGCTGCCGACCACAATAGAAGGCGTTTTCCCTGGATTGATCTTAAGTCTATAGGCTCGACTCCAATCAACGATTCGTTGCAGGCCTGCGTTGATAAATCTATCCAACAGCTTCGGCGAGATTACCCAATGGTGCTTGGCAATATATCTGCAAATCATCTGCATATAGGTGGTAGGAAGAAGAGAGGTTTTCAGAAACGGAAGTGATGTATATAGTAAAGAGAAGAGGAGATAAAACGCCAGCCTGCGGGACACCAGCAGTCGAGTCACACCACGAAGAAAACCTGCGCCAGTACGGGTAGCTGTGAAACCACTCAATTACCGTTAGAGCGCAGCAAAGATAGAAGGATGTCAAAGTTAACTGTGTTGAAGGCATTACTAAAGTTCAGCAACGTTAGCATAGTTAGGTGACCGTTTTCCATTCAAAGGCGGATGTCGTCAGTGATCTTGACTAAAGAAGTGACTGTACTGTGAGCTGAACGAAAACCGGATCGGAGTGGGTTTAGGAGTTTATTAAAAGAAAGGAACTTACTAATTTGATTGTGGACAAGACGCTCAAGGACTTTGGATATAAAAGGAAGAATGGAAATAGGACGATATTCGGAAAATGATTTTGGGTTACCTTTTTTAGGCAAAACAATGATTTGAGCGTCTTTCCAAGTGGAAGGGTATACAACATTGGAAATGGAACTGTTGAAAAGGAAAGTAAGAACTGGAAGGATGACATCAAGGATTAGTACTAACATATTGCGGCTAATGCCGCCATTACCTACCGCATTGGAAGCAATTGACACAGCAAGCTCTTCTTAACATCACAATCCGATAATTGGTCAAATGCAAAGGGAGAAAGATCAGGAACAGGTATGGTAGTCAGTTTTTGTAATGTGGTCACTTTATCGGCATCACTGATACATGAGGAAGAGAAATGGAAATTTAGTAAATCAATATTAATTTTGTGTGAAATGGGATTATGTTTAACTTTCCGATTCCTATCTTATATGTAAACCCTGTAGACATTTGTCTACATTTTCTACAGAATTATGGATGTGGCGGCGTAGCGCATCCTTACACGCCCTATTGCAGCGATTACCAATATTAGCATATTTTAACCAATTGTGGTTATTCATTAGGTCGTAGTTTAAATCTGTTTTTTGCTGCGACTTTCTTGTGCATCAACATTTTTATATCGTCTGTCAGCCATGGCGCTGGGAGATGTTTTATTTTTACTGAACGAAAAGGTGCATGCTTGTCATACAATTTGGTTATAAGTGAGTTAAAAATGCCAAACTGCTCATGAACGGTCTGAGTGAATATTACGGGGGACCAATCGATATTGCAAGCGTCAACACGGAACGCATGTTGGTTGATCCATACCACTACAATTATTAGAGTAATTAATAGAGTAGGTACATAAAGAGGGAAGTAGACCACAAAATAGAATAGAATAGAATAGAAATAAATTTATTCAGCATCAAAAACACAACATAAAAATTACAAATAACAATATTATGTGACACTGAAAAGGCATCTATCTACTCAGCATTGTGTCGTAGCATCTCAGTAATGCCACGACGCTGGTCTTCCGTAGATACCTACACTAAAACTAAAAGCTAAAAGCTAAAGCTAAAGAGCGCACTGCTACGCACAACAATTTTGGATTTATCAACATTATATTAACAACCTACATTAAAATGCATTTACAAACATAATTAAGCCAAACCAAAATTTATACAAAGTATACATCATTAATACAAAAAATAAGCTACATCTCCTTGAAAAAAAATGTTTACACGATGGAGTGTTAAATTAATACTTATTGACTGTACTTATTGCTACTTATATGTATATGAGACTGATTGTAAATATTCTCGTCAAGAAATGATCTCTTTAAGGCCGGCCGCACAAACACGGTTTCCTGATTTGGTTTCCGTATCAGGAATTCAGATTCGGAATTCCGTAAACCTAGCGCACACATTCTGTTTTTTCTATTCGGAATTAATATTGCGAGTACGTAGAGTGACGCCTTCGTGAAAGCACGTTTTACATGGACGAAGACGAGCTGATTTCTGTGGCACTGTTGCCTGATTTACACGTATTAAGTAGTTAACTAAATTTTAACTTAATTTTAAGTGATTAATTGCATGTAAACACACAATTTAATCTACTAAAAATATCAGTAGCACACGTCCTCTCAATATAGCGCTGATGCGGTTTCTGAATGAAAAATTCCGTTCCGTCCGTTCGTGTGCGGCCGGTAAACCGAAAACTACGCGAGCGCTGCGTTCGGAATGACGTCATTCGGTTTTTTTCCGTATAGCGGCGGTTTGGACACAGTATAAGGCAGGCCGCACAAACACGGTTTCCTGATTAGGTTTTCGTATCAGGAATTCAGATTCGGAGAGCTGAATGCACGCGTTACCTACAAAATATACACCAGGGCGCAAGCGTTCGTATGTTTTCCATCAGGAAAAAAAACCTGACGTTCGTTCCGGGCTCCAAACCGCCGCTATACGGAAAAAAACCGAATGATGTCATTCCGAACGCAGCACTCGCGTAGTTTTTGGTTTACCGGCCGCACACGAACGGACGGAGCAGAATTTTTCATTCAGAAAACCGCACCAGCGCTGTATTGAGAGGACGTGTGCTACTGATATTTTAGTAGATTAAATTGTGTGTTTACATGCAATTAATCACTTAAAATTAAGAAAAAATTTAGTTTACTACTCAACTACTTAATACGTGTAAATCAGGCATTATCGCCAGCAACAGTGCCACAGAAATCGGCTCGTCTTCGTCCATGTAAAACGTGCTTTCACGAAGGCGTCACCCTACGTACTGGCAATATTAATTCCGAATAGAAAAAACAGAATGTATGCGCTAGGCTTACGGAATTCCGAATCTGAATTCCTGATACGGAAACCTAATCAGGAAACCGTGTTTGTGCGGCCTGCCTAAATGCTCATATTTATACTGTGGTTTGGAGCCCGAAACGAACGTCAGGTTTTTTTTCCTGATGGAAAACATACCAACGTTTGCGCCCTGGTGTATATTTTGTAGGTAACGCGTGCATTCAGCTCTCCGAATCTGAATTCCTGATACGGAAACCTAATCAGAAAACCGTGTTTGTGCGGCCTGCCTAAGTAACAATATCATTCATGAGGCAAGGTATCAAAACTTTCAATAGAGCTTTTTCAAACAAACACTTGTTTAGAATCCGCGCATCGAATATTTATAATTTATGTTTGTGAGGTGCTGATAATATATCAATAAATCAAAATAAATTATGATCACGCTGCGTTTGGACATGATTTGAATATTATGACACTCGTAAATAATCTTTTATTTATAACGTAACATCGAATCAGTAAGCACTTCTTGTATTTAATTATGTCAGTAGGTAACTTAAAATTATCGGAATAACACATAAATTGTTTTGTTTCGACGTAAAAATCGTTGCAACAGTTTAGGCTAGCCATTTTCTTAATGATAGTTTAAGTGTGTCCTTTTAAGTTAATTGTAGTTCATGACAATATAAGTAGTGCTTTATTATAATACTCGTAATTAGGGCAGCACCTAAGTAACATTCACAAGTGACATTAAATAAAATATGTGAGATGTTACTTAGTATTTTCTGTGAATCTGTCAGTTGTAATAATTGTGTATTGCTTATCAAAATCATCCTATAAACGCTGTTTGATAAACGGCCTGTGTCCACAATTGAAGCAAAAAAATGAGAGTGTTGTAATGAAACTCATACTCGTTTAAGAATATATATTAACAATTAGGTATGTATGTAATTGTAATATGTACAGCAAAATATAATATACTACTTTCGCAGTAACAAAAAAGAATAAGCTTTAAGATCGTGTCCACCAAACCCTCTCGCGGCCATAAGTAATACCATAAAAAGTATAAAAGTGTTTAATTTTGCGAAGATTTCATTAAGATAATGAGCGAGCATACGCCCGTTATTAAAGAGGGCACGTGAGATGATGCGGCAGGCCAACCCCGCTGCACTCCATTTTGAAATTAACATTTATTTGATTATTTGCTTTTTTACTGAATATAATAATAAATATATAATGTTTTCTGAGGTTTAAGCGAGCACTACACATTGATATGAAACACTTTTTTACTGACTAACTCTCGTTTAATTTACTATTTACATAGTTTTTTATATTATCCTGACGATTCGACCCCTTTACAGGGTGGGTACGTGGTCACAGGGAGACTGAGGTGTTGGTCGTCCATAGTTACAAGTTATTGCCTACCGTCAATCATTTTTATATTTAACCGGGTGCGTTCAGGTTTACACAATACGAGCTAACAATATTTTTAGGTCTTGTAATGTGTTGCTGTTGGGGCTGGGATTTGATGACCTGTATGATGGGGTCCCAGGCAGGTGGTAAATTCCAACCATCCTCTCTATTGAAATTTTAATGTTTTTTAATTTCAATAGCTTCGCGTATCATCCTGTAAAGGATTCGAAACGTAAGGATAATATAAAAAAAAACTATGTAAATATTAAATTAAACGCGAGTTAGTCCTTAAAAAGTGTTTCATTTCAATAATTTATATTTCTAAGATCCTGATCGGAGACGTTATAGATAAAGGTCAGGTGAGAGTATCCTAACCCGACGAGCATGGAATAAGATCGTTATGAAAGTGAGTAAAGCAAAGCATGTGAGGCAGGACCGTAGCAGATGGCAAGCGGAGGTCTCTGCCTACCGCACTGGTAAACGGGCTTCTTGTAGGTACTCGTATGGATGTAAAGTTTACTATAATATGCTGTTGATACATTAACAATGGTCCTGTTAAATCCATAAATTGTATACGTTTGTTTTAGTGGGTTCAATCCTTGTCAGTAGCGTAGCGTGGGCAAGGGGATTAAAACTCCGACTGTAACACGATTGATCGCAGCCGACCGGAGCAGGTTCGGCTCCCCGTTCAGCCACTGGCCGTCAATCAATGACGTATCGCTAGTTCAACCGCAGCCTAATAATGTATTTACGACCGACAGTTGCTTTTCTTGTGATGTTGTGATACGTTTGGGATTTCTTTCGTGGAAAATAACCGTCATCGATACGACAATAATCGATACGAAAATGTCCTAATATTATATTAACATAGTTTTAGTTTTAATACTAACAAAATTGACTATTTTTATTATTGTGAATCTGTAAAGTAAGTGCTACAATCAAGATCAATAGTGCTTATGAACTATTGAACTCAACTGAGACCTGGCGAGATTCAATAACTCATAACAGTTCACAAATCTGCCAACACGTGTTTGCGCCATAAACCGGAGAAAATGGCGTGAATGGCGTGAATGGTCGAATGGCGTGAATGGCGTCTATAAATGTTACGACTGGGGCATGTGTGGCGGTGGCGGCCTCATCCGCACTACCCCGTAGTTCGATGCAACGCCATCATTATGCAGTAAAAACTTTACTATTGCAATGGCGCCCGGCTCATGTGCCACATATTGGGGGAACGATCTCTTAGTTCTGAGTTAATAGTAGTTACTAGTTAATATAATATTATTTAATAATTTTAATTGAATTGAAAAATACGTTATTATATCCCACCCTACAGACTACGAACCGATGGCATAGCACATTCATACGCACAATCATTGTAGCCTAAATTGAATAATTGATATTGAATTAGAATAATAATAATTATTATTTCAGCCATGGTCGTCCCAGTGCAGGGCAAAGGCCTCCCTTCTCTTTTTCCAATCTTTGCCATTAAGGGCTCTTGATGGCCAGTCTTTGCAAAGGAGTCTATAGCTCGTCCCGCCATCTCCTTCTGTTCCTGCCACGTCGTCTCCTGGCATCGCGTGGCATCCACATAGTCGTGGTTTTCACCCACATCTCGTCTGGCATGCGACATTTCAGACAAACGGCTTTTTGTCCGACATCAGCGATTTGTGTTTTGGAGCGCAATATTGTGTTTTTGACAATCTGACTCCCAGAATACTGCATTCCATCGCTCGCTGGCATACCCCGAGCTTGGACCTTTGCTGAGCAGTCAAATACCAAGTCTGTGCACCGTAGGTGAGGATAGGGAGAATGCATATTTCCATATTGAATTGAATATCTAAAAAACTAATTGATGTCTTTAACTTATTTTACATATTGTTCAAATGATAAATAATCATAAAAGCTCATTCTTATTTGAAGTACCTACAGTTTCGCAGATCTCGACATGATCCACGAATACAGAAAATCCATAATAAAAAATTAAAATAAAAAATCTTTTTAATAAACAAGCTTTTATTTAAATGCGTTTAAAAGAAAAAAAAACATTAACTATTAACTTATGACGTCATTACACAATTTATATGATATAAAAGGTTGTCGCGAGATTTAAGTAAGTACCTACTCGTATTTTCTTAAAAGTATTAAAATTTAATAAGTTAAAATCAATAGCATCAAATTATTTAATTTAAGTACTTGTTTACTTACACATATAAAGTAAGTAGGTACTTAAGTAAATCTCGCGACAACCTTTTATATCATATAAATTGGGTAATGACGTCATAATTTGATAGTAAAAGTTTATTTTTTCTTTTTAACGCATTTAAATAAAAGCTTGTTTTTTAAAAAGATTTTTTACTTACTTTAATTTATTTTTTATATTTTAGTTATCACTGGACACGTTTTTCATCTGTTCATCTCAAATACAAATATTTATGAATACAAAATTTATTCACGTCCACCAAACCACCACTACTCACCACCCATTAAAAACAGTCCACCTATTAAGACGAATCAAACTCGACGCGGTTGTGTCGCTTAGTTACTGAGGTTCTGTGGCCACCTTCCATGAGCCCATACTCGGTGAGGTTATGTCGTTTAATTACGGAGTTCCTATGGCCATCTTCCAGCTCCATCATCAGACCCTGGTTACCATCTAGCACCAAAGTACTCGCCGAGACGAATCAAATGAGCCGAGACTCGATGGGGTTGCGTCGTTTCTTTACTGAGTTCCTAGGAACACCTTCCAGCTCCATCATCAGATCATACCTTGGTAACATCTAAAAACAAAGTACTCGTCAAGACGAATGAAAACGAGCCGAGACTCGATGGGGTTGCGTCGTTTCTTTACTGAGTTCCTAGGAACACCTTCCAGCTCCATCATCAGATCATACCTTGGTAACACCTAAAAACAAAGTACTCGTCAAGACGAATGAAACGAGCCGAAACTCGATGGAATTGTGTTGTTTCATTGCGAAGTTCCTATGGCCACCTTTCAGCTCCATCATCAGCTCAGCACTATGTCATCATAATATTGCATCGTCACGCGATTTACACATGTATGCAAAATTTCAGCTCAATCGGTAATCGGGAAGTGGATCAAAATTGAGTTACAAAATTCCACCCGCACCCACATACATACATACATACATACATTGCAAGTTATATAAAAACTTGTAATAATAAAGAAACACTGTCACGAAAAACTCACGTAACACATTCCTCCTTTGAATAATTCTCTCAAAAATTTAATAACGCGTACGCGTCGTGCATTACAGCAGCGCGTCGGGGCGTCGCTCGGCAGGCAAATTCTGGCGCTACGTCACAGCACTGGCAATATACTACGTGCGGAATGCAAAGCCTCCGCCATTTTGGATCCGGGATCCTGCGCGTGCAGACTACGTCACGCATAACGATCGCCTGCAGGTGCCGGGCGACGGCTCCAAGGGTATGGCCTTATTTTGAAGGGTGTGGGCCTCCTCACACCCATACCTTGTTTTTTTCTATTAGGTATTTGTCATCGAAGAAGAGTTTCGTTTTCATTGCGCTTGTTAAGTTACGATAAGGCTAACTTTTATCTAACTTACAACCATCCTTCTGTTCTGTAACGATATTATTGTGTTACAGAACAGAATGATCTGTTCTGTAATACAATAATATTGTAATTTTGGATCTCTATTTCTTTGCATTAATAACAAACATTACACATTTTGAAATCGTTGTTGCTAACTAATAAATTCAGTTTCTTAAAATTTATAGTTTCGTAAAATGTATGGAAAAGTTAATATTATTGCCAACTAAAACAAAAGATACCTCAAAGCGCTAAGATACTTGACTAATGACGTAAAATCAGAGTATCATCAATCCACTCGGCCGGAATTTTAAATTAATTGGTAATGAAGCTATTACTTCTGGAATTCCAAACGCACGGGACAGTCCCTAATCACTAATGAGTTCCTGACGAGTCAATCCAAAGCCGTCGCGGCTGCCGGCCCCGGCTATCTAATCTGATACTATCTCCGTGGAGCACGTTAACGTCACCGCGATGTCATTATAAAAAAAATGAAGATTTACATAGCCCATTGTTTTAAAACACGACCTCAACTTTAATATAACGTACAATTCCTACACTATGATACTTGATAGGCACGTAAGCTATCATTATAGACTTAGAACTTTGCTCATAGATCCTGACTTGTGGGGAACTCAGTAATATAAAGCAAGTAGCCTTACGTACACCCCGAGCACCAGTTTACGTCTCGTCTTACGTTACGTCCCGCGTAGCAGCGCGTGACACCGCGATGGCCGCTGCGACGCGTCGGTTCCCAGCGTTTGTTGTTAGATGCTATCTCTACAATTTACATATTTCAAACATAAATCTGTGTTATTTCGGAAAAAAAGAATGTTAATATTTGTATAGAGATAACATCTTCAACGTAATTGAAATCAAAACCACGTGCTCAGTGTTATTTCTGTTGAATGCAATTTGTTCTGTTATTATTATTTTTAAAATGAGATCACTTTTGATAACAGCTGTACGCTGATTACGTTTGAAATCACTAATGGCTAGGTGTATTTAAATATTTCAATTTTTTAAACTTTTTTATTTAAAATACACAACATTTCTTATAAAGAGGACGTTACTAAGATGATTCTGTCAGAGCATGCGGACTTTAATTTTTAAAGCGTCTCGACTTGTTCCAAAGGAGAATGTATTGCATTTGTATGAAAAACACCAATTTACAAAACGAGATCAAAATACTTTATTAAACGATACGATAAAAACTAAAAGAACAATAATAAAATAATACTATACTTTTGTGACATCAATTCTGTCAAGTTATTTAAAATCAAAAACGACAAGAAAACATTATTAAATAAACATTGAAGTAAAGAAAAAGGTTTTATTCAACCTATATGTAGCCTGTTAAAAACACCGTTACTATACCATGAACCGCATTTGAAATAAGGAATGTACAAAGTCAGAAGAATCGGAAGGCGATAGAAAAATAAGGTTATTTGATGACCGGAGAGTCCTGTCATGAGAGTATACTAAATGTGAGGAGTGAGATATGAAGGAGAGTTAGGGGAATTCAGAAACGTTACCAACTGATTAATGTTTGCTGGATAAAAAGAGTGTTAGGGAAATGTGATATGAGAGTGTGTTTTGCTGATGAAACCTGAATTACGCAGCGTCACTCTACCATTACGACCATAATTGGAAACAGCGTAAGGTCTTATGTGAGCCTCGTTAGATGAATCCTATTACGATTGTGTATCACATAGGTGACACAGCTGGCACAGGCTGGTAACGTAGTTTATCATATTCCGAGTCACGTGCCGTCACGTAGCGTCACGTAGCTCGTCGTGTGAGCACGTCCGTTGTATCAAATTGTCATGAGAATACCTGGAAATCCAGGGAACGCCCTACTTACGTAGTATTTTATTGTATCATGTTTTGTTACATTAAATATTTGTTTACATCTATTTTATTTTATTTTATTTATTTATTTAAGCACACAAACAGGTTACAGTCATACAATAAAAACAACATAAGTAGGCACTATGTATCGGGAACTAGACCATAACCCTTAAAAGTGTACATAGCATGCATAGAGAGTAATACATCACAATTTACCTACCTACACAATAATCAGTAGTTTAGGGTGTGGTAAGCAGCACATAAATTAATTATTCTTTTTATAAATTAGGTACTTATACAAAATTGAGTTATAAAAATTAATATTAAATTACATTAGAAATTATTTAAAAAAAAATCAAACAAACATACATTATAACATTAAATTAATTGCAAACAATAATAAAATAATATCAATTAATCAAAACAGAAAAAAAATAAAAATGTAATTACCAGTTTCAGATTAAAATATGTATAAGAAGCATTTGTTGGTTGTTCTTGTAAAATAAATCTTTTAATAAACGTTTGTCCCTTTTATTAAAAGATTTTTATGCAAAGCTTACACTTTCACGGGCAGGACAGTCGAAAATTTTATTGCTTTTCAATCGTATTCCAAGATCATAAGGTTCAATATTTAGTGGCAATAGGTATAGCCGCCATTGCCTTCGAAAGGGTGAGAGCTTTGCACGAACTTATGTAGAGCTGTTTAGGTTCATCGGAACTCAAAATTACTGCCTGTAACTGTCCCAAACGTAATATTTTATTTTATTACTTTATATATGATACCTTATTGTCTAATACGAAGACTATACTGGGTTTGATTAAAAGAATGAATGGAAAACAATGAAACTTTTTACTTTCCTTTTTACAGAGTTACTAATTAAAATTTCGTTACTTATGTTAATTACTTAAACTAAAATGATCGCACGCGCGCGCGTGCGTTCAGAAGGAGCCGATGTGGTGAAAGAGGCCGATGCCGGTGCAGCTCAGCCTTTTGATGCGCTGCTGCGGGGCGGGCGGGGGCGGCGGCAGTCTCCCCGCGTCCCCGCTTGATTAAGGCGGTCTTCCACACCTCTGTTTAGCTACGTTGGCGTAGACACTTATAATATTAATGTAATGCCCGTCGCATTATAATAGGTACTTTTAAAGATAACCGTGTCGCGTTGATGTGAAAGAATACTGCCACCGCCGCCAGGGAACACCCTTGGGTGTCGTAAAGGACGACTGACGGACTAAAATCTGCACATGCATCCAACAGCAAAGAGCGGCGATAGGCTCACCACCTGTCACGCTGAGCACATGTGCAGTCGCTATTTAGTGAAAAGTGGACTATGGCAGAGGATTGCTTTTGCTATCCTCATTGCTTATGGTCTCTAGCTAACCCTTGGGAGTAATAGTCGAGATTATATGTATGTATGCATTTTGGAGAGGGTCGATCAATATGTGGGAGAGTGATACCGAGGTCCGTGTGCGTTTTGCTGCAGCTTGCCCGTGCATTTTCGAAGCTATGAGAAAAATTTTACTCAGTCGGCAGACGTCTATTAAACTCCGCACTAGACTCTTGCAGTTCTATGTCCGTCCAGTCGTTCTTTATGGATACAAGGCATGGACCCTTCCACCACCACCACTTCAAATGTGGCGGTCCTTAAACGAATAGGGAAAAAGGTACAGCTGTTAAGCACCATCAAGCAGCGGAAGGTTGCCTGCCTGCTTGAGCCATGTCTTGCGTAATGATAGATATCAGCTGTTTCGTACGCTATTTTTGGGAAAGATTGCTAGAAAAAGGAAAGTTAGAAGGAAAATATAATGACTTCGTGACATCAGGGAATGTACAGTAATCAAAACCGTGGAACAATTATTCAGACTAGCTCTGGATAGGAAAAAATTTGGAAAACTGACTGCTGACCTTCAGTAATGGAGAGGCACTCTAAGAAGAAAAAGATGTATTTTTAAAGATTAGAAGAAGAAATAGTCTATCATAAAGTGAACACATGACATTCTGTAAGTTTAGTAATATTGCTGAGTGAAAAAAAGCAGTAATATTATAAAGACATTTGTCAATCACTACTTCTATTGGTCGACACTGTGAACTTTACAATTCTATCTAGGGTGATTAATTTAATTCTCGTGTAAAATAAGTACCTACATTTAAAATAAATAAACATATTTTTTATACTAGTGACACTAAAGATAGAGTTAATTAAGGAGGCGGCGCAAGGCGACCTCCATAGGTTCCCACGTAAACCAGCCGGGCAATGGATATAAATAACTTTTATCTAATAACCAAACATCGCTTTATGCCCCCAACGGCCAATCAGTACAAATTTAAATTCCTTTGGCTCCTACTCTGTTATTAAGGAAGATAATTTTAATCTTACGCTATTAAACATATTAATAAGCTATCTTTAAAGCCCTTACGGAACGAAATCGTCTTTATTAAAACATATTAAGGACGGAAATCAACTAAATAACAAATCAATGCCGTGGATGAAATTAAGATTCTGTGTACAGCATTACGCAGATAACAGTGCGGCTGTAAATAAAACTGGTATCTTTATTTCGTTGGTGATAAGACCGCAATTGGATTGAAATGTGTTATTTGACAGCATTACGGACGGATTATGTTGTTAGGTCAAATCGGACATGAAAACATCGGGTGTTAATGCTTTTGACCGTTGACAGTTACGGGTTAGGGCCAGGAAAAGGCGCTTTAGGAATGACTTTTTTCGTTGTCGGCGGTCGGTGTAAAATGTAATAATTGTGTATATAAATAATAAATCCAAGCGTGTTTTCGTGTTCCATTCCCGCACAAGAACATCCTACTTCCCACTAATATTACTCGTATAAACGCGAAAGTTTGTAAGTATGGATGGATGTTTGTTACTCTTTCACGTAAAAACTACTCAATGGATTTGAATGAAATTCGGCATACAGATAGTTTATAACCTAGATTAACACATAGGATACTTTTCATCCCGATATTCCCACGGGAACTGGAACCACGCGGTGAAACCGCGAGCGGCCGCTAGTATTGTAATATAGGTATTTTTTTATTATTTTAATAGATTTTTATACAATTCTATCCAACGTTTAACAAAAATCACTGCTGAATCATCATTTTCGAATATATTTGTAGTAAAAAGAAAACCATATCCTGGGGACTCATTTATTTACATCACCTTAAAGTTCTCAAATAATATTATTAGGACCAAATCAACATTATAGGTAATAAAAAATAAAAAATATATAAAAATCTTTATTTTATTTACCAAAACTTGATTGACAGACAATTAAGGTAGACTTCTTATTTTAAGTGTACTCAACACCTGTTCCAAAAGAAGCCACTCTTCCATAGCACACAATTACATTTAATAATTTTAGTTCGGTAAAAGTCACACTTACATGTTCACGTATAACTAATCAAATATTAAGAAAAACAATAACTAAGAAAAAAAATGAAATAAAATAAAAATAATCTTTTACAAACATACCAACCTTATGTATTGTGAAACTCTTTACTGCGCGGGTTGGGTCCAACAGACGAGACGTTTAGCCAGTTATTAGTGCTCATGAGTCGAAGTATTAGGTTAGGATCCCTTTTAAAGGAGCGATTGAATCTTTATTTTCACATGTCGTGCTCATATTGTGGTGGCCCGACACACCTGCCGCAGTCAGTTGTAAACACGGCTTTATTAACGGCGGCGGTGCCGGGATTTATTGGGCGGTGTCACTGGCGACGCGACCGCCCTTTTACATCTACACTTGTAAAGAAGGTAACTTTTGTTGATTTGTCTGTATGTATGTAATACGGGGAACTAATGAATAGATTGAAAAAAAAACATTGTCGCTGATTAAGATAGGCTTCTTTTGTCCCAGGCAAATGTAATGTTCCTGAGGCACACGATTTATTATTTTGCGACAGACTGCGTACCACGTGCAAGCTTGGTGGTAGCTGGTAGCTAGTTGAAGATGCAAATGTGGTAGATAATTTTAGCCTTACGGAGACAGATGAGAATAGAACTTTCCACTATTATGAAATAGTCATCGTACTTAATTTCAGCTTTGCACAACTAATATTTGTCACAATCACACTTCATCTAACATCATCAACAACATTTAACCATAAGAACCGACATACACCTCAAGCTGTTAATTTATAATTAAACAGCGCCTGTTCAATGGTCCTTATCTTGGAGCGTCTCAGTGCTTACGCGCAGGATTAATGCACCCTTAACTAGTTAATCTCCGAGGTGATTGCTGCGACAAGGCAAGGCGAGGCGAGGCACATGAGCCATCGCCTCGCTGACACTCCTTAATTGGCCGTTAATGGTTCATTTCACTGAGAACTTAGGCTCTGATTGTTTCGTAATGGATTCTCATTTTGGAAGTTCGTAGGATTGGGCGTCACTTCATTAGCCGGGAAATGAAAAAGTGTCGTATGTTGCAGCTATCGTTATACGCGTGTGTTGCCACGTGAGGACTTACAGCACCGAGACATGGTCGCTCACTATGGACAAGAAGACTCAAAGTCACGCAACGAGCAATGGAAAAGGCTATGCTCAGGGTTTCTTTGCGGGATCAGAAATGAGGAGATCCATAGAAGAGAAGAGAGAAGAGAAGAGGCAGGGCATATTGCTCGTAGAACCTACCTACCCACTATGGCCGTTGACTTAGAACGCTTCTTGAGTGGTGACCACACACTGAACACGTAGTGTGGGCAGGCCGCCAACAAGGTGGAGCGACGGAGTACTGTGGTACAAAGTATAAAAAGTATTATTTCGATAGTGTGTGGTTTGACCAGCACATTAATGTTAATGAGACAAAGGTTTAGTTTTATTGGACTATTAAATAAAATCGATTAAAACCCAATACTGAGAATTCACGAGTTGCATAATTCGACATTAATATCTGAAATAATTATTTAAATTTTTCACAGCTTTTATGTTGGTGTAAACTAACTATAACTTTTTATTTGGCGACGTAGGTAGGTAATAACATTAATTTTTAACTGGAAATTTCGATACGTTTTACGATTTTTATAATCGAAATGACGATTAAAAAGAAGTTAATGAGTTGCGCTACCATCGCGTCCAGTAACCGCCTCGTAATGTTATGCTAATTTATATAAAAGCAGACTTTTATTAGCAATCAAGCAATTGACACAATGACCATCAAATACGTTAAACTATAAGATATCTTTTGAATTAGTTAATAAAGTTGAAAATGTAAAAATGTTCAGTACCCCGCAGTATTCGATGCGTGTTTTATGTGAGCTGTGATTTGAAGTTCTTTGAGCAGGACCATTAACCATTAATTGGTTTATTTTGGAATATCTTAAGAAAGAATTTTGTTATTTCACACAGACCGAAGGTGTACCTGCTGTGCGAATGACATAATATTTGTATGAACTATGTGCCGTGAAGCGATCTTACTTGCAGCTTAATTATAATTTAGTAGTTTATAACTCAGGTACAAATGTTTATGTTCACCATTTTTACATTTTAATTTTTTTTTTTCAGTCGCCAACATGCTTTTACCTAATTTCTGATCTTTATGGTAGAGGTTCTATAAGGTATAGTAGGTATAGTTTTTATGGGAATAGACACATAAACAGAAAATAATAGGAATAATTAGCACAGAGCTCAAAGTTGGCACTGATCCTAAATTGAATGTTCCCATTGAAATGAAACACTTTTTTTACGGATTAACTCGCGTTTAATTTACTATTTACATAGTTTTTTATACTATCCTGACGTTTCGACGGACCTGTGACCACGGACCCTGTAAAGGGTAAATAGTAAATTAAACGCGAGTGAATTCGTAAAAAAATTGTTTCATTTCAATGTGTAGTGCTCGCTTAAATGTTTCCATCAATACTAGTAACTTCCGCTGGTGATTTATTTCAGGGTAGTGGTAAGTTTGCCGGCACATGCAACGAATTAAGTGTACACACACAAAAAAAAAAAATCAGGCGAGAATCGAACCCACGTCCTCCGCACGGGCGGCTGCGTTGGCCACTCCGCCACCAAGGCATTGGTTAGACCGACGACATTTTTTAACGCTTTTGAATTTATCTATCTTATCAAATCTCTTAGAATTTACATTCTTAGAGATCTGAACGCAAATATTTTACAATATTTTAAACCTTCAGTTATGATAAGACTGCTTTACAGAACTTTCTTTAAATATTTATTTGAACGTTTAAGTTTATTTGAGCGTTTTTTAACGCAAATAATCAAATATGTAATTTTTTTTGGATATTGTAGTTAACTATATAAGTAACTTGCCTTATCGTTGCTTTTATTAGATGAAACACAATCATAAGTCACTCTTACATTTCCTCGTTACGAGTATGCAAAATGACGACTGACATACATATTACAAAAAGTAACACGTGTAACAGGGTTGTAATATTGCAACTAACAGATTTTACGTTCAAACGCAAAAAAATTGTTATGGCTGATTTTAGCAACCTATTTTAGGGAATGAGCCATTCGTAACATTAATCTATGTTGAATATTTAACACTTTCGATAAATCTAATGATCACTTTTAAATTGTAGATGACCCCGAATATTATATAAATATACTTTACAAGAATGGGAATTAGTTAAATCGGTGCGGCGGCGGCGAGCGTCGACACGCGTTAAGATAAGCGGCGGTTAATTGGCGGACATTTGCCAATCAGCCATTCGGGCCGCGATAGCGCTAATAGAACTTGCCAATTAACTTATATTCTCACGGAAGTCGACAACTACATATCATTTTATGTCATCCATATACCGACCTAGTCGAATTCTTAAACGTTCCTTTTCGATTGACGCACTAACATTAAACGTTTGTAGAAAAGTTAATTCAGGCAAAAAGTTTTTAACCAAAAAAATATTATAAAAACAATCGTACCTCTTAAGCTCTTAAGATGGTTTAGCATTTCAGTTTCCCATATGAACTTCCAAGTCGAAATTTTTAAAAACCAATAAGCTAATTCTGATAAAACTTTGCAGGGATCTAAATAGTTTGTATAATATTATTTAACTGAGTTATTGCGATTTTTAACTTTCTATGGTGAACTTTAAATCGCAATAACTCAGCAAAAAAAAACTTTTTTAAAAATGTTTTCAATAAACTATTTAGATCCCTGTGTTTCACTTTAGCATGCAAAGTTTTATCAAAATTGGCTAATTGGTTTTTAAAAATTTTGATTTGGAAGTTTGTATGGAAAACCGAAATGCGTAAACCCTCTGACCAATTTATTTACAAGAAAAAACAAAAGTAACACCTAATATTAAAATAAACATTTTTACAAACATACATACATAAATAGAAAACGTTAATAAAAGAATTGACCCAAATCGTCCCCATCAGGCAGAGTGCCCGAACACTAGCCGCATTGCCGCGCTCGCGCTGGATGGCGAGCTCTTAATTGCATTATTCAGAAAATATGCTAACTCTATTTCTTAACATTATTTTGATTTAGATATTTTTATTATACTGTTATAGTCTTTTTACATTAATCTTTTACGTTCTATCCATTTTATATTATTGAATACTGTTAATAAACTTACGGCTATTTCAATGTTATCCGAATTTTACGGAGAAAAAGCTGTCGACTTCACGCAGTAATGTGATTCATTATAGTTTTCTCTTTCTTCCTGAATTGCATTTGCTTAATGAATAATCGTAAAATATGATCGTTGATATGAGGAGTGGCCGCTGGCCGGCCGTTAATTACCCAGTCGGGTGTTTATGGCCTTAATCCCATTTAACAAGTCATTACTAATCATATTTATGGGTACCTATTACATGTTAATTAAGGAGCTACAATGATAATTAACAAAAACAGGCAATAGAATAACGTACAAATGGTAAGTAGTTGGTTTATCGGGACCTTTTTCTTATTGTGCGCGAGAGAGATTGAAGTTTACAGATTGTAAACTAATAAAGTTTTGCAATCAAACATGTTTACGATAGTTATTTTATGAAATGGTTGTGTACCTACGCCTGGCGTACTCACCATGGAATTCTGTTATTTCAAGAATGCCAAAAAACTGTGCCCAAATAGTACCAAATAGTGCCCAAAGGAAATAAATAGTACCCTTATGGTTCAAAAGTTATAGACATAGTTTGGTGAGTACGCTAGGCGTAGGTTCTACGCCTAGCGTACTCACCTCAGTTTGTGAAATCTGAGCAAGCTACAACTTTAACTAGTATGTCAAAAAACTGTACCCAAATAGTACCAAATAGTGCCCAAAGGAAATAAATAGTACCTTTATAGTTAAAAAGTTATAGACATAGTTTGGTGAGTACGCTAGGCGTAGGTTCTACGCCTAGCGTACTCACCTCGTTTCGCGAAAACAGAACCAGCAATGGCTCTCATTTCTATCTCAATAAATAGTACCGGAAATAGTACCCTCTAAGAGTGTAATTGTTATTTGACTTTTACACTAGAAAGTCATTAAATTTGATAGCAAACTTCTACATACATTGACATGAGGTACAGGCGAACTCATAATAATTTTAATATTATTAAATTTCGTATTATGAACCTACTACATATTACTTTTAGTTTTGTTGAAATTAATAGGTGTATATACGTAACGAGGAAGTTTAATATCAGTTATATAATTGATTATAATTATTTTCCTTATAAATAAGATCCATGTTTTCCAAAATATTGACTATCGTATTTTTGCCGGATTTCATAAAGTAAAAGCACCTTCTATATAAGGAACTATTTGCCTTATGTCTGAAATTGAAAGCTCAATAATGTGCGAGAACAATCTGTTACTTTTGTTGATCATAGTGCAACTTATCGACGCGCGACAGCGATGCATCTTAGTATGAACAAGTTACAATAGATGGCGCTTATCACACTTCTTACTTTAATTACTTACAAACTGACCTATATTATGAAAGTGCTAAAGATCAATATTGCAATTCACAACAATTTGCTTGACGCCGCGGTTGGAACGCATAGTTTTCGGCAACCGATTTTTTTAGTCGTTTACTTTGCCTTGCCACCGCAACCGCAAAGGTTTGCGAATACTTAGTTAATTTGTGAAACAATTAATGAAAAAACTTGTAAATTTTGTTTCATGAGTGATCTTTAAATGAGTAAGTACCTATGTATATTTAATCTGTAATAGCATATTATGTTCATGTCGATTTGCAGTTGATCTTTCATTAGGTAGGTAGGTACCTACTCAGTTTGAATATATTATATATACTTACCTACAGAAATACGATATCGTTTTTTATTAATCGTAGAATAACAAATTAAATCATATTCTTAGTTTTCTGGACTGTATAAAGTGTTTAACTGAGTCGCGTACTTACCGGTGAAAGAATACTACCACCCGCTCTTCCCTTGGGTGTGGTAATAGGCGACTAAAGGACTAAAGACTGCACATACATCCAACAGCTTAGAACGGCGATGGGCTCACCACCTGTCACGCTGAGCACATGTGCAGTCTTTATTTATGTAGGTATGTATCTACAATCTATACAATCTGTATATTAATAAAAAATCAATTGCCAAAATATTTGTACTCGCATCACTTTAAAACGGCTGCACCAATTTGGCTAATTCTTTTTTGTTGTATTTGTAATCGTCGGGACAAGGTTTGTATAAAAATGAACATTTTTGGAAATTCGTCACGGGGTAAGGGGTTCACGCGGACAAAGTTGCGGGCGGGCTGTCATTCACGATCAACAAATCATAAATAAGCAATGATATAAGTTGGAGTGGGTCTCATTCACCCTCGACTACAAATTTTGTGATTTATAACAGTTATCACTAGATTTATAGTCGAAGTAAGAATCACCGCTAAAAACCAGCTTTCATATTAAAAAATCCGCATCCAAATCTAGGATATTTAGGAGCTACGGTGCCAAAGACAGACACACCAACCTCAAGACCCCCCTTGTTTGGCCACCCTTGGTTTACTGTTATTAAATATGTACCTATTTTATTTTAGGTCGTCGTCTATTAATGAACTCCATAGTTATTCCAATCTCAATTCCTTTGGTAATAAAAATAATATTTTACCATTCACTGTGTTCGACTGTACCACACGTAATTTTTGTATGTAGAAGTTTGCTATCAAATTTAATGACTTTCTAGTGTAAAAGTCAACTAACAATTACACTCTTAGAAGGTACTATTTCCGGTACTATTTATTAAGATAGAAATAAGAGCCATTGCTGGTTCTGTTTTCGCGAAACGAGGTGAGTACGCTAGGCGTAGAACCTACGCCTAGCGTACTCACCAAACTATGTCTATAACTTTTAAACTATAAAGGTACTATTTATTTCCTTTGGGCACTATTTGGTACTATTTGACGACCTCCTTGGTCGAGTGGTTTGTACACCGGTTTTCATGGTGTCGCCATCTCTGAGGTCCCGGGTTCGATCCCCGGTCGGGTCAATTTAGAGAAAAACTGTTTTTCTAAATTGATTTCGGGTCTGGGTGTTTTTTTTTATGTTTATGTATATTTATCCGTTATCTTACCATATAAACGAGTTTCACAAGAATACTCATCTTGGTCTAGATAATTGGTGTGGGCGTAAACAAAATTTATTTATTTTATTTATTTATTTGGGTACAGTTTTTTGACATACTAATTAAAGTTGTAGCTTACACAGATTTCCCAAACTGAGGTGAGTACGCTAGGCGTAACCTACGCCTAGCGTACTCACCAAACTATGTCTATAACTTTTGAACCATAAGGGTACTATTTATTTCCTTTGGGCACTATTTGGTACTATTTGGGCTCAGTTTTTTGGCATTCTTGAAATAACAGAATTCCATGGTGAGTACGCCAGGCGTAGGTACACAAATGGTTGTCTTTACTATTGCATGATTGATATTGGTGATAAAAATCGGCGAGTATACGTCCGTCTCTCGCAAGTCAGACGTCATTCTCACTTTTATTATTGTATAGGTATAGATTTGTTTAAATTATTAAATTATATTATTTTATTTTCTTTACAGTATACTAACCGTACAGTATGCTAGACATCCAAATCAAATATTTAGTATTCATTATTAGTAAGTAAGTTCGCATATTAAAAAAAACCATTTTACTCTACAATACATTTACCGTGCTTTGTAAGTACATATATTATGTCGATTATACCATCAAATCCCACTCGAGCTTCCTGAGACTGGTTGATTTTTTTCTAGTAAACATTTTATAGCAGCATTGTGAATGCAAAATTTCCACAATTATTGGCTAAGTGTATTTTATATGATTACGTTAAGCATGTTTTTTTTTTAAAGTTGTTAAGCTTCCTTAATAAATAAATAAAATATTTCACAGAGCTCAACAGTACGCAGTTTATAAATTTTATTTTAATTTTCAAACTAAACTACACTGCTGTTATAAATACCTATGCACTACATTTACTATATTACGTTATTTACAATTATAATCTAAAGACTTCCAAGATATTCTTGTTCAAGAAAAAACATATTGATTAATTAAAAATAAAAACAAATCTAAATTACAGATGATTGTATAGATGTTATACTAATAAGGGTGATTTTTAATATATTAATGTCTGTTGTGTTTGTTCCAGGTACTAAAACGGTGGCCGCGGCGAATGCCACGTGCTGCAGGTGCCCATCTCATTGTTAACCGACTTCAAAAAAGGAGGAGGTTCTCAATTCGGTTGTATGTTTTTTTTATGTTTGTTACCTCGAACTCAGTCATTTATACACCGATTTAGAAAATTCTTTTTTTATTTAAAGGATATACTTCCAGATTAATCCCATTTTTATCAAAATCCAGTTCTGATGATGGAATCCTCAGGAATTGTGGGAACTCTTCAAATATTGTAGGCATACCTATAACGATTTTGGTATTTTCAGCAATAAGTCAAGAATTTACATTCAGAAAGTATTATTTGATGAAGTAGAACTGATGAAGAAGACCACAGAATGTCATTGGAACTCCTCAATGATAAGTATTTCACGGGTGGCGATAAGATATCTCGATTAAGATAGTTAAGCGACTATGACGAATTAAAAGAAGGCAGGTACCGGAACTCAGTTCTGATTGTGGAATCCTTGAGGAATTGAGGGAACTCCTTAAATATTGTAGGCATACCTATAGCGATTTTGGTATTTTCAGCCATAGGTCAAATGAGATCCACTCCGGCAATAAATCCTTCCTATCTAATATTGTAAATGCGAAAGCGTGATTGTTTGAGTCTCTCACTTGCGCATCGACCTAATTTTCACATAGATAGCAGAAGAACAATAGTGACATAGGCCACTCTTATTATCACTCCTTCCGAAACATTTCTATTAGGATTTAAAAACACACTATTCACACTATTAATTCTGTCACTTCTTGTCTAAATTCTTCTTAACATCTTTATGCCGATGACTCACAAATTTACTCTCAGGCCTCGGCTGAGAACCTCTCAGAAGCGATTGAGCAGATCAATGGTGACTTGGCTACGATCTACGACTGGAGCAAGTCAAAAACGTCCCTCTAGTTTGCCTAACCCTAACCCTAGTAACCCTAGTAACTCGCAAGTCATCATCTTAGGGGGGTCTATACAGCGTTCACGAGTAAATCCGGGTAACTTGCCGTCTGTTTTGGATGTTGATTTCCTACTTTGTGATAGGCGTTTCTCGTTTTCTTCGCTTGTCGCATTTAAACGGCGCTGTCTCATACAAGTAGCGCGTTTTGTAGGTTTACCAATATTCGCTTTCGATAAATAGAACGGAACGATTCACTAAAAAGCGAGAAATAAACAAAAATTTTAACAAAAAAAAACCGACTCCAAAAAATTTTACTGAAATAAATGCACTAAAACGTAAAAAATAATTGCGTAGTTTAGTTTGTTCAATTTACTTGCAATATTAACATTTATTTTACTCAATCTTAGTATCTTAAAAAATATAATAAACGGTTTTTTTTTGGTTAAAATTTTTGTAATGTTTCAGTTTGTCACATGTTAGTCGTTACAATATCATTAATCGTCATCAACTTTAAACGTTCCACTGGTGGGCAACGGCCTGACAGCGTGGGGAGGTTGGGCCACAAGGGATCCCTTTTTTTGACGAATTTTTGTGTCCTAATTTAGTTTGACATAACGAGTTAGGCATATTTTTTTTTCATAATAATACTTCGGTGTTATTATTTTTTGGCATACTATTTCAGTAAGCATAAATATGGTTTAGCTAATTTTGATTTGCATAAAGTTATAAGGCATATTGTTTATTCGTCTAATAGTTATTAGGCATAAATATAGTCTGGTAGATTAGACAAGACAGAAAGGTTATGGTTTCAAAATCCGCTCTAATTTGGATTGGTTTTTATCAGGGTTTTATCTTTGCAATATTTTTTATTGAATTGATAGCTACACACATCAAAAGTGTCTAGGGATCAACATATATTTTTGCAATAACTTTTCTCCTGATTGATATTAATTAAAATTTTCTTTAAGGATTCATCAAATAAAGTGTTTTCGTTTGTCTACAGTAACGATAAACCAAGTCACCTTTGCATTAATAAAGAAATTTGCCATTTTCCTAATAAAGGGATTTTTGACATTTGAACCACTAACATTAAAGTTCGTAAAAAAGACTGAAATTACAGTTTTCTTTAAAATTTTATTGGGTAACTTAAACAATTAATAATCCGTGTTTCTACCGCGAACACTAACAACACAAGAACAAAAAAAGGTCTTCTTGCGACTGGATACCCTCCATATTCGGCAGAGCTCTTCTCTGTAGCATATCCCATGCATGCTCAATCGGGTTCAAGTCTGGCGACTGAGCAGGCCAGGGCATGACATTGATGTTAGCTGCGGCGAGAGTCTGTCTTACAACTCTTGCGGTGTGCGGTCGTGCATTATCATGCATTAACTGAAATAAGGGACCGATTTGCACTTGTAGAGGAACGATGACGTCTGATACAATCGTCTCAGCATAAATTTGAGCGTTGAGGTTGCCTCTGATCCAAATCAACTCAGTTCTTCCGCCGATCCAAATACCCGCCCATACCATGATGGTTCCACCACTATAAGGATGGACTTCCTGGCAGGATTTTAATCGCTGTTGGCGTCCAGGGGTTCTCCAGTGTCGTATACGTCTTGTATCCGGTCTCATACCAAAACGAGACTCATCAGAAAAGCACACGAAACGCCATTGTTCTTCTGCCCAATTTCTGTGTTCAAGAGCCCATTGATATCGAATCCTACGATTGTGCATTGCTATAGGTGATACCCTTAGCGGTCTTCGGGAATGAAGGTTCACTTCATGCAAGCGGTTTTTGACTGTTTGGTCGCTAATTAAGTTCCCTGAAGAGTGATGAAGCCTCACGGCTAACATCATGGCGGTTATTGTTGGAGCTCTTCGAGTTGTGATTTGAATGTATCGGTCTTGTCTCCGTGTGGTGCAGCGATACCGTCCTCCATGGCGCTCAGCCACGGTACCAGTGCTTCGGTAACGTGTCCAAAGTCGACTGATAACACTCTGACTTGTATTCAGAGCTAAAGCCACAGTACGTTGCCGGGAACCAGCTTCTATCATTCCCACGGCTCTGAGCATTTCTTCCCTGCTTAAATGACGTCGCCGCTCCATAATAACGTTGGTTTTAATCAGTAGTAGGGAAACAGTAGCACTAATAATGTCTTCAATGCGTTGTATGTTTTTATAGGGAAAATATTGACAGCTGATTTTCATCTTTTACTAGAAATTGATTGAAAGTTCCTGTTTCAAATTATGAAATGCACCAAAAAGGATCCATATAAATTTATAAAATCATAAATTTATTACAAAGCCACATCTCAATCTCAAGAAATCCGCATAAAAATGCTTGATCCCTAGACACTTTTGATGTGTGTATTTGAATCTGAAAAACCAAAAGTAGGTATTAGGTATATCAAATATAAAGTGGATACCGTTGTGTAACAGTAGGTTAGAGTGCGGCGGGGGTGGCCCTTGGGCCACCCCTAAGCCGCCAACATGTTTATTTTATATACGAAAAGTATTTTATTAAATGCAAACACAAAGTTTATAAAACTTACTTACTTTTCCCCTATATAATTATTATGCCTACAAAATAATTCTTAAATATATGCGTAAGCAAATTTCGGCTTTAGAATTGCATGTTTAACAATTATTATGCTTAGATAAATGTGTCTAAAAAGTTATGCCTAATTAATAATGTGCATAACTATTATTAGGATAAGTAAAAGTATGCCATGATAAATGATGACATAAAATTTTATGCAAAAAATAGGGAACCGGGCCACAACCCATCATGTACGGTGTAACGCACAATAAGCAATACCTAATTATTGCTATACTTATTTGTAACTTGCTTACACGCATATTTATGTTTGCACACGCGCCGGTATCTTATTCAATAAATTAGTTCAACTACGGTTAGCACTCAAAACGGTTGTATCATTTCTGACTTCCTAATATCAGTTTCTAGCAGCATTACTTTATCATATCAATCAGCTATCAGAATTATTATCATCTAAAATATGTAGAGCCAGTCCCCACACATCACGCTGGCGCAATGCGGGTGTGGCGGATTTATTGACTGCCATCTTACGATAACAACCGGGGCCAACAGTTTTACATGCCTTCCAAATCACGAAGAAGCTCGAGATCTTTTAATTTGGTCACCCATCTAGTGACCGACCGGCATTGCGAAAGGTGCTAATCGCAATTCGAAGGATTTAGCCGCTGCGCCATGGAGCTTTTAGAAAACTTACACATTTGGCGAATATAATTTGCTTCTTATCGGGTAAACTACTTTAACGAAGTTACATCGAACCTCTTTCACGTGCTCACCGCAACACGCGGGCGGAGTGCAAAGAAACGAAACACCAAAACTAGATTAAGAAGTGCCCGCGCCACGGAACCGAACACTCCGATTTAGTTTGCCACGAGTTTGAGAGGGCGTTTCAAGCTTAAGCCGGGGGATACGATACTGTGCTATAAATATAGACAACTTACTTATTTGCAATTTTGTTCTGTATTTATTAAATACCGGTAAAAAATGTTTATGAGTTATTTGGTGTAACGCGGACTTTGGTACGGTGCACTGGTTTTGCGGTGATCATTGTATAGTCTCTGAATAACCCTATGGAGGTAATAGTCGTGAGTGAAGAATGTATGTAGGTTTGTATATATGTATGTTTGTATGCTACATAAAATGTCGGTGCGGCCCGTGGGGCGGATGCGGCGCTCGTAACGCGCTCACGGGACATTCGGACATTACGTGGTAACCCATAACTTGTCGGCTCCATCATTAACACATGCTCTATGTTAGCTGGTGCATGTGTTACAATCTGAACATCGAACACATTTCAATAAAGAATACTCGAACCATGCAGTCTTCTTTTTATTGATGCTTAGAACTTTTTAATCTAGCTTGTATTTAGGTACAGTACAGACTGAACTTAGTACTCGATGTCGGTAATTAAATTTTTCTAATGAAATCAGATTTCAATAAAGAAAAGTAAAAGCTTTGATTTCTAGTATAAGAAACCTTGGCGGTGGCGCGGCGCGGCGCAGTGATGTCCTACTAATAATCACACTATAACATCATTTCGTCTTCCAACTGTAGTCCCCGTCCGACGACACATTCTGTTCGTTCCCTCCACACATAGGTTATATATCAGGGATCCGCCTTTCGCGTGTACCCACTATTCTGGCGGCAGAGAGATATTCCCCACATTACCGTTTATGCTTTCGTCTATAAATTACATCGGATAAATTGTACCGTTTGTTACGTTTGAAGTAGCAGCTGTCTTATACTTTGGTTTGAGTTGATTTACAATAGTATACGCGTATTAATATCAACAGCAAACTTGAGTAGGTAAATGGAAATTTACTTTCACTTGTTAATTTAAACAGTTTGTTTAAAAATATAAACTTGACTGACTCTTTCTTTCAAATATCTAATTTATTAGGCTGGCTCACACAGATACGAAATCGTAACCTCTGACCACAGCGCATCTATTTCGTCAGCAACAAGGGTTCAACTCCCGCGGCCCTATGTCTCCAGCCTTGTTGTTCATATTTGAAACAATCGAGTCATGTGCATTCCCTCATTCGTAGGGCTGAACACTGAGTGCTAATTCGTGTCTAATTTGTGTGTAGTCTCGCTGCTCGGCACAAAGCGTTCTACATGAAAATAACACATTTAAAAAAAACACTACGAGCCCTTGACCTTCATTTCACCATAAAATATGGTAAGTGACGATAAGGCCGAATGTGGAAGCGCTCTTCACTCGGAATCCTTAACTAAGGAATTGGCTCGGCTACTTACTATCTTATCTCTAAACTGTCAGAACACATCAATACTATTAATATTGTTGTTCTACCACCATACTACACTTTAGATAAGATGGTGATAGCTAGCCAGACTGCATCAGAGGCGGTTTAAAACCTGCCCATCAATTGTAGCTTTAAGTTGATTTCAATAGTGGCATTGCCCAGCAGTAGGCCGGTGTACAGGCTTACTCGGCCGAATGTTGAATGAAACATGCCCCGTGGGGGGGGGGGGGGGCGGGGGGCATCCATCACTTCCCCCACACCCACGTGACTTACGGCCGCCCATCCGTTTGCAGCACCGACAGCTTTATTGAAAACCAAAGTAATTGCTTTTTTGGTAACCGTTTACGTTGACGCAGTTAATAGATTGGTTGGCTTTGTTCCGTTCAGTGATGCAAGGTTACAAAGTTGGATTTTTCCAGACAGATAATTGTAAGTTTTTAAGCATAAATGGGTAGTTATGGCTACAATTAAGTTCCAATATATTAAGCTTGACGACCTCCGTGGCCCAGTGCAGTGGTTAGCGCGCCGGGTCTGGCGTCGCGCCATCCCTGAGGCCCCGATTCCCGGTCGGATCAAGTTAGATAAAACTGTTTTTCTCAATTGATATCGAGTTTGGCTGTTTTTCTACGTTTACGTATATTTATCCGTTATCTACTTTAACCATATTAGAGAGTTCAAAAGAAATATCTTGGGCTACATAATTGAAGTGAGTGTAAAAAAAATATTATTTATAATAAAAGTGACGTCAAGTTTGTATGGCAAGAAACCGTGTACCTACTGAGAAGAACTAACAAAGAAATAAGAGATTTTTTTCTCTTTTTCTTTTACAACGTAAGAATTGTTGATAAATGACTTCATATCCTAAAGGAAAACTTATTACAAAAATAGTTTAAACTATTTAAGACACATTAATGTGCCTTCCGAAGCAGGTGTCTTAGGTCCAATTTCACCAAATTGGCATAAGACTTGCTACTTCACCAAATTGGAATAATGCCCGCCTTCCACTAAGAGCGGGGCGGGCTCCGTACGGACTCCGTTTAGCTCGCAACGGCCATTTTCATAGAAGTGCTTCCATTGGGAACTAGGAAACTTCTATGGAGATTGCCGTTGCGAGTCAAACGGAGTCCGTACGGAGCCCGCTCCGCTCTTAGTGGAAGGCGGGCATAAGACTTACTCCGAGATTAGTCTATACAAATTCGGCGTTTATCAGGAAATAGCATATAGAGGCAGTAGAAAATATGTGAATTGGGTAACACCCGATTAGCAATTTTGGAAATTGATCATCAAAGGAGTCAGGAAACGTGCACCGAAACGGTTTAATCTAGGTAAGTATAAGACCTTATTCCAGTTTGGTCGAATCCGCCCTTAATCGTAAATTGTTTTTAATCGGTGACATAACGAACGCGTGTGCCACTTCGCCAATGATTTTTTATAAACTGTCAATTTAAATTTACAAGCGAGAAGTTTAGAAGTATGAGTACGTCAAGTGTCGTAAACTATAGTTTCAGACTGTTGTTTATTGATACTGATTGATAATAAAAACAATTAGACCAAACGGATTGATAATAAAAACAATTACTTAGTCCTCATATATTTATGTCTAAAAATGTACTGTATGGCATTGCATCAAACAAAATTCTGATTGACTAAGCACGTACTACTTACGTATCAACATTACAAAAAATGTCTTTCTAACAAAAAGGTTCGTTAAAATAAAACGTCTCTTCAGCTTCCGATAAATTCTCCACGAAGAGTAGTAATACTTTATCTTCCGCGTTGTTCGAAGTTCTATCTTATTAGAGTCTTAAAGTAAATAATTTTTCCCCAGTAGCTGTCGCTGTTTCATTCGCAACAGTGTCGGCCTCTAGCGGCCATCAGTGATATCCATCTCTTGCCAATACAAAGAGATCCTAATCGCGCGCGCAGCCGAGGCTATAACTTTTCACGCGATTTTCTTATACACTATCTGATTGGATTTTGTCTTAAAGATTATCTTAACATTTAAGAGAATCATGAATTCACGTACCGGGATTAAGTTGACGAAGTAAATTTTGTAGAACCCTTGATATAGCCTTGAAAAATATTTCGCATGTAAAACACAAGTTCAAAAATACATTTCTGATAGAATACGATAGAGTAATTACAATTAGATAGGGTTGTTGATAACAACAGCAAATAATTACAAAACTTTAAAAGGCAAATGACATCTTGAAAATCAAGACAGTATCATTGTGGTACCTTTGCCTCAACAGGGGGTGGTACACTAAAAAAAAAAATAGCCGAACTCGTTCAGCTACTTAGAAAATTGCAAAACTTTTATTACAAGTAACTTAAGTTTTGTTAAATTAACTTAACTGGTTTTGCTTTTCGGACTTTAGTTGCTCACAATTAAAATGTGAACTAATATTTATTAAAATGAGTTAGATAAACTCATTTAGCTGCACGGACAAACTGTTTGATTACCGGTAGACAAACTTGTGAGCAATTATTAAGTATTTCATAATATTTTACTAAACAGCGATCTAAAAATTACTCAATGTGTTTATTTAAACCTTTACTAACTTTTACGTTTTTCTGTAGCAAATTTATTCTTGCAGTTATTAACGTTTTTCACAGTTGTCAGTAGCTACTTCACATGCAAGACGAGTTTCACAAAAAATTTATATTTCATTACAAAACTGTTTATAAACTGCTTTATAAAATATTGTTTACCTTAACTAAACGAACTTCGGTACTGCTAGCTAAACGCACACTCCCCCTTCGTATCGAGAATTCGAGAAACGAATTCAGTTCAGTCAGTCAGTCAGTCGTGTTTTGAACAATCACGCTTGGATCTAATTTCTTTTTAAGTGAAACATTAGTATACGTAAAGATGTTAAAAAGTGTCAGAAGACTGAAGCGAGGTGACAATATGGAGTCAGTGGATCCGCTAGCAGACTATTTAAGATCGTGGGGACTGTAAATGTACATCGAGAAATTTGCAGGTATGTACTTAAATGTACGATCCTTGTAACTGGTTTATATTCATCGTTATTTTTTGATGCGGCTAGATTTTGATGGGGTTTTCACTGTACTACAGCCTTCATTTTTATAAATTAATATAATAATAATGGTGTGTATGTATGTTATATTATTTAATTGCAAATGCAGATGTTAATTTTTCATGCAAATATAAAAAAATATATTTGTATTTCGGCAGTACCGTAGTTGGGTAAAAAGATGTAGGTAGTATGTAGCCTACATCTCATTAAATGCATTATTGTTATAATGTTTTTAATTACATATGTAGTGAATCTACGAGATAGCAGACTTAAATGTACATAACTGTTTTTTTTTAGGTTTAGAAAGGACTTCAAAGCTTGGTATCCAGGCAACAATGAGAATCTGCAAATTAATTGGCATTCAATAAAAATTAACGATTTTCTAGACACGAAACAAAAGACATACTGGAGTACATTAACGGTAAATATTTTTTTGTATTCAACTATGACTTTTTATGTTTGACGATATTTACTTTCTGCACCTTGCTTATTATAGATGATTGGTATAAATGTCTGATGATTGTATTCATTTTATTAAAGCCACATGTTTTAACAGTATTTTTTGTTTGCAGGAAATAACGAAGAAACAACAGAAACAGGAAGTGCTCGACGCCTTTTATCACACCACGTAAGAAGTGCAGCTGTAATTGAAGAGACCATTACGAGAAGAAGACAAAAACTGCAAGAATTAGAAGGAACTGCATTTACAGCCATTTATCATGGTTGGTTCAGCGCTGAAAGAAGTTTCTGCTCGATATGTGGTACTCAATAATATGCGGTATGAGGTAGGTAACTTCCATATTAAATGCAGTCGACGCGTGTTTTAAAATAATATTTATTTGAAATGCACAATATCCATCAGAATGCAGTTGTAACTGTTTTTCAAATTTGTAACTCGCATTCGCTGTGCATAATTTTATTATAATATTGAACAGTAAACTCATAAAATTTATCTATACACTCTTAAAATTATGCAAAGTTCCTACTAATGTTTAATCATTGACCTGTTCTGCAGAATTAAATTGTTCTTTAAGTTTATCATACCGTATATTATGACATAAACATTATATCTTGTACAATAATCTTGTAGAATCATAATCATTATTAATCATTTATGATTATTATTCTACAAAACATTTCTACAACCATTGATGATTATTATTTAATAAAACAATACATTAATTGATTATAATTCAGTTAATTTACAGAATAAGATACAATTACTATGAAAAATTTCTAATTGTACTGATTTTTATATTACTTCGTAATTCATTTCTATTAGATTTAATTGATTAATAAAAATACTATATAATTATGTTAAATTGTTAAGAGTACTTATGTTATTTAATTTTTAATCTTTAATAAATTATTACTTTCTACATTAACTGAATTCTTTTATTTTTTGTTTACACACATCAAGTCAATACTTAATATCTATTAAAATAATATTGTAACTGAAACGTTTAAAAAATTATACGGCGATATATTCGTTGCATAGTAATAAAGTAAGTAACTAAAGTAACATTTATTTCGAAGGAATTAAATATTTACTAGAATTTCACTAAGGGCTTGAGCGGGCGGTTGGTCGGTATCCATCTCAGTTATTTATTAGTCGTTTGTAAAAAGTTTACGAGCAAAACCAATCCAAGGTTGTGTTGGAGTCATGTGCGATCACAGACTTTTTACCAGTGATTACATTTTCAGCTGAGTCGAATACAGATAGACAGTCTGAGGGAGTACATATTTCGTTTAGTAAATTCAAATTCACCCAAACACCCACCCTAAGGTTTATACTCTGAAACGTGTGTTCGTGTACTCTGGATAGGGAATTTGGATATAACAGGGTGGACACGAACACACGTTTCAGAGTATAAACCTTAGGGTGGGTGTTTGGGTGAATTTGAATTTACTAAGCCGAAAGTAGCAAATCAAGGTAAGCTATAATTAGATAAACAGTTTTGCTACTATTAACCAAATCAGTTATGTACGACTAACTAAGCAAATCTGTTATAAATAGCTAAACGAATGGATTTGATAACAAAACTTTTAAATAAATATTGATAAACAGTTTCCTTACTATTAGATAAACATATTTATGTATCAATAACGTGAAAGCTTACCTATTTTTAACCAAACAAATTGGCTACACATAAGTGAATAAAGTTCTAAAAATTAACTTAACAGTTTTGTCACTATTAAAATGGCTATGAAACTACAGCTAAACAAATGGTTTTGTTAAATAAAACAAAATTTGTTTAACAAAGTTTGTTTTTTATTTTACAAAACTAGTTTTTGCTACTGGTAGCACTCAGTTTAGTAGTCGCCTTTTCAATGTTACTAGTAGCTGAAATTCATGCTACTGTTAGCAAAACTTTTTTTTCAGTGTAGAGATAAAACGAACGGTCAGAGTTCTCTTTGCTTGGGCGCCCGCCGCCACGTTAGATAGTTTTTCACGTAATACCTATAGTTAAATCTAATTTGTAAAAGGCCATCGAGGCCTATTGCGTATATAATTAGACGGAACTAGCGCTGAACGACAGCCTAGATACCGAAAATCCCTCGCATAATTTGTAAGGCGTTGTCGCCTCGAGGAAAGTAATTGTTTGTTAAGTCGAATGAAAGGGCTCACCGGTGAAACTAACTGGCTGAATTTTCTGATCAGAATAACCTTTGACATGAGTCATAAAGTGTTAGACACGAAAACAGCCACCGTTTATTTAGAAATTATTATTGTAGAATTGAACAACAATGATGTTGACTACACAATCTGTCGCGCATCAGATGCGAAGCCGCGATCAAAACAAAGACGGGAGCAAGATGACGGTATTGGAGCAGGCACGTGACCGGAGCGCCAAGCAGCCCGCGCCGGCTGCCCCGCGCCCCGCGCCAGATAAAGACTTTCGGTTATTGCCGGATTAAGATGCGATCGCTTCGGCCTCAAGTTTGGCTGCGATGGGAGACGTGACTCACCTCCGATAGGGCACAACTTTTGGGTAGACTTAAGAAAAATTGGATTTGAAAAACATTTTTACATTTTGTTTTATACATACTTGCGCAATAAATAACCTTGAGCACAGTGATAAAACAATTAGGACTTTTTGATTACTGAGTTGAGTATAAAATGTGCTACAACTACACAAGATCGTATTGACGATAAGTTTACAGTTAGGTATCAAATGTCAGACAAAATCAATATACTTTTTTTATAGCAGTAGGAGGCAAACGAGCAGGCGGGTCACCTGATGGAGAGTAATCACCGCCGCCCATGGACACCCGCAAAACCAGAGGAATCGCAGACGCGTTGCCGGCCAAATAACTTATAATACAAAGCTAACTCTAACTTCTTGAAACTACCTGAGACACAGATTAAAGAAGAGTTCGTACCTACGGAATAAGTCAACGTATGTTATGGACTTGCACATTTTGTTATGATCTATACACGCCCAAATTACATTTCCAATAAATGTGTTTAACGATTTTAGGTCAAAATATAGATTATAATATCCTTTTTTTTGATAAAAGCGTTATTGTAAGGTTACAAGGAATAAATTACATTATTTTCAATCTTAGTAGTAGATCATTCTAGTACTGCTTTCTGTGGTTGGGAATGTGTTCGTAATCCAAGCAGAGGTGTTCGGTTGTCCGTTTTTGCGGCTCGTCGGATCATCTGAAGCTAATGCCCTCTGTGAGGTGACACTCGTAACTGCCGTCAACCCGCATCAGGCCGGGGCGTGGAAGGCAAATGATCGGGTCATTTACCTCTCCCTGAGGCTTTATCTGTCTTTAGTAGTAGCAAGCTGATCCGCCTGGCTTAGGACTTAGGACACCGATTTTTCGTTTTCAAAACACTAATCTTTACAACAACAAAAAAGTCGAGTCGACAATCGTAATGACTTTTTGGATCTAGATGACGTTGGAAAGCCGGTGAAGTGATAATATGGAATAAAGAAAATTATATTTCAACTCTCAATGGAAATCTATACGAGCGTAGTCGCCAGTGACCACTTCTACTAGAACTAGCGCAATATGATTGGCTCGCGACAGATTTATGATTTCCTAGGAAACAGTTTTTCCTTTCAATTTATAACGGACAACGCGTGCGGCAGTCCACAAATCTCTACTTAGGACACTTTATATCTCCATTGTCGTAATGCGGGGAGCCGGTTCAAATGCCCGGGTTTATTACGCCCGGGCCTTAGGAGGCGGGTCACGCTCGCCCGGATTACCATACCGTTCCTGCTTTATGACTTTCTGATTTCAGTTGTGGTTATACTTCGGTTTCGACATTTGAAACTCTCAAAAGTTTCCCTTCAACCGTTGCGGTATTCAACACGTGCTGGCGCATATACAATGTCTACGCTAGGTTGGACCATTATGTTACAAACAATGACCTTTTATTAATAGACTAGTTAAACGTGAATGAATTGCATTTTAAAATGGCAAAATTGTTTCTATGACGTAATACACGTCGAAAGGGAAAATCATATCATTAGCCTATTGTTAAAAAGAGATAGACAATATTTTGACTTTTGGTAGTTGACCAATGAGCTCATAGAATTTATGCGCTATATCGGCCGCCTTTGTTTTTCTCTTTCACTCTTACAGAAAAAGGATACGCTCCTCACTCATGCATATCGGATTGGCAACATGGCAAATGTCATCACTTAATGAAAATTTGAATTTTAAATTTATATTTACAAGTTTACGAATGAAATAAGACATTTTTTTGTCTCTTACGGTTGCAGTATAATTTTTACAATTTCTGGATACACAGGAAGGCATTTTAACCAATTAACAAATCAAAAGCTTATAAAGGTAACGATCGTGTGTAAATCGTGTTGACGTGACACTGACTGACGTGTGACTGAGTGACACTCGGGCAATCACCTTGATTTGTCCTTGCCACTACTCAGGCCAAGCAACGTATCTAAACATAAAATATCATTGGTTACAAACAAGATATTTAGTTAAACATTATTTTGTCTTTTTGTCTCAAATTATAAATGACGTTTGTGTAACGACAAAACGGTGTTTAACTAACTATTACATACTTATATGTAGAAATACATCACGCCTGCTTTCCGGAGGAGTAGGCAAAGACCACAACTTTCCATGTCCTATATACGATGCAGACATACATCCGTTGCTGCACTCACTCTCATAACGTTCTTCATACATGCTCGTCGTTTCAGGGCACTCTAGACCTGACTAATTGTTGATTATTTATTAACCAATTAATACCCACTTGCAGCTTCTTCCAAAACGAGTCAAAATTCATTTTGTGATCTAGCATGTCGTGTGAAAGATAATATTTCCGTTGATTTACTGACAACCACTGCATTCAAAACTCTGACGTCAACTTAAACCGCTGCGCTCGCGAGTCCGAGAAGACACTTAATATATTTTTTTATTATTTCTTGCCCATGCTTGTAAAACCTATTAAAAAGTGGATACTAATTAAATATGAGTAATAAAATATGTATGTACAGAATTTGCCTCACACTTTATTGTGATTCGCTTTTAACCACAATTATTTGTGAACGTAAAATAACGAATGATAACGTAGTACCACTTTAGTGAGAAATAAATGAAATACAATTATTTTGGCGGCAGCGCTTGTGGCCTGCAGCCGGAGCGGTTCACTGTCAGCGAGCCAGGTAACGAGTTTGACGAACAAACCGACTGCCGAGCATTGCTTTTGTGTGCATTTAAACTTAAATTAAGATACATATTTTTCTGGGCACGTTATACACTTTTTAGCGGTCTGATTTCGTAATAATATAATAATTTGTAAAAACAATCCAATTAAAAATGCGATTACCCACTCTATCCACGTAAGTCCAACATAATCTCATAGCAACAATGTTGAAATAACGATGTTATGTTCTCTTGCTTAGAGATTATAAAACCAGAAAATCCTCAGTGGTTTCCGCCGGGATTCCTATAAACAAAGTCAAGTACTAGAAACAAAACACTAACATGAACGAAGCGGTTATGTTCCTATAATACATTCACCATCTTGACATCTATGACTCATTACATTATTTATCATTTGATATCTTTTCTTAATATAATATCGTTCGTTGTGTACGAGCAATTCTTAGTTCGAACAAGCTGATACATGACAAATAAAGATAAACAATAATTCATTCCAAAACGTATTAACGATTTAACTTTTCAATTACGAAATTAATAAGGACATTCACTGACGACATTTTGATTGATGCCGCTATCGAACAAATATGACAACTATTAATTGGTTTCGTGCCGCGTCCTATTAAAGCCGACATCAAACGTAAGAATTAAAGTTAAAGTCCTCTAACAGATCATGCGAGCGCCATTCCTCAGGTAGTGGTTTAATTGCGGAGAAGCACTTAACATTTACGCAACTTGATTACAGGCGATAAAACCTACGTGAGCCAAAGAAAATTATCGCTCGGCGCAAATGTTTAAATTGAATATTAATTTAAAGGTGGGTTCTCAAATAAATGCGTGTCATTAACTCTGAACTTGATTTAAGATAGTTTTTAGACGGAGATATGGTTGGACAGGCTGCTATACGTTGAAACAATATACCTGAACAGCTTTTTGCATCAACAAGGCCATAAAATTCTAGAATAGTTATAAAATGTGTACACGTAAAGTAGAGGAGCCAAGTGTCAGACATGTGAATTCACAGTTTATTCGGAGACAGGTCTCGTTCATATACATTGAGATATGGCCGCGCGGCCGCGACCGGTCCCTCCTGGATCGCTAATTGACGTTCGACAGATACACCGACGAAATAACGCAACCACTTACGACGACACACGCATTCCAACCGAAATAAACCCACCACACTGATCGCATTAAATTCAATTTGCGCTGAACGCTGCGTCATGCAGAATTTGCTATGGCATTTGACTGAGTACGCCAGAACGAAAGCTATGCAAACTTCGAATAAAAAGGTAAGGGACATTGATCTGTTGTCTTCTTGCAATAAAACTCATTTTATTGAGTGATCGGTCAGGCCTTGTCACGTTTTATATCATTGAAAAACTAAAACCCGTTATGTTGATGCAAGGGAGTACGTTGGGCTCGAATGTGTTCCTACTATGTGTCTTAGTTGATCTGGAACAGGAGTGATATTGGATCGTGTCGTAGCGGCGTCTGTGTTGTTTCGCGGCGGCGCGAACTAGCTACAGGCCGGAATGCCCGGTGCGGGAGAGAACCTGTCTTTTGACTGAGAAATGCACTTGAAGTTTGCTTCGTAAACTCCACGTCTGGAACGCTTTACTACGACAACGAGGCCTCTCGTTTTATCTAGATCACTACGTGTAGCGCCATATTTCTGTCGCGATACAAGCAAGCTCAGCTATGTGTGACAAGATCACGGCATGTAAGGTTGTCAATGCGCTTGTCTTCGACAAAGTCATTTCTCAGCTACTTTCTGCACAAGTTTATCGTTAATGTGACTAGAATTTTATCTGCGTGTCAGTTGCACGGCCGACGGTTGCATCACTTTAATGTAAATTACTAATAGTATACAATTATTTTCATATTATTATGTTAGTTATTGCAAAGTTTTGTTTTGCCTCCATTTAGTACAGAAAGACCTTATGCTAGTCTTACGATCTGATTTTCTCGGTTTTTAATATTATGTTTCATTTATAAATAGTCCACCCTGACTTAACACATGTACGCACAGGATAGACTATAAATGAAACATGTTTATCTGCACTGAACATCCATTATAAACTCTGCTTCTTAAAACAAAGCGTACAGGTATAGTAGGTAACTTGCTTTTATTTTTTATTATTTTCATATGGCTTAAAGGGAAAACATGGTTGCATTTATCTCGTCTCGATCTCGACTGATATCGAGGTATGTTTTATGAGCTTCGTAAGTCATGTATGACTGGATTTCCGTTGTTCGTGTGATGTCATCGTGTTAATTACAAGGAAGGTGCAATGATTTAGGGGTGGTCTCCGTCTCTCCTGGAACTAATTCTTTATAGTGATTAATGTCGGATATAAACTTTAGACGTAACACTTCGTTAGTTTAAGGTTTAATTTGTAGCAACACAGATTCTGTGTTAGAGAATGCCATGAGAACGCCTTCAATGGTGGTCGTAGAACTAATTTTATGGTTAATTAGCCTTCCCTTGGGTTATGGATGGAAATAGTTTCCTTATTCCTGATTCATGGAGCGGTAATTATAATAATATCAGTGCATATTTGTTTCAAAGTCGTGATGCGCGAACATTTTTTGCCACTTAATGTTAAAAGAATACAAAAGTATCGGTCAATATTTCCTAACGTTGTCGGTCGCGTCGTTTGAAATAAAAACATTAATAATCTGTTTATAATCAAATTAATTTGTCGGAACAGCGGTCGCTACATCGTTTTTGGCGGCGACAAATCGCAGGGCGTGGCGGCCATTATATGAACAGCTGCGATTACCAACTATTTGCTTTGGAGCGCGCGCGGCCCGCGGCGGCCGAGCTTGATTGACGACGAGGAAGCTCAATTAGGAAATTGTTTGAACGGTCATCCGTCAATGCAGTCAAATATAAGACGTACTTTATTATGACTGTCTAATTTCACAACGCTAGATGGCTAGAAACCCTGACAGAGTTCGTGGTTGATGGTATAAAAGGATCAAAGCATCAGAACGTTTGTGTTTGACATGTACAGACCAGGAATAAACTGTTCTTGAAATACATTGCGAAATTATTAACCTGTCTTCCAGATAGCATGTTGATATAAATGTGCTTCACTATTAAATCATCAAATCAATTTTATTATTTTGTTTATAACTAAGTGTTTAATTATTAGACAAAAATAATAATAACAGATTAGAGTTTCTGAAGGAAATACTGATTGAACGGAATTAATGGCAATTGTCCGCTTATTATACGTAATACACGGTCTGTGACGTAATACCACTACTAACCTCTCTTTTTGATTAATCGCAGATACGACAACATTAATTAGCGTCAATATTTATAGATCCATCAAACTTATCACCATTTTGATAAAGATTAGATAAGTCTTAAAGATGTTGATCACTAATTATCATTTATATTGCTTCTGTTTCACTGTTGGACTATTTTTATTGATAAAAGCATACATCAATGCAATGTAACTGAGCTATTAAACTAAAATGCCTATTTTGATGTGCGGGCGTTTCATTCTGTATAATTTTCGAATAACCGTCGCCACTTGTGGTCCTTAAAAGGCTGTTATTGTTGAGGTTGTTTCTTCAAGCAGCTTTTATTGAGTTCTTTATTTATTGTATTGACACTTTCATCGTTATTATATAAATGGTTTTTGGCTTACTTTAATAGTAAATGTTTGTAAGTTATTTTATGGAAATCGTCATTATACTTAGACCGGATATAAACAGGAAGTAATACGGAAGTAGCTTGACACATGCGGCCATTTTGAAAAAAAATGGCGAGTGACCTCCAGGAGGTCGCTTGACACATAAGGGGATATAGTAGGTAATCACGACTATTATCCCCGAAGGGTTAGTCAGAGACTAGGCAACGAGGACAGCAAAAGCAGTCCTCTGCCGTAGTTCACTTTTCACCAAATAGCGACAGACAACGACTATCGTCGTTTTATGGTGTTGGATGTATGTGCAGTCTTTAGTCGGTTAGTCGCCCTTTATGACACCCAAAGGAAGAGAGGGGGTGGTAGTATTCCTTCACCGCTACGCGACACTGTTCCACACTGTCTTTAAACACTGCCAATAAGCTGACGCAGTAGTAGCGGTAGTAACATTTGTTGAAAGCTAAAATATAACAGTTGTAAAAAAGATGGTATTATATTCGTTATCATCATAAACCATTGCCATAAGCCACTGTTGAACGAAAGCCTCCCCCAAGAATGTTCAACACTCGCAGCCTAGTGCTGCTCGCACCCAGCGGCACCCGCGACCGCGCACCAGATCGTCATTCCACCGATCTACACTCGTGTAAGCATGTAATTTGCCACCTCAAAAACGGAGAGCCAACAAGTATAACGCAATTATACAGATAACTAGTCAAGCTGCCATCGCCATTCCTCATTGTGAAACAGTGCGTAGCCGCGACGGTCGTGAGCCGTCCGTCCGTCTGTCCCGATACGGCGGCCGTCCGCTACTAATGAGCTAACTCATTGTTCCCTCATAAATCCTTCATGGTCCTTACCATCCATTTTCATTACCGACAGCTACTGGCCAGTTTTGCGCTGAACGACATCAACTTTACTCAATAGGCACTTTGAAATCTCATTACGTATGTCTTTAATAGCTCCATTTATCTGTGTTATATGCGAGGTTCACGTTATGGTGGCACCTATCTGTATTGTAATTCTTCTGGTTCACTGTCTGTATATTGCCTGGATACGCCAACCCTAAAACTTATTTCTGCCATCAAGCAGCATCGTTTTGTACTGTTATGGTCCAGTTTGAAGACTCAGTTAAATTTCAGGTCATAGAGGCAAAGGAACTGAAGCTTCTGTGGCAGCAACGTAAGTGTGATAACGCTTTCCATCAGGCGGTCACATGACGCAAGCTCGTTTTCACATATCCATAAGTTCGTGAGCTTCTAGAAGGCACGCAATGTTAGTGCTAGCTATTCCGGCGGGTCATAGATCGCTTACCCTCTTAACCTTTTGTTACAATGTAAACAAACCATTGGTAAAGTTTCGGAAATGCAGATCGTCAGCGTGTCTCGGCGGGCGGTCGCGGGCGCTCGGCGCGGCGGGTGCGTCCGTGCCGCGAGCACATCAATTACTGCTGCCCGGCGCGGGCTGGGCGGCAGTGTGGAGTGCGATCCTATATAAAACCACTTTTACCGATCCATTAGTATGGTTAAATTTGTGAATCAAATTATATGTGTTCAAATATTACAATAGGGTTCAATTTATGGATCCTATGAAACAGTTAGTCAAAGAGCGAGTAAAAGGATGAGTCTGCGTATGTAAAAGGCACCCAATCCTGTATCATGGCTGGGTTTTGATACCTTATGAGAAAGTAAAGACGTAGTATGATACTCTTTCATGAATCTACTCACGTTATATGCTACATGATATCAATATATCACGAAGGATACAATAATTATCCTGACGTTTTGAACTCCTTTCGGGGTCCGTGTACTTTTCCAATATCCCCTATATTTTCTCTCGTGCCAGCTTTACATCGTCAGGTCTACCAGCGACTCTGACGTGAGGATCTGATAAGCACAATAAGCAAACATAAAAAATACGCTCTACACCGGACGAGCTAATATTCTCGGGAAAGCGTCATCGAGAGCCGAGAGAATAAACTTGTGACTACACACACGCTATCTAAAATGTTGGTTTTCAAGATTTGTTTCGCAACCACCGATGTTGCTATTATAATTAGTAAAAAACCGCCCAAGTGCGAGTCGGACTCGCGCACGAAGGGTTCCGTACCATTGATTAGGTAAACAACAGATGGTTTGTAAAATATTTAATTGTTAAATAAAACTAAATATTTTGTGAATATTTCAAGCGTTTACCTGGTTCTGATTTTAATATCAGGCAAAAAAATCACTTTGGTTGTATGAGAGCCCCCCTTAAATATTTATTTTATTTTAATTTTATTATTTATTATTAAAGTAAAAATACAACTGAGTATTTTGTGAATATTTCAAGTGCCTACCTGATGCCATTATTGATATCAAGCAAAAAAGGGCAAAAAAAATAGCTGATAGCTTGAGATACAGCCTGGTGACAGACAGACGGACAGACAGCGAAGTCTTAGTTAATAGGGTTCCGTTTTTACCCTTTGGGTATACGGAACCCTAAAAAGATGGAATACATACTTACATTCACAACGAGTTTGATTGTAAATAACTTCAAAATATACACAGATAAATGTACTGCCGCCACAAATAAATCTTACAAAGCATCTGGTTATATGGAAAGGCCACCGTACCGTTCACAAGTTAACTGACCTATACGCAAACAAGGGACCAAATCCTTTAGGCCTGAACGTCTGCAATCCAACACGTGTATTAAATGAAAAGCGCTTTCCACTCGAGCCGCGCGTTTTCCCAAATATTTCCAGCGGCCATGCATCATAGTGTCCGTTATCAGCCGGCCGCCGCCCATTACGGATTACGAAAAAACACACAGCCCCGACCATCTGATAACGCGACAACCGTGCGAATTCCACGCAACCACCCGCTGGAACGCCACGCGACAATCACCGCACGTTTATCGGAAAAATGCGTCCCAAAGTTGAAAATTGTTTGGAAATGATTGGCTTGGGAAATTAGGAAAACTATGTTGTCGGAAACGCGGGTGATCAGTAAAGGTATAAAAACCTACTTTTATTTACAAGCAATAATGATCTTTATTGTTATTACGGTGAGGTTGCACATTGAGTGGAAATAGAGGAGCAGGGATTATGTGAGGGTATTTTAATTCAGCGGGTCCACCGGGTGAATTAGTAATAGAATCAAGTGGGCGCGGGGGACCGCTGCGCTGGCCGGCGCGGCGGCCGGTTAAACACATTGTTTCGTATTAATTCCGGGGGCTATAACCGTTTACTGTTACGGCCTACCTGCCTGTTATGTTTGCAGTTATAATTTAACTGTTATGACGTCAATAATTTGGAAATTCAACAGGAAAGTTTAACTCTAATAATAACCTAATTAGAAAATAATTGTATTAACATTATTTTCAGTTGAATTAAGGCGTTACCAGAACATGCTAATCACAAAGAAACTTTACCGTTTCTGCTTAAAGAAGCGGTTCAGTTTTCAGAAGTTGGTCAGGAGTTGTTGGAAATCGGAAACAATACCACAATGTTCAATTTGGACTGTCTACTTCGAACATTTAGGGCAGATTCGACCAAACTGGAATAAGACTTACTCCGAGATTTGTCTATACAAATTCGGCGTTTAATCTAGGTATAAGACCTTATTCCAGTTTGGTTGAATCCACCCTTAGACTCGTAATAAGTTGATATCTGTTTAATAATCGTACCCGCATGCATTTAAGTCCGCAAAAGCCTATTTATGGTACTTACAAGTGTATAAAATACAAAGGCTAACTTGTATCGCCAAGTTTTTTGCGACTTCTTGGTATAAGATCGATGTAGGAAGTCTAAGTGTTAAAGTAAAGAAGTTTAAAGTAAGATTTAGAAAGCTCACTATAAGCAGCATTTCTAAATACTTTTAATTTCAGTCTTCATTCAAAAGCATCCGTCACGATTATGCTTAGCTCTTAATGTAGCATATGTTGTATTGATTTGTGTCGTCATTCGTCGACATAATCTCATAGTGAGTGCGATCTAAGTAATATGTTTAATATTGTGTACCTAAACCTGTTACTGGCACGCATATTACCAGTACAAGTACGTGTGATGTCACGTGCTGTGAATTGTCTCGATGCTTCGTCGTTGACAACAAACGAAAAAGCTTGCGCCTTTCCTCTTTTTCATTTTCAATATCATTTATAGGCTACAATAATTGAGCATAATTGCTCATGTCAACGCCATCGGATCGTAAGTCTGTAGGGTGTGAGACAATTTAATGTATAACATTAGAATTTGCTCCACATTTAAACAGTGTTGCTGACAGCTCGATGAAACATTGTCATATGAAAATCCCTTGTGAGCGAAGTAGTGCTCGAGTCCCGCGGCAGCAGCACCGGCTGCGGCAGCGCCCTCCGCTCCCCTGGCGAACGTTGTCGACGTCATAAAAGTTACATCGGTATTCGGCGAGTCGTTAAGCCTCATAAGCAACGCTTACAAACACTTCCGGTCGACCACAGCCTGAACACACACCCGAGGGCGTGGAGGTGTGCTGCTTGGGCGGACGTTACTTTGGCACCTCAAAGTTATTTTTAATTCTAAGGAATCTGCAAGTAAACAAAATTGGTAAGTTGTATTTAGTCAATAAAATCGATATCATTTATGTCTCATAGTATTTCATGATTGCACTGACCGTTGTCGCCGTGCCCGTGGCACAATGTCACAAAACCATAGATTAAAACAAAAAGTGTTTTAATCTAAGCACAAAACTAAATATTACCATGATTATGGTTTCATATTTTAGTTATGGGTAATTAACTATGTTATGAGAGTAAATGGAGCAAAACAAGTGTGTCAGGTTAGTAGCAAATGGAATGCTACGAAACGGCGCATGAATATGTAAATAAATAATAAAACAATAAACTTCCCTACACTCACACCAACATATCTCGTATGTGTCAACAACGTTCAACGCAAGGGTCGGAAACGTTATTTAAAAGAACGTTTTTTAAACGTTTCTAACAGTTCTTCGTATTGTGTTTTTTGCATTGCGTTCGGAACGAAAACGAAATGGGAACGTTTTCAAAAACCGGTTTAATCCGCAGGACGGTGCTGCGCGGGTCGTGCTCGTGCGGCGACAAGTATGGACTTGTTTATGCTGCCGTTATGAAATCGAGCATCGAACAACACAAAACATAAAATAAAAAGGTTAAAAACGTTTTATTAAACGAAATCGATACATTTTTTTTAACGTTAAAAACGTTATTTATAACGATCCGTTCGAACATAAACGAAACAAATTGTTCTTTAGGCATTTAAGACGGTAACGTTTCGAAAAATATACCGGTATCCGACCCTTGGTTTAACGTTGTCGACCCGAATCGTGCGCACCCAAACCAAATAATAATAGGTATGTAAATGGATGGCGTGGCGACAGATCAAATTAAATAAACTGTAAACTATATCACATGTCGCATGAAATATTAGAAATATTTATATTAGTATAGTCTGCGGCCGCGTGCCATAACCGCGCATAACTAATCACAATCTAGTAATAGGTCTCTGGGCGCGCGCTGTCACCGCCGCCGCCCCGCGCCGCCGCGGTATTTATGGCTCGTTCACGTGTCGCCGAAGCTGAAGCGTGTCGTAACCATTGAGGTGATATAACTAGAGACCCATGACTAGCATGGTTGAAGCCCATGGGTTGCAAACGTCTGACAACAAAGCCACGCACCACTTGTTGCCCGCTGTCATCTAACTTAGCACATGTTTTGTATGGAATAGCTGCTCTATTTATAATACCCCCAAAGTTGTAATAGCCCTAGGAAGGCCCGTCCATACGAGGTGAGCTGATAACAAACCAGCCATTTGTTTTGGGTGCCTCCGGAACTCTGGTTGTTAAGTTTTATTTTTTTACTAGCTAAAATGTTGTATAGCATGTTGTATAGTAAGTAATTAAAAATTAATTTTTTATTTATTGTGTGCCTCCAAAATTTCCTGGTTTTCTAGATGTACCTAAATCACAAAAAGTGCACGGAACACTGTAATAGATGATCGAAGTTAAAACACATTCAAAAACTTTCACAGGATAGAAATGCTACTTGTCAAAACAAAAAGTCATAGGATATGAAAAGTTCTGGCTTTGGTTGATGATTGATATTGAAAAACTTCCAGAATGGTTCATGCGCTAGTAGTGAATGGTTCACGTCAGTAACGTAATTAAACGACGAGCTCCTTGGTCGAGTGGTTTATACACCGGTTTTCATGGTGTCGCCATCTCTGAGGTCCCGGGTTCGATCCCCGGTCGGGTCAATTTAGAAGTTATTGTTTTTCTAAATTGTCTCGAGTCTGGGTGTTTTTCTATGTATAATAAGTATGTATTTATGTATTTTAAGAACGTTTATCCGTTGTCTAGTAACCATTTAACGAGTTTCATAACGAAGCTTCTCTTGGGCTAGATAATTGGTGTGAGTGTAGGAAAGTTTATTTAGTTTTATTTATTTAAACCAAGCATCTCCCTGTTCGTTTACTTTAAAACATTTTAAGGATTGTTTTATTATAACAGTATTAAGTAGTGCTCCATCTACAAATTCTTATACTTTTTCAAAATAAATATAGTTTTTTTAAACTTCATTCAAAGAAGACGGTAACAGCATACTTGCATAGAAATAGGAGCTGCAACAAAAACCCAATCCGCCGCCGTTACCGAGCATCGAACCTCCTCCTCCGCGGATTAGCATATCCCCCGCGGCTGATGAAGCCATTAGAGCCCCATTTGAATAAGAAAGCCATCGGTGACGTCACGGCGGGCTGCAGCGAGCTTGTTAATTGGTACTACAAGTTCATTACATTGCAGCAGGTTTCGGGATGCATTGGTTTGATGAGTGTTTGCTGGGCCACCATCATCACCGTCATTTCCCGCCGCTCCCACCCCGACGCTGGGTATAAGCTTCTGTGTATGCCATTACCTTCGTTCCTGTGATAGCCTAGTGCTAGGTGACGTCGTTTAAAAAACTGAGGATTAGACTACTTACAAATTGAAAAAAATAATCGACACAATCTTTTTCAATTTGTAATTTGTTCGCAACAAAATTTGCGTAAAAATTATTTAAACAATAAAATTATAACAATACATAGCTTGCCTTTTTCTTAACTTATCTTTAATGTTTGTAAAAATATTAAGATCGGAAATTGATAACGTAGTTTGTTGACATGCCTGCCATGCCTTTGGCTTACAAAGTAAAAAATAAAGATGGTGTTGATTAATTTCGGCGGGCTGGGTAAGGCCACGGCAGCTCAGCTGGAAAGAATTCCTTTTCCTTCCTTAACCCTATTCCTTCCTTAAAGGACGGCAACGCGCCTGCGATTCCTCTGGTTTTGCGGGTGTGCATGGGCGGCGGTGATTACTCTCCATCAGGTGACCCGCCTGCTCGTTTGCCTCCTACTGCTATAAAAAAAAGTATATTGATTTTGTCTGACATTTGATACCTAACTGTAAACTTATCGTCAATACGATCTTGTGTAGTTGTTATGAAAAAAGAACACCTGGCCCGGATTGCCAGAAGGGTGCGGGTACGAATACTGCTCGTGGACATTTTTTCGACACTGTCTATTTCAATTTGTAATTTGTTTGCAACAAAATTTGTGTTAAAACTATACTTACCTATAAACCATAACATTATGACTACTTTCCTTTGAAAATATTACGGAAAACACTTTTGATTATAATTGAAGCATTTATTAACACGCACTCATTTATACTTGTTGTAATAAAAAACAAAAACAGTATCTTAAGTGTAAATGTGATCGAAATCTCCCACCGCCTCGTTCCCGCGGGATTACGCCAAATGAATGTGTTCGCGTTTGCATACGAAACGCGCCGGGCGCTGAAAACTTACTTATATTGGCTTATCGACGATACGGCAGTGGTGGGATCCTGCCGCTTACAGCAAGTTTTGAAATCACCATTTGTATCGATTACTCGATTTAGTTATTTAATTGATTATTACGCAATCTTTTGACTTCTTACCAAAACAAAAAACTGTTGCTATTTTGTAACATTTAAATCACTGCGATTAATTGAGTAATTACACACAAACAACACATTTTTAATCTCACGGGAGTCATCCCGTGAGATTAAAAACGTGTTCAACAAATACGATGCAATAAGTTTAAAGCTGTGTGTCTACTTACCCTGCCACAGTCCACGTTCGTTCGTTCGTTCGTAGAAGCTAATTCGTGTAGGCTTATTCTGGACAAAAGCTTTAACGTGTCTTAAGAATTACAGAAAATATCGAGATTAGCCTCCCAGACAAAGTCATAGCGAAGGTTACTGAGCTTTCGCGATCGACTTCACAACAATAAAATGTTTTCAAATACATCAGTCCGTATCAGTCTGGAGCTGCGGCCATATTTCCAATCGCGTCACACGGCATGTGCCGGTATCGTGCGGCCGATCGTCTGCGGACGGACAGGCACAAAGGCACTCCGATTGTGAAGGAAATCGATGCTTTCAATGGCTTCCAGACAGGGATTTTTTTTGTTGTTGGCTTTAAAATATATCTATAAAACTATGTACCTACTCGACGTGATTTCGAGATCATCGATTTGGCGAATATTGATAAACAATCGCGCCGACTGCGACTTCGCCCGCGCGAGCACCCGGTACCTCGTTACGAATTTACGAAAAAAATATTTCACACAAACTTTGTCCTGACAATACGAGCACAACAAAGAATTAGTCAAATGGGTGCAGCCGTTCTGAGGTGACGCGCACATACAAACATTTCGTCTATTGATTTTTATTATTATAGATTTAGCATAAACTAACTTAAAATATAACTAAATACCTACCACAAACATGTTTGACATTTTTTTAAATTAAACTCGTCATCATCAGCCTTTAAACGTCTCACTGCTGGGCACAGGCCTCCCGCGCGCACAACAGCGCGTGGGGAGAGTGGGCCATAACCCACCACGCTGGCCTAGTGCGGGTTGGTGGGTTCATATTTCACTAATCTTTGGATTTGTTTCTATTAATTTTAAATTGACTAGGTAGGTATAGGTCAAGTCAGCACATTTTTAAGGATGTTCATTATGTTGAACACGTAACATAAATGAATTGCCCTAGTTCATTTGAGAAGAAAACCCTTGAGAAGAAAGCTCAACAATGTAGTTAACCGTTCACAATGCCCTCCTCAGGACATTTCCGCGGTGCTTTAGCACAAAGGCGCATTTGAGCCGACTGCACCGTTCGCTACGTCTCGGGTTCCGTTCCCACTCCATAACATTAGCATTTCCTCTAAAGCGTTCAAGCAAGGTAGCAACTCCATCCAATTGAATCGAAACTCGACTCGCAGTTTTGTAGCAATATTACTTGCTTTTCAAATTTTCACTTTTTCATTCATTTCAAAGTAAATGTTTCTGCCAAATCTCTACCAGCCTGTTCATAGGAGTCATGTTTGCGTACACAGTTTGGTTTTGTCTGCAAATGTAACTTTGCAGAGGCTTGTCTATTAAGGACTGGGCGATTGGAGTCGGAGACACGTGCCGATCGAAAGGAAATACGAGAAAGAATCGTGCAAATGTATTCATTTAGATCAGTGGAAGCTTTTTGTCGCTAGTGTCACTAAGTTTGTGCAGTGATGAAATAGAGATGTTAAATTTTATTATGTTTAAAGTGGTTTTTATGGCCAGAAAAATAAAAGAGAGTTGTGCTTTTTAAAGAATTGAACTCGAAGATAACGAAACGTTATTTAAAAGAAATGACTATCTCAGGTGAGAACCGAAGCAACGTCCTCCGCAATCCCCTCCGCAATCCCAACTCCCCACAAACTTTGCATATTAGTTCATAAAAGCATAGATTAGGTATTTGAACAAGTCAAGCTATCAATGCTGAGGTTCATTTTAAACTGCTTCTCTGCATAATTTAAATAGTTCTAAACATCTTTTACTTTGGTAATGTATAGGCTGAGTTTCCCCGACTAGTTTCAGCCGACTAATAGCGCAAAATTGTGCTGAACAGGAACCATTGTATTGTAATGGGCGGTGATACGAGCCGCCTACAGAAACCAACGAGAAATAATTTTGAAACAGATTCAGTATTATGGGAAAGCAAATTCGTTTGTACTGTTTTTAGCCAGGGAGGGTTAAGAATACGGAAACTTATATTTTAAATTTATTTGTTTGATGGAAATTTTTAACAATAACTGCATCACATAGGTACCTAAGTAATGTTGTAGAGTCACTTTCGACTGGTGTAGTTTGAATGTACTTCCGATTGAGTATAACGAGTATCAGAGTACGACTTATAGTGCATGTACATCTTAGTGTTACTCATGATGCATGGATTGTAAATAAACTGGGCGTAGTAAAGTTACAGTAGGCATTTATTATGTGGAAAAATACGATATTAATAAGCATTGGTATCGTTATATGTATAACGCTTATCGAAGAAATGTTGGCTACCTATAAAACATTCAATACTTCGTAACAACAATATATGATTACCATTTGAATGGCACGGCGCGCCGGTGGCCGCAGAAGGCGTTTATCTAGCCCGATACTGGATCGGGGAACAGTGCACTCTATTCCCTATTCTATTCAAATGGGGAGAAAAGGGATGTCGATAAGTTTATATTGAAATTGTTATATCTTTCTACAGTAGTTAGGTCTATTATTTCGGGATATAGAGTTTCAACCACTTGTGTATTAGCTTAGAACTGTTTGTCAACTATTCAGTTTTATATCGTAATAAGAATTTTAAACACACTTACAACTATGGAAAGTAAATTGGAAATCTCTTAACAAACAAGCATAATACATTATAGACAAATAGCGTCTATAAATACAGCCGGGCGTTATTATTTACGCCGCGCGCCGGCCGCGGTGTCTCGCTCCTTTCCCAACAGTAATGGCGTCCAATCGCAGCCAGCCCAATCGCACCTCGCCATTATCCGGTAACGAACGCGCAGATTGCTTAAGTCATTGCGGTATTATAACTAGAGTAGTATTCCATGCCAAAAATTCGCTCAGCTGAATGACAGCGGGCAACGCGCGGGGCGTAGTGAAACAAAGCCTTGGTCACTACTAGTGACCAAGGCTTTGTTTCAAGAGTTTGCAGTTCATGGGCGGCAACTCAGTGCGTAAAAACTTGCTTCGTGGTGTCTTTAGTTATAATACCTAATGGCTTAAGTAATGGAAGTCGCTCTTAGCGAGACGCATCGCCATGCAAATCGGCCCATCGCGATCGGCGCGCGCTTTGTGTGAAACGACCTTAATTTATAGAATCGATTCAATACACGGGAGGGTAGTGCGGCGAGCGCGCTTGCAAAAAGTATGTGAGTCAACAACTAGCACTCGAGAGACGATCAACGTCAATGTTGAATAAGCACTATGATTTTTTTATTGAAAAAATTGTAATAATTAGTAATGTAATTGGGACTTTTTTAATAATAAGAAATTATTGCTATGATATGGACGTCTTTTGGTGTGAGAGTTATGATTTTATTATAAGCTTAGATAAGTTTTCAATATGAAGCTTACTTACTACAAATGAGATTTATATCAACGCAATGAGTGCGCAAGCGTCTACAGCGTCTGACGTCTGACGTCTGTATTTGAGATGTAGGAAGCGTCGTGTTTAGTCCGAAAATTAACTAATGCCAAACGAGACAATGCACAAATTGAAGTATTGAGTACTTTATACATCACTGTGTATTGAGTACTTTGTACACCATATCTGTGTATTTTTTTTGTGTGGTTGCGTTTAGCTGCGGATCTGCTCCTGTAAAGTTACATAGAGAACGTTCACAAAATAGTTCCATAAGTGTGGGGCGTCAGTGCGGGCGGCGGGCGGGGGCCACACTCGCGATAATCCGCGCCGAGTCGCCGCGGAGTGCTACCAGACTTTTATTCTATTCTATTTCTCTCATCCGGCACGCTCGCACTAGAAGTGGTATTAAAAACTTTAATCTTTTTAAGGATCCGTTTTTTGGCTTTTATTAAACAAACATTTTTTTAATACAACCTTTTGTTTTGTTGAAAAATCACAGATGGCGTTGTAGAATTCTGAATCACGCTTCAAAGATGTCAAAGAGTTCACTTTATTTTATACCAGCTTTTGATCCCTAATTTGTATCTACACTAAACCTAAACCGATCTCGGGCACCAGACTCTCATACTGTAACTTGCTTAGGCTATGAAGTTTAACTTGTGAGAAAATAAATAAATGTTAATGTTTTTGATATTATGTATGTTATGACTATGACCTGTTAAAGATAACGAACGATGACCTGTTGGATAAAATAAGAAGTTGCTGAACTTAAAATAACAAGTAATCGGGTGTAGTTGAATCTAAAGCCACAAAAGGCAGAGCTAAGCCCTAACTTAAGTCCTAGTAAGGGCTAAGTTCTCGACTTTCGACTTTTCGACTTTTTACATTTAGCAGGTCGACCTGCTGCACTATGTAAAAAAAGAAAATGACTTTCATTTGAATACGGCATTTATGGTAACAACTTAAAGCATCAATTATAGTGTCGCTCGGAGTATGGATAAGGTGAGAAAATAACTTGAAAACATTAAGAAAAAGAGCAAAACGCTCGCAGGATACATAAATCTCATAGCTCTGCAACTACAAAGTATGGCAATTAACATTTTAAATTTATACAAGCTATGTTGTATTAGCATGATTGCCCAATCATTTAAATTAAAATTCATAACCACACTTCTACCGTAATAATGACAGATGTCCGTCAAATGTTCAGTTTCCTTCCAATTTGTGTCAGTAAAGTTGTGAGCCATTTGCTTTCAATGAAAAGATAGCATTTAAGTTGAACATTTAACTACTACAAATTGATATTAGACTCAAATCCGAGTTTAACGTAGTCCAGTCACGCGCCGCGAGATGGCGTCGTAAGTGTTTAATTATTTTAATCTTCCTCCTCGAGATTGTGTATAATGTGAGTTTTATGGACATTTAATATGTGTTTACCGGATCATGCGATTATTAAAAAAGACATCCTCCCATCTAGTTGAGAGAGCAATGTGATTATATCTTATCTGTAAGGTAACATGAGCTTGTATTAAACAGGATAATGAGCTGAATAAATGTACTTCCATGTAGGTATAATACGAAAAATTCATTAGGGCTATTTATTATATTTTATAATATAGCCAACTGTGTAATGATTACTCAAAGACATTGCATTGCATTTTATAAAATATAGTTCAAAATCATTTCGTAAGAGATGACGTGTCTCACGTTAGGAATTTAGCTTAATGCTTAGTATTAAACAACTTTTTATGTAATAATATATAAAAATGTATGCTCTACATTATTGATGTTGTTTGATAATAAACAAGCTATGACAGGACAAGTTTATTAAATTAAAACGCTACATCAACTCTACACTGTCGTGAATTATACTTTAGACATTTTTAATCTGTCCGTACGTCATTTCTGTGGATAAGTGATGGCGGAAAAGATTTCCATTACAGAAAAGCTCTCGTCGCTAACATGCCACCGTCATGTTAAAATCATACACGTCAGCTTAGTGTTGAAAAACGATGTCTGTCAGTCACCTAGCGATGTTTATGGGAGGTGCAAAGTTATCTTGGCCCGATTCATATTGTATAATGTTTCTTGCGACGTCGAACAAGAAATTATAATATTCAACGCCGCCATTGAAATATTCCGAATAGGAGTTATGCGCATATCTTTTTATTCTGCGGTGCCAAAGAAAATGCCTTTTAAACGGTTTTTGTAATATTATGTTGCTGTCAGCGGTAGGTCCACATCACGTACGATTAAAGTTTAATTTCATTTGATGAAAAATGTGATATTTTTTTGTAGATAGTACAACATTTTGGTATTGTATAAATATTTATACAAGTAAGAACTTTTTAAATATTGTAGTTAAAACCTAATAAATTATTGCAACTAAAATGTTGCTAAGAAAAAGTAATTTACTATATTCATTGTTATATGTCACAAATCACGCAAAACACAAAATTATTACATGATTTTAAGTAGTACCAATTAAGTTTTTGTAATATATTTTTGTTGGCAATTGCACTTTATCTTTGGCGTTGACTGTATTAATAACGACTGCGCTTAGTTGCTGTCACGGGTAAATGGCTCTCTCTTAGTTTCTGCCACGGTTTGAAAATAATACACCATTGGGAGACCTAAGAAAATATCGTCTTGGAAAATTAAGGTTGGTGGAGTGACTAATTATGGACGTTTTTATTTCTAACAAGAACAACAATTTTATGGTAAAAGTTTGTGCTCGTCAGTATTATACTGATTAATAGATTTTGTTACATTTAGTTTGGGCAGGTTAGTTTAATCAGATCGGTGAGGTTTCTCGTAATGTACTTAACCACTCACTCTTGGATTTATTTTGACACTTTTTTGACAGTAACTGTCAACGTCAAATTAGACAGAATGGAGCATAGACTATGCGATATTGTGCGATAACAATACATAAGATGAACCACAGAACCGAAATAACCAAACTTGTTCATACTAAAGTAGTCTGTAAGTCTATGAAAACACGGTACAAAGTCAAGTGTGTTATTGTAGGTGCGGTCTCATGCGACCGCTTGGGGTTTGAGGGGTCTGAGATGGTCTTTCATAATAATGAACGTGAACTTTCCTTTTCGTTTTCCGTCCGTATTGACCGATGCATTGCGTTTGCCTTGCTCCTCAATAAAATCTAAGTTTACCAAAGCGGGTGTTTCCAATTCTTTTAATAGATCTATCAGTAAAACATTTTTGATAGGTGTTTCAAGTAAAGTGTATTGCGGGTCACCGGATGAGTGATTTCATTTAAAATATCTTTGCGCTGCTATGCAATTGGGATGGACTGTAACTGTAAGCCGTTGGTCTCGATTGTCGTCGTAAGATGGCAGTCGTTAAAGCCGCGTTTGGGTTAGCGCGGGGGGTTATGTCCCGCTCTCCCGGTGTGCTATTCACGTGGAAAGGCCTAAGCCCAAAAGTGGGACGTTTAGAGACTTATAAAAATGATAGTGAAGTATTTTCTATTTAATCTCAATAAACACAAAAATACCGTAAAAAAAAATGCCTGTTTCGAATTTCATCGCCACGAAATACTGCCAAAGTATTCAATTTGAATTAATTCGGTTTAACATTTGAACTTGCCCAATAAATGGAAACATGCTATAAAACAGACAAACGAAATTATTAGTCTCGATTAACATAGACAAATCCCTTTACTATTCCGTCCGCAAACCGCGATGCTATCTGGCCGGTAGCGGGTTCGATTCCCGGCCGCTATTAGCATACAAGCGGGTCGGAATGCGCGCTGACATTCTGCTAGCTGATAGCACTTCCTTATTCGGGGACAGAGACGAATCTGCAGCGGCAGGGACTCTGTTGCATCTTCATTCTTGGGCCATGCCATGGAATAATATGTCAATGACGATAAATATAACAATAAATGGACCTCGTTTTATAACTTACGGATTGTAAATATAATAATGCGAAAGCTCATTCAAGATTTAAAAATAATACTTCTTTTGTGTCCGTTCAAGGTCGCCAACCAGTAAATAGTGTTTCAAGTGCTATATAGGATGCAATGCAGTTTATTTTTTTTTATAATACAGGTTTTATTAATGCATACAAAATTGTGTCTTCATTGTTGTAAAACTCCACTGTAACTTCAATTAAAAACATGGGGAAAAAAACCTTTGACTTTCATGCCAGTTCCTCTGATTTGAAGACACTCCCAAAATTCGAATTGGTGGTAGATTTAGTAGGTAGTTAAGATTTAACTAAAATTGTTTAACTGTTATTTCATTAATTTTTATAGTCATTAAGCCTTTGGAGGCTTATATTGATTAAACTATTTGACTTTGGTGTCCATTTAAACTGGCCATATACAACAAACAAAGATATTATAAGCTGAAGAAGTAAGCAAGCACAATTAGCAACATTTATAAATACATGTCCAACTTTATCATTTGACTGATGTAATAGATTTAACACAGAGCAGTTAATTTATCTATTCCATGGATTTTAACATAATACCTAACCTACTTTACCTACCATTGGCTTATAGGGTCAAGCTTTAACTATATACGAGTAGCAGTAGCATAAAAACAAAAAGTATAAAAAAGCTACCCCATTCGCATTTCAGGTAACAGATAGAAGAGTTTAAAAACAACATCCAACGCTGTCGGGTTCTGATGACAACAGTCAACGATAAAGTCTCCTAATCATTTAAAGTGACGTTAAAATCCTACAGAACGCATTACGCAGGCCGGCTGCCGAGTTATCTGCGCAATGCAAATAAGTGACCCTCAATCAAAGTGTCGGTGCGGATTATCGCGCGTTTTTAATCGCGGCGCGGTGCGACGCGCGTGAGACGGTGCTGCTATTGGAAAGCAGAAGGTTCAGGAAAGTCGGAAGAGGTGAGCTGCTAAAGCACAATATTGATGTAACTCATGCTGGTTGTTGCGACTGTTATAAATCAGTTGGGATATTCACAAATTAGGATTAGAGTCAAATATTTCAAACTGTTTTGATAAATCTCCTTTAGCTTATCCATCATCAGAAATCATGATTACCAAGCGACGTTGTTAAATTTAAAAAACTAACTGAAAAATTGTGGTAAATTTTGGAAAGTCATCCATCACTGGGTACCGGAAGTAGCGATGCGCGTTTGTCTGGCACAGACTATAGTTCGTTAGATTAGTTGTTAAGTCTTAACTACAAGCTTTTATTATTAGTATTGACGTTAATAAGTGCCTGTAAAAGTTTAATTGAATAAATAATTTGACTTTGACTTTGACTTTTTAGGTACCTACCTACTGGGTGTACACGCGGACGAAGTTTCGGGCGCCCCGCTGGTTTTAAAAAATAGTTATAATTACAGCGTAAGAATTAAAATATCTTTATGAGCTATCTATTTGATCTTTAATCAATATCATTGATACGTTATAGTTAACAGTAGAAGCTTGTAAATGGCTCTTATTTATTTAGATAATTACTTAGATGGAAACTTGTACCTATTTACAGCTGTAACCTAAAACCACAATTACAACATAAACGATGGACATATTGTATTTACAAATTTACTTAATTTTAAAAAAGTTGAACCTTGTTTTTTTAGCAAGGATTATTTCCTTGGCGTATTTTCTAAGGAGAATGATTATTGTACATTCTTGACGATATTAATGTTTCAGCAACGGAACCGGTAAGTACTTAATCACTGGAGGATCATTAAGTATTTTAATATCTTTGGAACGGAAATAGGAATATCTGTCAAATACCATTCTGACTTATGATTACACTTTATTATTAGTTATGCTTAAATATATAGTTAACGTATATTAATAAAATGGTGATTTTTAAACATGAATGTATGTGCAGAAATCTATATCTATTTACACATAAAAAGGTCTTAAACCTGTTATTAAATAACAGGTACTTATGAATATTAATTATCTACAATGGTTAATATTTTGTGATGTTTTAACTCTTTCGTATTGCTGTGTACCTTTTATATGTGTAGCACCACAAGAAAAAATACAAGGCATAGAAGAAAAACACCTTAAGTTTGGTAATGGCAATGTTCGCGAGCCACGCTCGAAATGCTTTTTGCCACCAACTAGCAAAATTTCCTCTTACACACATCCCAAGAGTATAATTTTACCAGTCTTATGTAACTCCGATAGACTGCTATAAGTGTGGATTTGGGCGCACTTAATAAGTCTATTTACCCTTAAATATATCTTAAAATGGTCTCAAGAAGTGTATTTCCAATCTTACAAAATTCTTGTTGATGCTTTTAAAGGCATTCTTTATGGGCATTTACCCTTATAATGCACTTACTAATGCTGTTCTAAGTGTCATATTACTTGTAGTGCTCTTTGCGAGCTTTTAGTAAGACATGTAATCACATGTAATCACAGTCCGCCGAAAGGATTGCCAAGTGCTCGTGAAACTTTTTTAAGAAGAGTATTAAAAACGTAAGTATTATGTATTATCCTGTTTTATTAACTTTCCTACAAAATGTGTAAGTATAATTTCATGTTTATTACGCATACTTAACTAACTGTTATTTAATTGCGAAGTCGATTTTATCGAGTATTTTAAAATAACAATCACAATATTTTTACGGGCTATTTCAACAATGTATCTTTTGGTAATAATAAAAAATATTATATTAAAAATGAAAAATATGGAAATGTCGCCATTATCACTAATCATGCCTTATAGTGGCTTTAACAGAATCAATATAAGTGCATTACCATTGTTTAAGGTTTACACCGCACTTCTAAAATCAAATTCAACCACATTTTTTAATCCACGCGGCCATTGCTCATAACCTTTAGGGTTCCTTATTAAAGTAAAAGTAGGCTTAAAGACAAACAGGAAAGTTCCTGGTCGACCACCTTTTGACTTTTTTGCAATGCATTAGAATTTTAGTTGCAATTTATCTAAGTTTCTAAGACATTTGACGTGCTAGTACTCTTTACTATCTTTTACAATAGTCACTTCTAAGATCGAGTGATCTTACAAATGCATTCATAAGAGTTTATTAAGAATCAAGGGTAATTAGGCTTATAAAGTGCGCATATAATACTACTGTTCTTGCAAATGTTATATAAAGTAAGCTTATATACATCTTTAAGAATAAGTTTTAAGTAACATACGATATCTAACAAAACACTTAGTTAAGTCACTTCTAAGATCGAGTGGTCTTACAAAGTGCATGTACAAGTGTTAATTAAGACTCAAGGGCAATTAGGCTTATAAATATTATATAAAGTTTGCTTATATATGTCTGTAAGAATAAGTTATAAGTGTAACAGCCGATATCTAATAAAATACTTTGATAAGTCACTTTTAAGATTAAGTGGACTTACATAGTGCATGTATAAGTGTTAATTAAGAATTAAGCTTACAGAGTGCGTTTATAACACTACTGGTCTTATTGATGTCATTTCTCGTTTTCTTATATACTTCTAAAAGTATTTTTTACAAGTATATATGCCCTTATAGCTTAAATAGACTTATGATATGCCATTATTAGAGTCTCTATCTTAATCAGAACGCATATTAAATTTATTTAAGGACATAGCTCTTAAAAGCTTTCGTTTCTAAGGGTATTTTGCTAGCTGGGGTCCATTGGCTGCGGTGCCCCATCGGGTGAGTCGAACGATCGTGTATAATAGTAGATTTCAGTTTAATAGCGTCTTAACGTACATTATTCTTAAAAAACATTTGAAAATTACGGCAAGATCGGGATAGAAAAGTACCTACTGGTACTGGTTTTGTCGAAATAAAAGAGCATCATGACAATAACTAAACACTAAAAGACAACAGGACTTTAACGGACATCTAAACTTTATTGTGATTAGTGTTTGCCCATAAATGGTGAATCTTTATTTCGTTCGAGAATTGTAAAATAATTAGAAAGTCAATAGTTTAATGAGCAATCCTTCTGCTTGTAAACGCGTGTCGGGCCGCTACCGTTTGCCATAAACTTAGAAGAGTCATGTTTTTGATAGTACATTATCTCTCACAAATACTAGAAAGATTCCATATTTTGGTTCCTACAAACATCTCTTGGGACGCGGCGGGTCTGGTGGCGCCGCGCAGCCGACAGCGCCTGCTGGCGCTGCCTGCCGCTCGGACAGAGTATGACAGAGTATGGTAAGCACTCGCCTACTAATCGTGCACTGCGTACTATCGGGGACATACTTGCTCAGCACTACGAAATTGACTTGTTTGCCGATGGTCTAGGACAGCTTTGTAATCAATTTCGAAAAATTTTATCTGACATTACTTAATTCCAATTGCAATTTTTGCTTAATTATAATTATTTTAATTTACTTAAGTATATTAAAATTAATTTTATCTATTAGTAAGTTTATTGTTTATTTGACCTAGCTAGACATTTGCTTGAATAATTTTTTATATTTTTTATGTGATTGGACTTTATTGATATTATTTTATTTTTTGTACTCATGCGTAGTTTTTGAATTTTTTTTTGACTCATGAATTCATGTTTTCAAACAAAAATGCAACTAAGGAGGTGCAAGGCTAACTAACGGGCAGCATTTTCAGCGATACTTTTGTGGCATTTCGTGGTATGTTTTAAGCTTACGCAGAATGCCACAGAAACTGGCTTTTAGTCAGCTCCCTGAAAGTGGGATGGCGACGCCGTGTAACATAAAATAAAATAAACCTTAATGGTGTATTTTTAGGAAATAATTTTGAGTTTCTCGTTGACCATACATGAAAGATAAACATTCAGGTTGTTTCCACACCGCCTCCTGTGTGTCAAGCGCGCTTTTGTGTTGCGCGTGGCGCGGCGCGTCCGCCTCTGCCGGCGTAAATCACTCGGCTGTCCCACACACTCACGGACGTGACGGCACCGCGCACGCGAGGGACTTAGGCCTTTTATTATACCAATAATACTGTACCTAATGTGAAAATTATTTATTTCAAAACGTAAACTTTTCAGTGCAGCAGAAATTGTGTTTAAAAAAATATAAAATAGGAAATTGATCATTGTTATTTTTAAAACTTTCATGAAGTCTGAATTAGTGTAGTAAGTATTCATTTAGTTTCAATAAAATAATACATCTTTTGCCTTTTTAAGAACTGTTAGTACTACGTACTTCTCGACACTGAAAAGATGTCATTTTGTAATATTGGCTAGTAACAGTGCTAATCAACTAATGTAAATATAACACTTTTGTGGTCTAGAGGCAAGGTTCCGCGAATACTTGTAAATGTCTTTCACTTTATTTGTATCTACACATTATTTTAGAGGCGTCGGTAGCCGAGCGGATAGATGGTCGGGTTAACGCGACAAATCGCGGTTCAACCCCCGTAGCTCCGTTAGACTACTGACGTGAACCCACTCCGACACAGTCATTTAGATTAACAGGATGGGAACAGGACTATAATTAATTTAAATTTGTTGAACGCAAAATAATAATAAGCTTTCTTTAAAAAAAGTGCATTCGTTATGCAAACCTTGTTTAAACCATTTAAAAATAAAAAAATCGCCATAGCCTAAGTTTCAATTTCCAGTAGTAGTCACGCTTCGACCAAACTGAGCATTAAATCTAAACTGTAACGGACCGGGTGCCAAGCACGGTTACAGGACCGGTCGCCGCAGGTTCGACTCCCGGCAACTGTTAATTGACGACCACTGCAATAGTGTTTGTCGGTCACTAAGCCTTAGCACTACTGGCGGTAATGGAGACTAGCGATTACCGATGGGATAAGTGGCGATGGATTGATTGTTATCTGCCTCCAATCACCAGCAAATAGCGGGCTATCAGGAGGCATGGTGGCGCACTGAAAGATGGGCACCTTCGGGCTACGATCGTAAAAGCTAAGTTGTCCCTGTACCCGGTCCATGAATAAGTGACATTTAATTACAGCGATCTTGGTGGGCTGGCGTTTTTCCTGTTATTTAACCGTAAAAATGTTATTATTATGATGTGGTATAATGATAAACGTAAGCCATTTAATTACGTATAAGGCACTTAATAGTGTCACATAAATTGTACGTGTCGGATATAACTACAAATAACCCAAGCGTTGGGCACCTACTTGTCACCTAACTCATCAAAAGCGGTAAAATACTTGCTTTCAGTGTAAAATTAATTAATAATTATAGCTATTAAGCTGTTAAGTAATAATTACATCTTTACCACAACCATCGCATTCTCAAAACCTACTTTTATCATTTTCCCGGGACTGTTGAGTTTAGGCTTTATAGCATTTGCCACTGCCTCCTAGCTCGAGCTTCTCAAATCCAAGATGTTAATTTACTTTACACCGTTTAAACTGCACTTAACTTAATGTCGTAAGGATCGCAGCGTACCTTTGGTCCCGCGCAGATGCGCCGCCCAGCGCGTGGGCGGGCGGGCCGGCAGTCGGTCGCGCGCCGCCGCCCTATCCGCACCGCCCGCCCGCCCAAACAAATAGGCTCGCGAGAGTGTCGAACTTTTATACGCGATCTTTAGGCGCGAGACAGTTGATGTGAGTTTGTGATTTGAGCAAAAAGTACCGCTGCAAGTTTTATACGTAAGAAAAAAATTTATATTGTAAAAAAGTTTAGATGAAAGTGATAAATAAAAGACTGAAGTATAATTTCGGGAAAATGTATTAACGCATTAATTTTTAACCCGTGATCTAGTAGCTCAAACTTTACGTTTAGTGTTTTGAATAAAGTGGACAAATAGTACAATAAATTACGAAAGCACTGTGAAAATAAACTATCTAATGAGCGGAGATAAAAGTCATTGTAAATGCGTAAATATCAAAACATTGTTAAAACTTCATGGTGAAAGTTATGAAAATATTGTGAAGTGTGACAAATGATGACGAACTTTTATTTTTATGTTCCTAAGTGTTAAAATATTTTGGTAAAGATTGTGTCGAGTTTCATCAACTTGCGGCAAACGTCATCACTTCAGGTACGTAACGTCATACATAAAATCTCTACTAAATGTTCTCTAAATCCATGATACTCTATGTTGTCCTGTCTCTGCTGTCCTATTTTATAATATTCACCCAAAGACATGATCCTCATTAGTAGTTTACACAAGAAGCTTTAAAGGGATTTCCTTACGTTTGATTTACATATTATTTTAACTTGTCTTAAAAATTGTTTTTTAGGGTTTCTGTGGTCACAGGGAGATAACTATAAATTGTATGCTAACGTGGCACCAAGTTTAATTAAAATAACCTTTATCACAATAATCATAAAACATAATTTATTTTCTCTTATAACACATACAAAGTAAAATATGTACCAACATTAAACACATAGGTAAATAGTAAAGTACTTACCTTTTAAGTAATAGGGATAAATAATAGTAATTAACTACGCTATTCACATCTTACTAAGTAAACATAATTGTTGACAAAGACAGACAGCTGCTAAGCAACAACAGCCAATGATTATACGTACTTTAGTATACTAAAATAATAACATACAAGTGCACTATGTATCCAAAGATCTACAGAACTATTAAAAACAAAACACCATTTAGTGTTGCAATGTAAACATTTAATAAGCACCCGGTTTTACGGCGCTATAAAATAATCGCAATCTTAACATTGAATTCTGGTACCTATAAAGATACACTTTTTATTCGATGGTACTAATTACCGTTCATAATATTGTCCCCTGAAGTGTGTTACAAAGAAGTTCGTAATGGTGGCCGCACACACGCAGGCCAAAGCGGCAATCCTAATTAATAAAACCTCGGGACGCTCGTAAAGGCATCGGGATGCGGACATTATGGTAATGACTACACGCAAACATGAAGTTCTGCGATCAAATTGAAGAAGCTTATTACACGTATTCTTTTATTTGCCCGATTAACTTTGCTTAAGATTGTAGATTTAAAGTTAAGATAAAATTTCGCAAATCATTAAAAGAAAAATGGTACTGTTTCAATGTTAACTCACCAAATGCCGCTCCGATAGGATTTTTTATAAATATAGTAAAAATGCAAAGATTTCATTTAATACATTTACTTTTAGTTATGAGCTGCCACTTAACAGTGGCAGTAGTGGAGTGCGACATCAGGCAGAGGAATGGGACTTGCATAGGACCGAAAGAAATTTGTCAAATGATCTCCAAACTTAATTATAAAGGTGGTACCTAGTAGATACAAAGTCCATCATAATACTATTATAAATAACTCACCTGCCAGTTAATGTAAGTAGGCATTCAACGAGAATAATCAAGACCAACTACATAATAAAATTATAAACCGTGGCCCCCTATTCCGGGAACGGCGGAAGATGCTTAGCTTTCACAATCCTAACGCCTAGGCCTGAGGGATACCTGACGAGCTTGCCACCACGCTTAAATAACTGCTTCATGTTCATCCCACAAACATTTACACCTTTAATAAAGGGAAGGATGGTAAACATACGTTACAATTGCAACCCTAAACTAACACAAATCTAACAAAGTAGTAAAGCACTGGCTGAATATACTGTCTCACTGCAGCGCAAAGACCCTCATGGTTGAAATCAAGTCATCGCTACAAGTTATATGTATCACCGCGCTTGCCGGATGCGGGCTGGTGATCACAAACTGGGAGTCGAACCCGGGACCTCCGGGTGTCGAGCTGGGTGCTCGGCCACTCAGCCAGCGAGGCGTTCCATAAATCCAACTGAATATAAAAATAAAATGCAATTCTAAAGTGACACAAATGGAGACTTAAGCCGGTTCTTAAACGACCAATAAAAGAAGTTGACGTTTTTAACAAGTTACCAGGAACAGGCTGGTCGGGAGGCTTTCGCGCAGATACTGGTTGATAAGCAAACGCAGCGGCGGGCTAAGGCCGATCTGAAAACTGCTTTCCGTTCATTGAAATTTAGATTTCATCTAGATCAGACTGCGGGCACTGGAAAGCCAAGGCTCAAATTGCTGGTAATTAGATAAGATAAAAACCTTGTATCATGCGGTATCGGTGAGTTGCCGACATCTGCATGTCGGCCAATAGCCAGGAACGGCATCCGCAATATTAAAGCTTTTTTAATCCATGTCTATATTTTCTTATCCGGTCAAACTTGAACTCTATTTTCAATAAACGTGGGCTAAAGTTACACCTGGCTTTAAACTGACGATGCTCACTATAAAAAGATATTGCCAGCGTCTGTTTATAACCAGATACGAGTATAACTTTCATCACCGTCATCAGCCTATAAATGTCCACTGCTGGACATGAGGAGAAAAAAGTAGTTTGAAATAGATAAAAACAATATTTAGTTCGGCCCAGCAAACCCAAAAACTTCATTTCGGTTTCATGTTTACCCAACTCAGTCAGGCGACTTACTAAAACAGTTGCTAGCACGAGTATATATTTTGTTAACAAACTTCCAAATATAGGTAACGTTTTTGTAGCGGTAACGCAAACAGGCTAAATATACGCCGGGGCGCATACACGTAAACCCGTCGTCGGCGGCGACCGGCGCGCGCGGTGCTGCGTTGCAGCGACCAAGTTTGGGGGCGGTTTGCTACTTCCTTATTAAAATTTCTAACATATTTATTCAGACCACCTTTCAACTTCTGTAGTTGAAAATAGTTAGAGAACCTACATTGAACTCATTATGTCATTGGTAAAAGATTAAAAGGTTAGGCGAGTTAAAGTTGTATAAACCAAGAGAAGAAACTTTGACCTTTTTTGTAGGCAATGCTAACCTGTACTTCTAATATTTAAAAAGGCTATAGAAAGACAGAACACTAAAAAACTAGTAATTCCTAAATTTCGACTTTAGAAAAATGTTGGATCATTCATGGGACAAGGTGTCACATATTACAGCAAAATCCCGAATGAAACATCATTATAACAATAATTTTGCCCTTTGACAAATTTAAGACACATACTAAGGACAGACTTTTAGCAAAGGGCTATTACACTGTAAACTAAACGATTACATTAATGACCAAAATTAATGGAATTAACATTCTTCTAATTCAGCACACATAATAATAATGTTCTAATGCGTTCATAGTGCCCAAGTAAAACTTTTTAGATTCACTTTTGTTTTTATCTTTTTATTCTTTTATTAAATAAATTCTTAATATTTATTGTTGATATGTTATTGATATTATTGTTGGTATAATTTGGTAAGGGCATAATATTGTTTAGTAAATGTCGTTACTTCTATACAAAGCTGTGGAGTTTCTTACGCCCGTTTTTCTCCACCGCTAAAAGACGTCTTGAATGACTTTGCCTTTCTATAATAATGATTATAGAATAAAATATATATTTTGTTAGACGATTCAAAAATGCTTATTTAATAAGTTTACTTGAATAAAGAGATTATGATTTAATTTGAAACAATTTAAAATGAGGTTTGGCTGCAATGCCGAGTATTCTGACCGATGCGATGGTTTGGCGTCATGTGAGATCCACTCATTAGCCATGCTGACCCAATATGCGTTGGTGGGTTTTAACGAGTGCTATTATTAGAGGTTAAACGTAAATGAAGAATGTTTATGGAAGAACCACAACAAATAAAACTTTTAAATGACAACTAGAGACGCACCGCGATGCACGTTTTTGGGCACTGAGTTGCGGCCATAGACAAATGAGATAGTTGCGGCCCATGGCGTTGCTCGCTGGCTGCTAAGCATATTTTTTGTATGGAATGGCAACTCCAATCATAATACCTCTATGATTAGAGATGAGTCCCTTTCCAGTGCAGTGGCGCTTGTGAACGCGGCCCCTCGCGCACGTGGCCGCCGGATACGCGGCTGCAGTGTGCCGCGCCGCAGCGGTATCCGCTGTGATGTCCGAAACTATTACTGTATCAGCGGATATGTTTTCTTATGATCCGAAATGTAGTAAACATGACATGACATTTTTACTGTGTGTTGTCTTGACGTTTGTGTCAGCCCGCTCTTGAGTGACCAGAAGAGTCGATTGACCGATTTACAAAGAATTAGCATAGCTGCACACAGCGTCTGTTGGTTTACATTATATCAATTATACCCATTGTCATTTACTAAGGAAACTGTAACACATTACATACGCAGTTTAGTTAACATTTCTGGCTATAAGCTAGTAAAACCAAGTCTGGGTTATTCAATTTTGAAAGGAAGGACTATATAGATATTTTTTCGGAGAACACCCAAACTATATCTACCTCAATCCAGTACCCTCAAAAGTTATTATGGAACTGTAATCCGATTTACATGCAACATACGTTACATGCGAGAGCGCCGTGGTCTCGCTCTTTATGCAAAGCGGTCTGGCGAGACCCAGGCGGCCCAGAGGCAACCCAGAGGAGCGGGGAGGCCCAGGCGCGCTCCGAGGCCGGGGATTCGCCGATTTTCTATTAAGATAGGTGCCGACCCCGGTTTTATTATTGTAAACGCATATTTTCGTCAAGCAGCGAATCTGTCAACTTGAGATATGATTTTGGTAGGCTTTCGAATGTATAGAATGGACATATTTATATTCATAATTATTTATTTTTCATATAAAATCACACATATAAACAGAACAGATATATTCTTATAGATAAAACATATAAAATTTTTGCCCGAACTAGGAAAATCCTGTATATCAGGCGACTATAATACAAGTAACTTATATTGATAGAAAAAAATAAATTAAATTAAATAAAAACACAATTCATCACTTACAATTAAATTCACATAGTATGTGTATAATTAAAGTTTTAACAATTTAAATGGATTTACAAAAGCTTTATAAACTAGTACCTAATTCTAACCCAACTTATATAAAATAATCATAAATTAGAAACCTTATTTTAATACCACAAGTAACTTCTCTGTATCTTCATAGGACATGAGTTGCAAAATATTTTTCACTTTGTTCTTACAGTAAGTTGGTATAAGTGAGAGGAAATATGTCACCGATTTTATTTAATCGGTTGTAGAGAAAAGGACCTAGGAAAAAATAGAACCTTTCTGTAAAATAATATTTGATGCGTACTTTTTGAGTATCTTTCCGTCTTTTCATTGTTAATTCAATGCTAAATGGAAAGGCTGCGTGCTGTTTTAAAACTATGTGCATTATAAATAACTGTCGAACTGTCAATAAGTTGCAGGACTTATATAAGAGGTTAGTAGGAAAGAGATAGGGACGGCAAGTCGACACCTTTAGGCTTGCTTGCTGAGCTCTTTCTGTTGTTAGTAGTAAGGTTTTATTTACACCACCCCAAGTTGCAGTAGGTTAATATTGATTTACAAAGAGCAAAATAAACTTGTTTTATTAAAGCTGAATCTGCAATATGTCGTATCTTTTTGAATACAAATAATAACTTACGCAACCTGTTATTTAAAGCAATAATATGTGGTTTCATCTATTAAAATGCCTAGATATTTTATAGTTTCCGTTTGCTTAATTTCAGGGCACTTACAAGGCTTTTGTATTGGCCCTTTACAATAATGAGCACGAAGTGTTGAAACCGACATCGACATCGATTTTTTACTTATACAGAACTTAATATATTTAGTTTTTTCGGCATTTAGTGTTAGTATATTTTTATGAAGCCAGTTATTTACAACATTTAAACCGCTTTACGCATACATATAAACATCTTCTTCCGAGTCAGCCGCAAAAACAAGGGCGGTGTCATCAGCGTGGGATATGATTTTTCCATGATCTAGCTGGATATTACACAGGTCATTAATGTAAATTGAGAACAGGGTGGATCCTAAAATACTTCCTTGAGGAATTCCAAAGGATGTGTTATCCTGCTCATCACTAAGGACACTGTCAATTCACACACAGTGCATTCGTTCTTTTAGTTTAGATAACTCGTAAAATAGTCTAACTGGGTGCGTCTTATACCTATAGCTTCAAGCTTGCGTAAAAGGCTAGGGATGGAAACTTAATCGAATGCTTTCGCTAGGTCGAGGACGATACCAACAGTATGCTTACCTACTTATATTAAGATTTTGTACAATATATTCAGTCAGGTGGTGTACAGCATCAGCAGTAGACATTTTTGGCCTAAACGAAACTGAAAATTAGACAAAATAGAATTATTTTCCAAAAAAATTACTAATCTCTAATTAATAATTTTTTCTAATATTTTTGACAAGGATGGTAACGATATAGGTCTGTAATTTGATATTAGACATTTATCGTCATTTTTAAATAGGTATAACAATGACTTTTTTTAAACATTTTGGAAAAATGCCGCTGGACAGACTTAATTGAAAGATATATGTTAAGGGAGGTATCCAAATATGCCTGAACTGCTTAATTATTTTATTAGATATATTGTCCCACCCAACAGCACAATTATCTTTCAAACTCATAATAATTTTTCCAACTTCGAATTCGTCAGTATCTAGCATAACAAATGATTTAAGCAGTGATTTAATGCTACAATCAGCAGAGGTGTATACTGCAAAAGTGTCTGTTTTTTATCCGCCAGATCTTTGACCAGTGTTGATAAAATAATTATTTGCGTTATTAGCAGTTATTTGAAGAGTTTTTTTTTTTTAAATAAAATAGGGAGGCAAACGAGCAGGCGGCCACCTGATGGAAAGTAATCACCGCCGCCCATGGACACCCGCAAAACCAGAGGAATCGCAGGCGCGTTGCCGGCCTTTAAGGGAGCAATAGGTTTAAGGAAGGAATAGGAATGGGAGGGGGGGGGGCTCCGGAACCCTCACTGGTCGGACGAAACACAACAGCACCAAGTGCCATTATTTCACGCCGAATATTCGTGAGAGGGTGGTATTACGCCGGGCGAGCCGGCCCAATGCGTGCTGCAACGCAACGTGGCTCTACCACTCAGTCAGTGTCACTCATTTAGCACCACCCAGGGATCACGTGTAGGGTCTCAAGGGTAAACCTACGGACGCGAGCAACTTTGACCCCCATAAGTTGGGTGCGCTTTAAGCAAACTTAATGAATCATGTTTTTGTTTCGACATGTAAGTGATGTTTTTAATATGTTTCCATATCTTTTTATTATTAGTTCCAGCTGATTCTAATGATGATTTTTCGTAATTGATTTTTATTTTTTCAATAGATTATTACAGAAATTTCTGTATCTTTTGTATGTTAATTGCAATATTGGACACTGAGGATTCCGTTTAGCGGACATATGCAATTTGTCTCTATGTTTCATGCAACGAATAAGTCCTGGAGTAATCCACGGTTTCAAATTATACAATTTCTTGCTTAATTTAATATTTGATGAATTTTTATGAATAGCTTGTTGTATATTTTCTACTAAGTATGACATGCAAAAATGCGGATCAGCGGAATTAAAAACTGGGTCGAGATCAATATGACGTAAGTCTACTTCAAGTTTGTTTAAATTTAGCTTAGCGATTGTGCGAGTATTGTTTACTTTAGATAATTTACAATTTAAGGCTAGTAGGGCAGCAGAATGGTCCGTTATTGTTGAGTTAGTAATAAGTGAAAAGTTAGATTTAAGCATGATATGATAGGCAATAGGCAAAGTGTACGCAGGAAGTAATCCATGAAAGGAGCATACATTGAGGCAGTCTTGGGCATTTGAGTCGATTTTTTCGGGTCTTATATTAATATTTATGTCTCCAATCACAATTAAATTTCTATAAGAGGATAAACTTTGAAGTTTACTGCTTAAAGAGTCGATAAAGTTTTTAGGGTGTTTTAAGGAGGGTGGCCTATATAATCCTAAAATTGCAAAGTCAGATCCAATTTTTATTAGTAAACTATTGCAATCTAATATGTTAAATTCCTCCGCAGTAACATTTAGATAGTCCTTACTATAAATTACAACGCCATCGTTTTGGTTATAAGTTTTGCAACTCTTAAACATATTGTAACCTGGTATTTGGGGTATGTTATATTGTTTGTCAAGCCAACATTTGGTCAGAATTATTGTATCTAAATTAACTTCCAATCTCTTATGAAATATAGAAAAATTATCAACATTTTTAAATATACTGCGAATATTTTGTGTAAGTATAGTTAGTGGATTATTATAAACGGGAAGATATTGTTTGCAATTCTCTACATCACACAACTTAGCCTCAGAAGCAGAGAAGTTGTCTAAGTCTTCAATTACATTATTTATCATTTATGTAATATACAAATAATGCTAAAGCAATAAAATAAATTTAAAATGAAAGATTAACTAAGAATAAAGTAAAAAATATAAAAATATAAAATTGGAAAAGGGCTGAAAAAAACACTTAAAAGACGGCGCTCTTAGGCGCCTCCATAGTCAATTGAGTTTAAATACCTCCTTTCCGCATTTATCTTAGCAGGACAGTCAGCGGCACCTGTGTTATGTTCACTAGGCTTATTGAATCTGGAACATGTAGCACATTTTGGGGAGTCAGCTTTCTTTGTGAACTCTTTTATGGAGTGCCCCTGATCGCCACAATATCCGCAGGTAAAAAACAATTTATTTTTTTATTTAAAACATCTCGTAACTAACGTGTAGTCTTTGACAGGACATGAAGACCAGTTCACGAACACTCTGTCTTTTGAAATTAGGGCTTTTCGAAGTTCTGCGGTTACTTCTATTAAATAATTGCAAGTTTCACTGTCCTTCTTTCCTGACTTGTGACTTAATTTGGCCGAGGCTTATCTTATCTAAAGTCTCAAAGTTGATATGAGCTGGTTGGTCGGCTAAATTCTGACGATACAGACCGGTAAAAACTTTCTTTTTCCTGCATATTAGAGGGCACACCGATCACGACAATTCTTGGCTTCCTCTTTAGCGGTTCATCGATTGATAGGCCTGATTTAGTTATCTGGGTCGATTTTTTCAGCTTCTCGATGTCTTCTATGGTTTCTGTGCTTATTATAACCCCACCATTTCTTGTCTTACGCAAGCCTCTTACATGGAGATTCATCTCTTCGGGACAAATGATTTTTTGAACAAGGGTTTTTTGTCTCCTCGCTAGATTTTGCCTTATCATTCGGGTAAATGGCCACGGAACTTATATTTATGGGCTTAAAAAAGTTATTCGGTCCCCTTTTTACCATGTCAGAAAAGGAAGGGCTCATAACAGTTTTAGAAGTTTCTTTAATGCTGTTTTGCAGGTCTTGTAACTGCTGTGTCAGATCTACTTGGCCTTGGAGAGTTTGGATGGAGGAGTGAGCTTTCACGATTCTCACTTTCAGGGACTGATATTGGACAGCCATCTGAGATGTTCCATGGGACACTTTACGACACAGATTATGAATTCGTAACTTTTGTTCTGCTTCATTTAGGCATTGCTCTATGGTGGTCATCCAGTTTTGTATTTCTGATGTAGCAATAACTTCGAGAGTGCCTTCTTCCTAGTTTTGCGACTGTGATCCTGGGATAGATGGGCAAGAGGGCAAAGATGTTGGTGGCGGAGATCGAGCAATCATGCTGCTCCGGTTGAATGGACTATCCATCTTATGAGAAACTACTTATTTATTTTCCATACACTAATCATTTTCACTAAAACTTATTAACTTTAATTAAATGTATTATATCACGTGAGTAACAGTTTACAGTTCAAATACAGCGCGATCGCTGAAAAAACGAGGTCACGAATTATGCAAGTGATTAATTAAATGTTTTTATTGTTATTTATAGACACGTCAGTTCGCAATGGTGCAACCAACAACTATGACATGAAAATAAAAATTTTAGAACGAACTGTTCATATTACGAGGATCTTATTTACCGAAAGAAATTACGATTTGTCACTAATGACACAGGCCTGGGTAGGCCTGGGTAGACAGGGACAACGGCGCATGGAAGATAGAAAAACTGTAACATCTTATCTTATCTTATCTTTTTGTGCAACCCAGTCCTATCACTCTGCCTCCTCAGTGAAGATAATTGCCATAAGCTTGGCAATGTCCTTGAGGGCGAAGAGCCTAAAATCTTCTAGTTTCGGGTAGACCGATCTCAGAAGATTCATTCTTTTCCTGGCAAAAAAGTCGCAGTCACACAGTAGGTGCTTCATGGACTCCGTTTCCCTTCCACATGCCCTGCACAAGTTTTTTTTTCTGCTGCTTCCCGCTTTTTTGCAGGACTTTATGTTCTTTGTGTCTTTTTTTTCTTTTCTAGGGATTAAATGGTCTGGAGCTTTATGAGCTCAATTCTGTTTGTTTCTTTTCTAGGGATTAAATGGTCTGGAGCTTTATGAGCTCAATTCTGTTTGTTTCTTTTCTAGGGATTAAATGGTCTGGAGCTTTATGAGCTCAATTCTGTTTGTTTCTTTTCTTTTATCTTTTCTTTCTTTTTTGATGCAAAAAACAGAACCCTTAGGGATTCGTCATGTCTGTACGTCCGTATGTCACAGCCACTTTTTTCCGAAACTATAAGAACTATACTGTTGAAACTTGGTAAGTAGATGTATTCTGTGAACCGTATTAAGGTTTTTACACAAAAATAGAAAAAAAACAACTAAGTTTGGGGGTTCCCCATAAGTACTTAGAACTGAAACTCAAATTTTTTTTTTCATCTAACCCATCCGTGTGGGGTATTTATGGATAGGTCTTCAAAAATGATATTGAGATTTCTAATGTATTTTTTTTAAAACTGAATGGTTTGTGCGAGAAACACTTCCAAAGTGGTAAAATGTGTGGGGGACCCCCTGTAACTTCTAAAATATGAGAATGATAAAACTAAAAAAAATATATAATGTACATTACCATGCATACTTCCACCGAAAATTGTTTAAAACCGAAAATAATTAAAAAAATACACTAATATTAAAACATCGATCAAAGTTACAACGAACTACAAGAACTTTTATATGATCGCACTTGGCCGGTTTTTTTATCTTTTTCTTTTTCACTTTTTTACAATTATATTCTTATTCGAATACATAATTATGTTCTATTATATTCTTTTGTTTAACATTTTTCTTCTTATATTTAGATACATATTTTCATATTTTCTGATACTTTTTTTACTTTTATATTTTTCATTGCTTTCTTATATTAATTACAGTCGTGTTATTTACTAATACATTTGTTTCTTTGTGTTTTATATTCTTGATAAGTGTACCTTCAATAAGTACTTATTCGTCACATTCATTAAATACCCTCCCCTTCTTCTTATTTTAAATACATGTAGGTATATATTCTTACTTATTTACATTGTTACTTTACTATTATTTTCTACATTACTATACATTTAATTTTAGACAGTTTACATCCTGCCGCATGTGTCTCGCTTCCCTTATGCGATTAATCTTTATTCCTTCTTTCCTTTTTGTTACTTATAATTTCCTTTAATGTGTCTTTGCTAAGTGTGGTGTCATTTTTGTGTTGCAGAGTGTCTGTTGCTAGTTGCATTTTGTTGAGAATTTATTTTGTTTTTTGGCATAGTGCCCAGGCAGGGCACCGGTGATTAATCGGGCCTGCCTTCTGCTACCTCCGCATATAAAAAAAAACTGTAACATAATAACATACTCAATAATAGTGTAAACTAAGAAGTAATTTTACTCCTTACATGGATTCGTAATTTTTGCGTTATTAACGCTAAAATCGATTTAAATTTCAACGTTTCGTTATCTTCATTACATGGATTTCAAATATTAAGTGGTTTCTATTTATGAAATTATTCTAATAATTTGTAAGGGACACTTCTACCACATTGCGAGCTCTTCGCCCACCCCGGCAGTGTTCCGCGCGAAAATATGAATATTATTCAAAGTGATTTGTCACAAATTGAAAGGAAGCGCGTTACCGGCATCTGCCCGCCATATCATAATATTTTATGCGTTCCGATCTAATACATTTTTCACTTGCGAAAAAAGAATTTCACTGAAACGATTGACTTTTTTATGACCCGCACTTTCATTTTCATGTAGTTTTTTTATGAAAGGAGCTCGACAACGCTGCGGTTGGGACTTTCGGGTTGTATCTGTGACCAAATTATAATATATCGAGCTCTTCTGTGCTAAGTAAAGCATTTTAAATTAGGTCCCGTTTGTTGTTGTAAGATAGCAGTCCTTAAAAACCACTAACACGCATTGGGCCAGGCCTGTTCTGTTCATTTGCTATTGTTTATCTGGGAAGAAATTAGTTCAGCTATGGGACGTTTAATGAATAATGATGATAATTTGAATTTAGGTGACGAAAATTTATCCCAAAGATAAAAACGCTTTCAGTTACATTTTTCTTAATTGACTATACTATACTGGTAGTATACTGCCTTCGCAGTACAAGTGCTCATTTATTATACAGTGTCTTCTTATCTGTCAATAATGATTTAATCATGAAGAATGCTATTGAAACTGAATTCCAGGTCCTAGGGCATTCGGATTAAGCCTAACGAGCTATTGTTCCCGGTATCAGGATTTACACAATGCCTAGGCCGGCCATGAGCTAGATCTAGGTCTTGTGAACTCACGACGACCATTAGTGGCATCGCTTGCCGTCGGGTTATATCACTGATTTTGTAAATTTCCTTGGTAAACTATGATATTGGACTCTAAAAATTAATAAAAACATTAATTTTTGTAGTAGAGTAATTGACTAGTTAGTTAACGGATTACCATTATTTTTTAACCTTTCAAAAAGTAAAAATATATATATTTATTACATTTGGTATAACGTAAACTATCCGACGACCTCCTTGGTCGAGTGGTTTGTACACCGGTTTTCATGGTGTAGCCATCTCTGAGGTCCCGGGTTCGATCCCCGGTCGGGTCAATTTAGAAATTATTGTTTTTTCTAAATTGTCTCGGGTCTGGGTGTTTTCTATGTATAATAAATATGTATTTAATTATTTTAAGCCCTATCTTAAAAAAGAAAATTTTAATTTCTAACACAAGCGCGTGATGGTTTTGTACATTTCGCACAATAAAAACATTGCTCTTATCAAATTACTAGGTCTGAAACTTCAAAGCAGAATAGTTCTAATTTTTAATATCAATATGATTAAAATTTTAAACACTGAAAAAAGACGACAACCTCAGGCGGGAATTGAACCACGCACCTTCCGTCTTTTTTCAGTGTTTAAAATTTTACTTACTTAAGTATATTTAAGCGTTAATAAAACGCTAAAATATAAAACATTAATCTATAAACGCAGCTTCATCTTAACCGAATGTTCTAATATTTGTAAAAATATTTCTTTCGGATCTCAGAGGTGAAAACTTCTAAGATTTGATGAAGCAATGTTGACTAAAAACATAAGCATCAAGCACTGACAAATTTCGACGGTTGAAAGCCAGACCTCGGTAGCCAAATGGTTAAGGCAGCCGCCCGGAATGCGGAAGGTGCGTGGTTCGATTCCCGCCTTTTGTTTGAGGTTGTCGTCTTTTTTCAGTGTTTAAAAAATTTTACTTAAGTATATTTAAGCGTTAATAAAACGCTAAAATATCAAACATTAATCAACATGATTGATTTTGCTTTGAAGTTCATTATGAGACTTATGTCAGGTTTTGCGATCGCGCTGCACCCTCTTAAGTCAACCGATAATGAACTAACCAACTTCTTTGCCCAATGAGTCACATAAGACACTTCTTAATGGTCACTGCTGTGCTCATTTTTAGTCACCAAAGTTGTTATGATCGGGTTAAACCATCATATTTTTTATCTAAGTGGCTGGTCTGTAGCCTCCCAATCAACTGGTGAGTTAATGAAGGCTTCGCCGCGTCTGGCAGCCATTACCGATTACACAGGTCGTTCAGCGCTGAAGAGCGGCGTGGCCAATCGGATTAATGGGATATATAGGGTGCGCTTAAACGGCCGTGTTGGACAGTCCATGTTACATTCTATTGGCAACATAATTTAGATTTATTTCTATGTTGATTGATCTTCTATTATAATTGAGGGAGTTTTCCAATACCAGACATATAGAAATTTAATTGTTAGCAACCTCTAGGAGTCTTCGTGACAGACAAGGATAAAGATAAAAGATATGCCCTTGCTGAGTTTCTTTCCGGTTCTTCGTAGGTTTCCCAAGCCGTTGACTAACGATCTGAAAATATTTTTTATTTTATTAATTTCCTCTTACTTTATTTAGATCGCATAAAAGGTTGTCTTTAGCGCTCCTGCACACGACGTGGCGGCGCGGTGGCGGCGTCGTGTACAGGAGCGCTAAGGATGTCTTTTTCACTAAGATGCGGAAGGCATATTTGCATAGTTATTAAAATATTCTGATCTAGAGATGCCCAAGGGCTTATCTGCAAAACAATGCAAGAGTGCAAGACTTCAACCAAAATACACATACGTCATTCCCTAAGCGCACGATCGTCTTAAAACACCTATCCATCAAACATTTATAACGATAGGTAAAACAAAGTAAACAACAACGACTCCCTACGGTTATTAAATGAGTTTAAGGTCATTCACTCGCGACGTTTAGTAAGAACATTACCGAAAGTGTATTAAACACGCAACCTGCAAATATATTTTATTTGTTAAAACGGTTGTAAATAATTCAGTTATGTTTTACCTGCTTGTTTTTCATTTCAAACGGTGCTAGGTGATTTTTAAACCCATTCAGTGTACATAATAAATACACCACGTTTCCTTCGTTTGTATAACTGCGCCGCTAATAAAAAACATTTCTTAGGTGAATTCTTTTACGAAATAAAAAGGAAAAACAACTAGGCCATTTGACGCTGTTAAAGCAAGGAAGAAAATAAATGCCATTGCTGAATGACTTGTTGGTTCTTCTCAATCAGTACAAGGTCTCCCGCGCCCTCTATAGACTAGTGAGCTGATGGCGTAGCGACATTCATAAGTGCTCTATTATTCAATTCAATTCAATTAAATTCCTTTATTCGCTTTAAATGTGGTATGGTACATAGTAAGATGGTATAATACAATAAGAGGATCACACATTTAGCCAAAGTATTGGCATACAAAATTTTTATAATAAAATGTCATTTAAAACATAGGCACACAATATTAATTAAACAAATAGGATTAAAGATTAATAGAAAAATTACATTGTCATGCTAAGTATTTGATTTATAGTTTAAATATTCGACAATTGAATAAAAATAATTCTGTATCAACCATTTACGTAACATAAACTTAAATCTATTGAAGGGAAGGCCTTTTATGAACTCTGGTATTTTGTTATAAATTGTATGCACATTCCGTAACAATTTTTCCCAAAACGTGAAGTCTTCGGTCTAGCATCCATTACCAGTCTATCAGGTCAATACCAGAAACCCTGTAAAAATCCCTTGCTTCAGTGAAAACATGGTAATTTAGTTTTACAAATTTTCCAACCTCCAATATGTAGATGGAAGTTAACGTAAGTATGCCTATGTTTACGAAATATGGGCGGCATGACATATCTGTTGCAATACCGCATATCGTTTGAACACATCGTTTCTGCGCTATAAACACTGTTTTTGCTTCCACACTATTTGTAGCCTAAACTAAATAAATTATATAGAATTGAGCTAAGTCTCGAATCTGGTATTTAAAAACGGCCACCATCGTGTCCTATAGTCCAGATAATATTAAAATCAGGTCACTGAGACACTACTAGACGCTTCAAGTAGTGGAATCGAAGCCCCAGTAGAAAAAGACTGCCCGATCGGTCCCTCTATACCTTATTGGTGCTTGCGACACCATTGGCATAACTCTTATGGCTGACTCAGGAGATTTTGTTGTTATAGTCCTTTTTTATTAGTATAATCACTTGTTGCGCAGTGGTTAAAATATGTTTTATAGAGATACAGATGGGTTATGATGGGTTAAAACAAAAATCCGTGATGCAGGTATGTGCGTGCAGTGTCGGGGCATCCTGCAGCCGGTATATTTAGAGCGCAGGTGCACACACTCGTGTGATGGCGGGCGCGCTGCTTAACATGAGCTACTTGACAATGAAGCCCAACCGAGATTGGTTAGTCCTCATTATGACATGTTGATAAATGCGTTTCAATGACAACTATACAAGTATAAGTTTTTTTAGTTTTGTTTTTAAAGTTTTGTGTTCCATTGTGATCCATGGTTATATTAATTCAAGTACAACAAATAGAGAAACCTCTGTGATACTTAATTTTGCATTTATTTCAGATCACAATGTTCATATTTGTTACTTTAGCCTAAAGAACTGCAACGGGCAAATAGAGTTGAACGTGAGGTCTGACAGGAGTGTCTTCGAACTCTCGCGCTTTAGAGCAAAAGCCAAAGTACGCCAATTACCGGTCCTTGAGATTCTGTACGCTGACGATGTTTGCCTCATGGCCGACTTCATGGAAAATCTGCAGCAGTATCTGGACCAATTACATCTTTCTTGTCGAAAGTTTGGCATGGTCATAAGCGTGTCAAAAACTCAGATACCTAAGCAATCATGGAGGCTATGCTTATGAAAGGTCAACTAAGGTGGTGTAGACACTTGGTGCGCATGGATGATGCAAGACTTCCAAAATCAGTCTTTTATTCGGAGCTCCGCCATGGCAAACGTAAGTCAATTCCTGAGCTTTTAGGACGTCCTGAAGCGACACCTAATATCGAGCAGCATATCTGTGGAGGACTGGGACCGGTTTGCTTTAAACAGGCCAGAATGGCGTAACAAAATCAATAGGCACGTAGAAGATTTTGAAAAAATGCGTTTAAAAAACCTTAACGCAAAACGCCTTATACGAAAGACCCGATCAAAGCTATCTTACAACTACACATACAATAACAGCGGTCAGCTGTACTGTGCGCCCTGTAATCGAACCTTCAAGACCAAGTTCGGCTTTGCAAGTCACATAAGGGTGCACGCCAGGAAATGATGCCAGAGTGTCGCCATCGGCGGATACGTCGTGGAGGACATCATCATCATCATCATCATCATTTGTTACTTACAGATTATTTAAAAACGATGTTTATATCCTGAACCCGGCTGCTACCATCTTATCCATAGTAAGCGATTAGCTTTTCAGTAGCTAGTACTTGAAGTGTGTCCCCATCTCTGCCCTTATCTTCACTTAAGAGGCCTATTACATCTCGACTGAGATTTTTGCGTAAAATGGCCAATTTTGGCGTTATGGATCTCAGAAACAAAAATACATTAACAATTATGACTTATTAAATAGTGTAAAATAGCTATTGGAATAGTGCGTAGCGGTTAATTTTGCTTAGCTAGGTGTTAGTGAAAAATTAAAATAACACGTTCTTAGAATTCTTTTTTGAAGTAGTAAACAGTAAAATTAAAATCTGCGAAAATCATGAAATATTGTTGAAGCTTTATTCTGTAGAACACACCCGATGGAAACACGATTTGATAAAGTTGGCGATAGAATAAATTCAAAATTATTTTCCAGGTTTTATTCTTAAAATAAGTGATTTGATATTATGAGACATTAACCAAAATGAAGTTCATAGATAACTTGAAGAATTATAACCGATCGTTGTTTTTTTATTACATCTATCAATTTTTTTACATATAAAACGCGATTATTCGCGCCGCTTCGCTGTTATACCCGTCCCTTACCGTCGTACCGTCGAGAGAGCAAGAGAGAAGCGCTCGAAATACCTCCCCTTAATGAAACCCAAAATTGCAGAGAAAGATTTTCATAAAGTGCGCGAAGGCACTTCTTTGAGCTCATCGATTGAACTACTGTTCTAAACAAGTGAAATAAAAAAAAATAATGTTATCTCTTATATAGTCGAATAGTGCGTAGCGGCCTCGGAATTTTTAGATATCATTGATTTTATATAGGAAAATAATCTTTTTCTAAAGCAAAAAACTTCGAAAATCGCTATAAGTTAACTGTGAATTTCTCCTATCTAAGATAATATTATTTAGCAAAATTTATACCAGAGTAATTGTTACTTCATAAGGAATAAAGATTTTCTAATGAATTTATTATCCTATTTCGATAAAAACGATAAATACAACTGCAAAATTACTACAAAATGCAACTTATGCTCACAGAATGGAGATTTGTAATATTATGCACAAATTTATTATCCTATTTCGATAAAAACGATAAAATTACTACAAAATGCGAAAATGGGCATTTTACGAAAAATCACATTCGAGATGTAATAGGCCTCCTAACATCAAGTGAGATGACGGCCAACCGCTCCCCTTGAAATAATTAAAAGCACATTGTTAATTTAATATTTTTCTTGTTTTAGGTAAGCCGGTGACTGCCTGGGGTTTAATGAATACGGCCAGCGCGCCCCATCGGAGCCCTAATTTATGCCGGGGCACGAACCCGGCGCTCCACGCGGACGGTACGTTTACCGTTGCACCAATATCTTTTCGCACATTAATTAGGAGCCCAATAAGTCTAAAATATCCTCTTATTATTATTTCAAACTTTAGTTTTCTAGACCTGAGAGTCTGCGAGTGAAATGTTTGTGACGTACAACGACGAAGAAAATTTGTATGGCCTAAATTGCAACGTCGTTTGGTACTACAGGGCGTTGCCTCAATGCCTTACAAAGTCGTTTTCGTAAAAAAATATCGTTATGGTGAATAAAATTATCACTTGACTCTCTTATGTCTAACCTGCTAACAACTGAATAATTATAGTATTATAAAGGTACCGTAACCTAACCCTGTCGCGTAGTAAAAGGCGACTAACGGACTAAATACTGCACATACATCCAACACCATAGAGCGGCGATGGGCTCACCACCTGTCACGCTGAGCACATGTGCTGTCGCTATTTGGTGAAAAGTGGACTATGGATGCTTTTATTATCCTCATTGCCTAGTCTCTGACTAATCCTTGGGGGATAATAATCGTGATTACATATATGTATGTATGTGTGTATGTTAAAAGCTACCATTCCCAAGGGACGTTTATTACCTGTTGATGATGAGACCTAGACCTAGAACTAGAGCAGATTCAAACAATATGGCATAATAATAGGCTGATGAATATTTGAAAAGCTAAACTGACATTCATGTATGACGATTAATAAATTACAGGAAGCAAAAAAAGTATCTCAATATCGTAACAAAATGGACAGCTGTGGTCTCTGTCGGTGCCTACCCTTACTACCCTTACAACCCTTACTACCTTACTACCCCTCCGGAAAACGGACGTATGTATTTTTATATAAGCTCTACCATATATTTAAATTTTTGCTCAAATATTAGCGAGTCTAATTAATAAAATCTGTCACCAAATGTCACCGGTCGGACGCGATGGGTGACCCGAAGTTAAAAGTATGGTAATGAGCCCCCTCCAACGAGCAGCCCAGCACCCGAAGGCTGTTTGTAGATTGTGTAATTCTTGTAAAATGTGTTGTGTCTCAGTAAAACGCAGATAGTGCGTGTACGTAGAATTTCTCGGCCAGCCGTGATCGTGACGGCCAAAGATCGTACTCGATGATGATGGGTTTCTCAAGAGCCGCGTACGGCGGGTTCGAAGCGTCGCTTTAGACCCTTGAGACGTTGATAGTTGATGATGGTGATGGTACAGATGATGAAAATAAACACTATACTTTGTCACACTGATTTTAATAGGTAACAAGAACAGATAAATTATTAATTAATATTAAAATGGCGTCCACACGCCTTTGATGACGAAACCAATGAACGTCTGACTCAACTAAAAACTATAGATTAATTGATTGAGCATTTAGATTGAAGGACAAGTGATTTTTTCTGAACTTAAGATCGATAACATAAAGGCGGTAAAAATTAAGATGATACACAATTAAATATATAAAAACATGTTAATTTTCGATTAACAGTGCGACTAGATAAACTTACTTTGTAGATAATTTATAATCTTCAAACAATCGTTTTGAATAAATATGATTGATTTTAAACCAATCTCCCCCTTTGCTGATGTCCATTTGTTTTGCCTCAACTGTATTCTTCTGGACAGTTGGAAGGTTCTTTAGATAGGTTTTACCCCGGATTAACTACCTTATAGTTCGTTTTCAAAGGCCAAGCAAAAAGGTTTTTTGGGGACAGATCAAAATATCATGCGGGTTAGGCGAAGTAAAAAAGTGTCCATGGTAACTTTAGTTGTTAAGTGCCCGTTGTTTAATTTCGTTGCTCAGAATAATAGAGATTCGTCGTTTTGACTAAGTACTAAAGTCACACAGAAACGTTGAAAAGGATAACTTCAGGAGGGCATCGCACCCACGCCACATGATGCCCACGCCACGTTTCACTTTTTTTAAATATATTTTTACATTTTGAACATTATTGTCACTGATTTTTTTTTTATTTGCCTTTTATCTATATTTTGAATTTGTGTAGTTTGTTTTGTTTCTGTTTTAATTATTTAAGTCTATATGTTTTTATGTTGTGAATTTGTGTAGTTTGCCTAGTTTCTGTTTTAATTTTTGAAGTCTATATATTTTTATTTTTTAAATTTTTCTCTCAGTCAACCTGTAGGTATTTATGTATATTATGTATTAGTTTATTGTTATAAATTGAATAGGTAGTTGTATGTAATATTATTATTATACTTACTGTTATGGATTTATCATCTGATAGCAGTGATAACTTTTTCTCTTGCTCTTCTTCTCCTGACTCCACTTTTTCGAGCTTAGATCGACCCTTGAATGAACTTTTGGACGAATGCTTCTCCAATGTGTCAAAACATTTTAATGTGGTGCATATTAATGCTCAAAGTATTCCGGCTCACTACTCAGATATGCTTGCCACTTTCGATATAAAGAATATACAGGCAATTCTTATTTCTGAAACTTTTCTCAATCCTCAACTTATGTCCACGTCTTACTCCCTCCCTGGTTTTAAACTAGTCCGAAATGACCGTGTAAGTTCCTCTCATGGTGGTGTGGCCATTTATCTTCGCTCACATATCCCTTATTCTATCCTTAGTCGATCTCCCCAGCCGCCACCCACCAATTCTGCCGAGCATTTGTTTTTGGAAATTTCGTTATGTCACACCAAACTTCTTTTGGGTGTTTATTACAGTCCCTCATTGAGAGTGGACTACTTCGCGTCTTTAGAACAACTTCTTGAAAATTTTACTCCTGTTTATAACCACACCATTATAATGGGTGATTTTAATACTTGTCTCTTAAAGAATGATTCTCGTTCTAGTAAGTTACTTTCTTTAGTCAACTCTTGTAATTTACATATTCTTCCCTTACGGGAGACTCACCGTTTTCCCAACTGCTCCCCTTCACTTCTAGATTTCATGATTGTTTCCTCTCCCAACCTTGTTAATAAGCATGGTCAATTTTCTGCAGACGCCTTCTCTTACCACGACCTGATTTTTTTATCTTATCGGGTTCGCCCTCTGAAAAATAAGCCGCGCGTGCTGCTTCAGCGTAATTTCGCTAAAATGGATCTAGCACAGCTGCACGAAGACGCCGGTAGTTTGGATTGGTCAGCCATATTCACTGCTGACTATGTTGATAGGCAAATTGAACTTTTTAATAGGCTTTTGATCGAGCTGTACGACGTGCACGCACCTGTCCGACCGGTCAAAATAAAACATTTGCCTGCGCCGTGGTTAACGGATGATATAAGACTGCTTATTGCTAAAAAGAACGCTGCAAAGTCTAGGTACAAACAAGATCCCTCGGTTAAGAATGAACATAAGTATAACCGTGCTAGAAATCGCTGGAATACAGTGGTAAGGGACGCTCAAAGACGCCACATCCATAAATCCGTACAAAATTAGGGCCCTGCTAAGGTGTGGAAATTCCTCAAATCTCTCGGGGTTGGTAAATCTCAGCAGTGTAGTCCCAAAACTAACCTGGATATTAATAATCTCAATTCTTTTTTTACTTCATCATCGCCTATTGACGTCCATTGCAAGATAGAAACTCTGCATCGTCTTTCTAATTTGCCAACACCTGATTTTTCCCCGTTTGTCTTAAATCAATTTACGGAGGATGATCTTAAGAGAACAATACTCTCCATAAGCTCTAGTGCTGTGGGTAACGATTCTATAAGTCGTAATATGATCCTTCCTTTATTAGATATCCTTACTCCCATTATTACTCACATCCTCAATACTTCAGTAGCGTCTCGAGCATTTCCGTCATCTTGGAAGGATGCTTCTGTTATTCCACTTCCTAAAAAGTCCAAACCTACCCTGTATTCCGCCTACCGTCTTATTTCCATATTACATTTTCTTTCTAAGGTCATTGAAAAACTTATTCATCGTCAACTAACTACTTTCCTAAATAAAAACAATCTCCTAAATTCCTTTCAATCTGGTTTCCGTACTGGTCATAGTACGACATCGGCCTTAACCAAAAGCATTGACGATATTCATCATGGCATGGAAAATCGTCATCTTACTCTATTGACATTATTAGACTTTAGTAATGCCTTTAACTCAGTGGATTTTGACGTTCTCCTAAGTGTTCTACGTTCTATTGGCATCTCTCCCTCCGTGGTTGATTGGTTTCGAAGTTACCTGATGGGGCGCCGGCAACGCATACGTATTGAAGAATCTTTCTCTACATGGAGCAATATTGGTTCTGGTGTCCCTCAGGGTGGCGTCTTATCTCCCCTACTTTTCTCAATTTTTATTAATTCAATTTCACAGTCGCTTTCATGTTCCTACCACTTGTATGCTGATGATCTCCAGATCTACACACAGGCACCGTTATCGGATCTTTCACGTGCTGTGGAAGTTATTAATGCAGATCTTGACGTCATAAATAATTGGAGCAAGTTTTATGGTCTTGCTGTTAACCCTAGCAAAACGCAGACAATTATCATTGGCAGTCCATATTTTGTTTCTAGAATTAATTATGACCTTCTACCTCGTGTTAATTTCGCGGGCGCTGATATTCCTTTTGCAAAAACTGTCAAAAATTTAGGAATTACTTTTGATCAATGCCTCACTTGGCGCCCCCAAGTGGAGGCAGTTCGGAAAACTTACGGTTCCCTCAACCGCCTTCGTAATTTTTTACCGACTAGCACCAAAATAACTCTGGCACAGACACTTTTACTATCCATTCTTGATTATGCGGATGTCTGCTACGCTGATCTTTAGGAGGAACTCCTTAACAAGCTAGAGCGTCTGCAGAATGTCTGTATAAGATTTATTTTTAATTTAAGAAAATATGACCATGTTTCGTATTATCGAGCTTGGCTTAACTGGCTGCCAATTCGACGGCGTAGGGACTTACACGTTCTTTCCCTACTATATTTTGTCCTCTTTTTACCAACTTCTCCTCTTTATCTACGAAGTTGTTTTTCCTTTCGTTCTTCTTCCTCTAGTAGGACTTTACGTTCTGCTTACAACCTTTCTCTAACGAATCCACTTCACTCCACTGATTTCCTTTCCTACTCCTTTTCTGTGCATGCTGTCCGGCTATGGAATGCTCTACCAGAGAGCATCAGGAGTGCTCGTACGTTGGATTCGTTCATGGGTCAGGTCCGGAGTCATTTTTTACGTTTAACATCTTAGTTTATTTATTTCCATAATGTACCATAATATTGCATTATCTCTTTTTATCTCATTCATTTATTTAAATTATAATTATATTTCATTATTATTATTTATATTATTATCCAATCTATTTTATATTTCTATTTCTTATTTCCCTTATTCTTGCACCCATTTCAATATTCTTTGTATTATATTTCTATCACCCAAGGTTGCCTGGAAGAGATTGCTTGTTAGCAATAAGGTCGCCTGTTTTGTACTTTGTCACTGTATAAATGTTTTCTGTTATATGTTCTTGTGTGCAATAAAAGTATATTTTATTATTATTATTATGCTCTTTAATTAAAATATAATCTTAAGTAAATTTTTTTACAATATTTTATATAAAAAAAAACATATTTACAATATAAAATATTATAAAAACTTAACCTAGGTTGCCACCGGCAGCGGGGATAGACCCAAGTTACCGGTGGTTAGGGCTGCAGAGTGAGGAACCTCCTGACAATACGTGCCGTGTCAAGGAGTACTGCCTTCTGTATCTGACCCTTGACCCAACCTTTTAGCGAGAGCCTCTCTAGGTGTTGATCGAGGCTCTTAGCTATAAGACCGTGTGCCGAAACGACTATCGGTAAAATAATGGTTGAATCCACATCCCACATGGCGGTAACCTCGTGAGCCAAGTCAAGGTACTTACTGAGCTTGTCCTTCTCGGCTTTCACGAGGTTCTCATCATGAGGTACGGTGATATCAACCAATATTTCCCCGCGCTGAGATCGGTCCACCACCACGATATCAGGCTTATTGGCGACAATAGTCCTGTCCGTGATGATAGAGCGATCCCAGTAGAGCGTTGCATGACCATTTTCGAGAACTGGCGCAGGTGCGTACTTATAGTACGGCACCTCTGATTCAACAAGGCCATATTGAAGAGCAAGTTGCTGGTGAATTATTCTGGCTACTTGGTTGTGTCTGTGCAAATACTCTCCGTTAGCAAGATGAGAACAACCGGAAATAATATGTCGGAGTGATTCTCCAGGACGGCGGCATGCCCGACAGATGTCGACCGTACCGTCCTTCATAATATATTTCCGGTAGTTATTCGTCTTGATAACTTCATCTTCAATGGCACAGACAAAACCTTCGGTTTCCCCAAAGAGGTCACCGAAACGTAACGCAAAATTTCAAAAATTACGGAGTACTAAAGTGTTAATTGGTTACCTAGAGATATACTTATCAAATTATTATAAAGACACTTTAAGCGGAGGATTCGATATTCATCGAACCCGTAATTCCCACGAAGAATCAATCAATAGCAGTGCAGGTAATCAGGCAAGTGCGTAGTAATCAAAGGTTATGCAGTTGCATTGCGTTAGGGCGCGCGCACATTGCGATGCACTTCGCGGGGAGACGTAAGCGGGTAAGGGTGACGCCATTGTCACAGAATACATAATAGTACAAGTGCATTGTACGCGTTTCAATGCGAATGGCTATGGGACAAAAGCTTTTTTCATTAACTTCACAATGGTATATTATAAAACTATTGATCATGGAGTTGACAAAATTAAAATAGACACAAATGCGGATATTTGTGATCAAGTTGTAACACGATTTGCTTTAAAATTATAACTAGGTACAATTTGTAAAGACGTTTTTAGGTACAATTAGTAAAAAAATTAAAATAGTGAGTAAATGAGAACAGTGTTGCCTGATTTGCAAATCTCATAACCTCTCCCACTAAGTGTTATGTAATTATGAGTAGCCTAAAACTATGCAATACTTTTTATAAGGATTAATACGAGTCTAATAAGTTGTATAAAGTTTTACTTAAGTATATTTAAGCGTTATTAAAACGCTAAAATATAAAACATTAATTTTATTTTGGTATTATTGGTTTTTGTTTTAAAATTTTTTATTACTTTCCAGATAGCTGTACTTATTTGTTATATTTATTGTTGTAATTTAGCAGAAATTAATAGAAATAACCACCATTAGGGTCTAGTAGCTAAGCCACCGGTCTCAGATCTAGAGGTCCCGTGGTTCATAGCCAGTGGTTGAGAATTCCGGGTAAAGCGCGCTTCCGCCTTCAGCCACTATATCTAGATACTCTTTATGAGAGAACTTACACTGAAGCTCTCATTAGTTATATAGGAAAGATAACATTAATAATGTTATCACTCATTAGTCAGGTGAGAGCACTCCGTAGCCGTCTCGTAGCAAGGTCATGCAGCTCCGCCCCGCCGCTGTGCCGTAGCAGCCGTAGCAGCGCCGCCATGAATGAACGAGGGGCGCGAGAACGGGGTGGGTGCGGCCCTCCACGACGACGGCCGAGCGGTCATGATACTTTGGAAGTTTTTTGAGTGGCAAAAAGAGCAGTCTAATCGTTTGTGGTCAGAAATTGGTCGATTATTATGTTTTTGTAATTTTTCACCTTTAAACAGTTTTAAAATTATGTTGAACATTTTGTGACCACTTTAAAATATTTTTCGCGGGTTTTTATTTATTATGAATTATTATTTATTTATATCTTAGGAAAACCAACAGCCTGTTTGAACAGTATACGTAATGGTAACATAATAACATGGCCAATTACAGGTCTTCACAAGTAATAACAGAAACATAGAGACAATATCCTAATTTTATGTAAAAAATAAATTGATTGCTATTTCAACGGCTTTTTACCCCCCTTTCTAAATGCTATGTTTTCCGTATTCTTACTTTTGATGGAATACACACGTTTATTGGCTGATAATAATTATAATATTAAACGCATTATTGACGTTTATCGTCCAAAAGTTTGTTTCTTATGTTCTTCGAAACCTTGATAGATGGTGTAATGTCGGCCTTTTGACCCTAACCATACAATTATTGATTAATTAATGATATGTTATAATTATAATAAAAAATACATCCTACATACATACACACACATGATCAAAACTATTATTCCCGAAGGGTTAGTCAAAGACTAGGCTATGAGGACTGAGGAGCATAGTTTTAATAATAATAAATAGTTTAACAATATTTAAAATAATATTTGTAAATACTTACGTAAAAATGAGTACACAATAAAATCAATAGAAACAAATGTATGTTTTCTAAAAGGTCAAGTGTTTAATCCTAAAGTTTTTAATTGGCTGCTAAAGTAAAAACGCGCTAGCATCAAAGCGCCAAGCAAGGATCAAGAACATTAAAGTCGCCGTAGGGGTTTTACGAGCGGGCGCCGAGTGCACGCGGCAAGGTTAGGTTAGTTCGCAACGTGGCCGCCCAGACGCGCCACCTCCGCGGCTAGTATTCAAAAATCGAACGATAAACTTCTTAATTTAAAAATTAAAAGAAAAGTGTACATTATTTGTGGCTAGTGTAGTGTTTTTGAGGCTAAGTGATATTTTGTGTTGTGTCAATGTGTATGTGACAGTTGAAGTCATTTTGACAGTAGTACAGCTAGCCTTGCTGTCAGTGCTTGTGTACGAATTAATTTTTATCTGCATCCTTCGTCTGCATCAGTTAATTCTTAATACTTTACTACCTACTACTTTGATAACTTAAAAGAAGTGTAGTTGGCATTTTAACCTAACTTGTTCCTACTTTAAAGTTTAAAGAAATGCAACTTGTTGAACGTAGTTTAGCTAACTGCTCATCAATAAGATTCTTATTAGAATGTCACGAAAGGTTTGTTACAACTATTGCTAGTTAGTACTTATTGATACAAAAAACTGTCTCAAGCTTTTAAAATAAGCAATCTAGGTAATATTACTCACACAGATACTTATTTTCATAAGTAAAGTAGACTTAAATAATCAATAAAGTTAGTTTTTATCAGTCCACCACGCACTGCCATAACGCTGTCTCCCCAAAAGAAATAAATAACGCTCCGGCGCGGGCCGGTGCAAGTGTTTACAAACAGCGGTGCATCGATTTCGTATAAAGCGGCGGCGGGTGACGCGCGGACGCGGGGGGCGGCGCATAGCTAGCCAACTGACAGCTAGTTTTGGCGGCACATTTGATTAGTTGAAAATTATGAAGTAGGTTCATTCACATTTTGATTATAAAGTTTGTAATAGTAGGATAGCTACATAGTAGGTAGGTATTCTACATTTTACGTATTTTTGTTAAATAATTTAAGTTTTATTAAGGCATGGCACTAAATTATGACTTACTGTCGTATGTACTCAGACTTCAATAATTTTTTAATGACAATTACGTCTCGTGCTGTCACTTTCTTAAGTATGGTGTTAAAAAGCGGCAGTAACTGCCATACTCAGAGATGTCAATTAAGTTTTAATGACAATTAAAGTTTCTTCTCTATTTAGCACTATTTTTTTATAACAGAAGGAGGCAAACGAACAGAAGGAGGAAAAATAAAAGAAAGAAATTGACAGTAAAAGCTTAATTGTCATTAAAACTTAATTAACGTCTCTGAGTACTGCAAATTAGTAAGTTATTGAATAAGTAAATCGTAGCGTTGTTATGTAATGCTACGCATTGCAATACGAATGAAATCGCTCTTACTATGTTCTCCGCCTCAGCACCGTCTGGCGTGACGCCTGTGGGTTTTACAGTGAGTCACGCTGCGGTGTAACTTTGCTGCTGGAATATTAGTAGGCGTTTGGTCTTACCGTACCAACGTTTCATCTCTCTATTTCTTATAAATTTCTATTACTCATTCGTTATTATTACTTGGTAATGTTGCTTTATTAAAAAGTTATGTTTGAAAATTGTTGTAGTACCTACTTACTTAACTTAATTAAACATTATTTCAATATTTTTCGGTATTATGGTCATTTTCCCAATAGTCCATTTTATTAAATAAAAAATACAATTTTCTATAATTGAGAACGTGCTTTGAAGTTATCTTCTTCATTATTGCGTAGAGTAATTCAAAACAAAAAGACAGTCTGCATGTGATACAACACCTTATACTTAATAAGCATAGAGTCGTTATCACAATCTTTCTCGAATAAAAGGGTGAGACCCCCTAAGTTAAGAGTCAGGGTATATCGTTATAAGCTGATATAATTAAAAAGGACCTAGGCAGGTAACGCTAGAGACATAAACCTAGATCGTAGTTAAATATGCCTTAGAACGACAGCATAACGGGATGCGGATACTGTCAATTGGTTTTATATTGTCTGGTTTTATAGTTGATAGGTACGTTAAATAAACGTTGTTGTTTAATATAAATGTAGGTAATGTCTGGAACCACCAAATATTTTATACTAAGAGACATTTATAGTGGTTTCAGATATCAGAGTACTTAGAGATGAATAATTATTTCAGAATTAAATCAATTTGTGTCTTATTTTATAGCGTGATTTCATAGACTTCGGTTGCAAGCTTAATTAGCGTCTAGAATTGTGAGCTGAATAGACAATTGATATAAACAATAAATATAAGACTACAGCTCATTTAATATCCCATCTAAAGATTTTTATTAATCGGAAATGATTTGTACATGTTTCACAGAGTGTATTATATAGGAAATGCGAATGTGGATCGGCAACGCGTGAGTGTTAACTCTTGTCTTGCAAACGTCCTTGGGCCCGCATGCATTTCGGTATTTTAACTGGAGAGGACATCGCAAAGCAAGTTTGGGCAAGCATGGGCTGCAAATGTCGCAGTGATTGTGATTGTGGGTGATCCAACCGGTTGTGGATTGTGGGCTCGCGGCCGCAAATCAATGCGCAAAAAGTTGCTTCACGGTGTCCTCTCTAGTTATAATGTCTCAATGATAGCCATAGCCAATGATGGCTATCATTGCCTGACGTTGCCCAATTTATCAGAACAGATAAGACGGTAGCCTTTAGGCGTGCCTTTATTATTTTTTTACGTACGATACTCCGGTACCAGGTTGTTACTTATTTAGGTATAAAAGCTTTAAGCGTACATACATATATATATAATCACGACTTTTATCCCCCAAGGTTTAGTCAGATACTAGGCAATGAGGACCGCAAAAGCAGTCCTCTGCCATAGTATTCTTTTCACCAAATAACGACTGTACATGTGCTCAGCGTGACAGGTGGTGAGCCCATCGCCGCTCTATGCTGTTGGATGTATGTTAGTCGCCTTGAAGAGAGGGGGTGGTAGCATTGTTTAAATGAGCCGCTACGCGACACGTAGGTATTTGTTTTGTCCTTAAGGTCCATAACACTGACACGACATTACAAATTACAAGGCGTCCGCCCCCGAACGCATGCTTATGGGCAAATGATAATGTGCCATAAATCACCTCCCCCGTCCCCCAGAGGGGGCGCCCTCCGATAGTCGGCATGCAGCCCAGGGCAGTTACGACAATACAGTACGTTGAATTCAATTAAGTACATGGAATTCAAACATTCAGATAGCGAATGTGGACTTAGATAATTGTATAAAATTATTTTTTACAAAAATGTGTGCTTAATTTGCCTAAAACCCTTTCAGCTCCTGAATATTTTAATATTTTTTTGCTGTATGCCGTCATACTAATCTGCTACGATATAACTCGTACCTGGCATAGTAGAACATAAATCCTTTAGACTATGTCGCAAAGAAACAAGGTAATTTTGCCCATTATGTCCAAAAACTCCGGTGTTATGTGTAGGTAGTTGCTTGTATTAAAGCATAACACAGAGCTAAATTTTGTATTCCTACTGCAGAAAATACGGAATTTATGTCTTCCTTTGTCTGTTTGTACTACTACTAAGTACCTTAAGTTTGTCATGTCATATCTTTATTCCATTAAAAGTCTGATCTTTGATTTTATCATGTGTTTTCTTTGCTAATGCCAAACCTTCAAAATCCGACCTTACCTGTAGTGCCAATAAATAAATGTTTGTATAGGAGACCCAACTAAATCTACGAACATATTCGTAGTCGGCACCATGCTAAAGACCCGCACTACGAGTTATCTCGTAGCTGGCACGCAAAGGGTTAAAAAATGTATTCTGTATCTGTACCCGTGACGTGCAACGTACAGTTTGATGTTTGCTGTTTTATATTATCATCTTATGCATAGACGGTACCTATATATTTCTGAGCTTAGGCCTGGGAACACTAGTACACCTGTGAAGAGTGATATATTATCTTTTCTCTTTTTTGTCTTTGATATAATGGGGTTTCCCGTATGTTTTATTGAACATATTTATTCATCTTCACTGGGCCTTTCGTTGATGTCAATGTTTGCAACACGATTCCGTTTGTTCAGTCTAGTCCAGCAATCGTGGATATTGATATGGCCTTTGACTCAGAACGGGGAAGCCGGCGAAGTAGATCTGAACTAAAAAAAAAAAATTTGTGCCGCTCTAAAGATTTCCCTGTCCTAAGATGCAACAAACAATTGCGCGTAGACAGTGAAAGTTAAACTGTAACAGCTGACGTGCGAAAGAGGCAGCTGGCGCTGCAGGGGTGCAGTGTTGTGCACCAAACACAACGCAGCACTTACGCGAAATTGATCAAATAAATTATCATTACGTCGGATGAATGTTCATGTAATTGGAATTTTTCCGGGGGTACTTGATCACGAAAATGTGTATTATAGTTCCTTTTGTATGTTATGAAAAAGGTTTTCTTGCTGTCATTATTCCCTTGTCTGTCAGGAAGACTCCGTTAGGCATGGATGGATATATTGGACAGTAACACGTGAACGGTTAGTCCGTTCAATTTCTGTTGTGTCTGGTTTTGCGGCAGCTAAGTCCTTATACTCGTATATCAGTACTCACTTAGGTCATATAAAGGAATGTTTCGTTTTTAACGAGTAATTATATTTTCAGCTATCTTATTTATCCGCGCTGTTGGTCTAAAATTCAAACTGACACGGCGTTGTCATGTAAAATCTCGAAAATCATAGTTTTATATAGTTTTTGGTTAGGTCAGTCGATGCCCATTCGACAACTCCCTCCAGCATTCTCGTTGGTTATGAGCCTCCAGGCGATCCTTTGATGATTGGTCACCGCCGCCAATGGACATTAGCAGAATCTAACAAATTACTATAACGTTGCCGACCTGACAGATGTCTGCGTAACGTTCCGTGACTAAGAATCCGATGTAAATGTAATTCGTGATAGAAGCACTAAACCCACAAGCCATCAAATTAATATGTGATTGTCGGCAGTGCATTCCCTCCTCTCGCCGCGGGGCGCCAACTGAAATGAGCAGCGGTGCGAATGCGGACGCGGCACCCCAGTTGGGAAAGAGGGGTTTTATTTGTCATCAATTACTTATAGTACAAAGTATTTGAGTTTTGTGTTAAAATAATTTTATAAATATTTCTTAAGGTAATTTTTTTTAATAGAAGAACTTTAGTTCCTTTGCTACGTACAGTCGAGGAAGTTGCCGGCCGACCACTTTCCGGCGATATTTGCTTGCGCTTCCTTCCTTGCGCGCCTGCGAACCGTAGTGTGCGCGTAGATCGTCTGCAAGCGAATATCGCCTCAAAGTGCCCGACCACTTTGAAGCTTTAAGCCTAGGATTCCCGAGCGCAGAAACTAGTAGGGGACTGATTGATTGCACATCGCGACTCGCGACCGTCAACTTAGCAAAATAGGTAGGTAATTATGAAAATCAAAAATTCTTTTTAAATGTTTTAACTTATAACGGCCGGAATGCCTCACCTATTCAAAGACAATTATTTTCGTATAAAACCAAGTAAAACCAAGTATAATGCAAGTAATACGATATTTGAATTATGATTAGACCGATGTTTGAAATTTTATTTGATGCAGTAACGTGTAAAGTATCACAAATAGAGCATTTAATGGCCGGAATGACTAGTTAAAAGACTGGAATAACATAAATTTTTTCCAAATTTTGAGTACTTGTGATTTGCGAGTAATCCATAATTTAAAATACCCTATTTTCGGGAATTTCGGGAATCCCAGCCTTAGTGTGGTTAAAGACAATACTTTTACAGTTCTAGCTGTCGCGAGGTCTCTCTAAAGAACCATACAGCGGTTGTGTTTCAATAGTATTCTACACCTGTTAGTCGATCACTTAGTAGCTGATCACTTAGAAGGTGCTGTGGGTTCAGGAGGCATTTGAACAACCACACCACAGTACCTAAAAGAAAACAATGCAACTTTTCGCCCGGGACAGATCGCAGCGAGGGTCTGTGCCGAACGAGCTTGAGTGGATCTGCCGGGCGGCCTCAAGCGGGTATGCCGGGCGGGCACGAGTGCCTAAGTAAGCCTGTGGTTGTGAGGGCAGGAGATTTATCGCGCTCCACTGTAACTAGCTCCTTCACACGCATCCGTATTCTGAGGAATTGATGACATGAAACATTTGAGTCCGTTACATTTGAGGCTTTAATCTTCTTGTTCTTAGACTTTCCGTTTATTATTATTATTACAATGAGTATTTTATAAACACGCAACCAAGTTCATTAATGATAGAAGATTAAGGATGAATATCTGGGTCACTAAGTTAAAACCTTTTAAGATGTTAAGTAAATTAGCACATAAAAAGTTTTCCCCCTGACTGTCCACTGTCCAGTGACCTCCTCTATAATTGATACAACTATTTCTTTTTATAGTGCACTACTTAGGTATGACCAGTTAAATCATTTATTTTGTCATTATCTTGCACGTACAAATTCTTCTAACAAAAGTTGTACCTCAGTTACCGAAATAGAAAATTTCTATGGAAAAATTAATAAGATCCAGAATAATGCCGCGAGGAGGGGAGCTATAATAATGCTATTTTCCGAAGGGCGTTAAACGCAATCGCTTATGTTGGAGAGAACTTAAAACACACTTCACGTTTATCTATGACCCTAAACCTTTCATTCATAGAGTTCACTTTGGCTTGAATAAGTATTAGACGATTTTTCATTGTGATTTCTCAAAGATTTCTCTGCTGCGAAGTTTGAGTGAATTTAAAGACTAGGTCTATAAGGGCACTTTTCCCGTAGCATATGTCCATTACGAAGTGGTCTTTCAAAGTTCAGCCAGTGCCTATTTAATCCATTATCAATCATTGTCTGTGAATTTAATAAGAGTTGTAAGGTGCTGGGTTTGAGGGATGGCTTCAGCGAGAGGCGCTGAAAGTTCGCCAACTTGAAATATTGGTTTCTGTTTCCTCAACAATCGCTATAAATCTCTTTTAATTTGATTTGTGTCAGTAGCAACGCACCCCGAGAACGGAGAAGCTTAAGAAATGTTACATTTCTGAAATAATGAGTTGAATGAAGTTTGTAGACTTAATTGTAACTCAGTTTTTACTCACTTATATAAAGCGTATTCATGTTAGCTTTTTGCTATTCAATTGTTGACCCTATGCAGGTAGTACAGTCATATTTTGTATTAATCTATCTATTTATATTGATATGAAACGGTTCAGGTAGAAGTTATCGATAGACTATCTGACATAATAGGTACCCAAGTTGCATTTCTTTAAACACTTCTGTATTTATTCGAAGCACAAAAGTATATCTCTAATTCTACTCATAATAACTTTTATACAAAAAATATTGAAACAATATAAATAATGGTAGGTATAAGACATGACGTGCCTAGACTGCGATTTGGTACCTAAAATGAAAAGTAAATACCTACTTATTTAATATTTAATGCGAAAACAAATTGACATGTATACAAAATACTCGTATCATTACAGATAAGTAAGTACTCTCAATGCCAAAGTTTTCTACTTAAAACATATAAAAGTGTTCCAAGTGTAATTTTTTAATGAGAAAAGTGCAAAGTGCAAAGTGAATATGGCGGAGCACTGGTCCTGGCTGACGGGCGGGGAGGCGGGGGAGTACACGTACAGCCCCCCCAGCCGGCCCACCCGCCCGCCGCACCGCCCGCTCGTGAAGATCGCCACCAGCGCGCACCTGCACACCATCGCCAGGTGATGATGATGGACTTACCGTACCATGCGTGGGTACAACAAATGCAAAATTCGCACTCTAACTCAAATATCGACCTTACTTAAAGTTGACATATTTTTAAACTGGTCGTGGTCGATATTTCAGTAAATGAAAATTTTGAATTCGGTTTCCAAAAATTGCAATTTGAAGCGGGTAGTGCCCTTGTTCTACCGATGCGCGGCGGTTCGTTTGACTAGTCTAATGGCGGAATGTACCTAACCGCAGTACGCTACTCGTGTTTAGTGTCACTCTTGAATGTGATTTTGGTTTATACCTAAATATGTATAAACTTTTAACATTTTTATGCGATGCAGTTTTTCTATTTTTCTATAAGTACAGAAAATTGTTTAAAAAATTGCTTAGGTATAAGGATATCGCAATTTTTGACACTTTTTAGATAAGGAAGTTATCCAACATGTGCAATTATGTCAAGTTCGCTACTGTATTAACTCCCAATGCTCGGAGTTATTTATTAATTGACAGAATTTGTGTGTAAAATTTTTGCTAAAAGGTACTTACTACCTTACTACTAAAGCCCAGAGAGTCTAACATTGGTCTCATCTCGGGAGCTCCATCATACAGCAGGCTACGCTATTGTAAACACTACAGAATCATTTAAAAAAAGCTTACACAAAACTGAATCAAATATCGTCTTTAAATACAATCGTTGTGGGGTATGAGATGCGAATGCAATGCTTTTAATTAATTTCAAGAAATTCCAATAGTACAAGATACAAAATATTGCTATTCAAATAAACAAAAACTAAAGTAGTTACTATATTATTTATTTATTTATATATTATTCACTTACACCTATCATTACAGGTTTCATTACCTACCTAATACAATAGTGCAGCCACATACGAGTTCACGATAACAAGGAAAATCTAAACAATTGGATTAGGGGCCGATTTTTTAAGGCTAGGTGCATCGCAAAAGTGCCCATTGACTTTAAGGTTTACTTAGTTTATGATGGTGATAGCCCAGCGAGGAGATACTCGAATTGAAAGCGAAATGTTGTGTTTTGACGCTGAATTCTATCTCAATACTAATGAAGCGCTTTAACTTAGTCGGAAAAAGGTAAGAGAGTTTTAACGTTACCATTATTAATCTGTATATTTATACCATTTCCTGTAGCCTATACGTGTATGTATACCACCGTGTTTAAACTATTAATTTAAAAGCGATTTGTAACTTTGTTACGACAAAACGTAGGTACGCCTACGTTTATAAATGCTAAATAACATGTTACATTGCACACTTACAGACGGATACAAAATAAATAGTGTGATTAGTGGAGATGTAATGGGGGCCTTAACAGCCACTATGGTTCAGAGGGTAAGAGCTTGTAATCTCTATTTCCTGTGCTAGACAAGGCTTTTCATATAGATGTTACTGGAAGTATCTATATACCTACAGATGTGTGATTTGTAACTTGAAATACATTTAATACAAAATTATGTACCTATACGACAAAAAAACAAGTGTATTGAATTTTATAGAAGCGTTTAGCTTTTATCTTACTCGATGGTAAATGACGATAAGGCCGAAGGTGGCAGAAATCCGAAAATTTAAAATCCTCAACCACTGAGAAACTGGCTAACATTTTCTTTGATTATGGGAACACACCAACGGTACTACATTGGTATAATCGCTAAATACTCAGATAAGACCGTGTCCTACCAATGTCCGAACCGTAAAAATAATACTTAGGTACATTTAGCGAAGCTGGGAATTGAGACCTCGAGTTGTGCGCCCGTGTTGGTCTACAAGACCACAGACGCGGTTAATAACTACATTTAATTTATCGAAGCCCAGCGGTAAAAGGTTATTGAAAGGAAGAAAATGCTAAAATAAACTCTTTTCCATCGTAAAATTATTCCATGCGCTTTCCCGCATTAGCATTCATGGCGTTAGTTTTCAAAAAAAGAGAAATGGTCCGAACTCTCCGAGGAATCCATTAACTACAAAAAAAAACAACTTACTTTCTGCAGCCAACGCGAGCTGATCTACTTAACTCGCGACCTTACTAGGAAACGAACAAGATGCTTTTTTCTATAAAATTTAGTTTCGATGTGTGCCCATTGTTGCTGCAGTGACTTCTCATTTTTGACTTTAACTTTTCCCTGAAACATATTTCTTTGCACTTGATCCTTATTTCTACCCTTCTTAGAGTCATTTTTCCTTCTTTTCGTTAAAATTGAATGCTTTAATGACGTTTGCTAGCAACGTTACTCTTGCGTTTGTGTCATGCACTTTGGTATAACATTTGGGCGCGTTGGACTGCACAGCTAAATTTGTGACGTGGTCCTTAAGGATCGCGCTGACAGGTTGATGGATCGTTGCAGCAAGTTCAGGGTTCCATCCCACCGTGATGTATGGAACATGAATGTTTCATGACGTCTGACTGAACTTATTAAAACTCGCTTTTCCCTAAGGTTTCCCTCGCTCTGGAGTTTTAAAAAGACTACTCATAATAATTATTAATTTCTCATCATCAGCATTTTAAATGCCCACAGCTGGACTCATGCCTTTCGATGTGAATAATAGAAAATTGAATGATCAGGCCTAACTCACCTCTCTGGTCTTTTGTGGGTTGGTTGGTTTTGACAACTGCTATTCGTAACATGGGATGGGACAACAGCCGGGCTCAACAGCCACCAAGCAGCTGACGATACTTTCCTTTTGGTCATCTGCCTATTGACCGGCTTTGTGAATTGGCTTAACTTGGACGATCGCAACTCAAACAAGTTCTAACAATCTTCTTTATTATCTTACCTTATTATGTATCCTACTGGTAAAATGTAAATCATCACCAACATTGGTTTTATTTACTTAGTGGCAATCAGGCATGTGACCCACATGGTGGTGACCGGTTACCGTAGTTATATGGACGTTGGCAACACCTAAGGCATCACTTTCACTTAAATTAAATTTAAAAATAAATGCTCTGTCAAATATAAATGCCGCGCAAAGGTCTCCATCATTTGTGTCAATTATTCGCTACAATTGTTGGGTACCTATTGGCTTACGGCCGTTCCAAATAACCTATCTATCTGTTGTTGTGCCCACCAGAGTTAGAAATTTGACTTAAACTCGTTACAAATTGTGTCAAATATCTAACTCTAGTAGTCAAAACAACAGATAGATAGGTTATTAGGAACGGCCGTTAACCAGCACTGTTGCCACGTGCTGGTTGGCAATCACAAACCCGGGTTACTATGCATCGAAAAATCCGAAACGCACTTTGCCTGACCTGGGAATTGAACCCTGGAGGTCCGGTTATCGGGCCGACCTCTAAATACTCGGCCGTCGAGGTAGTATGTTATGGGTATAGTTACACATGTAACTTCAATAAAACTTATGTTGGTTTAATTTGGTGTTATGCATTGTTATTATTTTTACATTTATACAATGGTATACCGAATCATAAGTTGTTTATTTGGAATATTTGACCCATGCAATTAACTAAATGCTACTTTGCTACAATTACTTTGGCATACGTTTTCTCCCACATAATATTTTAGTGGGAAATCTTTACAAAATAAACAATCGCAGACAATGAGCGATCGCCGCCGCCACCCCCGCGCGAGTCACGTAGTGTTGCCATGGGAGAAATAAAATCTCCCCGAAATCTCGGCTTGCTCTATATGGAAATTTTTATATTTCAAACTGAACTGTATGTTTGTCGCGGTTTTTATTGTTTACCGTAATAGGGTGGTGAGCAGGTGGTGTGAAATTTGAGGCACGCGGGTGGAATATGCGAAGCTTTCGTTTTGAACTGAAAGTTATCTTGGAAAACATCCTTTATGAAATGGGGGTAATAAAATTTTATGATTTGCAGGAATAACATCTTGTTTACAAGAAAACAATGTTAGAGAATAAGTTAAAAAAGAATAAATCCACGTTTGACGGATTTTGTGGCGGATTTAAAACTGCACAAGGTAGTTAAAGTGCACTGACATAACTTGTTTTTAATTTTCATAATGTGTAGGTATTTCAAAATCTAAGTACAATGCTGCTTTGCTTATTTTCAAAGAACAATTATTATAATACTTAATCATATTTATATTTATAATAATAATAGATGAAATTGTTTATTTTGGTCACCACCAAAGATGACACGACAATAGTCAGCCTCAACAAACACTAGAAAAAAGCGTCTAGACTCGAAGCCACACTTGACAATCTTGGCCACTGCAAATGGAGCTTCCGAGATATTCTTAATTCGTAGGAACAGTTGTATTTATAATTAACATGGCTCGCGGTGTACCTGCCGCTGCCGTGATTGATGGGAAAACTTGCTGCAGGTCCCGCTGTCTTCTCAGCTAATGATAGTTCGGAAAGTAATCACCATTAGCGCTAACGCGGTGGCGGTGCACGGCTCACACGCCATCATTGGTTGATAGCACATTTCTGTATTAATTGCTGATTCGAAATAGTTATGATAAACTATTGCTAATTGCTATGAAATATATAAAATATGAAAACGCCTCGGTGGCTGAGTGTTGGTCACTCGGCGCTCGACTCGATATCCCGGGTTCAATTCAAAGACAAAACAACTACACTGCAGAAACCTTGGTTCTTATTTTATAATGCAACGGATACATTTTACAAATCGTTCTCTCCCCACATTAGTAGTCAACTTACCAATACGGGTCATACATCACCGGGAACCGACCCGGCCAGCCGCCCGTGAGATGGGACTCGCGCGCTGAATGCTAATGGCGCGGCGCTGGTACGATCGGCCTCAGAAGTAGCTTCACATTTAGTACTCTTAGTAAAATATAGACCTAACTAAAACTGTTCATATTTACAGACTAAGCTGTAAACTCTGCTTAAAGTCGATATTGTATAAATCAAAATTTTGAGTTCGGTCTACATTTTACTAAGAATGCGTAGTGTCATGATGGGTGACCAAATATATTCATCATCTTCCGTGCTTCTATATGTACCTAAGCTGTTGGTCCGTAACGTAAGTTGTCGTCGTAAGATGACAGTCGTTAAAACCCACCGACCCGCAATTGGCCAGCGCGGTGGGTGGCCAAATCTCCCCTAAGAAGGCTTTTGTCCAGCAGTGAGACTTTAAGAGGAAACACTACGTGGAAGTGGCATGCAAAAATCTCACACGAAACACAGAAAAACGGCGTTTCGTAGTCTCCTGTTTTCTCCTTCAGAACTGGTCCAATTTTTATGTTTATTCAGCATCGGTTATAGAAAGAGATTTTCTACGTCTGTATGTTTAATGTCATTTATTTAACAACCGGGAGCCTTCACAATTTAGCGAAATCAATCCCTTTTAAGGCGTCTTTAGAAACATTAAATAACCGGTTTAAAAAAATCAAACATACATACATAGAAAAACTCTTTCTTTGACCGATGCTGAAAAAGTAATAAAAATTGGTCCAGTTCTGAAGGAGGAAACAGCGGACTACGAAACGTCGTTTTTCTGTGTTTCGTATGAGAATTTTGCATGACACTTCCACGAAGTGTTTCCTCTTATGGCTGATGATGATGATATCAGCTACTGAGTTCATACATAAAGGCTGTTCGAGCGCGATCATTCCGAGTGAGTTGGTGTGACATGGTCCTACGGTGTTAAGCTGCGATTGGCCGACTGTACCTTGTGCTTGTATCCTGGGATTTTGTGCGTGCATCACCCATGGCTCACGGGACACGCGTAGTTTAAGTAGTTTGCGATGATTTGCCGATTTGTTTACCCCAGCAAGCATCCTACCCGAATTACCTGGGGTCGCGTTTGTTGTCTTGGAAACGAAATAGCGGAAGGCAAATCTACCTTTAGGAAAAGTTTAATTCATTTTTTTAAAGTTTAGAGTTTTTAATTATAAAGTGTTTTTGTTTGACTTAAGCATTGCGGTGCCCTATTTAGAGTGAATTGATGTCAAAAGTTATTTCGAATCATGTAAACACAACGGATATACAAAATAAAGATATTCTTCTTAATGTTATAAAGGAATTTATATGGAATTAAATAATGTTCCTGGCTTGAATTTTTTTATTAAACACTTATTCAATTTAGAAACAAACGCCAGTTTCAAAATATTGGAAACAAAATATTGCGTACGCAAGCCAAATAGAATTAAAGTAAAATATTGCTATCGCACATAAATGTTATTCAATAGCAAATAACGCACTAAAATATACTGAATGATAGGTAATAAAGAGTAGAGAATGCGTGGAAGGGTTTGGGGGTTTGGGGGAGGCATTTGCTCAGGAGTGGGACCAATTAGGCTAAATAAAAATCACAAAAACATAACCATAAAAAAATACAAAAAAAATATATAAGTAATTAAAATTCCTGTAAATAAAATATTTTCTCGCGTTTATGTTATTTGTCCTGACTTCTCGAATCCGAGAGTGTCCCTGGTCACAGGAAGACTAAGATACTGGTCTTATTATCCTTCTAATATTATAAACGTGAATGTTTGTAAGAATGTATGGATATTTGTTACTCTTTCACATAAAAACTACTGAATGGATTTGGATGAAATTCGGCATACAGATAGTTTATAACCTAGATTAACACATAGAATTCTTTTTATCCCGATATTCCCACGGGAACGTATGGATGGATGTTTGTTACTCTTTCACGTAAAAACTACTGAATGGATTTGGATGAAATTCGGCATACAGATAGTTTATAACCTGGATTAACACATAGGATACTTTTTTATCCCGATATTCTTACGGGAATGGGAATCACGCGGGTGAAACCGCGAGCGGCCGCTTGTAATATCTAATTTGTAACTTGCTACCGTCAACAATTTATTTTCGGGTTTTGCAACGTTGAGCAACATTCAACGACGAAATGATAAAAATAAGCCTAACACTACCAAGACATTACGTAGATAAAATTTATAAAGTATACTTAGCTAACTATTCTGTGTTTTTAGAAAAGTTATTGCAAATATTGCACAATGTTACGCCACAAAAATTAACGGCCTTGTAAATGCACCGCTAAAGTAACAATTAATATCAACAGTCAACTGAAAGTCCACACGAGGTGAGAATGTTGTCAGCAGCTCGTCGCGCTGAACAGTGCACCAGCCTCGTTCAAACTGATTACAGTCCAATGTCGCATAAGGGCTACGACACACGAGCGGCGCGTTGACGACGGCAGAGTAACTGCACTTGCCATCACCTGTCGCTCGCTAGGCGTCTCGGCTGTCGGCGGATATCACCGTCCACATGTTAGCAACTGCCGCCGGTAGATGACACCTCTTGTAGTTGTGACGTGCCTCAACAGTGGTTTGTCGGCGACCTCATGATGGCAGCGTAGCTGCTGCAGTACTTACTTCTGGGGATTAAAGTCACTTGCGTCCGTAGGTTTACCCTTGAGACCCTACACGTGAACCCTGGGTGCTAAATGAGTGACACTGTCTGAGTGGTAGAGCCGCTCCATTGCAACACGAATTAGGCCGCGCTGGCTCGCTCGGCGTAATAGCACCCTCTCACGGAATATCGTCGTAAAACAATGGCACTCTATGCTGTTGTGTTTCGTCCGGTGAGTAAAAGTACCGGAGGGCCATCCCTCCCTCTCCCCTTCCCCTCACAATTCGTACTAGTTCCTCAAATATCCTACTCCTTCCTCAAAGCCGGCATCGCATCTGTGATTCCTCTGGTTTTTCTCCATGGGCGGCGGAGATTACTTTCCATCAGTCGCCTGCTCGTTCGCCTCCTTTATATTAAAAAAACTTACGTGTGTCGTCGGCAAACTGCCGTTCGTGTGTAAGAGCGCTTAGGCATGAAGTGCCATGCAGCAGTGATTATACGCATGAGGTGCGACACGGGCCTTGGTTGGCTAATGCAGGCGCGATCATTTTACCTATTTAATGAAATTGATGGTTTCGTGATCAAACGTTAGAATTAAAACACAGCATTGTTCTCCATGAACAGACTAGTATATTCCTCCCATGTGTGTCGTATTAGGTAACTGAGATATCTATAGGGGTAGAAACAACAATAGCTCTCATAAAGGTCATTAGAACTCTTAGATGACTCTCATGTTGCACTGAAGTATGTAGTTTAGAATTTTTTTAATCGGGTTTGCAATGTAAGACATTATGTCGCATTTTAGCTTGTGGAGCCATTTGCCTCCCCTTTTCCACGCAAAGGCATTTGATTGCGTTAGTCATAAAACTTTAGTTAACAAGTTAGAGCATTATGGTTTCCCAAAAATGCACTGAGTCTCATATAATCATACCTGTCGAATAGAACTCAAAAAGTTGTTATTAATAGTACTGTGTCTTTAGTAGTAATAACTATAGGCGTGCCCCAAGGGTCAATATTGGGACCATAGCTTTTTTGATTTACGTAAATGACCTGCCCTACTTTTCTAGAAACTTGTGTGAGACTGTACTATTTGCAAATGATACGTTCTTATTTTTAATGTTAAAAGAGGCCTTGAAAATGTTGACGATGTAAATACCGGTATACCGATATTTTTTTTTCGGGTTTTTCATACCGGTAGTTAAGGTTAAAATACCGATATTTCGGTATTTCTAAAATAGTTTATCTATTTTTGCAAGGGTGTTTAAAAACTATACAGAACGCTCGATTTCTATAATTCATGTTGTTCATACTGCGTTGAGTAAAGATGAGTTTTATATTATGTTTTTATATAAGTACCTCCCACAAGCGTTGAATCAGAAAGGGCCTTTTCAGCTGCAAGTTACATAATATGTAATAAAATAAGATCATCGCTCAACTATGCAAATTTAAACGCGTTGTATTTTCTTCGTTAGATTTTCCATCAAACGCGATCCGCATGATTGATGGACTTGACATGCGCCTATGTTTTGGTTTATATCAAAATAATTACTTTTTACGATACTTTCATTTTCAATTTGATTTTGTTTGAGTGTTTCTGCCATATAGCGTAGAAAACTGCTTTAATCACTTTCCGCAAACGAGACTTACTAATCGTTCTTGGAATAATTTTAACAGTAACTAGCAGTATTTAGGAAAATACCGAAAAAATACCAAAATTTCGGTATACCGGTATCAATACCGGTATGAAACTCATCCCGGTACTCCATGCCCTAGGCTGACAGGTTCTACTTTAAAGTATTATATGAATAATATTATATAAGGTGCCTGCTAGAAACTGCAAGAAACTTCAAGGACTGGTCAGGTCAAGTGTTTTAAACATGACAAAAATGACAAAAAAGATTGCAGACTAACGTAGGTACTTATCGCCCAGCTGACTCTAACGGGTCAACAGACGAGTAGGTCAACGACCTGCCGCTGCCCGCGCGTTGTAAATAATAGTTTATTGTTTCATTTTATCTTTCTTATGTTATTGCTTTAAAATAAATTAGATACTCAAACCCCATCAAATTAAAATTCATAAAATGAATTATTTAATGAAAAATAAAAAAAACACAAATTTCTTTTTAGTCGTTTTTGTCATGTCTAAAACAATTGACCTGACCAGCCCTTGAAGTTTCTTGCGGTTTCTAGCAGTCGCTTTATATTAAGAGATCGATCTGAAGTGCCATCAAGATGGGTAGACTTGCCATGTTATTTTTATATTTAAATGTAATATAGTTTTAGCTTCTAAAAAAATAATGTATATGTTCCCAATGAAAATGTTGTTTTTATTTAGTAACTACGCCCCCACTTTTTACAATACTGTCCCACTGCTGGGCCAAGGCCTCCACCATTGCAATTAAGCCATCGCTACAATTGATGGGTACTGGGTTAATCAGCACGCTTGCCACATGCAGGTTGGTGATCACAAACCCGGGCTATGCATCGAAAAATTCGAAAACACACTTTGCCCGACCTGGGAATTGAACCGGGACCTCCGGATATCGAGCCGAGCGCTTGAACACTCGGCCACCGAGGCGCTGTTAGTAAACTTTTTTTTTAGATACATGTTTTTTGACGTCAATAAGTGTACATGTAAAGGTTTATATTGAATAAAGCATTTGACTTTGACTTGTAATATGATAATTAAGGGCTATTAATGACTCTTTCAGAACAAATCTCAACTGTCCATAGGCGGTTAACACTTACAATTGAAGAATCGCGTTTATGGAGGTTTTTTAACAAACAAACAAACAAAAATTAAACATACACATGTTTTTTATGTAACGCTTTAACGCATTACGGTTGCTTCACACTTGTCTTATCAGTGAAGTCACAGTTCCGACACAGTACCGCCACAATCCTTTTCATACATATTCTCTATGAACGCATCTCCACTTGTCAGTGTAAGCAGTGTCAGTGCCGCCACCGGCAAATCACGGACGTATTCGTTTTGACAACGTTCATAGAGAATGTATGAAAGAATATTTCGCACTGTGCCGGTACTGTGTCGGAACTGTGACTTCACTGATATGTGTGAAGCAACCTTTAACTGCTAAATTGATTTTGGTAAATTTGAAAAGAGATGGATGGAGTCGTGATAACTTAAAACCACTTCGTCACATTTCTCACGAAAAATTAAAACAAAACCCAAAGCCGCGAGGAAAAGCTAGAAAAAATGTCTGCTACTAACATTTTCATTTATTCCATCCTTACACTGATCTCTAAAATATATCTATTTATATGTTCAGACTAAATTGATTCTAATTTTAAATACCACACTGATCGTTTCAGCAGGCAAGTAAAGTATCATGCTGTACCATCAGCTAATAATAGCCAGCCTCGTAGATCCTGTCGACAATATTATTCACTCCCCTCAATCACCGCTTACAGTACTAATAGCTACGTACTTTGGCCAACTGCATGACTTGCTGTAACTAAACATACCATTATTTTCATCTGGGATTGTAGTTACTCCAACAACGACATTACGGAAATTGGTTATAGCAATATAAACTGTATCAGTTACAGAATAAGAGTTGTATGAAGTAGATGCGTAAGGTGGTTCTGTAATGACATACGATAATGATCTTAAAAAAATAATACATGATATAATGAGACGTGCGAAAGGAGCGCACCATTTCCGTGAGCGGTGAACAGCGAACAGCATAGAATGTTCTCCCGCGTGTGGTGCCTGGCGCTGGTGGTGATGGCGGCCGTCTCCTCGGCCAGGGGGACGGCGGAGGTGATGAGCCATGTCACTGCGCACTTCGGGAAAGCCTTGGAAGAGTGCAGAGAGGAGGTACGGGTTTACACTTACCAGATAATAGTGTAACAAAAAGGATTTAAGATAAATGTTTCTTCTTGAACTAAAGATAGATACAAATGTTGTTAAAAATTTAAGGAGACACTCTTGCGAAGATTGACAACCGCACAATCGATAAAATTTAATGAACCTTCAATATCTTGTTATTTGCAACTAACCTAACATGTTAAAAGCCATTCAATAACATATTTCGTTGATAGTGGCGGTAGGTATTTGCTATACGAATACATGTGACATTTTTCTCGATTGGCAATCAGTCGGGCCTGACGACGGAGATCTTGGAGGAGTTCAAGCACTTCTGGAGCGACGACTTCGAGGTGGTGCACCGCGAGCTGGGCTGCGCGATCATCTGCATGTCCAACCGGCTGTCTCTGCTGCAGGACGACACCAGGATCCACCACGACAACATGCACGACTACGTCAAGGGGTTCCCTAACGGTAACAGACTAACTAAGTGGGCATAGCGACCTAAAGTGAGTTTTGGCCTCCGACAAAAAGAACTTCACCTGGGTCTGTCCTACGTCACATTATACCACGAAAACAGCACTGATTGTGACTAATTTAACAAAGAAAATAGTAGCAAGTTCACAATTGTGAAACCTTCTTACAAACTGCAAAAATGATTCTCCAAAAGCGTTGGTTTCTTACGCTGTTTAAGTAGGTACATAATAGCATTTGTTTCACCAAATTTACTCTTCGATAAGAATCGTCGTTATATTATATCCGCCTACCTTAATTTTCCAAATGATACTACATAGAAATATTAATTTAAGTCAATACCTGTGCGAATACATACGTTTACCCATCAAGGTGTTTATTACAAAGTTGTTCTGGATAACGACGCCGATTCTAATTATCATTCCATAAAATGTAGAATTTACCGCTACGCTCTTTAATGACATCACATCACATGTACAAACTAAATAATGTTAAAATACTACGAACCATAGTTTTGGTAGTTATAGAAAAAATTTCGATTATTACTTTCGTTTTTCCTACTGGAGGTAGTAAAGTCTCCCCATGGTCTCAATTACCTCCCGCTTATTCAGACAACTCCGTCTGTGCCTTCTTTCTTCAAGAATGGATAGGCTTTATTAACAAACATGTGTGTTTTTCACATTCACATCATTTTAATAAATATAAAATGTTCCTTATTTTTTGTAAATTCAATTCCATAGAGTGTTATTTACAAAGGTACCAAATTGTCATGTTCTACTTTCAGGAATACTGTTATTGAAACTTCTTAACTTTCTCTTTTCAAAAAAACTAATATGTTCAGAAGGGGTTCAATGCAAAGTGCTTGGTACGACTGGCGGGGCCTTAGGCGGGGAAAACGGAAAATTGGCTGTTGTCTATTAGCTATTATTCAAAATATATTAGATATTTCGCGCTGACATTTTCAATGTGTTTCAATTTCAATTTTCAGAGCGTATGTGTGAGGGGATTAACGAAGCCAAAACACGATAGGAAACATTCGGCTTGATAGAAAAAATCCTGAAATTACCTCTAAAATTTCATATAAATGCACATTACGACCGTGTTTTACAATAATGATTCCTATAAAATCATAAACACATAGGTATTTACCTTTTCGATTTCTTGACTGATTTGGATTTTCAAAAAACCAAAGATTTTTATTACCTTTTTGATAAAAATGTGAATGGCGCTTACGAATGACCGCGGACCCCGCCCCGCGCAACACCCGCGAGGCCCTGCGCAACATCTAAATTTTCGCTGACCGCCTAACCCCCCTTAACTAGACTGGTGCTAGAGCGAAGCACCCTAAGATATTATACAAAGATATCAAATGCCTTTAAACTTTTAGGCGAAGTTCTCTCCGCGAAAATGGTGCAGCTGATCCACAACTGCGAGAAACACTTCGACGACATCACCGACGACTGCAGCCGCACGGTGAAGGTGGCCGCCTGCTTCAAGGTCGACGCCAAGAAGGAAGGCATCGCGCCAGAGCTCGCCATGATCGAGGCGGTCATCGAGAGATATTAGGCCAACACCAAGCTGAGCAACGACGTGGCTATTACACGCACTCACTCCCGATTCTGCAATATAAAAGTCTACGATCATATCTTAGCGGCCTGGTTTTGTATTTTTTTTTATTAGGACAAGTAATAAGGTCGAATGGACTTAAAACTCAAATGTCGTTATAATACGCCCCTTGTCTGTCACGAAGAGGTTATTAACAATTTAATTTCTATTGCGTCTGGTTTTACGACAGGCTACTGAGAGGCTGCCACTTATTTTTTTTAAACATAATTACGTGCGTGGGTATCACGAAATCACTACCATATTCGATGGCTATTTTGGAGTTTGAATCTCTTTAGTTTATCACTGAAGAAACCGAAGACGTTTGGAATAGTATACCCCCATTCTAGTAACAACTCAGAATCAGGACACTGAGACACAAACACAACACAATAAAGGCGTTTTAACCTTTTCTGTACGGGGCGGGCGCTTGTAGGCGATGCAACCTCTCAATCCGGCGTTTTTTTAACGTGTCGAAAAGTGACGCAAAATGAAGGTCAACTTCAAAAAATTATATTATCAAAACTATAAAAGGTAAAATAACTAAATTTTGTACAAACACTCACCAGATATTGTTCTTTCATAAACTCTACAGTTTTGGGTAAAAGATATGTTTAAAGTAGAGATAAAGTCACGAAACCCAGGTAAGGAAGAAAATCGAAAATTAGCCTGGAATATTCTTACTTTTATTATTCTTACATTCTAACACAAACAATTCACATTTTATGTAAAAAGAGGTTTAAAAAAGACTTATTATTTCCAAAAAGCCCCAATTATAACCAAAACACTCCTATAATTCTGCGATCTAAAATAACCATAGCTTTCTATTGAACTCTAGCCATGGTTTGCCATTATAAATTACCGATATCGACAAAATCGATTTATCAACAATTATGAATTTTTATACATAATTTGATAAAAAAAATGCAGTTCAAAATAAAAAAGAGTCCAAAAAATAATATTTATGATGGAAGAGTTGAATTTTGAATGGAATCGAGTCATATATCCTCGATCTCGTCATCATATCCTCTTGCTTGTGCTTGGGCCGCACCAAACATAATATTTAATGTCGATATACCCCCATTTTCGAAACGACCACCACTAGAAATTCACCATTGTGATTTTTGAGAAATCTCCTGCACAATACGGATGGCGCCTTAGGATGCCTCCATTTGCTGCTCAACTTTGTGATTTTTTTCATTAGGAATTCTTCTAGCGGTTATGGGTACTTTGAATTACTTCAATATGGAGGCCAACAATCACGTCTCAGACTGTGTCGATTACATGGCGCCTGCCCAATAATGTAAAAATTCGTGATTCTACACTGCCTATGCCAAAATATCATATGATGCCTTCCGAATTAGAAGCCCACTTTCCTCTTGGCATCATATGACGCCTTCCATACAGAAAAGGAATTGCGAGCCTGCTATTGCGTTTGTTGTGATGTTTTGTTGCGCGTGTGTGGTCTATTCGTTGGCACACGATTGGATTGTTTAATAATATTATAACTTTATTTTGGAGATTGGTTTGTAACAGTTGTTGTTTGGTGACAACTTAAAGATTATATAATTACTACAGTATACTATATTGGCACAATAGTAGGTAGATACTTGTTCACAATTGGATATTCACATTAATCTTTTTTATTTTTATAAAATGTGTTGAATATGAATACGATTTAATGATATTATTAAATATATATATATATATATATATATATATGCATATATATATAGTAGTCTAATAACTATCTTACTTACTAAACCGACGTTATATTTTTTGTTTGTATTGTAGACATTATTTTAGTTTGTAGATAGACCAATAAATAAATTGAATACAATTTATAAGGAGAAATAAAAGACATCTTAAATAACTTTTGTATGTTTTTATTTTTGTACTGGCTTCGTTATGTAGCTACTCCAGTAACTATAATAATAGGTACCCATATAGAATTACCAATAACACAACAGTTGCAATGTTGTTATAAACATTTAAAGCAATAGACTAGACTAGACTATGAATCTTTTAATAATGCTAACTTAGTTTCATAACGGCAAACTTTTTTGCTTGTTTTTTCATGGTTCATTAGGGCGCAAATCAGGCAAATGTTTGTCAGGCAAATGATAAAACACTATTTACCATAATAAAAATACTTACGATAGTAATAAAGTGAAGTTTAACTCTACCTTAATACATACGTCAGGGAGCTATCCATCTTTACATTAAAGATCAGTTGAAAATCAACTCCACTCTGCTCTCACGAAACGATACAGCATGGACATAATTAATGATAATGACAACATTACTGACTGCCCCGCCCGAAACGCAAAGTTTAAACTGAAAAAAAACTCAAATTTACAAAACCTGTTTGCAATGCTTACATATTTCCTTCACAACAATAAAAAGTATATTTTTACTGTGCGTTCAGATGCTGCCACGAGACACTGCAACCGGATTTAGTAGTTGGTGTCCCGTGTCGGCAACAGAAAAGTATCTACGTTTGCGCAGCGCCTTGACCAATCATTTTATCTTTATCACTTTGACAGTAAGGTCGAAAAATAAAGATTTCAACATGCGGATGCTCGTTTGTGTTTTTTATTTTTATTGTCCACTGCGGTTGTGCTTTTGGCCTTCATCTCACCTGATGGCAAGTGACGATAAATCCAAAGGTGGAAACGCGCTTCACTTGGAATCCTCAACCAGTGAGGAACTGGTTATCTTATATCTAAAATTCCGGAACATAACAAAAACAGTCTCTGAAGCTATTAAAAATGTTTAAAAAAGATAACAGACTTTAAAAAGATGGTGGTAGCTAGCCAGGCTTAGAGCATTATTATGCTCTAAGTAGCCAGGCGGTAAGACCACCCTGTCACCCAAGCCTTATCACCAAACTAAGTAAAAGTCAAATTATTTATTCAATGTAAACCTTTACAGGCACTTATTGACGTCAATACTAATAATAATATAAAAAAACAGTTAACTAACTTGTAGTTAAGACTTAACAACTAATCTAACTAACTATAGTCTGTGCCAGACAAACGTGCATCGCTACCCCCGTACCACTGCACGCCGAATCAGAATTGTGTCGAACCGAAATATAAGCCGTGGCGATAGAATGCTGTGCAAACAAACGTATCCTGGTACGAGACAAAAATGGCTGGCAAGTGTCTCTCCCCTAGCGACACAAACGGCTAAAACTAATAGGTAATTTATCGTTTTTTGGGATGAAAGGTAGATAATGATAAATCATAATGAATTGTTAACTTAAGTTAACACTTCAAGGAATAAATGTGATTTCTAATTATCATATTGATATTGTGGTAGTAGAAATTGGAAATAACTGAGCTTTTGAAGTAAAATAAAGTACCGGTTGACAAACAAACCAAGAGACGAAGATGTACGAGTACACCCCGCTCAGAGTCGAACCCGAGATCTCTGTGTTTTAGACCGGTGGCTTAGCCACTACACGACAGAGGCGGTTATAATAGTATAACCTCTCGTCTGTAAGAAACTACATACTATAGAAACTCAATTGTAGGTATGTAACAAATCGGTTCTTTCACAGACGAGACTAAAGGATAATATGTATAAAATGTTTTTTCTTGTCTACGAGTATCCGTTATTTCGGCAAAGTTGCATGCGCCATGATCACGGATGTACAGCCACGAGTACCAATACGTTAACACTTTGACTCTTATTCCATTGTATTAAAAGTTATAATTGTTAACATATTTTTGCTCTTAACTGTACTACCATTATCTTTGCATTTGCATATGATCTATCAACAACGATAGCATGGGTAACACAAATTGAAAGCCTCAAAATATTGAAATACTGAACTAAAAGTCTTTTTGAAAATACTTTGCTTTAAATTTCTTTTGAAACCCAATATATCTTAAAGCGAGGCGTGAACCTTGTGAGTCTGGAGGGAGGTGATGGCTTATTTTAATTTATTTTTATTTTATTTTATTGGTTCAGGGTAAACATACTTACAGTTTAAGATAACACTCATTAATACATTTAAATTGTACAATAGCTAACAAAGTTTCCACTGGTAAACAAACACAAATAGTTGAGCAGAAACTGAACTATAACTCGGCTTGTGTAAAAAAAGCAATTTTTAGTAACAAAGCTAACTTGAAATATTCTTTCTAATAAAAATCTAAAAATATGTAATAAGAGTTATACAGATGAGAACTATAACTATAAAATCCTCAAAGGTTCTTGAATTTATATAAGTTAATGGAAAAAATATCCAAATGCTGAAAGCTCTTATTATATCAGAAAAGCGGTTTATGGCATAATTGGTGCGACACAAAGGTGAAGCTGGGGCAAAAGTTTTTGATGGTTTGTCTAACGCTGCACAGTTGTCCACGCGCCTAGACAAGTTTTCTGTTTTAAATAATAAAACACGAGATAAAATATTATATGTTTGAGGCACATTTGATTGCAATAATGGAGCCCTTTGCCGGAACAGTTGCAGTGGAACAGTCTGTACTCTACAGACTGTACTTTACGTTTTTTTTAAATAAGTTTTGAGCAGTTTGCAAGCAGGCTTTAGTAATTGAAGCTGAAGCTGGTTTCTCAATAAAAATTCTCGACCAACGGTGACGATGGTTTTTCTTGTAACTCAATTGTTGGAAGTCTCACCATGAGGCATTATAATTGCGCTGGTGTTTTCAGCATTAATTGCCTACCTGTCAGCTTTGCTGATTCGCACCTGCAGATGGGCAAACAAAGGCTAACTGACTAATTGCTAATGGGTAATCACTAATCACACATCGGTGGTGACAATCACCGCGCTATATAAACAGAATAGAGCTTTAAAACTTGTCAATACAATAGGTTACGGTTGTGGGGCTGCAGGATGCGGGACAAAATGAAGCTTACGCTGTGTGTGACGGTACTGCTCGTGTCCAATGCGATGGTGGAGTGCTCGCAAGAAATAATGAAGTCAATGACGAAGAAATTCTTGAAAGCGTACTCAGCTTGTGCAAAGGAGGCAAGTTAGTTATAGTAGTCTTCGAAATGCGTGTGTATATGTGAAATATTTAATAAGTTGCTTAAAACGTAATTTCAATTTTCTGGATTGTTTTAGTACAACCTTCCAGAGGCCACTACGAATGAAATGATAAATTTCTGGAAGGAAGACTTTACTACCACCAATAGAGACGCCGGCTGCGCTATCCTGTGCCTCTCCACGAAGCTAGACCTTATAGACCCTGACGGGAAGCTACACCACGGCAACGCGGCAGAGTTCGCGAAGCAGCATGGCTCTGGTTAGCTTCTAGAATTTTTATTTCATACATAGGCACATAATCATGACTATTGAGGACAACAAAGCAGTCCTCTACCATAGACTTTTCTGCACTGCACATGTGCTCAGCGTGGCAGGTGGTGTGCCCAATGCCGCTCTATGCTGTTGAATACATGTGCAGTTCATAGTCCGTTAGTCACCTTTTACGACAGCCAAGGGAAAAGAGGGGGGGGTAGTATTCTTTCACCGCCACGCGACACGGTTGAGATTTTTAATTAGTTCTTTCTGCTTTCGTTCGTCTTACTCGATTACTTTACTACTTCATTTTACTACTACTTCATTTTACTACTACTTTACTACCTACTTACTTAATTTCTGACCTTCTGATTTAACTTCGTAGCATCTACGAGTATATTAGGTAGATCCTTAGTAATTCCGTTACTCCTTAGAAAATATCTATTACTGGCATGTAACAGGCAAAATATCTTAAATGAAAATTTATTGACTTTAGAACTGCGCAAACGTTTTTCTACGTATTTTACAATATTGAGATTTCTTTAAGTGACATGTATTTGTACCTCTGTCGTCATTGGCAGACGAAACGATGGCAAAGCAACTGGTGGACATCCTGCACGAGTGCGAGAAGTCCGTGACGATCAGCGAGGACAAGTGCATGATGACCCTGGACGTTGCCATGTGCTTCAAGAAGGAGATCCACAAGCTCAACTGGGCACCAGATCCTGAAATTCTGTTTGAAGAAATTATTGCTGAAATTTAGTAAACAGTCCAATCCAAGTTTTCTCAATCTGGTCAACAAGTAATGGTGTTGCTTTCTTAAGAATGTAGAATTTCGCTATCTTTTGCCTAATTGTAACCCAATAAAAACAATACTTACACAACACTACTTCTCCATCAATTGTCATAATTATAAGGAATTTAAGTGTTCACATGGTCCAAATTAAGAAGAAATTCTTGTTCTTAGTACAGTAATACTTAGAAAACAGCGCGAATGAAGGATTTAACGATAAAAACAATAAGACCTTAGCAAATTGTTATGCATTATAGCATTTACCAGATAATTGCAATAATGATGGTGGTGGTTCTATGTTCTAGACTAAATGTATAAGTTGTAAAAATAAAAAATAAACGCTGTGCAACACTGATCTAACGTAATTCTAATGTTTTATTTGTAAATCGTTGGTTGGCGAGTCTTCCGCTACCCCAGCCATCGAGCAAGCAAATTATGTCTGTAGGGCTGTACATTTTGCTTGCCTTGGAAGGTACTTAAAGCGGTTGGTCCAGGGCCCTGATTCTGTATCGCAATCTATAGATTCCACACCTAAACCTTACCGCGCACAAACGTCAAACGCATACGTTTTTGGGAAGATATCGTAACTTTTTAAGGAATTAACGTGGTTTTGAAACAAGGAATCGTTACAGAATAAGGGCCCTGGTTAGCAGATGTTCATAATGACGTAAGATGTCGGTCGGTAAAGCCTACCAACCCGAATTGGGACAGCGTGGGGAGAGGTGGACCAATCTCCACCGTAGCTGTTGTCCGTGTGGGGAGGCCTGTGCCCAGCAGTGGGACGTTTAAAAGCTGATCATAATGATGGACATTTACAACCTATGCCGCCTTTCAAACAAGCTTTTTACCATCCCAGTGTAGGCCCCATTTCTAGCATTAAAAGTATCTAACTGTTACTTCTACATAAAAGCTGTAACTTTTCATATTTATAAATAATCTAGTGTATCATAACTTAGGTACTGAAAATTAAATATTAGTTCTGAGAACATTGAAATGCCATCTGTAATAATGAAAAATTGAATTCGCAGACACCGTCTGATTACTAATTATTAAATTAAGAAATCATATATTTTGATTAATTCAAATTTTTGCGGTGTAGTTTCACTGCTGCAGGAACAGTTTAAATCCTAACCACCTATTTAAATTTTTGAACACATACAAGAACTTCTTATACCTAGGATACGAATAGGATTCTTTGGCCTAATGGGATCAGTTAAAAGTTAAATGTCCTCAACTAAACTCCCAAAATGTTACGTAGTAAAAAAGCATAGCGTGGTAGCGCTGTGATGAACGCTTTCACTTCTTGGGCTTCACTGGCTGCTTTTCATCAGGCAGAGTGAGGCCATAACACATAACAACTTATCTAACTTTTATAATAATAATTATTATCCTATTGCTAAATTATATTATAATACAAAATAACAAAATATATACTAAATAAAAGTTGCAAGGGTGAGCTTTCCGTGGATAACGTTTTTATATATTTTTTAATTTATTTATTTATTATCTTTGTCAGACATGAACTCCTGTATTGAATAGTAGCATTTTTGTGATAAGTAGGTACTGTTTTAGTTATTTTTTTTATAATTTTTCATTTGTTTCGTTTTTAAAGTTTGTGGGATTTTATTATAAATGAGAATGGATCTGTAGTATGGGCTATGTATGTATATCCTATGTAAAGCACAAAAATTAACCATTTCCTTACGGATGTTCATCACAAGATTGATTGATGATGACTGATAGTAAATTGCAGATGCAGATACAGTAATTCTTTAGGAGTTCTCTTAGTCTTCACCATTAGCTCCATTTCACCATGATGCATTGTGACGAGTATAAATTTAATTTAATAGACACGATATTGAAGTTTGTGGTCGTACAGCAAACATCTAAAATATTTAGTATTGAGTAGTTCCGGTGGCCAGATGGCCACCTTCTGTATGTCTTTTTGACGTGACAACGTCTTAAATTAGGTTGCGGCTGGGAGTCACTTATGAAAAAGTGTAACGCTCGGTAACGTTACGATGAGTCACCGAACGAGAGAGAGGCCCGCCGAATGCCTTGCGTCTCTCTCCCACTCAACTATGTTTTAAATATAATTCTTTGTTTAAATAAATGTTTTAAATTGTTACTATTATTTCATCCTTCTTCCTACTATACGAATGAATATTCACATTAAAATTATTTTACCACTCAAAGTCGTTGTCACGTAAAACTTTCGCCCGTATACCGACTTTACAGGCAACCAATTTTTTTTAATTCGGCTAAAAATATAGAAATAAAAATAGTGTGTGTGACAATTTTCATTTCGCCTAATTGCGGGCTGAATGGTGTTGTTAAACTAAGATCTAAAGACGAGAGAGTTTTCTGGAACAATACTACATTTGTAATTTAATATTCTAACTGCATTTAGGTATGCCATTTTCAGATTTCCATATATATTTATTTTAACCAGCCTGTTTTGTCCTACCCCTCAGGCCCCAAGCGGTCGCATGAGACCGCACCTACAAAAACACACTTGACTTTGTACCGTGTCTTCATAGACTTACAGACTACTTTAGTATGAACAAGTTTGGTTATTTCGGTTCTGTGGTACATCTTATGCATTGTTATCGCAAAATATTGCATAGTCTACGCTCGATTCTGTCAAATTTGACGTTGACAGTTGCGCCAATTTTTTTGTTAGAAAAGTGCCACGAGTGAGTGGTTAAATATTCTTAGACCTTTCTGTATTCTTTGACTGTGTAAGTAAACAAGATTTTACATGTTTTTTAAACGTATGTACAGGTAAATCGAGTCCAGAACCTGGTATTTTAATATAATACTGTATACCTTGCTCCAAGAAAGAGCCGAGAACAGTTACAATTGTTGTTCCTATTTATAACTGATTTCCAAAAAATGATGACCAGGTACACCAACGTGGGCTACGGCAGGGGACTACTTTTGCCGTCCCCATTGCCTAGTCCCTTACTAACCCTTTGTGGATATTAGTCGTGAATGTGAGTATATATGTAGGTACACCAAAGTGTGACGCGTCATAATAACAATAGATTGCTAGTCTCAGCAAGAGACTGGTGAAAATTAAGAACTAATTAGTGAAAACGTACCGTAATATTTTTATTGATCAAAAGAACAATGCATGCCAAGGAAAAGATGCAGTACTTGAATCAAGCCATTAATATTTATCAATTAGAGAACAAATGCAAAGTGTGAATGACTTGTAACTTTACTGATCTGACTCCTTTATAATTACTTGTCTTAAACTGCTGATTGAGTGTTGGTAATTAACAGGAGAAGCTGTTTATATGCCACTGAGTACCCAATTCTTGATTAAGTCTTGAATCGAAGTAACATGGAGTTGTACGTGAGGATAGTGTTGCTGACGGCGGCTTATTTTGCCGTCAGCGATGTGGACTCATCTCAGGACGTGATGCAAAAGTTAACAATAAACTTCGGTAAAGCTTTTGATTCATGCAAGAAAGAAGTAAGTTTTAACAATCACCAAACATTTTTATTTATAATTAGAATATATATATTCGTAACAAACCATTAGTTCCTCAAACTACTATTGCATGTAAGCATATTGCTTATGTTTAATATTGTTCAAAAAACTAATCATATTTCAATATTGATGTTAGGTCTTCTTATCCCATTCTTATCAGAGCCCATTCTTTTTTATCAGCTGAATTTACCAGACGCTGTCAACACGGACTTCTTTAACTTCTGGAAGGAGGACTATGAGCTGAGCAACCGCCTTACGGGCTGCGCCATCATCTGCATGACCAGCAAGCTCGATCTGGTAGATCCTGAGGGCAAGATGCACCACGGCAACGCCATCGAGTTCGCCAAGAAACACGGCGCTGGTAAGATCCTTTAAACACTCCTATAAACACCACGACATTTGATTCGAGAACATGTTGTTGACCCCTGGGGTAGTTTTGAGGCTCCATTTAGTATTTAAATATGCTTCATTCCCGATTCCCGGAGAGGTACACAGAGACCGCAGCTTTGTCTAGTTTTGCAGTATCATTCCTTTTATTTTTAGCTACAACGGTGGCAATGGGGCATACGGTCTACCTGGTGGTAATCAGTTGCCGTAGTCTATTTGGACGTTTGCAATACCATAGCTACCACACGAATCATAGATTTAAAAAATTATTTTAACTGTTGATTCTGTTCAAACAAAAAGTTTTAATGAAATTAAATCTAAGATTTGGCACGCTAAAACTATTCCCACTACTTAAGTTTACAGTCCTTCATATATATTTTTTTTTGACTTCTTTAACACTTTTGAACTTTCCAAAACGTGACGTATCTACACTCAAACATGTACACACGACTTTATCCCCAAAGGGTAAGTTTGTGACTAGGCGACGAGGAACGCAAAAGCAGTGCACAGTCCACGTTACACCCACGTGCTCGGCGCGATAGGTGGTGAGCACATCCGATCATATTTTCTATCTTTCTATTAAATTTTAGACGACGCTATGGCTACGCAGCTTCTGGACCTTCTCCACAAGTGCGAGGAAGCGTCTCCCGCGGTGCCTGACGAGGACGCCTGCGCCAGGGTGCTGGAGATCGCCAAGTGCTTCAAGGCGGAGATCCACAAGCTCAACTGGGCGCCCAGCATGGACCTCATCATGGCTGAGGTGCTGGCTGACGTGTGATCGACACAATTGGGAATTCTTTTATTTTATATTCGTAATTTGAAATTGTATAACATCTTAGCATACCGATAAAACACCTATTTTTAAATTTTATTCTGCCCCCATCTCCGTCGTCGTAATCTTCATACGTCTGAGGCTGCGTGACAACCACCTCAAGCAGTCTCTCGGGGATGATCTTCCTCCACCGTCATGCCATGCAGCGCGTCATAGACTGATGTATCAAGGGTGGTGCGAATCTGATCAAACCATTGAATCGGGCTGCGGCCTCGTGTCCTTGTGCGTCGGCTTTCTCCATTACAATTAACTTTTGCAGGTTGTAGCCTGGTTCAATCATACTTATAAATAAAAAAACAGGACAAGTACGAGTAGGACTCGCCCACCGAGGATTCCGTACAACATACACCATTATTACCCATTTTTACTATTGAAATTTTGCATTCACAACGTTATATAGATATAGGATAAAAAGTTTACTAGAAAAAAACAACCAGTCTCAGAGAAGCTCGAACCTTGAACCCGTGACCTTTGGATTGCCGGTCCACTGCTTTGCTCTTTTTTTTAGTAAACATTTTATCCTATATCTATATAGCATTGTGAATGCAAAATTTAAATAAAAAAGATATTTATAAGCAATTACGACTTTACCGATTGTTAAATACTTGCAATACCATTTCTTTTGAATGTGAGGGTAGACTTCACAGTGACGTAATACCGCTGGCTTGCAGCGTAAATCAACTACTAGAAAAAATTCTGGGGTCGCGGTAGCTTAGCGGTTAGAGCAGTGGACCGGCAATCCAAAGATTACGGGTTTGAGTCCCGTTCGAACCTTCCTGAGACTGGTTGTTTTTTTCTAGTAAACATTTTATCCTATTATTACCCATGCTTATAAAAAAGGAAAGAGGTCTTTTTTCATTCTTCGTCATACATCGAAAAAATCATAAAAGTAATTTATTAAATAGTAGTTTGTGCCAATGAAGCCCTTTCAAGCGATACCCCACATGACACGGTTAACTTAATTCAAAATTTGAACCGCAGTCGGCATAAACACCCTGTTTTTTAATGATTTAATTGCAAATGTATAGTTTTAAGATTTTTCCCTATACTTGTAGTATAAGACGGTAATACTTGCCAAATTTTATAGTTCTAGGTCAACGGAAAATACCCTATAAACTTTGGTACCATTGAGAGTGTCGAAATATACTTTTTTTTGCGACATAAACGGCCGCATCTTTTTTTACGTTAACTAACGCCTTTAGCACACCGGCGCCGCGAACCGCGATAGCGAAAACTTAGCGAACACGAAAATGCGGAAAACAAGCGTAATTCTAGCGGTCGATTTCACACCTACTCGAATATCGCTTGTATAAATTTAATATTTTCAACTCATTCGAATGCAATAATAATAATTCGTCTGAGCCAGACTGATTTCTTTCCGAATCTGGAGAAGAAGAACTATTACTTTTTGTATCGACATAAGGAAAAAGACGAAGAATATGGGTTCTTGAAATTAATCAAAAAAGAAAGAAGTAATTTTTCGCCATGCTACTTCTTTTTTATAAGATTTCCTATAATCTATTTGCCCTATGAGATATATATCTGGATAATCTCGAATTTCATTAATAATTTTCTCAGTTTCTGCTTCCGCCCTCTTGTTTCGCGGCGATATTCTGTCCAAAAAGACAAACCACGTCGTTTCTCTCCGAGTGGCGAAACGAAAGTGGCGGTACACCGGCGTCCGTGTGAAACAAGTATCGCGAGTATCAGCAAAACTATACAAATTGAGACGCAATTATAAGTAGTCACAGACGATAGAGCGAGACGCATTATACGCGATACATTTTGATGTGTGTTGACAGATTACCGCAATTTCGCTACCGCGGTTCGCGGCGTCGGTGTGCGAAAGGCGTAAGGAGTTTGATATTTTCACAGCTTCAAGAGACTGTAGACCTGAGTATATCGTTTTAATTTCAACTCGATACCTCCACGCGTTTCCGAGATAAATGGTCTTGACAGACAGACAGACGGACAACAAAGTGATCCTATAAGGGTTCCGATTTTTCCTTTTAAGGTACGGAACCCTATAAAAGGAGAAACATTAACGGAACGCTGAAAAAATAACTACCTCAGTTGGGAATCGTACCCACGCCATCCCCAATCCGGGGCTGCGTGCGCGTCGCCCACAGCGGGGTACGGTTGCATTCCCACCTCAGATAGGTATAAGTAAGTAGTAATTTTTTTTAACGTTTCGTTTTTTTCTTCTTATTTAAGCGTTATTAACGCAAATATTACGAGGAGATACATTAATAACCATAAAAAAGGAAACAAAGAGTTGTTTGTTTAAAAACCTATAGTACACGATTATTTGAAAAAAAAACCCGCAATGAACTTTATTCCTTGTAACAGGATAACCTCTCTTACACGAATCATATTCTTCATATTAAAAATGTGTTCTTTCGTCACATGGTTTATTATTATTGTACAAACATGCACATCGTCTAAGTTTATGTCTTGGTTTTTTCTTTAGTTGAATGTAAAAAAATGAAACAATCGGTAATTAATAATTTTACATAATGTTTCATATCACGTATGCCATAATCCACTTCGACTAAGTTCACGGATAAAGTTTGTCTTTCCTTTATAATTAGAATCATGAAGTCATGACGTAATATTGAACAAAGTATTACTATTGTTATGTTCTTAAATTACATTACATTGATAAATGAGTACATTATCATTAATAAACTATCTGTACGTTATACACGTTTTTTATTTTAGTTATCATAATATTTACCTAAGTAAACGTTTACGTCAGACCTGTTTAGTAAAAATTAGTCTCAAACACATGCACTTAGTAAATAAACTTAATAAAAAAATCAGTGACATATTTTAACAGAAAAGTAGCAATATCAACTTGATTTAACAACATTATTTATGCCGCTGACTTGCCATGTATGTACAAATTGATTTATCGACCTTTCTATTTCAAATCAATTAAAGCATTAATTAAAAAAGGTAGATTATAAAAAAGTGCAATTTTAATGAATCTATTTAAGAAAATAATTGATGCAATTGAAAATTAGCTTTTGCGTGTTAAAATTTCGACAATTAACTTCGTCTACCTGCCTACCTGCCGTCAAACTTCGAACAATTTATAATTTGCTGAACGAAAATAGTCCGGCCATGGTATTGCGAGAGTTTGCAGTGTTTATGTTATGGAGTCTGGCTGCGGACGCTGAGGGTGAGGATCCCGCGGAAGTCATGAAGACCATGAGCTTAAGCTTCGGCAGAATGTTGTATGCATGCCAGAAGGAGGTATCGTAGTGAATAACGTACATAAAGGTTATACTTCGATACGTTTTCCCAGCGTGGGGCCCTTAGCTAATGCATCCTGTAATATTACAAGTTAAATTTATTGTGCTTTTAATTCTCACTTTTATATGTTTCTGTACCTTATGTAACAAACTAATATTTAAACAGTATTTGTACATCTTTTTACAATATTAATATATATTACAATTTTAAACTCTCAATTTGGCCACAAATACTTGTATGATGTGCCCATGTGTCAACTTTATATTGACAGGTGTTCTGATAGGTGTATGGTCAAGTGTTCATAAAGAATAGTTGTATTATCTGTTTTACTTATCCCAACTAATAGGACATGCCTAATAAAAATACTATCGATTACAATAATTTATTGTCATCTATATTTTTTATTGTTGGAAAATAATTAGCGATAATTATCAATAACTTTTTTTTTATTTTAGCCAATTCTGTCCCACTGCTGAGTAAAGGCCTCCCCCAACCCCTCCACCAAGTTTTCTCTCCCACAAGGGCATGAATTATCATTAACCGTCCTAAAAACTTCTGGCTACGTTTACAAATGACCAGTGGTTACGAATCCTCGACTCTTTACTAAGAGCATTTAGGATATAGTCAGGTCAAGATTTCCCGTCCTTCCAGATGATGTTTGGAGATGACATCATGTACGATTTCCTCCACTTCTGGCAGCCAGAGTACCCGCTGGCTAAGAATGACATAGGCTGTGCCGTGATTTGCGTCTCCAAGAAGCTGCAACTCCTGGACGACGACGGTGCCTTCCTCATACCCAACGCTAATGGTTTCGCGAGGGCTAGCGGTGCTGGTAATTTATTAAAAAATTATATTTAACCTTAAAAATATTTAAAACATAGTTTGTCGAGTCGACGTAGAAAGTGAATCCTATGGCCAATAGTTTGAATCATCGATAGCTTAAGCTTGTAAAGTTTAGTTAGGAAAATAGGATATAATTTTAACCAAAAAATTTACGTTACGGGTATGTACAGACATACATGTTTGGACAGGAATCTTTTCTTTGGTTCTTTTCAAATAATGACTAGATAGTGAACCGTGTGGTGGCTTCTCATTATTATAAGAATATATACTACCAAGACCAACCCATCTCTTCTCCTGGATGTCGTAAAAGGCGACTAACAGACTCAAACATCCCACAGCCATGTTAGTTAGGACGTGTCCAGTTGTTTTGCGTCGTTCCCTATTTTTTTTGCATAAAATTTTGTCGCACATAGTTACGCACAATATTAATTAGGCTTAACTTTTTAGGCACATTTTTTTGAAGCATCACTACTATAAGCAAAATAATTGTTAAACATACTATTCTAAAGCCTAAATTTGCTTACGCATAATGATATTAAAGCATAATTTTGATAGGCATAATAATTATACAGGGAAAAAGTAAGTTTTGTAAACTTTATGTTTGCATTTAATAAAATACTTTTCGTATATAAATTATACATGTTGGCGGCTTAGGGGTGGCCCAAGGGCCACCCCCGCCGCACCCTAACCTACTATTACGCTAGGTATGGTATCCAATTTATATTGAATATACCTCATATCTACTTTTGGTTTTTCAGATTCAAATAGCTATCAATGAAATAAAAAATATTGCAAAGATTAACCCTGATAAAAAAACCAATCCAAATTATAGCGGATTTTGAAACCATAACCTAACTTTCTGTCTTGTCTAATTTACCAGACTATCTTTACACCTAAAAACTATTAGACGAATAAACAATATGCTTACAACTTTATGCAAATCAAAATTAGAGCAAAAAACATTAGCCTAAACCACATTTATGCTTGCTGAAATAGTATGCCAAAAAACAATTATGTCAAAATATAATTATGACAAAAAAATATGCCTAACTCGTTATGCCAAAATAAATAAGTACAAAAAAATAGTCCAAAAAAAGGGATTCCGTTTTGCAGTGGGCTGTGGCAGTGCGTTGCATGCGGTCCTCATTGCCTAGTCTCTGACTAACCCTTTACGTAAAATAGTCGTGAGTATGTATGTATCCTATCCTTCCTTTTAATGTCTAGATGATGGGATGGTAAAGAGCCTGTTGGAGCTGGTGGGCGGGTGCCGCAACGCGTCGGCCGCGGTGGACGGCTGCGGCATCGCGCTGGAGGTGGCCAACTGCTTCCGCGCCGGCGTGCGGCTGCGGCTGTGGGTGCCGCACGTGCCGGACGATGTGGTGGAGGCTGCGGCAGCTGACTTAAATATACGATAAACCATTATGACTGGTCTTTTTCTACGTTACCGCTACAACGTATTACTGTGCGTTTTTCACAAAATTTCTTACCTCGAACTACAGTATTGTGGAACCAGCTCTCGGCGGCGGTATTTCCGGACCGTTACGACTTAGGAAGAAACGTGCCTATCCTTCCTTAAAGACCGGCAACGCGTCTGCGATTCCTCTCGTTCTGCGTGTGTCCATGGGCGGCGGTGATTACTCTTTATCGGGTGACCCGCTTGCTCGTTTGCTTCCTTCTTTTATAAAAAAAGTACATGAACTGTCCGACGATCATGTATGAAGATGGTTATGAGAGTAAGCTAAAGATGTGTGTCAGGCAGGATCGCAGCATGAAAAGCTGGGTTTTCCGCCTGTGGTCAAAAGTGCGATTCGTCGCCGTGGTCTCTGCCTACCCCTCGGAGATACGGGTGTGGTAGGATGTATGTATCCATTCTGCGGTGGTCAGACCATCCTGAATATTATGTATAGCGTGTATGTATATGTATTTATTTTCATTTTGGTTGTGCACCCTACCCTTCGTTTGTACCTACACCACCCTTTGTATGGTTGAGTGGTAAAAAATGCCTATGGCATTTAGCCCACCTTTGTACAAACTGTGCTTTGAATAAAAAACTAAAACAAAATAAAGCCCTTGGTTTTCTTTGTTGCCGCGTGCCAACCCACCACTCAACCCGCATTAGTCCTGCGTGGTGGGTTATGGCCCAATATCCCCATTTGCTGTTGTCTATGTAGGAGGACCTGTAACCAGCCGTGGGATGTTTGTAGGCTGATGATTATGACGAATAACCTGCAAGTTAAGCAGGAAAAAGTATATTATTATCAATAAAATAGACAATCGAGACTTTTCTAAAATATTATAAATTTGTAATCAATTTCTGAGTCGAATTAGGTAACAAATTGAATTACTTTTTGCCATGGTTTCTCACCACAGAAAGGTAAGGCGATTGCTAATACACAAAAAAAAACAAAAGTTGCAACTAGGTATGACAAATCAGTAACAATGACTTTGTAATTGATATTCGGTTAATAATTAAAGCCCAGTGAACGTCAATTAAACACCATTACATTGAACGCATCCGTATATAAGTACCGTTTCTGGCGAGCGAAGTGCTTTGGCCTGGTAGTCGTGATGGGCAGACATTTCGGAATCTCCGCGTTGATGCTTCTGGCTGTGGTGGGCGTGAAAGAGGTGGAGATGATGCCGGACTATCTCAAGTCGATGAGCGGCAGTTTCCTGAAAGTAATGAAAATATGCACAGCTGAAGTGAGTGTTTAATGTTTTTTATGAAAGCATGTGCTGGAATAGTGACCGCGACTGGGCAACTTTAGTGTGGGACGATCGACCAGATGATGTGACGATTTACGCAGAGCTGCTGGCGGCAACTGGACGCGGAGAGTAGAAAGTCGAAGGCCGGGCTCAGTAGCGCCTCTGGGGGGAGACTTATGTCTAGCTATGAAGAGATGATAGACGGACGATAGGTAGATGACGACAATGATTTGACAACATAATAATTGTAACAGTATAGTGGATGAACAACTGTTACACAAGAAATCAACTGTTCAATATGAGATAAATAACAAGTAAACGAATTGGAATATGAAAACACCAAAAAAAGCTGTCTTAATTACTAAAAACGGAAATCAAACCCACGAATATTCACAACTATGTCACTGCTCTTTCAACTAAACTTACTGCTGTGCAGGCTTTGTTCTCAATATATGTACTCTCCTATAGCCTGGGACTGGTTCATAGTAATCTATGAACGAGCTATCTCACACATAATAAGTAATGGCAAAATTGGCCCTGAAAAGATCTAATCTTTCAAATCGCTTTTAGGAACGAAAATTAATAACGATTGTATCACTGATGTTCCTCATTCGATGTTTGTAGCTGGGCATGGAAGACGGTATCCTCATGGAGTTCTACCGCCTCTGGAAGGAGGACTACGAGAACGTGAGCCGCGACGCCGGCTGTGTGCTGCACTGCATGAGCCAGAAGCTGGAGCTCTTCAAGGGGGGCAGTCTGCAGCACGGGAACACCAAGGACTTAGCCATGCAGCACGGCGCTGGTATTGACGGACACCTTGAATTGCACATTCTTATATCTTATCAACACTCTTGTTGTACTGGAAGTAATGTACTCGTACTAGCTGATTTGATTTGATTCTTATTAGCAGGAGTTTTATACGGTAATTGTTTAGTTGGTGGTAAAGCGTATTGAAGTCCACCTCACTTGCCATAACTTCATAATTATATAGGTAGTACTTATAGCATAGTACAAATATTTTCTTAAAATCGTTTGCTACTTATGTTAAATAACCTATCGATCTCTGATTCCAGATGAAGATAAGGCTTCCCAACTGGAAGAGCTCCTTCACACCTGCGACCGGAAGGTCAACGAGTTAGCTGACGAGTGCCTGCGCGCGCTGGGGATGGCAAAGTGCATCCGCAGCAGCATGCACCGGATCGCGTGGGCGCCCAAGATGGAGGACGGGCTCGAGGCGGTGGCGGAGGCGTCACGCTAATGCTGGTGGCTATTGAGACTATTTCTCCTAAAATTGTAACAAGTTGTAGAATTGTTTAAAATAAAATATTTATAATTTTACTGGTTTTATTGGTTTTAATTTAACATTTGCCTAATTAACGTCCCACGTCGTCATTGGCAACTGCGTTACTCAACATGACGGTCTTACAATATTGTTATATCTTTTCTAAGTAGATGTTTGCAGGAAACCTGTAAAATACCTTATCTACCTCACAACTTTTGTAGGTCTTGATAAATAAGTCTGGCAATCAGTCACCACGTGCGTTTTATTACACTATGATACACGTAGATAAAATAAAACTTTTTGAAATATTTAAGCGACATCCCATTTATGGCTACTTTTATAAAAAAAAAAGATTTATTGTTATACATTACTCGACTGCACTACACAGCTCTGGTACACGGGCTAAGTCCCGGTACCTTATTGATAGTACGTGTTTTGGAATATCTTACACCTCATTTATATACATAGACACTATTGATTGCGTCTTCGACGCTCCCAAGCCTTAGCCCGACAGATATTTGTGCTATAATTCTAGCCCTATCTCAGCCATTAAGGCCGACAGGACAATCGGGCAGAGCCGTCACTACATCTAGACTGAGCTGGACTTAATCGAACTCTGATGTAGCGATAGGCGAAAGCTTTGTTGGTGCGAATTAATGTAGACGACGCCGGTACTTGTATTGTTCGGCCAGATTTATGAAGAAACCCGCCGATTACGTTGTTTGGACAAGATGGAGCGGAGGGGATGCATCTAAGGTAGTCATACTTGCATATTTTTTATGAACTGATGAAGTATTGAGTCTGTTTCGGTGGTTTTCACTCTTTACAATCATATCAAATTCAAAAAGAAAACGGTATTAGATACAGATAACGAAGCAACTTATTAGTAATTAGACTAGCAATTTTTTTGATTTTATTTATTTCTAGTAAAGTTACTTATACGTTATTACGTTTATAAAATTCAAAACAAAAGTTATTAAAATATTAAGTGTAAACGTTATCATGCATTTGTTACGAGAACATAACATTTTATCTTTTTTTTATCCATAAAGAGCGTGCCAAACTTAAGGAAAATATAGACTGACGGGTGACCAACAAATGACCTCATTGAAAATACGTCACCATTTTCGAGCTATATTATAAATTATAAATTTTTTTTACGCTCACACCAATTATCTAGACCAAGATGAGTATTCTTGTGAAACTCGTTTATATGGTAAGATAACGGATAAATATATATAAACATAGAAAAAACACCCAGACCCGAAATCAATTTAGAAAAACAGTTTTTCTCTAAATTGACCCGACCGGGGATCGAACCCGGGACCTCAGAGATGGCGACACCTTGAAAACCGGTGTACAAACCACTCGACCAAGGAGGTCGTCAAAGGCGGTGGTAAATTTTTTTAAAGATTCTTAAAATTTCTCACTTTTTGCTATTTTTAGTTGCTGTGTGTACAAATAAGCATGTATTTTCCCTATTATATATCACTCGAAGAATCAATTTACCATATTCAAATATAATTTTGTTAGTTGAAGTTACAGAACACATGCGATAATTTTTTTAAAAAAGCTTGTAAATTTTGTTACTTTTAATAAAGTAATTTTTTATATGATTGGTCACTTCTTAGTCTATTTTGAATATTAATAAAAATCAATTTAGAACGGCTGCACCTATTTGGCTGATTGTTTTTATTGTGTTTGTAATTATTATTGCCAGTATGGTTTGTACTGGCAATAATAATTACAAACACAACACATTTCTACCTCACATGAAGGGAATGCCTAGGAATTCCTTCTGCTGACATTACTACAACCAAACAAAAACCCCAACTGAATGGCTCATTGTGTTAACACAGATTGCCAGGTTACAGAAAGTAAGAAAAAAAAATCAAAAAGTATGGTTTGTATGAAACAAAATGTTTGGGTACACAGGATACCGGGTGGTCACGTGTACGAAGGCGCGGGCGAGCCGCTAGTTTAATATAAATTAAGTAGATCCAATAAAATCGACTATAAGCGAAAACGCTTGTAATAACAAATATAAAAATACCTAAATAAAACGGTAACAATTCATATTGTTTTCTGAGGTTTAAGCGAGCACTACACATTGAAATGAAACACTTTTTTAAGGATTAACTCGCGTTTAATTTACTATTTACATAGTTTTTTATATTATCCTGACGTTTCGAACCCTTTACAGGGTCCGTGGTCACAGGGAGACTGAGGTGTTGGTCGTCTCATTGTTAGAAGTTATTTGCCTACCATCAATCAATTTTATATTTAACCGGGTGCGTTCAAGTTTACACAATACGAGCTAACAATATTTTTAGGTCTGGCAATGTGTTGCTGTTGGGGCTGGGATTTGATGACCTGTATGATGGGGTCCCAGGCAGGTGGTAAATTCCAACCATCCTCTCTATTGAAATTACAATGTTTTTTAATTCCAATAGCCTCGTGGATCATCCTAGGGATGAATCGTTGTTCCTTGGCGAGTATTTGAGGTTTGTCAAATCTGATGTAATGGTTGGGTCCCTCGAGAGCATGTTTACACACTGCAGACTTATTTTCGCGGCTATGCTTGACGTCGGCTTTATGTTCTTTTACGCGGGTTGCTACACTTCTCTTTGTTTGCCCGATGTACGAGAGCCCACAGTCGCAGTCCAGTTTGTACACGCCTGCATCTTGAAGGGGTATATTACACTTGACAGGTCTTAAGAACTGGTTGATCTTCTTTGGCGGCTTAAATGGAATGGCCCGGCATGTAGCAAAAATACTTTCCCCACTAAGAGGTAATACAACAGCTTATGTGAAGGATTCTTACCAGTTTGTCAGTGATATTAAAGACCTACATCTTGCTGACAATGAAACCATGGTTAGTTTTGATGTCCAGTCCCTATTTACATGTCTACCAGTACAGGACTGCATTGAAATTACCAAGAAAAGACTAGTTGAACAAAATATGCCCAACGAATATGCAGTACTATTAGAGCATTGTCTAACATCTGGCTACCTTTTGTGGAATGAAGTTTACTACTTGCAAATAGAGGGTGTTGCTATGGGGTCCCCTGTATCACCCGTTGTCGCCGATATTTTCATGGAAGACTTCGAGGAGCGGGCCCTAAGCACAGCACCCGTAACCCCAAGGTTCTATAAGCGGTACGTAGATGACACTTTCACTATCTTACCAACTGATAAAGTATCTGCTTTTCTAAGTCATCTTAACTCCATACACCCTAAAATACAGTTCACAATGGAGTTAGAGGCAGACAATAAGTTAGCTTTCTTGGACACTTTAATCATCAGGAATCCTGACCATAGTTTGAGCCACACTGTGTTTCGTAAAGTAACCCATACGCATGGTACCTCAATGGTGATTCTCACCACCATCCTAGACAGTTGGCTACTGTAGGGAAATCTTTGTTTCAGAGAGCACGCGGCATCTGTGACACCCAACACCTGGCTGCTGAACTTCAGCATGTCAAGCATGTACTACAGGATAACAAACTGCAAGTACCGCGGCTTCGTCACAAAAAACGCAAAAAACCAACCACAGTCGAGCGCCAACCTGCAGTACTTCCATATATGAAAGGCGTCACTGACAAGATTGGTCACATCTTGAAGTGAGCTTCAATCAATACTTACTTTAAGCCGCCAAAGAAGATCAACCAGTTCTTAAGACCTGTCAAGTGTAATATACCCCTTCAAGATGCAGGCGTGTACAAACTGGACTGCGACTGTGGGCTCTCGTACATCGGGCAAACAAAGAGAAGTGTAGGAACCCGCGTAAAAGAACATATAGCCGACGTCAAGCATAGGCGCGAAAATAAGTCTGCAGTGTGTGAACATGCTCTCGAGGGACCCAACCATTACATCAGATTTGACAAACCTCAAATACTCGCCAAGGAACAACGATTCATCCTTAGGATGATACGCGAGGCTATTGAAATTAAAAAACATCGTAATTTCAATAGGGAGGATGGTTGGAATTTACCACCTGCCTGGGACCCCATCATACAGGTCATCAAATCCCAGCCCCAACAGCAACACATTGCCAGACCTAAAAATATTGTTAGCTCGTATTGTGTAAACTTGAACGCACCCGGTTAAATATAAAAATGATTGACGGTAGGCAAATAACTTCTAACAATGAGACGACCAACACCTCAGTCTCCCTGTGACCACGGACCCTGTGTGTAAAGGGTTCGAAACGTCAGGATAATATAAAAAACTATGTAAAAAGTAAATGAAACGCGAGTTAATCCGTAAAAAAGGGTAACAATTCTTTAAATAAATTGCCTAGCCAATGTACAAAGCAATTTATTTCCAACCTTAAAATAAATACAACAATAAAAGGAAATTAGAAAAACTCCTAAATTGAATCAGGCGGAAACAGCCTGCAATTTATTAGAGCTGCAGGAGGCTGCCTATGAAATACAAACGGCGAAACAAGGAGTGTTGCGTGCTCCTAAATCCCGGCGCCCTTGCACCTGGGCCCTGGGCCCTGTTTATCGTCACTGCCGGGAATGCCAAACAACGCACACGTGTTTTCCTCTAACAATACCCCGCCGGCCGGGAGGATGCGCAGGGGTGCTTTTATGTCATTCGCTATCAATAAGCTTCTGGATTTTATTGTTCTTGGTTAGCCGACATTCGTATGTAAAAGGTAAAAAACGGTGATCGATTTTTTTATTATTAGTAATTATGTCCTTTACATGGTTTTGGGTTCTACTGTACTATTATATTAAAAAGTTGTTTAAAATTTTTTGAAAACGTTTCTTTTTACATTATATCAAAATTGTATCACACGTACTGATATTTTGATATTTTTTCTTTCCACACCAACAGTGAAAATGTCTTTCTTAAAGGTTTGGTTTTTAGATTGATTTACGATAATATAGGAATACAAAACATACACACATTGGAAAATAAAATCATTTATTTCAGAGTACGCACAATATTTACGATGCTTATAAATAATGTTTCCTTCCACCGGTAACCGGTAGCTTATTAATATTAAGTTATAATCTATTTTTTAAAAATTAATGTAGAACGTTTTTTTTTTTTTTTTTTTTATTTGCAACGGGTAAGCGCTTGGCCTTCATCTCACCTGATGGTAAGTGACGATAAGGCCGAAGGTGGAAGCGCGCTTCACCCGGAATCCTCAACCACTGAGGAACTGGCTATCTTATCGCAAACTGCCGGAACACAACAATGCTATAAACATCGTTGTTATGGCGACAGACTTAGATAAGATGGTGGTAGCTAGCCAGGCGGACTTAACAGCCCTACCACCAACCAAACCGAGCACACAAAGATGTACCCCCCGCTGGGAATCGAACCCGGGACCTCTGGGTCTGAAACAGGTAGCTTAGCCACTAGACCACAGAGGCGGTTAAAGGCGGTTTGGGAGAAGAACATTAACTTAACTACTAAGGGCATCCGTAAGAACAGCTATGGTCTCGTTTAATTGTTAAGATTATAGGTGGCCTTTTACTAGACGATAGGATAGATTTAAATGATTATCAGTTTGTAGAAAGAAAATGAACAGGCGGAATGAAATTTTGCTACAAAATGTAAAGAAATGTTTAAAATAATATTTATACCACAACATATTTTTTAATTAATTGAAGGGTTCCTCAAGGTTCAATTTTCAGACTCGTCTTATAAATGCCACCTGATTTTTTCTCATATGTCAGCCATGATCTCTCCCAAGATGGTTTCCATGTTCGGTGCCCATTTGAGCTCGTGCATATGCCCGTGGAAGCACCTGGCCACCTCCCGAATACTGTCGCAGTGGTCAGTGTTTGCTTCAGACTTTTTCTCGCAATCATTGAGTAGAGTTATAATTTGCTTCGCGGTGCCTTCATCTGAAAACAAATTAATTTATAGATAAATACTTCAGTTGCCACATAATGAAAAAAATGTTAAAAAGAATTAGACAGTCTTATTGTTTTAAAGCCGAACTTTATCAGACAACCAGACAGAGATCTAAGACCCCATAAATTCGTAATCCAATCGAATTTGCTGTTATTATTGTGTCAACGCAACGAACGAAAAAAAACGTAAGTTATGCCATTGCAGATTTTTAACATTACTGAGATTGACTAACAAACAAAAAATACATATAGAAGTCATACTCCTGTAATTTATCTGTCACACCTGCTCCATGTTTGATGGCGTAATCGAAGGCATTCTTGGGGTGCATCTTGTAAGCCTCCATCTCGACGAGGTCCTGCTTGGCCGCCATGCACAGGATCACGCAACCCAGCTCCCTGTGCGACAGGTCCACATCCTTTTTCCAGAAGTTCATTAGAGACTGCATCACTTCATCCGGGACTGACAACTGAAAAATGAAATAGAAAAACTAGTAAAACAAAAATTGGAGGTCATGGTTTTACTAATTTACTTATAATATGTTACAGTTAAAACTCTTAACCGGTAAAAACCACTTTAGTCTGAAAAAATCAGTCAAAAGAGGTTTTATATAAGGACATCGGTCAAACCACTTTAAATAAATAAATAAATAGTAAATATTAGGTAACAGTGATTTTGATTAAATTGCATTGGTTAAAAGAGATTAATTAAAATTACTATATTAACTGGGTATCTTTTATAAAAATCTTCGGTACTTAATTGATTGCTAAATGATTGAAATGTCAAAATCTTAATCATTATTACATTAATTATATTACATTTATCGGTATTACAAGTTTGTTAAGGAAATCATGTCCACAGGAAGGCATTAATAAAGTCGGTTCTGGCGCTTCCCGGCCGCTACCGCGACACGCTCGCTTCGTTCGCGAATTGGGTCACTGATCTATCCTATCCTAACCGAACTTAGTGAGATGGTTGTGATGTGATGTGATACTAAAGATATACATACATACATCACGCCCGCTTCCCAAAGACACATTCTTTGCTTCACTTACTCTCATAACTTTCTTCATACATGCTCCTCGGTTTAGGGTACTCTTGACCTGACCTTTAACGAGAAGGTCACCGATGTGATCTTAGTACGTTTGTCGAGGTCCTCCCCTTCTAACTATCCTATTCACTCTCGCCTCGTGCACCTACTTTGTTTAAAAATATCGATCGGTCAAAAGCACTTTTGCCAAATTTTTCAAGTATAAAGTGGTTTTGACCGGTTATGAGTTTTGACTGTAACGTAAAATTATATACTATTCAAAATTTGTAAAGCCGGTAACTTCTTCTAAAGTGACGACCACGACCACTCTCCCCAGAGAGTAGCGACAAAGAAAAGCAGATTTACATTAAAATTACGCCAAAGGAAAGAGGCACAAGGATGCATAATTGAAAATATAAAAGCTTACAATTCGCAGCAGAACCAAAGCACATTGTATGAAAATTGTACAGGAGTATACAAAAGAAACATTGAAAACAGACATTGAAACTCGCATTTGTAAAAAAAAATTTAACTTCACACAAAACAAATGGAAATTATATTAATAGTTCGTGTACTTATACGCTAATAAATCACAAAAATACCTCTGTATACCTCTTTTTTACAGTCCTGCAGTACTTTAAAAAAGGATGTGCTTATTTTCTGTATCAACTCCTCCGAAGAATCTACTTTATGTACAATAACAGCTAAGTAGACGAGACAAGCTACGAACAGACGCCATTTTACGACGGCCGCCATCTTGTCATGCTTGTCCTCCAGAGTGAAGTGGTAGAAATCACATTATGGGTAGTTTTTATGGTGACACTCGTGATGTCGTTACTCAGATTAATTGCAGACCGATGTTCATTCATGTTTTATTAATTAGCAGTTGTAGTTTAACAATTGCTCAATTATACTGTGAGTAACGTGTTAAGAGATGGTGAGCGAGGATATTTCTTAATTTGATAATTGGCTGTAAAAAACGAACACTGTAACTAAGTAAGGTATCACAATTGCAGTTGACCTAGAGCCAGGGCTTATACATTTTAGTGGTTTTTTAAGAGAATTGCCACCACTGATACGTCATGGTTTATGATTTTAGACATTTTGTCTAAAATAATAACACTCACTTACAAGAGAAATACAAAATAATCTTATAATCCCCTAATAGGTATACGAAACAGTTTTGTACATAGAATAAGGCTGGAAAGTAAATTGTATAGATAATACCCCATTCGGAATGCATTCGTTGCTCTAAGTAATTTACTAATCAGGATAATTAACTCTACCTCGCATTCAGTTGATGGCTCGCAGGCACACAAGCCCGCGTACCAGATTCCCGCGTTAATTTATCGCGGGAATTATAATGATCTGCGATTGCTAATTGCCACACGCAGTCGACACGAGATTGTGTTTAGGGCCGCATTAGCTATTATAGCTCTGGAACTCCCTGATGGTTTAAAGGGTTCCATTAGATCGTCTCTACGGTTTTTTCAAGAAGGGTATCTTGCTCTATAATGTAAGAATATTATGTTATAAACTTCTACTGTTGTGTGATTGTTTAAAATATTACAATTTCAATTTAATCTTATGATAACTATTCCTTAGCGGGTAAGCGTTAGACTTTTATACAGATTCTTAGAGATGATAAGGCGGAAGCACCCTTTAATCAATACTACAATGTTTCTACTAATATGGTTATGGATATCTTCGGAATAATTCAAGTTCTTTTTAAGTGAAGAGGAGACAAACGTACAGGCGGGCGACCTGATTGAAAGCCGCAGACACCCGCAAAACTAGAGGAGTCGCAGATGCGTTGCCTGATTTGAGGAAGGAATAGGAACTATGATGGGGGGAGGGGGAGCGATTGCTTTATTCAAATTTATTTTACATGGGTGATAGGAAGAGGCAAACAATGTTTAAACGATTCAAATGAACTTTTTAACAAAGATTATTTAAACCAAGTATTTATTTGACTTTGACTTTATGAAGCTGTGACGTCACGTCATCATCCACCGTGATGTAATGCAAACAGTCCCTCCCGTGCTTGGGCTCTCGGGCTGATCCACGAGGATTACTCTTCGTTAGCGGCGGCGCTGCGGGACTCATACGTCACTAGCGCTTCAGTGCAGTGTTTCGTACGCAAGTATTAAGCATGTGAAGGAGAAATTGGCTGGCTGCATATGGATCTAGATTGATCGTATATTGATTCTATTTCAACACCATGTGTTCCCTTGGCGTTGGGGCAGAACTGTTCTCAAGTGGCGACCGCGCACCGGAAGAGGGCAGGCCTCCAACAAGGTGGTCCGACGATCTGGTCTGGCTAATCGGTTTTTTTGAGTGGTAGAGCCACGCTGCGTTTCAGCACGCATCGGACCGGCTCTCCCGGTGTAATACCACCCTCTCACGAATATCCGGCGTGAAATAATAGCACTCGGTGCTGTTGTGTTTCGTCCGGCCAGTGAGAGTTCCGGAGGCCCCTTCGGTGGCGTGTGGCGGACGCCTGAGCTTGTCTATCCCAAGTTTCATTCCAGGCCATCCTAATTTATGCCAGGCTGTATTTGATTAGATTACGTGCGTGTGCCCAGTAACAAAATGTAAAAGTAGAGAATAGGGCTTAAAGCCTGTATGAAAAGTAAATTTAAAAAAAAATAATTACAAGTTGGTACTAGTTGTTTTTATCGCAGTTGACAAAGTTCTATTAATTAGTAAATTGACATAATTTTAACACAATTTGAGCTTAATTATTAATAGTATTTGTTTTGGTGTAGACTATAAGTTTTTGTATTAAGAAAATGTTAGGTAGAGCTGGCCAGCACCACACCTAATTTTCTTCTTGATTTCTTTTCAGTGTTTATTTCCTTATCAGTAGGTAATTCTTTTTTTTATATTTTTGCAGGTAAGCATCTATGAACCGGCAATAACACGATCAATCTCAGCATTGCCGTAAGTATGTTTTTTATACTACTCGTTTTTGTCAAAAATAAACAGAGAAGAAAATGTGTATGAATTTTGTATGTATCCTTCTAGTCACAGTTTGAGTGTTCCCTAATCTTACTTGTATCCTCGAGTAACCCTGGGTATTAACAAGACGTCTATCTGGACAATCCCATCTGATCCCGGGAATCCCACCGAATCCTGCGATCCCGGAGTTGCGGCGACAGCTGCGTTTAAGGCGCCTTATCTTGCCTTGAGCGATCGCCTCGATTTGTCAGACTGACCCTTAAGAAGGCAGGTCCCATAGAGCTAGGTAATTATGAGAACTCTAGTTATTGACAACATATACGTAATGAACAAATTAGACTAAGATATCATTACTTTCCAGTGTATAACAAACTCTTGCAGTAATTATATTTTATTTAGTCCCATGTCTTGAAGTAAGAAATGATACCGATAGCTAACTTCCAGGGATGTAGGGAACAGAAAGACAACCTTTCCTTTTTGCAGAACAACAGTGACAGCTAAAATGTTTAACACAAACATATTGATACTAAAACATAATAATAAATATTATAGAAGAAAAACACAATATACTATTTTAATAAGTTCTTTACTGTCATCTGTGCTCTGTGCATATAAGATACCCTAATATGATACTTTAGTTATGTAACGTTAAAAGAGTCTCCCTAGGATAATGAGGAATGTTGGTCGTCACAAAGTTAATTTGTAACTTGCGAATCAACAATCGAACTTGAAGCTGCACTTCTATCACTTTTAACTCTATGGCGCAGTTAAAGCGAGTCTCTCAAGACGGCGCTTATCTTCGGACACTGGTGACCCTCATTACCCGGATGTGCGATAGCCGGGTCGCCAATGGCCCGGAAACTATGTCCGGATTCAAATTTGTTTGGATTAACCATATATTAGTCACGTCTTGGACGAAATTGACTCCTGGATTAGTTAGTTGGAAAGATGATTTGATTTTGCAATGAAAAACTTTAAACTGATCTACTGTCGTTTATTATATAACATTACTTACATAAAATTAATACAATGTATTAAATAAAATTAAATGTAATACAACTACTCCTTTTCGAGCCTCAGCACACGAATATGTATTTAAGTAATAATTTCTCTTAGCTTAGGACTGCACGAACTACCTAGTAATCTTAGGCATATAAACCTTTATTTAATCAATCTTTATCACCGCTACAGTTTTAAAAAAAATCTTACATACCCACGTGACGTGCTCACTCACAGTGTCACAGTAATATGACATTTTGATAACCTTTATCCGATTACCTATCATTCTATATTGATTTAAATATGTATTGTTTAAAAGTTTTTTTTTCGTTTATTTATACATATTAATTATCAGGACTATTATCCCCGAAGGATTAGTCAGAAAAGGGTTAGGCAATGAAGAACGCAAAAGCAATCCTCTGTCATAGTCCACTTTTTACCAAATAGCGACATCACATGTGCTAAGCGTGACAGGTGGTGAGCCCATCGCCGCTCTTTGCTGTTGGATGCAAGTGCAGTGTTTAGTCCGTTAGTCGCCTTCTACGTCGCCCAAGGGAATAGAGGGGGTGGTAGTATTCTTTCACCGCTACGCGACACTGTTGTCTTTATTATGACTAAATAAGCTAAGATTTATCACATTACTAGTAACAGCCATCAAAGCACTAATAAACTGAATATATAAGCTACTGGCTTGTAATTTTATGTTTTAGACTTAATTGTATAGGAAATATATAATTGTATTCTGTTATAAAGTACCTAGGTAATGTTGGTCATTATTCACTCATATCACAATTCATTATTGTTAATTTCGTGATATTTATAATAATATGTAGGTTGTTTACTTTTTTTTAGCTTGTAAGTATATGTTTAAGTATAAAGTTTTGTAAGTTTATTGTAAGTCCAAACACTTAATGCGGATTTTAGCGGGTATCCACGTAAGATCAGCGTCATGGGCATGGGGATTATCCCATGACATTTTGCTGAGTGGAGGCCCTTTGGTACTTTTATGTTTTATGTTAAGTTTTTATAAATTGTTAATTGTTCTGTTTTATTAGGTTTCATTTATGTGTTAAATTAAATGTTCTTTTTTTTTGTTAATTGTACCAATAAACGTTTTCTATTCTATTCTATTTTTTAGAATAGAAATATGCCCCCGGCTGCCCCAGGACCTTTATCAGACGGACCGACAAATTAAACTTATGCGTTGTGGATGATCAAGACTGGCGGTAATTCCCAGCCAGTAAATAAATAGCTTACTGCATTTTTAAATCCGTACAGTTTTCAAATAAATAGCTTAAGAACTGCATTTCTTTCCGTGTGAAATACCAATCGCCACCCCTCTCTCCGTCCGGTGGGTGTCGTAAGAAGCGACTAACGGACTCTTTCGAGCGATGATCTGCTCCACTGGTGGTAGGGCTTGACCCGTCTGGTTGGTGACCACCGTACGCATGGTGTAAAACCCGTCAAGTGACTGCTTGTCGGTCGCGTTTCGGGATCAGCCAGCGTATAACCAGAGCTCGAGAGGATGATGCTGCGATGTATTTGGTCTGTGGAGGCTTCCGTCAAACCAGTGCCAGGAGGACTTCGTTAACCTGCCGACCAGGGAGACCCGTAGAAACGGTTGTCCCGCTGGCCGCCCGTGGCACAGTACAGGGGCCCAAGCGAGCCTAACCAGCTCGTGAGGCTGCCTCACCATGCCACGCATAATCTCGGGGTGGTCCGTCGTGCCGGTTGGTGACCGGAAGGTGGGGTCCCGGCGGCCATTCCCGGGGGGGTTCGGGGGCCCTTCCGTTCGGCAGGTTAATAATACTCGTCTGTGGGCAAATTCCTGGGGAAACAGGCCACCACACTTTAACCATTCGCATCGCGGCATCATTTTCTCGATTCACGCCTCTCTCTTTCCACTCCTAAAATGACAGCGCCTAACAACAAAACTGGTTCTACAGCGGTGCACACCCCCACCACAACCTTACCGTTTGAGGTGGAGTTCGCTAACATCCGCGGACTCCATGCAAACCTCAATGCCGTCCACCACCATCTTGAGACGGCACGGCCAGCAATGTTGTTCCTGACGGAGACGCAAATAGTCCGCCCAGCTGACACCACCTACCTGAACTATCCCGGCTTTGTGCTTGAAGAATCCTTCAAAGCCAAAGCCGGAGTTTGCTTATTCGTTCGGGCGGATGTTTGCTGTCGCCGTCTGCGCTGTCTGGAGGACCCTTCCTTCTCCCTCCTAGTGGTACACGTCGACTTAGGCTCTCATTGCCGTGTCTACGTCTGCGTCTACCGATCCCATAACGGCGACATGGAGACAACTCGACTAATTGAACATCTTAGCCGGGTAGCAGATGATGCGCAGGAGCGGTTCCATCGGCGGAACTGGTGTTTTTGGGGGACTTCAACGCCCACCATGAGTTGTGGTTAGGTTCCTCCAAAACAGACCATGCTGGTAGAACTGCCCACGCATTCGCTCTCACGCATGACCTGACGCAACTGGTGAACCAGCCCACCAGAATCCCAGACATAGTTGGCCATGCGCCCTCCTTACTCGACCTTCTGCTGACGAGTCGCCCAGCTGGATACCGGGTGGAGATTCGAGCTCCTTTAGGTTCCTCGGATCACTGCTTGATATCCAGCACAGTGCCCTTGGCATCGCGCCCGCCAACAGCGGTTTCGAAACGCCAGATTTGGCACTACGCGTCGGCAGACTGGGACGGGATGCGGGAGTATTTTGCATCCGTCCCTTGGAGGCAGCGCTGCTTTAGTGGGAAGGACCCGACCGCTAGCGCCACTGCCGTTGCTGATGAGATAGTATTAGGAATGGAATACTATATTCCACACTCCTATGTCATCAGCAAAGGCAGACGCAACCGCTGGTTCAATCGCGAGAGTGCCAGCGCTGTTGAGAGCAAACAGACAGCATACCGCGCTTGGATCAGAGGTAAAGCTCCTGGGGCTCCCGAAACTCGCTCGCTAAAAGCAGCCTATAATAATGCCACCAAGTCGTGTAAGAGGGCCTACATTAGAGCGGATGCCCAGCGCGTTGCACGAGTAGGCAAAGAACTCCTGACGCATCCTACGGGCAGCCGTAGCTACTGGCGTCTGGCTAAAGCCGTGCAATCCAACTTCTGCCAACCCTCGCTGCCACCACTGAGATGTCTTGACGGAACTTTAGCTCACAAGCCGCAGGAAAAGGTCGATCTCCTGGCCAAACTCTTTGCGGCTAACTCCCGGATCGATGACTGTGATGCACAGCCACCCTCAATTCCTCACTGTGGCCACACAATGTCTGATATTAAAATCAGGCAGTGTGATGTCCGTGCGGAAATGCAGTCAATCGATGTCCGGAAATCTAACGGTCCTGATGGCATCCCAGCAATAGTCTTGAAAATGTGTGCAGCGGAGTTGTCCCCTGTGTTAACGCGTCTGTACCGTCTCTCGCTCTCTTCGGGTTGTGTGCCGGAATCTTGGAGAGAAGCTAATGTGCAACCGATCCCTAAAAAAGGAGATCGGTCAGATCCGGCTAATTACCGCCCTATAGCCGTAACTTCAGTGTTGTGTAAGATCCTAGAACGAATATTGAACAAACAGCTTATTCGATACCTAGAAGATCACTCCCTAATTCACGATCGTCAATATGGGTTTCGGCCAAAACGGTCAACGGGTGATCTTCCAGCGTACGTCACACATCTCTGGGGTGAGGCTATTGACAAGCGTGGCGAGTCACTGGCAGTTAGCCTTGACATAGCCAAGGCTTTTGATCGGGTCTGGCACAAAGCTCGTCTCTCCAAGCTCCCGGCATACGGTTTGCCCGCTCAGTTCTGTACCTGGATTGCCAGCTTCCTGCATGAGCGTAGAATCCGTGTCCTTTCGGATGTATGCGCTTCGCGGTTCATGTCAGTGAACGCTGGTGTTCCTCAAGGCTCCGTTCTATCCCCCACGCTGTTCCTTCTGCATATCAATGACATGCTTCCTCTTGGAAACATTCATTGCTATGCAGATGATAGCACAGTGCATGGGGGTATAACGGGCACCTAACGGCTGGGCGGGTAGACACCGAAATGGAGCGAGCAAATCTTGTCATTGAGCTCGATCGGATGTTGGACCTCATTTCTAAATGGGGCTCCGATAATCTGGTGGAGTTCAATGCCAAGAAAACACAGGTGTGCGCGTTCACAGCGAAAAAGTCGCCATTCCTTCCCCTTCCTTCTCTTCAGGGTACATCTCTAGGCCTGCAGAGCAGTATTAACATGCTCGGTATGGATATCCGCTGCGATCTGAACCAAAAGGACTACATCGAAACCGTGATTAAAAATGCCTCACGTAAACTCGGTGTCCTGAACAAGGTGCGGCGATTCTTCACGCCTGATCAGTTGTGTCTATTATACAAGACACAGGTGCGGTCTTGCGTGGAGTATTGCTCTCACCTTTGGGACGGCTCCGCAAAGTACCTTCTCGATGCCTTGGACAGATTGCAGCGCCGCGCTGTGCGCATTATCGGCAATGCAGAGGTCACTAAAACTCTCGAGCCTTTGCAATTGCGTAGAGATATTGCGTCACTCAGCGTCTTTTACCGTTTATACCATGGCGAGTGCTCTGAAGAACTCTTTGACCTCATCCCTCCTTCTCCCTTCCTCCATAGGAGTACGCGTGCTGCTCTGCGGAGTCACCAATTTACAGTCTCTAACATTCCATCTCGCAAAAAGAAATTTGGTGACTCGTTTCTTTGCCGCACTTCCAAAAGATGGAATAGTCTACCAGCACACGTATTCCCTCCTACCTATGACATAGGGTCCTTCAAACGAGGCGTGAAGAAGCACTTTGTGGGCCGGCAGAGTGAGGATGACTGATGCTACGTCTCTTACGCTGCACCAGTTGTCCTCGCGCCTGGACCTCATTTCCACTTAACATCAGGTGGAGTGGGGTCATTTGCCGGGCTTAGTAAAAAAAAAAAAATCTAAATCCGCACTATTTTGAAAACTTTTACGTCTGTTAATCTTGTCCAAATTAACTTGTTGGTAAGGTTAAGTATATTAAAGTAGCAATTTGTTAAGAAAACAATGTGTGTAATAATGTGTTAGTATTAGTTAACTATATTGCTACATAACGTGTGAAGTACCCAAGATACAACAAAATATGAGCAAGTATGGAACCTGCAAACATTTTTCCGTACCCCAACCCAACCGTACCACAGTCATGGTCGGTTGGAAAGATCTCATCTTGAGATAAGCTACTCCGTATCCTCATGTCTATTTAAATCTTTGTGTAACAAAGAATTTTAACATTAAAGTTAACATTTAAAAACGCTATTTTACAGAACAACAACAACAACAGAAAATATTTACATACCAATAACCTAACTGCAGTATGAACAGTGGTATTAATTACATTAAGTCAGGTTGCACCGAAACTTAACCGCAGTAAATAACAGTTGGAGTTACCGATAAGCAATGATTAATGGCAGAAGAGCACGGTTAATTATAACTACGAAACACGTAGTTTGATATACGACGCGACTTGGCCGGCTATTAACGGTATCACCCGCCCGTCTGACAAAAAGTGATTATTTATTGAATTCGAGTACATAGTTTTATTTTATGAGACGGGATTCACCTGAATAGATTTTGCCAAGCTTAAAATGTGATGGGGCTGTCTGTATATACTAGTCTGCCGAATGGCCGTATGTCACGAACGCAAGTTTAAAAAAAAAGACAATAAATAGCATTTAACTCGAAAAAGAGTAACAAAATTCAAATTTGAATATAATACATTATTTTTATGATGATGATTATGATAATACAATACATAATAAGGTATTTTTGTAATGGTTTAAAAGTTGCACAATAATAGATGTCTTAATTTTTTTTAAATATCTTTATTAACTTTTTGTGGGCGCTAGCGGCTCCTCCGCAGCTATAAACTTATGCAGCTACTATCGTACACACTATTTTAGTACTGTGTTTTGCATCAATAAAGGAATTTTAATTCTTCCGTTCTTTGAAATCATAATGTTCTTTGATTAGCGGTTCTGCTGCAAGAAGTTTAGTACTGAAATGAGCAGCGCTTCCGTTGTGTTTAGAAAACCATTTTGTAACTCTTGTTCCTTTATCATGAACTTGTAAAACAATAAAATAAATTGTTTCCCAGTTAGTGTATTCGAATGAGACCTTTTGTATTTAAAAAAGCACGAACGAGCATTGAACCTGCGCCCTTTTACGAGCGCAGGTGCTCGCCAGCAACACGTGTTCCACTGTACCGAATACAGCAAAGCAAAAAGGTTCGCTATACTTTTGTACACCTTAACACCTTCGTAATAAGAGAGATGTTTATTTTCAAATGTTTTATTGCATGTGACTTTAATGGTTTGTCAATAAAGAAGCCGCGGCCGTTAGGTTACTTTAGTACCTATGTACCTAATTGATGGATAGTTCACGACCCTGACATTTACCTCTTCTTAGGTCATGCCTCCAGGAGTGCGATTTGTGAACTGGTAACAATAGTTAAGCAGATTTCAGTGGTAATTGATTCCCATTGTGATCATATTATGATGTCAATTACTACAGTGTAATCTGCCCTTGTGCTGTTGCCCATGTGTAAGGGCTATGCCCAGGCAGCGGGGCCTTCATAGACTGATGATGATGATGATGATGATATGAATGGCAAGTCATCTCACTCGTAACCGATGTCACTGGTAAAGCACGGGTATACTTGCCTACCATAACTAATTAAATAAATTTCGTGGTGTGTTTTTGTCATTTTGAATTTTATAATGACCAATGAGATTCAAAAGTTAATGAATCTAGTGACATTAAATAGGTATTTAAGTTTATTTTAATAACCTATTTATTGTATTTTAAACATTAAAACTCTAAGTTTTAATTATTACGTTTCAATACCTTTAAATTAAAAAAATAATAAACGATAACTTGTAACAAATAAGTAATTCAAATGGCAATATGTGGTCACTGCCTTCCCCTCTGGGAAGCAGGCATGATATATATATATATTATTTATATTGTATTATTTTGTATGAAATAATGTAAAAAACATTTATTCTGTTTTGTTTAGTATATAACTGTACACGTCACACAATAGCTAGGTATTAGTACAGATTGAAACAGTACTAACCACAGAACAGGATAAAGACGTCTTCTTCTGTAGCAATAAATATATTGTGCACAGTATTATAGTAAATGTGTGTCAGGATTGTCCCATAACTTTAGCCTGAAGTTGAGTAAATTTGATTGAATCAAAACTCGAAAATGCGAACTTGCGAAAATCGTTGCTGAAACACTACGGGATGCCTTTACGGGACACTGTAACCGCGTTTTTGTATAACGGTGTCCCGTGCCTCATTGGCAACAGAAAGGTCTTCTACGATTGCGAAGCGCCTCCTAATTCCATGCAGTGAGGATACGGCCACAATGTTATTGTATTGTCCGAGACAACCTACTGTATGCCGTAAGGCTCACCACTGGCGTAGATACCGCTAGCGCCACCTATCTCGTGGGGCGGCAAGTGTGGCTGATACCAGTGTGTGGTGCGTGGTGCGTGACGGCACTCCCACGGCCTAGATGGCGTGGCGGCCCGGAAAGGAGCCCAAGTCTGCTAATTTACGAATGGCATAATTGAATCGCAATTGGATCGTATTGTAATTGTTTGACACATTTGGTATTCTCTTACTCATATAAGAATACCAAATGTGTCAAACAATTACAATGCGATACAATTGCGATTCAATTATGCCATTCGTAAATTAGCAGACTTGGGCCCCAGGTCGGATGGCTTCTCGGAATTTCAATAAAACTTGTGAGGGTTTTTACGCATTTCGGTTTCCCATACAAATTTCCAAGTTGAAATTTTTAAAAACCAGTAAGCCAATTATGATGAAACTCTGCAAGCTGAAGGAAAATATAGAGGTCTAAATAGTTTGTTGAAAACATTTTTAAAATGGTTTACTTAACTGAGTTATTGCGATTTTAACTTTCTATAGTGGACTTTAAAACGCAATAACTCAGCCAAATAAACCTTTTTTTTAAATGTTTTTAACAAACTATTTAGACCTCAATATTTTACTTCAGCATGCTGAGTTGCATCATAATCGGCTTACTGGTTTTTAAAAATTTCAACTTTGAAATTTGTATGGGAACCCGAAATGCGTAAACTCTCTTAAGTCTCGTTCAGGACAAGATTGATTTAATTATTATTTATACGTAGGTATAAAGAATAACGTACTTAATTGAAAAGGCATTATATCGGCGTAGTTTGCTATAGATTATCGTAGTTACTTTAGTATTTTACAATAGTGTACGAGTTACCGCTTTGGGCTAGTGGTGGGTTGTGGCCCAAGCTCCCACGTGCCTGTGCCCAGCAGTAGGACGTTTGTAGGCTGATGATTTGATTTGATTTTTGAACGAGTTTAGTGATGTAACAGATGTCTTCTCAGATTATTTATGTTGCCAGGAGCTAGAGTTTTCTTTTCCAATTACTTACTTTTTAATTCTTACGTTCCTACTTTTAAAGTCCTACCTTTGAATATAATGACATTTCTAAAAAATATAAATCTAAAAGTTGAATATGTTTTTAATAAATTATTACAAATATAATTAATTATTTTGTCTCGCGACAACACACGACCACGATTTCATGACAGTATTCTACAGTTCTCCAAATGTGTGATTTTAGACGATCGAAAGTTTGGTTTGCTAAAACAGATTGTACAAAGCGAAAAAAAAACACACAGTTGTATTTATACTACATGATTGCTTTATGGTACTTTTGTTCTGATGTTTCAATAAAAGTATTATCTCATCTTAACCAGACCGCGCTATTCGTAGACATGCGTCCACATGCAGTCCGATCTTCGCAGTTCAAGCATTATGTGCCTACATTATACTTAAATATAACTATGAATTGTTTCCATATTTAGATTTTATTTTTGTGGCAACCTATTTTAAAGCAGTACCTACTTAAAGATGATCTTCATTCAAAGTGCTTTTGCATTTTATTGTTGAGTGGGAATAGTGAGTATGTCCCCCGCCGGTTGTTAGCCCAGCTATCTCCCCGCCTTGCCGCCCGTAAACAACCCATCGGTCAGTTTAATTTCCGCCCGCCCTATCTGCAGCGAGGCCGCTTCCGGTCAACTAAGGTTTTATTAAATCAAAACTTACGGGTGAGAGCCGTTAAATTGATATATAAACTTTTGATCAATGAGTTTGTGTAACAGAAAGATACTTGTAAAATAAGTAGTATTGAATGAAACATAGTGTGGTTAATAGTGTTTTGATATAAGTGTAGTTACATTATACTCGTACTGCATATCGTTCAAAACAAAGTTTGAGGACCTTTGTTTTTTTTGTTTTGTAAAATTTTACAATTATTTATTGTATGTTCAAATATTACAAAGTACTTAAAACAAAAAACAATTCTAAACATTCTTGCCAAATGCTTTAGCTTTTAGACGGAAACATCAACAACGGAACTAAATTGATTTACCACTTGACACAGCCTCGAAGTAGGATCAAATAATAATAGACGTAAAAGAGTAAGGTCACAACTCACAACCCTTGCAGTAGTAAACCTACAATACTACGAAAAACTGGATTTTTTAGTAACCCATAAGAGCCCTCGTTCATAGCTAATCGCATAATAATAAAACAGTCGCACGATTCCAGTTCATACATTTCATTGTGAGGTGCCACAATACGCCTTTGTCGCGCGCAATTGTTGTTTATAAAATGTGGTTCACGGAACAACGACCTCATGAAACAATTTATCGAAATTGTAAGCGGCTTTGTGATCCATCGTAAAGGAATGCTTTGTATTAACAACTTCTTTCGGTAGTTTAAATAATATTAATATTCCTTGTAATTTACATAAGCAATGTTGCTTATTTACATAAGTTCTGTTTTCAAGTGCCTTTAACTATATGCTTAAGCGAAATTTTACCTGTGCCTAGTAATAATATCATTTGACGTTTATTCTACAAACTATCAAAACCTGTAAGAGATATTAGGAACATGGCGTCGATTTTAGATTTAATAATAACCGCATTCAATTTTTTTGTTAAATCACATACACTCGGCGTCAAAAAAATCGCACCTCTTAGAAAATCACTTTCAAATGTCATTTACTCTTGATATGCACATGCAGTCGCATTAATTATGATTTTATTTACAAGGTTACTTAATTAACTTAATAAAAAACATTACTTTTCATTATCAAATAAAACCTAATGCAACAAATAAAGTGTCACAAAAATTCGATGCAAATTTTGCTACCCGTGAGAGTTGCTAGTTGCGCTTCCTTTGTGGGTATAAAACGGTCAACACGGGTTCAATGTGGGTCATTCGCTATTCAACCGTTGAAGAGGACACACGCACAGATTTTGATGGATACCACAGCTGATAAAGCCGCTCAAGTGGTTGCACTACTGCAATCAGGGGTGCGGCAGTGTGATGTCGCCCGGCAACTGAACCTGAGCCGTTATTCCGTTCGAAGAGTGTACCAGCGCTTCATAGAGACCGGTGGCTATATCCGCAGACACGGTTCGGGTAGACGTCGCTGCACTTCGGAAAGAGACGACCGGTTCGTTGTGTCGAACTCTTTGAGAAATCGTTTCTCCAACGCTGTTGAGTTGCAACAGCAGCTCCAGGCAGTTCGCAGACGCACCGTAAGCGTATCTACGGTTAGAAGAAGATTGAAGGAGAAGAAGATAGCGGCCCACAGAGCTGCTACGGGTCCAAAATTGACTGCAGCGCATCGGCGAGCCCGCTTGCAGTTTGCTCGTGACCACGTCGATTGGACCCTTGAGCAGTGGAGAGCTGTTCTCTTCTCAGACGAGACGCGAGTGTGTCTTTTCTGCAACGACCGACGGAGAAGAGTATACCGGAGGCAGGGTGAACGTTTCGCCCAAGCCTGCATCCAGGAGACGGTGGAATATGGTGGCGGATCCTGCATGTTCTGGGGCGGTATGTCTGCTGCCGGCAAAACCGACCTTGTCTGCGTCTCCCGGACTGGAGGTGCTCGCGGACAAGGGTCGCTGACTGCTCGCCGCTATGTCACTGAGGTCCTGGAAGTGCATGTGGTCCCCTTTGCCGAATCTTTTGGCGAGGGGTTCACATTAATGCACGACAACGCTCGCGCTCACACTGCAGGCATCGTGAGCGACTTCTTGCAGAGGTCCCAAATCTCTGTGATGCAGTGGCCAGCGCGAAGTCCGGATCTGAATCCTATAGAGCACCTCTGGGACCATCTTAAACGTAAGGTTCGATCTCGGGATCCAGCTCCTTCGACTCTACAGGAGCTCCAAGACGCGGTGATTGAAGAATGGGGGCTTATCCCTCAAGAAGAGCTCCTGAAGTTGGTGAGGTCCATGAGGGACCGTATGGAAGCCGTGATCAGGGCAAGGGGGGGTAACACTAGATTTTAAGTTAATTTTAAGACACTTTTTGTACATTTTTCTTTGTAAATTATCTGTTGTTAATTAGGACTTAATTAAGGATTTTTATTATTTTATTAATTTTAATGTTGTTTGTATAATTATAATTAAACAGAAAGTTAAATTTAATTGTTTTTTGATACTCCTTTTTGTTACCTTTCTAATGATACCCAACACTATCCTCTACATAAGGTTTAAGAATTTTTAAAGATGATTTTTAAAAGGTGCGATTTTTTTGACGCCGAGTGTACTTACGTAACCGGGAGTCGAACTCGCGGTCTTGTCTCTATCTCTGTAAACAATGTTATAAATTGTGCAAGTTTATTCGTTGTTATTATTGATGGTATAAATAATAAGTCTTATGGAACACATTTTTAATGGAATCTTGCTTAAATAATTGAAAGAAATTACAAAAATAAGATATATTTTTCGTTAAGTTGATTGCTTAATATGGTAGCCAACTTTGTGGTGAATGTACAACAACCCGCCATAATTAATTTTTGCATCCAGGAAAATGGCAACCATTTTGAACCTTTACCTTTACCTTAAAAAAATATTATCTTATTTTTTCTTTCAACTTAAACAAGATTACATTAAAAATGTGATCCTTATGACTTATTTTATTATTCAAACCATCAACAATACGAATAAGAAACGAATAAACTTACAGAATTTATAACATTGTTTACAGAGATAGAGACAGCGGGTTCGACTCCCGGTTACTAAAAAAATAATGCTGTTTTTATTAAATCAAAATCGCCGCCATAGTTTCTAAGAACTGAATTCCCTATCTCTTATAGTTTTTGATTACTTCACGCTGACCCATTTGGATTGATCATCCTGTATAAAAAAAGTTTGAGCAACTTTGGATCAGAATAACAGCATACTAACTAAACTAAGTTGGCACAGCGACCTGAAGTCAGTCTTGGCCTAAGATATTAAAAGCCTGAATCTGGGTCTGTTCGTCGTAATAGCATACACTATCGGAATGCATACGCTCCACGTAGCGATTGCTTGGGTAAGAAGTCACACCATCCATACCCACACATATCTGTCAACTTTGTCTTTCCATATTTCAAAGCAGAGCACGCGCATAAGCAGCTTGTTCAATTTCCCTGGCTGCCGCATCCAGACTCTCCGCTATTGCCATTGGAGGTGCTTCTCCTCTCTCCATAAAATATTAATTTAAGAAGTTGGAGTATTAGCTCCAACTTGTCATCTTAGTATATAATAGTTTTCTGAATATCTTGTATTTGTTGAATATATTAATACAATTCATGTGTTGCGTAAAAAAACGATGTTAACTTCCATGTTCCAATTTACTTTTTTTATACAAAACATATTTTAAAATTATTATATTATATATTTTAAAACATATTATAGGTGATTCCGCTTTTTTTTTTTCACACAACCGCATACCGATCACACGGTGAGCTCAGAAAAAAATAGAAAGTTAAGAGTCATCTCGACTGTGATTTTTGCTAAAAATAGCCAATTTTGGCGTTCTCGATCTCTGAACCAAAAATAGATTAAGAGTTTTGACTTATTGAATAGTGTGGAATAGCTATTGGCATAGTGCGTAGCGGCCTCGCTTTTTGTAAATTTTGCTTAACTTTTTAATTAAACCCAACATTGCAGAGAGAGATTTTTATAAAATGCGCGAAGGTACTTTTTTGAGCTCATCGATTGAACTACAAATGATATTAAAAAAATAGAATGCGTATATTGCGTAGCGGCCTAGGAATTTTTAGATATCATTGATTTTATATAGAAAAAAAATCTTATTCTAAACCAAAAAACTTCGAAAATCGCTTTAAGTTAAAATTTAAAACAGAATAATTGTTACTTTATTGTGAAGGTACCTACCCTTATTTCACTTAAAATCTTATAAATTTGCATAAATTGACGATTTGTTAATTATTATACGTATTTTGTTTAATTCCAACCACTTTAGTTGCGATTAACATACGTAAACATAACCTCTGTTGGTTACGCGACTACTCGTACAGCTGTTTACTTGTAAACATAGTATTTAAAAATTTGTATTTCTCTTTTATACGGTTCAATTTTTAAGTTTTCCCATAATGATGACTCGCAAGGCCTTGTCTCGTCAGGAGGAGTCCAAACTCCAACTGACATTAAATGAATTGAAGGCTTCGAAAGAGTTGTGTGATCAACTAAACAGAGAGCAAGATGACAACGAAAGGGAACTTTTGGAATCATTAGACAGGTATCAAAAGTTAAAAAATGAGTCGGTACAGTTAAATGACCGTTATATCGATGCTATTGATGCCCGGGACAGGCTCCAAAACATTGTGGACAGGTTCGACCAATGTAGTTCAGAGTATGACCAGGCTCTGAACTGCATAGATGAGTTGAAAAAACAATTGCATGAGGCCAATAATAAAATTACTTTATTGGAAACATCTAAACTTAATATGACTGCCTCATTAAATCAAAGCTTGTTCGATGAGTTGGTAGTCTGTGCCCCCTCCATGGTTTCTGCGACAGCTAGCAGTCAGCCCACTGTCACTATAGATCTTACATGTGAGAAAAATAAAAATAGCAACCACTCAGTGAAGATTGCTGGCTGTAGCAAAAATAAACTAAAAAAATATATTAAGATAAATAAGTACATTAAGAAAACGCAAAAATTAGTTAAGAAGCACAATTTTTTAAATAAAAATGTAAAATTAAATAGAGAAAGATTGTACTTAATTGACAAATTAGATATATACTCGTCACAACTACACAATAAAAATTTAAAATATAAAAATGATACACAAATTCTACAAACTAAAATTGCACACCTAGAGGACTCGCTTATATCTATTACTAAGCAATATGATCTTTCACAAGGTCAAATAAAAGAACACATGTTGGCCATTGATGAACTGGTAGTCCTGTGTAATGGTAACAATGAAGGGATTGATTCACTCACAAGTAATTGTAAATGTAAACAGTTACCAAGCCGTTCATCAATCCCATGTGATTCTTCCTCTGTCGAATTGATTGATGTTTCTTCCAAAAGTTCCCTTACTCAGTGCACAATTAAAAGTGTACCACAACTTATACCAACCAACCAGATTCCATGTAAGACAGATTGTAATAGTGACTTGGTAATATTTAGTGATGAATTTGGTAAAAACATGAGTCGGTTGTTATTTGACTTGGGACATTCAGTTATCAATTATTGTATACCGGGTGCTTCTTATCAACATATTTAAAAAAAAGATGTAGAACATAAATATAACCCCAATAGCACCTTATTATTATTTGTTGGTAATAGAGGTAATCTGAACAAAACAAGCCTTATAAAATGTTTAGAATGTTTGGATAAGTTAATTGTAGAAGTAAAGTTGTAAAAGTAAATAAAGATCTTCTGAACAAATTAGATCGCCTTCTCAATAATTCAATTCGCTTCATCTTTGGCTTACGTAAATACGATCACATATCATCTTATCGCCTCCAGCTGAAATGGCTGACCATCCCGCAACGTCGTAAGTCCAGGATTCTCTCAACTTTATTCTCAATTTTAAACGATCCTCACTCTCCCTCTTATTTAAAAACTTGTTTCCCTCTTCTCAGCTACTCTCATGCCCGGCACCTTCGCTTATCAAACAATCTTCTTCTTGCCACTCCCCTTCACCACTCAGGTTTCGTGGGCAATTCCTTTACGGTACTGGCCATCCGTTTATGGAACGCTCTCCCTGAAGAAGTTAGACGGGCCCCGAGCAAAATTATATTTAAGAAAAGGATCTGCGATATGCTTCTCCAAGAGTCTTCATCATCCTCGTAAGAGTTTTCTATTACCGTAACTTTATTAAATCTAAGTAAGTTCATGTAGTTTATATTAAAATTGTGTAATGTTATTTATTGTATAATTATTTACCTATGTAAGTTGATTTGTGTAGTTTATTTGATAATTCACAAGATTTTAAATTGCACCGCCTACAACTCTTTCTGCCTAGCCCTAAGGTTGACTGGTAGAGAATGCCACTTGGCATTAAGTCCGCCTTTTGTACATTTTGTTTTCTTTGTGCAATAAAGATTAAAATAAATTGTAAAGAAAATTATATTGTTCACATTACCCTATTGTAGTAGTTTGCCACAGGAGGAAAATTCTATTAGACATAAGCTTAACCTGACATTACATTTATTTTGCAAAAATGACATAATGCATTTAATTGACACTAACAATTATGTTAGTAATTTTTATTTGACAAGAGATAGTTATTATCTGCCAAATTATTTTAAGCGACAAATAGCTTTATCGCTATCCTATTGTATTCAAACGTCAGCCAAAAATTTGGCTAAAGAAGTTGCTTCTATTGAGCAATGTATATTTGACATAGACGTCAGTAGTGTTTCTACTGACATTCCAATTAATTATTTAAATTAAATTATATGACAAAAGAGGAAAACTCTTGCGAAATGTTTGTTAATAAAATGAAATTAACTGAATGTAAAAATAGCTTTAGCAAAAGCCCATGTCAATCATTAAATTTAAAAAAGGTACAATCTTTAAACATTGTCCACCAGAACATCCAAGGAATGATGCGCAAAGATTTGGAGATTGAATTGTTCATGAACTGTAATAAAATTGATATTCTTTGCATAACAGAACACTGGCTTAAAGACCATCAGTTCATGTTCAATTTTAAGAATCATTTGCTAGGAAGTTCGTTCAGTCGAGGAAATGCAATACATGGTGGCTCCTTAATTATTGTTAGTAAGAAGTTTAAATTAAAGGAACGCAAAGACATAGTGAGCCACTCGGTTGAGCGAACAATAGAAATAGCTTGTGTGGAGTTGGAGCAGTTTGTTGTATTAAGTGTGTACTGACCTCCTTCAGCATCATATGATTTTTTCGAAAAAGTTATGGATGAGGCATTACATAAAGTCCGTAATGTAGGTAAAACAATAATTGTTTGCGGGGATTTTAATATTAATTTGTTAGAAAATTCCACAATGTCAACTAAAATTAAAAACCTATTTCTATCATACAACTTAAATCATTTATTTTTGGAGCCGACAAGAATAACTGCCACTTCGGCCACCTGTATTGATAACATATATACAAATGTAAAACCACTGGCTAAGCAAATTATTAATAACCTGGACTCTGATCATTGTGGCCAAATGGTCAGCTTTCCACACCAGCGTAAACAAGTGACGAAAAAGAATATCACTGTTGTACCAAAAACTGCAGGTCGGCTGGAACGCTTTAAAAGCAATCTAGATGCAAAATTAAATTATTTAGAATACAATGACAACCCTAATGTCTTTTATAATTTTTTTTTTAACATTGGTTGTTCAGAATTTAATAAAACTTTTATTCCAAAAAAGATCTCAGTTAGTGGTACTGTAACTTTTAATGAATGGGCTACAATTGGTATTCACAGAAGTAGGAAACGCCTTTATGAACTTTATGGTGAACGCAACTATAACACCAGCGATGACTTCAAATTATATGTTAAAAATTATCAAAGTTATTCAAAAGAGTATGTCGATTAGCCAAGGCAAACTATTTGAGTTCTAAGATTAAGAATAGTAATGACAAAATAAAAATGACATGGAATATTATAAATAGTGAAACAGGAAAGGTCAAAAGTCGTAATAATGAGTACAATTTAAATTGTGATAATAAAACCTTGACTTCTGATGCTGATATTGCTGCACCATTTGAGAGGTTTTTTACTGACATTCCAGTTTCAACTACAAAAGCCTTGATTTCCTCCCTCACTGTAGCTGAATCTGTTTTGAAGGAGAATGTTAAAGATTGTGAAAGTAATTTCAGTTTTCAAAAAATTTGTGTTATAGATATAATAAAAACATTTAACACTCTCACTAAAAAGAAAACTGCTGATCTGTGGGGTAATTCCGTGGACGTCGCTAAATCTGTAATTATGACAATAGCTCCAGTTTTAGCTTGCATATTTAATGAATGCATTGACTGTGGTGTTTTTCCTGACCTCATGAAATATAGTAAAATAATTCCATTATTTAAATCAGGTAGCACTTCTGACCCCTCTAATTTTAGACCTATTTCTGTGCTACCCACATTTAGTAAAATTTTTGAAAAGTTAATGCTAGACCAAATGCAAATTCATTTTTATAAAAATAAACTTTTACATTGTAAACAATATGGTTTTACTAGGGGTCGCTCTACAACTGACGCCGGTGTTGAGCTTTTAATCCAAATATTTGATACCTGGGAGGAATCACAGGATGTCCTAGGGGTATTTTGTGGTTTATCCAAGGCTTTTGATTGTGTTTTACATGAAACTTTGGTCAGGAAGCTTAACCACTATGGAATTAGGGTGCTTCTTTGAGCCTTCTAATCTCATACTTGAGTAACAGGATTCAAAAGGTCGACATTAACGGTAAAAGATCTCCGGGATCAGCGGTTAAAATGGGAGTTCCGCAGGGTTCAATACTTGGTCCATTCTTGTTTTTGGTTTATATTAATGACTTACCTTATTTTGTAAAAGACAGTCATGAGATAATATTGTTTGCTGATGATACTTCACTTTTATTCAAAGTGAAACGACGACAACCAAATTATGACGATGTGAATAATGCGGTCTCAAAGATTGTTCACTGGTTTAGTGTTAATAACTTGCTATTAAACGAGGGACAAACCAAATGTGTAAGATTTGTATTGCCTAATGTTAAGCAGGTAATAACTAGTGTACAAATTAAAGATAAGAATGTGAATCCTGTGGACACCACTGTGTTTCTAGGCATCACGTTGGATGCCAAGCTTCAGTGGGGCCCATATATAGCTAAATTGTCGAATAGACTTAGCTCTGCGGCTTATGCAGTAATGAAGATCCGTCAGTTAACTGACGTTGATACAGCTAGATTAGTTTATTTCAGTTACTTTCATAGTGTAATGTCGTACGCCATTTTACTGTGGGGAAATGCTGCCGACATTCAAACTATCTTTGTGCTGCAGAAGAGGGCTATTCGAGCAATATATAACCTACAGGCTGGTGACTCTCTCAGAGAGAGATTTAAGGATATAAGTATAATGACAGTTGCATCACAATATATTTATGAAAATCTTGTGTATGTTCATAAAAATATTGAAATGTTCTCAAAAAACAGTGATATTCACAAATTAAATACTAGAAGTAAGAACAAATTAGCAGTGCCTTATACTAGGCTCCATAAAATAAATAATATTTTTAAAGGTCTGTGTGTACGATTATACAACAAAGTACCAAATGATATTCAGAAATTAGATCTTGATAAATTTAAAATCAAAATCAAAGAAAAGCTTTATAAAAAAGCTTATTATAAAGTGTCGGATTATACAGAAGACAAAACAGCTTGGGTCTGAAATGCTCCAAGTACCTACTCCAACAGCTATTTCTAATTGCCTATAATTAATTTATATAGAGCACCATATTTAATTAAACTATTTACATTCAAATTCATATTTTGTATTTTGTGACCTGGTAACGACATAGTATATATATTTTTTGTAAATGTCGTTGCTTCTGTGCGCTGTGGTTTCTTGCGCCCGTTCTTTGCCACAGTTAAAAAATATTGTCCTGAATGGGTGGTAGGTTAATAAATATTTGGACGATTCAAAGTAGGTACTTATTAATTGAGTTTATTGAATAAATATATTTTGACTATTGACTATTAACTGACTTCAAAAGACGAGGAGGTAGTTAATTCGACTGTATTTATTAATGTTTATGAATACGCGACGCGATATCTTCGCCGTTGGTGAACTGATTAAGGACTTATATATGATTTTTCTTTGTTAAATAAATTATTATCTTAATGGTTCTCATCATATTCTCATTTCTGTTATCACAATTGGTTCAGTACAATAGCAAATTGAAAAAATGGACCAACATTTTATTCGTTCCCATTGCAATGAAGTCGTTTGTTTTTAACGTGCTTCCATTATATTCATATTAATTGTTATTGTTGTAAAAATGAATTTCTACCTGAATTACCTATTTACGCTTAATAATATGTATATGTGTGTACATACCGCTTTACATATTTTTCTTGATTTCCGGATGGAGACCAAAACTTAAAACAAAAATGGATGGTTTTGACGCATCAGATGGTCACGTTTGTTCTATATATTTTTAAAATCGAAGATTTTTACTACACATTTAAAGAGTTACGTCGAGTTGTAAAAAACTAATATCCAAAGGATACTTTTTAATAATTAACATTTAATAAGACAATTGTACGTTGCATGTTGATGACATTAACACAATACGAACTTTTATTGTCCATCAGATTTTACCAAACATAATAGAGGGATTAGATAATGAAGACCTAAACCAACCTCCAAATGTTGTAGTATTTACACAAAACATAATAATAAATATAAAATAAGTTCTCCCATTTTTATTTTCGCCTGTTTTTCCTTTTTCCGGCTGGAAGATCCCGCTGTACTAGATCTATCAAAATGATTTAAACCTAAGCCAGCCTTCTACTTCATGTGCTGTAAGTAACATAGTTACATGCTTTTCGGAATATTCTGATACAAATACCTATAAGTACTTACTTGAAGTTTTATAAGTACATAATTATAATCATGCATAGTTTTGTTGAAAAATTTAAATGTTGTTCTGTTTTATTCAAGGTTTATACTGCCGCCGCACCGACTGATGAGAAACTTTATTTTCATAAGCTCATTAATTTAAAAAATAAGGACGGTCTTCGCTTCCCGTATATGGATCTTTTTGAGATTTGTGTTTCTTGTGAATCTGTGGTCATATAAACATAAAACAATGTGGTAAACATGAATATGGTGGACAGGAATTTAATACGGCGTGTGTTTGAAAAATACTCAAGCATTAGGTTCCACCATATTGCTAAGTTAGAATCAATTTCCAAATCAGTGGAAAGTAAAAGGCAAGCATGCAAGAAATTAATTCAACATAATGGTTTTTAATAAAATAATTTGGATAAATAATAACAAGTCTGAAACAATTTTGCCATTTCCTTTCTCCACCGCCGCCACTTTTTACCGACAGCTTACGTCGGAATACATCAATTTTATTTAAGTATATCATAATAAAATTGATACCGTTATTAATTAATAACGTTAATAATAACGTTGCTAATTTTTAACGTTATTTTTGTAATTTTGGGATAATTGATTATCATGGCAACATCTGTTTAAACACACATGTATAAAAAACTAGACTCACTTCGCTGTTCGCAGAGTTCCGTCTTAACTTTTTATTTGGTCTGATACAGTCAGTTTAAACTTTCCGAATTCCGTCCGGCTTGTCACCGCCCCGTACTACAGAACACGCACGCGTGTCACACTGAGAAGTCGGTTACAATCGCAACCTTATCCGCGAGTGTATTGAGTCGCTAATGATGAGCGCCCAGAGCCCGGCGCGGCGGCTGGCTGTCAGCCGCGAAACGTCATCATCTGGGAGTAGAAATGGAGCTTTGTGTGTTTGCGGATAAGGCGCGGATCGGGGCGGCGGGGGCGCGCGGCGCGGGGTATCGACCGCCGCCTGTCAGACGCGAGCGAGCGCGCGGCTGCGATGCACACGCCCGCCGCGGCCATGCCCAGCGCGCCTCCGCAATGTGTTGGCGACAAGTGTCCAGACTCCAGAAAACCGTGCTCATAGTGCTCCTCTACCTGACCATATATCTGTTGATCTCGTACGCGATGACCCCTGAGACGCAGATGACGTTCGTCCGGGAAGAGCTGAGGGTCGGGGACAAGTACGCGTTCATGTTTATGGTTGCGCCGCGCTCACCGGTGTTCAGCGACGCCGACGGCGCGGAGGTGTTCCGCCGCTGCGGCAGCTGTTTCATCACCAACAACAGAGGGTTCCTGCCCATGAGCGAATTCGATGCGGTGCTGGTGCTGGGCGAGCGCCGGCTGCTGGCCGAGGCCGCGGCCTACATGGACCCCGGCAAGCGGTACCTGCTGGAGGCCACCAGGCAGTGCATCGCCACTAAATTTAAGAGGTGCACGTGGGAGCCGAAGATAACCTCATTTAGCAGTAAGGAGTCTCACGACTTATGCAGTCTCTGCGACAGCCTTCTCAAAAAGCGCCTTTAAACGACCAGAAATACATGTGATAATAATTATTATAATTAGGGAAATGCCTTGCAGGCACCTGCGCAGCGAGGCCTGCCAAATGTGTTTGTTGACAAATGATGTAGTTTTACTTAATCGTAAGGATGGTGCTTAGCTCTCTCTGAATTGTCGTCTAGTGATTTTGTAATGAATCGTCTCATCATGTTTCTGGCGCGTTTACGTAAGCATTTACTTCAAAAGAGTGAGCACGAGTTTCTGTTACATATTTGTGTTTAGTACAAGTTAGCTTGAACACGGGAAAATAGTACTTAACGGTTACAGCTTAAGGATATAGAGAGAAGTCGACGCTGTCATTTAGCATTACGTACTAGCCATTTAAATGACAATAGCGGTAACAGAAATCATTACCTCCTAATATTAAAGTTATTAAAGAAAACGTCCTGTAGGAGTAATATCTGATAGCATTATAAATATCATTTAGAAGTACTGATCAAATCTAGACACCAAGGACAAGATACAAATGGAACCGCATTGCGTATCTATCGTAACATAAAGAAGAAGATGGAAGATGAACCCAATCTCAATCGGAGAAAAATTTGTAGATAGACAATTAAATATTTACGAAAACTTTATCATAGACTATAAAATACTTATTAATACATTTGACCCCAAACCAGATTAGTGTATCGAGTCTATTACATGTAGAATATGAAAAACTAAGAGTCTAGTCATTACATCTGAAGCTTTATTATCCTTATAAGCCTTTCATCCAGTACTTTATACCACTTCCCATTTGGGGACAAACCTCCTGACTGCCAACCAATTTGTAGAAGTTCAGAAATAATGGTGACAATACATTATAGATATGTTTAACATAATAATATGTGCCTAGTTGCAGTGGTTGAAAGGTTTTTAGCAATGGGTGGTGTGACATGTCCAAATACCATTTTGGTGGAAACAAAATGCATTGCGATTAACACCAGTACAAATCGTGGACTGTGAGATTATATTTTTTTGGATATGAGTTTCATATTTTTGTAAATGTATTTGTTGTTGTCTATAATTACTGTGTAAGCCTTATAATTGTGAAGTTTGTGTCATGCGAGCAAAATGGATATGGAATAAATAATATATTATATAAGTTTTATATGTCTAAGATAAGAAATCGTGTCACAAATGCTATTTGTTGCTTGTCATTGTTTTGTGTTCCACAATGTTTTAGAAACGTGGAAATAAAAAATATTAAAAATAAAAAATATTAAAAATAAAAAATATTTGTACTAAATTATAGATGCAACGTTTTATTTTAATTCCTGAACGACATAAGTAATAGTATTTTATATGCATATTTGTATTGGAAAGTGAAACGGTCATTGAGTTACTCCGGTTTGGCTCTCTTTTGCAGCTATTCAATGTCACTTTGCCTTCTTGTTGTCACTATCAAATAGTGAATTTAAGTAAAATATAAGGTTAAATTCCCTAATATCCCCACGTGCTGTTCACGTGGGAGGCCTGTGCCCAGCAGTGGGACGTTTATAGCCTGATGATGATGATGATGATAAGGTTAAAGTTTATTTAGTACTAGGTAGGTTTACTTTGCAGCATAATATAATAGTAGATATGAACAAAAGGAGGCTTTACATGCCGAACAGTGGGTACATAAATGTAGGTCGGTTAGACAATTTATAGATAAACGTAACAAAACATCAAGACTTTAATATTATGACCATCTATGGATACTACAATATTCTGTGCGCCCAATATATTCGATATTCGAAACCAAACAATAATGATTGGTGCGAGCCTAAGGTGCGAGGAAATACTGCGCATTTTTGTCTGTTCTATTTTTGGGCTTGCAGAGAGCGATCAAGGTCAGCAGCCTTTATTCATATTCAGTTAAAATCCTGATCACGAATGCTTTTGGAGATTCTATGTATGGGAAATGTATAGGATTCCCGAGTCAACGTTCTAATAGAAACTTTATACTATTATACCTGAAGTTTGGTAATGGATACGTGAACCGGCAACCGGACCATCCTCTTAAGTGCAAAGAGTGACTATTATTAAAATAATCAACAGTTTGCGAATGCTATCCGATCTAAATGTATAGAACCTTGCATTGAGAAGAAGCTCGTAGAACTAGGCCAGGGCTGCTTTTCTCTCTGATTGATTCTAATTAATTATGCTAATTCAATTCACTAATACAATGTAAGATACAAGTAGGTACCTTTTGTGAAAAGGAGGCAAAAGTCCTGGCGGGTCACCTGGCTCCTGCAAAACCAGAGGAGTCGCAGATGCGTTGCCCAGCCTGGAGGGTGGAGTAGGACTATTAAGGAAGGAGTAGGAATTGTGGAGGAAAAGGGGGGGGGGGGTGGAGAGTCGGACCTCCGGTACTTTTACTCACCGGACGAAATACAACAACAATGTGCCATTGTTTCACGCCGATATCCCGTGAGACTACTACGAACTACAACGCCGTGGTTCTACCACTCAGTCAGTGTCACTCATTTTGGCACCACCCAGGGGTCACGTGTAGGGTCTCAAGGGTAAACCTACGGCCGCGAGTGACTCTAACCCCCCAATACCATCCTATAATAAAATTCATTTTATCGAGCACTGTTACGTACATTACTTACGGTATCTACATTTTATATATTATGCTATATTTATAAATATAATATATTTGTATCATTCACATAACCTTCGAGTTATTGATAATGTTCGTTTATGGAGCGGAATATATTATAAAATTGGAAATGCAGCGGTTTAATATTTATTTAATATTATTACTAAAAATAAGTACGCTATAAACGCTATAAACGATAATATTTGTGCGGTGTGCTATTAGCTCGACAAACCCTGATAGATTGGTTGAGGATAGAATTAGCCGAGCCATTGGAATCTTTTGTGTCAGAATATACAGATCTCACAAATAAGATCAGGTAGAAATCGTCTGCGGCGAGATTATGACGTACTTATGGTTTGCAAAACCCTCCACAAAGCAGCCTAAGGTCAACTAACGCAACGTTCATTTCAAGCGGGCCGCCAATACGAGTAGCCAGCGTTCAATAACCGCTGGCAGCTCCTTATACCATACCATATACCATTCCTTGGTCACCACAATCTTATTGAATGCCGCCATTGCAATAATATTAGGAGCCAGTTAAGATTGTCCGTACTGAGGAAAACGAGACAGAGAGAAACTGAGGATGCCTGGTCAACTGACGCACCGCTCGTCAATACAAAATTATTCAACTTTGGCGGTGTAGTGATTTACTCTTGGGTAAACAGTTGTTGGTATAAGGGTTGGTAATAAAATACAGAATATGTTAACATAAAAGAATACTGTAATTTTTTTATGTAGGTGTATGAGTAACGTACTCGGCTTTGGTAGAATTAGCACCTTGTCTGTCACGAAGACACCTAGACGTTGCAAATGGCATTAGGACAAGCTGGGCCCTTAGAGGTTATAACTAGCTTAAGTTTAGCACTTAGTAGCTAAGGCTGCGGTGTGCAGGCACTAATATAGCTCGAAGGTTCTTCTCGTTAGCTGCACAATCGATAAGTGATGCACCACGCGTCTGAAGGCTGCGGCGCCGATGGACGGCTTATAAACCGCGGCGTTGGAGACAGGTGGTTGAATGATACTTTTTAATGGAATCTGAATGATTAAATAACATCCTGATGGTTTTATAGGACCCATACATACATACATATATATAATCACGACTATTATCCCCGAATGGTTAGACAGAGACTAGGCAATGAGGACAGGAAATGTAGTCCTCTGCCATAGTCCACTTTTCACCAAATAGTAACTGAACATGTGCTCAGCGTGACGTGTGTTGAACCCATCGCCGGTCTGTTCTGTTGAATGTATGTGCGGTCTTTGGTCCGTTAGTCGCCTTTTACGACACCCAAGGGCAGAGAGGGGGTGGTAGTACTGTTTCACCGGCTCGTTCCCATATACCCAAAAATGAAAGTTCTTACATCGGTTCCCACTGCACCCAAACGAAATTGAAGGTTCAACAAAACGTTCCTAGTGCATCCAAAAGCTGTCTGTACTGTCAGAAGCTTCAGTTTGCGACCCATTTAAGGTCGGTTTTTGAAAAGAATTTGCGGTAAGAGGGAATAAGCAAGATGTTGTGTAGGCGTGTCTTGTGTAGTCACTGGACTGACGTTTAAAAAGGAAAACTTAATAAATAAAAGACAAATAATTAATTGAAAACTGTTTATTAATTCACCGGCACCGCTCCGCGACCTCAATGTCCGCGACACGGTTTATAGGAACCGTAAGTGGTTTATCTAATTATTCATTAGCTACATACTCGTACATACGTAGATTGATATTATCCCCAGAGGATTAGTCACAGACCAGGAATGAGGATCGCAGAAGGAGACCATGGCCACAGGCCACGGCACACCAAACTACAACTGCACATGTGCTCAGCGTGATAGGTGGTGAGCACATCGCCGCGCCATGCTGTTGGTTATGTGCAGTCTTTAGTCCGTCGGTCGCCTTTTACGACACCCAAGGGAAGAGATGGCTCGGTAGCATTGTATTGATGAGCCAAGAGTATTCTAGTAAAATCAACATTCAATAGACTTAACTATTTACTATAAGTCGGTTTCAAGGCTATGTAGTAACGCGTAGTTTCTCTAGACGCTTGCACTGGCTAAATAAAGACTTCACTGCCACACGTCACCACGATGACGCCATATTATTATGACGTCACACTGATAACACGCGAGGCCGTAAATACGTGATGAGATTACATAAATTATTGACAATGTCTGTTCCGATCCCATATTCATCAACGTCATGGTTGGTTAAGCAGTTAACTTTCTTAATAGAAAACTTAGTTTTTTGTTGTAGGAAGTATTGATTTAGTCTTGATAATGTAACTAGATTCAGAGAACCTCTTTTTTTAAAAAAAAAAGGTTTTGCATCTTTCTTCATGTGATACTTAATTATGAATATCTAATAATGAACTTCATAATTGTATCATAATGCCAAACATTTACTATTTAAAACACTACTTTTATAAAAACTACGAGATCTGTTGATGGATTTTGGGATTACGCCAACCCTAAATAAAATTAAGAAAAAGGAAAATGTAAGTTAAAAATGGCGAGATACAGGTGACAAAGCAAGTTAATTTAAACAAACAACCATTGCAGGATAGCCGAACTCATTGTCGTTGGCATATTAAGGACACAGAAATGTCCATCCTAAGGTATTTGCGTTATTTACACACGGAATACATAAAAAAGGTGTTTACACCTCTGTAATACAACTCTGAAATCAAACATCACTCGTGTGTTTTAGATATCTGTTTTAGAGTAGGTACCTACGGAAAAAAAAGTAAAGATTTAATGTCAAATGAAAACAATTTAGTCATCAGAGAAATAAGTTAGAAACGAGTGAAATAATGTAATGCTCAGATACTTCAAAGGTATACTCGTATAGTGATTATAATGGATCTCCTATATGGATGACATGTTATTAATTTAATATTGATAAGTTTCCTGTATTAATAATAACAGTTTCTTATTTAAACCAAACACACAGATAAATTATTATTTATGTGTGGAGGTTGTTTCACGCTCCGTTAGAAAAGAACAATTACTTAGGTATAGGTTAGCGATACCAATGTAAATTATTATGGAAATATTGAAAACTCTATTCTGTTTGCGGTATTTTTGATGGACGTTGTTTGACTGTTAACATTTAAGTTTAGTTTAAATGTTGCCTCTTGCTATAATTAAGTAAGACCGTGGCCATATTGGCGGTGCAACTCGGCAATGGCTCGACTTCTCTGTGTGTTATTTATTTTCTACATTTTAAAATAGACGCTTTATTATTGTTCTAATCTTCTATTTTTCGAGCCAGATACAGTTAAATTATACCTGTGCAGAAAACATCCACATCATTTGCCTTAATGGACTGCACTTTTCTTATAAACACCCTTTATATTTATAAAAATAAAAATTATAAGAGTAAAAAGAAATTACTAAGACAAAGTAGGTATAAAATAAGAGGCCTTTTTTATTATTCTTTTCCAGGCAACCTTTTGGTTGATGGTGGATTGGTCATGTTTCAAATATAATTAGGTATTTGCGATTGTTTTCTACTCGTTTCCTTCAACTTCCTTAACAAGTGAACAGTCGGCCTTAAAACCCGTAAAGTGTTAGAACAATTTAGAACAGATTATAGCAACATCCTATCCGCATAATGGTTCTTCCTATTTCGCCAGCCGCTTGCAACAACGCAGGATATGTTGCTGCGATGCGCTGGCCAAGCAAACTGGCTTCCTCTGCAATTGGGCAATCCGAGCAGTCTTCAGTCCAAGTGTTTGTGTTGCGAACGTGTTACATTAATCAGGAGAAATGTTGCTTTTACGGTAATCATATTATTTTTATAATCTGGGTGAACATTTTTCCTATTTAATAGGTCATTCAATCAGAGTTGGGCAGTCCTAAACTAATAAAGGAAAAAGTTTGTCATAAATCATAATTTAAAGTTAAGTAATACTGCATTGCACCCGGTTAAATCTCTTAAAAACAATCGCAAATTGTTACGTAATAATAGTTAATAGTGTGGGTCGTAAGAATTATGTTTAGATGTGGAAACCCGTGTTGGTGATTATGTTTTAAAAAAGTGTAAGAAAATTGCAAAAATTCAAAGTATCATAAAAAAGTTTGAAATTATTTAACACTTCAAGGATCTTAAGACCGCCGGCAGTCGCGAAACAATAGGTTTTCAATTGTGTCTGGTTTTACGGTGCTTATAAGGGAACAGTGTTTTGTTTAAGTTTAGTTTATTGTAGATGTATTAGAGACATTTATGTACAATAAACATTTTTGAATGCAGTTTTGCTTAACTCTAACAGGACAAAGGTACCTTCCTAATTTTTATGGTACTAAGAATAAATGAAAAATTTACTGCAAGAATTTACATACTTCCTTGTCCAAGAGACTAAACGCTATCATTCTGTATATTTTTAGATTTTTAATTACCTCCGTAAAAGAATACTGTATTTTGCAATGACCTGTATTTTGATAAGATTTGTATGTTTCTGAACGAAAGTTCCGGTTAACGCAGGGTTATTAAGTAGGTAAGTCTATGAGGTCTATAGTAATGTAGAAACCATTACCTCAATGGTAGAAACGATATCGATAGCACAGTTATCTTTTTCGCACTTATAGTAGGTATTTAGCAACGATACACACAACTAACACAACGAAAGCGCGGCCGGGATTCGTCTGGCTGACAGTCTGACATATCTTTCGACATATAAAACGTCAAACAAGCTTCAGTTTTTTATTTTTAATAACATAAAGTGTCACAATCCGTATATAATGTTGCCATTTTGGGGTAGAAATCAATGTTCGTTTTTAATTTAAGTATATAAATAAACCGAGGTCTTTAAATTAATAATACGTTTATAAACATGTTGGTAATAATATAGTATTTATTATCTCCAAGTATTTATACATTGGCAACAAGCTAAAAGACTTTGGAATTTAGTACCAAACCCCATAGTAAAAAAATTATGTCCTTTCTAATCTTTTACAGTTGTGGACTTCCACCCACTAACTATTGCTCAAATTTTCCTACACCTACTTATATACTGTGTTTAACGCTCTTTGCATGAATTGTCAGTGACTTCAAACCACTGAGCATTTACTGGTGTGTATAGAAGAGACAATATGTTTGATTAAGTTACACCTTTGACAATGTTTATTAAGTCAATAAGACACTTGAAAAACAATGAAAAATGCATGCCGCGTAAGTATACAGCCACTTTGTAAATATGTAAATACCATACCACTTCCGATTCGATGTCACCAAGGCACAAGTCAACGCGCGCATATCTCACTGAAATGTAGTAACCAAATGTAGAGCATTGAAATGGCCGAGTTTCTTGCTGGCTATTCTCAATCCTAGGGCGGGAGCCCTTAGACTTACGAACCAATGGCATTGGTTGGGTGAATGGGTCACATTCATTAGTGCTCTTTTATTGTAACCTAAATTAAATAAATTATTGTATTTTGGTATTAAATTTGCCCAAGAATTGGCAATTTCCACCATCCCGCGTTGGGCTGGCGACGTGCCTCAACCTCCCGTGCGCTGTTGTTCATGTGGGAAAGCCCAACAGAAGACGTTAGGTTTTTTTACTTTTATATTTTTATTTTTTTTTATACTAAGCCCGGCAAATGACCCCGCTCCACCTGATGTTAAGTGGAAATGAGGTCCAGGCGCGAGGACAACTGGTGCAGCGTAAGAGACGTAGCATCAGTCATCCTCACTCTGCCGGCCCACAAAGTGCTTCTTCACGCCTCGTTTGAAGGACCCTATGTCATAGGTAGGAGGGAATACGTGTTCTGGTAGACTATTCCATCTTTTGGAAGTGTGGCAAAGAAACGAGTCACCAAATTTCTTTGTGCGTGATGGAATGTTAGAGACTGTAAATTGGTGACTCCGGAGAGCAGCACGCGTACTCCTATGGAGGAAGGGAGAAGGAGGGATGAGGTCAAAGAGTTCTTCAGAGCACTCGCCATTGTATAAACGGTAAAAGACGCTGAGTGACTATCTCTACGCAATTGCAAAGGCTCGAGAGTTTTAGTGACCTCCGCATTGCCGATAATGCGCACAGCGCGGCGCTGCAATCTGTCCAAGGCATCGAGAAGGTACTTTGCGGAGCCGTCCCAAAGGTGAGAGCAATACTCCACGCAAGACCGCACCTGTGTCTTGTATAATAGACACAACTGAACAGGCGTGAAGAATCGCCGCACCTTGTTCAGGACACCGAGTTTACGTGAGGCATTTTTAATCACGGTTTCGATGTAGTCCTTTTGGTTCAGATCGCAGCGGATATCCATACCGAGCATGTTAATACTGCTCTGCAGGCCTAGAGATGTACCCTGAAGAGAAGGAAGGGGAAGGAATGGCGACTTTTTCGCTGTGAACGCGCACTCCTGTGTTTTCTTGGCATTGAACTCCACTAGATTATCGGAGCCCCATTTAGAAATGAGATCCAACACCCGATCGAGCTCAATGACAAGATTTACTCGCTTCATTTCGGTGTCTACCCGCCCAGCCGTTGGGTGCCCGTTATATCCCCCATGCACTGTGCTATCATCTGCATAGCAATGAATGTTTCCAAGAGGAAGCATGTCATTGATATAGTTTCTTATTCTTTGATAATTATGATATAATGGTGATAATTATTACTTCTTACGAAGATACATCATGACCCATTAACCTGCCAATGACCAGCTCTTATTTTTGGCACCGCGGATAAAAATAATGTTATTATTATTGAGGATGGGAACTAATTTACATGAAATAACCAATCAGCATTTAATCGAAACAACAGGAAAGGTTGAAGGAAAACATAACAACCGGCGAATACTAGCGTTGCAATGCAATACTACCAATAGCTAGCGCGGGTCGTGCACACACCGCGCAACTCGGTATTATTTTTAAATTGTGTTTTTTCCACTTTAAATAGATCCACAAGCGTTTATCTAAACACACCCGGTAATAATTCTAAAGTTTCTACTACGTAGGTTTTGCTTTAGTGTCGGAGATTTAAGACAGAAAACAACGCGATGAAAAAGTTAGAGAAAAAGCGTTATATTGTTTGAACTAGTGGTAAAATATTTCTCAATTTCTTCAATCACAATTCGTCCTCCCTCACTGGACCTTCTTCGTTCGTTTGTCTTATCGGTTCTAGTGGTCTAGTGGTTAGACCAACAGTCTCAGACCCAGAGATCCCGTATTTGACTCTCAGCGAATAGTACATGTTTGTACCCGGTTTGGTTGGTAATAGGTCTTGTTTTAAGTCCGCCTGGTTATCTTCCACATCTTATTAAAATAAGTCGCTGTTACATCAATGGTGTACATGCACACTGTTGTGTTCCGACCACAGAGATTTGATACTTAACCAGTTCTTCAGTGGGTGGAATCCGAGTGAACTGCGCTTCCGCCATCGATCCACCTAATCATCACCTAACATCTGATGTCATGGAGGCCACTGCTTACCTATAGTATAATAAAAATAGAATTTGTGGCTATTGTGAGTGCATGGTTATGGTTGACCCAGGCTAATTTATTAATGTCGTTATATCAATCTAATTAATTGCCAATAATATTAAGTCCAATGTATTTAGTAGCACGATGCCCTGAATGTGTTTAATTTATTTTAATTTACAATTTATACAAAATCCACAGCTCTTAATAAAAAAAAATATAATAGGTATATACATACATACATACATACATACATACATACATACATACATACATACATACATACATTCCTTTACCGCTACGCGACACGGTTAATATTGATAATAGGTACAATTTAATTTCTCCATTTTGTAGACAATCATTTTAATAAACGACTAACAATAATCAAATGTCGTCAGACAGCTAACAAGTGCGCATACCACACGGTATGCATTGTGTATTCTAAATAGAATTAACATATAACTTATTAGAGTTTAAAAAAACTAATAAATCAAAGTGTAAACTAAATGAGACTAAATATCCATCCTCATCATCATAGGCCTCTTGCATCTATCTATAAAAGGTGATTCAAACAGCGTCCAATTGAGAGGTTTGGCATTTTCTTAAGTGGCTTGTAAGGCCAATACGGGAGCGACAGCAACGGCCGAATTCTTGGCAGACGAATAAATATACCCACCAGATAATAAACAGTAGAGAAATATAGGTACATAAAATGACGATACAATGAATTAATACACTGGTTCCATGTTTGAAGCGTGTAGGGGTATTGAACTAGGAACTAAGTACTACTTAAACTCTACCATCTCACCGCTCAGGTACCAGCGCCTTTTAAAGGATCTACTCGATTATAACTTTGAACTCAACTTTAAAGAGGGTTATCGGCGGTTTACGGAAGTGTCATAATCGATAACTTGCCGACGTACAAGAACTTTCTTAGTTTGACCGTGGCTGATGACGAAAAGTGACCTGGTTACCTATTTCTATGACCATGATATCAAGACATTAGTTACACTTCATTATTATATTAACTAATTATCAGTTATCATAACTGCCTACGTAAGGCGACCGAGACGTCAAGCGCGACGTAATTGAATCAGCTCAATATTAACTTTTTTAGCTATTTCATTTTAAGAGTGTTGTTTTGTTACCTTTGGAATAATAAGAGAATTAAAGAAAGACAGAAAAATCATTTATGGATTTTACAAACACAAACAGAAACAATAACAATTGAACAATAGTTACAAATGGAACACATACTCCATACACAAAGACATACTTCATTACAAAAAGAATAAAATCTTTATAAAAATATAAAACTCTCCGAAAACAATGGTTATCATTATTAGCATTTATCAGAAAAAACACTAGTCAAATTTCCATTAACTACGTTTGATATAATTGCATTTTAATAACGTTCGTATTACATATAGATCAATAATTATATATAACAACTAATATCATAATTCTATTTATTATAATAATTGTTTATTATAATGGTTATTTAATATAAAATCATTTAGTATATTATTCCTTTGATTGAATTTCGCTTTGAATTTGGTATATTTATCATTCCAAATTTTTTTTTGTTATAAGTTCAATTCAAATAAGTTATCAATTACTTGCTGGGGGAGCAGGGGGGCTTGGCCCTTCCTACTCGGGGGGCCGGCGGGCCTTAGGCTCCCCGCTATAAAGAAAAACTGGTGATAAGTTAGGTTAGGTTTAGTTTTTAATAATGTCATTTAAATTGATTGTTATATTAAAGGTTCTTATACAAACCGAACATTCGATAAAATGAGTATTATATGTTTAGAATAATATACCTTAAAAATTTTATGGTGAACGATATTACACAAATAGTTTATTATGTTCTAAAATTATAACTTTTGAAATAGATCTTTCGTTGATTATACTTTGTGATAATATTAAACAAAATTATTTTAACTAAAATAGTAATTGGCAAATGTTATGATATTTGTTGTTATATCTGTACATATCATACATAACACACCCAAATTTCTATGGGTTTGCTCAAAACATCAAATTTTATTTAAACATTTAATTGCAACGTTCCCAATGAAGATTTTCGATGTTTTCTACGTTATCTTAGATTCACATCATGAGAATAAGAAAAATGTTTGTTTCCATCTTTTACGTTTTATTTTCAACAACTGCGCAACATAATAGAGAGTTTCCTTCAAATCGTTATTGGAGTATTGTAATAAAGTGATTCATCACATAACTCTTTAATTTGATGTCTCCAGGAATCCAGTCTGTCTGAGTCTACTCGTGATATGCACATTATCTTCAGCAGACCTGTTCTCCAGAGCCACAAAGACGAAGGCTGACGAAAAGGATCTGAGGAACAGCGTTTTTGACTTCATAATAGTGGGGGGAGGCACTGCCGGTTGCATACTGGCCAACAGACTCTCCGCTGTGCAGGATTGGAAGGTGAATTCCTCATAGTGAAATGGATGAAAAATATTAAATCTAATTGCCACTGTTATTAATACAAAGAGATTCCCAGTGACTTGTTGATTAGCTTACTCATTTTCCTGTAACGACAGGCATTAGGCTTTATACAGTCACGCAATTTCTATATAGGGAACTAACCTAGTTATTTGAGAGCAACTTGTTGGTAGAGTAAACAGAGCCTAATTGATTAGGAACTTGAGTGATTGGACGGTCAATATTAGTCAAGTAAGGTAAACAAAGTGTACCGAACGTTCGATCTACTATTGTCATTGTAATAATTTTCTGTTTTTGGTTGACAACCGTAGGTTTTAGTCCTAGAAGCCGGCGATGAAGAAAATGTAGACTATGACATCCCAGGTGTGCCTACAAAAGACTACCGCCCAATACTTTGGAACTACAGAACTGAACGAAACGGGTTCTCTTGTCTTTCGAGGCCTGGGGGCAACTGCGAGGTGAGGACTGGCAAGGTGCTGGGCGGCTCCAGCGTCACCAACGACATGAAGTATACGCGAGGCCACAAGGTAGACTACGACGGTTGGCATAGTTCGGGGGCACTGGAGTCTTTGGAGTGGAAATTTGGAAGCTTGATTGATCTATTTAAATCCTCCGAAGACAACGGTTAGTTTTTTGTCTAGTTCGATATTTAAAATTCGTTTGTTTTTTAACAGTGATTCTCTAATACCTTTACAATGTTAACTTTCCTCTTTATGAACGTTAATGATATTTTTTTTGTATTTTCAAGGTGACTACGACATACTGGTAAACTCATTTTACCATTCAAGAGGAGGCGAAATGCGTGTGCAGAGATTTAAGTACATGGACCGTTACATGGAGGTGTTCGAGTCTGCGTTTTCAGAAATGGGTTTACGCACCAGCGACATAAATACTAACGTTGCAGAAGCCATCGTTAACCACCAGTTCACCATCTTCAACAACACCAGACTTAGCACTAATAGCGCTTTCTTAAAACCAGTCAAGCATAGAAGAAATTTAACTATAATGACTGGCGTGACCGTAACAAAAATTATGATAGACAAACAAGAGAAGACTGTGGAAGGCGTAATTTATGAAATTGAAAAGGGCAAAGAAAGATCGGCCTACTCCAAAAGAGAAACGATACTCACTGGTGGAGCTATTAATAACGTAAAACTATTACACTTATCTGGCATTGGACCAAAAGATGATTTAAAAAAACATAATATTACAACAATAGTAAACTTGCCAGTTGGCTTGAACTACCAGGACCAAGTCACTACTGGCGGTTTATCATTTTCTGTTGGTGAAGTAGCACCTGTCACCGAAAGTCAAGTTATAAATGATTTCAAAACCTGGTTTCTAAATCGTGGTGGCCCATTAGCGTCGCGAGGAATAAATCAAGTGTCTGCTTTTATACAATTATACGAAAACTTTAACGCACCTGATATCGAACTTTCTTTGGAAGGTAATTTCATTCGTAGTGATAAATTTATGCTGACAAACATAAGCGTACACGTTGCGGAAGAAACCAACCTCCCATTGCCATACTATAATTTAGTCAATTTGCACCCTATTTTGTTACGACCTAAGAGTAAAGGAAAAGTTATGTTAAACAAGAGAAATCCAAAAATTGGTAGACCCATAATACAAGCTAATCTATTGAAAGAATCAGAAGACTTAGACACGTTGGTTGACAGTATAGATATAGCGTTACAGTTACTAGAAACAAAGGAAATGAAGAAGGCAGAAATTAAACAAGCACCTATTGACTTATTCCCGTGTGACAGATTGAGAAATAGGGATCAATGGAATTGTATAGCGAGACACTATACTAAAGCCTTAAATAACCCAATAGGGACTTGCCGAATGGGAGCAAATATAACTGAGTCAGTGGTAGACTTCAAATTAAGGGTGCATGGTGTTGAAGGTCTAAGAATAGCAGACGCTTCAGTGATGCCAACTCATGTGCGAGGTGGTATTTACGCGCCAACAATGATGATTGCGGAGAAGGTAGCTAAAATAATTCTTAAAGACTGGAAAGAAAACAGTAGTACTTATTTTAGCAGAAGATGACATTAAGTTCTGTAAAAAATATATTTTGTAAATAAAAATCTAAGTCAATACCAAGTTGTTTTTATTAAATCACTCGCTTTTTCAGCTATCATTATAACAGGGGCAGCAGTGGATCCTCTCGTTATCCTTGGCATAATTGATGCATCAGCTACTCTCAAATTTGAAGTACCATACACTCGTAGATTATGATCTACAACTGATTCTTGGTCTTTTGCAGGACCCATTTTACATGTCCCAGCATAATTATGTAAAGGACTAGAGAAATGTCTAATTATGCACAACCAGAACTCTTCAGAGACTCTTTCATGATCTTTACACTCATTATTTAATATTGGCCTAGGATCAAACTCAAAATTGGCACTCTTAAATACTTCAGTATCAAATAGTTTTGTAACTGCCTGTATACCTTCCAACAATTTCTTTTCATCAGAGGATTCTTTTAGGAAATTTGGGTAAATTAATGGTTTTCCAAACATAGGGTCACTTGCATTAAGTACAATTTGACCTCGACTTTTTGGAGTCAATAGAGACAAGCACATGTCTATTTTATCATAATACATGTTAGAGTTGTGACCTTTAAATCTAACCTCTATATCAGGTGTCCCTAATATATCAGATAAGTTTGTTTCAATAAACGCAACAACTTGAAAATTCGCTGAAAGTGGGCCTATGCCTTTCGAGTAATATGTAGTAATATCCTTTAATTTTGAAGGAAACTTGCGTGTTGTAGTAGTTTTAGTTAACTTTATAACAGGTAGACATACTGATAGATGATCTTGAAAATTGGCTCCGATTGGTAAATCATAAACATTTTTAATGTTAAGGTACTCCAAGTACTCTTTTGGCCCTATTCCAGATTGCATTAGTAGCTTTGGAGTATTGATTGCACCGGCAGTTATAATAACTTCTCTGTTCGTTTTTACTGTTTCTTTTGTACCATTCTTAATATATTCTATTCCTAATGCTTTAATAGTCTCTCTATGCTCTTCAAATATAATCTTAGTAACTAGAGCTTCTGTAACTATTTCAAGATTGGCCCTTAATTTTCTAACAGGTTCAAGAAAAGCAGTAAATGCACTCACTCTCTCACCGAAATAGGACATAGTCTGTATTCTCATGAAACCAAGCTGACTTCTACCATTTATATCAGTATAATTATATCCTAGCTCGTTAAATGCACTAAGAAGAACGTCTACGTTATCATCTACATAAGGATATCGACCTACGTCTAATGGACCTTGCGTTGAATGGAAGAATTTGTTTTTGTATATATCTCGATCATAGTTTCCTTCAGAGTACTTGAAATATGGGAGCACTTGCGAGAAGCTCCACCCGTCGTTGCCATTGAGAGCCCACTCGTCGTAGTCAGCTGGGCTGCCTCGCATGTAAGCCATGTCATTGATTGTCGAAGTCCCTCCGAGAACTCTCCCTTGCACGATCTCGCAACCCTTGTCAAGTCGATGCTGACAGAATCTGTAACACGGTAGGGCTATGTGATTAATGACTTAGAGATGAGATTAGAGAGATTCAAAGATTTAGAGATGTTACACTCACCCCTGTTTGGGTCTCATGATGAACTGCCAGTCTAAAGATGAACCTTTGAACTCGCTGGTCAAACTTGGAATCAATGCAATCTTCGGCTCCTCGGGACCAGCCTCAATCAGCAATACCTGTTATACAAAAAGCATAGATCATGAAAGTAATATAAAGAAGTTAATTAATATTTTAAATTTCATCGTTTTGTAATGAGCAATAAACGTTTATTAATTATGAAAGTCTCCGAATTCAATATTTTTTTAAATATCATTATATCTTTACAATTTTTAGCCTTGATAATGTTCATTATGTCAAACAGCCAAACTCAATTAACCTTATAAACTGTACTGTACATGCCACGTCGCGCGACTTGTGATTTAATTTATGAGGGCCTCTGTCCTTTATTGTCTCTTGCATTGCGCCATTTTAGTTCACGTACTCCACCGACTGACTAAACCTAAGTCGGGTTACATATCATTATATACTCCTGTTACTTTTATTATTATATACACTCCTATCAACATCTATATTAGAACAAGACGCTTGTAGATGAAATGAGTTGGTTTCCGAATATCAGCGTAAAAAGTCATAACATATAAAAAGTCGAGGTCAACTCCCTCTGAGCAAAACACAGAACTGTCGTATGTGGCGTGCACTACGGAAAGCCGACACCTGGTGGGCTGTTGATGGTAATGATATTATCTATATTATAATAAAGAAATAGAACTTATAGACAGACATAGATTTACCAAGAACTGGGTCTTACTCGACCACGACCACTAGCGGCTTGCGACATGACGCATGATTTATCTGTACAATGCACACTTTCATGTACGATACGATGAATCAAACTAGAAGTCCGCTTGCTGCGACGCAACACGTTCGTGCTCGTGGTCAAGGCCTTAGAGTGTGAGTTGGGTTTGAGTTTGCTACTTACCCCCCTCGAGAGGAGCTCGAAGGCGCAGCGGTTAAGGCGTTCGGTTTACGATCGTCGATAAGCAACTTTCGCAATGCCGGATCACTTGACAGGTGACTGAATTAAAAAAAAACATCTTGAGCTCCACCGTGCTTCGGAAGACACGTAAACCCGTTGGTCCCAGTTCGTAACATAGCAGATGTTAAGCCTACCCACCACCCGCGCCTGCGATTCCTCTGGTTTTGCGGGTGTCCATGGGCGACGGTGATTACTTTCCATCAGGTGACCCGCTTGCTCGTTTGCCTCCTTCTGCTATAAAAAAAAAACCTACCCGCATGGGGTCAGCCCAATCTCCTCTTGTGCTGTTGCGTGTGGAGGACCTATGCCCAGCAGAGGGACGTTAATATCTGGTAATGAGTTACCTTCCACTTGCGGTTCTCGGAGAGGCGGCTGGCCAGCACGCAGCCCGCGGTGCCGCCGCCCACCACGATGAAGTCGTACTCGGAGGGGCGCTCCGTCTGCTTCTCCGCCTCCACCACGCCTTTGGTGTTCTTCCCCTCATGCGGCGCTTTGTCGAAGTACGCGTACGGTCTGAAGGTGAAAAGACATCGAATTAGCCACAATTAGTTAGGCATTCTGCATCGCAATCACGGGTTTTACGTAGGTAATCTGTATTTGTTTTATTTAAACTTCTTTTTTTATGTATTTATTTAAAATTGTGAAAAAAAGGCAAACGAGCAGGCCTGTTTCTTGACAGATAGTAATTACTGCCACCCATGGACACCCAGAAGCAAAATCAGAGGAGTCGGAAATTACTTAGAGTTGAAAACTAATATTTATCCCACCGCTGGGCACAGGCCTTACCGCATGGGTACAACACGTGAGGCGGTTGGGCCATTGCCTACGACACGCCGAGCTAATATGGGTTAGTAGGTTTTAAAGTTATCATAGACAACAATCGGGACCCGTTGGTCCTTTACATGCCTTCCAAAACACGGATGTCGTGGAAACAATAAAAGATGCTACCAACCCCGCTCTTCACTTGGGTGTCGTAAAAGGCGACTAACCGACTAAAGACGGCACGTCACATACATCCAACAGCATAGAGCGGCTTTGGGCACGTCACATACATCCAACAGCATAGAGCGGCCATGGGCTCACCACCTCAAGCTGAGCACATGTGCAGTTGTAATTCAGTACAACGTGAAGTGCACGGAAAGAAATTATTAGTTGGGTTTACCATATTTCAACAAAATTTTAGGGTTAATATAGCACCTACTCTTGAGTTTTGTTGAATGAACAAAAACTGTATTCAAAATCAATATATCTTTATTCAGTAAGCTTAAAATTTATATAGAATTATTAAAGAAGATTTTTTTATTGTACTATCAGTGATACATTTAGTTGCAGTCCAGGTTTCTTTATTCGATTTTTCACTTTTGAATAAAAAATTGTCGTGTTTGCGTTTTAGTCTTCTGAGGAGCGAGCAACAGAAGTTTCTTAACGTTTATACGATATTTTGAGAACTTCATTCTGGGGATATTTTTTAAAATTGAGATGTAACTTATCCCGATGACGGATACAACGAAGCAAAGCAGGAGTCATCCAGGGCTTAAAAGTTTTTTTACGCCTGGGTACCTGGATCTTTTTAGAGTTTGTTTTAATAGCAGATGACGATATTTCCACAAATCGGTTTGCAGCAAATTCGGCTTCACACGTATGAGTAATAAAAGTAAAATCCGCCGATTCAATACATTTTACAGCGTCACTAAAATTAACTTTTTCAACGATAGAAGAGTCATGAGTAATTGAAAAAATGGGTGAATGAATGAATGAGATGAGTGTTCGTCCGCCATCAAGAGCTAAAGTTACTAAAATGGATGGCGTGATCAGTTACAGTAGAATTAATAACAATAACGTTAGTTTGTAAAACAGTTTTTACCATCACGTGATCGAGGCAGTTGTTAAAACGTGTCGGATATGTGTGGCCCGGCAGAAAGCCTAATTCGCTCGTCAGATTTAAATAAGAGTTACTGTTCCTGTCACAGTTTCCAGATTTAATATCGATATTGATATCACCTATCAAAAATACGTTTTTGGATTTTATAGATTGAACAATCTCCTCTAAAACATTTAGGAATCGATCTGTGTTGTAAAACGATGGCGATCTATATATAGCCAAGAGCACAATGTCTGGTAATATTTTGACTAACAATAAGTTCGCATCTTTGGGAACAGGTACTTCAATTATGCAATTAATATTTTGCTTAGCATAAGTTATGATACCGTTCATTTTGATTAAAACATTTTTTTGTGACATAAGAGTTATAATCCGTAAGATAGGGTATCGGTTTGAAATCGTATAGCCAGCATTCGGTTAAAATTATCAAATCTGGTTCAATAGAAAGACGAGACGAATGTTTTGAGTTATAGTTACCTACAGGATTTTTTTGCGATCTTTCGACACGTCTCTGTATCACAACTGTAAGCTGTCGCCACTGTCATATTGTCAATATCATAATTAATGCGACTGCGTGTGCGGACCTCCTTGTCCAGTCTCTGACTAACCCTATGGGGATATAAGTCGAGGATGTTCCCGGCCTACGCGCACGCGGCTGTATCACTGCACGTACACTTTTTTTTTTGTTTTGGGTGTGAGTGCTGACGGTCGCAGATGACCTTTACAGGCGTTACCTAGCTTTGGGGGCGGCAAGAAACTTAAAGGTTCCTCAAGCCGTGATAGTCGAAATTCCACAGAGGGTTTCCGGTGGGGGATGGCATCACGCCGAGTCTCCGATCCCCCCCCCAGAACCTCTGGGAATTCGAGCCGGTAGGGGGCGGAAAACCCGATGGCGCCTCTAAGAGGCACGATACCTCGGCTCCGGTTTATCGTGTCGGGGTACGCGAGAATCAGGTACATTAATGAATGTAACCTGTTGTAGAGCGGGTGCACCCGCTGTGAACCGGGTCTACGCACTCTTGTTCTACGAGTGCGGTTCGACTGGAAGCGCAAGCGATTATCGCCGAAAAGTGTTCAACCGAGAACTATGTATGTCAAGGACCTCACCTGTACTTGGGTATAACGTATTCTTCGTTGCGCGGCGCATTGTTCTGCAGCTTGACCAGCTCCTGCTTGTTCTTGCCGTAGTAGTCGGGCTCAGGCCCGATGTGGCCGTACAGCGTGTGTACCAGCGATATCAGCAGGATAGCGGTGGGCGCGCACTCTATCCTGCCGTCACATATCTTGCAGAGATCATCGGTCACGTTAGCCGAGCTCATTGCATCTTCTGTGGCGGCTGCATGCGAACTTTTGAACTTTACACTTGGAGACGTCCCTTCGTTTAGAATGTCAGGACCACATGGTTTACTGTACGTCGGTTTAAGAGTTCATTGTGATAAACTTTTCTTTAAAATATAGTCTAATGAAAATTTTAAAATGGGATAGTGGTTTGCTTCTATTACAATTAGTATTTTTAGATTTAATACAAATATATTGTAACTGGTTATTGAGTAGTTTGCCAACTACAGAGCGCTTGGAATGCCGGCCCGTCCGCTGTCGTCTGCGGCCGCCGTCGAGCGCGCCGTCGCGACGTCGTATAAAGATCTAAGAATTTTTTGTTTACTTGCTCCTTGTTATTGTTTACGAAATTCTACATTGTTTGAGTTCCCAGAGCGAGCGTCTGTATTTTCGATCAGACAGAATGTGAAGCGGCGTATAATGAATTCAATGAAGCATTGACACAAAGTGTTCCCATATTATTATGTTTATAATTAAACGTCTGCAATGAAGTGTTTATGTTTCATTATAAACACTGTCTGTGTTTTGTTAAAACATAATTAAAGTTATACTAACCGCTCCAGATACACTCTTATGCCAGTAGGTAGCGAGTTTATGTCAGTGTTCTAACGTGACTATAGGTAGGTAGACATAGGCTGTGTACCTACTGTTGACACGAACTGTAGTTTTTAATATTAATAATATAACTAATAACTAACTGACCCGACAGACGTTGTCATGTCCAAAGTAAGCAGTTTTCTTAGATCTTTCTAAAGGGTTTGACCTGGTCAATTACGACTTGCTGTGGTCAGAACTACGTGATGTAAACGTCTGACGTGCACTACGTACTTACATGTAGAAGTGTTTTAAATTTTTCAGGTTTTAAAATATCGTTGACCCGATCGACAGGCACAATAAAATCGAAAATGTGTATTTTTTTGCAATATTAGGTAGTTAGTTCGATTCTCGGCCCGGGTAAGTAAGTTGTTAAAAAGATCTGTAAATGCAGTTATTATAACGCAGTTTTTAAGAAGTAAGGTAATGTTGTTATAAGCGTAAAAGAGTCATGGTCTTGAGTATTTTTATTTTGTTTAGGTAAAAATACCAAAGAAAACTGCGGTAGTTAAGTTTTTCTTGAAATCGAAAATGATTCGGTTTCTTCGAATCATTTTCGATTCGAGTATTTTATAACGTATATTGCATAACAGAGGTTCACATCACATTATCATTCACATTACACGGACTACGACAGTAATGTTTGAAGTATACCGGTTCACATCGCTCTTTAATTTCACCGCCATTTTTTATTCTGTATAACCTTTAATATCTACACTGGTATACATAATTTTATTTATTTAACACGAACTTAGTAAACTAAGGAATTCCAAATAAATATTTTTAATGTAATTAATCGTTACAGACTCGAAAATGTTACCCAAAATGTTTTCGCTTATATGTGTTCTTTTAGCTTGAAAATTTTATTAGTAATATATGTATACTCTAACAGTAATTTTGAATTCCCACTGGCTTTCACGTAAAATAATGAAGTTATGAACAAAATATATATAAACCGATAACATACAATCATTTTAAAAACTTATCTCCTTTCACTGTCATAAATATGAACCATCTGTCACCAAAAGTATTAATAAACGTTCTTACAGAACAAATTGTGAAACTTTAACTTATTTACTATAAATATAAAAGCGTATAAATAAGGACGACAAATTGTCTAAATAAAGTGTAACTACCTATATAGTGTTTTCTTAATTTGCTAGTATGTTGCCTGTTTACCACCTGTTACACCTAATACTGCGATTATAACGTTACTATAATGATATTCCTCAGCAATTGTGAACTAAAGCTAAATAAGTTGTGCCCATTTAAGCAGTGTAGTGGCTGAATAGCATGCTACTCTGCTTTTATTCAGTAATTTTATTCAGCGCTAAGTACACAATAATCCATTATTCATCTAGTATTCAGCCTATGTGTGTTACTTGGGTTACCAACGAGAAGCATTTCATTGTTGTTTATTTATATAGATTAGCTGTTGCCCGCAACTTCGTTCGTGATGTCACCGGAATAATAAGATGTCATTTCAAAGATGTTAAAACGTAAGAAATAGACTTTGCAGGTTCAATACAATTGATGTATTAACTGATCTATTTTATCAAATAAACGTACGTAGATACTCACTTCGTTTCGGTTCTACCACCTGTGTATAGAGTTATAAACATAAAGGCTAAATAAAGCCTAAAACTTATTTATTTTGACACTCATTGCTTACCTAACTTCAAACTTTAGTCGGTATCTAGAACCTATACTTTCATGGTCTAGAACTTGATATTAAGCTGAGTTACGTGTCTGTACATCACAGTCTACTAATAACGTTGGCACAGTGAAAAAGGCGCATATTTAACGCAATTTACATAACAGCTCCATTTCACTAGGTTTACACATAATTATAGCGAGCTACAGGCATGAGGCAATCCATTAACGGCGCGATGGCGCCTTGCTGAAAAGTCGTAGCAACAAGTGGCCGCTGCGTGTGTGCGGCGGTGCGTCATCAGGCGCTTTTAATACCTACTCTTACTATGTGTTGTACTGAAATGTTTTGCACTGCTAATTATAGCTACAATTTTGTCTAGCTATTCTATTCTATTTCTAAGGATTTAAAAATAGGAATAACAAAACATTTTACTTTCCGTTAGTACCTACCTAGTTACAATAATAACATAGTGTAATTTTTTTGTTCAATTAACCTTAATTGACTTACATCGTTGTCCTCTACTGAGACGTCCACAGATGACTAGCGTTCGTCGTGGGGGAGACACTTCTTTGTGTCACATTATTGTATCTAGTTTTATATAAAATTAAAAATATGTCCTCACAGAATAACTTACTGTCTTTCTTTTTTATGCCACAAAATTAAGTTTTCTAGCTTCTTGCCTACGTACGAAAGTACACCATAGCTTGTAGTACCAGGTAGTACCTTTGTAGGCAAAAATCAGCTGAACATAGAGTTGCTAGGGCGATTGTCTTAGGCGCTGACGTCGCCGACAAGCGTAGCGTGCGGCTTGCCGGCTACTACGCGTAGCGTGTACGGTAGGTAGGTACTTAATAATATTACTTCCTAGTACAAAGCTCCTTTGGTACGGAATTTCTATGAAAAGTTTCCCTCCATTAACTGATTAGGTACATGCCGCTCTACATCAGGTGTACCGACGCGATGGTATGTTCAAACGTGAAACCTAATAGGGTTTCAGTGTTTATCGGTTAGAATAATGCTTTTGATGTCTTGATTTCAGTTAACGTTATTCTGCACAAAAAATAGTTCACAGTTGTATAAGTACCTTCTTTAAGTCAAAAGTAGGTAGAGTCTTTCTCTAAAGTAACGTAAGTAGGTAATCGAAAGCTAATATAGATGGAAGTGTCGAGGGAAGGTGGCAAAGTGTGCCTATCGCGCAAGTGCGCCAACCGCAAATATCTTGAAAACTACCAATTGGATACTAGTAGTGACACTTCATATCGATGCTACAAACTAAATCATAGTTCTTGGTGATAGTTACAGATGGGTCTAGTCATGTGAGTTTGAAACACACGCCATTTTATTTTCACGTTTATTAGTGAAGTACATCTACACAAGTTTGATTTCGCGACAAGCTTTTTTATAATTTAAATTTTGCAGGTAATCTTTTTTTTAAGCTTTTACTAAAAGCATTTAAGTATATTTATTTCTTTTTTGTACATGACTGCTCTGTGTATGTATTTTTGTTTCTTTAACTCACTGTAATTTTCTAATTCTTGATCCGTTAAGAGTAGTGTGCTATTGTTGGAATGACTTCGAATCCTAATGTTAACCGAGCGTCATAGAAACCTTAACTGCCAAAATATGAGTAGTCATTATGAGGTTACCCTAAATACATGCACACAACACACAAATGCAATAAATCAGGAAATGTCACAATAAATAAATCATTATAATTTAACTGTTTATGATCCTGCACGAAATTGTGAAAATTTACGTATTTTTAAGTCACTTGTACTATGCTCTGAATTAGTTAAATACATTGAAAGAACTTACGTCAGTTAGCCTGATTATTGCACAAGGTCGTGGTCTTGTTGAAATTTGATATAAATTGCTTAAACAATAACAAACAATACATAAATCTAATGACTTCTAAAAACATTTTTCTTCGACAACTTTCTTAATTTTACGCATGAAACAATAATTCTTACATGATAATATTTGTATTGATATTTCGCAGGTCGCCCCCATCTTAAAAAAGTGAATTTTAATGTCTAACGAAGCGCGTGATGGTTTTTTACATTTTGCAGACTAAAAACATTGCTTTACTCAAATTACTAGGTCTGAAACTTCAAAGCAGAATAGTTCTAATTTGAAATATCAATATGATTGATTTTGCTTTGAAGTTCAATAAGAGACTGTCAGTTTTTGCGATCGCGCGGCTCCGCGCGGTGCCCACTGATGGGGCACTATGAAAGAAAAATGAAGGCTCTTTATGGTCCGAAAAGGCTTCGAATGAAGCAGTCGAAGCTGTTATAAAAAGTAGTTCCATACCATGGTATTCCATCGTAAATGAAAGAAAAAATATGCTTGACTCTCCATTATCAATATTTAGAAAAAAGGATTGACAGCCTCTGACTTAAGATTGTATGGCGCACTTAGCCGAAATTTGGTTTTAAATACATAGATTCTTCTAGAATGTGGCTATGAATACAAATTAAATGTAGTTATATGTTTCGTTGCCTGTTTTCATGCGGTTTCATTCATTGTTTTCATGCGGGTTCATTGCGGTGGCTGTTTTTTTTCTAATGCTTTAATTATTCGTTTTATTAATACCAGGAGATTTTTTTTCCAATGACATGACATTGGTTGTTGTTGCAAAACATCACAGGACCGGTACCACGACAAGTGTCATTCGTGAACTTAATTAACACAAGTTATATTGCATCAAAGTAAACTATGGAAAAAGTATGCGCAATTTAACACACAACACACTGGGTAGACGTGATGTACAAAAGCAAGTCAGTGCCAGCCTCAGAACAATATTAGTTATTGTTCTGAGGTGCCAGCACTGCCAGCCTGCCAGCAATGAGTGATAATATAACCAATATATAAAATAAATAGGTACCTATTTTTTTGTTGTTTCTTTGTTTGACACTTACAGAATGACGATAAATATCAACCCGAAGACTAGACGCTCGATAATTATCACGCGTTACTTGATAGATCGTGTATTTCTGGATTTTTAGAAATCCAACGATTCGTATCACGATCCGTCGATACACTGTACTACACAGTCGATAAAATATTGTGATCCTGGATCGAGATACAATTATCGCGATAAATATCGAGCGTGTAGCATTCGCCATAGAAGATACATCACTTTTATATACGGAAATACCCGTTTTTCTACAATGCCAAATCTAAAGGGATCACCTACAGGTCACAATTATTAACCGCAGGGTATTAGTTTAGAAAATCGCGATTTTTAAAAATTTTCCGCCATTTTGTATCTAAACTAATATCCTAGAACTCTTTTTTCACTTTTTCTTAAGTCAATTATGGAAATATTTACAATTTAATAAACAAACACCCCCAAAAAAACACGTTTTTTTATATTTTTCAAAATTCCCAAAAAAGTTACCAGTTGATTTTCAAAATTCAAACGCTCAGACGTGTCTTGATAAATTACTCAACTCTTGGTACTATTCCCATCTCGATCCTTTCAAAATCCTCGGAACTATAGCTAAAAATACGTCTCAGGCGATTTGCATCTGATAACCATTTTTAATGGTAAAAATCGCATTTAAACAGTAGTTCCGCTGATCGAACGATCCGATGAGTGTAATTGAATGACAATATTTTTTGATTGACCAAATATATTCTGTCATTCATTATACTCATAGGATCATAGTTTCAGTGGCTACATTTATCATTATTACAACTGTCGTGTCGACTGATGAAAGGAGCCAAATTAAAACGGAAATATCATTATCTTTCGTTCGTGACGTGACCAAAAAAATAATTTAAGAGCGGCGTGTGAACTCAATTTCAGAGATTACTTTAATAGGTGTTACGCGACACACAAACAATTTCTAAAACCACCCATGTCGGCGGTGGGACATTCTAGTTATTGGAATAAGTGAAGTACATCCTATTCGCTTATAATATAACATCTATTTGAGGTAAAAACTACAGGTAAGTATTCCGTTATCTACCTGAAATTGTACTTTGTTCGTTGTTTGCGTGTGCGACAAATAGAAATGTGGCGGATGTAATAACAACACTTTGATTATTATTGTTGATTTCTGTTCTAAACATTTGTGTAATAATGAAAGCAAAGTGTGTCCGTCGTGTTGTATCCGCACCCGCAGAGCTAGGGCGGACGTGTGGTTTGTTTATTTTTGGTAATGCCGTAAATATGGGGAAGTGTTCCATGAAATATTTACAATGTCAATAAAGATGGCTGAACAACCCCATATAATGCCATACATTACAATGTATGTTGATAAATTACTTTAAATTAATGTCGTTTACTTTACTTTAAAATAAATATCCTAACTTGTGGAATGGACCATATGTTTTATTTCTGTTCTGTTGTAACATGAAACGGGATATTTCTCCATATTGTTTTTTAACCCATGTTTAAAAAACAATATGGAGAAATGTTAATGTTTCTCATAGGATGGGTAGGGTACCCATCCTTAAAGAAACATTATTCCTACCCAGGGGTTTCATATACAATACCCCAATATTCAAATCATTTATACTAAATAAATAAAACACAATTTTAATCAAAATATTATTTATTTAGAAAGGAAACTTAACTAACATTACTTATATTTTTTTATTTTGTTTTGGGTGACGCAGTCTACACATCTTGGTGCAGTAACGAGTATGTTCACTGTTCACAGAAAACCTTCGTTTTACGGTCCTTCCCCCTTGGGCAGACAGCACATTTTTATGCCATGGGAACAGGACCTGCGTCGACCTGCGTCGAAAGGCCGCTTTTTTTTGTAAAATTTCTATTAGGAGGTCTTGGAGATTTGTGGGCAAAGAAGGCCATGTTAATCTTTCCTCCACTTGAGGAGTGAAGTCCAAGGCCAAGTCCAAGGCAAGTTTTTTGGAAAAGACGTCTTTTTATGTTTTTTGTGGCCATTTTTAGCAGCACATAATGAGTTATTAACAACCACTATATTCATAAGGACAAAAAAACTGCCATTGGCCATCTTTTTGTCCTCCTAGACACACTGTAGGTACTTGTCACTTATCTGGTCCATCAAATCGCGTTTTGACTATGTGAAGTTAACTAATAGGTACTTCCTATTACATTAGTTACAAACATCAACAAGTCTAACTTCGTTCTTAGGCATTTATGTCACTTGTCTTTAAAGAATCTAATGTACTTTTTCATAAAGGTGATACAATTAAGTTATTTGCATCTTCAAATATAAATATTATGTTTGTTAACATCGCGTGCACTCTGCAAGTCTGCAACAACAGCTATCATGACTAAGTATATGTTGTTAAACAATAATAAAAGTAGGCTACATCGTTCGCCATAATAGAGAAGTTAGCCATAATCGCGCTAGACGCCCCTGGCACTCAACCAGACAGATTAAATGAGCAATAACAATGTACCTTAATTATTATTGCACAACCAATTCAGAGCAATGGCCGCGGCCAATATTACATCGTTATGAAATATCCGAGACCAGACTGCAACGAATAAAAACCATAATGAAAATACGAGGGTCGATTTCATTCGCACCAATTAATTTTAATTCACACCGTTAAAAGGTGGTTCGGAAGCACTATTGTAAAATAACGCCATCTGTGGCCGGGGGTATGAAGTTTATTCGTTTTAGTTCGGCTTGTTAGTCGCCGCGGCGCTGCAGTCGTAAAAAGTTACAGCCGGGTTTACCGAAATGGGTGCGTTCCCATTGTGAACCGTAAAGCGATATGTTAATTTTAAATACGATTCAAGAATAGTTACAGTACTTGGAAAAGTACAATTGTGGTGGTTAACGCTGATATTATTTACAGATCTAAGAACTCGACATCTATCTTTTTTATAAGTACGTATCCGTATACTAATGTAGGAATGTATTTTGTAAGTATAGTGAGTTTAGCTTACTCTATGGTCTAGTAGTTTAATCACTTACCTATATCACCAACCCAGAAGACCGGGTACGTTTCCCAGCATGACTACATTTATTGTACTCGGTTATATTTGGTATATTGTCGGTGGTAGTAGCAAGAATTCCTAGAAGTCCGTTGGATCTAGCTACCATCATCTTATCTAAGTTTTTAAAAATTCTGTCAGCAGTTAAAAATCCCGTGAGATGCACGTATTTTGCATCAACGTGCTAAAGGCGAATCACTTCCCCGTAGTTACACATGATTATCATCAGCAGCCAATAATCGGCCCTCTGCCGCGCACGAGCTTCCCCCATGGACGGGAGCACATGCCGAGCTTAGGCCATAACTAGGCTTGCCAACCGTCCCGGATTTTCCGGGACGTCCCGCTTCTGGGTCAATTTTGGGCCGTCCCGCCGTGACCCCTTGCGGTACGCTTTTTGTCCCGGAAATCAGTGATAATATAATATAAGTATCTATCTCGTACGTCAACTAAGTTTTGATTTTTTATTAAATATAAAATAAATAATATACCTGTGTAGTTTTTTACTAACCATTTTGAAAGTCCCGAAAATGCCTTTTTTGGAGTTGGCAAGCCTAGCCATAACCTACCACGCGGGCTCAATATGGGCTGGTAACGTTGGTCGGTGACTGCTACGTAAAAAAGTGCAAAAATAGTATACTAGCATGTTAATATAATGTTATCCAAACTTCTTACATTTGCAAACTTTGAATTTGTTGCTCAATGCAATGCAACGGTTTTATGGACGCGGTGGGCCACGGCTAAGCCCCGCGTAATCGCCGTATTAACATTACTTAACCGGCCCGATTAGTCCTTTTATAGGCAGCGGTGGGCAGTGGGCAGTGTGCTTAGACGGCGTCATAAATATATCACAAATACCAGAACGGTACACACGGATGTCAATTAGTTCGATCTAATCGGGCCCCAGAGATTATCCTGTCTTGCCCAATGTGCTCCGGCCTGCCCACCACACTTTGTCATGAGTACTCGGTGCACAGTGCTACAAATTGTGGGCCAAACATTTTCAGAAAAGGCAGAGATGATAGCTGATGATGAATGTTGGTTTTACATTGTTTTTTGCATTTACAATGCTATAATAATTATATCGAAGTATAGCAAGCTTTCTATTTCGTTTACGACTTGAAGAACACCCAGCATATTGTAGAAGAATGGACACAGAAAACGCGTTTTTAACATCATCATAAAAATATGGTTACCATCTAGAGCTTTTATCGGCTATGTACGTTGTTGTTTTAAGTTTAAACCAGGACAAATTTGTCCTGGTTTAAACTTAAAAATGTTTATAGCAATTTTTGTGTTTCTATTAATGCCTAGAAAGTAAACTTGTACAAGTTTTTCCAGTTACTGTCGGGCAATGTTACGTTTAATGGCTAGCAGTTAGATGTTCCACGAGCTCGGCCTGCCATCCCGCGTAAAAGGCAAATTGACGCGCAAACAGCGCGAGCTTCGCATGCGTGTGCGCACATGTCAGCGCTACGCTACTTTCTATACGATCAACGTTTAGCAACCGCACAGTGGGTGTAGGGATGAAGGTATTGTGGTACATAAGTAATGACAATATAAGTTGTAATGATAAACTGTTCGTAATGTTTGATGTTTGCGCATTCATAATGCTCAAATATATAACTAATATAGTTTAATTCAGCGTTTTTCTATCTTTAAGTACTATGATTTTATTAACTAATTAGTTAATTTGTTTTCCTTTATAATAATAGATAATTTTTACGTGGTGTTATCAGATGCATTTATATAATAAAAAAATATCCAGATGTATGCAAAGAGGTGTACATTTTAAATAGTAAAATCTGGAAGCCACTTTTATTTTTTGGGTATTTAATAGTTATACACACATATAACATACATAAAATCACGACTATTATCCCCGAAGGGTTAGTCGGAGACTAGGCAATATGAACCGCAAAAGCAGTCCTCTGTCATAGTCCACTTTTCAACAAATAGCGACTGCACATGTGCTTAGCGTGACAGGTGGTGAGGACATCACCGCTCTAAGCTGTTGGATGTATGTGCAGTCTTTAGTCCGTTAGTCGCCTTTTACGACACCGAAGGGAAGAGAGGGAGTGGTAGGTAAGGTAGTATTCTTTCACCGCTACCCGACACGCCCTAACTAAATAGTTATAAACGTTTTTAGATTGCTTGTTTAATCGCTACTAAGAGCGCTGTTTTATTATAATTGAGGTTGTTACAATTTATTCTTAAGCGAATCACACACTATGCAGATACGGTAATATTTTATCTGCGTATAAAAACTTATTTATCTGAAAGCATCACACACTAAACAGATACGACAATATACGAGACGATACATTCACTCGGAATCCTTCACACTGATGCCGATACGGCAGATGTTATCTGCAGATATATTTGTATACGCAGATAATAATCTCACCATCTGTCGGTATATGTCGGTGCTCACAGATACTGTACGATAAAATATAAATTATCTGCGCTGTGTGTGTTGGTTCATATGATTTATATGTTAACAATTATTCAATTGATTAATAAATTCTAAAACATCGAATATTAATCGAAACGTAACATCACTAAAGTGATGACACCACTGGGGTCCGCCATCTTGAAGGCGACACTTTTGCTGCGACCGCCGAGGCGTCAACATCTCTGTCGTCGTGTTGTACTGTACCATTGGAGGCTACCTTGGAAAATAAACGGCTCTTTGTAAGTACTGTCCGGTGTTTCACTTCCGAACATTATTAGTTCAGAAGTGGGATCCCGCGACGAACGCTTTGCCTGCGCAAAGGCCGAAACCTGCAGCGATCTAGGTAAGTGCGTGTACAATTTATATCTTGTAGTGAATTTTACTGTGATGTGTAATACTATGTGCTTTTTGTTGTTGGGATAAAATAGTATGTACTACCGCTATTTATAGCTCAAAAATAATAATGCGGCGTGATGTGAATACCAGCAAAAGCTTAACATTGCGTAAAACAATAGTAAAATTATCAAGTAGTAGCCTACGGTTACTTATTGCTATTTGTTAATGCAAATATAGTGGTTATAATATCTAACGTGTTATTTACAATTATTTTTAAGAGGAAGGTATACCGATATGAATAGTTTTTGTCGTTCATTTTAAAAGTTGAGTGCAAATCATTCTATATCTTTATTAATTACAGAAGGTAATTATTAATGATGTACCTACCGTTTAACAATCTAAGTAAAGTATGACGTTGCTTTTATTTTGATTGATGGAACTACGATTGCCTACTAATAATTTTAAGTTCCTGTTCTATTTTATCAATTCGAATTGACAAATTTTAGGTTCATAAATTAACAAACCAACAACATTGTAGCGATATGAATAGTTTTTTGTCGTTTATTTTAAAAGTTGAGTGCAAATCATTCTATATCTTTATCAATACTACAGGTAATCATTAATGACGTACCGTTTAACAATTTAAGTAAAGTATGACGTTGATGTTATTTTGATTGATTGAACTGCGATTGCCTACTAATAATTTTAAGCTCCTGGTGTATTTTATCATGTCAAATTGACAATTCTAGGTTCATAAACTAACAAACCAACAACATTGTAGGTCTGTACTCCTTTTGCAATTGGAGTGGTTACCTATTCAAGCATATTGTGTTTATTACAGCAAACAGTTTATTCCTGTGATCCTTTTTCCTTTCTCATTGGGTAGCAATGGGGTCGCACGGTTTTAACTATAAAGAGCTTAGTACTAGAAGGGGAAATACTCGAACTCCATCGCGAGAACCACCACCGTTATCACCAGAATCGCAACGACAGCGTATTTCTCGAGATCTAAGGGTACGCAGTCGGTCACGTTTGCGTAGAACTAGGTCGCGAACACCTCCGCATACACCTACGCGTAATCGGAGCTTTATTAGAAATAGGCCGGTGGCTAGGACTTTGTCTACCCCTAAGCGTGAATCTCGGTCCGATCAGCGGCGACGTAAATCATTATCTAGGAGACGTTGTAACCAAAATCGTTCACGTACGCCGCGTCATTACCGCAGAGACAGTAGACATAGACCTTCTAGATCGAGTTATCGTCGAGAGAACAGTAACAGGCGACGACGATGTAGTTCAAGTGCGGATGAGTCGGAAATTAAAAAACGATGTCAATCGCGTAGAAGTAAGTCACCTGCTCTAATTACGCGACGTAGTGAATCTGGTACATCGAAAGATAAAATCTCTGACATGCACGTAAAGGATAGTAGAAATATAGGTGCGGATAAGACAATTGAGACTTCTCTTTTAGAAAAATTGGTTACGGTTTTAACTGAACGAGGTAGCACTACGGCTCAAGGAACGGGAATGCACGCAGCTCAAAACATAATACCTGATTTTGATCCACAAGGAAAAATCCAGACAATGAAAGAATGGTTGGCGAAAATAGACGAATCAGCGCATGTGTATGGCTGGTCAGAACGTCAGATAATATTTTATGCATTACCAAAATTACGTGGTTTAGCTAAGCGTTGGTATGACGGACTGACTAGCGTTAAATACACATGGGCTGAGTGGCGTGATAAGCTGGTCGCTGCATTCCCTTGCGAACAAAATTATGCTGAGGTACTCTCGGAAATGTTGGCTAGGAAAACCCGTCGTAACGAAACATTAGAGGAGTACTATTATGATAAGATCATGCTAATAAATAGGTGTGAGCTCCATGGGAGAAAGGCAGTGGATTGCCTTACTCAAGGCATCTACGATGCTAATATAAGAATGAATGTCCAAGGTGCCAATCTTCAAAGTCCTGAGAATGTGCTTCAGTACTTTAGAAATATTACTAGCAGAGTTGCTTACGTTCCTCGGTCCTTTAATCCAAATCAGCTACAAACGGAACAAACAGGCAAGAGGAACGCTGACCTCCCCTTAAGAAAACCAAGTACGATAAGTCAAACGACGTGTTACAATTGCGGTGAAGTAGGTCATATCGTTACTCGCTGTCCTAAAGACGTCCTTAAATGTAACAAATGTCGACGTTTTGGCCACGACGAAAAGAACTGTAATAGGCAGTTTGAGGCAAGAGCTGCAAGGGGGCCAATGCCAAAAACTTCAATCACGTCTAGTACTGCACACGTTTTGAATATTGCTACAGCAGGAAGAGGTAGTGAAAAATATTATAAACCAATTACAGTTAACGGGCAATCTATGACAGCATTTGTAGACTTAGGTAGCCAATGTACTTTGCTTCGAGAGGATTTTGGGTCAGATTTAAAGTTGACTGTAGATAAATCCAATTTGCCTATGCTGAAGGGGTTTGCCAGTGGGGTTCTTGTTCCGAGTGGACGTGTTAACATCAGGGTTACATTAGATGGATTGGACGAAAACATAGAGGCATATTTAGTAGACTCTTCGGTTCTCCCGGCCGATGTGTTAGTAGGACAATCTTTGACTGAACTTCCTCAAGTGAGAGCTTTGAAAACCAATGATAGATTAGTGTTTTATAAGGACGTAGGAACTAAATACGATAAGCATCCCATCACCAATGCGAAAGATGTCACGATACATGGGACAGTTACGATAGAAGTGCTAATGGATGCAGAGACCACTGGATTAATATATATAGATACAGAGCCTTGTATGCGTGAGGGTAAAGAGTACGTGATATTACCGGGACTGTATTCGATCAATAGCGGTAAGGGAGCTGTAGTGGTTATTTGTTTAAATTCGGAACCTTTTACGTTACGCAAAGGAATTTTGTTAGCTCGTGGTATCATTTTATTATCAAACGTAATGCCAATTTCTGAACCACCAAACAATAATTTAATGACCGTTAATTCAATAACAGTCAACGATGTTACAAGCTGCATTAGTATTGATCCTGGACAAATAAATATGAATAATAGTTTAACATCAACTATAAAAGACCAGCTTTGTAACTTTCTAAATGAATATCGTGATTGTTTTGCATTTAGTCTAGACGAACTTGGCAAAACAAAATGTACGGAAATGCATATAGAGTTGAAGGACCACGTACCTGTTACTTATAGACCATATAGGCTGTCATTATCAGAACGCGATAAAGTCAATGATATTATTAACAATTTGTTGGCGAACGGAATTATTCAGGAGTCTACATCGGAATACGCTAGCCCTATTATATTGGTAGCGAAGAAAAACGGAGATGTGAGGTTGTGCGTGGATTATCGGGCACTGAATAGGAAGACTGTCAAAGAAAAATTTCCAATGCCTCTTATCGATGACCAGATTGACAGTCTTTCTGGACAGGTTTTCTTTACCTCGCTTGATCTCACATCTGGCTACCACCAGGTAGCTATGGCGGAAGAATCAAAGCACCTAACTGCGTTCGTGACCCCGGATGGCCACTACGAATATAATCGTATGCCCTTCGGACTAACGAACGCACCAGCGGTATTTCAAAGACTCATTCTTAAGCTATTAAAGCTGCGTCGCATTCCGGGTGTCCTAGCATATATGGACGATATTATTATACCTTCGAAATCAATACCTGAAGGAATGTCTAAGCTACGTGAAGTACTCAACCTTTTGAGGGAAGCTAACTTAACTCTAAATCTTGCCAAGTGCAATTTCTTTCAAACGACGATACACTACTTGGGTTTTGAGATCTCCTCCGAGGGAGTACGGCCAGGCCAAGAAAAGACGAAGGCTGTCACTAACTTCAAAACGCCAAAGAACGTTCACGAAGTTCGGCAATTCATTGGATTGTCGAGTTTCTTTCGGCGTTTTGTCCAAGGATTTGCAACTATTGCAAGACCATTGACGATTCTTACAAAAGCTGCCACCGCATGGGTATGGGGTGTAGATCAAGATCAAGCCTTTACTAGACTGAAGGAAATTTTGACAACACGCCCAGTCTTAGCCATATATAATCCAGAGTTTGACACAGAGCTGCATACCGATGCCAGTTTATCGGGTCTGGGAGGTATACTATTACAACGCCCGAATAAAGACACGCCACTACGGCCCGTTGCATATTTTAGCAGACAGACGACAGCAGAGGAACAGCGTTTTCATTCATATGAATTAGAAACTCTAGCTGTCGTTGCATCGCTGAACCGATTCAGGGTGTACCTTCTCGGTATAGAGTTCAAAATCGTTACGGATTGCAATGCGCTCCGTACCACTTTAACAAAAAGGGATCTCATACCGAGAATAGCACGATGGTGGCTTCTCGTTCAGGAATTCTCTTTTGTGGTCGAATATAAGCCAGGCTCTCAGATGACGCATGCAGACGCTCTTAGCCGTAACTCACTCCCTGACCAAGATGAACAACCGCTCACGGTTATGCAGATTAGTGAAGTGAACTGGTTACAATCAGTACAGCTGAGCGATCCCCGGTTATGCCATATAAAGGCTGTATTAGATACAAAGAGTCAAGAAGCGAAAGATATCCGTGACAATTACGAACTGAAGGAAGGAAAAATTTACAGAAAGGTAAAAGGCGAGCTACGTTGGGCAGTTCCAAGAGACGCTAGGTGGAAAATCATGCAACAATGTCACGACGAGGCCGGGCATTTTGCATATGAGAAGACATTGGAAAAAGTTCGACGAGATTACTGGTTTCCTAAACTAGCGCAATTTACTAAAAAGTATGTCCGTGCGTGTATACCCTGTGCTCACGCTAAAATGCCCGGGGGCAAGAAACAAGGTCTCTTGAACCCTATTCCTAAGCCGAATTTACCATTCCAATGTCTTCACATCGATCACTTGGGCCCTTTCGTTAAGAGTAAACGCGGTAACTTATATGTATTAGGAATCATAGATAGTTTTACTAAGTTTATAATACTTCGCGCTGTGAAAAATACTAAAAGTAAAACATCAATATCCGTACTTAGGGACGTATTCGCTCTATTTGGTATACCGGCACATCTTATTTCGGATCGCGGGACGAGTTTTACATCCAATGAGTTCAAGGCTTATATAGAATCTGTTGGAGTGAAACACACCTTAAACGCTGTGGCAACACCACGAGCAAATGGCCAAATCGAACGTTATAATCGTTCAATTCTGGCATCACTTACTGCTCTTGGTCATAACGAGGATGATCGGGATTGGGACGTTAGGCTCGGACAAGTTCAATGGAGCTTAAATAATACTATAAACCAAGGCACAGGCAAATGTCCATCAGAGGTAATATTTGGGAGACCTACGGTAAATACTGTAGAGGCTCAGTTACATGAGATCAACTGTTCTGAGGAATCTTTAACGGAAACCGTAGAGAAAATCCGTGAGGAGGTATGTACAAATGTTCAAGAAAGACAGGAGAAAATGAAAACTCGATTCGATAGGAAAAGATCTAAAGCGCGAACTTATAAGGAAGGTGATCTAGTAATGGCCCAAAAGAGTAGTAAGACTCCGGGTGAAAGTCATAAGTTGGTTCCAGCCTTTAGTGGCCCGTACAGAGTTACCGCGGTGTTAGGTCATGACCGATATGAAATCAGTAGCGTCGAAGGTTACTCAAAAAAGAAATATACAAATGTTTTTTCAGTTGACAAATTGAAACCTTGGATGAGATTTGGGGATACAGAATCCGAGAGCGATTATGGTGATAGCGAGTGATAAGGATATTGTTTATATAAAGGTTGATGCAATGATCTAATAAAATTAGTGGTATAATAAATTAGTTATGGGATTCGTTTTACTATGAAATGAAATGAAATTATTAAAAGAATCATATTTTAATTATAAAGATAATTAATATATCTCTTTATTTAGTATGTTACGAGTTAACAAATGAAAAGTGATTTATGTTCCTCTTTGATCCTATCCCTTAATTAAACTAAGACATGATTGGCTGCTTGAATGGCTGCTCATTAAAAAACGACGTCACAACGCGCAAGTCAACTTACTAGATCCGCCAAGCAGAGATTGAGGCCGTGACTCCTTGTGTGGGCAAGCGGTAAATACTCGACGAGCTGAGGCCGTAGCTCCTTGTGTGGGCAAGCGGTAACAGTTTGGATTGGCTGAGGCCGTAGCTCCTTGTGTGGGCAAGCGGTAACAGTTCAGATTGGCTGAGGCCGTAGCTCCTTGTGTGGGCAAGCGGTAACAGTCGGGGAGTTGAGGCCGTAGCTCCTTGTGTGGGCAAGCGGTAACAGCTCAGGTGGGTTGAGACCGTAGCTCCTTGTGCGGGCAAGCGGCGCCCACTTGTTCGTGAGAAACGCCGCAGTTCCTGGTAAGGCTCTGTCCTTTCCCTCTGGGGAGAGCCGCGGCTTCATAATACAAGAAGGCAGTACCTAACAAAGCTGTGGTACCTCATCTCGAAGAATCGTAGCTCCGTATATAAACCCACGTTTAAGTGTTGTGTGTGTTACTTACATAAAATTGTGAAAAGTGCGCGTTAGTGAATGGTGTCTAAAGATGATCCAGGTTTAATGACTCTAATTAACTTTTCACTCTTTACTCTACTACTCTTGAAAGATGTTATTTAAATGAAAATGGTCGAATAGATATTATTTTGTTCTCTTAGCTACATGAATGAGGTCATTCTTTAGTGTAGGATGGCCGAGAATATTTACAAACTTAATATTTGAAATAATTAATTAACCAATATTAAATTTTGAACTTCTTTAATTTAAAGGTATACTACACACAACATTATTGTTTTAAATCTAAAATAAATCATCCTTTGCTTTTATTTTATAAAAAAAAAAAAAAATTATTTTAGTGTTCTTGAATCTCTTTTATGAGAAAATGTATAAAATTCGACTCCACTGATGACAAATGTAAACAATAATAACAATTATTATTATAAAGAAAACTGGAAATAACCACTTACTAATATTGTTAATATTTATATTAGTGAACTCATATTAATCAACGTACAGAGGGTTGATGTCTGGGACAGACACCTTTTCAGGATGGCCGACTGTTAACAATTATTCAATTGATTAATAAATTCTAAAACATCGAATATTAATCGAAACGTAACATCACTAAAGTGATGACACCACTGGGGTCCGCCATCTTGAAGGCGACACTTTTGCTGCGACCGCCGAGGCGTCAACATCTCTGTCGTCGTGTTGTACTGTACCATTGGAGGCTACCTTGGAAAATAAACGGCTCTTTGTAAGTACTGTCCGGTGTTTCACTTCCGAACATTATTATATATATAGAGCGATATTGAAAGATATCTGCTCAGATACAAATATCTTACCGTATCTGCGTAGTGTGTGATTAGCTTTAAACAAGCGCATGATTGATAACCATATAAACAATGCCAAGACTTTTGCTCAGTTAAAAGTGCGGACACCTGGATTTTTGAATGTTGTAGCGTGGGTGAGTTTCACCTGAGGCAAGTCGTCTTAATGCTGGATTATTGTACATTTACAGGTTCGCTGTTCAAAAAATATAACAATAAGTTAATCTTTTTTTTTTTTTATAGCAGAAGGAGGCAAACTAGCAAGCGGGTCACCTGATGGAAAGTAATCACCGCCGCCCATGGACACCCGCAAAACCAGAGGAATCGCAGGCGCGTTGCCGGCCTTTAAGGAAGGAATAGGCTCGTTTCTTGAAGATCCCTAAGTCATAACGGTCCGGAAATACCGCCACCGAGAGCTGGTTCCACAACACTGTAGTTCGAGGCAAGAAATTTCTTGAAAAACGCACAGTAGTAGACCGCCATCCATCAAGGTGATGTGGATGGAATGACAGTCGATTGCGTGTAGTGCGGTGAAGAAAATCAGCGGCAGGGATCAAGCCGAACAATTCCTCAGAACACTCCCCATGATATATACGGTACAATATACAGAGAGACGCAACGTCTCTCCGAAGAGCCAGTGGATCGAGCCGTCCTGAAATAACCACGTCGTCGACAATTCGAGCAGCTCTGCGTTGAATGCGGTCAAATGGAAGGAGTTGGTATTGGGGTGCTCCAGCCCAGAGATGGGAGCAGTATTCCATATGCGGCCTGACCTGTGCTTTATACAGTTGTAAACGGTGAGCCGGCGTGAAATACTGACCCGCTCTATTAAGCACACCCAGCTTTTTCGAAGCTAATTTAGCTTTACCTTCCAAATGACCACGAAACTGAACGTCACTCGAAATATCGACGCCAAGGATTCCAATAGTCGGATTGGTATCAAGGGGAGCTCCCTCAAAGTTCAGAGGTACGACGAAGGGATGTTTTTTCGCGGTAAATGCGCAAACTTGTGTTTTGGAGGGGTTAAAGCAGTCCGCTTTAACCCCTCCAAAACACAAGTTTGGTTATGTCGGCCCCAATCCGAGACATGACTTAACATGTTCTCGGTGTCAGTTACAAGTTTATTCCGGCTCTCGATGACGCTTTCCAGAGAAATATTAGCTCGCCCGGTGTAGAGCGTATCCCCAGTACGTCCCCAGTCGTCTGCATAGCAATGAATGCTGTTGTTATGCAGCATGTCATTGATATGCAGAAGAAATAGAGTAGGGGACAACACACACCCCTGCGGGACTCCAGCATTCACGGGCTTCATGTCGGAGTACGAACCGTCGACTGCGACTCTGATGCTACGCCCAGTGAGAAAGCTAGCAATCCATGAACACAATTTCTCAGGAAGCTCGTATGATGGAAGTTTAGAGAGAAGAGCCCTGTGCCATACCCTGTCGAAGGCTTTTGCTACGTCCAAGCTAACTGCCAGTGCCTCCCCTCTACTCTCGACTGCCTCCGCCCATCGGTGAGTAAGATACACTAAAAGATCACCAGCCGAACGACCGCGACGAAAACCATACTGGCGATCACTTAGTAGCTGGTTCTCTTCTAGGTACCTTAAGAGCTGGCGGTTTGTAATGGACTCTATTACTTTGGAGAGTAAAGAGGTAATAGCTATTGGCCTGTAGTTGGACGGATCTGAGCGATCGCCTTTTTTTGGAATCGGGTGGACAAGGGCTGTCTTCCAAGAGCTCGGGACGACGCCAGTAGTGTAAGAGAGCCGGAAAAGGCGCGTTAGAACTGGTGCCAATTCAGGAGCACACGTCCGAAGCACAATGGGTGGAACTGCATCAGGCCCACTCGCCTTGTGGATATCAAGGGAAAAAAGAGCCTTACGAACTGACCTTTGCAGGAACTGAACGTTTGGCATTGTACAAGCGCAATGCGGTATGGTTGGTGGAGAGTTTTACCCATCGTCCAATGTCGAGTTTGAAGCGAAAAGAGAGCCCAAGAGATCGGCTTTCTCCTTTGCAGTATAGGCCAGGCAGTCATCGGTCTTGTGCAATGGTGGTAGGGACGGCTGACAAAAATTCCCTAAGGTAGCTTTAGCGAGAGACCAGAACGCACGCGTCCCCGAAGGAAGGCGCACTAGTCTCTCGCCAATTCTACCTATGAATGATGACTTCGCCTTGGCAATGTCCTTCTTAAAGGATCTGGCGGCAAAGTTGTACTTCTTTCTGAGCGCACTGGTGTTTGGATCCTTTGATGACACCGCATTAGCCCAGGCTTGGTAATATTGTCGCTTTTGGCGAGACGCCATTTTGCAGCAACGACCAAACCATGGTTGGGACTTGCCGCCAATGGGAACCACAGAGTTTGGAATGAAAAGTTCCATTCCCTGCAGTATCACATCAACAACAGAGTCAGCGGCGACATCAGGATCATCCAGCGAGAAGCAAACTCGCCACCACGGGTAGGACGCAAAGAAACTTCGCATCCCATCCCAGTCCGCTGACCTATAATGCCAGACTCGACGGCTAGCCGCTGGTTGCGGTTTTGAAGTTTCTGTGAGAGGCACAGTGCTGCGAATCAGACAGTGATCTGATGAGCCTAGTGGTGCATCAACAGAAACTTGATAGCCGTCTGGGTGCGAGGTCAGCAGAAGGTCCAATAAAGAAGGTGCATGGCCCTCCACATCTGGAACCCGTGTTGACTCTGTTACCAATTGGGACAGACTGTAGGCTAAAGCGAAGTCATGAACGGCTCTATATACGGCTCTATATATAATCAAATTGTTATGGCCCATATGTGGGCTACGGGACTGTGAACCGGTTAACAGTGTTTCAAACAACCCTGGACCATAGGTTGCCCGAAGCTGCTGCGTTGCGCAGCGTTAACTGTTACTTAAACTAAGTACTTACCGACTGGACCGGTGTTCAGCTCGTCTCGCGACCCAAGGAGGAGGTAGAAAGAGGGAACAGGATTGTGGTATGTGTGGTGCGAAACCCGAGGCGTAGTACTTCTGCCGAATGCAACGGGCTCGTCCAAAACGCTCACCGCACACGTCCGTTTCACCGATTTTCACTACCTCGCGGGGCAACGACGACGCCTACCGCAACGCGAGGGATATATTTCTCCGTTTTCATAGGCTGCCGTTCAGCGCTAGTTCCGTCTGATTATATACACAGTAGCCTCCGATGACTTTTTGCAAAGGATTACAAAGATTTTATTGAATTTCACTTTTCCGTCACAAAACTAACTCACACACGCGCGGCCGGACATCTTTTTCTCAGCCCGACAAGAACATAATCAGACATTCTCAACCAACGCGGGCGCGAATCCTGAACGTCACGATTACAATGCGTGCTCAATACTCGCGGTTGTTTTCAGCTATACAAGGTCTAGCGCTGTCCCTTGTAAAACAATGGGAAATCGAGCAGCGTACTAACACAGATCGCCATAATTATTTTCACCTGAATCACGTGACATTCATTACACGACACCTGAACGTTCCTTTTTTTCTATATGATGTTTCTATCTTTGTGGTAGGCAAAGGGACCACTAGCATACTTTGGTTCTGAACAAACAGCAAATATTGTCAATAGCAAACATTTGAAATAAGTAATGCGTGTGTTCCTTCAGCAAGTGAACTGACTCACTGTGTAATTTAATAGACTAATTATGTGCGTATCTCACATCGAATTTCTATGTACCGGTACCTTCGTGCGCGGCCAGCATGTGCTCGAGCGGCCGGTGAGGCAACTGGACTTCTCATTACCCACTTGATAGACGTTAGAATTGACATTCATTGCATAACTTAAACATTCTTAGTTAACCATATACCATAAATTTTTATGGTTTAATCTATGGTCTGAATTGGTTATAAGCGCAGTAGTCTTAATAAACACTTACGTAGAGTTTTGGTATTTATTTTTATGACAAATATGACAACATTTTATTAAAGACTGACTTATGATTAATTCACAGTATTTATCTAAGCATCATTTATAATCACACTGACCACATATAATATCATTGACACTGACCACAAAAATATTATTTCAGATAAATAATACTTTAGTTATTTAACTTTGATTAGACACTCATATAATCAAAGACTATCAAATTTCATGAAGACAATGATGTCGGAAATTTCAAACCGAATTGGCCCAAATATTGAAATCAGTGTAACCCTATGTTATTTCTATCATCACATCATACAAATGGAAATATAAGTAATAAAAATCAAATTTCCGAACCAGTTTTACCTGTGGCTCCAATTTCGGCGCCTTGGGTCCCAGACCCTAACATTATGAGCTATTACAGACAAACTGTAGCCGATTTATAGTCGGACTGTGAGAGATTTTTTTGGACAGAGTACCGGATGGCGGCACCTAAAATGTTTTCGATGCAATCTGAGTGTTGAAACAATTACTCTCGTGAGTTACGTGCCGGTGGTATATGTTGAGATCATTGTTATTTGAGTGTTTGTTTATTTTTATTACTTATGTTTGATGCAATTTGTCTGTAATGATAATGAAGCATGCATAGATTTATTCATGTACATGATATTTGTATTATCATAAATAATATGTTTGAAGTAAGCTGAAGGTTTTTAATGACTTTGAGTGGAATTCGAACAGTCACAAAAGTCGATCTGTAAAATTATGACTATTTAATCTCGTTTTTTTTATATTGGGCATTTTGAGCCCTCCATTTGCCTCTGTGTGCAGTAAATCATTTGGATCCATTGCACGGTTTTAAAATGAAAAAAGGACAAACAACAAAACTCACTTTTGTATTTGTAATATTAGTTAAAGTATAACGTTATCAGTACCATTTATCACTTTATTTTGACTTTTGCTATTATCGTTTGTTATATTCAACTAATATTTTATTATTAAATAATCCAGGAAGTGCATTAAAATGATATTAATTTATTCAATGGCTGCGGTGCGCCTGCGCAGCTCCGGGCACGACAGCTGTGGACAATCCATGATGGATGTCTGCACAGAAAACGTATTTATCATGGATAGTTGATTGCGTATTGTTATTATACCGTTTTACGCAAGCGACATAAAATGTTAAATAACTAAAATATACAGATGTTGCCGTTTAATTATTTACTTTTATTCCACATTAGTCTTTATCTTAACTAATTCCGTATTGTTATTTTACCGATTTAAACAAGCCAAATAAAAAGTTTAAATCAGTAGGTAACAAAATTAAATATGCTACAAATATTTTCATTTTTCTCATTTAGTTTAATTTTACATTGGCCTTCATCTCAATTACTTATTAGCAAAAAATTAATAGCTAAGCTAAAAGCACAATTTATTCGTGTTTTACTAACTTATTAATATGGCGATTGATATTCATGCAACCCAGTTAAATAATATGTAATACCTACCCCTGGGAATTAAACCCGAAACCTTAACCGGTTAGAGGTAAATGGGGTAGGTAATTCAAATTCATTAAAATAAATTAACATGTAGTATCATAGGCAACTCATCTCTGCCCTTTATAATACAACAAAGTAAAGAGAGCGCGTCGCCACGGGCTGCGTGTGCGCAGGCCGCAGATACGATCGCGTGCCAATTAGCTAGCGCCAACTACCGGCGGCGCGGGGGAGGAACGCCTTTATTCAGTTTCGCTAAATGAGCTGCCTCTGCCGGAGATGTAGGCTCCGTGTTGAACCCGGTCGCGGTGGGTTTTGTAAAATGATTAAATGAATCCCGGCAGTGACATAAGAACGTTAAGTACCTATCTATAATGAATTCTGATAGAAATGTTACAAATCAAATGAAATTGTTGTATTGTGCATACTTAATTGAAAATAACTAAGGAAGTTAGCCGGGACTTTAATCTCACCTGTATTAACGAACCATAATGCCTACGAAAAAGATGCAGGCAGTATATCTGGAAAATGCAACCATTAACTGCTGAGGAACTGGATATCTTGCCTGTAGCAATTGAAACACAACAAGTCTACTAACTTGAAATGAAACACTTTTTTACGGATTAACTCGCGTTTAATTTACTATTTACATAGTTTTTATATTATCCTGACGTTTCGAACCCTTTACAGGGTCCGTGGTCACAGGGAGACAGTCTCCCTGTGACCACGCGAGTTAATCCGTAAAAAAGTGTTTCATTTCAATGTGTAGTGCTCGCTTAAACCTCAGAAAACAATAAGTCTACTAACTTTAATGTTGCCGCGCGGACACAAAACCAACAACCAAGCAAACGAAGCGGAATATGTAACCTTCGTTGGAAATCGAACAGACCTCAGTCAGAAACTCCGTAGTGTCCTTATCAGTTAGGCTGTCGAACTTCTAGTTTCAAATTCTACTAAGAATAGAGTTATGCCGTGCCGGAGTAGCTGCGTTTCCCGAATCGTACAATCTTCAGATTTTCAACACCAGAGTAAACCATAGGTGACAATAGGCATTCATTAAGTCAGCATGCTCTAGCCTCATCGTCACTTACAACTAAAACACGATTGTAGACGTTTTAAAATAGCATATTCGAGGTGCAGTTGAGATTAATACGAAAATACTATTTTTGTAAAATAAAAAAGAAGCAATTCCTCTGGCTACTAATAATAGTATTTCCACACTGTCGTCATGTGAGCAGCGTGGTCGCCGGCACCTGCCCCGCCTCCTGCTTCAAAGAATTCTGGCGGAGTTCACCGTATCGATCAATGACGGCCCTGCCCTGGAAACAGAGCGACAGGCCTGCTTATACATTATTAAACTATTGGATGGAAGTAAAAGAAAACAAAGTACTTACAGCCTACTCGTATAATACTGACTTACTGTTGGGCAGAGGCCTCCAGAATTGAAATCAAGTCATCGCTGCAATTGGTGGGTTTGGCTTAACACCACGCTTGCCAAATGGGGGATGGTGATCATTAGTGATCACGAACCCAACCTATGCATCCAAAAATCCGAAACATACTTTGGCAGACTTGGGAATTGAGCCCTGGACTTATCGCGCCTCGCGCTTAGCCCTGGACTTACGGCCCGAGCTGGACTTACCGGGCCGAGCGCTGAGCCCTGAACTTATCGGGCCGGGCACTTAGTCATTCGGCCACCGAGCTGTTGGATGAAAGTATTACATGAAAAGGTTTCTTGACAAAATAAATAGGTCAAGTAAGTACTAATAGGGTAAATCAAACTCAAATGGATTAAAAAATACACATTTTTATAATAAAATAAAAGCAACCTAGCGTTTACCTTTTTATACCAGACGCTTTCACCGAGTCGTGGTCACGGGCGGACTGGTACTCGTCCGGTGCAACTCGGTCGAAACGTCGGGTATAAAAAGGTATGCGTAGTATGCCCTTAATAAGTAGTTAGCGTCAATCCCCGTCTCAATGTGTGTTTTTAATGGAACGCGAAAGTTTAAATGTGTAAAACCCAGTGTTTATTTGGGATGTATCTTAGTCGAAATGAACTCTCTCAAATGAATGACAGAAATGGACCCGATAACCGGTCTAAAATATAAATACCTCGAGCTCTTATGGAAGGCACGTTGTGCTGCTGAAAGATGGTTGTCATTGCAAAATGACAGTCGATTAAAGTCGATTAAACCCACCAGCCTGCAGTAGGCCAGCGTAGTAGCCTAGTAGTAATTCTGTGGTGTAACCTATTCCACCTAGGTGAATTTTTTTACGTGGAGAAACCTAAGTGGGACGTTTAAAGTGTTTAAATTACACTACTATACTACTGTTAGTAATCCTTAGTGGTATTCCATGGCAGTATCTATTATTATAAGTAATGTTTAAATGTTCCTGCATTCCCATAAGCTAAATAGAGACATCATTACAAGTAGAACAATCTCACAAAAATGAAACAGCTCAAACGACTGCAAACACTTTACGCAAACACAATCCTTAGCACAAGCAAACATTGTACATTTCAGATTGACTTAAGAACTAATCAAAATGATCTTTACTAATAGTAACAATAAGCTAATTATCGAGGGCCATCTATCATAGTCGGCAAGGTCAAAGGTCGCGACCCATCCCACAAAAGGATTCCCGACCTGTTACTTACTATGATTATGCGAAATTGGATTGAGTTCCTAAGAATCGTATGTCAGCACAGACAAAGCCGTTGGGAAGTCATTGTTGGAACTGATAACGTGTACGTAATATTCTTTTTAATCGCCGTAATCGTTAATCTTAGTCACTACTTTGGGAATTTTTCTTGAAATACCATTTACACCTATGGTACACATGTTGAAGGTAAAGGTAAAATTCTAGCCGAGTAAAAACATTTAAACCTTGGACTAACAACTGGTCCTTGGATATAAAAAAACATTTTGAACCTGTTACTAACATAAGTACCGTAATAACCTAAAGTTCTGATTTCCCCCGGTTCTGATTCCCCCGGTTCTGATTCCCACCGGTTCTGATTCCCTCCGAAAAGTTATCTACTTAAAAATCACGTTTTATCAAATAAAATTATTGTGCTACAGTTATAAATAAAATACTAAGCCATTTATACTAATTTTTATTCTACTATTTTACTACTATTTTGCATTAAGTACAATTAAATCATCTTCTTAATTACAGAAATCACAGGTTGTTTTTAACTTTTATATAAAAACTACAGCAAAGTATAACAAAGTATGTAGGTAGGTTCGGTATCGTACGTTACTGAACGTTACGTTGACTGAACTAGGTTAACCATAACGAAAATGAATATTTTTTAATATATTTTGGTTGTCTTTCTCACTTAACTGTAAGTACCTATGAGTTTTCTGAATGCGGGGCGAATCAGGACCATAATTGAACGATATCTTTGCGATAACTTTCCGGGGGACACAGAACTAACCCTACACCTTTTAGTCTTAGTTTAAATATTTTTGTAATAAGCGCACTTCTCCCGGTGTATTTAACTCAGGGAGCGGTTATATAGTCTTTGATTTAACTAATAAAGCTAGTCAGGTGCACTTAAAACAAGCCCAACAAATAATACCACCGCCACCGAGGCTGGTGACTGTACGAGTACCTCTTACAATTAATACGAAGTGTATAGTGTAGTACCTTCAACTGTATGTAGTTTATAAAATCAAACTGAACTTCTAATACTTATGTTAGTATCTTCTTTATCTAATTCCATTTTTGTTTTTCATTCCAGGTACGTCCCGTGACCGCTGCGTGTCGGCGTGTCGGCTATGGTTTGACAACTACTTCACCTTTACTTCACACATTATTATATTTCATAGAGACCACAGCTTTTGTTTTGCTGCAATCCTGACACACTTTCTTTGCTTCATTTACTCTCATAACTTTCTTCATCCATACAGCTCGTAGTCGTAGGTTTAGGGCACGAAGCAAATATTAATAAAATTAAGTTTCAATCAAAGTAAGTTTTCGCCCTGCCCCTAACTGACAGTATAAAAGTTATATGTGAGCGCTACGGTGAAATTTTAGACAATTTTTAACATTTATCACAACTATAGATTCGAAATTTTTCAACGCTTTTGACTTTGAAAACATAAAGTCAAAAGCGTTGAAAAATGTCGTCGGTCTAACCAATACCTCTGTGGCGGAGTTGTCAACTATAGATCCTTAATTATAATCTGCTCAATTGTACGTATGCTTTTACTATGTCACGCATTTGTCTATATAACGTACAGTACCATGCATCCAGTAGATGTCCAATGCGAGCAATTCGCCAAACAATACACTTATTACCGCGTCCGTTGACCGCGAAACATGGGCATTAGGCACAATGACCATATCATTGATTGGGCAGGCCAATATGGATTCGGGTATGATTACTGTGATATTATTCCGAATGGAATAAAAACAATTTGCTTCGATGTTACACGGACGCGGCATTTTAAAGGTAAAGTGGCAACCATTGTGTTTTCACTTTAAGCTATCTAAGATTGTAGTAAAAACAAATTACTCCCCAACTATAATTGGGGTTAAAGTTTTAATACCAAGTATCTTCGATCGATCGAAGCCAAGAATACATTTTCTTATAAAGTACCAATTTTGAAAAAACATTTTAGGCAAACAATAATTTTAATTTTAGAACTTACAGTTACATTTGGGATTATGTCCCTCTTTGGGAAAAGGAAGAAAATCCCAAACGCAAGCTTCAGTGGAATTGTTAGGAAATAAAACTATAAAATGTTTCACGGCTAGATACCTAATATATTTAAATATATTTAAACAGTATACTTCCTTAAATTTCTCTTAACCCGGTATAAAAAAAAATTTAAATCTTAAAACAGTGAAACCGTGGTTATAAAGAAATAAAATTAAAAGTAGTGGGCGCCAGGACCGAAGATCCGATCCGAGAAGATAATACTTTAATGGTCGAACTCGAAGATCCTCAAGGTTGTACAATTTTACCAACGCTTAATGTAGTTGGGTTGTATTGTCGAAGGTGAAAAAATATAATAGTAAAGGTGTAAAAACCTTAAGAGAAAAAAACGTTGAGAAAAAGAACTGTCTACGCCTGCCTGTCCGCTAGGCGGAGTCAGCCCGTTTTACAGCCGTCGACCTACGCAGGAGATTGGTGTCGGAACCGTCGATGAAAGGGGTATCGTGTCCAGGCTTCAGGTTCGCTCTTAATCCTGGCTCCTATACGAGTCTCTCGAAGTACCTCTCGCTTTGCGGTAAGGTTAAGGTGGCGTGGATGTAAGCAGCGGTGACAGGAACCGAGGTCCTATGTTTCTGACGCACGGAATCCTGCAACGAAGTAACAATTGTTTACAATATTCTCTTAACCCCTTTCCGGAGAGGCGTTCTAAATCACTTCACACAAATTCACAACAAATCCTTATTTCAGTAAAATTATTCTCACGGCACGCTCCGTGTCCACAATGAGAATGCCGGCCTCTTCTGCGTCGTACAATAACAACCGGAACTACATTCGAATGGGGTGTCAGGCTAGAATTTCACCCATTTATTGAGTAGAATTATAATCTCTAAATTTCCCGAAAATCAAGACTTCCAAACAACAGAATTACTAAACTAAACTACCATTCGTCAAATATGCCGTTTACACCACTCGTTCTGAAACTGAAATAAAATGTCACTAATCAAACTTCATGAACTCCCCAAAATTCAAAGTTTAGCAATGGGAGAACGGTCTCTGTTAAATCCCAAATCCAATTTTATGGGGGTAATTACTCCTCATAATTATTTGGCAGAATTATATTCTTCTTTAGCCAAACCAATTCGTAGAGACAATCTACAGGTAATACAACAACAACAACAGATACAACACTATTTAGTAAAAATCAAAGTTTCTAGAAAAAAGTCAACTCAAAAAAAAATGTTTTATTTCCGGTTTTTTTAAATTCTATTATATTACCGAAAGTTAATATTCATTAAGTAACTAGTTGTTAATCCGAAACTGGTTCTACGATTAAAAAATTAAAGACAGTGATAATATGAAATCTGGTCGATAGTAAATAGGTAAACAAAACAGATCTAAGTTGATTTCCCTTTTTAATTGAAAATCTTGCCAAGAAGTATTCTAAAAGGGTCTGGTAAAGTATCAGTTAAAGCTACGAGTCTATATTACGGAGATATAACGAATTTAATTTAACAAACTACGATGATCTATTCTTCTAGAAAATCAGATCATTTACTAAAAATAATAAATATTTATGAGATGGTAATAGGTAAGTTGTGGGAGCACTTAGTTGCCGGATTTTTTTTAAATTATAATTTAAAGCATTTTTGTTCATTTTTATTTGTTTTCTACTATCTTGGCGCGACAAAATCTCATTGGTCAGTTGCGTCGTCCGCGCCAAGCGAATCCGTTGTCACATGGAGTGATAAAGTCGTATAGGTAAATATGCCGTTTAACGGATTACATTTCTGGAGTGACAAGGACACATCTACCACACTTGTGCCTAATTTATGATTACATAATTGGAGGGACAAAGCCGTTAAAATAGTTGTGACCTTGTCTGTCCAATATGTTTATGATTTTATTTATAAATCATAAACATTTTGGTTAGAAAAAGTCACAACTGTATAAATTCACTCTCACAAAATTCAAATTCACTGTAAAAGCGATGAACTTCGATTCGTTCTTTATTATAAGTTGTTATCTGATGATGTTAATTTGAACCTAAGTATGGATGTTGATAAAAAAACTTTCAAGATTACCGACAAGAAAGCGATTTTTATTAAAGATTCAGAGACATACCAATACAAGAGCAGCTATAAATCAGAAAGTTGGAAAGAAGCAAAAATTCAAACCGTAATTAAAATAATTAGAGTGAATGATTTAAAAAGATAATTATTTCGCTAAGTTTAGGTTATCTTTATTTTTGGATTATTTTTAAGTGTTATTCCAAAGAATTTTGCTTGTGAATAATATATATATTTTTGCAAAAAGTTACTAAACATGACTTGATTAATAAAAAAAAACAAGATTTATGCAAAAAATCTAATTGTTTTTTTTCCAAAAGCATCCTAAATGTGAGCTCAATATGGTCGTAACTACAACATAATATACATTTTGGAACAGCAAAGGCACAATTGTACCCCTCCCGTTAAAAAAATATTAATTAAAAAAAACTAAACATTATTTTTTTTTGATAACAACATGTTTAAAATAAATATAGTGTATAGTTTATTTCATACAAAGAAGAATTACTTTAAAGTAATATCAAAGAAGTAATACCATACTAAATGCCAAAAGAATCTTAAAATGGCTCTCCTGTAAAATTGCAAATTGCAAATCATAAAATATGATGATGTAAGATACACATACAGATGTATGCAGATACAGAATTCGTGTGAATTTAAGAAAATGTTTCCTAAAAAGAACTCCGATTCATTGACAGCTTCAATTTATTGTTACAAACAGTTACAAATAGAATGGACTGTACGAATTTTCTAAATATGATAATACAATTTTTATTGTGTCTATGAATAATATTCGTGCTTAAGATAAAGAATAATATAATATCTTTCTCTACCACATTTTTCATCAACGAATTCAATTTAAGTATAGGCAATTGACTCGAATTTAATTCAATCGAATGTATCTTGATATCATATTTTTTTGTTCTGAACAAATTGTTATTGGTTGCGGTTTAAGCTACATAGTATTATGTATTTTATTAACTTATGGGAACTATGTTTTGTTACAAAATAGTATGTTGTCGTTAATTTAAATGTTTGTCTGTAAATCGATTTGCTCAGTCATTAAAATTTAATTAACAATATTTTACTTAAGACGGTTTACGCATTTCGATTTCCCATACAATTTTCCAAGTCGAAATTTTTAAAGACCAATAAACCAATTTTATTGAAACTTTGCATGCTAAAGTAAAATCCAGGGATCTAAATAGTTTGTTGAAAACATTTTTAAAAAGGTTTATTTGGCTGAGTTATTGCGATTTAAAGTCCACTATAGAAAGTTTAAAATCGCCATAACTCAGTTAAGAAAACGTTTTTTAAAAATGTTTTCAACAAACTATTTAGAACTCTATATTTTACTTCAGCATGCCGAGTATCATCGAAATTGGCTTACTGGTTTTTACAAATTTCAACTTGGAAATTTGTATGGGAAACCGAAATGCGAAAACCCCCTTAACCGTGTCGCACAGCGGTGAAAGAATATTACCACCCCTCTCTTCCCTTTGTTATTTGGTAAAAAGTGGTTTATGTTAGAGGACTGTTTTTACTGTCCTCATTGCTTAGTCTCTGACTAACCCTTCGGGGATAATAGCCGTGATTATTAGTATGTACGTATGTTACTCAAACTATTGAGGTACTCGCTCTGTTAAGTAGTCCAGAAAGCTTTGGAGCTTAGAATTGAGGAAGCTGGAAAGAATGTTTACGTCCTCAAAAGAACAACTTACATTTGTACACCGTATAGTGATGGATTGGGATCGCCAAAATAGCCGAATAAAACCATAGGCCCCAATCTACCATAAATGTTACCCAATTCATAATAAAACCAATAAGTATGTTGTGATTATTTCATTTAATAGATACTTTACCAGAAAGACGGTTTTATTCAGATAAAATCAGCCTCTACAATATAACAGTCACAGGCTAACTTGTCCTATTCCATGTAACACATTAGGTAAAACCCGTAAAGAATTTATCAAAAACATCTAACCAAACAGAATCATTATTACGGGTACCTTATTACTAACAGTAAGTTTTCTACGATGTCTAATTTTACAACTACACATGTTTTGATCATAGCGGTCTCGTAGAAGAGATAAGACGACCATAAAACAAATTGTTACAAGCACATCCAAAACTAGCTGGCAACGGTTTGTTAACAACCCACCCGAAGGATAACTTTGCACGCTGCAACAGAAATTGAACTTTGAAACAAAAGCGTAAAGTTCAAAATTTTACAACGCTGTGTAGGAAAAATTAAATTTGAAAATACAAGACTGATCTTTAAAACAAAGACATAGAGTTGAAAACGGTGAAAAAAGTGTATTTAAAAAACTGGTACTAAATTGCTTCCTGAGGGCACGCTCGGTGAACCGACTGCAAGTAGGAGGAGCGGTTTTTTACTAACAAACAGGTGATGGGTGACCGGCGGCGGCGGCCTCTGCTCCGAATAGTTTCATCCGTTGTGGGTAAGCGAGACAGTTTAATAATACAGAGGTTAAGATGCTTCACTCAATGAGTAAAATATAACTAGATTTTTAATTAGTAGCTGTACCTACTATTTATTTTGTAGAGTTATAGAAACATTTATTGGCACAAGCACAAAATATTGTAAAACGCACAAGCGATAATACACGGTGAAAAACACGAAACCAAATAAAAAGAAAAAGGAGTATAATGTGACATGCGGCCAATTAGGTGCCACCGGTCTCACCATGTATTTAGTGATCATTGAAAAAATAGAGAATACATATAACTTCTATAGAAATTTGAGATTTTATTATTGTTATAAATAAACATAAATAGAATTATGCTATCGATAAATTATGATTATGTAAAGGCGAACAAAAGTGCCGCACTCGATCTAAATTGTAGTAATTTCAAAATATTAGATTTATGCTATCGATCACAAGAAAATACTTAAGAGTCAACAAAGGCATTGTGCTAGGAAATCAATACAAATAACAGTCAGCCACAACAGCCGTTAGACCACGGAAATCAACAGGTAACAGAAGCATGACCCTCCGCCTGACCACCTCACATTTTCTGGTAAAATTTCGTGTAAGCCAGAGACTTGATTTTCCGCAACACCGCGCGCAGATGCCGAGGCAGCCGAGATCGCTGACCGTTACCCCACTGATGGGCTGTCCCGTAAACTTACTATATCTACCGCAAACTTATTGTCTAAAACAAAACATCTTGATATGGAATTTGTTACTGCACCTTTATAAAGGGCTTTTTGGGAAAAAAGATTCTGCTGTCTTATCACCCATTCTCGTATTTTAAACTCCATCGTGTTGCATGTTGCCATTTCCTTTAATAATTATTTTTTAGTAAACTATGTAGGTATTTAATTAAAAACACAGTCAGGTTTTTATATGTTATCGAAGCAGGCAGTACTACAATCTAGTAATTGAAGGTAAGAGCAATTCAGTTTTTACGTCTCTGGTGTTGGAAGTAAAAACGTTAATATCTTTAGATTAATTAAAAGAAACTTTTTAGTTATAAATAAACTCTGCCTTAATCGCCATTAACTATTATTCACTTTATAGAAAAATGCGGTTAACCATCCACCTATTAAAGCAATCATAGAAATTCGTTGAAACTTATACTCAATCGCCTGTAGCGCAGGGTCTTTAATTGAATGTATTAATGGTCAATGAGTTCACCTCAAAATTGTAGGAAGTGATCAACATAACGATAGAGTAAATGAAGCTTTAAATCAAAGAGTCAGAGATGCAATTCGTGCCGTGATTCAATCTGTTAACATTGTAAGCGTGCATACTTCTGCAGCGTTACTATGAAATTCTGAAATAATAAATGAGCTGCGGATGTTTATTGTGTAAGTACCTATGTGAATGTTAAATATTACGAACACTAAAATAAACGTAAATACTTTCATGTATCCATGTCCGTGTAATATACTTATATACTTATTGCTAGAGTTCCAAATAAAAAAAACGTAAAATTAGGTAGCTACTTGTACCCTTAATAGGATTATAAAATCATGAACCTGATATCGATATCCCAATAAATAAAACTGCCTTTATAGGTTTCAATATTGGTCGTAGGTTTATATGGAGGCATAAAGATAGCAAGCTTTTAGCACAAGCTATAACAGTAAACAACCTAAGTAGGAGTTAATGCTTGCAAAACCTTTGTATTTAAAAACAACATAAGACATTTAATTTTTCTGTACCACCAATCATGTACCCATATTTGCAAATAAATATATCTTTATCTTTACATTACGATATTAGATTACTTAAATATTAAATGAATTATGAATATGAATATGAATGTAACATTTTATTTTGCCAGTCTATTTGCACTCCTTACATCGAAGATCTTTAATGAGGATAGTACCAATAGTACATCAAACAATGCAACTGATCGATAACTAAACCCTTAGCTTCATGGCATAACACATTTTAATTAAGCAAAAATTTTTAATAATAATATTAGAAAAGTAGGTTTTATGTATTTGATAAAGCTGTTGTAAATTACACTTGTCTTGTTAAAAATTAGCTTAATCAAAAAACTCTTAATGTCATTATAAATTGCGCACCTATATTTCATAAGACCTTAATTGTAGGTACCACATGATGCAATAAAAATAAGTACGATTATGAATCGAACAGCGACAAAATGTCTGGTGGTACCCGTAGTTGCGCTCCGCTCATCGAATCCGCGGCGGAGCGGTTATTACGATGATTGCGTGGTAGCAAATGATACCTGCCCGGGCTGAATTCCAGCAGGCATTCCTGGGCCCCCGCTTTGTTGCACTGCACATCGCTAAGTGACAGCACCATCGGGAACAAATCAAGGCTTCCACTTTCTTGAGTGGCACCTCGGCGGTACGTAGAACTCACATTGGTTTCATAAAGTTGCTCGCGTCCGTAGGTTTACCCTGTGTAGGGCCTCAGCCCTACACGTGACCCCTGGGTGGTACTAAAATGAGAGTGAGTGACACTGACTGAGTGGTAGAGCCACTCTGCGTTGCAGCATGCATTGGGCCGGCGCGCCCGGGGTAATACCACCCTCTCACGAATATCCGTCGTGAAATAATGGCACTTGGTGCTGTTGTGTTTTGTCCGGCCAGTAAGAGTTCCGGAGGCCCCCCCCCCCCCTCATAATTCCTATTCCTTTCTTAAAGGTCGGCAACGCATCTGCGACCCCTCTGGTTTTGCGGGTGTCCATGTCCATGGGCGGCGGTGATTGCTCTCCATCAGGTGACCCGCCTGCTCGTTTGCCTCCTTCTTACATTAAAAAAAAATCTCTGGATGCGTAAATTGTGCAAATTCGATACCGACGAAGCTACTAATCATTAAGACTCGTCTATTCGCTTCGTTTTCATTTTTTTTTTGCTGTGCTACAAACATTATTTTCTTGTAGTTCCATGTAGCATAATATTAGGTACCTATTTTAACTAACTGACTATGAGTCCACTGTTTAATGCTGTCTAGCCAGGTCGTCAGGTCGGAGGAGAAGTGGCTAGATGGGGGTTCCCGGGGTCCCAAGTCCGAGCACTTCTCTTGTCCCTGTAACATTGATAAATAATTATTTTATTATCATTATGGTATTACATGTCCTGTTTTGTGTACAATTCAACTTTATAAACTTAGTTAATATTGGAAAAGAAAATTATGACTTCGATGATTATTGGCTGACATGTCTTTGTAATACTTCATAGCTTGTCAGCTGCCGTAAATACACAATACAATTCAATTGTTATTAACTTCTAGGAGTCTTCGTGACAGACAAGGTGAAAATAGCAATATGAGTCCAAAACTCTACCTACGGCACAGTGAATAGTACGAAAACAAGTTCTGAGAACTATCGCGATTTGATGTGCCAGCATGTACTGCATACGTTGCTTGACTTATTTACTTGTTTATCTTGATCAGACAGCCAGAATTAGTCAGACAATCACTTTAAAAGCAAAAACTACAGTTTTGCTACTAAATCTATACTTAATTAAATCTTTTTTATCATAATATTCGTGCATCTTATTCATGTAAAACCTATCAGCTACCATTGTTTACAAAGCTGTTGTGATGGAAGTGGGTATGAAAGTTTAATAGTTAATCTGTTTCATCTCCAGCCATGAATGTTTGGAATACCGAACGCCCACCTCGTGTGAGAACAAGCAATGATCTATCTATCCATTGTGCACATTCGCCATTCTCAGCTTTCATTGCACTTAATTAAAATTGATTTTCTCGAATCACGAAGCCGTCCATGAATCGGCTAGAGATTAATTAGTTAAAAGCATTAGAAAGTAGCGGTTGGCTTGCCAGACGCCCGTTGACATATTGCTTCCTGAATCGCTTCTGAAGCTATCACCAGACCAATTAATATAAACCAGATTTCAAGTTCAAGTCTGCTCTTCGAAGTTTATTGATAAGTGTTACTCTATTGACACAAATTTTGAGGTCTGAACTTTAATCAGGGCAGTTGTAACTGTAGATGGTGTTTTAAATCGTGAATTGATTTGCTTAATTAATTTCTCTTAATTATCAATGAATGGTTGTCGTGGTTTCTTGGAACAGAATAAGATTAAATAGTTAAAATTTACTGAGTTAGAATAGGTACCAGGGTTTTATGACAAAGCTTCATAAGTATGTTATCAATTTTAACGCGAGAAATCTCAATAACGATTCACAACATTAATTAGATCATGCAAATGTTATTAGCAAATTGTTGTATATACTTTGCTTAACACTACGGGATTACGGGAAGAACTTGGCGTGCATCTCACCTGATAGTAAGAGATGATAATGCTGCAGATTGGAAACGCACTTCACCCGGAATCCTCACTCACCGAGGAACATAATAATATCTTACATCTAATGGATCGAAAACAGCAATACTGTTAACATCATTGTGTACTAGCAACTGGCTTAGTTACGATGGTGGTCATCACTAGCCATGCGGACTTAAAACATACCAAACAACCAAAAAAACGCAGCAAACTTATAACACTTGGCCACAGTTATGGTTTATATAGATGGCTATAAAACGATTTCATCATGTACATCAGATTTGTTATCACCAGCGCCATAACTCAACGATATCGATTAATGTTGCCACCACTTTCTATCTGACTCTAATTAAATGGTCCCTCTCCAAATGTATGGCGGTATATGCCAATAGCGTGACATATTTGCAGCCGAACTTGTTTTAATTAATGGCGTAAATAAAACAGCGAGTAAAATTTTAATAGCTTCTCTAGTAAAGGGATGGTTTTGTGTACGTCTATCCTTATCGGTCGTGTAGGAAATAGAATCTACCATCTCGCTTTCGGAGGCTCTACGCCCATCGCGGTTGGCTGCCTCCGTGTCAGTCAGTTGCGCACGCGCAGCCGCGGGAAGCGACTGTGTTCAAATTTCGAAAGGATTTCGCGCGTTTCGAAGTTTATTCTAGTTACCCATACGGAGATCGAAATTTTAATTTGCCTACTTGGATCGTGGAAATAGGATTTATACTATCAGAATGTGTGAATACGTGATATAATCGGCTCTCGCACGCATGCGGCGCGGGCCAAAGTGATGTGCACTTTTTGTTTTGTGTAGAAAGTGATTTCGTCACAAAGGATTACAGTGATCAATCTCGTTGGGATACACACGTGAGAACCTCGACTTTGTGGTAAATTGGAATAGTTATCGGCGAAGCGCCTCGATGAGATTGCAATGCGATTTGCATAGGTACTGTTCAGTATTTCATTTGGCGTACAGGTGCATCACAAGGTGCGGCCACAACTTACGGCCAGTTTTATTGCTTAGACCGTCGCTTAACTTAAACCGATAAGTGTGACTACTGCCCTGTGCGGTTCTATTAAATATTACTTTATTACAACCCATAATCCTCGTGTTATCTCTCTAAGATATACTAGTATTACAAGTTCTATTATGGCATGACTACATTATTGCCACTATATGTTTTAGCTAGACAAATTACAGCAAATTGTATTCGTTGCATAGTTTGTAATACCAAAGAATCAGATAATTATTTCAAAAACTCTAGAACAGGGCAGTGCGCCACTGCTCAAATAACAGTAGGTAGAAGATACTTCTTCTTATTTGAAGTAAACCAAGAGTGACGAAGAAACAATTTAAAAAATATTTTATTCTTAGCTACCATTAAGAAAACACAAATTACTTCATACTTACCAAAATTCATTATTAAGTTTTCGTTTCTTAGCGTATGCCATATTTAGTTACATCACAGAATAAGTAATAGGTTACACATCCAATGAGCGCTAAATATGAAAATTTGAATGGACATGGTCATTCATTCATATTCTATCTCAACAACACTAATAACAAGTAAAGTATATAAATTAAGAATTTGTATCCAAAACGATTGGTTTTTCAAAGCCGATGCATTAGTAGTCTCATTCACATACTAATATCAATTCATCCCAATCCGTCTTCGGGCGGCCTCTTTGGCGTCCGCGTTCCTACATTATCTTACCATCATAACGATCTATCTTGCGGAATAGATCAGTTGACAGACGGAGAAACAGAACGATCTATTTGGAACAGCCATCGATAATGGATCATACTTTAATTGTTTATGGCAACAAGTCTATATAATAATCTTTATTAACACAAGTTACATGACCAAAAATTGAACTTAATTGCCATCGTTCTACGGTAGTTATAAACAATAACAGTAAACACAAAGCATTCTAATAAAAGTGAGTTTGTTTGCTTTGTTTTTGTTTGTTGCGCTTATACGCTTAAAAAGCTCAACCGAATGCGATGAAATTTGGGACAAAGACAGATGGGGCACTGGAAACGGTTATAGCGTTAGAAGCTACTAATTCTTCCCAAAAAAAATTACCTGAGTGAAGCCGCTGGCACAATCTAGTCTTTTTTTGCTCACGTAAACAATTAAAAGTAATTATTATCGGTAAACATTTAAAATCATAAAATCTTTAATAAAGTAATCGACCGTGTAGAGCTGAGCTGGGCTATTTACTGGTTTATCAGTTACCAAAACACTTTCCACCTGATGGTGGAAAGTGTTTTGTTTTTCCACCTGATAGTTTGCATGCCTGGCTGATGCCAGGCATGCAAACTATCTTAAAAATATCTCTTGCAGTCGCTACCCGCGTTACTATTTAATTTATTTAATTTCGCTTCATTCGCGGCGGTTAATTGGAGAAAACCTTAGGGCATTCGCTTTCTCCGTTTCCCGCTTATTAATTTGATATGATACATATCTCATTAGCTCGTTGATATATTTTCTCTTACATGTTGAAATTATAATATATTCTCTACCGGCTTTGGATGATCTATCAACGTCCTCGTGACATTTTTCAATGAAGATTTGTTGTTGAATAACTGCAAGAATATGTCGTTGCCGTTTTAAAATTATTTATGATTACTAAAAACGTAGAACAAAATTCGAAATACAAAACTGAGAAAATTTCGTGAATACCCAGGGTAGTAATAAATATATTTTCATTCCTCATACTCGGTCAGTAGGTCTGAAGTTATTACCTGAGGAGCGGGTTGAAAGTAATATTTTTCAGCCCTAGAGAGAATCATTTTTCTGACAGGTACTGTCAAATTATAAAAAAAGTAGTTCTATCTTCCCATTTCTATTGAACCATGTCCCAATCTTCTATACAGCCACTCAATTATAGCGCGATGTTAAATTGAAATAACATAATGATAAATATTAATTAAAGAATATATTTTTTTGGAATTACTTTATTATAATTTACTTTCAACTATTTCTTTATTGGGCAAAATATTTACCATTTTTTCTGAACTGAACTGGCTGAACTGCTGAATGGCGGCAGGGAAAGCGGAAATCCGATATTCATTTGTTTTTCGAGTTGTATTGTTTTGTTTATATTTCCGTATAGCAGAGATTTGTATTAACACGATGAGTTCATCAGAATCAAATATGGAACTCATTTTTTCTTTAGCTAATTCATGTTTTTATTTTTATTTTCCTTGTATTTGTAATGGAAAGCACAGTGTTAACTCGGGTGAAAGACATTTTAGTCCCGCGAACTGAACGCCGTCTCGGGAATAAATAAGCTACTTTCACCTTTAAGGTAACAATGTACCTACTATTATTACCCTTCTCGTGTAAAAATGAAAGTTGACATATTTTAAGTGCTCATTTCAATTTTGCTATAAATATGGCATTGTGAATGTTAATAAAAAACTTTTTTTAAAAACATTGTAACATAAACTTCATTAAGAAATAGCTAGATTTTCAACGTTCATAACTACAATCGAGTTTAAATAGTTGTATTATTAAAAGACTTGACACAACTCATTTTTTTATTTTGACGTCAATAAGTACCTGTAAAGGTTTATATTGAATAAAACATTTGACTTTGAAAATATTTCCAAGACGGTTATACAAAGCGTTTCATTTGATATTCTTAAATACTAAACTTTACAATTGAAATGCGTCTTTTTACTCGTAAGATAATTGTAAACATTGTATCTTTTACATTAATCCAATCAGCCAGTAATGATCTACTAACTGACAGGCGAGATTTATTTCAATGCGATTTCCAACAAGCATCAAGAAAAATAATCCCACAATTTGCCGACTGTCATTAAAATGTCTGGATTTTTAATGAAACAATTTGCGGATAATATCTAGCTGCAAGACTTGTTGCTGTAGTGATGTGCCGAGCGGATTATTTTTAGAATCGAGTCGACTCTGGCTCCCGACGAAAGAATAGTAAACATAACTCAACTCGATTTCGAGTTCAGAACGGATTTTTGAACTTGAGAATAATTCACGTATAATTATTGCGATATTTCAAATGTAATATGTCGAATAGCTGAAACAAATCAATAATAGCATTTGGTCAATGATTAAAAGTTGCTTCAAGTGAGTCTATTTTCTTTTACAAACAACAACAGAAATGGTTAATAATTTCTTGTAGATTATTATTAAACACCTAAAAGATAATCAGAAAGGCAATCAGGCACACGGTGGCAGCACAAGACCGGTCTTGGTTGAGATATTTGAGGGAGGTCTTTGGCCAACGGTGGACGTCCTTTGACTGATGATGATAATAAGCGGTCGTCGCAGCCCATGGACGTTTGCAACACCCGTGGTAGTCGAGGAAATATCCGGTAGACCACCGTGGTCCTGGTGACCACGGACCGACCGCGCCTACGAACCGTAGCGTGCGCGTAATACGTGTGCAAGCGAATATCGCCTCAAAGTAATCGGCCGGCAACTTGCTAGACTCTACCTACCACTGACGAGTGGCTGATGCTAGCCCTAAGTTTCCTAATTAGTGACTGCTAGTTACTAACGTTAGTGTCTCCTAGATTCGGTACATCGCTAGTAGCAAGGCGGGTGCGGACTTGTCGTGTCTGTCATTCGACTTTGATAGTCGCGAGAAAAATGAGAAATGCTACCGTAATGAAGATTTGTCGAGCCCGCTCCGATTGGATTAACTTTTTCTTGTAATATTTTATCTTGTAATGGGCGGGAGCTAAGAGTTTCTGTTGAGTATGATTATTGTAAAACATTTTTAATTGTTTTGTCCATTTAGTCTTCAACGATCATCGGTTTGCTGTCGTCGGCTTTAGATTATGTTTTGCTTGCAAATTGGTTTGCATTTAATTTACATTTTAAGCGAAAAATCTAGATATTTATGAGAAATACATGCTATCTTTAAATGTATTTTGAGATTGGAATTATTAAATGTATTTTATGAAAATACACGCTAAAGTTACTTTGAAAGAAAATTTGCCTCTAAAATATGGTAATTAACTTGCGTGAGGATTTAACACAAATTATTTAAAAAATGTCACCTTATTTCTTGCATAAAGTACAAGATCTTTAAACGTCAGTGACATTAAAATTATTGCATCTTTGAAAATTACTGGTTTAAAATAATTACACATTACGGAAAGCCTACGGACATTAATTACTTTACATTTAAAGTAACTGTTTGCACAAAGTCTTCACAAAGAGTTCACAACTTAAAAACACGAGTAGATTCCTGAATGAAAATGAATACTGTTGTGTCGATTTTAATGAGTTTTTACATTGTGAAGAGACAAGATGGCGCGTGGCGTCTATAACAACAGCACTTTCCTACATATTTGCAATAGATTACGAGGGAACTGTAACAAATTGGCCATTACGCCAGAACAATGTGGAGGAAAGCACCGCCCGATTGTTACTATAGCTGCGATGCAATGGTTAATTGCTGATGCAGATGACGGAACCTTTGAGTTTCCTTTGTCGTGTTTAACATTCATGTCACTGTATTATCATTAAAATTGTTTATCATAATTGGATCAATTATAACTTATAAGAAGATTTTAAAAACTTGTTTTTTTTTCCAAAGACTGAAATATCTTTACTAGCTTTTTTTCGTTATGTTAATAAATTTTTAAACTCAAACTCAAAATGTGTTTATTCAATAAACTCCCATTCAGGACGTCATTGTTTTACTGTGGCAAAGAATTTTTACTACGTTTATACATAAAGAAGGCATTATGTCTGCTGGAATTCTTTCAGTGTTTTGGATAACTTTATAATATAAGAAGGCATTCTTGTAATAAGAAAAGTAATAATCGGTCGTAACAAATTAACTCGTTAACTGAGATTTACGGTAATGCTGCAGTCAGAGCCGGGTGGAAGCGGCACTTGCGAAAATAAATATCCTGCAGTGCCTGCATACACAACTGCTGCAGAAATGTCTAAGAATGCAGAACAGGAATACTGCAATACATGTCATTTTCCATTTTAATATTTGCTGTGCTTATACCTAGTATACTTTTGATATTTAACAAAATATTTTTGGAAGGGGTAAGGTTCATTTACATTTACTTATTTTACGAACTCTATCGACTTCAAGAAATTGTTTGAGTACAATGTTTATTTAAAAATATAGAGAATCAACAATATCGTATATTGTTATACGATATTGTTGATGACCAAAAATTCGCACAATCTTACATTATAGTTATCGGAAACGAAAGATCGACAGATATTAAAAATATTTACACGCTCTGAATAATATCAACAATTGTTCCAAACTTCATAATATAACTAAAGATAGTTCAAGTGAAACCTATTTCTCTAACACCGACAAGCTATCGCGAAAGCTTCCATCGCGTCCCAACGAAGGCGTAAAGTGTCCCTTAATAAGTTGATTTCTCTGTGAGCCAGTATAAATCAATGCCAGCGCAGGCCCATCCAGCCATCAGCTCTCGGAACCCGTTACAAATTGGCGGAGACTCGAACCTGGACGTGGCCGGCCGCAGCAGCCGCATTCCCGCGCATAAATTGGCACCTCGCGTCGCTAGGAGGCGCCTCGAGTGCTCTTCTTATTACGCGAGACGTTTTAAGATTTTAATTCTCTTTGTATGTGAATTGGTTCTGTTTAAAGTTTCTGGTAATGCAATTGGTTCTAACCAAAATTTAAAAAAAAAACTTTCCTACACTCGCACCAATTATATAGCCCAAGAGAAGCTTCGAAGAAACTCTTTAAATGGATACTAGACAACGTATAAACATACTTAAAATACTTAAATACTTACTTATTATACATAGAAAACACCCAGACCCGAGACAATTTAGAAAAACAATAATTTCTAAATTAACCCGACCGGGGATCGAACCCGGGACCTCAGAGATGGCGACACCATGAAAACCGGTGTCGGTGTACAAACCACTCGACCAAGGAGGTCGTCAAAGCTTTTGAGAAACTGATTTTGAAACATAATCCTGGTGAAAATCTTCACAATCTGATTAATTTAATCGAACGTTTCGTAAGGATTTCCCTACTACAAGAGTTTTTCAAAATATGAACTCATCAATCTACTTATCAATCATCACAATCTGATTAGTTTAATCGAAAGTTTCGTAAGGATTCAAAGTCAAAGTTAAAATATATTTATTCAATAAACTCAATATTTTTTAACCTACCACCCATTCAGGACATAATTTTTTAACTGTGGCAAAGAACGGGCGCAAGAAACCACAGCGCACAGAAGCAACGACATTTACAAAAAAAAATTGTCGTTACCAGGTCATAAAATACAAAATATGAATTTGAATTTAAATAGTTTATTTAAATATGGTGCTCTATATAAAAGAATTATAGACAATTAGAAATAGCTGTTGGAGTCCTTGGAGCATTTCAGACCCAAGCTGTTTTGTCTTCTGTGTAATCTGACACTTTATAATAAGCTTAATAATTTTTATAAAGCTTTTCTTTGATTTTAATTTTAAATTTATCATGATCTAATTTCTGAAAATCATTTGGTACTTTGTTGTAAAATCGTGCACACATACCCTTAAAAGAATTATTTATTCATTTCCCTACTAAACGAGTATTGCTTTCAGGTTATATAATATTAGGATGACTCTGGATGACTTGTAAGAAAACAATAATAGATTTAAAAAAAATGCTCTATTGATCGTTATTACAACACGTAATGGAAATTTTAGTAACTAACAATGAACTACGACTCTTTAAAGCTTAAACATAATTCATGAATGTAGTGTTAAATAGGCGTCAAAATCTTTAGACTTACACGCACGAACTATTTTCCAGTGAACGCATGTCCAAACACAATGTTACGACGATGCCGTCATTCCTCCCAGTAATGGCCTTAATATATTTTAAAACGTTTTCTGAACGGTCGGAAAAAATCGAAACTGCGCTTTGTGTGTTGACATGTTTCTCTGGAATAATTTGTCACAGAGTTTACGAGTCGGATCGTTACGGCTCTGACGGGCATTGAGTTAATATAACTCACAGAGACGGCACCGTGAAATTTTTGCGCACTGATTTGCGGCCGCATGGCCCTCAATCGCTTGGATCACCCAAAACTACTGATGCGTTTGCAGCCCATGGTCCGCCACTCAGTGCGCAAAAACTTGCTTGGCCGTATCGTTTCTAGTTATAATAGCTCAATGCCGTTGGGGACGTCACGCGTTGTTGCACAGTAATGCGCCGTCATATGCGATTACTGATCAAGGTTTTGTGTAATAATCATAGTCATAGCAATAACGCTGTCTGGAACTTCTAACAGTGACACTCTCTAAAACCTAACCTCTAAAATTCAGTTAAGTACCACTAAAATCGAACTTTGGACATTTGCTTTTTAACAGATTAATTAACTTAAATAGTGACCGATTGTAAAAATTTGTAATCTCCCTTTACAACAACAAGAGATCAGAAACATTTACAAAAAATGAATGTAGCTAAAAACCCGTATCCAAACTATTCGTAACTTATTGAAAGTTGTCTTACTATAACAGTTCATTTTAAGTACCTGTTCCTGTTTGCTGGTCGTAAAGTACATACAAGTAAAACTACAGAAGCGGTAGATTATTCACTGATAGCCTATTTGAGTAAATATCTTAAATCTATGCGAATAGCTTATAGATTAACCATTTGCCTCCATTCCAAATACCAGCGCACATTTCTGAGCCCAGGAGGACTATTGTGGAAGGCGATTCATTATTTAATAGCTATTTTATTTGTCCATACAATTAAAATTCGTTTTAGTGTTACAGAATATTGAATATTTTATTATGTTAGGTAGAAATACAAATCATCCGAAATCATCCGAAAAATTGCACGGCTCAGGCCCTTGCCAACAATACCACTTATGTAGAGATTAGCACAATGCATGACTTCTGAAGCACGCTCGAAAATTTGCAAAGCAGAAAAAGCTGAGTAGATAAAAAGTTAAGGTCATCTTTTTAACATCTCTTAAATATGTAGTTCTTGAACCTCACATTCTTCATACGACGAGGATAGTCATTATAGTTCGTTTGATTTGGCTTTCGGAATAGGGCCTCATGTGTTACATCAGTCGTAGCGCAGACGGCGGATATTATGAGGCAGATCCTCATTTGGCAAAGGAATTTTATGTAGACAGAATCTTAACGAGTTCAAATAAGGTGCCTTTTGCGGTAAAATTATATGCTGGTCACTCACAATCTATGTTCTCTGTGAATTATTCAACGACGAACTAAGAGAATGATTGTTTTTTATCACTTTAGAGCTTAGATTAAATGTTTTAATCTAAGCTTTAGAGTCTTGATTCGTACAGAAGCACGTGTAAAGTGCTCTTGACTGCACTCAAAGACTTCCGGATAGCAAATACTTCGACATCGTCTGGTACGGCCATGTTAGGAACAGCCCCCGTATATATTTTAATACAACCATTATTATCATTGCAATAATTATTATTAATAGCGTTAACACCATTACTATCATCTGATATTTCGTCACAGTGACTTCTGTGATCGTAGTGCAAGCAACATACAGTTACTTTTATATTTTCACATCATTCTTTTAGTACAAAAAAACCTTTTAGTCTAACTTACTATGTAGAAAACAAAGTTCATTATGTTTATTTTTGAAATGTCTTGTTCCTACAAAGTAAAATTCTGCTCTGCTATTGGCATTCTTCACAGCCCTTCCTGTCAATGTCATTTTAAGGGCCCGCATGCACCCAGCAACAGCAAGCCGCAGGTGCAGACTAGTGACAACGCGGTGTTAGGTGCTAAAATCAACTCTAATGCAAGGAAATAACAGTGCGCAGAGCTGGGTGTTACTCTGGCTTCACCTGTGTCTTTAATATTAACCGTCGCCCTATCAATGCTCTTTTATAATTGGATGTTAATGTAAATTAAAGATATACCATATAGAGCAATGCAATACCTACGTAGTTGCTAAACATCTTTTTTCGATGTTGTTTTGTTATTGTATGTCAATGTTTGATGGTGAAATTATGTAATTAAACGCGATTCATTTTGCTCTTGTATAAATTATTTGTCTGCCGATCAAAGTGTACTTAACATGACAAACTAAATACATATTTTTAAAACCACCTGTTTCACTAATAAATTTATCTAATCTGCATCCTACAACAATTTAATTTTTTTACAAAAAGTATCAACCATTGACCAAGGCCAGTGTAGGGTAATAAAATAACTTCTATGCGGTTAACCGCATCATTTCTTAAATATAAATTTGAAGATGTAGAATACAAAAATATCAAAAATAGCTCTTAAAAGGGGAATGACTTGCCACAACTTAGTCTGTAACAAACGACCTTTCGCAATCCGAACAACAGCTCCTCCAACTATTTTCATTCTCCACATAAATATAGCTTTTTACACATATAAGTACAATTTAAAATCACAAAACAACAAGCAAATGCCAGACGTGAAGATTGCATTTCCTCTGCCGTGCGCGCCGTCCGGCTTTTCACCGGACGGACCGGTAGCGACCCCTCCGGGCCCGTCCGGACCCACTGACATTCCTCGCGTGACCGCAACCGCCACTTAACCGCCAACCAAACTGCAGTCCTGTTACATTAAGGCCCAATGGCTAAGAGCCAGGTCGACAGTAGAAGGTAATAATTGGTTTGGACCTAACCCCAGGGTGTCATTAGGTATCAAAACATTACTTATCTTAAATTGCAACTCAAACAATTTGTATGTGAAGGCAGATAAAATTGAAAATCGCTTGAGAGACCTGCATGGTTTCATTTGGTAAACAAGCGGATGAAGACAAAGTCCGAACGATGTACGTAATAACCTTATTACGTAGATATAAAGTTGACAGTTGCTTATTCAACTTTTTCCAGGTTATAAGTTTAGTGCGGTCACTGAAACCTCTGTTGCGAGGCTGTAGAGCTTAAAATTAAATATCGCAATTGTTGTGTAATTGAGGACTAGTAGTTTGACCCAACTCCGCCTGCGGCCAGCTGCGTATTCTACTTACTGTTTTTTTTTCTCTAATTGATTTTTAATGGGACTTGTGGAAATGTGGAAGTTACACTCAGACGTAATAATATAAAGTACCCACGTAACTTAAAAATAATCATGTACTTAATATTTATTGATGAGCGACTGAATTACGAACGTGCAAGCTAAGGAACTTACGCAATTCCGGTCACCAGATATGATAAGTCATAAAATTCAAAGGCTTTGTTTAATTATTCACCAAAAAATATAATATATTGTTGGTGCAAATTTTACTTTTTTGGTGAACATTTACTCTTATTTAGTGTGCGAGGATATTAAATATCTTTAGAATATATTTGCTTCGGAAAGTAATAAATAAGTAATACGTTTGTCTTAATTGCTGTCGTAATTTGGTAGCCGGTAAACTGACATTGGGGGGTGGGCCAATCTCTCTATTGTTCCCATGACCACGTATACAGTCTATTTAGTTGATTGTTGATGAAGACTTAAAACTCTTACGTATTTCCGACTTCTAATAATGTCTCGCATTAAACAACTACTATTATTATGTATGTTTACAACCAATATTGCGAGTAATTGTATAGGAGACGCGTTTTACTCACAACATTTTAAACATTCAGGTAGTTTAGACATTTCCAAAGCTGATTCTGTTCTTTAAATTTAAACAACTCTACAATTTCTGATCAGTATCTTGCTGACGACATGCGACGTTAATCTTCTCTTCTTGGACAGCATTTAATCTTCAAATGTATCATTAAAATTCATCAGCGATCTCAATTTAAAATCGATTATGGCATTTCCTCGATTTCGCGACGTTGAATCTATCCCAGCCGTCTTCACGTCCGATTTATTCTATATCGATAGCAGTGCGGAGAGATCTTGATCGACATCTGATAATAGATAACCATTATACATTGACGGATTTGCGATAAATTGAATATGTGAAAATGAATAGTATAAATATGTATGTGTTCTCTACTTTCCACAATATTAGAAAGTTTATGATATTGATTCCAACAGTCTTTATGTTATGTCCTGCACGTCCCATTGCTGGCCTCAGATCGTGGGAGTTTAGGTCAGATAGCCCACCACGCTGTCCAATACGGGTCGGTAAGCAGTTGTTAAAATTGTTAAAAGGGAGAAAGTCCTAGCTTCAGACCTATAAGTATACATACTTACTTAAAATTCTTAAAAAGCAAAATATAAGAGATTTTAATGCTCCAAGCGATTTTCTCTAAATTTTCCACGGACATTTCAGATTTGCTAACGTCCGGTACCTTATTTGCCTCCTGTAACCGGTGATTCACACAAATCTTTAACCCTAAAAAAACCCTTTGACTACATTTGGAAAATTAGCAAAACAGTGTTTCCGAGAAGGTAATTTAACCCCAAACATTCGTGTAGCTAGCGGCAGCTTCCTGCGGATTGGGAGCCTAATTTTGCTGAATTATGCTGCGCCACCAAAAAATACCCGTCGGCAGTCGCAAAATACCCAAGATTACCATAATAGCCCACCAAAAAAGCGCTGTCCTTATCACTCGTACTGAAAAGGGCCATACGCGAAAGGGATGGGTGTCTTGTTCGGTTCATTTGCATGCATGCGCGGTGGATGCGTAAGCGCAGGTCGTGCGTAGAGTTTAATAAGGCGATTTATAAATACGATAACGGGAATGAAGCCTGTTGTGTGTCGCAGATATGTTTTACATAAACAAATTGGACTAGAGCTGCATTCCTTTTCAAACAAACGCAGCTAGGAGGTTTCAGAGCTGTTCGCTTAATAGATTGTCTATTCTAAGAGTAACTTAAGAATTAACATGTATTCTCAGGTGATTAAAGAATACAACTTACCTAAAATGCAGTTCAGTTCAGAAAATTACATCTTTCAAACGCCGCATCTAACCATCTTCCGTTTTAGTTTTTTTTTTTTAAATTAAGTAATTCGGTCTTGACAATGGATACAATGTGTAAATGCACGGGTAAAATGTTACGAATTACGATACTTTGCATCGTTGTATCGTTTGAATGCAGTGACAATGACGAGCGTAAGTTAAGACATTAAGATGACGATGAACTCGATACTCCTAATGAAAAACAATAAAACTGCCGCGTACTGGTTTTGAAATGCGGCGACAACCTTTTCTGCGAGTACGTACTTTAGCAAATATTTTTTATTATTCTGCATTCATGTCGTTTTATAGTATTTTTACTTAAAAGTTTGATGGTGCAACGGTTACAATCTTGCCAATTAAGCAACTTTCGCAATGCTTGGTCACTGGATGGGTGATCAAATTAAAATTATCTCGAGGTCCGCCGTGCTTCGAAAGGCACGTAAAGCCGTTGGTCCTGTTTTTGGTCGTAAGACGGCAATCGTCAAAACCCACAACCCGTATTGTTCCTGCGTGGTGAGTTAAGACTAGGGTTTGAAATTATCATGATAAATACGCCCTTTGATAATTATCTCGAATATTATCATAATACTTAACAGTTAATTATCCGATAATTATCAAACAGATATAAACCTAGCAGTCCTTTTCTGATATTACATATCAACATTTACCTGTAACTTATATATATCTTGATAATTATCATAATTATCAATGATATTTATCACTTTGAACTCTGGTTAAGGCCTAATCTCTCACACTCCCACATGTAGGTACAACAGCAAATGTGGCAAAGAGCTGATAGCGGTGCTTCTGTTTCAGACGTTTCATTTCTTAAATAAAACTTCAATATGCCAGTTATATTTGTTAGTAGTGAATTAGCAGTGCAGTAGTCAATCAAAGGTTGCGTGTGTCGATCAAACTTTCACAAGGATGTAGTGGAAAAGTGTAGAAAAGTATAAAGGTTTTCAGAGCATCAATTTACCAAAATTGATTTTATAAAATCGGGACTACCTTGTCAATCAAACTATAGTACAATACGCTGAGAATCAAACTCGGGACAATCCGTTCAACCAACAAAATGCAAGATTTGTGTTTAGATACCGACTACCTAGTACTTTCATACATTTTGAAATACACTTATACTTTATCGAACCCTTGATATCGAAGAAGATAACAGAAACTCAATTCCCTTCCAGTCTAAAATTATAGAAGAGTGATGCGCGCGTATCGACAATATCGATAATTGTAGATAACATGGATGCGCAGCTGTAATTGCCGGTGGCCGTCGCATGCGCACACGCACGATCGCAATCTTGGGCTTATTGCGGCTTCTGTGAGATGCCGCAGAGAAAAAGGATCAAAATGTAGTTTTACATTTTAAATATTTCATACAAACGTAGACAGGATGTAAACGTTTCGTTCTGTATCAATATAATTATTCTGATAAAAATCTAACAGTTATATTTGGTTTTTTAACAGTACCTACTAGTCATATTAGTATAACAATTTAACAACAGCTGAGTATTCACAAAAAAATACAGAGTTAGATTTTGTAATAAAAAAATGATAGTAGTAGTTGACATTAGAAAATGCAAAAGATAATCTTAGATATCCTATACCCACCGAATGCTGCTTCGTTATCTAACAACTCCTAACAATATTCAGTCTTCTTATTAAAGTTAATTGACCAGGTAAACATAGACGTGCTGAGGTATTTTCTGGGCTTTCGCCGAGCCCAAGATCGCAATTAACCAGTAAATCACGTAGTACACGAAGAGAGCGTACAAGTAAATAAGACCTCATCAAGATAGGATGTATCTCGATGGAATGCCATAGCGTTTAGACATGGGGTTTTACAAAAACTCGATTTAATTTTTTTTTCTTAATTAACTTATACAATTAAATAATACATACTGCCTTCAGGCAAAATAATAAAAAATATATAAATGTATTAAATTTTACATTCAAAAGTAAGTCTATTAACGTAACTAATGTCGCTAACATTGTAGTTTGGACTAACACAATCAATGGTTTTATATTATAGGCTCTTACAGTTCAACCTTTCATAAAAATAAAAATATAGAAACAATGCTGAAAAAAAGCATACAGTAAAGTTAACTTCAGACACATGTTACAAAATAAAAATATAGAAACAATGCTGAAAAAAAGCATACAGTAAAGTTAACTTCAGACACATGTTACAAAATAAAAATATAGAAACAATGCTGAAAAAAAGCATACAGTAAAGTTAACTTCAGACACATGTTACAAAATAAAAATATAGAAACAATGCTGAAAAAAAGCATACAGTAAAGTTAACTTCAGACACATGTTACAAAATAAAAATATAGAAACAATGCTGAAAAAAAACATACAGTAAAGTTAACTTCAGACACATGTTACAAAATAAAAATATTGAAACAATGCTGAAAAAAAGCATACAGTAAAGTTAACTTCAGACACATGTTACAAAATAAAAATATAGAAACAATGCTGAAAAAAAGCATACAGTAAAGTTAACTTCAGACACATGTTACAAAATAAAAATATAGAAACAATGCTGAAAAAAAGCATACAGTAAAGTTAACTTCAGACACATGTTACAAAATAAAAATATAGAAACAATGCTGAAAAAAAGCATACAGTAAAGTTAACTTCAGACACATGTTACAAAATAAAAATATAGAAACAATGCTGAAAAAAAGCATACAGTAAAGTTAACTTCAGACACATGTTACAAAATAAAAATATAGAAACAATGCTGAAAAAAAGCATACAGTAAAGTTAACTTCAGACACATGTTACATTAACATTACGTCTGTAATTAACCGAGTCGCGTAGCTGTGAAAGAATACTGCCACCCCTTCTCTTCCTTTGGGTGTTGTAAAAAGCGACTAACGGACTAAAGACTGCACATACATCCAACAGCATAGCAGCAGTGTGCAGTCGCTATTTGGTGAAAAGTGGACTATGGTAGAAGACTGCTTTTGCTGTCCTCATTGCCTAGTCCAGATAATAGTCGTGATTATATTTATTATGTATGTACATGTTAAGTTCTCGTAACCATGCAGCAACCTTTAGGAGTAACAGATAAAGAAAGAAAGTAGTAACGTAAAGTAAGAACTAATTAGTTAGTAAGAAAAAAAATAAGTTTGACGCTCAGTTTCTCGTGCCATGTGGCATATCGCGTCGCTGCAGAGCCTCCGCTGATCGGTAATGGGATCCGACCGCAGAAGCGAGATTGAGCCTCGCAATTGTAGAGTAATCGCACAAAGGCCTGGACCGTTACAGCCACGGACGGACGGACAATAACACCGTCATTTTCATGATGGATCGCGGAAAGTTCTAGCGTTAACTAAGAATTAGATTTCCGACGAGACGTGATGCGAAAATTGCTGCTGGATTAGTGGGTTGATAAGAATCTTGTAACAATTAGTTTCTGCTTGTGGATACAAGGCAAGCTTTGTTGTGTTATCTAAATAGCAATAAGAAAAGAATACCTTGGTTGCGTATGATAGGAAAGTTTAAATTGTAAGTTTAGTATTGCAATCTCATTCGCGATTTGCCTATCATTTATTTTCAAAAATATAGACAAGTATTATAACAAAAGCATATATTGCTTTGTAGCTCAAAAAGGATCCAAAATGTCAGCCACCGCAACTCGCCACGTGAAAGCTTCCAACTCAGCAAACATATTGATGTGCAAGCAATGGTGGAAAGTATGCTGGATGCACGGAGACCAAGAGAAATATTACAGGCAACTATACGGAAGAAGGAAACTGAACAACATCAATACAAACTTTCTGAACTTTGATAATAATATGGACATAAAGCGACCTGGAGCACAAATCACTGAGCTCACTGACGAATTTTTCGAAGATAACCTCAATCCTGAAATAGAACCAGCTCCGGATGAAACTGAAGCTGTAAAAGAGTCAAGCAACTACACTTTTGGCGTTGAATCAGAACCAATTTATGGGTTTGACGTACAAACCACGTGGCAACGAGACCAAAGAAGACAACCTATACAACAAAACTACGATGAATACATGAACACGGCAGAACTAGACCAAATCTTAGGTACAAGTTTAAGTGCTGATAGTATAAAAAGTATGTTAGAAAACGGGTTACCTCAACAATCTAAATCTAAGCCTCAACTGTTAGATTCTAAAGAAGAGATTCTTAGGAACGGTAATACATTTGGGAAGACTTCAAAGACTGTGTGTAGGACGAGAAAAGGGGCTTTAGTTACTGAAGAAAGTGAGATTTCGACGGATGGGAAGTCATTAGCTAACTTCAAGTTCCACCGGTCGACTGTGAAGACAGGTCCTAATAAAGTGAAGGAGGTGTTGCAACCCTTAGAAGAGGATGCAGAGTTGCAGAAGTGTCTGAGGAAGAAGTGTGTAGGGGACGTGCTGACAACGACCACGACCACGCTGGTGACGGTGTCGCAGACTTCAATGACCTGCTGCAATGAGTAAGTCTTAATCCTTAATCCGAATGTCGCTTTATTAATGATTTGCATTTATTTGTAATTTTTGGGTACCTACACTATATTTGGTGTGGTAATCTGACGATTTCACACTTTAGTAATTACTGTGCTGTTAAGTTAGCATGAACCCTACGCATACTAATTTGAAGTGGGCATAACCATAAATCACACAATTTCACATTCTCGAAAACGATTCATTGATGGATCAGTTATAAGTGTGTCGTGGAACATGTCGTAAATGTGTTCCAGCCAGCGTTTGCTCACCGCACACGTCCCGCGTAATGGCGGCAACCCGGCCATTGTTGCCGACATGCGCAGACGCAACAGCCCGCTACGGGGAATGTCACAATGGCTGCGGTTGGCGGCGCGGGCGAGGAGATTCCCGCGACACGTTGGCAACCAACGACGTATTATAACTAGACTTAACTTTGCGAAGCAATGATTTGCTTCACTGCTTGGATCACTTGTATAACTGAGACGTTTGCATCGCGTGGGCCGCAACTCAGTGGGCAAAAACTTGCTTTGCGTTGACGTCTCTAGTTATAACAACTCAATGTTGGCAACACGCGTGACAGCTGGACGATATACAACCGAATTCATTGCCGAAGTAAATTAGCTTAGTTTCTTGTAAAAGATGGATTTTCAGTGAAACACAAATGACGTTTAGAAGCTTATGAGCGTATACTGCTGATACTTTTTTAACTTCAGAAACGCGTGCGGCAAACATAATGCATTAGACTTCCGGGACAATGTACTTAGTATAAATTCCAAAACTATTAATTCTTACTACTTTAAAAATTACATTCTTTTTTTTTTAGATAACTCAGGCCACTTAATGAAACTGATTCGGACCACAGCAGAATATTACAAAGAAATTGTTCCAGAGTTTAATGTTATTATATTTCATACTCTATTAAGCACAATTTATTTTAACTTCTACAAGGGCAGAACCATTGCGGTAAAGCGATGTAGTCATAATGAGTAATACTATAATGTTGGGAATTACACGGGACACGGGATCGGTAAATCATATTCCACTGCAAAGCTATGTCTTCGAAATGTGCGGTAAGGATGGATGTTGTTAAGCGCGGTAGTGATAAGATACAAAATTATTTTATTGTATTATTTCTTTGGTATGGTTTTTTGGTTATCTTATGACTTTGCCAAAGATAGATAAATAAACACCGTCTGCCATATGTAATATACTGCCTCGTAGTAATTCCGAATTATGATACAAATATTTTTTAATAATAACTTATAACGTTTTGGTTTCATTATGAAAGTTAGTTACATTTTAGGGCACTATTCTACCTTGAGCTTATTGTTTCAATTAACTAATTGATTTTAATAAAAATGATTAGAATCTAATGCCGTTAAGTATGAATGGATCGTCGGGCAAAACTCATAAAAACACAAACAATAAGTAGATGGTGTGAGGCGTGGAGCCTCCCCAGGCTGTACGTGGTGTATTAGGCTTGGACAAAATTACATTAACTTTAGAGCAAGCTATTGTCTATTGGCTATCCTAATATGTGGCGGTATCTGTATCGATCACTACTATATACGATTCAAATTTATATCGTCATCAAGTTTACAGATGATATCTGCACATACAAGAAAGTAGTGAAAGTGGCCCTTCTACTTAAAAGTAAAAGTAACTAATAAGTTTCTTATAACTAATGGTTGCAAATTAATTATAGTATTGTAGCTATATCAAAATTAAGAATGCAACAGCAGTATCGTTGCATTCGCAATTTCACGATGCATCAACGCAATTCTTGAAAGAACAACGTATAAACTTTTTTATCATTAGGTAGCACATTTAACTTCGCAAAATTTTGTGAAGGCGTGCCTCGAGGGTTTGATCCCTTTGCCGCAAAAAAAAGTCAATCAGCGAAAAGTAAAAAAGCAACATGGCGAACGGAGCACCGGGCGAGCGGGTACGGGTAACCTAACACAGCTACTGTTTACAAACGTCGGTGTCGGCGCAAATATGCTGGATTGATGAATGATGCCCTTCCTCGAGTTTATTGATGTAGGTTTTGCTGCCCTCGCCTATGGGCTGGTTATTTTCCACTAATGCGAATGGGTTCTGGCATGTTTTATTAAATCGTAGAGTTAATGTGGCGCGTGGAAAATGTAGCTACAAATCAATGTGGATTCCATTTGTAAACAGTAAATTTACAGAGATGAAGGCATAAATAATGTATTAGGTGTGTAAGAACAGCTGTCGTTTCGTTATTTATACTAATATTTTGTACAAGTTGATTTGTTTGTATGTAAACATCAAAACGCACTCCTCCTGTCCTCCAAACTATATCGCAGGATTGCTCACAATATTTCGCATTTCACTTTCTTATTAGTAAAGCTTAAAAAAACAATATAATTACTAAAGTAATTTAATAACACTAATAAAAGAACAGGTATTGGGCTTCCTCGCATCCTTCCTACGTCCGGCTACCAACGGAACAGGTGTCAAATTATAATGTGAACCGCTAAGCATATACAAAAAAAACTTGTTATAAATACGAATAAGAACGACATTGTTTATTTGGCACAACGCTAATGTTTATGATAAGTAGTATAATTTATCACTCTCACTTACTCAGTATCACTAAGCTTAGAACTGTAAGGATATAGGTTGCTATGTAAAGTATTTCTTGATATTATTAGATACAAAAGTAAAGTGAAGTTCTAAAACAGTGGGACACCACTACAGAGCAAAAGTTTTCATCATTAAATTGAATTAAGTTTCGTTATAATTGATGGGAATTGAATATAAGGAAATCTTTTGTATAATTATACTAAAAATAACATAATTATCAAAAAAATACGAAACTCAAACCAATAAAAGTTCACGTATAGTAAGTAAATTGAAATTAAATTATTTATTTTATACGGATCCACATACGTTCATTAAACATACTAATATGTCATCCTGACGTGCTGTTCCATTCTTAAAAAATATTACAACATATTGAAACATTAATAAATACTGTGACCACCGCGTTCCTGAAATACAGTGCCTTCCTCAGCATTCTTTTCTCGGTTTGGTCACGACCTAAAGTGCGATTGTTACAATCCGCGCACTGGTACTTGCCCGTACTTCGGAAACAAATACGAAGTAAGCAAGTTAGGTTTCGCTGTACATCGCAACCTTTCTATAAAAGCAACAGATGTGGTTGGAGCCAGCAGCGCAGTGTAGGATGACCACAGCGTACAGTGCGCGCTAAGTTACAGGCTAGTGTTTGGAATTACAAAGGTATTTTCTAGAAGACTATCCGGGAAATGTTTCAATGGCGACATTAGTCTTGAATGGTATATAAGGTTTGTTTCGGTTTTGCTTTCACGCACAAACAATAGCATGTTTGTTTTCCTGAAGACGTAATATTAAGAATTGGTTGGAGGTAACAATAGGAGCTCATCGGTGTACCGGTTAGCTGTAAAATGATAGTGTAAACTAAGCAACTTTTAGTAGTGGAACCGGGATGGGTGATGAAATTGATAGTTATTGGTTAAAGTCAAAATGTTAAAAGATTATTTAGTTGTCGCAGCGCAGCATCAGTACTCCCTCTAGGCTGTAGTATTCTTCCAACTTATCACGCCATCTATTGAGCTATGTCAGATTTAATTAAACGGAAACGGCAATGTTTAATAGACACTTGGGTAAGGTCGGTATAAAGAAAGCTATTATTCTGAGGGTCCATACAGCGGCGATGACATTGACAGTTATCGCTGGCTGACAAGTGACAGTGACTGATGAGTGGGGGTTGATGACGATAGGTGAGTGTGAAAGTGACGATAGTGTTCGAGATGACGATAGGAGCGATGGGGTAATATTCTTGTTACGGGTGTGCTCACGGTCGGTTCTGTGTTTGGGTCTGCGTCGGCGGTATCGAACTTGCCGCGTTTCCTAAAAGTAATCTATCTCCATCTGCTTAATCCTTAATTATTTTGTACCAAATTGTGTTGCATAGTGAAAATAGACGCCTGTACTTTATCGAGAGCCTATTATTTCGAATCTAGCGCCATGTACGACCCTCCTGACATCAAGCCTAGCCTATTAAAAACTGTGAGGATTCATTAAAATAATTGTTCGTCAACGTCAGACTACGAGTTTATTTTGTGGAAAATTCCTAAACAACCCAAGATAACGGATGACGGGCTCAACTCCGCTCGCTCTCCCCCCGTCGTTTAACGCTCCTCCGACATAGTTATGTTGAGGTAGGCAAAGTTTGTTAAGCCTTTGGTTCCGTTGGTTTCCGAAATCCTTTTACTGTTTCCGTAAAGTGACAATCTTAGCCACAATAGTACATTGTTACCCTAGGGGTGAAAGTAGCTTATTTATCTCGAGACGGGGTTTGGCGCTACGCTGCGCCAATAGTTCGAGGGACTGAATAAGTCTTTCACCCGAGGTAAACACTGTGCTCTTCATTACGAATACAAGGAAATTAAAAATAATAACATGAATTAGCTAAAGAAAAATGTTACTACAAATCTCTGCTATACGAAGGTGTAAACAAAACTTTACAACTCGAAAAAACAAATGAATATCGGATGGCCGCTTTCCCGCCTATTTGTTTTTTTTTCAGTGGCCGCTAGCTTCTGTGTAGCTATTCAGCCCTTAATTGTAATTTTCATCATTAAAAAAATGCTAAATATTTTACTCAAATCTATATTATTTTAATGAAATTGTTGAATGTAAACTATAATAAAGTAATTTCAAGAAATATATTCTTTAATTAATACTTATCTTTGTGTTATTTCAATTTTACATCGCGATCTAATTGAGTAGCTGTATAGAACGTTGGGACATGGTTCAATAGAAATGTGAAAATAGAACTAGTTTTTTATAATTAGACAGTACCTACCTGTCAAAAACGATTCTCCTTAAGGCTGAAAAGTATCACTTTCAACCCGCTCCTCCGGCAACTTCAGACCTACTTTCCGAGTATGAGGAATGAAATCATCTTTGTCGAGTCAAGTTGATGTGACAAGTATAGCCTATCTGTGTGAGTTTAAGTTTTGATCGTTGCCTGAGCCCACAAATTTGAACAGATATATTGAATAAGAAATTTAATTAAAGAAAAGTTCTGAATAAATTTTGCCTTTGAACTACTTACACAACATAAAACAGTTTGAATCAACAAACTGGGTTGTATCGGGTGATGAACGATGTAGATGAATAATTTTCTTGAGTCTACTGACTAGCTTATAATCGTTACTAAGCTTTAATTTAGTTTGAACTCTACTAAATCTAGATTTAAATATTTCCTGCAAGCCTTCCTTAGATCAAATGTTTAAAACGGGTTAACGCCAAGCTGCTTACCCTTTTTATCTATCTCTGTTTGGTAAACAATCAGGCATCAAGGAGATTAGTGTCAAATGGTCCTCGTTAATCAAAGTTCCACGTAAAAAAATTAGTTTTTTTTGGAATTTTACTGTTTATTATATTCGTGTAGATGTCGATATAAATTACACTATGTTAAAGCGTCATTCTGTGATAATGACGGCTTTCACTGGCGATGGCGGCGGGGGGCCAGCCATGAGGCAGACGCCTGAGAGCAGCGCCAGCGCGCATAGTAATTGAGCCTAAGCTAGCACGATACATATTTATGGTCCAGCCGAGGCGTTCGCCCATAAGCTCCGTGTTATTCTTACGATTTTACTATTTACTTTTAATTCAAGCAAATTTTATATCACCTGACACCTATCTACAGAAAAAGGTTAAATTCTTGACAATTTTAATCCTACTAATATTATAAACGCGAAAGTTAGTAAGGATGGATGGATGTTTGTCACTCTTTCACGTAAAAACTGCTGAATGGATTTGGATGAAATTCGGCATACAGATAGTTTATAACCTGGATTAACACATAAGATACTTTTTATCCGGATATTCTCACGGGAACCACGCGGGTGAAACCGCGATCGGCCGCTAGTAGGATATACTTACTGCGTCAAAACTATTCTCTGCTCTGCCATAACAATATTTGAATGTGAAAGATGTATCACGTTATTAAAATTTGATCTCCACACACTGTGTGCTCTGTAACTATCGATTTTGGAGATGTTTTTTATAGATTTCGTCTACGAGTAGGTCCAACACAATCAGGTATGAGTGGTAAGGTTTGTAGCAAATGTTCGTAGCAATAGAAATCTGTCGTGTTTGCCAACTTCTCGAGGAAACGGGCGTGATGTACGTATGTTTGTATTAGAAAATGCATTGAAGCAATAATTTTAATGTATGTGTCAGACTTGAAGTTAATGCCATGCCCGCAGATGCAGGCATACTTTCCCGTTGCTAGCTAGACAGAATCGCATGTGATAATACTGGTTATAATTAATCTGGTCGCGATCTAAATTGATATCCTTTCCGCTTATAGTTTTAATATAATTCCATTAAATGTGCGCAGGCGGGCGCGCGATTTATTATTAATGGGTGTCATTAATTATCGCGATTCCTCGGCGTACAGTCGACGATATGCATAGCTTATCATTTGATTCATCACTAGAGTAAAACAAGAAAATTAGCACTAGTTTTAACCTACATATTTTTACTTAAAATTCACATTTTTGTATAATTTTTATGTAAATTATGAATGTGGTGGTTGTTTTACTGTTACCCTGCACCGCTGTCATAGCTTAATTATTAATTTTGGTATACTCACCATACCAAATCGTAATAAATTCTGTCACCATAACAACAAGTTATGCTCCGACAGTTAGTGATACAATAGCCAGATTAGCAGGAAGTGAGAATTATGAGTAAACATTGGTACATATTTATAGCGCTTCCACCTTCCATCTTTCGCCTTCTTCACCATCAGGTAATATAACGCCAAAGCGCATTAGAAAAATATAAAAAAACCTCATTTATTTTAGACCTTAACAACAATTACCCGTCGCTAGAGGATAGCAACCTGTGATAGCAACCTGTGATAGCAACCTGTGATAGCAACCTGTGATAGCAACCTATATAGGAGCAACTGTGTCGCGTAGCGGTGAAAGAATACTACCACCCTCTCCCTTCCCTTGTATGTCGTAAAAGGCGACTAACGGACTAAAGACTGCACAAACATCCAACAGTATTGAACGGCGATGGGCTCACCACCTGTCACACTGAGAACATGTGCAGTCGCTATTTGGTGAAAAGTGTAGGTACTATGGCAGAGGACTGCTTTTGCCTAGTCTCTGACTAACCCTTCGGGGATAATAGTCGTGATTATTTGTATTATATATCCCTCGCTGGAGGATAGCTACCTAGGATCGCGGGAAACAGCCAGTTGTACATGTAAAACATTTTTGATTCCTCATTAAGTACGTGCAAACGGTATTTATTCACCGGGCCAGCCCATTGTTATCGCTACCAACAAGAAGCCACTCCAACACAACTTTCCATCTATAAAGATGTACCAATATTCACCGGAATCGGGTGCTCACGAATGTTTGTTCACACTTCTGTCCATTTCTCCCGTCCCTTTCTAACTGTCCGTTTAGCGTGAAGGTGCGAGCGGGACGGTTGCTTGTAAAAATTCTCGGTAGCATGCTATGTTGTTATTTGTCATGCCCTCGAGCCGCCGTTAGCTTTTCTCATTGAACATGGCAGGTGGTTAGTTCTGCTTGTAGGTTCTGTTGTGTAAGCTTGTTATGTTCTGTACTATATAACATCGGTTATTTTAAATTAAAGGAAGTCCTTTTTGAACTTCCGAAAACTTATAGATTTGGCATTTCCTATCGAGGTAAGTCTGGCATCGGAGTCTATTGATTTTACTGACAAATATTAAATCAGACATTTATCTATTTATGCAATCAGTACCTACCTCCCACTTATCAATACTTATCGGGATATTATCTTAACTTTTGTTTTAAATCTCAACACATTATTGTTATGTATTCATCACCGTCATCAACAGCCAGGTTGATGGTAATGATGACGATGATGAAGTTTCTGGGTGCAGGCCTCCGTTTGTACATGCCGCATATGCAGGTCCAGCACTGGGCCAAGTCCGGAGTTGCCGTGTCTTTCTAATGTCGTCAAGTCATACTCCATAGTTCTTCACTAATTGATCAAACTTCTCCACCTCATTTCATTTAAATTTACGCTGGTAGGATTCTGCCCAGACTGGAGGGCGACCACATTAGCGCCTTTTTCTGCCGCCAAGTTTTGCTTTACATTGCTGCGTTCCGGTTTGAATTTATAAGGCACAGAGGCATAATACCTGAGGCTTCAGGGTCGGCAGTGCGCGCGTTGCACTTCCGGTGTCGCGCGCGTTCATGGGTTGCGCGGTGGCCGCACCATCAAGTGGGCCGGCTTAGTAAAATATAATAAGAAAAAATAAGCAAACAAAATCGACAGAAAAAGTAACAGAAACGTATATAGGTATGCAATGGTGCAATGGTGGTAATCAATTAACACTTGTTCTAATTTAACTTCCTACTTTTATATCGATTAGCCCGGCGTTCCAGATTCCCGTGTGCCTGCGCCGACGACGCCCTTAATCATTTTGAGCGCGCGCGCCGGGAGTTATGGCGTCTGAGCACGGAAGCAACGCCACAGACTATACAGATAGTGCTCTTGTTATAAGTTAAATACAAGTCTGATGATGACAATTATTGAATAATAAAAGAAGGCCGAGCGCGACTTTGAAAACAAAATACAAAACTGCTGTTATATGTCATGTATGTCAACCCTCTAAGCAAAAAGATGTCAAAGTATGATTCATTTAAAGTTACTAAACAAAACATACTTTTATTGTCCTCGTAAAGACTTCGAACTATATTAAAATTGATAACATCGTTTTTGCTCGAACCTAAAATTGTAACGCTTGTATTCTCATCGTAATTTTGTAGGCTGTGTCATTCTCAGCCGTTCACCATCGAGTTATTTGTGCCATAGTGAGGTTCCTCTGTTCGCAGATAACACCGCGATTTATGGTCTTATTATAATTTTAAATGAGTTTTTATATTACTAACTTTCTTATTGTAAACATGCGATAAATAGCTTGTCGTGATAACTATCAAGTTTTGCTCCTGGAATATTTCACTCAGTGTATGTAAGGTTGGCAATGTTCTTGTTTACTTAATAACATTTTTGGTTAGAAAGTGTTTGAAGCTAGTACCGAATCATCACTCTCTTGGCTTGTTCCTAATCTTGGGGTGGGTGCAATGTCTTCCTCTTTCATTCTTCTTGATCGGCTGATCAAGAAGAATGAGAGAGGAAGACATTTTTAGTTTTATATTTACTTTATTCATTGCCATAACATGTTTGTCACAATTTTTACTTTCATCTTCCGTTAAAGGACGTTACAATTTGTTATTGATATATCGTTTATCAGATCGTCTTTATGTACACCTTGTTCGAAACCTTTTAGCACTGCGTCTAGCGTTACGCGATCTCCTCGAAAACTTCTTTGTCGCAAGTCGCAACAGCTGCTTGTTTAGCTAAGAACAAGTATTTTTTACAAATTCTAGGCACGTCTATACCCTAAGCAGGGACATTCCGCGAGTGAACAGTAAACTACGCGTAGCTAATTACAGCCACTAATTAGCGATAACGAGCTTACACTCGCCCCCGTCGCGTTGCGTTGCTTCGTGCCGTGTTGCGTGGTCGTGTCGTGTCGTTCGGACCAACATTGCTACCAATTATCCCTGCCATCAGAATCGTAACAAAAATGCTAGTTTTGAACTAATATGGTGATACTAAGAACGAACTGATAATAACGTTATGATTGACCATATAATATTTCAGTTATTTTTTGTCCATTTAATCTAAAGAGTTTTTTACTGTGTCTTATAAGGGAAAGAGACAGTGTCCCTATGAATCACATCTACCGTACAGTAACCATTCGAATTTTTGATAAAATAGTTTGCAGTTTCGCCTGTGCGTAATTAAGTCCTCACGTCACGACGTAAGTCTGTGTTCGCCACTCTCGGTCATGCAAAAGTCTTGTCGCGTGTTTGCCAACCCATACAATATGATACTTATATTGTTGAACAGTACATAATGATTTGGGGAACTACCATGTTTGCCACCAATTATAACCACATACCTACAGACGATGAAGAAAAACAAATAAATAAACACACAATATAAAAAACTTTTAAACAGCAAGCCAAAGATAATTATAATTATTATAGTAGGTAATAAAAAATAAGTAAGTACTTACTCCTATACTTATAACCAAAAATTGTTACTACTTACTTCTAAATTTTATTTTATTTTTGGCTTTTGTTAAATTCAGTCTGCAGTCTAACAAACTCTAAAGAGCCTGACTCCCATTACTCACGGTGAACTTTAATAGGAGCACCTATAATTCATGTAACCGCGTAATGAGCAATTAATAAAGTAAAGTACAGCCCGTATACTGTCACGTCGACCCGTCGGGACCCATTGGGACCCATCGGGACCCATTGGGACCCATCGGGACCCATTGGGACCCATCGGGACCCATTGGGACCCATCGGGACCCGTTGGGACCCATCGGGATCTTTCGTGCTATTACAATTTCATTTTATTAACTACGCTTAGCTAAAATAATTAAAATGTAATTGCACTAAAGGTCTATCACACAGCACCATTAATGACAATTACATTGTAATTCTTGACAATTCATTAAATACGCGTCTAACTAGTAGTAATTACTTAGAAAGAATAGTATAATGACGCTACAATTAATTATATCAGTGACAAACTGGTTAGTGGTTACCCCCGAGCGCGCACGTAGAGAACTCGCCAAGTTCTTGTGGCTACGATAATTAGTTATACTTTATTATATAGGTGTATATTATATTACTGGGTTATAGAGGGAGGATGTTTATGACTTGTCTGGAATATACTTGTGACCATTACGGCTAGGCCATAGCGTGAAATTAATATTACGGACATAAATATGTAGTTGTAAAATGACCCTTTACGTGTTAGTTGTTAAAAAGGAATAACTTTTATTTTCTATTTAGAAATGCTTGTTACGTACAGACTTAAAATAATGGATTTGTAACTCCTAAACATAAAAATAAATTTGCAGACAAACTTAATTTAATTACGGACATTATATTAAAATTTTACGTTAGTGTTATTTTAATCATTTATGTATTCACAGTTTAATGACTTTTGTAATTATAATTAAAACTTAATTATAATTCTGAGTTATAAGTTATAACATTAGATACTTAAAGATCGCTTTGGAAGATAAACTCTAAAGCAATATAAATAACGAAAGGTCTAGTCATTAAATTAAACCAAACTAATAATATTCATGATGCTTTCGGAAGGCACGTTAAGCTGTTTCTACCAACCAGGTAGGTACAGTCGGCCTCAGACGTAGAACACCTTCAGTTAAGTGAGATGCTAAATAGATTCGTTATATTTGATTTATTGCGTTAATAACGCTGAAAATAAACTCGAATATAACGAAACGTTGAAAAAGATTACTAGGTAAGACTTATACCTCAGGTGGGAATCGAAGCCTGCAACGAGCGAGGTGGTGTGACATGGTATCACTTAAGTGATAAGGTACTTCTGCAGTCCACTGTACATGGCATTCGTTACAGCTGAATAACCTTCAAATAGCTACCATGTTGGGTTCTGGCCCAATATCTCCATTAAGTAACTAATGTTGTGTGAGTTTAAATAGGTTGGTCAACCAATATTAAAGAGGTTTCAGAAAGCTCAATATCATAAAAATTGTAAGGCTGTGTTCAAAGATGCAAGAACTGGACGTAGGAGCGTAGGAAGGAAAGCTGAAAAAACAGCTCGATGGATAAAACATCGATAGTCGTGGAAAAGTAATATGCTCTAGGAGGTGACGGTATGGCCCCGTGTTTGGAATGGCAACCAACAAAGAGCGATGGCGAGCAAAGAGATCCTCACACGCAGCGTTGGGTACCACAGAGTAAAGAAGAGCATACATACATATAATCACGACTATTATCCCCGAAGGGTTGGTCAGAGACTAGGCAATGAGGACAGGAAAAGCAGTCCTCAATCATAGTCCACGTTCACTAAATAGCGACTGCACAATATGTGCTCAGCGTGACAGGTGGTGAGCCTCTCTATGCAGTTAGACGTATGTGCAGTGCAGTATCCGTCAGTTGCCTTTTACGACACCCAAGGGAAGAGACTAGGGTGGTAGTAATTCAGTAATATATTAGAGAATAAGAGAAATTGGAAAAAGTTTTTCATTTAGTATTTATTTGGATTAGGCAGCGGCAAAGCTCAATAAAGTCAAAACTCATATAACTAACTGCCGTACTCAGAGACGTCAATTAAGTTTTAATGACAAATTATATCTTGCTGTCACTTTCTTATGTGTAGTGCTAAATAGAGAAGGCAATATATTTAAATGCCATTATTTTTTAATTGACGTCTCTGAGTACGGCAGTGAGCCTCCGATAGAGCTTCCACCTGGATCTGTCCTGCGCCACCTCCCGCCAGTCATTCGCGTGGAGCCCGCGCAGACCTTCCCGACCTCATCCCCACAGCGGTATCTACAATAAAGTCAACTTAATGTGCTTGATATTTTAACTAATTGACGTAATCGATCGGTCCTGCGCCGATCTGAATTAATAGGCCATTCATGAGCTTGCACGATTGGAGATAATATTCATGTGTTATGTTAACTGGGATCCTGTTGGTCTGTATAATGCGCTGTAAACTGTAAATGTAAACACTTTGTAAAATCAGTTGAAACAAAATGTAACGCTACGAAACAAGCTACTTTCACGGTTCTCCAACAGTGAGGCGATTCTGCTATTTTAGTTAGTCTTCAATCGTGTCTCAGCGACCTAATGTTGGCATTTACACTATGGATGAAAATATCAAAATCAGACCGCTTACCCGTATGATATGAATACGATTGTCTATATTCATATTAATTAACATATCAGGATAATTCACCCCTCAAGCCCCGAACGGCCAAATTTGGCCGCAACTAAAAAACTCGCTATTCCGTCAGACCCCAAGCGGCCATATATTATTATGGCCGCGCTGGCCGCGCTCTTCACTTGACCAATTCTCTGACTTGACTTTGTACCGTATTTTGATACACTTAGAGACTACTTTAGTATGAACAAGGTCGATTATTTCGGTCCTGTGGCACATTTTATGCATTGTGAACGCAAAATTTAACATAAACTGCGTTCGATTATTTTTTTTTCCGTTTCCGCAAATTTAAATTCGCGCCAAACGCACCTGCTGTCAAAATTTTTAGACAATTTGTTGCCAAGACAGAAAGGTTATTATAGAAGGACACTATTTGACTTCCGACTTCGTGACCTGTCATTTATAGGTGTATGTAATGTCCGTGCTGGCTATAAGTCTGCCTGAGGTAACGTTTTATATAAGCCCTCGTTAGATGTTCTTTCTTGGAATTTCGGTGTACACTACATCGAGAACAACATTCCGACGCACTTCAGATAGGGTGTAAGTGGTGCCTGTGTTGTTTGAGATTACTTTTACTCTTTAGTTTTTTTTTGTATCTCATTGGTTCTGTTAGTTCTATTCGACAAAACAAAAGCAATCTTGTTTGTGAGTGTCTATCACCTGTCAATAGTGCCCTCATTAAGTTTTAAAAAATTAGATGAGGAATATTAGTATTAAAAAAAATACAATGCATAATTGCTTGTCAATTAAGTTTATTTAAAGAAATAAAATTTGCTTTTCCTTTGTTTTGACATAGTATTATAAAAAAATACATGAATTTTTAGGTATGGCAGGAAAAGATAAAGCCTTTTAACATCATGTAGATTCCAAATTTATCTTCTCATTTCATCTCGTTCTGTATAAAACTTACATACGAGTACATACTAATAGCCACGACTATAATTCCCGAAGGGTTGGTCAGAGACTAGGTGATAAATAAATAACAAAATGTATTTATTTAACGAAAAATGGTTACATTTATAAAATGTTAAACGATGCTAAGCCGCTTAAGCTTAAAACTGTGTAGCAGATAACAACGCGCGCCCCCAAAGAGTAGCAGAGGTAGGATAGTATTTATACATACAGTTTACTTCTTCTGCTTTCCTTCTTTGTCGTTTCACTCTTGGCAGAGCGGTCGTGCTCGTTACGTAGTACTATCGGAGGGGGCAGATGCTATTCGCCTCACGATGTCGCGCCATCTCTCCCTGCTGGAGGTCATCCGGTTACGGACTTTATAAGTCCTTCTGCGTCCTCGTAAGACAGAGTAGAAAGCCAATTGAGGATTCTTTTCTTACTTTGTTCTAGCGTTAGGAGATAAATACTGACAACTTTATTTATTTTGTTGTATATTGCAGAGCTTATAAAACAAAAGTGGCGACTGGCAACAGTGGTACGACAGAATTGTATTTCGCAGATGTTGTCATTTCAACGCTTAGCGTTTGCTGTTGAAGGGTCGTAGGGAATACTGGAGTGCTTACGTAAGATAGTGTGAAGAATAAACAGTTGCCTCACCGTTGGGACTTGAAATAGTGAATACAGGGAAGTGGTAGACGGGGTTTTTTAGTTACACTTAATGCGCACCGCAAAAGCAATTCTCTGCCATAGTCCACGTTTCACCAAACTACAACTGCACATGTGTTAGCGTGACAGGTGGTGAGCCCATCGCCGCTCTATGCTATTGGATGTATGTGCAGTCTTTAGTCGCGTTTTACGACACTCAAGGGAAGAGAGGGAGTGGCAGTATTCTTTTAGCGAGCCGATAAGCGGCAGCTGCACGGCTATAAAAACTTGGTCGACAGAATCAACCGTACAGCCCAACTAGAACCAGCCGTACAGCCCGACTAGATCGGGTTTCCGGTAATACCCGGGCATTTAGTTCCACGGCGCGCCGGCCGTCTGGTCGCGCCCGTCATGGGAGCGTGTCGGCGCCGTCACGGCGCGCGCTCGCCAAGGCCACGTCACCGAGCATAAAGATAGATTAACTTCATTACTAAGACTTCACCTAGGATTTCTGTTTATAAGGATACTACCAACCTGTCTCTTCTCTTTGATGTCGTAAAGACTATTCATCCATTCAACGGCGTAAAACAGCGATGGGCAGTGTTACTTGGTGGAATGTGGCAGTGCCCTGCTTTTGTGGTCCTCATTGCCTGTTTTTGGCTAACCCTTTGGAGATGATAGTCGTAAGTATATGTCCTAAGGGCGTGCGTCGAACTTAAACTAAGGTAATCAGGCATATAGCCTGACGGTAAGATAGTCAGTTCATCAGTAGTTAAAACAATTCCACAAGATCTGCGTTTACATTTTAGCCTTATTAAAAGTTAGATGAAGGCCAAGCTTACCCATAGAGTATAAAATATAAAAAGAAGATAAAATATAAAAAAAATGTTGCGCAAATCAACACAGAAAAAAACACCGACGAGCTTCCGATTTGATTGCGGATAAGTGTGTTTATGGCCGTTATGGTCCGTCGCTGTAACGGTAACGCCGATGGTACAACTAATACGCTCCAGATTCGACTTAATTGCCTTGTAATCAACTGTTGCTTTGATAAGGATGGCGAAAGGCCACGTTTCTGCTAGAATCCAACTGATAATTATGGTACATTCGGCCACCATACGGCATTGTTTTGCATCGCTGTGTTTTGGTTTGAATAGTACTTACTAGATCTAGTGAAATTACAGGGCACAGACTCTAGTTTAAGGGCCGACCACGCACGTGATACCATTGAAATTGCGGGCTCGGTGGTCGTATTCCATTAGGCGGGCCGCATGCTCGCTTGCATTCTCTGTGACATTAAAAAACAGTTTTAGCAGAACTATGATTCATACATATTATAAAGCTACTCTTTGTTTCATATCAATGCTGAATATAAATTACGTTCCGCTGAGCGATTTACTGATTCACCTTATAATACACAGCTCATCCTATATAGGTAGGTATTCTTATATCATTTGCCCCAAAGTAGCATTCGACCAACCACAGAAAGTTGGTGTTGTGAATTAGATTTATAGCTGAAGATCGTCAAAGGTGGACGCGGGGGATGAGGCTTTTGCCCAACATTGGGACACAGCTTCATAGACATTCCAATTGTATTTTGATTGTTTTACCTATAGATATAAAGCATCAGTAGCCACATTTGTAGATGGTCTTGTTAAATGCGGGAAATCGTTGTTCAGTCCGCCGTAGTTCCATTAGACTAACTGACGTGAACAATAGAACAGAAGCTTAGGACTATTAGTAATGTGTTAATAGAACACATTTTTTTAAATAGAAAAACCAAGATTCTGCTAAATTTACGTATTTCTTAAAGAACAGTTAATTAAATAATAGTTTTTAAGTGGCGACAGGCTGGCCTCCAAAAAGGTGAACCAACGATCAGTAGCGAAGGCTAAACGTACATCCGCCTGAATTGATCCGCTAATGCAGATGATTTTGACACTTTACAACTTATAAATATGTATTTTTTTTATTTTTTTACATAAACACTTAAGCCTCTAAGTCCAGTTATTATAGATAACATACTTTCTTCTCCTCCTTTGTAAGTGGCAACCCTGAGTTTATGACATCGAAAACCTTTAACAGATCGTATAAGATTCTCTTTCGCCGCCCGATGTCTCAATAATGGAGATGCTGTAAAAGGCATTAACATATTTTACTACTCAGTTTTATACATTTTACGTTTATGACATGAATTATATATTGATCGCTTTTTAGAATGTCTTGTGAATAATATACATTCTGGTATAGACCTGATGGTCTCATCTCCAGTGGCAAAGCATTCCTGGACCATTCTATCTTATCTCTAACTGTCGGAATTCAATATTGCTACTGACAACGAGATCCTGACACCAGCCTTGAAAAGAATGGTGATAGCAGGCGCACTGTAATTAACGTCGTTTATATAACAAAACTGAGTACGATAATTATGAAGCATAATGAAAATTAAAGCCAAGACCTTTGGGTCTAAGACCTGAATCTGTGTGCAATAATTACATACATATACTTACTTATAATCACGAGTATTATTTCCGAATGGTTAGTCAGACTACGCAATGAGGACAGCAATGCAATAATTATATCAACATGGAATCTGAACCCTAGATTTTTTGGGACTGGGACCAGGAGTTTAACCACTTCTGGAAACCTGTATGTCCTTCTTTTGAATCGGTGAAATTATAACCATAACACATTTGTTAGTTAAGGGTAAAAGGTGGTTAAGGGGCTTATCCATCTTTGGCATTATCCTTTCTTTCATCAGCTGAAGAATCAGGGATTTCCGTCGGAAAATAATTAAGTAATATAACATTATACTAACACTCAAACGGCAAATTTAAATTAATTCGAAGATGATGAACACTAACCATAATGTGAATTTTTAATAATTTAAATTTCTTTTTTGTTTCAGGTGAGTACCTACGACTACATCAAAAGATTTCAACAACCGTATGTATAAAAATAAGTCTTACCATAAACACAAAGTTTCAATCAGTCAAAAAGAAAACGGTATTATCTAATTATTATTTTATAAACATATTTATAAGTTAATTTGGCCATCGTACCGTGGATTAATGAATTATTATGAAAAAGTTGATACTCCATACGGCTGATTGATGGATGCACACCTGTAGTGTGTTTCCATTAACTCATGAAATAAGAAAGAAATGTATTTTTATGTACGAGTATTAGAAAGAAACCCGTTATAAATAACGCAATAAGAAGTAGGTTTTATATTTATTTCACAATTACAATTCCAACCACTATAATTTTAAGGTCGCCTAATAAAAATAACTTTACACTACCGACATTCGAAGATAACGAAACATAGAAAAAGGTTACTACCACAGGTAGAGATCGAATCCACGTCCTCCTCAATCATCAATTTGAGCGTTATTAACGAAAAAATCCAAATATTATGTAACCAATATCAGTTTTTATTTATCTTTATATTAATAAAAATCTTCTCGTGAAACCATGGAATTCTCGCTGAGATGTTAATGATTTTTTGTTATAATTCGGACTTATCTCAATCAACATTGGAAACAGTACATCGAGTACAAGCGAATGGAAGATTGAAAGTTTATTAAATATATTATTTTTCTAATACCCATCCGGAATGAGGCTGTGCGTAATTAGAATGAGATTGAAGCGGCAACGCGCGGGTAATTAACTCACATGAAGTGGCGTAATGTGTAATTATTTTATAATTATAATCTCAATGAGACTTATGGAATTTGATTGATTTTTGTATATGAGTGAAGAGAGAAGTAAGTGAATGCTAATTTTTATTTTTGTAATCATCACCAGCCTAAATCGTCCCTGCTGGGCAATACTTGTGTGGGACATCTATTATAGTATAATCTAATCAAGAATTCGTCAAAAAGTGTATGATTACTTTTACCTTGATGCAAAACAGGTCTCAAGACGTTGACTTCGAATGAATTATTTCCGTTATTATGAATATTAATGAAAGTGTTGGTACTAAACAGTTAAACAACTATTCATATTTGTCTAAGATTAGGAAAAGTGGTTACATAAGAGACCTTTGCAAGGCGAAGCAAAGTGAATAAAAAAGGAAAGTTTCACTTCTCACGAGAATATTGTATTAATAGTGTCTGAACATGCGACCAGCTATAAGCCATTTGTTAGCGATTTTGTTACCATCTATCTTTATTATCGACAGATTTATCGCTTAAGGTCTCAAGTCAAATCGACTTGTAGACAGGAAAGTATCTGTACTCATTTCAGTGCGTCTAGTAAAAGCGATAACAATTATAAATTTACTAGAAAGCCTGCAAGATAGTTCTTGAGTGGTTACATGGTTTCGGAAGACAAAGTGTTGTCAATCCTTAAACAACTTGTTGTGTAGACCAAGGCTTCGATTTTGCTTTTTTTTAAATAATTACTTTCTTAGATTTCGATGAAACAAACAAACTACTAAAATAAAATCAGATGGGTCTGTATGCGGCTCTACTAAGGCTGACAGACAAATCCCTTAATGGACCGATGTTCGGCAACAAAAGAGACTTTACAACTACTTATAGAGCCGTAAAGTAAGGCACGAACACTTACTACTCATTGACAGGTGTTCAAAAACCTGTCCTATGTTAAAAATAAATAGAACAGTCCAAAACACTTCATGATAAACGATTTTGTCTTTAAATTTTCAATAAAATTTATTTCATGTTTCCGTAGTCGTATATTTTTCGGTCTGCCTATGTAAAAAAGTTGCATAATGACATTTATTCACTAGTTAACGTCCTTTTTATATCCGGTTTCATTATTGTTACAAGTGTATAGTATTCTTTTTTTATTAAAGACGCGCTAAAAGACAGACAGAGATAAAAACGATATATTTTTGTAGCGCTTGAACACATTCGCTGCGAAAAATATACAAAGTGTGCGGCACCTTAAAAGATTAACTCTTTTTTAACTTCTTAACGTCATAATTGTGTGCAATGAAATCCGAGCTGTCGTCGGGGTAATGGCTCGTAAGACCGCGATTTAAGTTACAGCTACAAAGATAACCGAGCCGTTTGACTCAGAACCAGAATTGAGATATCGGTCGACATTTATTGGGGTTTTGTGATGGTATTTTAGTATTGCACTGTGCGATGACGGCTTCAGTACTTATCAATTATTCAATTTGAGAAAAAAATAACCTTTTGTTGATATGAATAGGAACTTGGTTTGGTTATTAATATAGCTATTTTATTAAAATCTTTAACTATTTAACGTATTATGTGAAGTAGTGAAATATAAATTAAAGAGTCTTTAAATCAGCGCTGGTGAAATTTAAAGTGGTGTACGTCATATTTACAATGATCGCAAAAGCTAAGCTACCTTAGTTTCCGTCAAAAAAAAACATTTTAAATAATTTTGCAGTTAAAAATGATTATACCACGTATAAAGTAGCCGCAAAAGTTTGATAAAGTAAGTGCGTTTCCAATCGGACAAATTTTTGTCCTCTCTTATCATCCAGTAAGAGGTAAAGGTGAAAGCTTACCATCAAATGAGAGATAAAAGCTTAAGCTTACCATTCGACACCAAAGCCTTTAAAAGTTTGCTAAAGTAAAAGCTCTTCCAGTAAAGTTGTCACTTACCGTCAACTTAGTTAGGCTAATCGCTCCCACGTATAGGGAAAATAAAGATGAAACGATAACGTCTCTTAAGGCCGTGACGCGGACTAATCCCAGTCTGCATATCGGCCATCGCCGTCCACGCCTGTCAGCGGTGATGCCATTAGACTCGGCTCCGCTACCGACTTCACACGCGACGATTCCACAGATGTCCACTCGATTAGTGTAGATCGTAATCGAATCAACCGACTGAATTAGTTTTAGTCGATGTTACTTTGATATTGATTCGCTTCCTGTCTTTTAAAACGTTGTAGAGCGGTCGCAGGTGTGATTCTGGCCTTACCTTTGTACAAAGATCTTTAGTAGCCTTTGTCTGTTAATTGGTAATCAAAGAACAAACGCTCAGATTAGTCGGTATATGATAACTTCAATTATATTTTGCATATAATAAATCACGACAATTATCCCCGAAGTCAGGGACTAGGCAATGAGGACCGCAAATGTAGTCGTCTGCTATAGTCCACTTTTCCGCAAATAGCGACTGCACATGTGCTCAGCGTGACAAGTGGTAAGCCCATCGCCGCTCTAAGCTGTTGAATGTATGTGCAGTCTTTGGTCTGTTAGTCGCCTTTTACGACACCCAAGGGAAGAGAGGGGGTGGTAGGTAATACTGGTAATATTTATTTATTTATTTATTTTATTTATTTATTTTCTTTATTAGGGATTACAACAGCATTTTACAGTGGTAGTATAAAGATGATATAAAAAATTTGTAAGCCAATTATTGTTATCCACGCTTAAAAATAACATAGTTGGATCCAACTTAAAAAATAATAACATTTAATTACTTACCTACTTAATTCACAGTGCAAATTCAAGGTACTTACTTTAAAAAATACAAAATAATAAACATAAATACTAAACAATAACATAAATATAAACATAGCATAAACATAAATTATCTAATAATATCACATATACAATCATAAAGATATACCTACATTATAAAATAAATATATACATACAATAATAAACACTACCACACTCAATATACATAAGATAACTACCTGTTATGTGAAATCAATAATGCAGCCTATATCCAAAATAGAGATATAATATCAAAAAATATAAACAAAACAAAAAACTAATTTTTTAATTAATCAAGGCCCAAAATAAAATTCCTAATTTTAGAAATAAATAATTGCTTAGATCCTACGAAGGGGTCAATATTATGAAATAGTTTATTATAAATTTCTCCGATTCGTGTAAATACCGAGTTTTTTCCGTAGTTAGTGGTGTGAAATGGCACATGGAATAAGGTAGTGTGAGTTGTGCGACGTCGAGGTGCTCTCAAACAAACTTGCTCAACAAGTTCAGGACAATCATACCCATTACAAACGATGTCATATAATAAAGCCATGTCAATTTGCTGTCGCCGTTCCTCCAGAGTTAAGATATTGTAGGCACGACAGAGTTCCAGGTAAGACGTGTTATAGTTACATTTTTTGCATTTAAAATTTAAGTGTTTTAGAAATTTTTTTTGCACCTTATCAAGTCGTAAAATATATTTTTTATAACAAGGAGACCAGGCGGAACTAGCGTACTCAAGTATGCTTCGTACATAAGCATAGTATACAATTTTTATGCTTAATTCACTTTTAAAAGGACGGCATGTACGAATAATGAATCCTAAATTGCGATACGCTCTATTGACCACGGTGTCAGTATGAAAGGTCATTAACATTTTATTATCAAAATAGATCCCTAGATCTCGAACAATTTCGCATCGGGGAATGGCTACATTGTTAAAGTTGTAAGCAAATGTAATTGGTTTTGTTTTGCGTGTAAAGCTGATGCACTGACACTTTCCAGTGCTGACTGTGATTCTATTAAGAACATAGTATTCATAAAGATTATTCAGATCATTTTGTAAAAGTTCACAGTCGGCAGCAGAACGCACTCTAAGGTATATTTTTTTATCATCAGCATAAAGAAGATGTTTGGAGTTTTGAATGACGTGACCAATATCATGAATAAAAATATTGTAGAGGAGAGGGCCAAGATGTGACCCTTGAGGAATTCCAGAGGGTATTGAGATGAAATTAGACCTATAGCCACCGAGAACAACAGCTTGAGACCGATTGGTCAAGTAAGAACGTATCCAGCGAAGAAGGTCCCCATGAATCCCAAGGTGTTGAAGCTTGCGGAGAAGGATGTCGTGATCTACACGATCAAATGCTTTTTCAAAGTCCGTGTAGATCACGTCAACTTGCCCGCCATTCTCCATTTGACAGAGGACATCATTAGAGAATAAAGTTAGATTAGATATTGTGGAGCGTCGGCGCATAAAACCATGTTGAGTACGAGGAATAAAGGGAGTAATGAAAGGGTAAATATTGTCATAGACAAGTTTTTCAAACATTTTACTGATAGTACTAAGAATAGATATTGGGCGATAATTTTCGATAACGGATTTGGACCCTTTTTTATGTATTGGTATTATTTGGGCTTGCTTCCAAACAGACGGGAACATACAATCATTGAGTGACCTACGAAACAGGATAGTTAAAGGGAGAGAGAGACTATCAGCACAAGATGCAAGGAACAGAGGAGGGACGCAATCGCAACCAGCACCTTTGTTCTTATCTAATGATCGTAGTAATTTTAGAACAATATTTTCAGTGACATTAATGTTGGCTAATACGTTCTCGTTCGAAGGAGAATAAATGGTAAATGAATGGTCAATGCCTGAAGCTAATGGTGTACTAAAAACACTTTCAAAAAATCTATTGAAAGCGGAACAAACATCTTGAGGCTCTGTGTACTGAACACTCGATAGTGAAAAAAGTTTCGGATAATGAGATGTTTCTTTTTTAGCCTTAACGTATGTCCAGAAATACTTGGGAGAGAATCGAATTAGTTTTTCAGCACTTTGAGTGAAGTCTAAGAAGCACTGTTTCTGGACGCGTTTCTGTCTCTTTCTAAGAAGGACGAACTCGTCATAGTCAAGAGGATTACCATGTAATTTCCATTTTTTATGAGCTTTGATTTTTTCACGATTAATTTTCAACAAAGATTTACTGTACCACGCTGGATATCTCCCCGATTTAAGATCATTACTAACTAGGGGTATAAAACGTGAAAAGCACTCTGCAAGTTTAGTGTAGAAAATATTTACTGCGTCATCAAGCGTACCAGTTGCCAGTAGAATATTCCAATCAATAGATTTTAAATAATTGTTAATCTCATCGTAATTACATTTAAAAAAATTAAAACGCTTGTAATTGTTTTTCTTAAATGGTACTACATGTAGATCCATAACTTCAATATTTAAGGAGGGGTGATGTGTGTCCTCTTTAAGTAATGGGGCCGAATCATGAGAGACCGAGCTAGGTAGATTGCAAAAACAAAGATCAAGGTATTTCCTATTATTATTATAAATAAAATTAAACTGGGACAAACCAAGAAAACTTAACACATCAAGAAAATCTGTTGCCGCTTCGGAGAGAGACCGTGATGGGGAGCAAGTAAAAATATAGTTATTATTTTCACTGTGCCATGTTATAAATGGCAAATTAAAATCTCCAATAAGCATGTAATTGTCAGTAGGGTAAGTATTCAATAATTTCTTAATATTATCAGTAACATAACTTAAACGCGCTGGCAAGTGATCAGGGTCCGGAGGCAGGTACACTATAACTATATGTAGGTTGACAAGAGAGTTGAGGGCGTCCGCCGGTATGGACAAACACAGCGACTCAGTATCAATACGATGCTGCCACTCTGCGCACACGAAGGCACGCAATTCACGACGAGCACAAATCATAACGCCGCCACCTGTTGTTTTGTTTGTTGCATTGAGGTTACGGTCGCACCGAAAAACATCGTACCTGGGGTCGCACAACTCTGCACTGGAAATATCATTTTGTAACCAAGTTTCGGAGAACAGTAAGACGTCATAGTCGTGTAAAAGTATATTATTAAATAATTCCAAACATTTTGTACGTAAGCCGCGCACGTTTTGATATAAAATGTTTAAGTTTCTACTATTACGATGCACAGCGTTACTAGCCATTGGGTATCGGATTATGAATATTTGGTTGCAAAATCTCATTACTTAAAAAGAGGGCAGCCGCCCTGGAGTAAACTATGTGTAATACATTAATAGTACACGCGCAGGCTAATCCTAAACTAAAATAAAAATCAATTAGACATGCAAAAACAGTAGGAAAAGGCCATGAACATAACGTCGTCGGCCATGAACAAATCAATTTATTTAAATAAATATGGGTTGCTAGGTTTACCTGTTTTTTAAAAATATTTAAATTATTTTTAGGTAGTAGGCTAAACGAAATTAATTTTAAATATAATATGCAATGTAAATCTATAATAATAATAATTAGCACATAGTGTAATATATAAAATGTATAAATATAATAAATACCATGGTGATATAAATACATATTAATATAACTCAAATAGTTTGTATGATTAACAGTTAACACTTCATGTAAAAAGAAAAAATGTAGGTACACACGCCTGCAGATCAACCCACCCAAATATACCCAATGTCTCCAACCGATATTGACCCTTAACGTAATAGTGACAAAGTTCAAAATGCATTGAAGAAGAAACTTGACATTCCGTGGTAGGTCGAAGTGCCGGCGTTCGTACCAGCACGAGTATAGGTAGTATGAACTACGAGTATAACACACCATTATAAAATATTTCATGAAATTATTTCTTATGGTAAGGCACTGTAGGTAATCACTTTTAAATGTGTAGCAAATGACAAGACAGTAAATTAAGTTTATGTTCACTTCACTTTGTTTAAGTCTGCGTAATCTGTTATAATAATAGGGGCCGTATTGTCGTTTTTTCGTACAAAAATCTTCCCGTTGCGTATCCAGACGTAGGCATATCCAAACTGAGATGCAGCCTCTCGTGTCTGCTTGTATAACTTTTTAAAGTAAGGAATGAGATGCTCGTTTATGTAAATACGATGATTGTCACCAGGTAAACCAATGTCAGAGGTAGCCATTCCCTTGTTTTTACGTATAGCCGATATGATTGCGTCTTTAATTAGCTGAGACTTCATTTTAGCAATTATGTTTTTAGGCTTGTTTGGAACTCTAGTAGGTACTCGATGGATGTGTAGGACGTCGGCCATTGAAACCTGAACACCAAGTTTGTGGCAAATCTGCATTAGATATTTCGACACATCTTCATTGTTTTTCATAGGAATACCTGCTATCTCGATGTTGTTTATACGATCACGTTGTTGCTGTATATTGTTATCTTTTTGAATCGTCATGAGTTGTGATTTGCATTCGGCTAATTCTGATTTAGTTTTTTTTAGTTCAATGACTTCTTTTGCAACAGTGGACACCATTAACTTTAAATCGTCGTGCGAGTTTGATAAAAAATCCACAGATTCCGTGACTTTAGTTAAATCTGTTTTGATTTTATTCTGCTCAGTAAACAAATGATTCAGTGATGTTGTGACGGAAGTAACTTTGTTATTCAATTCAACGATATCGGATCTCACGCTGGTTATAAGCTCGTTATTCGAGGTTTTGAATACATTTAAAAAAGACATAATTTCGGATCTAAAATCTGCCAACTCATTTCCAAAAACAGTATCCGAGTCGGGTTGTTTTCGTTTCCGTATAGTGATGGAATCCTGAGTACTAGCACCCAATGAAGACAGGTCTGGCTGCGAACCAGTGTAGTTGAGCTTGTTGTGAGGCGGCGAGCGATTTACGGACATCTTGATTTTGATGCTTTCACCGCTATGCGACACGGTTGTAATTTTATTTTATTTAAATAAAAATGATTCTAGTATCAAAATCTGCGCATATTACCCTTCCAGCAAGTAATTAACTTACACAAGTAAGCTACGAGTGGTCATCAAAGTCACAGCAAGAACCAAGTATTTAAGTAGTGGATATAATGACCATAGTAAACCTATTTTAAGTCTATTGCTATCTCTCTAAAGAAAGAAAATTAAGGCAGAAGCCTTAACTAAAATATAAGAGGAATATTAAGCACACTAGTTCTTTAATTTTAAGTGATCAAACTTAAAACATCAAATCGTCAAAACACGCTGCAGTCGATTTGTCATGTAAAATAAACTACCAATACTAAGTGGATAGTTGTAAATGAAAGCCAGTAAAGCACATACTGCAACGAGCCGGAGCGTGGTCGCGGCGTAGGCGGGACGTGCACGACGCGACTTATCGGTCGCACGACATCGCGACCGCGCGACTGTCGGCCGTGACGTATGAGCTGGTCGCCGGGTCGGTGGGCGCTGATGCGCGATTTAACGAGCAGCGAAGCCATTTTAAAACAACAAGCAACTATTCGTGTAACTTGCAAAATGCTAATGATGAATTTTCTTTTGCAAATAAAAACATTGACACTATCATTCAATATCTCTTTAAAGATATCATAATAATCCTTGTTGGTACGTGTATTACACGCAACATCTCCAGACCCTGTAACTACTTTGCCTTGTAACCCAGACCGGGGTCTTATTAGTTCATATGATAACACTCTCAAGATCTTAATTAAGTGCTCCGGTGAAATTAATAACATATTGAGACAAGCACACTTGATATTTATCCCGTGTCAGTTTGTCAAACCTTTGTAGTTTTGTAGTAGTAGTTCGTACGACCCTACGGCTCGCGGAACCTTAACTCCTTATTGATTATTCAATTGTAAGTTAACCAGTGTGACCAGTATTTTATTATCCTTTAAATAATTTATGTGTAAAACAGATTTTAAATTCCGAGTAAAGTTTACAGATAGTTAATTCAAAACCCTTGCGTCGTATGTGTCTCGCCTTACGAATGTGTTGGTTCTGTTTATACAGGCGCGTGGGCTATTTGGCCAACGGATGTTTTATGCGCGTTTGATAGGCGATCGCAGATTTATGGCTTATTGCACGGCCTCGGCATAAACACTGGGCTAATGCTTTATGCACTTGAAACTTTGAGGCGCTTCGTCGCCAGCTGTGAAGCGAGATCAATCATAGACTTTAAAGACCTGCTTTTAATGCTTCTAATTTAATTATTTTCTTATCATTATTAAGTCAAATTAAAATACTTTAATATACGATGAATAAGGTTCATGTTCATGTTATTTACATTACTTTTAATAGAATTATTAAGTGACTTAATTGAACAATTTATAATCCCGAGAAAGGTGAATTGATACCAAAAAACATCTCCAAAGCCAAATGTAACTTTTGAAGACATTGATTTGGTACCTATTTTTATAGTTTAAGTACCTATTCCTAGAGTATAAACATGAGTATTAAAAAAATAATTACTTATTGTGTGTAGTGATAATATAGAATGTCTTGTAAGTAAATCTGGCTAACACCATCAATTGCTTTTTGATATCCATTCAAAATAATTCGTTTTTAATACTTTTTTTACTACTTTTTAAATTCTTGACTTGCTGGCCACCGCAAAGCTAAACAATTTTGCTGTGTTACAACTTTGTTAGTATTCTCGTCTATAAAGTGTAATACAAGTTTAATAAAATATATCTAGAAAGCTTTGTAAGTAACAAATTGAAAGGTGATGAAAAAAATTCCATGAGCAGGATTCGAACCCGCACCTTTGGCAATCCGGTCCAGGAGCTCTTTGCAATTGAGCTACCGTGGACTTATCCAAGCTCCAAAACAAAGTGCGTAAGCAAACATCCACTTTTAAAATATGCAATACTTCCTCTTTGATATACCAAACGAATCTAATCGCAATCAAAATAGTTGTCCGTCCGCTTAAACGCCGATGCTATCGCAGTGAACAGGTCGCATTAGCGATAATACCATACACTACTCAGGTACAAAGGGCCTATGCATCAGAGCAAATGTTCGCGTTATCCGCTCGATCTGTCTGCGCAGGCGGCCCTCAAACTGTGAAGCCAGTGCAATGTAGTAATAGTAAGTACTATGTACTAATGTTATGGAGTACAAAAACAATGATAAGATGCATCAATATAAAATAAATGCAAATGCTGTGCTCATCTGTAAAAGTCAAGCACCAGCTACTCCTACAATATCTACAATGATAATTTATGCTGATATGATACGTGTACTGTGTTTTTGATGTCTATGTGTTTCTTGTTATTCTTCTTATCATGTCGAAGTTTAAAATGATGTTAGATAAATTTTAATGCTGAGTGCACATTGCAAAATCGTAAAAGTAAATTTCCGTAAAACTGAGTAAGAGATTTCACATAACTTAAGTAACGAACCAAATTATACCTGCAGGAACTAAAAGTTCATTTCTGTTATGATCGTAAAATATAAGCACTTGTAAATACAGTATGGATTGGAGACCATTATCAAAAAACGTTCAAAGAGAAAAAAACTCATAAATTTAAACCAAGCTGTTAGCTTGCGGAAAATGTCTTGACTACCTACCTACTACCTACCTACATGATACCATCAGGAATAAGCTACGAGTGCATCTGTAAAAAAAATCTTAAAAGTTATAAAAAATTTCTGCAACAAAACACGCATACCAAAACAGGAGGTCTTTGTTCGACCAGTGGCGTTGTCAGGTTGACGATGATGATGACACAGGAAAAGTCCTAGCGCAGCCATGTTGCTGGTCATAGTTGTCGTCTCTTTGAGCACCACTGTCCCGGGCTTCGATCGTGTCCAGACGATGGCTTGATAGCCGCACAGTTAGTCGCGACTAATACGACATGGACATAATATAGGTTTCCAGGCAGACCAGCCAACTTGTTTATATATGGTTACCTACTGATTTATTGGAAACCATTACAAATATTTCACTATAAATACAACATACATTTCATACTAGTAGTCCGCCCGCGACTTCGTCCGCGTGAACCCCGTGCCCCGTGACGAATTACCAAACATTTTATGTCATGCAAACCATGTCCTGACAATTGCAAACACAATAAACAAAGAATTAGCAGAATAGCAGCAGCCGTTCTGAAGTGATGCGAACAAACATTCGTGGCAATTAAGTTTCATTTATATAGAAATGGAGTTGAGGTGCTATCTTCTTCCGAAGACGTTGGTTGCTACTAAATCTTTAGTCCAGAAAATGACGATGAACAGAGTTGTTTAACAAGGTGAAAAGAACTAACGCCATTTGGAGAGAAACTACTTTTAAATAAGGTAGGAGTAGCAACTAAAAGAACACAACGCAAAGGTTAGTTTCCTACATATAGATAGATACATAAACACTTTATTGTACATACACAAGAAACAGTTATTATACACATAATCACGGCTATTATCCCCGAAGGGTTAGTCAGAGACTAGGCAATGAGGACATCAAAAGCAGTGCATTCCCATAGTCCACTTTTCACCAAATAGCGATTATTATAATTACATATCATATTGTAAATTATTTAAAAAAATCAAGGACATAATTTATATATTTAAAATAAAATACTAATCGTGGTAGAAAGTGTCATATTTCCATACAAAACCGCTAAAATATGGAATGCTTTAACATAATGTCCTCAAATTTTTCTTACACATCGGAACACCATTTTTTACAAAATTCGCCACGGCATCTTGATTATGGACGCAAATGGCCAAACCTGATATCGAATTCGGCAGATCAGGTGGCGCTGGACGGAAGCAGGACGACAAAAACATACTCATACAAAAGAAAGAGATAGCTAATAAAAAACGTGGCTTCATTAGCATATGAAAAACATTGTATAATACTCTTTATTTTATATAGTCCATAAGGTATACATTCATTTGTAAATATAGTTCTGATCGCAAAGATTGCTTCAGAGATATTAAGATGTGTCGTTTTGTTTTCGGCTTCTTTATTAAAGGTTTTTGGAACAATAAAAATGAGCTGCGTGCGCCTACCGCAAGCGCCAACTCGGGCACAGATAAAAATTTACAGTTTCTTATTTTTTTTGCAGACTGATTTAATTTTGGTATGTAGGTACTATAATGGTAATGTAGTGTGCGAGTGGCTAAACGAGCCCTAAAATTCGCATCCGCATACTCTTGTACGGGGCTGAAACCTGGACGTCGTATGCAAGACAGGAGCGTCGACTAAATACTTTCCATATGCGATGCCTCCGTAAAATGCTGGGCATTACATGGAAGGATAAGGTTACTAATCAGTGAGTTCTCACCATTACCAAACTACCAAGCATGACAGCTCTTCTTAAATAACGAAGGTTGCGATGGCTGGGGCATGTACAAATAGATAACGCGAAAAGACCAGTAGGTAGACCATTACTAAGATTTAAAGATTGCGCTAAGAGCATTTGGTATGGACCATAGTGGCTGGGAGGAGTGATCCCGGGACAGAGACAAATGGCGATGTGAAATCTCAGAGGGTCGTAAAGTACATAGGGCTATATTTATAAGGACGAAGGAGCGGGCGGGCGGGCGTTTGATGCACAGAAAATTAGCCTAGATACAAAAAATATATTATATTATACCTTTATGTCTCTTTTCACCCAACTAAGCTAATTAAAAGTCTTTTAGTGCTCTTGATGGTTCCCAAAATAATATCTTCGTAAGTCATCTTCGTTGTCGTATTAAAAACAATTATGTCCAACGTGTGGCATTAAGAGCCTCAAGCGTCGGCGCCAAGGCTTTACGGCCATTTTGTCTGAATGTACGTCACCTTAAATTTATAGCGTGCATTTTAATAACAAAAGTTTTTTTTTACACTTATGATGTGATTGTATAAAATCTATAACATTGAACTTGTAACACGATATACAATGTGATAGATGTGGTGTGGTACTCCTAACCTGTTAGGGCTAAGTACTAAATCTAAATTCATCGACAAAAAAATTATATGGACTTAAAAAAAGTAATTTTAAATCACAAAATAATTAAGTAATGTTTTTTTTCTCACCAAAATAATATCAAACATACAAAACAAAGTAATTTATTAGTTAGCCAGTGTCATTAGCTACCGTTTGCAATTTTTTTTATGTTTCTCCGATGTATGAAACCTTTGATATCGCATAAAGTAAAAATGGTCATAAATTATAGGGGGAGGGGGTTGGACCCCCATTTAATTTTTTTTGTCGATAAATTTAGATATAGTACTTAGCCTTATAACGGGTTAGAAGTACCACCCCTATCACATTGTATATAATCTTACATTACTTTAGTAACCAATATGGAGAAATAATAAATAAACGATAAAAGTACATACCTGCAGTATTTTTTTAAATTACTAATCATTGTAAAAATGTTAATTTCAAATACATACGACTTATGTAATTTTGTGTTTCATTATAAAATTGATAAATGCTTTATAATCTTTTATCTTTTTCTTATTTTACGAGTAAGCCAGCGTATTAGCCTGGCAATCCAAAAAGGTAATGTTGCCAGCATTCTCGGGACGGTTCCCATGAGCGAACAGTTGGAGGTATTTAATTTTAATTAGTATTTTATGTTCAGATTTATAGTTAAGTTAAGTTTCTTGTAATTAGTATTTAGTTAGGAATATTAAATTTAAAATAACTTATTGAAATACACATTTTAGTATCGTGATAATTGTGTATTCACAATGGTGAATTTTAATGGAAAAGCTATAACTTAACTGAATTTCGTTAATAATGTATTTGCACGTACCATAACTTTAGGAAGGAGAACAATTAGGTTGTTAATTACAATATTAAAGTCATTAAAGTTTCGTAAATGAAGTTAATTACGGATACCAAAACAAAGAGGCAGCGTAAACTGCTATCCAAACTTGAATCCTAAGTATGTATACTCGTAGGCAGCAAAAGTAGGGATACTTGACCCATTTGTTTACATTGGGGTAAGTTGTTGTCTCGCCGAAGTTCGTGTAAGCGAAGCTCGATAGGTACTCGCAGGCTCTTAGGGCTTCCAACCTCAAACATCTCCTCGTAATATAATAGCAATTCGCCGCGCCGGCTGCGACCTAGGTGGGCCGACCTCATCTGCATATTGGAGGCTCTTCATTAAAACACGACAAGTAATGGCCATTCACAACAAATGTTACGGTATTCCAATAAAATTAATAACTCTTTAACTACAGTCTTGCCGTGTCGTCCAACCGAGTTGCGTAGCGGAGAAAGAGTACTACCACCCTCTCTCTTACCTTGCGGCTCGTTTAAGTGCAGTCGCTATTTGGTGAAAGGTAGACTATGGCAGAGGACTACTTTTGCGGTGCTCATTGCCTAGTCTCTAACTATGTAGGTATGCATGTACTATAGTCTAAATTATTACACTCCTTATATATAACCTTTACGTCTCAGTCAGACATTAGAACAACGCGCTACGGGGTGTGCTGTGCCTACCGATGCATTTCTGGAGCTTAATATGATATATTTAAGGATACTTACAAAAGTAGTGCTTATGGTCAGTACCTGCTAATTAATGTCCAATTAAAACCTCTGCTGTCCTCGCCCGGTTTACTGAACACTCGTTTTAAATCACTTCAGGTTTAAACAGTCCATCCAATTGCTCGGAAACCAGCCTTATATTCATCACCCTTCAAAGACCCAGTTTTGGCATTGCAAAAGTTGGTTTACTAACACATGCTAGCTGTGCTAGTCGCCGTCTTAATTATTTGTGTCATATAGCAATTCGTTCACACACTTCATTAACTTTAGCAGATGGCTCTTCCAATAAATAGATGCAAACCACAACTTTCCTACTTTACAATGTTAAGTTACTGCCACGCGTTCTATTTAACAGCCTGCACTTTACGAAGCGTCGTCGACGCTTCGTAAAGTGCAACTATTTTCCCATAATGACGTTTGTTACAGTGGAATAAGGTGGGTTTTAACACTAAAAGTTGTGTAAATAATCAAGGATACAAGTGGGTGTATCGGGAAACGAAGCTTTGCCAATACAAATTGCGTTCGGATGCTTATCGCCGTGAGATTGCGTAACTAATGCCCGTTGATAGTGTTCACCGCGTTATTCACTTGTTTCGCTACCATTGCTAATGCTAATCCACCATCAGCTCATAAATATCTCGCTGCGGAGACAAGGCTCCATACCTTCAATGAAAGCAAGCGTCCGTCATCTCTCTATCAAAGTTTTCATGTCTTCGTGACTTAGATGTTACTGCTCGTGAAACAAGGCTAGTATTCTTTAAAAAAAAACGATTTCTCTACGTAATTTGTAATTGATGTAAAAGAAGATATGTATATTTTTATGTTACTAAGCCGGCAAACGAATAAGTCTAATAAAGTTAATACTAAAAAGACTTACAAAATAAAGTCCATACTCTTAGTCCATAGTCTTTTCAATTACGATTATCTATAAAACTCTTTAATGAAGCGCACTAACTCACTAAATCACTTTAATTATATATTCTCGTTCGTTACGGTGTTACTCAGAGATTTACATATGCAGTAAACCGCGTAGGACATTCCGCACTAAGAAGCGCAGTAAACTGGTACAGGCCATTTAATGCGCGTCTGGTGGTCTATTGCCTCGGATTATTAATAATACATGTACCATTGAAACGTAACTAGACCTTTCGGCAACCGATTATGGTTAACATAGTCTATAGTGGTCATTATACCAGGTTAAAAATGTTGGTGGAATAATTAGGAATAACTGACTCTAGTGACATCTGAAAGCTTAGTGTATTTGTGTAAGCTAACTATGTATAGATGTAGTTGGTTCCACTCGTACTAACCACAGATGGAGTGTACCTAAAATTCAACCAAAAGGAAAGGATCATGATAGTCGGAGGGACCTTCAAACTATAACGATCATCTTCCCATAATTCCCATTGCCAGAGCTCGCCGCCCCGGTCGGCGGATTTTAACCTGGCTACTGGGGTGGGCACAAAACCATTTGGTACATACTTGTTGTGCTGTCATGGTCACAAATCATCTCTTTTTTTTATTGGCAACGGGTAAGCGCTTTGCCTTCATTTCACCTGATGTTAAGTGACGATAAGGCCGAAGGTGGAAGCGCACTTCACCCGGATTCCTCAACCACTGAGGAACTGGCTATCTTATCTCAAACTGCCGGAACACAACAATACTATAAACATCGTTGTTATGGCGACAGACTTAGATAAGATGGTGGTAGCTAGCCAGGCGGACTTAACAGCCCTACCACCAACCAAACCGAGCACACAAAGATGTACCCCCCCGCTGGGAATCGAACCCGGGACCTCTGGGTCTGAAACCGGTAGCTTAGCCACTAGACCACAGAGGCGGTTAAAGTAGCAGTAGCAGAGAAGAGATTGTATTAGGATATTTGGTAGTGAGTTATTCGTCAACTCGCACGCTTTAAACCACCTTTGGCACCTTTTGATTTTACATATTATTTGTGTTGTCAACTCGCACAACAGTTAAAATCTCAGGTAGTCATGTACAGTCAATTACGCATTTGCGAGTTAACAAATAAAATAATAGGTAAAATCAAAAGGTGTTATCTCGCACATCTGTGCGAGTTGACGAATAACTCTTAGTATAGGTAGGTAGATAGGCAACCCAGTCGAGTTTTTCGTAGCTGGGGTAGAGGAGATAAGTCCGATAGCCCTCCCACATAACCCAGTGTACCCCTGGCACGGTGTATGCTTAAGCATTTTGCTTAGTATATAAATAAACTAAAGGAGAAGCCCGCTGCTCCGCTGTTTAATCTAAAGTACAAGAACCATAAATGGAAAAAATAGCTAGTACACTGCATCGGCGTGTCTTTGCATAGAGCTGGTCGCGCAATAAACCGCACTTTTTACCGCGCGACAAAAAGTTTATTAAAACGTAACCAACACAACCTTGCCAATGTTGTCACTACACAGTACGGCAACTCAAACATTCAAACATTTATTTGATTGACATTTGACATGCGCTTTTAAGGCTAGATCAAATGGTTATTGTTTTTCTATAAAATAACGCTCTCATAAAAAATATATAAAACGCTAAAGGATATTGCCTAAAAAATGTAGTAATTGGTTACTTGATTAGACGTACTTTACTCGATTATATAAAAATCCCAAAAACAGGCCAAAATAAAAGTCAAAAACAGATGATTTCTTACATTTTTTTTTCAAATTTTCAAATAATTTTTACATGTAAATATTTTAATGTTTTATATTTTAGCGTTTTATTAACGCTTAAATGTACTTAAGTAAAATTTTAAACACTGAAAAAAGACGACAACCTCAGGCGGGAATCGAACCACGCACCTTCCGCATTCCGAGCGGCTGCCTTAACCACTTGGCTACCGAGGTCTCGCTTTCAACCGTCGAAATTTGTCAGTGCTTGATGCTTATGTTTTTAGTCAACATTGCTTCATTAAATCTTAGAAGTTTTCACCTCTGATTCAAATATTTAAACATTCGGTTATTTGGGCGTTAATAAAACGCTAAAATATAAAACATTAATCTATAAACGCAGCTTCATCTTAACCGAATGTTCAAATATTTTTTTAAATATTCCTTCGGATCTCAGAGGTGAAAACATCTAAGATTTGATGAAGCAATGTTGATTAAAAACATAAGCATCAAGCACAGACAAAGAACAATGGCCACTGTCCATACATTTGAAAACCTGTCAATGAGTTAACTTGTATAAATCCTCTTCATAGCAAAATGTGATCGTTATTTGTCATTGTATAAGGTTCTGAAGTCAGATTTATTAGTAAAGCTCTAGGAAGTCTAAAAATAACACTTAAAGGTTTGAGGTTAGAATTTTTTTTAAATCGTATTTTGACATTATGCCATGCTAATTATTTTTAACAGGTACCATTTTTTAGAACACATTACATTGATAAACCAATAGGTAACTAATAATGTCATCATGATGACTGATAAGATCTAGGTAGGAACTTCGTGTTTAAGTGCACATGCCGATATTACTAACTAAAAAGTACTTATGATGTACACCAACACTGAAGCTTAAATAACAAATGAGTTTGTGCCTGTATTATTATTTTTCTCTTTGGTTTGTACTTGCAGTTATGCCCAATTTCTTCCTACAGATGTTAAAGGTAATAAATAAAACACCTCTGTTTGGTACATAATATTTTTTATTCATCATCACTACCTAATCTTACAGCTACCTCATCCAAAAACTCTGCAGGTGCTGATATATTGGACTGATATTTAGCCCATCCAAGGTACCAGACTAACGTCATTACGTGGGCGCAACAGCCTATTGTACGACCCTAAAACCCTCAAACCTAAAACACCTTTATGCACTTCCTGGATACGTGGGACTTCATTTAACAATATGACAAAGTCTTGTCCAGTCCAGTAAAAGAATAAATTGTCTTCAATTTCTAGAATGCTTTCTATTGTGCTAAAGTCCAAAAATGGCCTAAATGCATTTACAAATGAAAAGATATGTTCCACTTGTTCAACGGTGAATGTTATAATGCTTCTATCAGAGTTATATAATGTATCCCAATCATTAAAAAAAAGATGCTCTTGACAAATACAAGCATGAATTGGTATATAATAATGATGTGAGCTAAGTATTGTAGCTCTTAAAGAGTCTGAAATGTTGTGTAGACTCATATTAGTGCAATCAGGAAACAAGCAATGTGACGCAGTATTTGCTGCGCGACGATAATTCAGCATTGTTAAGTGTCCTGTCACAGCGCCATTACCTCGCTCTTCATCTGCTATATTTTGGTCCACAATTATTTCTTCCTCCACGTTAACTGATGGTTCAACTTGATGTTCATCATCTTGAGCTCGTGCCTCATCGATTTGCTGCTCATTTACAGCTGACCTTCTGATACTGCCCCAACACGAATGGCATATCCGATCTATGTCATTATCTATAGAAGAAAATAAAATAGTTTTTTTATTTTTAAATGATCAAGTATTACTATTTTACATTTCTCATAAAAAGTAGGTATGAACTAAATAATAAGCATTTTTTTTCATTTATGAGATTCAGACACATAACTTAAGTATTAATTCTTAGACAGATCGGAAATAAAAGTCTTGCAATGAACATTTTTAAGAGGTAAATTAAGGTAAATATTAAATTAAGAGAAAAAAGTACCCGACGTGGATAAATTCTTGTTTCTATAATAGTTCTTATCATTCTTTCCATGGGTGATGGATTATTAATACAAATAAGATGACTCTGTTGTCTTATTAATGAGCAACCACACTGTGCGCAGACTTGTGTATGTCTTTCTTGTCGAGATGAGCTTGCACTCTGTCCATCACCACTTAAAGTGAATTTTTCGATTTACTTCCCTCATAGCAATTTCACAGCATGTTTCACAAATGTAATCCTCTTCAGTAATCTTAAATAAAATAAGTACATTATATAAGTACATATTATAATACTAAGCACATTATTGTCACAGACAACAGAATACTAGTTTAATTGTATTATATTTGAACCAATTTGAATAGACTGATAATTAATGTAGGTATTTTCACACAATATAGTTATTTGTAAAAGTATATTCAAATGTGACAATCAATGACAATCATAACAGAATTGAGGCACTTCTGTCACAGTATTAAGTAAGCTTTACTGTGCTTCTGCATGGATATAGGTACAAAATATGTAAGTAAAAGGTATGAACATCAATGATGGTTAACGCTGAGTAATGAAATAACTCTCGTATTAAGGTCGAACACGACGAATTGTCGAATTGTATCTATACAAACTCTGCAGTCTATGCACAGAATGCGCCTATTTGATATTGAACTCTGGATCATAAAATCCAAATCGCAAGCCAACAGTGTCCAGTAATCGTGAGCCAAGTGTTAGTCGGTGTGAGAAGATATCGGTGTCCAGAAATAAAAAGCCAAAACTCGTTATTGTTAGAAGATAATATCAGAGTCCAGAGGATAGCGTAGGTCAAAAAGGAAAAAATCAAAATCAATTTAAAACAACAAACAAACGCACTGAACACACCACGGAACAACGACAGACATTTTTTTTAGTTTTGTTCTTCCGTTAGGGATAAGGCAAAGTGATCTAGCTCATACAGCCTGGTCTTCAGTATTTTTTCTTTTATTTCTTTTTCTTATTTATTTTTAATGAGTGAATTATGAATTATTGTGTTAATAATTCTTCTCAAAATGTTAAATGTATTTTAAGTAATAGTAACGCTTCCTTTAACTGATATTACCTACCCATAATTTATCAAACATCACGTTCAACTGACAATACAAAGGTGAAACGGAACGCACACTGCCGGCTCACAGGCGGCAAGGTGCGTTCAAAAACCTTAACTTAGTTACTACCCTACAAATAGAAAACACAATATTGTATTACTCCTAGAGCTTTAATGGAAACCTAGATAACATGGTTTGATTTAATGAATTTAGAGCTATTTTTGCCAATAGCACTTGATTTTATACATTTCCAAAAAAATCAGGTCAATAATGGCCATTGTCCTTTCGACGGTTGAAAGCCAGACCTCGGTAGCCAAGTGGTTAAGGCAGCCGCCCGGAATGCGGAAGGTGCGTGGTTCGATTCCCGCCTGAGGTTGTCGTCTTTTTTCTGTGTTTAAAAATATTATGTAAATATTTATTTTGAAATACTACAGAGAACCTGATAATTCATTAAATCCTATAAAGTCTATATATGCAAAAAAACCTATAAAACGCGCCCATTGGCGCCGCTTCGCTGTTCACCCGTCTCGTACCGACGTCGTCGTACCGTCGAGAGAGCGAGAGAGAAGCGCTCGAAAGGAATCGCCTTAAAAAAATTAATACACATTGCTGCAGATCAGCCTATCCAAAACTGTCAACATTTTCCTATCGAGGTTTTCCTTATCTTAGTGATCAAGTTCAAAATGTATTGAAGATATTTGATATTATGTGATGTAGGTTGTAGCGCTGGCGTCTGTACAAACCTGTTAAGTAGTCACGTAGGTACAGGTAGCCTAAAAATTGCTGTGTAACTATTTAACGTGACAGGAAAGTTACTAATAGGGAGATTTAAAAGGAAGGAGCAGGCAGGACCCGTATTTGTACTCGATAACTTTAGTCAAAATTGTAATGATATTTTTGTTCTTTAATAGGTATATAAAGAACAGATTGCCATTTCAAAACCAACGCATACTCGTAAACAAAAGATATTACCTACTGTTTGTACGTTTGCACTGTGGCAAAAAGCGTTTAATGCAAAGTAATCGAGTGATACGCCTCAGTGGGCGCGGCCGCAGAAAAAAAATAAGTTTCCATTTTTTAATATCGTAATGCGTGGCCTGAAATGAGTTGTCATAACATTCCGCCGTAGAAATAGTTGTGTAAGCCTTGGATTAAATGGAAATTATATGGTGGTATTAAAATACATTAAAAATTAATTGGGTGCTCATACAAATGCTAAAATAATTAAATGAAGGTTTTAGTGTTTTGGGATCTGACACATACATAAAGTTACTATACCTAGAGGTATAGTAACTTTATGGACACATATCTTATTTCACAATATATTATATGTTTTAAATAAAACAGACTGAACAGATAAGATAACTTATGGTTCACTGTATACAGTCCTATAGGATTTATCATTCGATTTCCCTCATCGTAATTTTATAAAAAATATGTAGGAAAACCACAGAGGAAAACACTTTATTATTAATCAATTCTAAACTTAATTAATTATTAAAAACTACATAATATTAAAAGTATTGTTAGACTGGCTTACCCACCACTAACATATCAAATCGCATTGGACCAGCGTGTGGGTAATGGCCCGATTCTCTCCATGTGATGTTGTCCATGTTGGAGGGCCGGTGCCCACCAGTGGGACCGTCATAGGCTGGTGATGATGAGCTCACAACGATTCAATATCACTCTCGACGTTCGCTAATCATGTAACAGAGCAATCATGTAACATGTTCTTCACGGCACTGCACCCGAGCCTAAAAGGAACAGGAACACAAAATATAATGTTACACGTTGTAACAATATAAACTAACAAATAGCCAAGTGGGCCAGACAACCGCGAAAGGCGAGACGAGGCGCGAACCGTGAAAGCATGGGTTCGGTTCCAAGGGCCGAGTGCCGACGCGCCGCAGCCATTGAGGTATTACAACTAGAGACGACACAACGCTGTGCTGTGCTGTGCTGGTAGCGGCTCATTAATGGAATACTACTTTGGGTGTGGTAAGAGGCGACTAACGGACCAAGACTGCACATAATTGCTGAATTTGCTGTAAGACACAGAGTTTTATAAAAATTAAAGGAGTACTTGATCCAAAAATGTTTTTATTCATTAAAAGATTTTTTTAGTTAGTTATTAGTTAATTTTTGGTTGCATGTACTTAATAAAACAATGGTTTTGTTAAATAAGGGATTTTTCGTTAAGTAATTAAAAATTTTGTTGCATGTTAATGCCAAATTGTTTCGATACCCTTACAGGGTCATGTTAAGGGACTATTTATATTGTAAGATCTATGTACCATACCAACTTCATATGAGTAAATTCCTGTTTATGACTATGACTATGACTATACATCCAACAGCGTAAAGCGGCGATGGACTCACCACCTGTCACGCTGAGCACATGGTGCAGTTATCATTTGCTGAAACGTGGACTTTGGCAGTGGACTGTTTTTGCGGTCCTCATTGCCTAGTCTCTGACTAACCCTTCGGGATAATAGTCATGAATATATGTATGTACGACACAACGCCTGTCACTTCCAAGATTGCGGTGCGTTTGCAACGCATGGGCCGCATCTTAGTGCGCAAAAAATAGCTTCGCGATGGCGTCTCTAGTTATAATACCTCAATTGCTAGAATGCATGCTTGTTACATTTCACTCATCACAAACTGAGATAGACAGTTGACACTTTGACAGAACAATGACGGCGCAAACGGAATAAATAGTAAGCGTTAAAGTGTATGATTTAAGAAATCATTGGTGTACATTCAGCTTATTGTCAGTGGACAAGAACAGAAAATGTAATCTACAAGTGGCTTAAGTAAGTAAAATCCGACGAAAATGTTTTGTATGGCAATTTGTCTATTCTAATTATTATTATTTCTCCACGCTTAATCAAAACATTGATAATAATGTCGCTATCAATCAAAAGTTGTATAGAGAGCACTTATTAGGTAGCACGAAGTTAATAAGAAGCTTAAAATTTTAATTCCTCAGCAAACTCGTTACTGATTTAAATTTCAAAAACTAGATTTCTTGTGCACATTAAATAATTTTGATGTAAAAGGAGATTTTTTAATTCATTTTATTGTTATTTAAAATCGTAACTAAGAATGACTCTTAAAAAAAATTACTTTCTTAGTGAGAAAATAAATGATTAATTGATATCAGTTGCGATTCCGAATGAATGTTAGTAATAAAAGATTATAATGAAGTCGTTGGTTTTTACCAACGAAAACACTTCATTATAATCTTTTAGCAAAGCAAAAACAAAACCATGTCAGTGAAGAAGAGAAAACGATGATTAATTCCCTCCGCTTACTTTTGATGCTCGATAATTCAATAAATATTGATTTTTAAGGCGAGGCGCTAAAGCCTTATAATTTATTGTCTATGTTAAATGGTTAATCTGCCTTCATTAGCACGGGAATGTCGATGTAAATTTGGAAAACAGCACCTTTATATAAATTATCATTGCTGGCTTATTATAATTAACTTAACAAGTCGGTTTACATTTATAATTTAGTTTTAAAAAATATCGTCACGTGTGTAACTAAAAATAAAATAAAAATAATTTTAAGTTTAGATTTTAAGTGACTGAAAACAGTGTGTAGTGTGTCGTACTGTGCTGATTTTGGTTACTTACCTGCTTTTCCTTTTGCTAAGCAACTATTACTATAATCAATCTCAAAAAAAATTTGGGACCTGTTCTTTCCCAAATGCCATCCTCCGACAACAACCTGGACCAACTAGCTGGTCATCACTCCGAACACAAGCTTTGCGAAAGTTGACTGACTTGCAAGATTGCAACCTAAACATGCAAGCCGCTACAGCACCAAGCTCCTTTAAAACGTACGTATTACTCGTATATTGTAAACAAAAATAAAAGTGATGTTTAAACTCACCAGCAAACGCGTAATTTCGACTGGCATTTGTTTATTTTTTTCTAAACGCGAGCGGACAGCCTACGCTTTCCTACACAAACCTACATAATTAACATTGTAAGCTTGTCGTTTGGTATCCTATAAAAAAAGTTAATAACAGCCGCGCACTAGCCGCGGCGCGCGGCACCGCCCGCGGCCGGCCGCGACGCCATCTTAAAATATAGCGTCGCATTATTTATGGCGCGATTTATCAAAACTAGAGATGTGCCTATTAAAACTGGTTCTATTATAAACCGCTATTTTTTGTTTGCTTAAATACCACTATTACTTACCAATGCGCACAATTTAAAAGTAATTTGGAGTAATTTGGAGCAATTAAAATTATATAAAATCAAAATTACGACTGAGATATAAGTAGTTAAAAATGTTGTGTAACTTATTATATTCTTTATTGCATGTTCCTTTTGTAATTACCGAAATATTCCTAGCTCCTAATAATATTTTCTAGAAAAGCTGATTTATTGATCGAATTATCGATCGGTAGAACCTACTGGCACATCACTAGAAATAGCACAATTATTCCGTGAGCATTGGCCGCAACATTTTGTCGCGGGAAATTAATTAGACACGGTCCCAGCTATTTTAATTGCCCACAAATGGGAAATGATGGCAGTGGAAACCTATGTCCACTGGTGACAGAATGATTAACTAAGACGTTTCATTACGTTTATTGGAGCAAGATAAATCTCTGGAATCGTTTTGTAGGAGCGATAATCCTTTTTTAGCAGTATTGAATAGGCAATGCCTATAACAATGTTTTCATTTCAAATGTAAATGTATTGTTTTAATAATACTTCTTTGCAATAAAAACTCATAACACATTTTTAAACTAAAACATTACTTTAAAACTAACAAAAACTAAGCTCATTTCACAAAAAAATATAAAGTCGTAGGTTCTAGTCCCATGCATGACCGTATATATTTTTTGAGTATTTGATTTGTTTAATATATGTGGGAAACAGGATAACTGTTAACGCGGAGATTTGTCACATAGAGGAAGAGCCATTAGAGTAATCCTTGATTCAGCGGCCATGTTGGTAATGTGATGTAATTGTCCATAATGGCCGCTTTCCGTTAACAAAGATTAACAGTTAGTACATTTAGCGCAGGCTGCGCGCATTATGGCTAAAGTAATCACACTAATTATCTGTTTCCCTTACCTTTTATCAGAGTAAAACTAATTAATCATAATCTTAGATTGAAGGGCCAGTAAAAAGACATTCCATTTAACTTAGATTCTTTTGAATCAAGTGTAACATTGACCACAGCTGTAGATCAAACTCAAGATCTAAGCTATTTATTCTATTCATGTCACAAAATTAGTTAGGTACCTACTATAATTAATTTACATCTCTTAAGTACCAAAACATGAGCATTGCATCCTCAGTGAAATAAAAGAACTGTAGAACGCCATTGTGAAAAATGAACTAAATCAAGTGAGATTTTGATATGTAGGTATAGGAGTGTCATGGGAGTAACGCATATTTGGTACTCTATAGTGAACTCTAAAGAGACAGATGCTTTCGAAGTGAGTTCCGTTATCTGAGTGAATTTGAGTTTGAGTTCGAATTTTTACCGAATTGCTCTACAGGACACGTGCTCATCATTGATCGCTTGATTCAGAAGTAACCTCTTTCGACGAGATATTGAGTGGTATATAATGGACGACCGGCAAAAGAAGGTTTATGTCGAATGAAGTTGCAATTAACAGTTACTTTTCTAGGTAATTATAACGTCGTAAATGCTTTGAGAAACCTAACATAGCGTTTAATACACGGTAAAACCTACATTACCAAGCCACATTTACGAGGCTAAAAGATATTAGGCGAAACATAATTATACATCATACATACATATAATCACGACTATTATCCCCGAAGGGTTAGTCAGAGACTAGGCAATGAGGACAGTAAAAGCAGTCCTCTACTATAGTCCACTTTTCACCAAATAGCGACTGCACCTGTGCTCAGCGTGACAGGTAGTGAGCCCATCGCCGCTCTAAACTGTTGGAAGTATGTGCAGTCTTTAGTCCGTTAGTCTTTAGTAGTATTCTTTCACCGCTACGCGACACGGTTAACATAATTGTATGTGTGAAATACGCTATAATTGTATGTGTGAAATACGCTATAATTGTATGTGTGAAATACGCTATAATTGTATGTGTGAAATACGCTATAATTGTATGTGTGAAATACGCTATAATTGTATGTGTGAAATACGCTATAATTGTATGTGTGAAATACGCTATAATTGTATGTGTGAAATACGCTATAATTGTATGTGTGAAATACGCTATAATTGTATGTGTGAAATACGCTATAATTGTATGTGTGAAATACGCTATAAAATACACTCTTAAAGTTTATAGTTGAAAAAACGATTTAGTTACTTACTTGAGCCTAAAAAATACATCTACAAACTTATTATTCATATTTTTTTCGAAAAGTGTCAATTTGAAGGCGTTATGTCCTTGACAGCGCGCAATCTAATACATACATACATTAAGCAAATGTACACGAAACAAATTCAATTGGCAATAAGTAGCAACAAGTACTATTGTTATCTATGGTGGGTGTTTACGACAGTCTTAGGTTCTTAATCTCCAGATAAATATGCAATGAAATAGAGACTTTAAGTTGTTGCGGTAGAGATGATTTTTGATAGTAAAATGAAGTTGTGTAGGTGTTCGGTGATCATACCAGGGGCTGGACACGGACTGGGCTTATCGAGTAGCACTTAGTCAAAGGCTGTGTAATGTTTCCCTTTTATTACTGTGAATTGTGTATTGTGGGTTACGAGATCTATGATCGGATTCGAGTTACAAAGCTGTATCTCAACGATTAATTTATTGTCAAGTCAAGTTATCTGATATTTTAGTAGTTTTATATATTCTATTTAAATTAATCCTTATTTATCAAAAGCAGCATCAGAATGTTACTTTATGAATTGAATTGAAAGTTGCAACATTTATTACACTTTCTTAAAATTTTATTTATACATTCTACAAAAATGTACTGTTTACCTGTTTATCACTAATAAACAGTCGGGACGAGTGAGGTCCGTGCGAGCCTCCCGAAACCTCTTCCGCAGCTAATTAGTACTGTGCCTCAACCCGCGTCCGGAATGCAATTAGAGGCTATATAAATTTGTATAATCGCCACTCAAATTTACATACAAGGAATGTTGACTTCCCAAAATAGATGAAAGATATTAGTGGCGTACTTAATTTTTTTATTTTAATCTTCGGTTTTATGTTTTTACTTGAAGATTGGTGTTTCAAACAGCTATGGATAAATAGCATGTTAGGGCGGTAGTACTATTAGTTCTTCTGTGGTTAAAGTTCCGATTAACCGGACAGATGACCAAATTAAAATATCTATAATTCTACTATGCTTCGAACGGCACGGTGGAATTATATAAATAACTAGCGGACCACTCGCGACTCCGTTTGCTTGGACCCCGTACCCCATGACGATTTTTTGAAAAAAATATATAACCTATGTCACCTGGAGATAGTGTAGCTTCCCAACGGTAAAAGAATTTTTCAATTCGGTCTAGTAGTTTCGGAGCCTATTCAATCCACACAAACAAACAATCAAATCTTTCCACTTTATAATATTAGTATAGATAATAATAATCCCGATAGTAATAAATAATAAGTCCGATAAAGCTGTGCAGTTGCGTGCGCCCATTTTTCTGACTAGAACAAGCTCTACCACCAACCAAACCGAGTAGAAACATGTATTTACCGCTGGGAATCGAACTCGGAATCGCCTAAGAACGGTGGTCTAAGCACTAGACTATAGAGGGGGTAAAAAGCCCTTCCTCTGTCTTAGTTTGAAGTTACAAAGTGGACAGACGACCTTACATACCCTGCGAAGTACGAATAGTTTATAACCGGTGTACGTGGAAGTACTTGGGGAAGGCTTTGTGATGGCGACAAACACACTGACCATGAATCACTGCCGCGCGTTTGCAGGGTGACACGATGATGCAGGATACTTCATTGACGCCGTTTACATTATAGACCCCGAACAAAATCAACATTAACCAAGATTTTAACTAACAATTTATCCTTTTCATAGTCTATTTTTATTAATTAGAATATGGAAAGGATACAATAAGAAATAAAAGTACTTTAGTCGTCGGTTACATTGAATAGGGCGGTTAGGGTGGCCGTGTATTGTGGAGGACGTCTGAATTCCCACCTGAGTAAAACACTTTTTTGTTGTTACGTTTCCCAATGTTATTTTAGTAGTTTTTATAATTGATAAATACACACAACTTACGCACAACATAGATAACCCACACGCGTGCCCGATGCAAGTTTCGTGATATTCTTAAAAAAGGCTCTGTAAAAACAAAGTTATGATAAAATAAGTTATTTCTTAACATTATATTTTGAAATACCCTTTTAAGCCAATACTGCATATACCATAAAACTTTACATCACGAAATCCAGTATTGTAACTCATAAATCGGCTTTCTACCTAAATCACAAGTGAAAACTTCTGTTAATAACAATTAGGTTCACGAGATACCGTCATCCAGTTTAGCAGAACTTGCATTCTCCTAACTCCTGCAGACCAACACAAAATGGTCACTAAACAATATCCATTATATTATGGACCTCGATTCAAAACTAAGATCGAATATATGAGGGTCAGTTTAAAATGGATCTTTGCACTAACATGAATTGGCTTCGTTAGCGACTTCCAATTCGATCCTACTATACTGCGGCCAATAAACGTCCAGTTTATGGCAGCGTGACTATAAACACTAATTTATGTATTACATCTTCCGTCAGTTACAATATTTATTGTAGGTATGTGAGAGGGTTCGAAAATATTTCCTTTTTTAAATGCAATTATAAAATTTAAATGCGTCTGTACAAAAGACATCAACGAAATACCTTCACAGAAAGCTTTCGGCAAACTGTCATGTTGTTTTTATTATTTCACGTACTTTTCTCTAATGATATTTTTTAGTAGATTGTTTTATCTTCTTTGTCTTCGCCTCTTTCCGTTACTTGAGTTCGGCTTTCTTAATTTTCAGGGGCTTTTGCTCCGCTAACACGCTCTGTCAGTTGATAGGTCGATTTCTCCCAACACCTTCGATAACCTTAAAAAATTGATTACAAATTGTTTGCATGAATATTACGCTATCGATGTACCTAGTATAAGCTTGAAGTAATAAGTCAGTGAGAAATAGCTCAACGCAGGTAGCACCTCATTTAAGAAACGTGTTATAATCCATCTCAACATTCAAAATTATAATGCGAACAATTTAAATCCGCATATCAATTTGTCAAGATTTAAGACTTCACACAATAAATAAGAACTATCTCTTTTATGTGTTTTCTCTCATTTCTATTTAAGTGTCTGCACCAACACTTATGAATAAGTTTCTTGACATTTTTGCATTTAGTAAACGTCTTCTAAGTGGCATGCCCTGAGAGCTTGGCTCTATTATTTCGATCGATTTCTCGGGCAGCGCGCATTCGAGGTTGTTGACATCAATTTATTGTTAGAGCAGTTCTGTGATTGACAACTAATCAGCATGCTTGTTCAACTTACCTAAATCCACTATTTTTTTGCTTTACGCTTCATTGCGGGAGCAAAACCTTTTCTAGTGTTGAAATCCTACGCGAACCAAATGTAAAAATAAATGTCAATGTAAATTGACAGAGAGACATTACCACTGAGTGATTATATGTTTTGACCGTAGAGGCGGATGCAAAATATCTGAATTTAAATAATATTTCTTGTTAACGCACCTATGGTTGTTTCCAATAATCGTTTTAGGTTCATACAAATAAATATGAACAGGTTTTGTTTTCGCAACATTTATCTACTATTGTAGATCTGTCATTGGATTACGGATGTCTGATTACATTATTAGTTATTACTGTTTTCCTAGGTAAATGTTAATTAACTTATGAAAAAATATGTAGTTAACATAATATGTATAAGGATTTTTTTTTATGTGTGTCAGTATCTTAGCAAATAGAGGGCTGTGACCACTACCTATCCCTCCGGGAGCAGGCGTGTATTGTGTATAACTGTAGTGTACACAGCTGCAATAACATATCATAGCAAGAGATGACATGACCATTTCATTCACAACATTCTGTTCTAATCTGATGAGAAGCAACTGCCAACCAAAATATAATTGTGAATTAATGTAATGGTCCAAATAACAGGCTACAAGTTTAAATTCTAATAGTCACAGTTCACACTATTGTTGCAGGCTCCGAGCGCTCTGGCGCCCCACATAACTAAACTGTTAAAAACGAAACAAAAGAACCGTGTGTTGGCGCGGCTGCCGGCTAATGTCGGATTATCGTTTGCCTCATTTATGGTACAGCGGCATAGCGGATTAGTGTAATTTCTAATTAGACAGTATGTTTTCTTTAAATGCGGTTTGTTGAAGCATCATTTTATGTTGAAACGTTACACTTTATAGGGATCGTGTTTTTTATATTCTTTATTTCGTTGTGAATTCAGCCGTATTTTTATTTTGTAAAATCCTTCCGAACTCTTAGCAGGGTACGTGGTCATCGAAATCTCTTCAAGGTTTATTATTTTAGCTGAGAAATCAATAAAGAAAGGGTTTTGATAGTATTGTTTGATTCTATGATATAACGTTATAATCAAAGATTGCAAAAATTTTACATTTAGATTTTGAGGTAAACTGTTTATATATAAACGGTTTGCTTGAATAATTTATAATATTTGTATCATCAACAATGTTGGAATACTCAACTTAAACAGGATCGTTCGTGGTTCAATCCCTACAAAACCCTAACGCTACTGATGTGTACCATCGGCGAGATGAAAGCCCACAGACTTCGCTGTCTTGGCCACCTTGCTTATTCAAGCACAAACAACATACACGCTGTATTAAAAAACGTACCAAGATCTGTATTTTTTTAAATAATGTTACAAGTATTTCTCATACAGAAAATGACCTTTGAGACTGATAAATACTTTCATCGATAAAAGTGAGCTTTACTTATTGAGTACAAGTAATTCTAATTCTGTTATTTATTGGGTAGCTTTTCAACACATTCTAGTTAGTGTTAATTAATGGCGGCCATTAACAAGTGGATAAACTACAGGCCACTGTAGCCAGCGACAGATAACGGCTAGCTTAAATTATTTAAGTAATTATTTAAGCTAGCCGTTAACTTAGTGAGTTTTCGTTTAAGTTACATGAGGCCACGTTAATTTATTTTGTTCTTATAGTGTTTCTAAATTTTAAAATTACTAAAGCAATTCTCTTTAATGAACTTTATCACGCTATAACATTGAACAGACACTATAATCTGAAGATATTAACAGAAGCTAATGTTATAATTCGTCATTGTGAACACACCTGTGCAAACGCCGCCGGGCTTTGAACTCACGACCATTTAACAGCCCAAAACACTGGACCGAATGGGCGGAACCAACTAATTATTTATTTGTACCATTTTACAGTACACATATGTAATTATTGACCATTTGTGGGCGGCATTCCTCACTGTTAGAATCATAGCACGAAAAAAGGTTGTTTATTTATTTCCTGTTTTTTCATGTTTAGTGTGTTCGATATATTTTTTTTTAATTCTAGTAGTTATTTATTGTTAGACCTCTAACAAACATAAAGATGTGACTTAACCTTCTCTTCAGTCTTTTACCACTGGTTTTAAAGAGGGTTTACACATTTCGGTTTTCCATACAAACATCCAAGTCGAAACTTTTAAAAACCGATAAGACAATTTTGATGAAACTTTGCATGCTGAAGTACAACACAGGGATCTAAATAGTTTGTTGAAAACATTTTTAAAAAACGTTTTTTTAGCTGAGTTATTGCGATTTAAAATCTACTATAGAAAGTTAAAAATCGCAATAACTTAGATAAATAAGCATTTTTTTTAAATGTTTTCAACAAACTATTTAGATCCCTGTGTTTTACTTCAGTTTGCAAAGTTTTATCAAAATTCACTCATTGGTTTTTAAAAATTTCGACTTGGAAGTTTGTATGGGAAACCGAATGGCGTAAACCCTCTTATAGTAGACAATAAGTTTTGAGGATTTGATTCCTGGTATTTAGGGGGTTCATATTACACTTTAGAGCTTCCATTTAAGTGTTAACTTCTAACATCCTTATGGAGTTTTTTCGCAATAGCAATAATTTTGGTAGCAATGCTGTGTTCCAATAAAAAATTAAGAAAACGTTCTTAAAGACAAGTAAATAGCTCTCTCAAAGTGATGCATATAGGCAGTTTCCTAGGTGCTGCAGATGTTCAGGTAATAATAATATAATTTAACATTGGTATGAGAGACTGTAGCCGTTTAGCACTAATTGTCGTCTATTAAAATATAAATATTCATAAAGGCAGGTAAATGTAAAAGTGCGTCCGTCCACACACACAAAAACTAATTATTGATAATAATAATTTTCTAGATTATTATTATTATTGAAACGGCCGGCCAACTTACAAATAATTATTTACTTAAATATAAGACCTAACCGAGCGAGGTGAAACGCGACAGTTCATAGTTTACAAAGTAACTTGAAACCCGAAGAAATAACTTTCTTTTAAGTAATTTGCCAAGTCATAAAGGCGGCCGTTTATGCCATATGTCGAGTCGTAAAACGTAACTATGAAATGGTTGTGCGCGCGGTGCGCAGGCGCGTGGGAATGTGGACACGGCTTAACCGCCTCGGAAGTGTAGTGGTTAGACTACCGGTTTCCCAGTCGGGAGGCCCCGGGTTCGATTCCCAGCGGGGGGGTACATGTTTGTACTGGGTTTTGGTGGTGGTAGGGCCAGTTTTAGGTCCACCATCGTATCTAAATATGTCGCCCTAACGATAATGTTAGTGGCATTGTTGTGTTCCGACAGTATAGAGAGGAGATAGTTTGTTTCAAATTTATTTGTATTTTTAACACCTTGGTAGCGGAGAGATAGAGAGAGAAACAGCTGCCCTATATGCGGAACACGTGGGTTCGATTCCCACTTTAGGTAGTCGTTTTTTTCAACGTTTCACTATCTTTGTGTAATTTTATTTTAAAGCCAACTAAGTCTTCACTGAACTCCTAATTAGTTGGAGTTACACAAATTACTGTATTGAACTAAAAACAAAATTAAAGTACAGCCTTACTGTCTAATTGCTGGGCCAAGGCCTCCACCATTAAAATCAAGCCATCGCTACAATAGATGGGTGTTGGTTGAATCAGCACGCTTGCCTGATACGGGTGATGACAAACCCGGGCGCAGCATCGGAATAACCGAAAACACACTTAACCCGACCAGGAATTGATTCCGGGACCTCCGGATATCGCGCCGAGCGCTTGACCACTCGGCCGCCGAGGCGTTCTTCAACTTAAATCTAACAAAAAGTTAAAACGAATTAAACACACTTAGCTAGCTGTGTACACACTTTTTCTCACCAAGAATATGCAATTTGAGGGTTTTCATTTGGCTGCCAACGCGGTATCCCGACGAGCGCCGACGTGGCTTGGCTGCTAATATTCCGTGAATTATTCATGGCAAGCGTAATACAGATGTCCACCGGGTTATTGGAGTTGAGCGTAGAATACATGCAATGAGTTTGAGACGAAGTTCAAATAGGAATTACCATGCGAAATATAAGGTCGAAAACCCTACTTTTATTTTAATTTTACAAGGAAAGCTTATGGTTTCTTTAACCTGATGGCATAAGGCAGATGGTAAAGCGCAATTAAGCCGAAATACCACTGAACAACCAATAAAACCACTGAAAAACTGGCTATCGTACCTTAAACTGTCGGAACACATATTTGTTTACATAGTTGTTATGGCTACAGACTTAAATAAGATGGGGATAGATAGCCAGGCGGGCTTAAATAGCTCGAGCAAATCAAATCACACAATAATAAAAATATGTCCGGAACGAAATCAAACCCGGGAGTTTTGGTGCTGGGATGTTGTCATACCAATAAACCGTAGTCAAAGTCAAATGCTTTATTCAAAATAAACCTTTACAGGTTTTAATTATTGACGTCAAAAATATAGTTATTAAAGCTATAGTAGTTAGATCTTATCAGCTAACTTAACTACAATTTAACATAGTTAAATAGCTCCAAAGATATATGTAATAATGTTCAAAAACATTATTTTGGATAGAACATAAATAAATGTTTTGGGAAAATTAGTTTTTAAGCGACTTAACGCAGACTACTTTATAAGTAAGATAAAGGCCAAGCGCTTACCCGTTGTATAATAATAAAAAACTAAATTAAAATATAATAAACTTAAATAAATAAAATAAACTAAACTTCTTATTAATTTCACCACGTACCGTGATCACAGGCTGACGACTGACACAACGTTGTTCGCCTCGAATGTTTAAAAGTATGTGTGTACCAGTCTCAAGCTAAGCGGATACAAAATATTCTAACAAGGCTGTACTTGCTGAGTGAACCTTTGAAACAAGTGTCGCACTCATAATGAGGTTGACACGCGGGTCGACCACGCATTGACGATGTCACTACAACATGACAACTATACAGTATTGATTGATCTGCCGGAAGTAACCTAAAAGTTAATAAAATCCTTTTATTAGCATTTGGAGCGTCGAGTATTCTGAAAAAAATTAATGCTGATTAACATTGTTCTTAACTTTGTTGTTTTTTATTAACAATGCTATATTTATGTTAAAACTAGATATATAACATATAAAAACAGGCGAATTTCCTCAAGTGGGAGTCGAACCAATACGTTAGCAATTTGGCAAAAAACTGCCAGATAAGGGTCATCTTTTTATTCCTCAACGGGAAAGCGCTTCTTATTTATCTAACATGACGTTAAGTGACGATGAAGCCGAAGGTGGAAGCGTTGGTAAAAGGCACTGACTTTCCTAACCTCGCTGGGTATCAAACAAAGAACCGGTGATCTAATCACTAGACCACAGAGATAGCCGGAAACCTCAGGCATGTCATATTTTCAAATGCTATTTGTAGTTAAGTACTTTTAGAAATTAATATGACTGGGCCGTACGTAGATACATGCTAACTAAAGCTTCAGGGCAGTAATGATTGAGTTATCACTATGAAGTAGACGGTGACAGCTTTTCAACAGGTAAAATGGAAATCCATTAGTTTTCCAGCACTGACAAATAAATAAATAAAACTTGTTACCATACCTACCTTATACGAGCACTTATTTTTAAAATTAAAAATATATATCTGTAATACATTGTGCTGAAGGCATTCAAGCGAGTCACCAATGCTATCCTTAAAAGCATCGCATTGCCCCCACCACCTTACTTACAGTCCATAATTATTCAGCCTCCATAAAAAACTGTTGCCTATTTTTATTTTACAAAGTTACAAATATAAAAGTACAGCAATAAAGGTGTACATCATAATGGGTGTATTATCTAAACGCCCCACTGCAATGGCTGCGCGCTTTATGATCGCAGCGCCCGCGTCGGTGTTGTGGAACTAATCGCGCTCAATGAATCAATTGAGGAGAAGGCTCATGATGGCCGGAACCAAGTTGAAAGGTAGCCGCCACTGCGGGGGCCGCAGCCGTCATTAATATCCTATACACACATACAGAGTAGCTAACATTGAGGTACAATAAATTAGAGAAGACACCGCGAAGCAAGTTTGTGCGCAACTATTTAATAAAACTTTCTCTATTAAAAAGTTTAAAACCAATATTTCAATGAAATTTGGGGATTGGGCTACAGCTGGTTTGCATAAAAGTAGGGCTAAGTTGTATGACTTATATGAGCAGAAAAAATATAATAATAGTCCAAGTTTTCTAGAGTATATCAAAAAGTATTCGAAAACTTTTAGGAAGGCTTGTGCATGTGCCAAGTCATTATTTATTAGTGAAAAAATTAAAAAGTCTGATAACAAAATAAAAGCAACATGGAACTGCATTAACCGCGAAACTGGTAAAATAAAGCCACGTGATACTAAGTTTTCTTTAAGTATAGGCAATAGCATTTTAAGTGAAGACAATAAAGTTGCTGATGCTTTTGAACAGTTTTTTACAAATATACCAATTGCCACAACTATGTCACTCAACTCTTCACCGAGCAATGCAGAAATTCTGTTAAAAAAGTATGTACCCATGTGTAATGAAGTGTTCAAATTTAAACACGTAAACTGTAAAGACGTACTAAAATCCTTTAAATCTTTAAAAATAAAAAACACTTGTGATTTGTGGGATATTTCAACAAAAATTATTAATAATATTATCGAGTCCATTGCGCCTTTTCTTGTAGTCATATTCAATAGCTGTGTTGACGAAGGAGTTTTCCCAGATCTTCTAAAGCATAGCAAAGTTCTGCCACTTTTCAAATCGGGTTGTAAAGATGACCCGAGCAATTTCAGACCTATTTCGATTTTACCTACTCTTAGTAAAGTTTTTGAAAAACTTATTTTAGATCAACTCGGCTCCCACTTCGCTATAAACCACCTTTTTCACAGTGAACAGTATGGTTTTACTAAGGGAAGGTCTACTACTGATGCAGGTGTAGCTCTGCTAAAACACATATTTGGGGCTTGGGAGGGATCGCAGAATGCTTTTGGAGTGTTTTGTGATCTCTCCAAGGCTTTTGATTGCGTTGAATACAACACCCTTTTAATAAAGCTAAAACACTACGGAGTGCACTCTGATGCCTTGAAATTGATTCAATCATATCTCAGCTGCAGAATCCAAAAAGTTAGCGTGAATGGATCCATATCATCCGGATCTTCAGTGCGAATGGGGGTCCCACAAGGGTCAATACTAGGTCCATTTTTATTCTTAATTTATATTAATGATTTACCATTTTATGCGGAAAACTTTTGCAATATTGTTTTGTTTGCTGACGATACTTCTTTGATATTTAAGACTGATCGAAATAAAAATAGTTTTGATGATATCAACAGTGCCCTAACAGATGTGTTGAATTGGTTTACTACTAATAATCTTCAATTAAACGCGAAGAAAACCAAATGTATAAATTTTACTCTACCTAACGTAAAGAATATTATTGTAAATAAAATTAAATTGAATGGTGAACTGTTGGACCTTGTTGATTCAACAGTTTTCTTAGGTATTACCTTAGATTCAAAAATACAGTGGTACCCTCATATTAGCACCCTTGCGGGGAGACTTAGTTCAGCTGCTTACGCTGTTAGAAAAATTAGGCATATCATAGACGTGGAAACTGCTCCATTAGTCTATTTTAGTTACTTTCACAGTGTTATGTCCTATGGTATTCTACTTTGGGGTAAAGCAGCAGATATAGAAACCATTTTCATTTTGCAGAAAAGAGCAGTAAGGTCCATATATAATCTAGGATCGCGTGACTCCCTTAAGGAGCTTTTTAAAGAAATAAATATTCTTACAGTTGCATCACAATTTATTTATAACTGTATTGTTTACGTGCGTCAAAACAATTCTCATTTCAAAAAAAATTGCGATATACACAAACTAAATACTAGAAATAAGTATAAACTTGTAATTCCTAAATTTCGACTTCAGAAAGTTTATGGATCATTTATGGGACAAAGTGTCTTATTTTACAATAAAATCCCGAACGATGTTATAATTTTGCCCTTAGACAAATTTAAGACACATGTTAAGGATAGACTTTTAGAAAAGGGCTATTACACTGTAAGCGATTACATCAATGACAAAAATGCATGGAATTAACATTCCTCTAGTTCCGCACACATTGTTCTAATGCGTTCATAGTGCCCGAGTAAAACTTTTAGATCCACTTTTGTTTTATCTTTTATTTTATTATATAATTGTTTTATGAATATTGACTTATTATAAGCTTATTAGAAGATCAATGACTATGTTGCAGACAAAAATGCATGGAAATAAGTCTACTCTGTACTAGTGTTTATTATTAGTATTTTTAGTCTATTATTAACTATTCTTTCATTCAATTATTATGAACTGTTGTTATTATTTAGTTTAGTTATTATTAATTTTATTGATGCGTACAAATTGTACTTAATTATGTTTAATAAATTGTACCTACTTAATTAGATCTATGACATTGTAAAGTAACATTGTTACTTAGAGGGAGAAAAAAGTAAGGCCTCCTGAGTTTCTTGCCAGCTCTTCTCGGTCGAAGGCTCTCCCAAAATCCGAACTGGTGGTAGATTGGTTAGGTAGGTAGATTAGGTAGGTAGAGTAGATTATGGTCTGTGCCAGCTAGATGTGCATGAAGGGTCATTTACCCCACTTGTACCAGTGGGGTGCTGCAGTTTAGGTACATTCGGCCGGCGTGTCTCCCAGGAAGGCCGCCTAGGCGTATGGCAGTAAAGGTTGCCGCTCGGCTCGCACGCTTCACGTCGCGCGTCGTCGCTTAAGGCCAGGGGCCCAGGTCTGCTAGTTTGCGGGTGGCGTGGTTGGGTCGCGGTTGTGTCGCGTTGTGGTTGTTTGGCACATTTGGTATTCTTAAATGAGTAAGAGAATGCCAAATGTGTCAGGCGGTTGCAGTGCGATCCAGCTGCGATTCAATTGTGCCATTCGTGGATTGGCGGACTTGGGCCCCAGGTATTTCTCTCTCGCGGCTTCTCTCGCTCTCTCGATGGTACGGGACGGGTATAACAGCGAAGCGGCGCGTTTTATAGGTTTTATTGCCTTTAGGTATAGACTTTATAGGATTCTCTGCTAATTTATCTGCGAATTGTTTGTGTTTCGTTGAGTACAAAAATTAAATGTTAAGTATCAGTAGTTTAGTCATAATATTGAAAAACATTACAAAAAGGGGTAATTTTGTTTTTTTTTTTTTTTTTCTATCGAGTGAAGTTCATTGGATCTTGTAACTGAATGAGACTTTGAATAGATTAGATCCTTAACTATGGCCTGGCCGCAGCCGCTGTGCCGCGCCTTGGGTATGCGCGGGTGGTGGGGGGAGTGGGAAGTAAAGAGCATGAACTCACATGAGATTCGTAGTGTCAGACAGTTCTTACGATATCGAAGCACGCAGTTTATTGAAGCTTTATATTTACGAGTATAATTACATCCAATCCGTTTTTGAATTAAAGAACCAATATAAATGAAATAAATCTTTAATTCTTGGAAATATATGGGGTGACTGCTAGGGGCCGTGGGGGGCTTCGGGGGCTGGTCGGGTCGGGTGTTTTGAACATGACAAAGATGACAAAAAAGGAATTCGTGTTTTTTTTCATTTTTAATTAAATAATTCTATTTGTGAATTTTAATTGGATAGTCTTTGTATTTATTTGAGTATCTAATTTATTTTAAAGCAATAACATAAGAAAACTAAATGGAAAACAATTATATACAACGCGCGGGCAACGGCCGGCCGGTCGACCGTCTGTTGACCCGTTCGCGCCAGCTGGGCGATAAGTACCTACGTTAATCTGCAATGATACCATTTTTGTCATGTTTAGGACGCTTGACCTGATCGGCCCTTGAAGTTTCTTGCGGTTTCTGGCAGTCACCTTATATAATATAAACTTTGTTTGCTTTTCTTTTCTTAAAATATTCGGCCACTTTAAAAATGACTGTCTTGATTATCTCGTGATAATGCACGACCCATTTTGGATATTTTATCTTATGTGCGTCTGACACACTAGTTGCCGCCGTGAGCGATGACGGCAGAATAACTAAATGGAGCAACTGTTTCGCCCCCCCGCCTCGCCGCTCGCGTGCCCGGGGCGCGGTGCGGCGGTGGCGGTCAGACTATAATACATACTTTTTTTTCCAGAATTTAAACCATTATTTTCTATGTCTTAGATGGTTTGAAAAACTCAAAGCGCGACCTATCTAGCCTTTACTCGTAAACCCTACGCGCGCGCGTAAACCCTGCGCTCCTGACGGACGTCAAATCGATATCGAGTCGGCTTTGCTTAACGGAATATGAACGCTCGGGTCACGCGATGGGTTTCGGTTTCGCGTGGGGGTCGTTGGAGGGTGAACCTTCTGTACGGAAGTAATATTAGTTATTCTGTGCTTGTACCAAGACGAAAAACGAAACAATTTTAAAACACACAGATTTATGCTTATTAATTTTTGACGTTTTCTATGCTTAAGTTTTTATAAAAAAAGATATTTGAATGATTAAAAATGTCAACCTTATTGGTTAGGTACTAATGTTTTCCAAAACTCATTTCAACCGTTGCTTTATTTTACTTTAAAAACTCAGTTATTTCCAATTTCTATTACTTACCACAATATCAATACGATAATTGGAAATCACATTTAATTTAATTCCTTAAAGTAATACCTTAAGTTAACAATTCATTGTGATTTATCATTCTTCACCTTTCATCCTAAAAAAAAAACGATAAATTACCTATAAATATTAGCCGTTTGTGTCGCTAGGGGAGAGACACTTGCCCGCTATTTTTGTCTCGTACCATACGTTTGTTTACACAATTCTATGACCACGGCTTAAATTTCGGTTCGACGCGATTCTGTTTCGGCGTGCAGTGGTACTGGGGGTAGCGATGCGCATTTTGTCTGGCACAGACTATAGCTCGTTAGATTAGTTGTTAAGTCTTAACTATAAGTTAGTTAACTGTTTTTTTTATTATTATTATTATTGACGTCAATAAGTGCCTGTAAAGGTTTACATTGAATAAATAATTTGACTTTGACTTTGACTAAGGTGCAGCCGCAAGGTCCACAATCACTTGAATCACGCGCAATCACTGAGGCGTTTGCAGCCCTTGGCTGCACCACAGTACGCACAAACTTGCTTCGCAGTGTCTTCTCTAGTTTATTGTACCTCAATGGGAGCTGAGGAACAAAAGCGGATTTGTCCCATTAATTGAATTTTTACACTGGAGCAAAAAAACTGACATTGCTAGTGCAATTTTGAACAGGACAAGTCCGTTTCTGTTTGAAACCGCATTTTTACAAAAATATTTTCTGTAGGATCCGACCGCTTTTGATAAATAATATTTTAATAGCGGGCGATAGATATGCACTCAAAGAGCTCGAAAAAAAATAAAAAAACAGAATATTGTGACATGTCCGCTTTTGTTCCGCAGCTCTTCCATTATCTACATACACACATACGCCCGCCTTTCCGAAGGGGTAGGCAGCGACCACCGATTTCCATTTAATTTTCCTACGATCCTACCACAAATCACACACAAGCAATAAAAAGCAAGGTTGGTTGACTGGCTGACTTATTAGATAGATAGATAGATAGACAATACTTTTATTGTAACTTAACACCACAAACATTTACATAACACATGACAATGAGCACAAATACAAAGTTACAATTTGGCGGTCTTATCGCTTTAAAGCGATCTCTGCCAGACAACCATTCGGATGGAGAAAACTTATACACTCAAAGATCGGAGGTGCATACAACAGTAAAACAATTAAAAACAAAAACAAATTAAAAAGAACCAAAACATAATACATAACATTATAAAATAAATAAATAGGGTGTAACAATTATATAAACATACATATAAATACTTAAATATAATAGTCTCAGGTAGGATGTGGCGGACAATGACAGCTATGCAGCAGGATAGGGTTAAAGGGAAAGGTAGAAATTCTTCACGTGCACCTTAAATGCGTGAATTGTTTTAGCACGCCTGATCGCAACTGGAAGCGAGTTCCAGACACGAACAGCTTCAACGGTGAATGAACAATCGTAAAAGGTAGTGTTGTGAATAGGGGTTTTAAGGGATAGATTTTCTGATGACCGTAAGGAGCGCGAGGATGAACAATAAAGGAAACTGAAGCGTTCCTTTAGATAGGAAGGATAGGTGGGATTAACCAATATGTTATATAGAAGGGAGAGGATGGCTTATTAGCTGGCTGACTGGCTCGCTGACTTCCTAGTTTTCTTTTATGCTTGCTGGCAGGCTGTCTGTTTTCTAGCGAGTTGCCGGGCTAGCTAGCTCGCAGAATTTTTAACTAGCTAGTTGGTTGGTAGCTAGTTGACAGCACAGGTTTAATTGTGTATTTTACAGAATTAAAATAAGACATGAAGCGGCAAGACATTTTTAATTTACTTTGAGAAATGCACACACGACGCACGCGGCACGCCCCCACGGCCCCTCAACAACAAACATTAACGGCCCCGAGCAATCCAAATTGTTGAGTTCAATCTAGTGCGTAAGCTTATGCTCGTAACTGTTGTACAACGCGTTTTTCCATAAATATCTTTTTTATGGTTACCGAATAAAACTCATAACGTTTTTCGCCATAAACTGTTAATGCATTATTTAATGGCCATAATCGTCACTTGCCATAAGTCTTTATGGCTAAAACTTAAAAGACATAATTTCGATAAGCATAGTTAGCAAAAGGCATATTTTTTATTTGTCATAATGTTCAGAAGACATAATATTCAAAAAGCATACATGCACTAGTAAAAATCTACAGTAATGGTGCACGAATTTAGGGGTTTGTGGGTGGAGGGGAGGGGGGGTGAAGGCTATCCTCCGCCGGTGTCATTCCCACTCGCAGGAAGGACATAGTTTATGGAGATATTAAATTTCTTCTTAAATTTCTAACCTATGACGTGACCTACAGGAGTAGGCGAGCTAGTATTTCTGTTGTCTAATAAAAAAAAAAACTTGAATGTCAAACCTATCACGTGACCTAATAGGGCGTTAGACGGTAGACACTAGGCGCTAGACGTTAGTAAGGCTGGTAATACGAGTATTTATGTTGTCTAATAAAAAAATAACCACGATAATCCTTTATAAAATTATGACTTAATTGAATGAACTTAAAAGTATGCTTAATAAAATTATGACATACAATAATATAGATTTTAACGATTAGGTATGATTTTTATTAATATGTCTTTCAACGATTTTGTGTTATGTTTATGCGTAATAAAAAAATAACTACAAGCTATTATGCTTTTGGAATTGTATGTCGTAATATGATGTATGTCAATTAAAATTATGGCAAAATAAATTATTTCCCGAATAAAAATTATTCGGGATTGAGGATATTGTTGAGAATAATAGTTGAAGTAAAATGAAAGGAAATGAACAATAAATATGACAATGGAACGTGCGCTTCCATCTTCCTACTTTCAAGCACTTAATATTAGAAATGATTAAGGCCAAGTGATTACCCGTAGAAAAACGTAATAATAATCATAAAATACCTTACCTTTTTAATTATTTTAACCCTACCAAAAACAATAGTCTACCATTTTGTCCCTTACTCTACTTCTAGTGCGTGCGATATAACTTTAACCCTACACAACTTTCAGTACAATTTCTAAAAAGACTCACAAAGCTGCATGGGGTACGGTTTCAATGCCGCGACGCTCCCACAGTAGCATTGTTATCAATGAAACTGGTTGTTATCAATGAGCACCCGCCGCGCAATTACGGCTATCGGGTGATGTATCGATCCGGACCGATTGATCGTGTAGATCGCCCGATTGCGGTGCTTTTACGATTGAGACGCCTCGCAGGCACAATCGTACTGATTTTATTTATTTTTAGTGGCATTCTGAGGTTTCTTTTCAATAGTTTAGTTATTTTCTTACTGACTTCGATGGCACGGCTACCCGAAGTGTCTCTTTGACTCCGATACAAGAGCCTGTTTTATTTATTTATTTACGGGAATCATAGAGCATATTTTGCACTTAAAGTGTCCACTAATGTTTAAAGCACACAAGTTAGGTTAACAAACTATTTTTTTTTAAAGAAAATGTTAAAATTAAAATTAAATAAAAAAACATTTGTCTTACCTGACAACTGTGGAACTGGTTATATGGGAATATCTTTAACTGTCGAAACACAACAAAATTGTGGTAATGGCGACCGACTTTTACAAAATACAACCTAAACCTGTAGGATATGTATCCCCGCCGAGAATCGAACCCGCATGCCACGGCAGTTTAAAGTCACACACTTTAATCCCTGGCTATTACAAATTCAACTGCAAACATCTGACAAATTTAGCATTTAAAAACTGTAAATTGTCTTTTATTTAAATACCAAGTCAACAGGGCAATCAAGAGTCAGTTAAACAGCCGCCATTTCACAAAACCAATCAAGCAAGAAACTTGATACCGAAGATTATTTTATAACAAAACGGCATTCATTTAGTCTAATAGTTTGAGAGTTGAAACAAATCGTGCGGATTACGTGTGCTGCTGACGATCTAAAACAGTCTTTATTGCGTATTAAAATAGGGGTCGTAAAAATGTGACTGGGCCCAGCGCAATCCCCCCGCGAAGCCTTCGCAGGCCGCGGCGCTGCGGAGGCTGCGGCGGGGTATCACCAATAAAGTTAATTTAACTGCGACAGCCTATGCATGCGTAATGCTGGCCAATTTGCGGCCCAACCAGATGGGTAGCTTTCGTTTAAACTGTTTACAATGTGGTTAAGTGGTTGGGTCTAGCGTCTACTGGTTAGTGGGCCAGCGATATGGCGCGATAAACTGAAAGCGCAATGAAATCGGTTTAACCCTGTGTAGGGAAAATAACCGGTCTGCATTTAGCTGTGTATGTTATTATAAATGCGTTGGCTTTTAATAATTTCTGCGTCTAGCTTTTTCACTTATAGTTTTGTACTATCCAATTAGTTACTTTTCTCGATTGTAATTAACCAGGGTAAATATTGACGTTTACTTTATTTTTTTTTTTTTTTTTATAATAGAAGGAGGCAAACGAGCAGGCGGGTCACCTGATGGAGAGTAATCACCGCCGCCCATGGACACCCGCAAAACCAGAGGAATCGCAGGCGCGTTGCCGGCCTTTAAGGAAGGAATAGAGTTAAGGAAGGAATAGGAATTGTGAGAAGGGGGGGGAGGAGGATGAGCCTCCGGAACCCTTACTGGCCGAACGAAACACAACAGCACGTAGTGCCATTATTTCACGCCGGATATTCGTGAGAGGGTGGTATTACGCTGGGCGAGCCCGCCCAATGCGTGCTGCAACGCAGCGTGGCTCTACCACTCAGTCAGTGTCACTCATTTAGCACTACCCAGGCCCAGGGGTCACGTGTAGGGTCTCAAGAGTAAACCTACGGACGCGAGCAACTTTATTTATAAGATATTGTGCTATTTCGTCAAGTACGTCCTGAAAGAATGAATGAATCCTCATAACATAACTGGTTTATTATATAGATCTTTCTGGACCAGTACGTACCTAGCACCTGTACCCTGATGGCGGCAGTCACGGGGTCCCCCACATTATATAACAAGATTAACAAGTTTTCGCTTTCTTTATCAGTTCTACATACATACTTTCACGGATATTACCCCCAAAGGCTAGTCAGAGACTAGCCAACAAGGACTACAAGAGGAGTGCACTGCCACACTCCACGTGTCACAAATAACAACTTTCAGCGTAAACTCCATAGCCTTGGCATACCTTTTTAATTAACCATCGTGAGTTTTCGTTTTACTGAACTTTTTAAATTATTTCTCCATTTCTACGCCACCACTATCGAAGCTACCTATCGCTACAACCGCAACAACAATAACGTAATTAATATTTCTTGTGTTTCGACCATCAATAAAAATATAACCATTTTGCTATTGAACTCAAAAAAATATCGCATCTCTGCTGATAGCTCCATAAACACTGGACACTGTTCCCAATTCGTTAGACATCGTAAAACATTACATCATAAATAAAAACTGTATCGGCGATCTCTGCTCTGGTTCAGATCGTATCACCGCGGCATTCTCATGGACGCAAAGATATTTTACCATCGTCAAGCGCCAATCAGATACGTAGCACTAATATTTAAAAAAAACACCTAAAGGGAAGTTGCACGTCATCGCAGTCGTAAATGTCATCACGATTATCCATCTACATGGGAAAGGCGAAGGTGAAAAAATAAATAATTATTAAATTTATATTAGATTATGTAAATAAAAATAATAAAAACTGCTGAAGTTGATGATCGTGAGTTTAATGAGCAGCTTTCGAACCTAACTGACATGCCCTTGCTGAGTTTCTTGCCGGTCCTTCTCAGAACAAGGTCTTCCGCCCTTACGACTTACGAACCAATGGCGTAACGCCATTAATATTTGCTGTAGCCTAAACATGGCCTAAACTGAATAAATGGTGTTGATTCTGATTCTGCATAAACAATTCGACAAATCCACGATAATCTATTTAAAGGTATTTATTTCAAAGGATGCCAGTTCAAATCCCCCTCATTATTTTTTTCCCTTTTTTCTAATTGTAATATTTTTGTTTGTGTCAAAATACCGAAAAAGAAGTTTAAAGTTAGCAACACTTTTACAAGAAACCTAAGGTGTGGATTACAACCACCAGCAAAAGCAATGTTGAGAGCAAGTCTATGTATTTTTTTGTGAATATTTATAATTAGGTAGTCTGCTGTAAAAGAGGCTTCATTTGTTTGTAAAATTACCAGATCAGAATGATAAGAAGTTATCCTTTGTATTACTAAGTTTATTTCCATCTTAACTTTTGATACATTAGGTTGAGAAACCCAATTCAATACAGCTACAGCTATTTATCACACACTTTGTTATAATGAGTAATGGCTAATAACTACCACGCATAATCCCTTGACCTCCTCCACGGCCCAAATTGAACTATTAATCACTGGAATTAACTTGCAAGAATAGATCACCGCGTCCGTCGCCGCCGGTGGGTCACGAATTGATAATGGCCCGCCGTTATTAATGGAGTATGATTTGAAGTAGTCAAGATTGATTTCAATTGTTTGGATGATTGAATTCTGTATTGTTGCCCGTAAGATACTCGTGTTCGTCGGTAGCTGGGAGAGTGATCGGCCGGACGTACTCGTTTATCTGTTACTTACTTCATATAATTTTTATAGGGGTACTTTACGACGCAGTGGCTAATGCGTTCGGTTTGCGATCTTGCCTGTTAAGGAGGGTTAGGCGGTCAGCGAAAATTTGGATTTTGCGCGGGGCCACGCGGGTGTTGCGCGGGGCGGGGTCCGCAGTAATGCGTAAGCGCCATTCACATTTTTATCAAAAAGTTAATAAAAATTTATAGTTTTTTGGAAATCCAAATCAGTCAAGAAATCGAAAAGTAAATACCTATGTGTTTATGATTTTATAAGAATCATTATTGTAAAACACAGTCGTAATGTGCATTTATATGAAATTTTAGAGGTAATTTCAGGGTTTTTTTCTATCAAGCCAAATGTTTCCAATCGTGTTTGGTTTCGTTGATCCCCTCACACATACGCTCTGTAATACACATTGAAAATTTCAATGCAAAACATCTAATATATTATGAATAACTGCAAATAGAAAACAGCCAATTTTTCCGTTATTACCGCCTAAGGCCCATGCAACTATCGCTTTGGACTTGATGTGTAACCAAATTAAAAACATCTCAAGCTCCTCAGTGCTTCGAAGGGCACGTATAGCCGTAGGTTGCGGTTGTCGTCGTAAGATGGCAGTCTTTAAACCCCACCAACCCGCATGGGGCCACAGCGGTGAGTATGGCCCAACCTCCCCACGTGCTGTTGTCCACGTGGGAAGGCGTCTATCTAAATAAATAAAAATCAATTGCCCAAATGTTTGCGCGCGCATCACTTTAGAACGGCTCGACCGATTTGGCTGATTTTTTTTCTTGTGTTTGTAAATATCAGGACAATTTTTGTGTGAAATATTTTTTTACGGAAATTTGTCACGAGACACAGGGTGCTCACGCGGACGAAGTCGCGGGCGGCTGCTAGTGTCAAGTCAAGTCAAGTCAAAATATATTTATTCAATAAACTCAATTAATAAGTACTTTGAATCGTCCAAATCTTTTTAACCTACCACCCATTCAGGACATAATTTTTTAACTGTGGCAAAGAATGGGCGCAAGAAACCACAGCGCACAAAAGCAACGACATTTACAAACAAAAAAAAGAGTATGTCGTTACCAGGTCAATACAAAATATGAATTTAAAAATATAAAAAAATGATGCAATACAAAATTACAATACAATGTAGTATCAATTAAATAGAGACAATTAGAAATAGCTGTTGGAGTGCTTGGAGCATTTCAGATCCAAGCTGTTTTGTCTTCTGTGTAATCTGACACTTTATAATAAGCTTTTTTATAAAGCTTTTCTTTGATTTTGATTTTAAATTTATTAAGATCTAATTTCTGAATATCATTTGGTACTTTGTTGTAAAATCTTACACACAGACCCCTAAAAGAATTATTTATTTTATGGAGCCTAGTATAAGGTACTGCTAATTTGTTCTTACTTCTAGTGTTTACATTGTGAATATCACTGTTTTTTGAAAACATTCCAGTATTTTTATGAACATATATCAAATTTTCATAAATGTATTGTGATGCAACTGTCATTATATTTATATTCTTAAATCTATCTCTGAGAGAGTCGCCAGCCTTTAGGTTATAGATTGCTCGAATAGCCCTCTTCTGAAGCACAAAGATAGTTTGAATGTCGGCAGCATTTCCCCACAGTAAAATGCCGTACGACATTACACTATGAAAGTAACTGAAATAAACTAATCTGGATGTATCAACGTCAGTTAACTGACGGATCTTCATTACTGCATAAGCCGCAGAGCTAAGTCTATTCGACAATTTAGCTATATGTGGGCCCCACTGAAGCTTGGCATCTAACGTGATGCCTAGAAACACAGTGGTGTCCACAGGATTCACATTCTTATCTTTAATTTGTACACTAGTTGTTACTTGCTTAACATTAGGCAATACAAATCTTACACATTTGGTTTTTCCCTCGTTTAATAGCAAGTTATTTACACTAAACCAGTGAAAATTCTTTGAGATCGCATTATTCACATCGTCATAATTTGGGTGTCGTCGTTTCACTTTGAATAAAAGTGAAGTATCATCAGCAAACAATACTATCTCATGACTGTCTTTTACAAAATAAGGTAAGTCATTAATATAAACCAAAAACAAGAATGGACCTAGTATTGAACCTTGCGGAACTCCCATTGTAACCACTGATCCCGGAGATCTTTTACCGTTAATGTCGACCTTCTGAATCCTGTTACTCAAGTATGAGATTAGAAGGCTCAAAGAAGCATCCCTAATTCCATAGTGGTTAAGCTTCCTGACCAAAGTTTCATGTAAAACACAATCGAAAGCCTTGGATAAATCACAAAATACCCCTAGGGCATCCTGTGATTCCTCCCAGGTATCAAATATTTGGATTAAAAGCTCAACACCGGCGTCAGTTGTTGAGCGACCCCTAGTAAAACCATACTGTTTACAATGTAAAAGTTTATTTCTATGAAAATGAATTTGAATTTGGTCTAGCATCAACTTTTCAAAAATTTTACTAAATGTGGGTAGCACAGAAATAGGTCTAAAATTAGAGGGGTCAGAAGTGCTACCTGATTTAAACAATGGAATTAATTTACTATGCTTCATTAGGTCAGGAAAAACACCACAGTCAATGCATTCGTTAAATATGCAAGCTAAAACTGGAGCTATTGTCATAATTACTGATTTAGCGACATCCACGGAATTACCCCACAGATCAGCAGTTTTCTTTTTATTGAGAGTGTTAAATGTTTTTAATATATCTATAACACAAATTTTTTGAAAACTGAAATTACTTTCACAATCTTTAACATTCTCCTTCAAAACAGATTCAGCTACAGTGGGGGAGGAAATCAAGGCTTTTGTAGTTGAAACTGGAATGTCAGTAAAAAACCTCTCAAATGCTGCAGCAACATCAGCATCAGAAGTCAAGGTTTTATTATCACAATTTAAATTGTACTCATTATTACGACTTCTGACCTTTCCTGTTTCACTATTTATAATATTCCATGTCATTTTTATTTTGTCATTACTATTCTTAATCTTAGAACTCAGATAGTTTGCCTTGGCTAATCGGCATACTCTTTTAAATAACTTTGAATAATTTTTAACATATAATTTGAAGTCGTCGCTAGTGTTATAGTTGCGTTCACCATAAAGTTCATAAAGGCGTTTACTACTTTTGTGAATACCAATTGTAGCCCATTCATTAAAAGATGCAGTACCACTAACCGAGATCTTTTTTGGAACAATAGATTTATTAAATTCTGAACAATATATGTTAAAAAAATCATTATAAAAGACATCGGGGTTTTTATTGTATTCTAAATAATTTAATTTTGTATCTAGATTGCTTTTAAAGCGTTCCAGCCGACCTGCAGTTTTTGGCACAACAGTGATATTCTTTTTAATCACTTGCTTACGCTGGTGTGGAAAGCTGACCATTTGGCCACAATGATCAGAGTCCAGGTTATTAATAATTTGCTTAGCCAGTGGTTTTACATTTGTATATATGTTATCAATACAGGTGGCCGAAGTGGCAGTTATTCTTGTCGGCTCCAAAAATAAATTATTCAAATTGTATGATAGAAATAAGTTTTTAATTTTAGTTGACAATGTGGAGTTTTCTAGCAAATTTATATTAAAATCACCGCAAACAATTATTGTTTTACCTACATTGCGGACCTTACGCAATGTCTTATCCATAACTTCTTCAAAAAGATCATACAATGCTGAAGGAGGTCTGTATACACTTATCACAACAAACTGCTCCAACTCCACACAAGCTATTTCTATTGTTCGCTCAACCGAGAGGCTCACTATGTCTTTGCGTTCTTTTAATTTAAACTTTTTACTAACAATAATTAAGGAGCCACCATGTATTGCATTTCCTCGACTGAACGAACTTCCTACCAAATGATTCTTAAAATTGAACATGAACTGATGGTCTCTAAGCCAGTGCTCGGTAATGCAAAGAATATCAATATTATTACAGTTCATGAACAATTCAATCTCTAAATCTTTGCCCATCATTCCTTGGATGTTCTGGTGAACAATGTTCAAAGATTCTACATTTTTTAAATTTAATGATTGACCGGGGCTTTTTATAAAGCTATTTTTACTTTGATTTAATTTCATTTTATTTGCAAACATTTTGCAAGAGAGTTCCTCTTTTGTCTTATAATTTAATTCCAATAATTTGCTAGAGGTGTCCTCTATTGTCTTATAATCTAATTTAAATTATTTGGAACATATTCCAAAGTCTGAATTGGCATGTCAGTATGAGTGGTTAATACTTACTTATTTTTTTTTATTCTACAACGTGTAAGCGCTTGCGTTCATCTCACCTGATGGTAAATGACGATAAGGCCGAAGGTGGAAGCGCGCTTCACCAGGAATAGTCAACCACTGAGGAACTGGCTTTCTATCTCAAACTGTCGGAACACAACAATGCTACAAACATCGTTGTTATGGCGACAGACTTAGATAAGATGGTGGTAGCTAGCCAGGCGGACTTAACAGCCCTACCACCAACCAAACCGAGCACACAAAGATGCACTCCCCCGCTGGGAATTTATTAGCCGCATATATCGGATAAACTTCTGACTTTATATGACATATATTGACATAATATTTGTCATGATGACGATATTTTGTATAAACCTTTTTTAAAGTAACCCTCCTGAATTGTTCCAGGCCCGTCTGCCGCAACTGCGTGGTGTCCCCCACCGGCTCATCGCCGCCGCCGCTGCACGAGCACGCGGCGTCACCACCGCCACCAGCGCCGCCATCACCACCCACGTCACCACGACTGCTGCCACCACTGCCCTCGCCGCAGCCCAGCCACAGCGGCTCCTCGGCCAGTCAGTCCAACTCCCCGCACCCTTACTCCTACCCTAACTTCAGGAGGAGTCAGCCAGCTCAGAGCCAGAACTACCCTGACTTCCCCAACAACCTTCTTCACAGTCACAGTGTGTCGCAGTTGCACCAGCCTGGTCAGAGTTACCAGTCCCCACAGTCCCCCCAGTCAGCTATGTCGCTTTCCCCCCATCCTATCCCTCAGGGGAAGTTGAGAGGGCTGCTGGAGCACGCCGAGAGGCTGATGAAGCCCGGCGACCCTCACAGGCACTCCCAAAGTGATGATGACTCAGGATGCGCGTTGGAGGAGTACACATGGGTGCCGCCTGGCTTAAGGCCTGAACAGGTAAGGTTAACATATAACTTAAGCTTTTAGATAAGAATTCCTTTTTTTCATGAAATGACAATCTCAAGGAAAGCGATAAACCCAAGTTTATAGAGGAAAACCATGAGTTTTTCTTCTAAATACAATAACAGATACTTAATTTTGGTATACGGAACATCCGATTTAATATTTCTGTTTTTACTCCAAAGTTGTCTTTTTCCGAGGCTCCAAAGTAAAAGAACTCATTATGCTGAGTACCTACATTTATCCCTTTAAAGATTTCATTAATAACGTAGGAGTTCCATCAGGATTTAAAAGCTCATTGCATCAAGACAATCTAAAGTACCTGTGTATTTGTGGTAAATTTTTGTCCTGCACTTGTCAACCTGCATATACATTTGCCAACCGCAGAATGCCCCCAAGTCAGCCATTGTGGCCGCTGCGCCGGCATTGTCCGCCATCTTCAAATTGTCTATTGTCCAGCCTTTTTAGACGTTTTGCTTAGCATTTGTGGGATTGAAAGCTTTTCGATTTCTTTCCAAAAGAAAAAAGGGAACTTGAAAAGTAAAAGCTGTTTTGTTTTTAAATAATTTTGGAGGCAGTGTTCCATGTTTTCCGCATTATGTCCGGCTTGAATGAGAAAAGCACCGACAGGGATGTATTCAAAATATTATAATATGAAGACATACTGTACTAGAACAGACAGGTTCTTAAGAATCAGGTTAAAATGAAAGATACAAAATAACATATCATACGGAACCCTAAATAAAAATTCATATAAAAACATAAAAGATGAAGTAACTTTAGCATGACTGCGCTACCTAGAACAGTAATTACCAAAACGACTGGCCAAATTGTATAAGCCAATTATGGTCATAAACGTCGTAACAATATAATATAAAAGGTTTTCAAAGGAAATTATAGTTTCGAATGTACTCCATCGTAATCGCAGTTGTGCGTATCATTTGTCAGTTCGTCCGTCATTATTTGTGCATTACCGAGTTTTGTTACGGCAGCCATTACTTCCAAATTCACTTTTTGTAGGGGAACAAAGCATTCGCCACTGCAAACTTGATTATTAGATGAACTTTTAAACGCTACTCGTCTGTGAGGTTTTGCTTTGTGGATGATGATTGGAACAGTAGACTTCTCAACGACCTTTACGAAATACTTAGACATTCAAATTGCTTGCTTATCAAAAATATAATAGTAAAAGATAACATTAAATTAAATTTGTTTATTCTCACACCAATTATCCAGACCAAAATGAGTATTTTTTTGAAACTCGTTAATATGGTAAGATAACGGATAAATATACAAAAACATTGAAAAAATACCCAGACCCCAAATCAATTTAGAAAAACTGTTTTTCTCTAAATTGACCCGACCGGAAATTGAACCCGGGACCTCAGAGATGGCGCGACGCCAGACCCGGCGTGCTAACCACTCCACTACGGAGGTCGTCAGAAAAAATATAACTTTCCTTTTTGAGTGTTTTAAAAAATATTTCGACTAAACATAAATTATGTAAGTTTTTTGCTTTACTATTTTATAAAATGACTTCTAACCTATGAAACTACTTAGTCTTTAAAAATATAATGCTAAGTAATCACTAAATTTTACACCGTTTTGTACTATATTATGTCACTTATTACATTCTCAATAATACGTTTAATGAAATACTTACTACGAGTAAGTTGTATAGTGGTATAAACCTAAAAATAATTTATTTCAAATACTTATTTGGAACTAATTGGAATACATACAGCGCAACGTTAAAATATATAAACCAATTAAAAGAACAGCTCGCGAGAGTAAACACTCATTAAAATTTAAAACATTCAAAAGTGTTCGCGCCGCGTCGCGGTCCGGTATTGCACGATTTATTTGCTTTGGGGAATGATCACACAATACTCGGCTGCTTTGAATACCAAATATAAGTCGGCATTTATAATTACACTCAGGAATAAAGTATTAAAGGTCTTGGAGGCAACCGAGCAAAAAATTAAAATGGCCCTCCAGGGCTGGTTCGCTGAGGAGCGTCTTTTGTGCGCGGCGTTAAGGGATAGGGGCGCCCTTTTAGCGGATTTTCGGTGCTCCAATGCGATTTTAATGGCCGCCCGTCAAGAGAAATGAGACTTCATAAAATGGAAAAAGTTGCGAACTCGTGACATTATGATTCGTGATGGAGACGGTTTAGCTTCCAGCGTCTTTGAAAGATTTGGATACTTTTATTATTTTAATATTGCAATTTTGTCTTTTTTTGTTATGGAATATTGTAATTCTATGATGACTTATATGACCAAGTTCAGTAAGGAGTACCAGACAAAACTGGTGTTTTCCCAATTAATTTATTCGAATGCTACAAATTATATATTTAGTAAGTCAGATAATGCTTCATTAAACAAATGACTTTCTGCTGATCGTCAACCATAACACGTTTCATTTTATTCAGATAGAACCATGGAATAATAAAGCATGTTCTTAATATATACCTCCTTATTAAAAGCTATAACGACTCTTGATTAGATTTTTTTTTTAAACATGATTAAAATCCGCTTTATAAATTAGATCGTATTCCATGTGGCATAGAGTTGAAACATACGTAGCGTTGTTATTTGCGTGCCACACGCATGTTGTATTGACAAGGAACGCTGCGAGCAATTCGTATTTAACTTAAGCACATGGACTGTGTGTTGCTTCTCTTGCAATACATAGTACGAGTACTTTGGCTGTTAAATTTTTGCTCCTTCTTGAAAGATGAGAAGAACCCATGACGTTAAATAAAAATACTTACATAAACTATGATGATAAAAGTAGTGGTATAAAAAAGGCTTAATTCAATATAGTTAGTTAAAATCATAATTTATTAATACCCAATTGAAATAAAAGATAAGCCAAAAGTTGCGTAACTCCCCTTCTATACCTTTGTTTGTTATACGTAGCGTATACTCATAGAGGGAACGTATAAAACGAAATTCAACTCTATTCAATGTCATGATATATTATGCTTTATTATGACAGACATTCTCACAAACCCGCAATTGAAGATCATGAATGCATAGCTGCCTCTCGTTACAAAGTATGTCACAAGGAACTGTTCCGGGCCCATAATTGTACTACAAGTTGATTAAGCCTTCCTTAATATCGTTGTTCTTATGGCATTCGCGCCACGTATCTTTTTCATTACGGCTCCCTTTATTAAATATATACGTGTAATAGAAAGTGTCTGTTTATTGCAGTCATTTAGTTTATGGGGCAATGTTCGTCTTTATAGTTAAGAGATACGATATTTCATTAGTGTTAGAAGGGACAATACCGTCGGCGAAATTGTTTCGATCATTTAAGAGTTCTCGTAATTTTATAAATGTCTAGTAGTCTGTTTGTATAGTATGTTCAATTGAAAGCAATTTTAAATTGACGAGTGCACACTCGTTGTATACCAAAGTTATTCTGAAAAGGTGCAATCGGGTGCATCAAGTTGTGTGATTAAAAAAGAATTGCTGAAAAATCTAAAACTACTGTCAACCGCTGTGGCTTTACCAAACCCGCAGATTTAACTGCTGACTTAAGAAATATTTTTCCCATATTCATAATTCTTTCAATCAACATTATGATAATAGTCATACCTATAATCGTTTAAGAAGACAACATTAGTTGTAACATTGTCATATACCAGGACATAAATCAACCGGCCTTTATTATAGGAACACCCTCATTAGGCCATAAGTCCAGCTAATTCCTGTATCAGCAGTCCCCATGCCCAGTCGCCCCCTGTCCGAGGACGTTGATCCCACAGGTCGTATGATACATAGTCAGGAGACAGAGATATATTTATCAGATTATTGCCGTATTACATGGGCTTACATAATTCATTGCATTGGCTTTCCTTTTTGTATTGAAATACAGGAAAAATTCATTTATTTTTTCGATAAGGGATTAAGTTGAGCAAATTTTTTAAATCTAGATTATGTACGGGTTAATTAAATGTACTCGCGGCTATAGAAGAACTATGTATTGTAAATCCGTTGTTTCTGACTATCCCTAGTAAGATAGTACCTAGTTAGTTACTCTGTCATTTGCTTGAAAATTTAAAGAGACAAAGCCTTTTTTATGGAAGTATATTTATTTAACAGTGTCGCGTAGCGGCGAAAGAATACTACCCCCCCTCTCTTCTCCTGGATGTCGTAAAAGGCGACTAACGGACTAAGACTGCACATACATCCAACAGCATAGAGGCGGCTCTATGCTCATCGCCGGATGGGCTCACCACCTGTCACGCTGAGCACATATGCAGTCGCTATTTGGTGAAAAGTGGACTATAGTAAAGGACTTCCCCTTCGAGGATAATAGCCGTGATTATATGTATGTTATGTATTTAGCTAAATGTTGTTGGATTTATGTTACTACCTACTTTAAAACCTCTGGCAGTGCCAGTTACAGTAAACCGAAACCGTTTCATTGGTACCGCGATTATGTTTTAGCGAACGTGCTTCAACTACAAGAAGCTACTTTTAACTCTTTTATATTTAGAAAGTCTTACCTGTTACAATATCACAAGAAGATAATACTAGTATTTTGACACCTCATTATGTGCATAAGTACCTATACCTATAAAATTTATTTACACTCATATGGTAAAGCTTCATTTTCGACATAAATTGCCTTATCTTAAGCATAAATGGAGTGGTGTTGTGAAGTTTTGGTGGTAAACCTAGTGCTTATTGGCAGCATTTGTGATTACTATCAATCAATATTACGTGAGATGTACTTAGGCAATAGTTGCCCGTAGCGACCGATGTTAGTAGTGTAGAGTTTATAGAGAAACTATGAGCATTTGTTCATAGCATAATTTGATTTGTTTTAAACTAAACATGTAGTGCGGTGAAGTTTCGTTATGGGTACATCTGCTACTAAACTATAATTTATTACCCGGTATTACAATGGACCTGAAATTATTTCATTTTTTAATTTCTATTTTGTTTAGATCTGAAAATGTTACATATTTTTTGTTCCCGTCATTTTGTCGTATAGTGTAAGTAAGTACGAGTTGAGATATGAGATTTTATAAATTATGTGATAAGGAAAGGAAATGATAAATCGCCAATTGTAGAGATTTAAAATGACATCAGCCCCCCATACGAGACTAAACTGTGCTCATCGCAATCAGTTGTATGCCCTAACCATAGCCCATGCGCTGACCAATAATTTTACCGTTCTAGGTGCACCTGTACTTCTCCGCGCTGCCTGAGGACAAGGTGCCCTACGTCAACAGCGTCGGCGAGCGGTACCGGCTCAAGCAGCTGCTGCAGCAGCTACCGCCGCAGGACAATGAGGTATGTACTCATTTGAGGACAACCAACATCATAAACACGAGGAGGTGCCCTACATGAACAGCGTCGGCGAGCGGTACCGGCTCAAGCAGCTGCTGCAGCAGCTACCGCCGCAGGACAATGAGGTATGCACTCATTTGAGAACATCCCCTCTCCTTAATTCACTAAGTTTATTTGTACTGGCACCTCGAGACCAACCGTTAGGTTATGCAAGAAGTGCCAGACGTCCCTGCGCCAGTAGAACACTCGCGCAGGAGACCACCAACGTTAGGTCTTGACGCCAAATTAGTGCCCGCCGCAGCGCGCTCTTCATTCGGTACTCATAAGACTAGTGTCTCGGAAGAGTATCCCCGTGAACACGTGTAGTTCACTGCCTATTGTCCAGATAGGTAGCCGGAGCTGTCGAGCTCGCTCACTTCTCGTTGCACGAAGGGCACAACTCGCAGTTGCCACTGCTAGGGTCGTCGACTCTAAAGTCGACTCCCAAGTGTCCACCTTGGTAGCGGAGTAGTAAGCACACTCACTTCTCGGAACCCATCCGGGAGCCTAGCCAGTTCCCACGTCCTACGCGGCTGGCTGGACCGGAGACCTACGGCATCTAGGAGGCCGTCTCTACTAGTTATCCAGACTAGTACCGGAGATGTCAACACCAGTGTCCAATGAAAACCACCGGACAAAGCTGCCAACTATAAGGGAAACTCACGTTCCCCGCAGGACTTTTCGCTTCTGGCCCCTCAGAGACCGCTACTAGGCCCCGCTCGCTGTGCACGAGTTTGGAAGTCCTGGCACACAATACCAGGACAAACGAACATTCCCAAGCTCTACAGCTAACCACATGCCACTACGAGTCCAACCCATGTCCGGATCCCGCCGGAGGCGCCTGGTTAAAGGCACGACCAGCGGGGGGCTAGAACCGGAACCCCGTAGTACCTCTGAAAACACAACCGGATCCGTAGTTCCAGTTGCGATACCCCATCTATTGAGGTCAGTAGATAGGGACATAGGGACAGGGTCATTTGAGAACAACCAACATCATAAACACGAGGAGGTGCCCTACATGAACAGCGTCGGCGAGCGGTACCGGCTCAAGCAGCTGCTGCAGCAGCTACCGCCGCAGGACAATGAGGTATGTACTCAATTGAGAACAACCAACATCATAAACACGAGGAGGTGCCCTACATGAACAGCGTCGGCGAGCGGTACCGGCTCAAGCAGCTGCTGCAGCAGCTACCGCCGCAGGACAATGAGGTATGTACTCAATTGAGAACAACCAACATCATAAACACGAGGAGGTGCCCTACATGAACAGCGTCGGCGAGCGGTACCGGCTCAAGCAGCTGCTGCAGCTGGTACCGCCGCAGGACAATAAGGTATGTACTCATTTGAGGACAACCAACATCATAAACACGAAGGCAACACAGCGTCGGCGAGCGGTACCGCCTTAAGCAGCTGCTGCAGCAGCTACCAACCCCTCTCTTCCATTGGGTGTCTATTACCTATGTATTATGTTTCCACTGTTGTTTGTTGTCCACACTGTCCTCAAGCCCCGTTCGGACTGTTCCAGGTTCGCTACTGCCACGCGCTGTCCGACGAGGAGCGCAAGGAGCTGCGGCTGTTCAGCGCGCAGCGGAAGCGGGAGGCGCTGGGCCGCGGCCAGGCGCGCCCGCTGCACGCGCCCGCGCCCTGCGAACGGGTACGTGCTATACCTAATATTTGTTATCTTTGCGTTAATAATGCTTAAAATTAAATAAACTTTTAGATATTCCCAACTGAGGTGGTCAACATTTTTCAACGTGAAATAAAACACTTTTTACGAATTAAACTCGCCTTTATTTATTCCTTTTTAAAGTTTTATTTAGTTCTGACATCCGTGCCTTGGTCACAGGGTGATCAGTCAGATCAGAAAAAGTTACTTGCATACCGATATTTTTTAAATACTTTAAAATAGGTACTTAATTTAATACGTCTGTAGTAGACCGCTTAAAAACTGTTTTCTGTTTGCCGACTCAGTCGAATGAAATATTTTATATATCCGAAGCTAAGTCCGTTTAGCTATTAAAAATAAGTAATAAATTATGTCCAAATATTCCCCGATCTAAAACTACCATTTTGAGTAATGAGATTAATATTGAATGATTTGGTTCTAAAGCTAATTTCGTTTAACCTTTTATCAATCAAACTTCCAACATTTGTAATAACACTGTAAAACTTTCGCATTCCTTTATTAATAAAATTACTTTACCTCTTTAAGTACGTTGAATACTTTAAAGTAAGTATAAAGCTTTTATACATACATATGTATTTCATAAGAAAACATTAAACCGCGTTCAACGTTATATAGAAACTTGATTTTAAGATGCTCGTGAACATGTTGTTTCCCTGTTACATTTCTCAACCCCTAATATGTATGACACAATATTGCCACCGCACCGTGACTTGAATGTAAACACCTTCAAACTCTCATCTCCCTTTGACTCCCCCCACAGAGCTGATACTAATGCAAGGCACGCGACGAACTTTACCCGCGCGGTACTAATGAAAACATCAGTCTGTAGCTGATGCTGTGCTTATTTAATTACCTACGAGTTATGATAGGCTTCGGAAGGTACATATTAATCTAAACGGGCATTTTAGTGGCCAAGCGGTTTAAGGAAAAGCTGTAGTTTTAAGGAAGCAAGAGCGAGAGAAAATTATATGTTCGTCGAAAATTGTGCATTGTTTATGGCTGCTGAGCTGAGCACAGGCCCACATGGCCAACATCACTGATGAGATCGGGCCATAACTTTGTCACGTAAAGCCCCACGTTGGGCGCCAGTGTCACGTAGCGGAGGAGCGGAAGAAGTGACACTATGAGGAGGAGTTGGATGAAGATAAAAGTACGATGAGTTCAGAAGTATATCCTATAATAAAGGTTATTTATGAAGTACAATATAAGCGTTTATACACTTTACACTGGAACAAATGTGTAGGTTTAGGTTATTTATTATAAACAGAACGTATACCTGAAACAGTAAATGTCTATTTATAATAGTTCACTATTCACTAATAATAGTAATTTGTTAGGATAACAATAAATATTAGGAGCTCTTTCTAGCTCCGCGGATGAATCTGAACTGAATTTACATGAAAACAGAGGCTAGACAGAGAAGACTAAGTAATATTTGAATTATAAATTTAAAAACTGGATATAAAGAATGTTATTCGCAAAGGAGGTCACAAAACCAAAAGGCTTCAGCTGCCTTGTTACAACTCATTACGCTGCTGGCCCAATGCGGGTTGGTAAGTTTTAAAGACCAGACCGAAGTAAGATTAAAGTAAATCTGCTCTAAGACTTATGGTAAGGCCCCTGGACCAACACTATAAATGCGGTCGGAGATGGACGCTCGGTATATGTAACACTCGTCCGCTGACACGGCGGCATCGCGGAAGTTGCCTAACTTGCAAAACCGCAACCATCCATATGAGACAAATAATCATAAGCATTCAGATACTCCGTGAAGCGATTATTAAAAGGATTCATTTAATTGTCATAAAGTGCAGAAGCTCGAAAACAATTCCAACGAATTCTAACAAGAAATTAAAACGGAGATACCCAGGTGGATTAAGGGAATAAAATGCAATTTACTTAATAGACAGCTCTGAGGCGGCGCGAGGCGGTGTAAAGCCGGCCGATCTGTTTGAATACACCCTGTATCAACGCCTCTCTTAGCTTTACCTTGCATAGGGTGTGGACACATTAAAACATACGTAAATACTAAATAAATGGTGCACTTCTCTATAGAACAGTCTTGTATTACTCCATGTACGTGTATACGTTAAAATGTTATTGTGTAATGGAACGCGAAAGTTTATAAGTGTCGTACAATTATTATATGGATTTTCTTTTTTGTATGAACAAAGTTTTGGTAATAAAAGATGAAGAAATAAAGGATGAAGAATAGAGGAAGTAGTGGTTTTATATAAATAATTGTCACATACTGATACTATGATTATTTATTTATTTAATCTATCACCTACATAGTGCACACCGATACAACTTAGAAAAAATATAATAACACAATAATGACACAATGTCACTACTATTATAGATGTGGACTGGGCAGAATGTTAAACCTTCAACAACATTATCACAAAAACATACAAAATTAAGAAAATTAAATTCTTTTATTTCTTATAAAGATTGCATAGATGAAGCAGAACTTTTAAAAAAGCATAACGTAAATGTGTAATAATAATTATTGAACTTTGTAAACTAAAATAAATACCTCTTAACCCAAAAGATCTTAATATTTACTCCACTTGCTTTTACTGAGGGAACAAATGTTAATTGTTTTATAGAATAAATGACGATTACCTTAAATCGCTCCTTTCGCCGCTCCTCTCACAGCCATGTCGCCGCCCTCGCAGTCCCGGTTTTAACATTTTAATCCCGAGCCCTATAAATCAAAGCCCCCTCTTGTGTCTACTGCAATTGATACCGCCAATTTTTTTTTTGCACTTTCCTTACTCTACATTTGTCTAGTCGACATTTGGTAAAAAAACCGTTGCCGGAAAATCCTTGCTTATTTCGTCCAAAAATAACAAAAGATCGTTTGATTTATTGTTGCAGGAGTTTCTGCTTTTTAATAAACTCTGTTGAGCAAATGTATAGGGTTTTTTAGAGACCGCCCTCAACTTCGCCCGCGTCAATACCCTTTTCCGGGGATTCTAAAGGAATTTATAAAAATATCCCTTAGTGGACAACGGACCTTCTAAGGAACCTACTTCGTACTTTAAAGTTTAAGAGTTGAGAATTCCATTCAATAAAACGTTTATTTACTTATAAGATCCAAACTAATTAAATTGATTTTTATAAAAATAAATAGATTTGACTTTATGAATATTAAGTTGATATTACATGCGACATAAAAGGATGAAAAAGTACAATGTTAGTGTAAGCTCTGAGTTTAGTTATCCTGAATTTAAAATATACATTCTAATTATGTAACTAAGCTTTAAAATTGTATATATACTTTGTATAAATATTGTTAAATCATCTAACGTTAAAACATAATAGGTCATACATATATGTACTTCAGGCTCGCTGCCCGAGTGGTAGACTGAAGCCAGCCACAGTTTTTCATTAGCTCTGATTGCGACACACTTTCGTCGCATAGGTAATTGACTCTCCTATCATAAATTTATAACAACATCAAAATATTGTTTTCTAAAGCTTACGCGAACACTACACATTGAATACCCCGAAATGAAACGCTTTTTAAGAATGAAGTCGCGTTTAACAAATACATTTTAATATTTTATTTTAGTTTTGAGTCTTGACGATTGAGGCACATGTGATGAGGGCGTTGGTCGTCTCATAATTAAAAGTGACTTGCATACATACGATACAAACCTTAAAATGTACTTAATAAACTCGAGTTCATCTGTAAACAGTGTTTCATTATCATAATAATTATATACACAAAAAAAGACAAACTTAAACAATTAAAATACTACGCAGACTCCTTATTAAGCTAAAATAATCTTCGAAATTAAAAAAAACTCCGTCAATTACGTTTTTCGTTAATTTTACAGCTTCATTCGTGAAATAAAACTTCTGCCTCCAAATTAGTTAAGATCGCGATGGGTAGGTACATTTAATTTGATTGCCTCCCTGCTCGGTAATTAAACTTCCGCTGCATCCGCTGCTGTTGGGGTTCGACTCCCGGCAGTGCGCTAACCATTGAATTTTTAAATTGGCCTTTGTGATTGTAGATTTTTCTTGAAACTAATTGGGACTGCTGGATGTCTTTTTTACTTGGTACTCGTTGGAAATATACTTAATGACTTACATAGAGTACAATAGATGTCAATTTAAAAAAAATATACAGCCCATCGAAGTCATCAAAGCCCTATTTTCAATGCAACATTATTTGTAAAACGATATAAATATTACAATTATTACAAGCTGGGCTGTGCGATGGCGGCTCGTATTAAAATAAAATAAACTCTTTGGTGTTGTAAAAAGCGAATAACGGAATTAAGGCAGCTCACACGCGACGGGCTCACCACGTATCACGCTGAGTACATGTGCAGATGTCATTTGGTGTGCCGAGTAGTGTGGCAGTGCACTGACGTTGCGGACCTCGTTTTCTGATCTCTGACTCTTTAGAGACAACAGTGGCAAGTGTAAATATAGAAAATGCCGAACCTCACAATTGGACGCTGTTTGAATCATCTCTTATAGATGTTCAGAGGCATAAGATGATGATGATGTATAGAACCCCACTCAACATGTTGCAGCTTCATAAACCTATGATTTTCAGAGGACCGATGAGGTATCACTTGATACCACATCTCTCTTTAATCGTGTCGCTCGTATATAAATTCACCAAATTACGCAAACTTTGTCTTTTCTTTATATACAAGTTTTCGTTTCCATACAGGGCATCGTACGTCTATGCCACGCAAAGGTGAAAATAGGAAAACGGTTTCTTCTTTCCTTCTAATTAGCCTGATATCGTGGTAAATTAATATTAAATTAATTTACCACGATATAATATTAATATTAACAAAAGGCCATGAAATTACCCATCGAAGTAATGTGGAATTTATTGAAAAGGGTGTACGGTTTTTTATTATTTATAAGAACTTTTCCTTATTCTATGGACGGATTTTGGAAATAATTGTAGCGATGACTTGAACTCAAAGATGGTTTAATGGCTACTGTACCTACCTACTTTACCTACCTAATAATGGCTATCACTTAAAAAAATACCCTTCAATATTTCTATGCATATCCCTGAGGTGGCCTTGATACGTCTTTCATGTAAGCTTGTTAACATTTAGCCATAAGTTTCCAAAAATAATTAAATACAAGTAGGTAAAGGTTTGAAAAACTATTAATTCGAAGCACAAAATAATGCAAAGCCCTGTCCGCACTCGGGACTCCAACTAAAGACCTCTGCGACGCGCCTAATTCCCTTAACTTGGAACCTAAGTCTAGACCGGGGAAACTAAGTACTGGCTCCGGTGAGCATTGTCGATAGACTGAAACACAAACTTCTGAATAGAAATTGAAAGCTACTAATATTAAAGAAATCGGAGAGAGAGTTCATAGTCCAGAGAGACATAATAATATCAAGAGTACCCTAAGCCGACGAGATTGTATGAAGAACGTTAAGAGAGTAAATAGAGCAAAAGATTTCCGGGAATAACATAAAGTACTTCCGGAAACGGGATCGTAGCAGGGCTTCCTAGTGAGACACTGTTAGTGCTATTTAAATGCTATTCAATGAACTTTAAGCATACCAAATGATTGATAAAAATCATTTTATGAAGTCAGAAGGAAGTGAAATAAGAAAAACGTTTGTATTAGCCAAGTAACTATTCACTCTTAGAAGCATTTTAACTTATATCTTTATCTTTATTTTAGCTTTTCCATAATATTATTTTAAAAATATATTAATTTGACTTAATTAGAAGTTTACAAACATACATTAAGTATGTACTAATGGATGAAAAAATACGATTATTACTTGGCTTCATATGTTACGTCACGTAACTTAAGAAGCCAAGTAATAATCGTATATTTTTTTATAAAATACCACACAATCAACGATATGTCACATCCCTATGCATTTCCAAGTCAAACAGTGCCTTTTGCGACTCTAGAAATTAAATCAATAGCGTCAGAGTGCTTTGCGAACTCCCGCACTAGCACCCGCGGGACTTTAAGTTTGACATTTGCTTAGTTAGGCACTGCATCTGCAAAATTTCGTCTAGAAATGTATTTTCAGGATACCGGAATAAAATTTAAATGAAAATAGTGGTTTACAGCGTTTTCTTGAGCTTTACACTGCAATCAGTGATAGTCTCACATTGAATGCCACGAAACGGAACTCATGTGCTGCCACGCACCAGACACAATAGAAAATTTATTCGAGGGGGGTTAGGTACCCCCTCACTAGTTTTGAGTGACAAATGAAATTATTTTTTTACTGTAATCTTGTTGACATAGTTTGTCGCTTAAGTACTCCATAAAACCTGAGAACATTTTGCAGTAAATCATTGTTCGTTGGGTAACCGTATGACGTATGACTTGTATGATTTGTTGGTCAGTTCAGTAAAATAAATTGGTAATGTACATTAGGCTTCACAAATATTTTAATTCTTAAGTTAATTTCACATACCATGTCCTTCACAATGAAGGTGTAAAATCAAAGTTAATTCAAGTCTTACCTATTAAAGCGACGGCAGTCTCCCGAAACCGCGACTCCTCCGAAGTTTATTACAACTTTATATATTTAAGTTTAAATAACTGGCGTCGCCACCGCACCGTGAAATGGGACGATATTAAAATGAAAGCCGTCAAAATGAAAGTGCTCTATCCTCCCCCCTCTAGCCCTCCCCTCTGTTACCATCGCCACGCCAATTAGCGATTAATGTAGTGGAAACACTTGGCCGTTGTCTGCACTCTTTGATTTGCTAGGGTTGGAGTCCTTTGTTGAAGTTGTGACATACATATAATCACGACTATTATTCCCGAAGGGTTAGTCAGAGACTAGGCAATAAGGACCGCAAAAGCAGTCCTCTAGCATAGTCCACTTTTCACGAAATAGCGACTGCACATGTGTTCATCGTGACAGGTGGTGAGCAAATCGCCGCTCTATGCTGTTGGATGTATGTGCAGTCTTTAGTCTGTTAGTCGCCTTTTACGACATCCAAGGAAAGAGAGGGGGTGGTAATATCCTTTCACCGATACGCGACAAGGTTAGGTTAAGGTTGTGACGTCATGATTATCGGGTAGCGATTCGATTGTTTTATGACTTGCCGAGAGGTTTTGTTAGCGGTTGGTGCTGGCTGTCAGTAGAAGGATGTAGAGGCCTGAAGAACTGGAACCTTATTAGTCTTGTGGTGGTTCACTCAGCTTCCGATCTTATAAGCCACGTAAAGCCGTAGGTCCCGGTTGCTGTCGTAAGATGGCAGTCGGTGATACCTCCCATCCCGCATTGGACCAGCGCGGTGGGATCAAGCTCCACCTCCTCATGTGCTCTTGCGAGGACTATGGTTATATGACCCATCCGAGGACTCTCTCAAAAACCATGTTAATGACCTTTTTGTTCAGGTGGAAGGCCTGTGCCCAACAGTGGGACATTAACCCTTTAACGGGCACAGCATGTTCAATTTTTTTTGTTCATTGGTTTTCAACCTTATATCAATTGCATAAAGTTTAAAATATGGTGGGAATATACATCCCCCTGCCCGTTAAAGGGAAGGCTGACGATGATGATCACTCAAGTACAACGCGCGCTGAGTTAACTATTTGTTGACTATTTGTTGACTATTTGTTGACTATGGGAAAAACGACAGTATATAGATACGCTCTCTGATTATAAATGGCTGGTTCTGCGGTTGTATAGAGACTTGCGTTTATAAATGTAAAAACGTCAAAAAAACTGTACTTTTGATCGAGCTTATCTAGCAATCTGACTCCTGAAACATAATAAGCGAATCATTTGTCTATTGAACCAATCTAAGTCATAAAACATATTTTATTTATATTCTATTGGTAGCTATACCTAGTTCATATTAAATCAGCAAAGTTATTTTGATCGCATTCGTATAAGGTAATTTCTATAACACCGACCGAACCGATTTTTAATTTCTCTAACAAGTTGCGCACTGCCTAACATTAGCAACAGACCGCAATATTTTTCATGTACATCACAAATATTGTGGTGTACTGGAAACGATCTCTTTTGAAGAGTGCTTGAGACACTCGCTGTATGTAGTGACTTCAAAGAACGCTGGAGGGGTCATATGGCCGAATTTCTGCCTGAGCTATGTGGAAGGTGGAGGTCTTCCGGGCTTTTTATCTCACAAGCCTTTTGCCTCAAACTTGTTTAAAAAGCCCAAATTATACATACATATAATCACGACTATTACCCCTGAAGGGTTAGTCAGAGACTAGGCAATGAGGACAGCAAAAGCAGTTCTCTACCATTTACACCAAATAGCGATTGCACATGTACTTATAGCGTGACAGGTGGTGAGCCCGTCGCCGCTCTATGCTGTTGGAAGTACTTATGTGCAGTCTTTAGTCCGTTAGTCGCCTTTTCGACACGCAGGGGAAGAGAGGGGTGGTAGTATTCTTTCACCGCTACGCGGCACGGTTAGCCCAAATAATATCCGTCGCAAATAGATTTAAACCCGAGAGACTATAGATATTCGCACAAAGAATTGTTATTTATTTGTTTACAAACATTATTTACCGAATTCGGCGCTAGTACAAACAATTGTAGGTCGTAGTGATTAACGCTATGTTACAGAGCATGTATAATACGGTTATGTAATAATAATAACAATAATTTATTTATTTGTTGCAAGTATTACAAATTGTCCTTTATCTAACGGCCTCTGCACTAAGACAAGCTTGATATGCAGCAGCCAGACAAAATTTACAAAACCACTTGTTTTGGTGGACTCATATTAGTTCAAGCATTGTTATGTTGTTATAATAATACAATAAAAATATTGAAAAAGAAAAGTAAACTTAAAATCTAAAATCTCTAATAATCAAATACGTTATTTAATATAAAAAGGGAAAAAGAGTGTGTGATGGATGTTTGTCTGTGTGTGTAAGTGTGACTGTGTATGAATTGAGTGTAATATCCCTCACATTACACTCAAATCATACACAGTCACACACGATGTAGTGTGTGTTTGAGTGTAAGGAGGCTGTTAATTAAATAGGTATTCTGTCTCCTTATAATCTAGGCTCTTCAGCCAGGAGGACTCAATCGCTCGCTTTGCTTTGGCAACGGTAAGTTATAGACCTGAGGCAAGAGAAATAGTGGCTGACGTTTAGCGAAAGTTGTATTCGTATGGGTTGAGAATTTAAATATACGCTGACTAATCAGACGTTCACGGTCAGGGGAGATAAGAGCAGAGTGATGAATAGAAACCGCAGCTCTTAACAAGAATAACTGCCTCACGCGTAGCACGTCGGACTCTTGGTAGAGCAGGTCAGTGGGGAATTTAAAGGGTTTGCGCAGCATCACCTTTAGAACACGGCGTTGTGCTCTTTTAACTTCAATAAAAGTTCATTTAGCTGCTCCTCCCCAGACTTTGATACAGTACGTTAAAATTGATTCACAAAATGCTTTGTACACTAAGGTGAGACTATCCTTGGTAGCTGAGTGACTTAAGCGTTTCAATATAAAAACTGTTTTACGTGTACGAGTTGATAGACTGTTGATCTGGTATTTGTGAGATAGATTCTCATTCACTATGACGCCAAGGTATTTAAGATGTTTGATACCAATCGAGCAACAGTTGCAGTCAGCAAGTGTAGGGGTGGAATACATGTGAAACTTTAGAGTCTGGAGTTCAGGCGGTTTAAAAGACAGTGTTTTGTGAAAGGCAATGTACTTAGTCTTTTGTATATTTAATGCATCAGCTTCGTTAGTGGCCTTCCAGGACGATCCTTGAAAAAGTATGACCATATCGTCAGCATATATGATATTTTTGCATTCTCTAACGGTAGTTGTATTATATCGCTCAAATAGACTCAAATAGAGTGGGTCCGAGTATACTGCCTTGTGGTACACCAAACTCTAACAGAAAATGGCTACTTATATCCAGATCTATTCGAACACATTGTCTCCGCTCAGATCCTCTGATACACAAACAGTTAAGTTTTTGTAAAAGGATTAGAATAGACACCGTGTCGAAAGCCTTGGCCAAGTCAATGAAAACACCAATACATTGTTCACCTGATCAAGAGCCTCGTACACAACTTTACTTAACGACAGTACCGCATCTTCAGTAGATTTTTTCCTTGTAAATCCAAATGGGCTCGCTTTTTTCTTTCTAAATTGTGCACTATACATAGGTCTCCCCAAGGCGCGCTACTGAGCCGGTCACAAAATAATTATGAAAACTAGATTTTTTAATAGACGAAGCGATAAGACCTTTGAGACATTTGATGTTTCTATGCATAAACTTACAAAATATCCCTTTCTCAACTGCACACAAAGGCCATTTAGATTAATTTAAAACAATGTCCGCCACGGGCGCCGCAGGGTGGCTTTATAATCAGCCATTTGCCCACATGTGGTCGTGATTTTATCGCCCAATTTATGGCTGTTTTGTGCTAAAATGCTTAATTAAATTGTGAGAATGTGCTTTTGGTGTCAAAGCCGCATGGGAGGTAAGTGGTCCACTGCAAGTGATAGAAATTCATTGTGGAAATTCGGGAGATGAAGGGATTACGTCAATACGTAATAATACTTATATCACAGTAATGCTTCTCATTGGAAGACACTCGATGTCTGCCACCTCTAAGCTACTTAAGTTAGATAATTTTAATTGCATAATTTGGTACGTCTGATAATTGCAGGCATATTTTCTGCAGCGAGCTACTACAGCACGCCATAATAAACTTGATGGTTGGTTGGATGAGGTTATGGGATTGTTTGAATAAATTTTTTTACTTACCTACTTCATATTTGATAATAAATGAAAAAAAATTAAATCGTAACCATTACTAATAATAAGTAACAGTTTTATATGTATAGTAAATGTGATTTTTGTCATTTTAACAGATTTCGCAATAAAACTTTGCGCCAATCCCTTCTATTCATTCGCACCTGCAGCCACTCAGCAAAACTACGCTCGTAAATACAATCTTTTTGCCGCCTCTCTCAAATAAATGGGGCAACTTCCAGCGCCCTCTGCTATGAAAGTTGTGATACTCTTGATTTATCGCGCGGAGTAATGAGCAAACGTGGCGACAGATGGCACCACTGAGTTGTTTATTGTGCCGTCAGATTTATGGCTGGGGCGTTTAGAAACATGAGTAAATGCTTAATAAACGATCCGTTTATTGCTTTTGCTGAATGTAAATGTTGACTGCTACAAAATAAATATAATATAATATAATAATTTCTTTATTCAAGCAACAAGGACTCATAAAATGTTCTGCTCATGCAATAGGAATTTTAACATAATGGAACTGGAAATGAAACTTAAAGCTACTTCATTAGATCTTCTTCTTAAGATAGCCAGTTCCTCGGTGGTTAAGGATTCCAAGTGAAGCGCGCTTCCACCTTCTTCGGCCTTATCGTCTCTAAGCAATAAGTGAATTGAAGGCCAGGCGCTTTCCCGTATTGCAAATTAATTGATTAAAATTCTGAAACCTTAAAAGATACCCGACATATTTATGATAGCTACAATAAGCATTTTGCGGGTTAATGCAAAAGTTTAAAAGTGGATTTAAATCCACAACATTGTCTGATATTACTAAAGTTGGTAAGTACATACTCAGTACTGATAGATATACCTATTTACTACCAACTTCGGTCTTCACTTTCTTAACGTAATTCGACAACAACAGCCACTTATTGTCTACATAAATAATACTTACGAGCTAAGAAACCACAAATTGGATTTTCACCTCCCTTTAACGTTTTTCTAAAACAGTGGTTTATTGAATAAAAGTGAGACGCTCCTTCAGCTCACATTTCACTTTCATTAGATTCATGAAGTTGGTTCGACTATCGTGTGCGAAGTGGAAATAATTTTAATACTTACTAGTGTATTTTCATAATTAATAGTATTGTGTTCACAGTGTACTTATGGTATCCTAATTGAAAACGTTGTTGAGGTAATAAGTAAATTATATTTAATTTATACCGCAAAACGGGGGAAGGCTTGGTAAATGATAAGGACGAAAGTGGTAGGTACCTGGTTATGGGTGCTCTTCACCCAGATTCCTCAACTACTAAGGAACTGTGTAGTCTGCGTATCATATCCCTAACTCTAACTGGCGGAACATAGCAATGCTCGATTGAAAACATTGTTGTTAGGTGTTTTGACAGACTTAGACAAGTTAGTGCTTGATAATTAGGCGGACTTAAAACTACCCTATCGGCAACTAAACATCAGTACAATAAAACCGAATAGAACCCTTAAGCTCTGGGTCCAACGCATTGCATTAAACCATTTGCAGATAAATAAAGAGTGATTATTCAATCCCTCGGAGAATCTATTAAGGTTCGAGGACGTACCTAGGTACTTACACGTTGCCATCCCCTAAAAAACAACTGGGGTTAGTTTACGAGAAAAGTTATAATGTTATTTGGCTGTAAGAGATCTTTTTTAGTTCACCTTTGTATTTTGTGTAAATAAATAGGTATATCTTCGGTACCGAAACGTGGTCGCTCACAATGGGCCTAATAGGCAGGCTCAAAGTCACGCAAAGAGCAATGGAGAGGGCTATGCTCGGAGTTTCTCTACGTGATCGAATCAGAGATTCGTAGAAGAACTGAAGTAACCGACATAGCCCAAAGAGTCGCCAAGCTCAAGTGGCAATGGGCAGGGCACATCACCCGTACAACCGATGGCCATCAGGGTAGAATGGTTCTCAAGTGGCGACCGCGCACCGAAAGACGCAGTGTGGGCAGGCCTCCAACATGGTTGTCCGACGATCTGGTGAAGGTCGCCGGTAGCCGCTGGATGCGAGCAGCACAAGCCCGGTTGTGGTGGAGATCCTTGGGGGAGGCCTTTGTCAAGCGGTGGACGTCCTCTGGCTGATGATGATCTTATGTACGTGTGTGTAATATAATTGTTGTTGCTTTGTACACCAGGGTTTAAGTTTCTCGCCACCCACCCCTTGCGCTGATTATTCATTGTAAAATAGATATTTATTTTATTACCGTGGATATCTAAAAACCGGGAGGCAAATAAGTTCTATCCTATGTGAAAATTGTTTTCGTTCAGAAAGTAAGTAAAGTTTTCTCTTCTCAAACATTATGACTTTGTAAACTCGTACAACAACACTACTTTCCCAAGTTTATTCTTACAAAGCGCCCTCTTTTCCAACACTGTGAAAGCTTTTCTTAGCACAACGGCAAAGCTTTTTTAATAGCATGCTTTAGGTAGACTTCTCCAATGTTACGTGTTTCAAGTCGTAACACTAGATGGCGCTCTACATACTCATTCGCGCAACGGTCGTTAGAGGTCGCCAGTAGGAACAGTTGTGAAACCTGTGAAGATAGTTAACATCCATTATTATTTTACATTCGTAATAATAAAAGCCTCTTTTAACCTTTCCGCGAAGGTGTGAAAATGATTTTTGTTCTTAGAAGATTTTATTATTGTGTTGTTTGGGCGTGGGAACGGGTTTATTCGTCATAGATTATGGTCGTAAAGCGGGCTTCTGGGTCCCGTGTCGATTGCGCTCGGCTCGCTTGCATCACGTTCTGCGCCGACGTGCCCTCCGCACTTTTCCGATTAGATAGCGGCTGAGTTTTTATTTTAAACTTTATGGTGGCTTTATGGTTTAACTGTATCGGGCGGTCGCTTTGTTTTTGGCTACGCTGGAACCATGCAGTGTAAAGCGATCGTCTTTGTTACTATTCTCACTGTTCTTGAAGCGAACTTACCTAACTTTCTAACAGAACAAACATGTCTAATGTTCCAAAATATGCATTCCAGTTACAATATTGTTTAATATTACACAACCCAAACTGTTACATATTTTGAAATGCCAAAAAGGATTCTTCTCAGCATAAAGCCACAGCCAAGAATGTGCTGCTGATTTTCAGAAGAAACCTTTTCATAAAATAAAATTACAAAACACGCACTGCTGCGCACGCACATCATAAACATTTGAAAAAAAAGATTGATGACGTAAAACTATAGGCATCCGTCAAGTCGAGTCGTCGCTTCAAGTACTTTATAAATAAGCGGGCGTCATGCGCCTACTAACTAGATACACCCTGTACAGCGGCGGTCAAGAGATTCTGCAGTTTAGTGCATTCTGTTCCCCGCGTGGCTAAATATAGGCGGTGGCGTTTCATTCATAAAATGGGACGTTGTTTGATCAATGGCCGGCTACAAAGTTAAAACGCTTGTCTCGTCTCGTCTGGAAATATATTAACGGCTCCACCAGCCCAGACAGCTTTGTTGGCTCTCTAATGTTTATGTGTCGCTGTAAATTGGGATCACGACAGGTAAAATGGTGTTTGTTGATGGTATAGAGTATAGAGACTTGGTCATAGGTGTATAATTCCACTACTGGATGGACTGAGGAGCTGGCTTATCTCTTACCTACCTACTGCCGGAGCACAACATTGCCACAAACATTGATGTTAAGGCGACATATTTAGATGAGATGGTGGTATCTAGCCAGCGGACTTAACAAACCCTACTACCCACCAAACCGAGTACAATTATACCGCTCGCAAGGAATCGAAGTGGGGACCTCAGGCTCTTAGACCGATGGTTTAAACCAATAGACCACAGAGGCGATTAATCAATATAAGTATTGGTAAGATAAGTTATAAAAACATGCTCCAACTTAGTATCAATGGTGTCTTGAAGTTTCATATCTATCAGAATATAAACGCCGTCTCTGGAAGGTGGTTGTCACGAAATTATTAACCTTATCTCCTATCTTGCATTAACATTATTAATGCGTCACAGAAATTGTATGAGCTCTCACAATGGGCTTTAAAAAAACGCCACGAAGTGTTTTTGCCGAAAAAAAATCTTATTCAAATCGTGAGGGACGCCTCACGCACCTGCCGGGAGAGGCTAGGCCTGTGTACCGTACGCACAATGTGCTGTTATAACCGCCTCTGTGGCCGTCAGACCACCTGCCGCAGATCTGGAGGTCCAGGGTTCGCTTGCATGGACGTCCGAGACACATGCGCAAGCTTTGAGATTGCACTGCTTTTTAGTGGGTTTGCCACCTTTTGGACATAAACTCGTGGGTTGCCCAGACCCAATACGATATGAAGTATTATACGAAGTGGAAAAAAAGTCAATGCCTCGATTGCCTATATGTACTTTTTTGGTTGATAGTATTCGCCAACGCCCTGCTAGCTACTTCCATGTTGTCAACCTCAACTTATAAATCTCGGCAACTAAGAATGCTAGCTCAATGAAATAAGTTGTGTATAATAGACAATTAAATATTCCTTAGATGAAAGTAACAAAATTTATGAGTCACTACATTCTATTTACAATATTACATAATGAAAAAAAACTGCCAAGAACAAAAATAGGAAACAGGCCATTTTAAAACAACATTACATCACACAGTGTAACCTTATTCAAATGCAAATAAATACATTTAATTTCATTTCACTTACGATTTTTTTATTTTATTACTTCGTATTTGCCTCCCCTTGGCCTCCCCGTGCTTCCATTACTGCGTGTACGCGGGTTGGCATGGCATGCTGTACACCAAGTTTCATAAAGTCTCCCATTTTCAAATTTGATTCTTTTTCTGACATAACCATACAATAACTAAGAAGTTTTAATTCTTCGTTTAGGGAGTTTTTAATTGTCAATAATTTAATAAAACACAATTTATTTATTTAAGCTAGCATTCTAGTTTCCGAGACTTATAGGTTTGTTTAAGTGACCCAGATTCATTGCTCTCGAGTGTAGTTAGGTTAGACCGCCGGACCCAGACTTACTGCTGAATGTTGGGCTCAGGCCTTCTTACATGGACAGAACATGGAGAGGAAGCCATAACCACCGCGGCGCGGTCCAGCGCGGGTTGGTGGGGTTATAACTACTGCCATCTAACGGCAAAAGAACAGGACCAACGGCTATTTAAAAAGTTCTGTCAAACGAAGAGTAATTATAAGCAGTAAGCGTACTTTAGGATAACGTTGCATGTGTACTACACGGCAGTCCCTTTCTTCTCCGAATATCGTTCGTCCGAAAATCGAAATCCCTAACGTGTTTGCTATAACCATCACTATCCATAATGTTCGCGTATACGAAATTTTATTTTACCCAATCGTCTTTAATTCTAATGCTTTTCTGTCATATTAATATCGGGTGCAATGATAATTAGATACCCTATTTTTTCTTGCTATGAAGTCACATGTCCTTAGTGTAACATTGTATAATGTATATTATGTTAGACCGAATGGTTGGTCCTAACAATATTATTTTAAACTCCTGTAGGTCATATGATAGGTTAGAAATTTAAGACAATCGCGAAGCGCACCGTAGGTTATTTTTTTATTAGACAACAAAATTATAGGTAGCTGCCCTACTCCTGTAGCCCATGTGATAGGTTAGAAATTTAAGACAATTAGTGTATGGATATCAATACTACTTAGGACTTGTAACTATTATCTATTTAAAAGCGTTTTATGTCTTTTAAATATTATGGATTGTAATATTTATGACAAACAAATTTAGGGCATACCTACTGTATTTGGGGATTTTAATTTTATGGCATGTGATATTATGTAGCATTAAATTCCAGCAAGTTATCAGTCGGACACATGATGATTATGTCACAAAACATTATGACACGTTAGATTATGGATAAATTTATGAGACAAAATATAGAACCGTACTACGCAGGTAAGTATCGCGCTACCAAATATTGGGTCGATCATCAAAAACTGTGCCGAATCGGTCTAAAAAGCGGCACAAAGACGCCGCCGGCACAAATTAGGGCTTATTTGGCGTAAGTAGAGCACTTTGAACTCTTTTTATAAGTAAATTCCAGAAAAAGACCATAACTGTTGTTTGGAACACGACTTTCATTGAAAAACGGATATCATAAACAACTTGAGCTCGGTAATCAATATGGTTTAAGATGTAAGTGAGGGAACCAAATTAAATTTGTTTTTTATTACATTATATTTGTTAATATCCGTATGTTTTGTTTAGACAACATATCAGACAATATGATTTACCCAATGACGGTAAAAATCCTTCATTAAACGGTGACGCGAACAGTGAAATTGAAAGAGATTTCATGAGCTACGGAAATTCAATCATATTATAAATTGATGGAACCAATAACAAGCTTTACGTAAGCGCGTTTGAGTATAAAATTGTGCCTATTATTGGAGTACATAAGATGATAAGACTATTGCAGAGCAGTCCGCGGCGCTGCGCGGGCGCACGAATTTCGCTCCGACAGATGTCCTGTCTGTGCACTGTCTGCGAGGCAGGGCTGACACGATAACTTGGCAAAATTATATTACTTGTTTAGTTTATTCTTACACAACCATCTCAGTTAACTAGCATTGTACTTCTGCCTTCGCACTTATCGTCACTCTCCGTCAATGAATTAAGATAGTTACTGTTGTTATGGCGACTTTTGCAATCTCTAAGGACTCAATTTTTACTTTTATGTGTTATGATATACAACTACAGAATTTTCTTTGACTAATAAACACATTACAAGTCATCACAACTATTTTTGTGCTCTAGCAAAACTATGTTTGTATATTACGTTGTGGAACGTAGAGTAACGTTGTTGATTTTATTTCTGAAATCTATAATTTATTCACATTTTTAAAAGTAAATTTTATTTGTAGGCTTTAGTAAACTAAAAGTACAAAGTGTAGGTTTGTACCGCGTTGCGTAGCGGTGAAAGAATACTACCAACCCCTCTCTTTTCTTGGGTATCGTAAAAGGTGACTAACGGACTAAATACTGCACATATTTGGTGAAAAGTAGACTACGGTAGAGGACCCCTTTTGCGGTCCTCATTGCCTAGTCTCTGACTAACCCTTGGGGGATAATAGTCGTGATTATATGTATGTATGTAGTTTCGTAATATTTAATGTTTTTGTGCATTATTGACGTAACGGTGGCGGAGTGGTCCATGCAGCCGACTGGATTGCGAAAGCGTGGGTTCAAATTCCATCTGAGGGCCAGTTTCTCAACGTTTCAACAACACAAAGTGTTCATAAGGTATCGCTTTATAATCGTATAATATTGTTGTATAATAAACGATGTAAATTGTGATCCACGCATGCCGCAGCCCTGCTGCGAAGCGCCTCCCGTAACATCCTCTATTTAACCTCGACGCGGCCGCGTTTTTGCCCGTCGTTTTTATTTAACTTACCGTCTACTAATATTATGCTTATGTTTCTTTTTTTTTAGTTATCTGGGTGTTTGATGAATAAAAAAACTTTTTTTCTCTTTAAGAGCGCGCATATGGCAGTCGGCGCGTGCTAGGCGCACATTGCGCGGGTTTTTTTCGCATCCGATTTGGAAATTCAAACATGGCGCATGTGTGCCGCGCACATTACGCGGGTTTTTGTTTATTTTTTTTGTGGCTTCGAAAGGAGGCCTTTGTTCTATGGAAATTGAATGACTAATCATATAAGAAATCGTTTGGAAATGTATATTAAACGAATAATGTAATGATTATAATTGGGAAAGTTTTGGGATATATCTAACGTTATTTATACTACAAGGTATGATACATACGTTGTAGTACAAATTTGTAATAAAATTGTTACAGATTATTTCTGACTTATCTTACCAAAAATTCATGTCCACTTTCTTGTTAGGTATATTTAAATATAAGTACAATATTTTTTTTTATTCTAAAACGGGTAAGCGCTTGGCTTTCTTCTCACCTGATGGTAAGTGACGATAAGGCCGAAGGTGGAAGCGCGCGAACCCGGAATCCTCAACCCCTGAGGAACTGGCTATCTTATCTTTAAACTGTCGGAACACAACAATGCTATAAACATCGTTGTTATGGCGACAGACTTAGATAAGATGGCGGTAGCTAAACAGGGGGACTTAATAGCCCTACCACCAACCAAACCAAGTACACAATGATGTACCCCCAACTGGGAATCGAACCCGGGACCTTTGGGTCTGGGACCGGTGACTTAGCCACTAGACCACAGATAGTACGAGTACCACGAGGTACGTAGTATTTAGAAAATACATAAAAAAGAGCCCTCTGGTTTCCACCATTTGATATCTCTTGATAACTCTAGCAAAACTGTTTTGCTATAAAGACACCCCCGTGTGCGTGATGATCGTAATTTAAAGACATTAGGTTTCTTTCTTTAACCTTCTAAGCAGCCAGCAGCAAGACCTTAAAAATATGAAGTCCTATACAACAAAAATTTGACATTTGGTACCCCTTCCTATAATAAAATAATGTAATGTATATCATTTCTCCATTAGTAAAACTGTGTTTCTAATGAAAAACTTATAACAACACACACATTAATTTCATGCCGTTGAAAAAACGGCGCGGGGTGGCCGTCGTCGCTCGGCGGCCGAAAGCTGCGTTTTTTCTCTCGCTCGAGTTCCGAGTCGGAGTTTTTCACCGCACACTGCTGCGCGCATGCTTTACAACCGCAGCGAGGGTGCATGCCGGCATGCCGGGATATTTATAAAGAGTTTCTTTAAGTATGTCTAATTAATGACACCACGGGATTAGCACTTTCTAATTTGTTAGACTTTTTTCTTGAGTCTATAACCCTTTCGGAGGTGTTGAAATGAATTTTACGGCCGATTTCAGCGCTTGGATGAGGAGATTAATCGTTAGGTAAACAAGGGTGACGTCAAAGTGTTACTCAGTTTTAAAGAAAGGTAGTCATAAAATAAAGTTTATTACGGTAACATATTTTCTCTATTAAGCATTCAAATCAAATAGGTAACTACTATTTTTTTAAACCCTAACAGCATACACAATAAATGTCAACTTGAAATTTTTTATATTTACATCTGTTGAATGGCAATAATAGGCATGTAAGTGTAAGCACACTGTCAATATATTAGAAATACTGAAAAAGAATACTTAGGTAGTATTATATTTTAAAAAAATATCATAGATTTGCTTAACCGGTTCACTGTCCCACAGCCCACATAATATTATGGTCCATAACAAATGATAAATCTATTGTTATATTTTTGGACAGTGAACCTGTTAAAACCTTTTAAACATTTAATTTCTAATTGAACGCTAAAGTTTAAAATGTGTGAAAATTACGTTAAAATATAATAACCCTAAAACACAGTCGAATTCATTTGCAAAACCTCCGCCAAAGTCACATGTCCTCAACCCTTCACAATTCATTAAACGAAACGTGCGATTGATTGAATTGATAAAGCCCCAAACGGCCCACTGAAACACAAAACACATTAAAACAGTATTAACAATGAATTACACATGCAGAGACAACGTGTCACTATGTCACCCCTGTTTTGATAAAATTGTCATTATACGTTTTGCCCAAACTTATTTCTGCTGCCAAAATTTGCAATTACTATTAGATTATTTAAAACAATAACAATTTAATGTGATAAAGTTACACATAAAATGTGTAACCTTCCAGTTCTAATGTATGTTTCCACATTTTTCTAAATCAAGCAAACGAAGTAAGTACCTACCTACCTACTTATTTCCTTAAAAGAAAAGAGTATTCTCTCAAGGACAAAATCCTTATACGATCCTCGCAGTTGAACGACCTCCGACGCAACGCCGTTATTGTATTAAGATAGTATACAATACATGGTTTTGGCAGCGAAACACTGTTTCGGCATAGTTCCGCATAATTGACCCTTCCCTTAAAAATAAGCATGGCCATTACGACATTTACCCCACTGGCGGGGAAAACGCGCACTCTGGAAAACATCGATGTTTTCTGTAACCTTATTAAAATGCAAATAAATACATTTCATTCAAAACATAAGAAAACATAATTATAATTACTTATGTCCTTTTTTTAATAGTTAAGTCCCATCCATACTTCGATCAACAATGATCGAAGCATCCATACCAAACTTATTTTTATAGTTAACGTACAACAAAAACTATGACTAGTCTATTTGCGAGCGACCGATTGGTGTGATAATTGCCAATCTAGATTTATTTAGCTACATTTTAGATCCTCACAGATGTAAGTTATGGTGCAGCTACATTCAGCAATAACTTAAAATGGGAAATTCTCAAACGGACTTTACCTCAACTAAAATAGGTGATTCTGATGCTCGGGGAGCGTTTAAAACGATGACGTTAACGACGCTCCCAGAGTTATTGCTAAATGTGTTTTTGGAGGAGGAAAACCATCATGTTGGTGGACCAGTCGGCCACCGACAATCGCTGAACACTTTAGAACTCTGTTACAGAAATTATCAAACGGTTGTCAATTTGTTGGAAAATCGTCAATTTGTTGACATATTGTGTAGTAAAGTTATTGTGCCAGTAGGCGGGCCTATCGACAGCCGCCCACCACTACGAGGAAGTTCAGACGCTGTCCTTGGAGCCGGGCGCTGCCAGCCACAAGGTCGGGGACCGGCTGGCTGGCAGCGGTTGGCAGTGTGGCGGTAGTTGGCACTGGCGGCGTTGGCAGCCGCCGCAGACGACGCTTTATATTGCACGTCTGATTGTTGCGGTTGTCATGGAAACCACTCCAAGGGACCGCTTCACAAGTCCGATTAGAAGATACCTTTCAGTTAAAATTACTTGTATGAACTATCTGTCTAGTAAAGGTTGATAGGAACTTACTTGAAGATTGTGAAAAAGGCCGTAACTGTTTTATTGTTGAAAGTGCATTGCACTTATTCAATAAATTAAGTTCACTAGATAACAAATGCGGAATCGATAATTTTCATACTGGATGACGACCATTGTAACAATACTGTTGCTACCGCCATTTAGCATTGTTTTACTGTGTTTTAAGCTTATAAGTCGACAATTGGCTCGTGATGTTCTGGTGTCATTGTAGTAGTTTGCCTGCACCATCATATTTTTGGTGTCTAACTGTCTTTGGAAATGTACTTGTTCCGTTTTTTCAATTAGAAATGTGTAAATAGAATGTTTATTCCATGTTATTTGAATCCAATGTCATTTGCAAGATAGCCAGTAAAACGGATATTTTTAAATGATTTTGTAATTGGTTTTGTACAAAAAGTTTAAAAAATGTTAACGATGTGTGTATTCCTCTGTAGTCAAATGTACTTAACACAACAAATGCGCGTAATAGGCATTGGCATAGATCTTCCTTTTTCGCTGTATAACGCTTTTCCTCGTCCTGAATTGTTAAAGAAAACATACTTCCCAAGCAAATCGCACCGCACAACAAAGGTGCTGACACATAAATCATCGTCCATGAGCAATGGCCCCCGCCCGGCCCCGGTGACGAGCGGATTGTCTGTCATGCTGCCTTTCATGGCACAAACAGAACGAATCATGTCTTCCACCATTGGATATATAAACTTTTATTTAAGCTTTACTTAAGCTCCATTTGTAACTGCGTGAAGTTCCAACATTGGAGTCTGGCCAACGAAAGCTGAACCTCGTAATTATTTGATTGGCAACACTTTGTCTCTATATGTGTCTATCTATTAGGCGTCATGTCGTATGTCAAATTGAAATTTTTCTGAGAAAATTGCAGCTTTGTGCGTAAACCTGTGTAACCCAGTCATGATTTTTTTTAAATTGCCGCGTTTTTCCTGGTTCATCTTTTGTTGGACTACACCTGTAATCACACCAGTCAATGCTATGTTAAAATAATTTAATGAAGATTGACATCACTACATTTTCTATTCATTTGAATCATTGATAATAAAACGAATTGCTTAGTAAATTAGTATTAATCGTCGATTACTTTTAAATGTATATTTGTTAAATAATTTAATTTCTTTATATTGCAAAACAACAAGTGAACAAAAACCATAGATACATTTAAAATACACATCAAAGTACAATTAACAAATATTAATTACACAAAGTATGTGAAAACTTTCTAAGTAAGTACTTAAATATTTTCAAAAATTTATTTCATTGCTAATTATATGAAAATGAAAAATGATCAATTTTCCATAGGTATCATAGAGACGATTTGTACTATTGTGTTTGCAAGAAAGCTTTCACCTATCCAATTGTGCTCAATTGAACCGCGGATTGAATAGAGCGGTGACAAACCCGCACGCCACCGTCACGCCGTCACACCGTCACACCGTCACACCGTCACACCGTCACACCGTCACACCGTCACACAGACAGGTCTTAGAACCAAATTAATTTGGCCGTAATCGTGGGAGCGCGATGGCTATCTGCGCCTGCGCCGCAGCCGTTGTTCCGTAATAAATGTTAAATAAACTTTCTTGCCGGCCTGCTCTAATTATTGTTTTGTGTCCCGCTAAGGGCGTGCGGTGTGAAGGAATGCCGAAACATTTGGCTTAGAATTTCTTTTGTTTTGCGTAATGCTTAGATGCTTAGAGCGCGCGCCGTAAAGCCAGTAAAACGGCCGTTCGTTCGCGGGTCACAAATTCACCATTAAAATTGTTTGAATCGCCTACCGTTGCTGCTTTTATGTCATTTCAACATTTGGGACCACAAAATACTTGTCTTCTATATAAACAAACTGGATTATTAAAAGTAAGATCTCTGTTATCAAATTATAGAAATACTTACTTAAACCTCAGAATAACTATTAAACGAAAGTTACTGCATAAATGTAACTGATTTCATTAAAATTATGTATCTGGGTTACATCAAGTTGCATTTAAAAAAGCAGAAAAAATATCGTCAGTTTAGTAAATAATTAAATGCACTACGTTTACTAAAAAGCTCACCAGTTGACATGCATTTCCAAATCAGTTTTATTTTCTTGGTATAAGATTAATACTACCGCGGATTAATATATCTGCGTTTGTATTGAAAAGCTTTTAATTCCTTTTAAAGAGTAAGTGACACACGTTAAAAAAAACAATTGATTGTCTCTCAGCACTGAGTGACTGGTTCATTTAGACGCGGCGATAAGTCAGTCTAGACGGGCGGACGGACGGACCGAATATATTATTGTATGTCGGCCGACCGCCGCGGATCCGCCGTTATTTAGGGCTAACGGACTATTTTAGCCAGATCCAATTCCAGCCAGCCTCAGTGTCACGGGCGATTGATGCAGCACGCCGCATGACCGCGGTTTCCTAATACGAGAAATTGGATTGTGAACTTTCCATACATCCATAGTCACGACTTCTGTCACCGAGGGGTTAGTCAGAGACTAGGCAATATTGACCGCGGCAGGAGTCCCCTGCCACAGCACAGTCCACCGCACACCAAATGACAGCGTGATAGTGGTGCGCCCGTCGCCGCTCGGTGAGGTTGGATGTATGTGTAGTCTTTAGTAGCCTTTCACGCCCAAGGGAAAAGATGGGTTGGTAAGCATTCTATTGTGATCATAATTCACTTAACCATCAGTGGATGGTTCTTCTTTAGTCGCTCTCTGCGCCATCCTACATCTTCCTTTGACAATGAGCCCTAATACCATTGATTACATTGTACACTGTATTTGTTACATTGTACGTTGATTACATATATTGATGAGTACAATCTGTACCCGCATTCGCTTATCGCTAATTTAAACCCGTGGCGGTTTAATTTCTTGCGAGTATTTCGACACATCGCACTAAACGCCCCGATCGGTGCAAATAAACCGCGCGCCGGCCCCCTACAGACCGGGGCAGACCCACCACTCTACTAGACACGGTATAACATAGAACATAATGGATTGTCTTTGTAAAATGTAGGTTAGGTTAACATTGATACACTTTCCTCTAAGGTATACGAAAACATTTTTAACGGTATTTACATATGTAATTTTTTTTTTATTATTTGCCAAATAATATAAATTATTTGGATACTAGATCCACTGCAATTAGAGGCATAAAAACTAAAGCTTCAGGATCCGCAACGTGCGCGTATTTGGTTGGGGGAAATTGAAAGCAAAAGTCTACCTACATTATTATTGTTATTATCAGCCGTAGCAGTCTCAATGCAGAGGAAAAGAGGCACTTCCCTTTTCCCACTCTTCGCAATAAAGGGCCTTGATTTCCAGTCGTTGCAGTAGGAGTTGAGCTCGTCTCCACACTCTTTCTTGGCCTGCCGCGAAATCTCCTGGCATTGTGTGGCGTCTACATGGACGTGGTACATTATACTAAAAAAGTCACAGATTTCGCAGTCCCCGCAAGAATCGGAGCATTGGAAATGAATACCAAAATTTACGAAAAAAAAATAATTTATTTTGAATACTTAACACATTACAAGTTGAAAAATAAGAAGTTTTTTTTGAGATAAAGTTACACAACTACATTACAAGTCGAATTATAACATACGAATGTATAACACTGCACAACACAGAGAATAACATTTTCTTTTCTTTTACAACCCAAGTGAAGTTCATTCATCGGGCGCCAACCGCCAAGGCGCCCGATGAATTTCACCTTGATTTCCGAAATTCCAACTCGAATGAACTTCTCACCTACATCCGCATCTTTTAACATTACCATGAAGATCGGTCAATTCAATAATCATAGAAGCTACATCACTTTTATATACGAAAGTACCAGTTTTTCTACAATTCCAAATCTAAAGGAACCAACAGACATACAGGTCACAAACACTGCACAAACAGAGAATAACATTTCATTTTCTTTTACAACCTAAGTGAGATTCATTCATCAGGCGCCAAGGCGCCCGATGAATTTCGAAATCCGCATCTTTTATCACCATTACCATGACGATCGGTCAATAATCATAGAAGCTACATCACTTTTATATACGGAAATACCAGTTTTTCTACAATTCCAAATCTTGAGGGACCACCTACACTACAGGTCACTAGTATTATCCAAGTTTCAAAATTTTTTCGACATTTTGTAGTTAAACTAATCCCTAGAACCCTTTTTTTAATTTTTTCTTAAGTGTGTTTTTTTGGAAATATTTGAAATGTAATAAACAAACACCCCCAAAAACCCGTTATTTTTACATTTTTCAAAATTTCAAAAAAGTTACCAGCTTTTTCAGACTTCAAACGTGTCTTGATAAATTCCTTAACTCTTGAGATGGGAATAGTACCAACTCTTGGTACTATTCAATCCAAAAATCCTCGGAGCTATGCAGAGCTATGGCCAAAAATACGTCTCAGGCGATTTGCATCTGATAACCATTTTTAATGGTAAAAACCTTTTTCGACCAGAATGGAGTAAAAAAATATCTGTTCTTATCTGAAGCTTTTATAAGCTACAGATTGATGACTTGATGAGGAGCGGGGAAATCGGGCTCAGTGACATGCATTGGGAGAGGAATCCAGCAGTGGACTGACACGGGCTGATTATAATGATAATGATGTTTAAAAGCTTGATACACTATTATAGAAAGACTCTTTACATCAGTATTAACCAGTTTTACGTTAGACTCTATGGTGTCCAGTCTAAATGTTGGTAGCTCCCGGCTGCTCAGATCAAAGCGGGCACTCGACGGACGGCGTGCGCAGACAACGTCTCGACGCATCCCCCCTCCCCACCTCCTCTGGTCCCCCCTCCTTCCCCGCCATCGCCCTGGCGCCTGCGCAACTATGCAAGCTCATAATTCAATTAAATCATACTCGTGAATGGTCCACTTGATCTATTTGTAATTTATGTAAAACACTCTGAACTTTGAGGTTAAGAGTGCAATTGTCCCAGTGATTGCAGGTCCTGGATGGAGCACGCTTTCACCTTCGGCCTTATCTTCACTTACTGGCCCGTTGTTGTATAAAAAGATCATGAGTTTTGACATAACTAAATAATGCTTTTAAGGTTACTTAGTTCTACTACGATCAGTAGACCGTTTTGAATCCGATAGATATTTATCAAAACCGTTTTTAACTCGTGCTGTATGTGTAAAAGAATAAATATCTGTTAACTGCAGAATGTGTTATTCAGTTAGGGCTGATGAACACCTCATTCATCGAACTTTCACCTCAATTTTATTAAGTTAACGCAGGTTATGATACGATACCGAAATAGAAAAAATGTCTTCTATGGCATTCAGCTTATAATGTAATTGGTTACAGGATGATTTTCTACTCTAAATTTAGTTTTTTATGACGCTATTACCGATTTAGCTAACAACGAAACTAACGTCTATTGTTAAGAATATTTTTAGACGTTGCTGTTAAAGGCTTAAGTCATTAACAGTGCATAACCTTTGAACTTTGAGTAGTATCATTAGTTTTCTTAAAATTTTCTATCAAATATTGTTTTTTTAAAGTTGACGCGACCGCATAATGAAATAAAATGTTTGTTTTTTGGTGAGGCGAGTTAAATCTTAAAAGTATTTTATTACTACGTTACGTTAAATAACTTCTTTTTAATTAAATTACTTTGAAAACTTTTAAGAAGAAAAGACAATTATATATACATACATACTTACTACATCACTCTTTTTTCCCGGAGAGGAGGCACTTGCTACGATTTGGACCATGACAAACTACTTTTGCTAAAAAAAAACAATTGACATTACTCAAACATTTATGTTGTTGCTTGTAACGTTTTACAGACTTTTGTCTTTTTACTTATTAAGTGTTTCAAAACGACCTATAATTTTTCTAGATTGTTCTTGAGCCAGTCTTATCACGTTAGTGTCCTGTGTGAATACATGACCTACGACATTAGCGTCCATTGTCGCGGCTTTATTTAGCCAAGCCGTTGGTAAAAGTGGACAAAAGGCGCTGAAATACACACATTCCCGCGTCGGGCTTAGGCGCTTGCTGAGCGCGCCGTGCAAGTCATGGGCGGTGGCGGTTTCAGGCCTACATTACTTTATTGTTATTATTTTACCGCCAACCCGCATTGGACAGCGTCATCAGCGACCATGGTTATGACCTCATCTCCCCATCTGCTGATGTCCAAGTGGGAAGGCCTGTGACCAGGCAGTGAGACGTTTAAAGGCTGATATGATCCTTTAACCGGTAAATATCTTCATGTCACCACAATTGATGGAGTTATCATTGCAAGCAAGTTCTTGCTAGATCCTCATAACAAAAATTTTACTGCTTCTCGAGTATATCTGCCCGTGAACATAGTTTTAAAATAGATAACTAAGAAAAGTTTTCGGCGGTTGTAAACAGTATTTTCCTGAAGATTTATTTTCCTTATTTTAAAAATACCAAATCTTATTACTATATAACATGTTTGATTGACATTTTTTCTCGTCACAAACGTCTTCTCTCCTGAAACGCTAACGCTCGTAACTTGCACCAATGGTGACAGCTATTTTAGCGCAGACACAAAGGAAGGTTACAGCGCAATTTCTTTAAGGAAATTGCGGCGGCCAGGAATAGCCCGGGGGCGGAATTATCACTCGGCCAATTTTTTATATTTGCTACCAACCCCTTAATAATACCTATTATTATTATGAGCTCGCCACTGCCAGTCAATGGAGTAGCAAAACTCTTTAGGTGCGAATAAATCTGTAAATGCAAAGCCTATGGTAGTGCAAAGAATACGTATGGAAAGCAGCCGTCCTCATACGTATACGCTGCCAAAGAACAGTGAAATTAATGGGTAAAAAAGTTCTATATCTAAAAGCCTTCACACACCAAAGCCGTCGCCTACGGCCCTGCCGGGGTTACTGCTTAGAGGGTTAGCCCGGCGGCATAGAAAGAAACATTACAAGCAGAAATAATTGTCGCCGGACTTATTGTCCGGCAACCTTAATCGCCTTTGGCTGGCTAGGCTGCAGGCCTGAAGCTTTTACGTGTAGAGTAAAGGCCTCTACCTACCTCTACCTTTGGTTCGGCACTGCAGTGTAAATAAAGGGAGTCCTAGAACAAACAAATACACTTTTGCATTTATTTTTATTGTAACTTAGATATACATATATACACAGTGGGACGATTAAACTGCTAACCGACATTTCAACAATACAAATCGGCGAGTGGTGTCGCCCGCCCGCGCCGCATACGGCATACGAATTATTGACAATTATCGTTTTACGGTTACCCGCCCACCGGCCACGCCAAGCGCCTTAACTTTGGCAAGCGCGGAGCAACAACCATCGAATAATGTAATCAAATCATGTTCTAAATATTTTACAGATTTAATTTCGATTTGATTAACTTTATCGGAATTCTATTTGAAACCATTATACTTAACCTACACTCAAACCGTAAATATCTACCGCATTTTATAATAATGTCATAATAAACTAACACGCTTTAAATTTAAACAATTGTATATGTTTAAAAGTCTTTAACTCTATGATTGTTTCATAAAAATGAGGCAACATTCCTACCATATTGTTAAAAAAAACCAACATGCTAAATTCTCATAATGTATACGGTACATACAATACAATGCACCAAAACCGAGCACAAAACATATAATATTTCCAAGCAAACTGCCTCCCAAATTATTTGCGAAAGCACTCGTGTAACAGCACAATAATATTTTTTTCCAACGCACACCGATCAGATAAAACCGCTACGTATTATGATGCGACGGAGAAACAGCGGCTTGTGCGGAGGACATCTCGATGCTAGAGCGACATCTGGTGCGCCTTGGCGAAATATGCACATGTCTTTTAGTCCAGATGACTTGCGCGATAGAGCACTGTGCACAGCACGCATCCATTCAAATACCTATCTTATTTCTTTAACAAGAACGTCTAATCTGCAATGGCAATCATAAAGGTAAAAATAGTGGAACAAACAATTAATTTCGAACCTTCTTGCAAAGGTTTTAAGGCGTATTTTGGGTAGCGTGTGCGCATCCCAATTTTTTTCGGAAGTGGTATAATTCATATGGTAAGGAGCGTGTCAGGTTTCGCGGCAGATGCGAGCTGCGCCGGCGCACGCGTCGCCGTCTCGATGACGACCAATTTCAAGCTCCAGTTAGTTTCCAGTTATTGTTTTTGTTGGTAGTGATTTTTTTGGACTCTAAGCTACCGTAACGCACATCATTGGATAGAAATTAGAATGGTATACAAACGTTTTAGGACTACAACAGGTAGTTACAAAGTTTGTGTTATTGAGCTGGCAAACAAGCATACAAAGAAACTGGTCTGTAAATCCGGCTACCACACTCTATGAACGCTTGCAAGTTGCAACACGCGCACGTTGCAGACCCCGAAGTTTTAGTTCCGTAACAGGCTAAACACAGACCCAGATCGAGGCGTTATCTTAATAAAGAGCTCGAGTTAGGGCTAGTTAAGGGCTAAGACATACGATTTGTTATTTTTCTTTTGGGTTCGAAGATGCAAACCCCTGTTGATAGCACAAATAATTGAGGTCTTAGCGCAGGCAACCTTTGCTTAAGCCAACCATGTCGGCAAGGGCTGGTATATCACGACACCTGGCACGGTACAGTTACCGGCAGATGCAGGGCAGCTGTGCAGGTCGCGTGCGGGACCTAGGCGGTGTCGCCACCGATAAAAAAATCATTTTTTTTTATTTAACACACGTAGGCAGTGTATACATGTATTGTATGTTTGGTCGGATCGACAGTGGACGAAATTGGGCCACAGAAACTATTTATAAGCACAGGCAGTGATGATTTTGCCAAAGCTCTTTAAAATAGGTAATATTATAATTAAAGTTAAGAACCTAAAAAGTACATCACGCCGGTTTCCCGGCGGGGTAGGCACAGTAGGCCGACACCACAGCGCACCATTGCCCACAACTAAAACTTTAACACACCTCAAATAACAAACTAAATATCACAAAACGGCTTCCGGCTTAATCAAGATTCAAATAAAATTTTAATCAGTCGCTGTCTCTATAAAAAATTATAAACAAACACAAAAGGACAATGCCCACGGCCCATACATTTGAAAACCTGACAATGAGTTAACTTGTATTAAACGAGCATGGTAACCAAATGTAATCTGTTATATTACTATTTATTTACTCTGGCTTTTATTAAAACATCTAAATTTAGACCAAATTTAGATGTTTTAATAAAAGCCAGAGTTATGTGAGAGAAAGTTTAAAAATAACAATTGTAAGTTTGTGGTTGGACATGATTTTTTGAAGTTTTTCTAGCATGTTACAATCATAGCTAAACCTGTTTTATACCAATTTTGTTTAAATTAATCATCTACAACACATATTTATTATTAAAGAAGGCAATAATCAAGACTATACATGAGTTTCATTAAACTAAAAATAACAAATCGGACCACCAAAGACAACAGTGACAGAAAGAAGAAGAATCAAGAAAGCCTAAGACCGGCAACGCGTCTGCGATTGCTCTGGTTTTGCAGGTGCAGGCGGCGGTGATACGTTTCTTTTTACCCTGTTAAGTATAACCGTTCAATCAATTCATAATGATGAATTATTGTGCTAATAATTATTCATAAATTCCATTAATTTCCATGATAACAATTCTTAAAAAGGAGAACTAGAATATAGGTTTATAAACATCAAATTCAATAATAACTATCGAAACGCTTTGAGTGGCAGAGTGCGTTCAAAAACCTGGAATTGGTTCCTACCATAGGAAAATAACATTACAGTTTTGTATTTTTTCCTGACTATAAAGGGAAATTATGATAGCATGGTTAGAGAATTTTGAAATATTTTTGCCAATAGCATTTATATTTATACATTCTCAAAACAAAACAGGTTCAAAATGGGCATTGTTCTTTAAACATATATTATCGTTTATTCAAATTTGTGCAAATACTACTTATTGCAATCAAACAAGTCAGGTTTTATAATTTGTAATAAGAACTAATAATTTGTAGTTATTTAATTCACCCAAAAGTTCCGACCGTATTTGAAACCACACCAAGTTCCAATTTATGTATTTTATAATTATGAAAAAAGAATTACATAAAGTTCTACGTTAAAAACAAGCCTATCGAGTATCCATCAAAATAATCGCTGGTGTGAGTTTAATCACTTTGATAATGTCGTTATGATGGAAAGGCGTGAATTCCTGTTATAAACGGTAATTACATTCAAGAACAGCATTTATAGTAAATATATGGATTAACGAACGCATATTAAATTGCAAGCGATTTAGCACTACTTATCTGCATATTTTCTTTTCTTTACCTAAATCTTCATAACTGTTTTTTTTGGATCCCTCTCTACTGTTAAAGCACTTATTACTGAAACATAGTTTACAATGTATCGATGTAGAAAAGATAGATTTAAGAGTAATCTTGTGCCTTGGGCCAGCATGGTAGGTAATCTCCCAAACTTCCCATGTGTCTATGTGGGAAAACCGGTACCCAGCAGTGGGACGTGTAAAGGTTGATAATGATAACGAAGAGTAATCTTATATATTATAATTGCAAAAGCGTCGAGTTTATTCATATTGGAAAATCTACGTAAGGTACACAAGTCACTTGACTTTAACAAGTACATCACGCACGCCAGTAAATCCTTTTAATGCTCATTATGATATATATTTATTTATTTTATTTATTTATTAATAAGGCTTACCAACTAAATACATACAACTCATTTCAGCAGACAAAGTTTGAGGAGTGGTTACACTTATATGTATTTAAATTATAGGTATGCACAACATTAACATTCCGAACCTTAACCAATATAAATAAAATTAAAATAAAACTAAGAAACTATTTCTAATACAATTTCAAATATAAGTAGGTATACAAACTAAATCAAATTAAATTAAATATATACAAATTAATGAAACTATTTGTTTACTTTATAACCGAATATTAAAACGTCCGCACGTGCCGCGCATCACGCTGAGTCGCTGAGTCGCCGGGCTATTTATAAATAGTCTTCCCGCACTTTTAGACCCAGATACCATTAGGACCCCAGCTGATGTCTCGAGCAAAGCAATATGCTCATTACTAGCTAACGTTATTTTTACGGGTGTGTAATGTTTGATATAAATACTTATGGTCTAACGTACAGATAATATAAATTCATTTCATGTAAGTAATTTCATTTGATATAACTACTGACTTAATATAATAAATATTTAATTTAATTTTAGATTCTATAATTTCATTTGCATTTGATATAATAATGTAATGGTATAAAAAATATTCATGTAATAAGTAAGCAGCGTGCAAGCATGCAAGCAGCATGCAGCATGCAATCAAGCATGCAGCATGCAAGCAAGAATGCAGCATACAAGCAGATATGCAGGATGCAGGCAGGCATGCAGCATGCAAGAAGGCATGCAGCATGCAAGCAGGCATGCAGTATGCAGCAGGCATGGTTTCTGTCACGGCTCTGGCGCTGCGGGGCTCTGGCGGTCCCACGCGAGCTTATCGTCGCAGATGGCTTTCACTTACCACCGTAGCATCGGTTTGCTGGCCAGCTCCGCCGTTTAACCCATCTGCTTCTCAGCTCGCGGGCCGCCTCGCCCCTCCGCGAATAGGCGGGCTTAAATTACACTCTAGCGTAGGGCAGACAAGTCTAAGTGGAGTCGGTTTTGCCGCGATTCGTTTCAGTCACTTTTTAGCACAACCTTTACGAAAACACAACGTCTTAACTTTTTAAGACAAAATATAAAATCAATTTAGGGTTAAAATGCTATTTTTAATCATAAGCAAAAATTATATCATATGAAGTTATAGAATATGATTATGCTACTAATATACATAGCTTTATAGAAAAAGTTCTTAGGAGAATATGAGTATTACTTATATCAAATGAATAGGTAGTTACGTAATGTTGCTATAGGAAGTGTATTTAGAAGAAGTAAAAATTATATCCAATGATCGTTATGTCCTTCGAAATTAGTTCATTTGTCAATATATGAAATGATACGCACCCTATTTTTACAATTAAAATACATTTTGCAATTTTAGATTTTTAATATTTTAAAATTATGTTTTTTAAACGGAATTATCGCATTACTCTTAAATACATTGAAATGTTATGTAACCTATATATTTTTTAAAAAGATGATTAGAATTTATTGAGGTAGAACCTCTATGTTTGTTTATTTTCTAATCATGAAATAGAAACGCTTAACTTTTATTTTACTTGAACATTGCTAGCCGAAGAATAAGCTTCTTTTCCCAGGTATCTTCTATGTAGAGTTAATGATTTAGCTATTCTCTCACCGATTACGCTGCCATCCAAAACAGTATTACAAAATATTTGTTTTGATTGTGAGCACGCGAGCTTACGTAAGCATTAGCATTTAATTTTATTGTGAACGATTCCCGAAATTCACCAGCGATTCGGAACAGCCCCGGGCTGCGCGTTATTCCACTAATGGGATGATTGGTCCGAATCACGGTACTTACTGTTGTTTTCATCTTAAGTTTTTTTCTTAAAATTGCAGCTTTATTATTATTCTGAAATCGTTTGAGCAGTTTCGATATTTTGTAATAGGAGAAGATGTTATGCGTGTTATCTACGAAGGGCTATAAATATTATAAGCTAAGGGCTATTTATAACTTAATTATAATTTGTTATTTAGGAAAGCTTTTAATTTACAAAGAAAATGTCAATGTCTACTAATTAAGCAACACTTAATCGTAATAGAACTGTCTGTACCGATGTAACAATGTTAAAATTAAGTATATTCCCTAGTTCAGTTGTTTCGTAAAAGGTTTTAACTGTGTAATTTGTGTTAAACTTACAGCATACACCATATTTCTGAGTAAATTATAACAAGTTCGGATGCAAAAAAGAAGACAATTCGCGTGCTGTTATTCTACGCAGGTGATTCGGACCACAATTACGGAGGCTGTATCGGAACGCACGCGCGGCTTCTATTTTTGAAATTTAAAACTTTTGCGTTTCTTAATAATCAAAGACATTTTAATGGTCGTTTTGTTTCGTTTTATTTTCGACTTGAGCTCGAGACCGACCGCCAGATACTTTGTTTAACTGTCGCACTCGGAAACGTCAGTTAAAGTTAATCATTACGTAGAAAGAACTACCTTAAATTTTGCTTAATTATATATCAAATTTTGTATTTAAGACTTTTACAGGCAAAAAGTTTTATGACATTACATTATTCATCATTACCCAATCGTCACATAATATATCCTCGTTTACACTAAATAAGGTTAGTCATAGTTGATTTACAATTTAAGAAACTCAATCAACTAAACTCTAGCTTAATAACAGCTGTAAGATTTTAAACATCTAAGTACCATGAGCAATGAACATTCCAGTTTAATATTTGAATAGTTGCTTCTAATAAAGTCTAAAACAAAAATTAATAAAAAAGTCGGTTTGTGAGTCCAACAAGAAAATTGGTGCCGACCACAATGGCGCTGCTTAAACCAAATTAAACCCCCCACTAAACCACCACTGGTGTAATGCCGACCGCATTTAAGGGTCGCGGATTTTCGAACGGAAAAAACGTTTGAGGAGTCAATGCCCTCCGCGCCATCTGGCGTGCGCCCGCGCCTATTTATCCGCCAACTTGAAGAAGAAAAAGAAAAAAAAGTTTTTTTTTGTTAATACGCCCCGTGGCAACAGATTACACATTTTATTCCTTCAGTTCCGATGCGCATACACAATTCGATTTTCATCCTTATTGCTGACGAGGTAAGGTTATAAAAGTGCCGTTCCATTTTTTCGTGGAAGCGTTGCCTCAAATATATGGGGTAGTTCTTACAAAGTTTGTTGATAGTTTCCCGATGGCGTATTGACGTATAGGCCGTACTGCCGCGGCATAAGGTCGGATTTCGGCTGGCATGGCGGAGGTAATGGTGTTTCCAGATTATATTTAGATAAAGCGGAGTAATGACGCTCATTGTGCGCGTGCCGACCGCATTGAATTAAATGCTTTTTTTATTATTTGTAATACGTACGCCGTTTATGCCTAATTCAAATCATTTAGGTTTAACTGATAAGTTGATAACTTAATCTCATAATATTTTGTATATTTTTGGCATAATTGTTTATTTTTAAAAATGTCGTTGTCCGTGTTGTATTATTGTTAAGGGTCTTAATCAAAAGCGCAATAAGATCTGCAACGAGAACCAGCATCCAGAAGAGCTAGAGAAAACTATTTATTATTTGCTGTTACCTAATTTTACATTTATTTTAGTATTTTAACGGGAGTACTACCTACTATGCTTTTACCATGCTACGACAGGTTGCATTGTCTTCTTATTTTGGTCAGTCTTACTGGTTTGGTCGCCAATACTTCTTCGTTCTAAATTATTTTTATTGACTTTGGCGCGTTAACCTGTCGCGATTGTTCAGCCACTGCGGCTTGAAGAGCCCTAAGTTTCTCGCCGCCCATATATCAAACCTTAAGCGGCCTACAGCTAGTTCTTTCCTAAAAATGAGTAACTCATAGTTCAGATGCTCCAGTAACCGGGCTCTGTCTGCAGCTGAGGTTGCGTGACGCGGCGTGCCGGGCGGCGCGGCCATTTGTCAACCTCGATCTAATCGGGGCTCGGGGGCTCAGGGGTCGGTGCCCACGCTACGGATGGCCCAATTTCGCGAAAGATTACCAAAAGTCCCAAATGGAAAGTAACGTAGGCGAGGATATGACGTATTTTCTAGTTTCCTCAGAAAAGCTGATACTATTTTTGGCTGTATGACCTACATACCTTAGAGTAGGAAACTAAGAAGACTAATGTGGCACCGCAATCACCTGTGAACACGGCTTGCTCCGGGATGGATATAAAAAAAGAAAACTGGTTGAGGTACTTGTGATCCAGCGTATTGTAATACCATTTAATTAAGTAATGCTGATTTATCATAGGACATGGCTGGTGTTTTTAACAACTTACGAACGAGTAACCGAAACCAATATCTCATCGAAACTTCCAGTCTGGAAGAGCACTCGATTTATTATATTTGATCAACCGTGCGGTGACGAAGCAAGTCGAGCGCTTAAGCCTCCCCAAACTACTTTCAGCTGAATTACTTATTCTGTTATACACTCTTACCCTAACTCGTGCTAGACGGTCCTTACTGGGCTTCAATCAGTCTGGGGCTTAAGGGAACAGTGGCGTTGCTCAGTGGTGGGGACTGGGGCCATTCCTCAAGCTTGATCTAATCAGGCGGCGATGGCGGCGTGCGATGGCCGCGTTCCGAACTGGCCCAATTGTTACGACACGATGGTAGTCTATGATTACTAAGACTAGACCTGAAACGCACTTTTTGCAAACCAGTTTTAAGAGTGAGTCAATTAATAGAGGAACTTTTAAATCAATAGAGCATAGCTTTTTATTCTTAAGGACGTCTCAAGTATGTCGATCTCTAGTACTATGGTGCTCGAGATAGAGCATGTAGAAGATAATTTCAAAGAACTAGAGTCATGATCGCTTGACGGTATAACTAATGAATCTTCGAGTAATTTTATGAGATGAGTCAAAACAAATCATGGTTTATGAAAATGAAAAAATGTGAATGTTTCTGCCACATGAAAAAAGAAAGCTTTATGTAACTAAACACAGAAAGAAATGTGAATTTATTAAATGATTCGAGACTGTATGTAGAAAAACAATTTAATGTAGTAGGCAAGGAACCAACTCACCCCGGCCGTGCTATGCGGCCCCATCTAACAGACTAGGTGAATCGTAAATTCAGCGCACTATAAATCGCCATACAGCCAGTAAGCTGATTTGACATCCCCCTTCGCCCACCCTTGGAATAATTCCATCAATTTATGGTAAAAATTCACCGCACGCGAGCATTTTTCTGTACTCCATTAAAACGTGAATTTGGAGATCATAATCTTTAATAAGGTTAAGGAACTTTAGATTAATAGTATGAAGGCTAATGTGGTCGTCCTACTTTTCTATTATGTGGTAAACTAATAAAATAACTTTAATGAATCCTCCAAATATTGTTTAGCCTCAATAAAAACCGTGATTATTTCAGCAGTCAAAAATATTCGAAGTATAGTTTACAGGGCTTTTTTAAAGGTGTTAATCGTTGGTTATAGTTATATTATATCATCATTTTTAATAATATGACGTCAAAAAATCTTTCTACACAATCGAATGAACCAGCACACGCCCTCCGCAAACCGCTTGACCCAGACCTTAAGTATAATTGGCACAATCCACTCGAGAGCTAAATCAGCAATACAAAGTCACAAAACCGGAAAAACATTATGGCGATCTAATTCTGTTTATATTTGTGCACTACGGAAGTCGAAAGCTGCTATAGTTTTTCTGCAAGAACCACCCCACGCCACGTGTCGGGAATGTGAATCTAAAATAAATTTGGCCCAAGAGGAGACCCTTGCGGAACACCTGCGCCGGCAGCCTACAAAACGCGTTATCGCTTATTCAAAAACAGTTCTTATTTCCACCGCATAAAATTTTATAGAACTGCACTGTAACAGTGTAAGTTAAGAGTATATATTTGTCAGGAAGAGGGTGTATATTGAATTATATTTAGTTGTAAGCTCCCGTAAAGGCGGTTATGATTGAACAAACGATACGCGGCAAGGTGTGCAAGTCGAGACGTGCTTCTGAATCTGATTTAATGATACCTTGCTTGAACTTTATTTTAGGTACTTTCTAATATCATAAAAGTACATAGCTAAAGGTGGTATTGTAAGAAATCAGTTGATACATAATAAGTAGCATTTAACAACCCAGCTAAATAAGACTTACTAGGTTTCTAAAGAAAAGTGTGTAAATTGTTAATTTGTAAATTAATAAACAAAGTAAGTTATCAGTTAATTATTACTATAACGTCTTACTTACCAAACGCGTTAAGAAGATCAGCTTGTTAATCGATATCAATTTCAGCAAAAAACTCTTAATTATAAGCATAGCGCATACTTACGAGGACATCTTGCTTCACTAATACCACCGTTATGCATGTGCCTCTTTACACGTCATATTCCGGTACAAAAAGCTGTCTATGTAAATGTATTTCGTGCATTATGTCTACCACGCCAAAGTTTAAATTTCCATTTTTCTGTAGATACAAAACGGCAATGTATTTTTCGGAATAAACAGTTGCGGATTCCCTTTCGATCGATTTGTGCACCTTTCATGTCATATATAGATCGGTTTTATAGCCCCACCATCTGGTGTCGGTGCGACCTTTTCTAAAGAACCTATTGTGCTGATGTCTAATGGTGTTTTTTTCTGTTTCAGGTAAGTTTGCAAGGTTTTTGGGAAAGGGAGAGTGTGCAACAACTGGTGAGACACGTGAGTGTAATTTGTATTGTTGAATTCCGTCGGAAGTAGCTTTGCTACGATCGCCCATTGTGACAGCAATTCATCAATGTAAATTTTTGTATCAATTAAATTTTTTTCCAAAATGTTTACGGCTAATTTGATAGGGTACCTACTTAGATTCATAAATTTAATTAGTAGTGCAGTCAATGAAAACTATCCTACTTAATTTTAAGAAATATTTAGTAAGTACATACAAAGACAATGACAGTAGGTACTTACACTTACATTTCGCATAAGTGCAATGAAAAAGCTCCTTTCCAACGAATAATGTTGAACGAAAAGGAAGCAGCTTTCTCGGCATTTAAAAAGCAAGTTACACACAAAACGGCATTTAAATCGTCGGTCCGTGGAAGGGCATTTATTACGCAAGTGCATGTCCGCCGCGCGTGACGCCGCGCGTGACGCCGCGTGACGGACCGACAGCAACTGTGAGACAGGTGCAAATGCTACTGCAATCACAGACTCGCGGCCGATCGACCGTGTAATCGAAGGGCTGAAGGCTTTCTTTGACCTTTAGGTAAAATTAAAGAGATTGGAAAATAAAGGATTGTTAAATACAATGTTTAGTATCCAGCCCCTGGCGACAGAAAAGCATTGGAATCGTTTAGTTAGAGCGTTTATGGCTAGGTAAGAAGTTACGTTTCTTATTTAATGTGATTGCCAATTGAAAAAAGACTAGCGATGGAATAGTTTATCGTAAACATCAAAAGAGTTTTCTTTTCTTTCTGCATTATATTAGGTACTGGTTACTTGGAAAAGCTTAAATTATTCTGAAAGGGGGTGCAACAACCCATTAAACAACTTATATTAAGTGACTAACTAGTATTATAAAACCTTCTCTGTGTTTAAACTCAATCACCTCTTTCACTAAATGTAATGTTGTAATTGCCCACAAAATAGAAGAAAGTTTAAAACAAACACTAGATATTATAAAAATAAACTATAACTAATTATGAAAACAAACGGTGATGTCAAAGAAAAATCCAATATTGTAGGATAACTTGTTCGAGAACAATAATTTCTTATATGAAAGTTGTGACAAAAATGCAAATCATAAACCCTGTCAAAAAAACATCTGTCCCATTTAAGTTTGCCGCTCAAATACGATTAAGAATAGGAATAGCACAACACTCTTCAGAGAATAGCCTCTATTTGTTACCCTAATTTCTAGTAAGCCACACAACATCGGCCTATGTGGGCCGCGAGTGTGGTCTCGGCCGAGATTAGAGTCTCTAAATGAAGGATTATCGCCATTTCCTTCAAAAGCGACGAACGAACTGATTGTATACATTCAAGAAATCTGAAAGAAACCTCTGGTTTGTCATTGGATCTTGCTCTCAATTGTCTGATGTTAAGATTGTTAAATTTGTATACGGCTCATAATGTGCGTAGCGTATTCATGTATTGTTAGCAGCTTTGGAATACGCACTACGATATTTACAATAATAGCTTGGGATCTTTTCTACGTCATTTTATGAGGTTCTTTTTACATTATATGTCTTCTTATAAGTGTTCTTATACTTATATTTTAAGTGTAAGTTTTATTTAAATGTAGTAGCAAAAGCAAATTGTTAAAATTAAATTCTACCTAAAGATGTCTTTATATCGTACAATATAGGGAGCCTAAAATTACCTATTTTTTATTAGTTTTACCTGTATTACACTAATAAATTTATAATAAGTCCGTAAACACTGCATGCATGAAATATTAAGGTTAAGTGTTTACCATATAAAAGTCGTATAATATAGAAGTAGTAAGTAGTTTATAAGATAATAGACCCGCATTCAACAATAAAGACTTACCAATATCCAGTTGTTGAAGCTGACATTTAAGCTTAAATAGTGATGAGCAAAACATATCCAACTGACAATTAAAGGACATTGTTGAAGTTAGCCTAAGAACCAACACAAACATGACATACATGATAATTCTTAGCTTATTTTTTACGACATAAAACAGTATTTAGATTTCAGGGGACACTATTAGATAAGTAACCATTATTAAAAAGAATTTTTGGACATTAATATTGAGTATCATTTTTTTACTATGGGCTGGGTAATTGAGAGTTCAGTGCATTCAGCCAGTGGATTAAAAGTTTGTGACCAAAATATTTATAATATGTACAAACAAACCTATTAATATTATGCATGCATGGCTGACTCGATATACTTAGTGCCAAACACTCCAAGTATCATTATAATACGATACATCGCATTTTATTTCAAACTGAAAACGTTAGTCGACTTAAAATTCTTTTGCTTTTCCAATGAGGAGAATTTTACTAACCTGCGGTGCTGTGTCACTCTTTGACTGACGTTACTGTAGTCTGCAGTGTCACAGTGTTGCCATATATACGGATTTGTCCGTAAAATAATGTCAATGTTCAAACCGGACAATGAATACACACGGATTTTTATACGGAGATTTCAGGCAAATGCTTTTAATGAGTAATAACTTTTAACAAGTAGTACCTACTAATTAGCTTTTATTATTCCTAAGAAATATGTTACATTTTATTTAATTCTGCGTAAACTAGCGAGTCTTATTTAATTCTCATAGTCTTTTACAGAACTGAACCAGCAATTACTGCGTAGTAAAAATTATGGCTTTGAGGATTCCCATTGAGATATATATAAGTATTTTCTTGGTCGGCTAATATAAGAATGAGTGCCAGTGAGAGGTAATGGTGTGATTTAGTGTTAGTGCAAGCAAGACGTAAAACACTTTATTATGAATCATTTGTGTCTGTCTGACATCCATATTGTTTTAGTGTGTTTTTGCCGTTATTAATTATCTTATTACTTTCATTGATATAGTTATATATAGTTGTAAGTATGTACATACATACCTTAGAGTTTCAACTAAGACCTTAAGATAAAATATTTTTTGTTTGTATTTTACATGTCTATAACTTGTTTTGTGCATTACAATAAAATTAAACTTCCCATACGGATTTCATACGGAATTTGGTAGTTATTACGGAATACTGGCTTTAAGATCTGGCAACACTGGTTGTGCAGTTTCTTTGGCAAATAAAACAAAACAGTGTAACATCACTTTTCAAATTCTCTCAAGAAGTCCGTGTGAGATCTCAGTAAAGTCCCACATCTTTACTCAAGGAGTTTTGGGAGGAATATCATTTAGCAATTAATGTTCATATTTATCATCACTCATCATTATCATCAGTTAGCATAATCAATGAATTCTAATAATACGACTGAAGGACTAGTATCCACGGTCAAGAAAAAAAAGTTGGCGTTCTGGACTTCTTGGCGGGAAAGTGAAGCGTCATGTCTGCAGTTTTGTTTAATTTTCTTTAATTTGTGTTTTGTCGAATATTAATGTGAAATAATAATGAATTATTTAAGTGTTAGTGAACGTGCATAAGTGTTGGCAAAAAACAGTGCAGCAACACTTCTCAAATTCTTTAATTAAACATAACCTCAAAATAATTTTAAGATTTCCTAATATTTTGGTTCTCAGGAGTGTCCGTCGAAAATCTTTGTTTTTACAGTTATTTACTTGCAATTTCGAACCTAGAAAAGAATATTTCATAATTGTTGGTTCGTAGGCTAACAATGTATGGGCGCAGAACATTGTCCTTTATTGTGGAGCCTACATAGCCTTGCAACCGGGGAGTTAGAGCCTAGTACGGATTTACGAAAACGGTCCCCCCTTTGGGGGGAGATAGAAGATCAATGGGATTTGTGAGATATCTACTGGGAACTCTGAATTTAAATTTTGCTAAAAGATCAGGACATTAATGTTACCAGTTAAAATTTTAGATAAAAATAATAAATCTAACATGTTTCTTCTACATTCTAAAATTTGATTTTAAAGAAAAAGACGATTTGCATACTTATCCCTTATTCTTCTTGGAAATGCCAGAAGAGTATGCGACTGTGTACCTACAGAGTTATAGGGCGCCATACAACACAGCAGTACTCAACTAAGTTACGCACTAACGAATTGAATAGAAACATTTTGGTTTCCACTTTACGGATTGACTTGGTATTTCTGATTATAAAACCTAAGGATTTTGACGCTTTTTGATAACTGAATCGATATGGGGGAAAAACCTCTAATCCTTATTCTATTTCTATTGTAATTATCATTATATTGAACAAACTTCGAATATAGAAAGGTGTTCGTTAAAAAATAGGAGCTGTTATAAAATACAACATTTCAGCAATGGCGGTAAAATGTGTTTTTATTAATTATTAACCTAGTTAACTACCTAATTACCTTAACCTCTTTGACATTAATTATACACAAAACACATACTAGTTCTTAATAGTATTACTATAAGGTTTAATTTGTCGTGGAATCAACATTGCCATCAACAGCTCTACAGAGTTAACCTATAGGTAAACATTCTGTAGTATTGTAGTATTTCACAAATGCGTGAAATTGCCAACTGACAGCGAATGCCTCCGTAATGAAGATGACCCGTATCGTATGCGCGGCAATCGCTCTGACCCTCTGTCATCCCTCGTGATATGCTACTCACGAAGGAGTACCCTGAGTCTTTCGCATAACTCTTTATTAACGGATATATCAAAAGTTTTTTAATGTTTTTCCAGCATTTAGGTGTACGCTTCGTTTTTATTGTTTTTGCAATTGCAGCGTATAATTACCGCGTAAACCTGCTTTTGGTTTTTAAAAACTTTTAATATACTTACATCAATTATTAGATTGCAACGGACTTTGGGATGGTACCGCTAATATACAACAGACCATAATTTTTCCCACAACTGGGCATAGTCTATACTTACACCGTCATTCCAAATAGCGAGTTATTGTTGTTGTGTTCCGGCAGTTATAAATATAAGATCCGCTATAGTTGACGACTGATGATTCCGGATTATTGTCACTTACTATCAACGTGAGGTACGTGACGCGTTACCCTGTTGTTATGTAAAAAACAAGATTAACTCCAAGAATGCGACCTCAAACACTACCGAGAGGACATAAAAGTCCTACACGCGATATCCCCACAGTTTTTCTGCTTGTAATCATCCTAATCGCGGCGGCCCGTAGCCAAACAACGAATAAAATATATCCACAAATTGTAAATTGTGCGGGAGCCCGAAGCAAGGTCGCGGCCCGCCTAGGCCACTCAGCCATACAACACTGCCTAGGCACGCTAGCCGCGCCCTCACACATTAAGACCTAGTAAAGTCTGCACTGTACTGAAATCTGTGGATTTATGAAATATGATATCACACTTAAAAAAATATGTAAGTATCAACTTCTATCCTCGAATATTTGTAGCTATTATGTTTATTTCGGATAATTTTAGATAACGATTACTAGTCTACATAGCTAGATAAACTAAAGCCTACGCGTTTATATGCTAAGACCTGCTAGGGCCTGGGCCCAGCAGTGGGACATTTATAGGCCGATGATGATGCTGATGATGATGCTGATGATGACGATGATAATATTTAAAAATAAATTCCACTGTAAAAAGTTTAAAATCGCCCAAAAAAGAAGTTTGTGTGGGCCACCGAATGCGTTAACCCTCTTAAGCTCTCACCGGACAGCCGGCCTTAGCTCCAAGCTACGCGCGTTTTTATTAGCCCAGTAACCTTTCTGTGTAAGCGTTGCGGCGTTCTCAAATTGGGGAATTTTAATAATGTACTTTTAATAGGCCTTTTAGGAACTGCCTACGAGTCTGCGTTCTTAATTTATGCGTCGCTCGCGTGCGGCCGATTGTACCGACATATGATTTAAGCATTTCAGCCCCAAATTAACTGGCTATAATTTTGCAAGCAAGCTGAATTTAATATGTAAGGCTTTTAAAAAGTACTTCGTTTTACGTTTCCGCGCTGCGTTACTTTAAGATTGACTGATAACATCGTGGCTTTTGATAGGAATAGTTTATTAGCATATAATTATTTTTTAAATCCATTTTGGACAAGGAAACCACATAAAACACAAGTTACAGGTAGTCATAAAAATGTGAACTGAAAAGCCGACTCTCAATGTGGTGTATAATTTTTATGACTATTGAAGTCTGTACATTTTCTTAAATTTTATTTAAGCTTGTTGGTTGTCGAGGCTGTTTCGCCAATACCTAAGATGATTCAAGGAAATAATCTAAGCTTTAGCCAGCAGTGGAACAGTATCAGTTTTACGTCACGTGCCACAATATACAAAAATAGATGAAGAAAATGCTGAAATAGAGTACCTTTCATTCAACAGATTCAACAAAAAGGTGAAATTCAAGTTCGCTGTCCGTCAAGAGGCACGCATTCTAGAGCCGTCAAATTGATTTGTGCGCGATCCTTTGATAGTTAGAAATCGTAATAAATAACGCAAAAAGAACAGAGGCTCTACTCTCTTTCTCCGAAACGAAATTTCGGCTGATTTTCGTTTGCTATCTAAAGCGCTATCCATCATTTTTGAAATTTCAAATAAAAAATTGTAATCTGAATGCCAAACCTTTTTGTATGAACGAAATTTCGGAAGGAATGGAAACCGCTGGAAATAGCATACGAAAATCGGCCGCAATTTCGCTTCGGAGAAAGACAGTAGGCTCTCAGGAACCCTGAGGTCTACACATTTTCAAAAGCATGATGACTAAACAACGTAAGTTAAAAGCATTCTTCACTTATATAAATACATACAATCACGACTATTATCCCCGAAGGGTTATCCCCTCTCCTTAATTCACTTCGTTTTATTTGTACTGGCACCTCGAGACCAACCGTTAGGTTATGCAAGAAGTGCCAGACGTCCCTGCTCCAGTAAAATACTCGCGCAGGAGACCATCTGCGTTAGGTCTTGACGCCAAATCAGTGCCCGCCGAAGCGCGCTCTACATTCGGTACTCATAAGACTAGTGTCCCGGAAGAGTATCCCCGTGAACACGTGTAGTTTACTGCCTATTGTCCAGATAGGTAACCGGAGCTGTCAAGCTCGCTCACTTCTCGTTGCACGAAGGGCACAACTCGCAGTTGCCACTGCTCGGGTCGTCGACTCTAAAGTCGACTCCCAAGTGTCCACCTTGGTCGCGGAGTAGTAAGCACACTCACTTCTCGGAACCCATCCAGGCGCCTAGCCAGTTCCGGACCGGAGGCTACGGCATCTAGGGGGCCGCCTCTACTAGTTCTCCAGACTAGTACCGGAGATGTCAACACCAATGTCCAATGAGAACCACCGGACAAAGCTGCCAACTATAAAGGAAACTCACGTTCCCCGCAGGACTTTTCGCTGCTGGCCCCACAGAGACCGCTACTACGCCCCGCTCGCTGTGCGCGAGTTTGGAAGTCCCGGCACACAATACCAGGACAAACGCACATTCCCAAACTCTACAGCTAACCACAAGCCACTAAGAGTCTAACCCACGTCCGGATCCCGCCGGGGCGCCGGTCATGGCACAACCAGCGGGGGCATGAACCGGAACCCCGTAGTACCCCTAAGAAACACAGCCGGACCCGTAGTTCCAGCTGCGATACCCTATCTATAGGGGTCAGTAGATAGGGACCCCGAAGGGTTAGTCAGAGACTAGGCAATGTGAACTACTATAGTCCACTTTTCACTAAATAGCGACTGCACATGTGCTCAGAGTGAAAGGTGGTGATCCCATCGCCGCTCTATGCTGTTGAGTGCAGTCTTTGGTCCGTTAGTCGCCATTTACGACACCCAAGGAAAGAGAGGGGATGGTAGTATTCTTTCACCGATACGCGACACTGGTAAGCACTCCTCTCGCGCTACTTACGAGTTTTTGAAGCTTTAGTAGTAGCTTTTTTATTAGTAACTAGCGACCCGCCCCGGCTTCGCACGGGTTACTACCCGTACCCGTACCCGTACCTAAACAAATTATAGCCTATAGCCTTCCACGATAAATGGGCTATCTAACACTGAAAGAATTTTTCAAATCGGACCAGAAGTTCCTGAGATTAGCGCGTTCAAGCAAACAAACTCTTCAGCTTTATAATATTATATAGTATAGATTCATTTTTTGTTAGTTTAAAGCAGGGTTGGCTGATTTAAATTAGGTGATTTTTTTAATAAAAATCAGTGAAATCAGTTTAAATCAATTTAAAATGTTATATTATCTTTAAGTAGTTACTAACAATAAAATACTGTCAAAGGGCTTACACAGAATTAGCAGTCTCAAAAATATAATTTTAAAAAAACTGGCCAAGTGCGAGTCGGACTCGCGCACGAAGGGTTCCGTACCATTATCTATAAAACTTTGATCGATGTTTTATTAGTGTATTTTTTATAAATTAATTAATTAATGACGTATTAAAACAAACTACTTACTAGATCTCGTACAAACCAATTTTCGGTGGAAGTTTGCATGGTAATCATGTACATCATATATTTTTTTTAGATTTCTCATTCTCTTATTTTAGAAGTTACAGGGAGGGGGGACACACATTTTACCACTTTGGAAGTGTCTCTCGCGCAAACTATTCAGTTAAGAAAAAAAAATATTAGACCTACCCGTTGAAACACGTATGGGTTTGATGAAGAAAAAAAGTATGGGGAACCCCCAAAATTTATTTATTTTTTCTACTTTTGTCTGAAAATCTTAATGCAGTTCACAGAATACATCTACTTACCAAGTTTCAACAGTATAGTTCTTATAGTTACGGAAAAAAGTAGCTGTGACTTACGGACGGACAGACAGACATGACGAATCCATAAATAAAAAACGTTTTTTTTGCCATTTGGCTACGGAACCCTAAAAAAGACTTGCATGCATACCTACTTCAAATTTGTCTTCAACTGTAGCAAAACAAATCAGAAGTCAGTCTTGTAAAGTTGGATACTAACAATAATTGGTCAAGATTTATCTATATTAATTTTTAAATTAATTTAAAATAATCAAGAAATTTTAAAAATATTAATTTTATTTTTTTAATTTTGAATGTATTTGTGTCATACAGCTTATTCAATTATCAGTAAGTACTAATAATAGTGTATTTGGTTTTGTCACATTAAAAAATCATAATAAATTTAATTTAAATAAAAAAAAACAATAAAAATCAAAAAATCATGATTTTTTTAAATAAATTAAAAAATTGTTTTTTTTTTTTAAAAATCATGATTTTTTTTCAACCCTTGTTTAAAGGCCTATTCAAACCTGAGCGGTATTCGCTGCCGCTGTGGGTAAAGGTATATACCTACCGCGCGGGTTTCGCTCAGGTGTTTAGTATCAAATTCCGCGGCTAGATCGACCTGAGCGGTACTCGCTGCCGCTCTGCAGCGGCAGCGAATACCGCTACGATTTGAATAGGCCTTTATTTTAATTTGTCTGAGCTGTGTGGTGGCGGTTCATTAAAAGAATACTACCAACTCGTCTCATCCCTTGGGTGTCGTAAAAGGCGACTAACGAACTAAATACTGCACCTACAACCACCAGCGTAGAGCGGCGATGGACTCACCATTCATTACGCTGACCACATGTGCAGTTGCTATTTGATGAAACGTGGAGTGTGGTAGTGGACTGCTTTTGCGGTCCTGATTGCCTAGTCTCTGACTAACTCTTCAGGGATAACAGTCGAGAGTATACAGGGTGGTCATATAATTAAGAGCAATTTAAAAAACAAAAAGTTTTGAACAAATCATATACTTAATATTTTGTGTTTCTCTCTAAAACTATTATATTTTATTATAAAATATTCACAAATGACCAAAACGAAAGGAATTAGGAATAAAATGTGTAAAATAATAATGGGTTTTTCACAAAAAAACCTTTTTTCTGAAGAATAACAATTTTTTTTACAAACAAAGCTGATCAGAATTTATTTTGATAAAACATAGGCTTATTTAAAATACATTAATAATGTGAAATTAGTTAAATAAATGTAGTTTAAACTATAATTAATATTTCGTGGCGTGTCCACGGCTCTTAATAATTGCTTTGCAGCAGCGAGGCATCGATTCTATTAATTTCTTACATTTTTCAAATGAAATTGAGTTCCATTTTTCTAAAAAAACATTATAAAGCTCTCTCAAATTGCCGCATTGTCGATTTGACACTCTTTTCTTGACTTCGCACCAAAGATGTTCGATTGGATTTAGATCTGGGCTGTTAGCTGGCCAGTTTAAGACAGAAACTGTTTGTGATTCGAGTAATTCCTTAACTGAGCGTGCCGTATGTTTAGGATCATTATCGTGCTGAAATATCAAAATTACCGGAAGAACCTCTCCAACATAAGGTAACATTGTTGTTTCCAATATATTTTTGTACTGATGTTAATCCATGTTACCTTCTACGAGCTTAATAGATCCGATTCCATGACTAGAAAAGCACCCCCAAATTTTCACATTTTCACCGCCATGCTTTTTTGTGAATTTGGCATAAAATACTTTATTCAAATACGCCGCACGTAACGTTTACCATCGTTTACCATCAGAACATACTCTCTTTTTTTGGTTTCATCAGAAAAAAGAACATTTTTCCACTGTCGAGCTGACCAGTTTTCATACTGTCTTGCAAATGCAAGACGGGCTTGCCTATGGCACTCTTTCAACACATGTTTCCCACTATATTGCAACCCACCATTCTTGCTATACGTCTGTGCAACTTTTCTTCTACCAAACGTCTCCGAATAGTGCGTGCTGAGATCGCTGAAGGGTTTTTTTATCCAAAATATGCTTTTCTTATCTAGTTAAACCCCTTAAAAGGATCTTGTCCTGCCAAACGAACGATATTTCTATAATCTCGTCGCGATGTCTTTCTCTGTTTAGACGTGCGCGGAATATTTCAAGTCGTTTGATTTATATTAACAGCATGGTAATGGTAAACCATCGTTTTCGAACAATGCAGATGGTCAGCTATCTTTTTGTACGACCAATTCTTTTCACGATGTTTTATTATGACTTCCCTAGGATTTCTCGCAATTTTTATTTTTCTCCATTGTTATTTTACGAAAAAATATCGTTTCAATAATATTAATTAACTAAATGGCGCCAATATTATACTAGAAGCAGGCTTGCCAGACCAAATTTATAAAATTACCGAACATGGCCTGGCGAAGGGTCCACAAGGGTCAATTCTTGGCCCTTTTTTATTTTTGATATATATCAATGACTTGCCATTCTTTGTAGAAAACTTCTGTGATATTGTATTGTTTGCAGATGATACTTCACTCATTTTTAATGTGACTAGATGTAAGAATAATTATGACGATGTTAACAATGCTCTCTCAGAGGTACTCAGTTGGTTTAGTGCGAATTATTTACAGCTAAACGCTAAAAAAACGAAATGTATTAAATTTATACTACCACATGTCAAGACCGAACAAACCGATGTTAGAATGAATGGTGTTAAATTAGATTTGGTAGACTCGACAGTTTTCCTAGGGATAACCCTTGACTCAAAACTCCAATGGAATCCGCATATATCGAATTTGGCCGGAAACTCAGTTCAGCAGCATATGCGATTAGAAAAATTAGACAATTAACAGATGTTGAAACTGCTAGGACTGTTTACTTTAGTTATTTTCATAGTCTCATGTCGTATGGCGTCCTTTTTTGATGAACAGCGGCTGATGTTAAAACTATATTTATTTTACAGAAACGAGCAATAAGAACAATTTAAAGACTGAGATCGCGAACTTCTTTGAAAAATATTTTTTAGGAAGGTGGTGTTCTTACTGTTGCATCGCAGTATATTTATAATTGTATAGTTTTTGTGCGTTGCAATATTAACACTTTTTCTAAACACGGTGACGTACACAATTTCAATACTAGAAATAAGTCAAAACTAGTAATGCCACTGTTTAGGTTACAAAAGGTTCTCGGCTCTTTCTTGGGGCAAGGTATACACTATTATAATAAAATACCAAGTACTATACTAGATTTACCTTTAGATAAGTTTAAGAATCATGTAAAATCTTGTTTACTTAGGAAAGGTTATTACACAGTAAAGGAATATTTAGAAGACAAAACCTCCTGGTTATAATAATATATTATAACTGATTGTATAATTTGGTAATAACATATTGTTTTGTAAATGCCGTTACTTCTATATTATTTTAAAACTGTTCTTCTCTACAGCTAAAAGACGGCCTGAATGGGTGGGGTGGGTGGGCGGGTGCCCATCCATCCAAATAATCCATTCAGACGATTCAAAATACTTATTATAAGTTTATTGAATAAAGAAATGTTCAGTTTTGAGTTTTTTGAGTTTTTGAAGGAATTACCGGGGGGGAGGGGGGAATGAAACAACATTACTAGGTACATTAGAAATTATATTTATTATTGCTAGTCACAGCTTTCAGCAAACTTTTATTCGGTACTGGCCTCTAATTTTTTTCATAAAAGTTTTTGCAAACTTCAAATTACAACGAATGCATAATTCTGCTTTCACTATATTGACACTCAGTCTGTTTCGAGAGGCACACTATAAATGGTTCATGTGGCTGAAAATTCTTTCCACATTGGCAGTGTTACATGTTTCTTCTCCGTTTAAAAAATGTTTTCCAAGAAAATGAATTTGTGGAAGAAGAAGCTTGACCTTGTATTTGTTCTAAGGGTTTATTTGGTATACGAATCTCTTTGTACAGGTACTAAATACGCCAACGCACGCAACACGCGCCAGCCCAGTTATTAGCAACCGGCCGGCGCGTCGTCGCTTGCCTACTCCAGTTGATTTGAGTTTGCAAATCAATAAATAAAACAATAAAATGCAAGGCTTCAAAAATACCGAACCATTCATACTTCGGTATTTTTGTCATACCGAACACCGAACACGCTGTTGAAATACCGAACAGTTCGGTAAAAAACCGAACACCTGGCAAGCCTGACTAGAAGTGAAATAGACACAGTGTTCGATATTATTTAAATTTCAATAAAAAAAGAAAGTGTTCAGCGTTCTTTATTATGTGGCCAGCCAGTTAGCAGTCATGTTATAATTAGTGTAAAGTTTATCGGATGTATAAAATTTATCCCTTTTGTTTTTAATTAGTCACGTGTGTAAATTAATTTAACGATGGTATGAAAACATTTTGCAATGGCACAAAAATGAATAAAACATGTGTAAGGAGGAATTAAGCAAATGTGTTTGAAAAATCGTGTATCACACAATAAGCGTTCTTAATTATATGACCACTGTATTGTATGTATTTTTCTTATAAAATAGGCATTATGAATATCACGCACGGTTGGGCCCAGAGCGACCGCCAAATCGATTTGTTTACGATAAATCCTTGGTTTTAGGAAGCGTTTTATGCAATGTTTGGAGCATATCCCTAGGGGCGTGAATGTTTGCACGCGATGATGTTGCCTTTTAGGAGCGGTTAAACAAGAATTAAAAAGAAAACGTTAAAAATAAAGGATACATGGAAATATTATAAAAAAAGTATGTAACCTATTTAATAAATAAACGAAACTTTATTTTTATAAGAAAGCGTAAATATAATGAAATCCGCAATAGTGATGCGTCAGCGTGCGTTTATAACCCACACCGTCGGACGCACTTTACACACCTCAACTAATGTTTCGTCAGCGCAATCACTGACACTTGTAACAGTTACAAAACCATGAGAAAACCTCTAACAAAGCTCAAGCTTGTTAGCCCAAAATCACAATGCCAAAAAAACGCTTGCCCTAAAGGCACGACGATATTGTATACTGTTTCGTCGTAATGCGGTATACATTCATCTTGTTTTTAATTCCACGACGGTGAATCGGTTATCTCACCTGATGGTAAGCACTTCACCCTGAACCCTCGACCGATGAGGAACTGGCTATCTTATCTAAAACTGTGGGAATGCAACAATTTCAGTAACTTTAATGTTATGACGACATATTTAATTAAGGCTAAGATTTCCGAGCGCAGAAACTAGTATAGGGGACTGATTCGCGACCGTCAACTTAGCAAAATAGGTAGGTAATTTTGAAAATCAAGAATTATTTTTAAATTTTTAACTTATAACGGCCGGAATGCCTCACCTATTCAAAGACAATTATTTTCGTATATTTTTCATTAACTAAAACTAAGTATAATGCAAGTAATACGATATTTGAATTACGATTAGACGGATTTTTTAAATTTTATTTGATGCAGTAAAGAATCACTAATATTTAATGGCCGTAATGACTAGATAAAAGACTGTGGAATAACATATATTTTTCTAAATTTTGAGTACTTGTGATTTGCGAGTAATCCATAATTTAAAATACACTATTTTCGGGAATTTCGAGAATCCCAGCCTTAAGATGACGGCCTCCGTGGTGGAGCGGTTAGCACGCCGGTTCTGGCGTCGCGCCTTCTCTGAGGAGGGTTCAATCCCAGACGGGGCAGTTTAGATAAATTAAATTCAATTAACGCCTAGATGGCCAAGTGGCCAAGCGCTTGGCTCGATATTCAGAGGTCCCGGGTCGGGCAAAGTGTGTTTGGGATTTTCCGATGCTGCGTCCGGGTTTGTGACCACCAGCTCGCGTTTGCAAGCGTGCTGATTAAGCCAACACCCATCTATTGATTGATTGCAATGATGGAGGCCTTTGCCGTGCAGCGAGACAGTATACAGGCTGTGCTTTATGTAAATTGATCTCGGCTCTGGGTGTTTTCTGTCTCTTTATGTATGTTTATCCGTTATCTAGTTAAGGGGGTGCCGCGCGATCGCAAAAACTGCCATAAGTCTATGAACTTCAAAGCAAAATGAATCATAGGTATTCATATTTATAATTAGAACAATTCTGCTTTAAAGTTTCAGACCTAGTAATTTAATAAGAGCAATGTTTTTATTCTGCGAAATGTGCAAAACCATCACGCGCTTGTGTTAAACATTAAAAACTACTTTTTAAAGAAGGGGGTGCCCTGCGGAATATCTGTACAAATATTTTCATGTAAGAATTATTGTTTCATGCGTAAAATTAAGAAAGTTGACGAAATAATATGTGTTTAGGAGTCATTAGATTTATGTATTGTTTGATATTGTTTAAAGAATTTGTTTAAAATTTCAACAAGACCATGGCCTTGTGCAATGATCAGCTAATTTACATAAGTTCTTTACTGTATTTACTAATTCAGCGCATAGTACAAGTGACTTAAAAATACGTTAGTATGAGCGTAAAAAGTTATTATTATTCATTGTTTATTTAATTAAGATGGTGGTAGCTAACCGAGCGGATTTAAAACAAGCCCTATTACTACAATAATAATTACATGTAGGAACACTTACCTGCCGTTGGAAATCAAACCCGTAAACTTTGGTTCTGGCACCGGTGTTTGCACCGCTGGTGGTACGTAACTGCCCACGGCACCGTTTTCCACCGTTAGTCCCTCATGTTTATATAATTATCTATTACTTCTTCATGCTTTCGGAGTTTTCGATTCATAGCCCGGGTTGGTGATCAGTACCTAATCACCAGCCCGCATTTGACACGCCGGGTGATGAAGATATACCCCTCTATTTTTAACAGTTTTTTGACAGTATACCGGCTGTACATTAATTTTATACTTCTTTAATAAGGTCAAAAACCGAATGTGTTGTGCCCGTAAAAGGGTTAAGCACAACTTACTTACTACTCGCCGCGAATAACGAATTAAAAGTGGCCAAGTAGGTACCTACATTACAAAAAACATAGTACTGTAGTAAGCCCAATCAGCGGCTACTATAGCAGTATGACCCGACGGACCCAAAGGGACCCTAAGCGGACCCAATTGGACCCTAGGCGGACCCTAAGTGGACCCTTTAAGAGCTGCCGTGCCAATTTAGAAGGCTTTGCTTTGCGGGCTGCTCGTAAATTGTCCCGCCTAATTGAGTGATTAAGCTCACGATATTTGGCTTAGCTTGTTATTTACTATTATTATCAGAATAATAGAGTTAGTGTTAAATAAATCAGGGCATGGGTAATGCTTTTTATTACTCTCCATTAGTCGTTATCTTGATAAGACTACCTACTTGCATTTACCTACCACATACACGCAAATTAAATAAACTTTTTATTATTAATAATATACTATATCATATTAATATATTTATATCTGATTTTAATGAGCTGTGTAACTACTATGCGAATTCATGAAAAATTACTAAATATGGATTATTTAGAATCTGAAGAAAGATTTTATTCTTTATACCTACCTACTTATTTTATGATAACTTTAAATTAAGTATAACAATAGTGGGTCTGTGCCCAGCACCCCACCAGTGGGACGTTTTAAGGCTGGTGAAGGTGATAACAATAACCACTGCTCATGTTCTTTGAAGTATTCTACGGCATCATTATGTGGGCGGTTACACCAGAAACGCCTAGAACACCCACTTTAGCAACTACTTCAGGAACTAGATGTGTTAAATGTTAATAACCTTCATTCAAAAGGTATATAAGTACTAACAAAAATATTTTTTTATTTAAAAACAAACAGTAAATAATTTGGCAGTGCAAGTTACTTTGTTGCAAAGAATCCGCACAACACAACCGACACAAATATACAAGTATACGCTACCAAAACAAACGGCCTGGGCGGCGCGGCGCGAACGCAAATACGCGGCCGCCGCCGCTCGGCGTCCGCTCCAAAAACCCTCTTGGGAGCGATACCGATGATCCATTTTCGGATCCCACCAGATAAACTTGTTAGCCGGACTCACGCGGCAAGTGGGTCGATCCATTATCTGGCCCATCTGATAAGGGATCGTTATTATTTTTATTTTTTACCCTTTTTATTCGTTGATACATTCCGATCGATTTTGAATACGAAACGGAGATTATTGGATATTCCACAGGCTTTGGTTGAGCGCAATTTTATTTTTAATTCCTCTTTGTTTCATAGTTTAAACTTGTAGGTGCAGCGGCTATCGCCTGCGGGTTACGATCGTAAAAACTTAGTAAGTTTTACCGCCGGCTACTCAAATGGCTGACCAAATTTCTCTATCTCGATCTCCTCCTTCGGGAAGCACGATCTCGGTAGTTGTCGTAACGGCAATCTTACACACCCACTGTAAATACAATTCAAAAGTTCTAAATACCAGATCCAGCGCCGACCCAATCCGTGGCCCAACCTGTTCCAAGAAGACAATACACTGATAGTCGCTTAGCACGGGCAGGGCTCCGCTGCGGCGCGGCGGCGGCGGGCGGGGGATGCGGGGGGCGGCGGGGGACAGTCGGACAAAAGGATAAAAACTTAACACTGTCTCGGATGCGAGGGCGCGGGCGCCGCCGACCGCGTCTGCAGGACACTGGAAACGACACGCGGTCTGCCTTATTGGGTTCAAAAATGTATTTTCTTACTGAGAATACTTAATGGGTACTTATTCAACAAGAGAGAAAAGGGACTCAAAGATGCAAATATTTAACATCATCTAATGATATGAAGGTGCTTAAACAAGTATTCTAGCAGAACTACCATCCGAAACCACGCAAAACGCAAAATACATTGTCACGACACTGAATCGCTCTGTCGTTAATTATTCAAGTAGAGTCAGTTACGATAACTCAGGGTACGATGAGGCTATCATAATGTGCGAAAAATAATCGTCTAACAAAATAAAATTACTTACAAAAAAAATTATCGTATAGTTCACCTAGCATGAGAAAACCAATAAAATTGTTAAGATAAAATACTTACAACAAACCTTAAATGTCAGATACAATTTACAGCTTCTTAGACTAATTATTGTGTCATTAAGTAACGATAGGCGAATTTCTCACATACCAAAATCTCATAAATCACATACCAAAACCTCTAATAAGTTCAATTGGATTGGACAGACAGATTAGAAAGTCAGAATTTTTTAAAATTATATATTAATTTTAAAGGTGGAATCTTCAATCTGTTTTTCAATATGGGTAAAGGTTACTAGAAAAAGTAACAGTAACCACGAAATCAATTCTGAGAAAGAGTATAAAGATAAGTAATGGCAAAAGAATTTATACACATCAATCCACATTTACCCATGTTGTAAGGTTTTCTGCAGCAATATGGCAGTCCTCTTTCTATCGGAGGTCAAAGTTCAAGACTCACTTTGGGTCGCTGCGCCAACTCAGTTAGTTAGTTAGTTAGTTAATATGGCGGTCCCGGATCAACCTTACGGCATGTAAAGAAGTGCAGAGGTTTTTAGTGAGGAAGCCCCTGATTCAGGGTGGAGGCCCACATAACAATGTTCGTCTCCTCGGGCGCAATGGTATGCGTAATGCATTTTGCGCTCTAAAACAAAATCATTCTATAGCAAGATGCCACTTCCATTGAGTGTAGGGTCACGCAGGAATGTGTCAAGGCGCCAAAGAGCCTTATCGCGACACCGCCGCATGCACCCCGACCACCAACACTCGATTACCGATCTCTCGATCTACACGCGATATCGATTATTATACGATACCAAGAATCCGAGCTCTCAATAAGCTTTTAACATAGTTTAGGAGTGTTGTCATTAGAAAATTCCTTATTTAGGAGCACCAATGAGATTCTGATAAGATAATGTCATCAGAAATATCAAGAGGGTACCTAAGTTAAATATTTATTATCTTAAATACCGCTTGATGTACGTCGTTTTGCTTAATATACAAGAAATAAAAGAATACTTAGTTGTGAAAAAGTTTTGTTTTTAGTTTTAACATTTCCTAATGGCCTCTTATTGAATGTAAATTACTAACAAATACAAAAAAGGAAGATCCATTCATAGCTGTTACACCGAACAGTAGGATCTAATAGTAAATAGAAACATGAATAAAGAACCCGTCGAAACCAATTCAATCTCAATAATGTATTCATCGGATGCCGTATAAATCAAACACCAATTGAATATAACCCAACGGACTATGAAATCGTACATTTGTAACCAAAGCGCAGTGCAGACAAAGATGTCATTTGTAGATCTGAAGACATTGTGCCCCGACGCAAACGAGCGACCATTGTTGATGAAGAGCAAGACAATCAGACCTTATCTTATCAGAAATACGCATCTACAAACAATGCTGTATTAATATAAAGTTAATCTTTATTAAGAGAATTCCTGAGTGACTGACTGACTAAAAAACGATCAGCATTGCACAGAAACCACTGGTCCTACTAGAAATTATGAAGGTAGTTCCTCTTTATGATGTAGGTAAAGGCGAGATATTTCGAAGATCCTCCCGGTTCCACGAATTACGGTGGTTAAGCGGACAATTAAGCATTTTTCATTCAGTACATACTGATAAGACTAGTATCTCAGGAGAGTGGCTCCATGAACCACTGCCTATTTCCCAGGTAACCGGAGCTGTTAAGCTCGCTTACTTTTAGTGGCACGAAGGGTACAACATGCAGTCGCCACTGCTCAACTCGTCAACTCTAAAGCCAACTTCCAAAATTTGTAGCAGAGTTATAAGTACACGTTCCACGCGCTGGCTAGACCGGAGACATAGTATCTAGGGGGCAGCCTCTATATTTTTTTCCAGACAGTATATAGGCTATTACGAAAACTGATTTACGAAAAGACACTCACACACACTCAACAGGTTGATCACAAGTGGCTGTAGACCAATATTGCCAAACTCGTGCGCCTGCGCCGCTCCTCAGTATGGGGGGCACGCGCCGCCGCGCAAGGGCATTTGCATTGGTTTCCGTCACAGGATACCGCTGAGGTTATAGGATGAGGATATAGATATAGGATACAGGCTGGAACCTGCAGCCGCAGGAACAACAGCTCTTGGATACAAACTTTTCGTTCTGGATATGACATTAACAAAATAAATTATTGTTTTAGTTTTAATCATAAGAAAAACAAAGATATAACGAAATGTTTCTGAGCACGACCATTTTTAAGCAGTATTGTTTAAAATTTAGTTTCTTCAATTTGATTATATTCATTTACAAGTGGTACGCGTAAAATATTTTTTTAACTTCAAGAGACGTTCTGCTTCACCATATTTTCAAAATAGCTTTCATTTTAAACAGATTATGAATAATGAGATTGTTAGCACCATGTTTCTTTGCACTAATGATCGACCCAAACTACAAAGGACTAAACTCGTGTACCTTTCTGTCATCGGTCACAAATATATAATGTGATCAATGCTTTCCAACCTAATTCTGACACAAACAAACAACAAAAATATGATTTTTGTTAAACTAGGACCTAAGTTCAGCAATAGATGTTTCAGTTTTAGACAGCTGTTTACATCATAATTGGCTGTTCAACAATATTTTGCTGTTAACCAAGCATTAAACACTGTTTACATACAGTAATCGGCTGTTTAGCTTAAACATGGAAGGCGCCTTACCGGAGTGGGCCAGCTACCCAACGCAGTCACATATTGACGCGCCCGACATCCGAGGCGCAGCATCGTGACTCAGCCTTTATAGATCCTGCCTTTCATCGCCTAATGTATTTTGTATTTTAATTTAATCAACCAATACACATGTATATCCTAATCCTCTTTGTATAAGTATGATTTCTTGCTAACAAGTCTTGATCAGAAAAATTAAAGCTTTGTTTACTTAATTAATTGTTTTTCTTTTCTCTTCTTATTCTATGGTGCATGCCACGAACGATATAATTATCGTGATATCCTAACAAAGATTGACCGTGTAGTATAGCGTATCACGTAACGTGAAACGGATCGCAGTATTTCTAAAACTCCAGAAGTCCTACGATCGGATCGCGTTCCAGATCGAGCGTGTAGTATCTACTCGATATTTATCACGTCAGTATTCAGCTCGTGAAAATGCGATGAAGAAGGACGCGTTAAGTGAGGTGGCATCCACTCTACTGCAAGCTATGACAAAATATATTTCAATGTTAGAAACTCTACCGGAGGTACGAGACAGCTCAAATCGAAATAGCCGTATAAGGTGAAAAGAGCAAATGCGTACGAGCAGCTGCGCGAAATGTATGAAAAAATTAAACCGGCCGAACCCACGAATTACACGACATACAATCACTTAAAGAAGTGATTGCGAAAATTAATTCGCTCAAATCGAATTATCGAAAAGTTTAAAAAAATACCTTTATACATCCCCATAGAAAAAATGTAAGTACTTCACAAGTACTCATTATCGCTTAGCTCATTGATTCAGCCGACATTATTCCTGAAAATCTTGTGTTATTGAAATATCTTCCTGTTGTTGGAAAGTGTAATGTTAGAGCTAATTTTTCTCTCACGGAAATAGCCATTCTTATGACTGTATCTTGTTTAGTCAAGTATAACGTAATCAAGGAGTCCAGCAGATTTTCAAACCAAGCATCAAACAATCGAAAATAATTATCATAATAATCCATTTCACGGTATTCCAAAATATGATAATTTAACAATTTTTAATGTTCATTTATCTCTGTCTTAAAGTTTAAATTGAATACAACTACTTATTTGTTAAATAATCCCCGAAGAAAGCCCGGCCCGGTCTTGTGCTAATTTTACGACGTTAACACAACTAACACAATCAATAGTTCAATAAACTAACAAAAAGATGCATATAAATTCAATTTCATACAAAACTATTATACAGATATAAAGAGTGTCAAGTTTGACCATCCACAGCAATATTAATAAAGTCCATATCTCATGGATCATAAACACAATCGCAGCGATGGCGCCCAAGCTAAAATTAAGTTGTTCAGTTAAACCTTAGGGCTGATGGCCACTGAACGCGACGCGATGTTGGTCGTTGTGAGCCTCGTGATGTCGTGTTTATGACCATGTCGTTCAGTTTCATATTGAATTGTTAGTTAGAACAATAAGCTTTAATAATAAACTTTTAATATTCATAATAATTTATTGGCACGTTTTTAAATGACGGGAAAGAAACATATTTGATTTAATAATTCTTACAAAAAAGTATTGTTTTAATTTGAGTTTTATGCCGGATATTATAAAATTCTAGTAGGGATTTCAGCAAGCCTAGAGTTATTTATGTAGCTGGCATTGACAAATCACCGCTGATGTTCTGGTCTGCATGATAACTTGAGGGTACACAGAAAATCAGATCAAAATGTATTCTCTTGAACGCGCGTCAGTGAGCGTCGACCTTTACTGAGGAAGGCGATGTAATCCTTTTCATCAGTGATATCTCAGTTCATCTGCTCCCGCATCCAACCTTATTGCTGTCACTTAAAGTCTCCATTTGAGTGTTCAGGGTATTCGAATTAATAACAAATGAAATGAATACATAAAATGGTCCTCTGGCGCGACTCCGGCGTTCCCCTGGACGGATCATCGACTGCCAGAGGTGTCACAATCGCATTATTTTCGGTCATTTTAGAATACATTGTGTTTTATCGTTGAATCGCTGGAACATTTCAATGCTCTTTGGTGTTTTTTAGTAAATGTCTCGTTAAGATACGAGTATAAGATAGAAATAAATTTTTTAAAACATGAATAAGATTACTGGATTGTTACACACGCTCGTTAAACGTTATTTTTTATATATGAAGGCAGAGGGGGAATTATACCTGCCTACCACATTTACCATTTTGGAAATCCTCAGTAGTTGTGTGATCCTGAGTATTCCGGGTGAAGTGCACTTCTTCTCGCAACCTTATCTACACTTACCATCAGGTAAGGAAGGCAAAGTGCTACAAATAAAAAAAAGTGTGCACCGCCATAAAAAGACCGTGACAAAAATAACAAGTTAAAAAAAACATGTTGTTTAAGTTGCTTAAACATGCATCGGTTGTTCCTGCCCTTGATAAGCTAACGGGAGCTTTGATAAAGGAGCACAGTGATAAGATACGCGCTGGCACGCGCCGCAAGGTGCAACTGGTAATCTCCCGATAGCCGTGACAAATATTGGCTCTCCACCGAGCTTTTTTTCTATTCATCGGCAGGTGTCACTAATTATGTGGGTCTTATCAAATTGGAAGTTAACTTTGGGTTTATTCGTATCGCATTATTGGCTAAGCTCGTCTAAAAAACTAAGCCGCAAGCTATACGGATAGGGAACCGATAAGCCCAATTATTATGGCAGTAAGAAACATATCGTTTGCATTAATTTTTATATTTTTAAATCTTTTTGACGTTGGGCGAAGCAGATTACTTTTTGTTGGAAAGAATTTAAATGGATAAACGTATAGCGTATTTGGCATCTATACTGATACGGTTGATACTTTGTTTATTAAATTTAATTATAAATGCTACCCATATCTAAGAATACTCAAAAATTTCTATTCTATTCTTGCGTAACAAACTACATACATACTTACATATTGCTCACTCACGCAAGACATCCCTAAAAGATAGTCAAAAGCGTGATCACAATTTGATAGTGGTTATCTTTTACGACAATAGCAAACTTGGAAAATGAAACAAGGTTCCATTACAATTCTCTACCGCATCGACCACCAGAAAGGGCAATAAAAGAGAAATTACAAACTCCAAAGTAGCTTGCAGTGCACAAGTAATATTTTTATAACTTCCCACGTTCGTCTCGCCGTTCGTTTTCACCTAAACAAATAGAACGGACATGGTCCTACCGCGGCGTGCCAAATATTTAACGGTTTATAAATTAGGCCTACGACACCCGGTGGGCCGCTCTGAATGCAACAAATGCTTTTTGTCCAACTCACCTTGTTATTGAGTTGGCACATCCACTGTGCAACAACAGAGCCGCAGGAAAAAATAGGAAGACGCAAACCGTTTAGATTATATCCGATTTGTCGATGTCCGCTCGACATTGTGGTAACACTGCGCAGGTAATCAGAGTGTTGTGTGGAGCATTTTTAGTAAACCTTTTACATTTTAAAGCTAATAAATAGCTATGACGTGTAGCTGTAATGGTATAATATAAAAAGAGTGTTAATGAAGGTGTAAATGTTGTTACACAAAACTGTATTTTCAATTTGCGCATGACTGACATCAAAGTCTAATGCGGCACTTATTATCTACCTATGCATCTATACAGAAGATATATTTTGTCAATTGACGCTTTCACCAACATGGGTACAACTTGCCATTCCAGATCCTAAGGCATTCCTATATCTCTTTGCCCAGTCATTTTACTGGACTATTCATGTTGGCAATAATTACAATAGCGTGTCTGATATGAATAAAATGTAACGTCATAAACTACAAAAGAAAAGTTAAGTGATTGTATAGCCTCGCTCCGGACCGTGCGAAGCCTGATCAGAAAACTGAACAATAAAGACTCCAGCATGGTTAAAATCACGTCGCAAATGCCAAAATGATCACAATACTAATATCATTACATAGTTTCACTTCTAAACTGACATAATTATACTTAATGCATCATTCAGCCATTGAGATGTATCGACAGAATTTTATGGCCATTTCACTATAATGGCCGTCCCCGAGCCCTTGACAAACAAGCGTGATGGATGCGCTGCGGCGAGTACAAAGCGCCTTTCAGTTTAACCTACCTCTATGTCCAATTATGCGTCTACGTATCCGAAAAGCAATGATTTTGTCCACCCGCCGACCCACGGCGTAAGAAAAAAACTTCAAAAGATTCTCGACATTGGGAGTTTTGAGTCAGTAAAATATTTCAACGGCTCACACTTATTTATTAACAAATAATGACAAAAACTTAGGTATGTACAACAAAAAATAAGTTAGACATCGAAACGTTTGTGTTAAACGACAGCATTAATCAGACTTTTTGATGATGTATTATTCCATTCACTAAACGATACTTTTTAAACACCAGTCACGTTTGCATTTGTATGAAATGAAGTTATTAAAACCTTGCTGGTTGTTGTTTCCCTTTGTGCTACGTGAGCAACATGAGGCTCGAGGTGGCGTCGTGCTTGAGGCCGAAGCGCTTGGCGCAGCTCTCCTGGTGCAGTTCGCAGCAGTAGGCCCTGGTGAACCGCTGCCCGCAGTACTGGCACCGGAAGAGTCCAGGTGGCCGTAGACTTTGCATATCCAGGACATGACGACACACGCAGCAATCCCTGAAAAGACTTCAATGAATACATACAATACATAACATACATAACAATACATTCTTACCTAACATTATTCTTAATTTCTAATACCTGCATTCGTTAAATAAATAAACGTGGATTCCTAAGGGCTCACAAGTAATGAATAGTTTGGTTTTAATTTTTGACTGTGTGATGCATTATAAAATGTTAATTAACCAATTACCTTGTTTTCCCCAAATCGTGCGCCCGAATGTGATCACTCAACTGCGACGGTCTTATAAAGGCGGCCCCACAGATGTTGCATACAAAATGCGAACCCACATTCGTTTGCGGGAACTGTATCATTGACAAATACGAGTGGTACGGAATGTTGGGCACATACGACGACAATAACTGCTTCGCAGTTTCAGTGGAGACCCTGAGTAAGGCCAATAAACCCAAGGGGTCAGTGTTCACAGCAATTGTCATCCTTCTATTTTCTCCAACCACATTTATAGGTATTTCTTTTGTAGACACGGATCTTTCCTGCATGCGGAGAATTGCTTTCGAAAGCGAATCAGTCACTTCTGTCGATCGCTCTTTAGTAGGAATATCAAGAGATATCTGTACAGCGCATGGTCTCAAAGTACTACCAGTGAGCATGTTCTCGATATCTCCTTTTACTTTACAACTGTTATCAATTTCTTCAATAAAAAACTTGTCAATATTTCTTTCACGACAGTTATTAGCTCTCTCTTCATTTCGAAATGTGTAAGGAATAGGTTTAATATTATTTTGTCTCAGGCCACCACATACCAGATTCTCAGCTTCAGCTAAACCAAAAGTATCACTTTTTGATATGTTTATATCTTTGCGATTGAAATTACGAATATTATTATAACTCACTGATTGATAATTATAACATTGTTTTACATTAGTCCTTGACTTAACTTCTTCTATGAACGAATTTAAAGAGGTAATTAGTATATCAAGCTTTGCCTCTATACTTCTCAACACACTTTGTCCATCTTTGTTTACAGTTTTTTGGATCTTTTTTTTTAATCTGTCAACATTCCGTGACACTTTATTATACTCCTCTTGAAAAGAGCTATAAGTGTTTTTTGTAAAATATGTATCTTCTTGTTTTGTCTCTGATTCCTTATCTGAAGTTATTGCTGCAATGCTCGTCTGAGTGGCAAAGTTTATTGGTATCTGACATTTGTTACATTCGTCGCATGCACTGCAAGTCTTCTTTTCAACTTCATTATTTCCTATATGAGTTTTTTTATAACAAGTTTTAGGGATTACATTCTTTTGGTATTTATATTCTCTATCGACAATAATAGTATTACCATAAAATGGTCTAGCCGACGGCTGATTCTGCCAGTACTGACCATTTGGATTCCTTTTTCTTTCTTTGTTAAGCATCATTAAAAGACCCTGTGACGATATAGGATAACATTCAGAATGATTTTCGAAATATTTCGGTGCTGGCTCATATTCATGCGATTTGCAGTAAGGACTTGAAGGGGGTGATTCTGTATCGCATGCTTCATAAAAATCTCCCAATAGCTTATTACATGGATTGGAGTGCTTTAACGAAGATTGTGCGTAATAATCATCAATAAAATCAACGTGGCTTTTGACGTAATGCTGCGGCAAACGATGAGGTTCACTGTTATAATAGCCGTGTCTATTCTTTAACTCGTTGATGTAGTTGTTCCACGCTTCAGTCTCTTTCTCCCTTTTTCTGGCAAGTATTAATTTAGTCACTAATCTTTGAAGTCGAATATTCTTTTCTGAAGTTCTATTTAATAATTCACGATTGAAGTTCAAAACTGGTCTGCAATATGTAGTTTTTTCAACATATTTCTTTTGATTGTCAGATTTAGATTCGTAGATGTGTCTGTCAGAACTCGCGTGTTGAGCGATCGCAGCAGGAACTATTGACCCTTCCCTCGAGAAAAATCCAAGTTGCATGCTAGAATATTTAGAACAAAATGTTGGTGTGAAATAATTAATTTCAATATTATTAACAATAAAACTTGGGCTATAATTACTTATTTTTTTCAACATTGCATATGTTCTTCTCGGTGCGAGCTTCCTCTATGTTTAAGCCTTTGCCGTCGATGTTATTGTTTGTAATAATCTGTTTAACGAGGAGCTTCGAAGTAGTTGAAGAGCAAGCGTCTTTAGGAATTTTTCTGCGGGATATGTTAGAGTCCCAATCGTTTTTGCTCCTGAAAGTCTGGTCCGTGGTGAACTCACAGCCCCTCATTCTGAACGGGCTAGTCGTCTGAACAGATATGTGTCCAGCATTGGCTTCAGTAAAATGGTATTTGCGTTCACTGGGACTCGGTGAAGGCAACCGATTACTTGCGTTATTAATTTGGTTTGAATCCATAATCCATATCACGAAAATTTGTAGTAGGTAGGTAACCAATTTAATCGTTTGGAAATCTGTTTGTCAAAATTGACACTACTTATTACAAAAAAGATTATTTGACACTAGCTAAATTGATAATGCATAAATAAACCTTCTTTCTACAAATACGCGTACACCCAGAGAAAAATCGTTAGCACTCAACATAAATTATTTAATTGTAGCCGTTTTGGAGATTTGTCACAAATATGCGCAGTAAATTTATGATTATAAGGGACAAATGCAAATAAAATCATTTGGTGCTTATTAACGGGCTCGACAAAAAAAAACAATGTGCCTGAGATATTCGTCTGAGGTGTGTGGCCGCGGTGGGATATGCAAATCACATATATAAGGACCACCCAAATCTGTGATACACGAACAATACGTATATTGTATAAATATTATAGTACACTGTTCAACATTACAGCGGTGGCAGTGCGGGTCATTCTCTTAGGGACAGATTCTCGTAAGGACAGATTCCCAAATAGACAGATTCTCAAAAGGACAGATTGTCAAAAAATTGAAAATGGTACAGGTGCACACACAAATTAATAGAAGGAAATATCTCGCACACTATTTCCACATTATAAATTAGTATTTATCCTAAACTAACCTACCAGCTTGTACCTACTATATCTATAGTATATTATAGTATCTATAGTATTTTATCTATATCCATCTATATCTATAGATTGATATAGATAAAATACATTAACAGGTATTACGAAAAAAATTTTAATGAAATAAAAATAATTAAAGAATTTTTTTTTTATTTTAAATTAATTATTTTTAAATATAAATTATTTACATATTTTTTTTAATAATAAGAGGTTTACTCTTATTTTTCTCTGAAATTTATAAAATAATAATAATATAATTTTTTCTCTTTATGCGCTTATGTGTACTCCTGTCCTTTTGAGAATCTGCCCTTTTGAGATTCTGTCTTTTTGAGAATCTGTTCTTATGAGATTCTGTCCTTATGAGAATGACCCGGCAGTGCGTGCTGCTAACGATTGCTGTTGGCGAACTCTGGCAAGAGGGGCTGTGCTTAGTCGACTCTGCCCGGCCAGTGCTCACTCTGCATACTCTGCAGACTGCTGCACAGGCTTGTGAACACAAGCGGCATATAGACTATGCTACCCTGTTTATACAGATTAGAAAAGTACAGAAATATTTTTTATAAATGTCACTAATGGTTTTATATTGTTTTTATCAAAAAATGTTATAGGTCCTGACATATGGAATTGGCGTTTTGTAAGAGAGGAACATAAAGTCGATTTTTTAAAAATATAATATATTTATTTAATCAAAGTATGTTTATAATGGTACCATTGCTATTTATGCACTTTTGCCATCTCATATAGGTAGCCTCATATAGTATACCTTTACTAAAATAAACCATTCGGACGGGAATAAAATCTTTGAAGGCGCTTTGGACTGCCCCATCGGAGTTGAATTTTTTCCCTTGCAAGAAGTTATCCAAATTTCGAAAAAAATGGTAATCTGTTGGAGCAAGGTCAGGGGAGTACGGTGGATGTCTTAGACATCCCAATTGAAGCTCCTCTAATTTAGTAGCCGTCTGTTGTGCAGTGTGTGGTCTAGCGTTGTCCTGAAGCAGCAGTGGCCTAGAGCGATTGAGCAGCCTCGGTTGTTTAGCAGCTAGCTTTTCCATCATGGTTTGCAGTTGCTGACAATAGACATCTGCCGTAATCGTCTAGCCAGATTTAAGAAAGCTGTAGTGAACGACACCGGCAGTAGTCCACCAAACGCTTAAGGTGACCCGAGGCAAGTGTGACACGGGGGTAAGTGTGACTCTTGCGAATAACCTTATTATACCTTAATCCGCCATCTATCAAACGTTGCACGAACTATTAGACTATCGTTTTGTTTGTCACCGGCGCGCATAGCCTTGACTGTTTTACCGACCGATGCTATTTCCAAAATGTCCTCCGTAAAAAAATTAACCGCAAATTTTTGAGGTCCGTGTTTTTTGTAATTCTGTGAGTTTGGCGAGCTGAATCAACAGGAATCCAGGTGAGTTATGCTTAATGGTATTGGAACTTACAGTGTGATATATTTCTATGCCGTTAAGTCGGTATTTACGGAGATGTGCGTATCGTCACACTTTCCCCAGATAAAACTTAGGTGGGGCAAGTGTGACGCGTCACAGTAACCCCAGCCATCTTATTAGAGAGCAACATATATAGTGATGGGACACTAACGTTTATTTTGTATTGTTTGTTGTAGATGGTTAGGCAATACAAAAGAAAGTTGTACAGGAAGAGAACATGACGCCGACACAGGCTGCACTAGTCTTTGGTATTCCTAGATCAACAATAATTGCACATAAAAAAGGTGACCGAGGTGTGAAATCGAAAACTCATGGAAGACCTACAGCGTTTAAACCAGATTTAGAAAAAAATATAGCTTCAATGCTATGTAACGAAATGGTTTTGGTTTGTCTCAACGTGAAGTGAGAGCTTTAGTTGGGCAATATTACATAAGTAAACAATCTTATAAGTACATAATTTATTTATTTAATAAACGTACTTATTTTTAATTTACTATGTTTAATTTCTTTATTTAGTACTTAGACTGTCGATAAAATAATGACATGAGTTAAGTGTGACAATCGATAAAATTAATGACATCACTATTTTATAATAATAATGTCACACTTGCCCCATTAAACTAAAAATTTATCGTCACGCGAGAACCAACCATAATGCGTTTAAGTAGAGCTTGAATTACAATGATACTTACACACATCTTGTTATATTTTGGTAGGAACGGCAAATAACAACAGTTAACTGCGACGATATTCGAGAATATCACTCTTACACCAGATGGGGGCAAGTGTGACAGCTAGCAATCTTCATGAGGTAAAATTGATTTTTTTACTTATGATAATGATAAAGGCGTTAATTAGCACGATCAATCAAACTACCGTTAAATAATACAGGTTTACAAATAAACCTACTGGTGTTTTACCAACAAAAAGTAGGGTTTCTTTCATAAAAACTACGGCGTCAATAAATTTTTCGTCACACTTGCCTTGGTTCACCTTACAAGTAATTTTTTTTGAGTCAATTTTCGCTTAGGTCAGGAATTAGCTGGTTCGCCAAGGTTCAGCTTTTGCGATGAGCGTTTTCGATTATCGTACAGGATCCACTTTTCATGGTTTGATTTAAAATACCTTCATTATTGTGCCGGTTGAGTAAAGTAACGCAGCAGTCGACGACGCGCGTTTGTCGATTCATGAGGTACCTTCCAGCTTTTTCACCTTCCCAATTTGCTTCAAGTGGATTAAAACAGTTTTATCACCAACACCGCAGCCTGCAGCTAACTCGCACGCGGTTTGCGATGGATCCGCTTCTACAATAGCCTTTAATTCTTCGTTATCAACTTTGGTCTCCGGACGTCCACGGGGCTTGTTCAGGAGGTCGAAATTTCCAGAACGAAAACGTTGGAACCAAAAACGCACTGTGTTTTCTTTTGCGACGCCGCCGCCATACACATCATTAATTCTTCGAGCCGTTTCTGCAGCACTGGTGCCACGATGGAACTCGTACTCGTAAATAACGCGATATTTCAAGTTTTCCATTTTGTAAACTGAGCAGGAAACTGAGTGACGCAAAGAAAACAACAAAAGAAGAAAAAACAAATTAATTACGGTTTTCAAAACACAAAAGCATGAGTAAATAGCTGTATTAACTTCAAATTGGAATTCCTAACCAAAGAAGAGATATGTGAGATCAAAGTGGCTAATATTATAAACGCGAAAGTTTGTATGTATGGATGTTTGTTACTCTTTCACGTAAAAACTACTGAATGGATTTGGATGAAATTCGGCATACAGATAGTTTATAACCTGGATTAACACATAGAATACTTTTTATCCCGATATTCCAACGGGAACGGGAACCACGCGGGTGAAACCGCGAGCGGCCGCTTGTATTTACATACAGATAAGTTTTCATAAAAACTACAAAGTTACACCAATTTTCTTCCAATTCACTGATAATATCTAAACAGCTTTAAAACAAACAATAAACTGAAATTATAGTAAAAATAAACCGTTTAGGTACTTCACAAACTATAATTAATCGCTGCGGGGACCCTTGTTAGCACATTTTTATTAATTTTTTCAAAGCGCTTTTTTGTTTTTTTTTCTCTTTCTGTTTATGTGGGTCGCTGAGGCGTCCGTGTTCGCGGCTTGTCGATTGTCATACATTTATGGTAATTTATGTTAAATACTGAATTCATTGAAATTGAAAGACGGCCGGCGTCAGGGACAATGTGAGTAGACAAACTACATTATAAATTTGTAGGACTTTTAGCCTGAGGTAAGCTCTTAGAGGTCTATGTATTCTTCATATTACTTATTAATTTACTAAGGTGCTACTAAAGCACGATATGTGTAGTATTACAAAACATTTACATTACTCTATTTGTACATTATTTTTACTACCCACAAACACAATATCATAACAGGATAATATCCGATTATTATCCGAATATGACAAAATGGTACGTACCTATACACATTTATGCCAGAAAGTAAATAAATGACCAATTATCTAGCACTAGTATGATAGATAACTAGTTCAGTTAAGTTAAATTTATTTATTTATAATGAACTACCAACAAAAATTACCTACACCAATTCGAATGTAACAAAAAAACAAGTTTATCTTAATTCTAAGTCCTGTCTCAATTATAGGTAGTCACGACATGCAATATCAAAATACAATCATATTTGTTGAACAGTAACTCAAAACCAAAAGAGAATTTAAATTTAATAAAAATAAATCGCATTAAAATTGATAAGGTATACCTGTAAAGGTAAAAAAAAATAAGTAAAAAAAAACGAGCTCTGGGCCAAAGTAACCACAACAGACTGGGTACCGAATAACAGGAACCGGCGGCGCGGTAGGCCCAGAAGGAGATGGCGGGACGAGCTAGACTTTTTCCTGAAGGAGTCTCAGATCGCTGCTAGTAGGGAGGAATGGAAGAAGGGAAGGGAGGCCTTTGCTCTGCAGTGGAGGCTAATAATAAAAATATTAATACCTAATAATAAAAATAAAGGTTAAACTAAAACAAATCAAATTATATAAAATAAAGTAAATTAAATAAAGTAAAACAGTTAATGAAATTAATAAAGATTAAATTTTTAAAAATACATTAAAGCCAATAAATACCAATTTGAATCGAATTAGAATTAAAACAAAATAATTAAAATTAAACTTAACAAAACGAAAACTTATATAGTGTCGGTATAAAGGGGAAGCGACCGAAAAATCTCAAAAAACGTCAAGAACGCACCGTCTGAACACTTGCAAATTATTTACAAAGATGTCGTTGTCTTGTTCTTTGGCTCATTATATTGACATTATAGTGTTTTTAAAGTTGAAAATTGGGCAGAGTTAGTTTTGCTTAAGCGAGTGGAGAAAAGGTTATACTTGGATGGGCGTGGTAACTTAAAAGGTATGTTGATGTATAGATCCTGCAATAGTTGGAGGCAACCCACATTTCCATTTGCGTTTGTGCTAAACAGTTGATCCAATAAAGTTCTTCTGTCTTGTAGACTGTACAAGCCGAAGAATGAGAGACGCTCATCATAGATGCTTAAATTTTTAACTTTATTGCGTTGGTACGCAAGGTGCCACAAAAATCTCTTTTGTATTCGCTCAAGTCGTTTAATGTGAACATCGTAGAATGGAGACCAAACTTGGCTGCAATACTCGAGACAGGAACGCACTAGCAGCGTGGAGAATAGCAAAATCTTTGTCGATGGCTTCTTAAATTCCTTGCTGTTTCTAATAAGGACTTCACCCAGCATTTGAAAGCACCGGGATGCCGTTTTATCCACGTGAATATGATTTTTTTTTTTTTATCTAGATAAACACCTATGTCTTTTATGTTATCGACTTCTTCTAAAGTTTGACCATCAATAGAGTACATGGCAGGGCCGCTCTTCTTATTCCTAGTGAACCGAATATATTTACATTTACAGATGTTCAAAGATATTTTATTAGTGTTGCACCAAACCAATAATTTATTTAAGTCTTCTTGAAGGAGTAAGACATCAGTGTCATTTCTAATCGATAAGCTAATTTTGGGTCATCAGCATAGAGAAAGTTCTGTGCGTGTCTAAAACTGGTCACTATATCGTTTATGAATATATTAAACAATATAGGTGCAAGATGAGAGCCCTGAGGAACACCAGAGAAAGCTTCGTAATACAAAAATGAGCAACGAAACTATGGCAATGAACTATAAGAAGTGATTACGCCCGTAGACAAAACAGTCTTTTGATAAAAAATTACAACTGAATTGATAAGTAATAAATATGCAAAACTGGCCAAGTACGAATTGAGCTTGCTCTGTAAAGGGCTCTGCAGTTTAGGTTATATTTTTTTTATTTATTTTACATACACAAAACAGAGTCTCAACAAAAATTAAAAATAGCAATAGCAATAGCAATAGCAGCGTTATCTAACATGAGTGTGCTGATTGCTGCATCTCCACTAATTCGTGCAAACAGCATGCGTAATCGAATCTTCTTCTCTTAATATTTCTTCAATAAAAAAACTAATAAGTATTAAAAATTCAGATTAAAAAAAATACAAAATAAATTAATAATTACTCAAAAACATTGCAAAATTCGCTAATACAATCAAAACCTTAACTTGTTAACAAAATAGAAATATAAATGAAATAAGCTAGAACAAAAATGATCAATATATTAAATCAGAATAAAAATCATTAAAACAATAAATTATATTAAAAATTACTTCCAACTACCGGTCGATAGTTGGCAGATGTCAGGTACTCCGTCAGTCCGATTGGCACATTTTAATACATAGACAATTATTATTTTTGTTATAGGCAAATTGTGCTACTACTAATATTATACACAATTTTTAATTTCTATTGAATAGAATAGAATAGAAAAATGTTTATTTGACACAAAAACAATACACAACAAAATACCTTAACTAAGGTTAGAACACATTTTGTACCAAAAAGGTCTCCGCTCAGCTCATGCTTTAGTGGTACTTACTTAAAATTTAAAAATCAAGTGTATCGTGTGTAGTAATAGTATTGTTGGCGTGTTACAATATCGTCATGGCAAGATTGAGCTTTCTAGTATTGAGAATCTGCCAGGATATTGCGTACATAGACGAGTACATAGTGAGTTGACAGACGTATATAATAAAACTTAGTTGTTATTCTATGAATAAAACTGATAGTCTACTGCGCAACCCTAAAAACCTTTTCAATATAGCAGACGTTTGATCGAATTACGCGGTATCGCAGAAGGTTACGTTTAATGAACGGCAATCATACAAATTACAACATACAAACATCTCGTTAATGTACAAGGGCCTAACAACCGTAGTGATCCGATCACTTTACACGGCGATGAAACATACAAAAGGTGATTTACATATAAATAATTGAAGTTCCGTATAGAAAGAAATACTCTGAAAAATAAACCTTATTGTCAGACCTAGGTCAGAGGTGGGTTTTTCTACACTTTTCGGGGAAGCTCTTAGTTTTCATCTCACCTAAGTCGACGATAAAGCCAAAGACAGAAACGCACTACACCAGAATTTTCAACCATTGACATCGTTATGTTATATGTAACTGTTGGAATCCTGGGACATAATGTGACGGAGAATACTAGTCTTTTAATTATGGCGGCACACTTAGATAAGATGGTGGTAGTTAGCCAAGCGGACTTAGAATAAGCTCTGGTAAACCAAACCAAAGTACAATAAATACCACCAGTTGGCAATCCAATTATCCGGGTTCTCACTGGATTTGTGAACTGGTAAGTGAAAAGGCGATGCTACAACTGAGTTGTCAAAAGTTCTCACTTACGAACCCATGGACGCGAGCTGTCATTGGGTCTTAATAGCCACTCAGCTGTCATTGGGTCTTAATAGCCACGTAGCCACTCACTGGGTCTTACCCAGTGAGTGGCTACTAGTGAAACGTCAAAGGTTGTATTTGCTTTTCTGTATATCTTTAGAGGTCAGAACAAGAAGACAAGATGCTTTTAGGCCCGTACTGTCACTTGGTGACAGACCCAGTTCGTATCATACACTCTCCTGCGAGAGTATATACAGTTGTCCATAGACGGTTACAAAGGCGTCATGGTGGATCCCATGGTTCAATTCCCTAGTAGAGAGGTCCCCTGGTCTCCGCCTTTCTCGAATTGCTGTTCTCCAGTTTTTAGTGGGTAAATTCCAGTCCCTCTCATCTTGATTGTTACAACGCTTTGAGTGTGGAAAGGGACGGTGACCTACATAACCCGGCTTCCTTTTTTGAGATTCGGGAGAGAGAGATTTGGGTTATCCATAAGACCGATTCTTTGGGAATAAAAACTTCAGCTGGCCTTGGTGCTACAACTGAACCGTCAAAGTTTCTGCCTGCCTATCCGCGGGCCCGGCCCGGGTTGTCTGGTCTAAGACCTTGTGAGCAAGTAGACATTGATATAACTGAGACTGTCAAAGGTAGTTGATCTTTCTGCTAACAACTTAGGGCAGACAAAACCCTAAGAAGTCTACACCCTGGCGCTTTTAGGACCACACTGCCACTAGGTGACAGACCCAGTGAGTGATACTACTACTGAGCCTTGACGGCTCCAGGGTTCAGTCTGCCTTCCCACGGGCCCCCGGGCTGTCGCGCCGGGCCGTCGCATTGTGCGGCACAATGGCCCAGCCGTGTAGTCGATTGTGTCGTACTCACGATTTTTTCTCTGTTCGTCTTATTTGATCTTATTATTCATAGGTAAGCTTTATATTGTAACGCCATGGGTCGGTTAGCGTAAGGTTTAGGGTTCCGTGGATGTACTTCGCTGCGTCACGTGACTCTACGATCATTATTATTTTCACAACATCAGCCTCGCCACGCTGGCCCAATGTGAGTTGGTGGGTTAATATGTTATTAAATATATTTTTATAACATACATACAACTATTATCCCTTAAGGGTTAGTCAGAAACTAGGCGATGAGGACCCAAAAGTAGTCCACTGCCATAGTCCACGTCCAAACGTTGGAAAACGTTGTGCTCAGTGCGATGGGTGCTGAGTCCATCGCCACTCTCTGCTGTAGGATGTATGTGCAGTCTTTAGTCAGTTAGTCGCCTTTTACGAAAAGCGGTAAGAGATGGGTCGGTAGTATTCTTTTAATAATTAGCCGCCACCACACAGCTCTGGATCTTATAATAAGTATATTTTCTTAGTATATATTATAGCGAAACACATATTTCCATTTATTTTTTAAAACTGAGCTACCTTTATAAACCAAACATACAAACGTTGTTATCCCATCAAACAGCATGTTTACGCAAATAATCTCTCGTAGTTATTTATTTTTTTAATGAAAACAGTGTCGCGTAGCGGTGAAAGAATACTACCACCCCCTCTCTTCCGTTAAGTGTCGTCAAAGGCGACTAACGACTAAAGACTACACATACATCCAACAGTATAGAGCGGCGATGGGCTCACTACCTGTCACGCTGAGCACATGTGTAATCGTTAATTGATGAAAAGTGAACTATGGCAGCGGGGACTGCTTTTGCTGTCCTCATTGCCTAGTCTCTGACTAACCCTTCGGGGATAATAGTCGTGATTATATGTATAGTATATATTATGTTAATAGTTACCCTGTTACAACTCATCTTGCAACTAAACAAACTTTTAGTTCCCCCTTTTATTGTTAAGTGAAAGATTTTTGTTTATTAAGCTATATTGTCTTAACCACTAATATCATCGGTTTCTAAGTGTTTATGCCATAATTTGAATAAATTCTTAATTATTTTTATTTGATGTACGATATTCGTACAATAGTAGCAATCGTGGCATTTCATATGCTTTTTTTTTGTTTAAGTATTCATCTGTGAAAAAACTGTACGGAACCAAATCTGGTACTCCTTGTCACTGCTCGGGTTTTTTCTAACGCGAGCAGTCTGTGAGGAATGCGTTGTGGAGGAGATTACGGCGGTGGCACAAAGCAGCCTCGCCGTCGCCATGGCAACCGGCCCAAGCCTCCGTCGAGCCTTGGCTTGGCCACTCGTTGCCATCAGTCATGGGGGTTATGGGGGGGTACACCCCAAAGCTATATAAATTACCTCATTATTTACCAAAAAAACTTAAAACTCTCATTTACTTAAAAAAAATTAAAATGCTTTCTTGTGTTACTTGGGCGTTGTTTAGTTTATTTTAAATTGAGGAATACCTGTTTTTTTATTATTAGATATTTTTTGTTATGTTGTTGTGTTGTCTTATAATCGTACTAAATGTTTCTTTTTTAAGTTCTAATGGTAAATGCCCTTCTATGGTAGGGAGGGCATTTTCCAATTTGTATTGACGCTGTAAAAAGAAAGGGAGAAAAGAAATGCCCTTGCTGAGTTTGTTGCCGGTTATGCTCAGCAGAAATGCCCTTGCTGAGTTTGTTGCCGGTTATGCTCAGCAGAAATGCCCTTGCTGAGTTTGTTGCCGGTTATGCTCAGCAGAAATGCCCTTGCTGAGTTTGTTGCCGGTTATGCTCAGCAGAAATGCCCTTGCTGAGTTTGTTGCCGGTTATGCTCAGCAGAAATGCCCTTGCTGAGTTTGTTGCCGGTTATGCTCAGCAGAAGGCTCCGCCCCATGGTTAGACTTACGAACCGGTGTAACATAGTGACATTCATAAGTGATTAATTACTGTAGCCTTAATTTAATAAATAATTTTGTTTTTTTTTTTAATTTTACTTTAACACTTAATTCTCATGAACAGTAACTAAAAGAAAGTTATTATTATTATTATTTATACTACCTTTGGCCTGCGACTTCGCTCCCTGGAATGTTTCGCGTAGAAATAGTAGCCTTTAACAATCAATCAATCAGCATTTTCCAAAAATGCATTTTTTAGGTCTACAGATAGAAGCCTAGATTCCCTAAGGGAAATCCTTACATACATGTGTATTGAAATAATAAAAGCTCGAGTTCAGCGTCGATAAGATAGTGTCAATTCCCACGCTCTGGTCCGGTTACGACATCACGTGACACCACTGTCTGAACAAACCATTGTTCAATCGTTTGGATATGTCTATATAAATGTGTCATTATTTAACAAATAAAATCAGTCATTATTACTGTATAGGTATTTATGATAGAACGTATAAAAATAACGAAATACGAAACGACAATGGACCCTGTAAAGCTCAGAATAGAGCTGTAAAGAGTTCGAAATGTCAGGATGAAGTACAATATAGAAATAAACTCGAATATATTCGTGAAAAGTGTTTCATTTAAAATACATATTTATATGTTTGTTCTTCACTCCAAGTAGGTTCATAACGAAAATAGTTATGCTTTTTAATGTTAGAGTTTATGTAAGTCAAGTTTTTAATAATTTAATGAAATAAAGATAAATCAAGGTCAGGCCGAATGCCGCGCATTCCTGCGGCGGACAAATAAGTAAGCAAGGGCGCGGCGGCGGGTTTCAATATATTTTTAATGGTTTTTGTGTGCGCCACGCCCCTTTCGCTTCAGATAAAAGACTGCTTAAGGAGAACATTCTAAGGGCATACCATTCCGATAATTTTATATTAGGCTAGCGGCCGTTGCGTGTTTTCGTCCGCGAGAGCCGAAATACAACTATTCCGTGACGGTTCTACCAACTCTGGAACCTTCGCTCAGCACCTTCCAAATGATTAATCAATCGGATAAATGGTAGGAACACATACGCTGCTAACAAATAAACATTTTACGCATTATTTTATCCAATTTCAAGTACTTCTTAATTTATAAAAGAAAGGGTACTCATTGTACGGTAGATTGAATTATAAATAAGGGTCAAAACACTTTGTTACAAGAAGAACTCGGTCGGAACTCCATTTTTATATTTGTAGATTAGTTTTCTGTATAATTATACCTCCTCATACATGGCGTGATGACTCAACCCCAAAAAACCAAGTTATTTCCCCAGTCTACCCCTTAACTGCCCTGCAAATATCTAACAGCTTTAATTCAAGACAGCGCCGAACTCCAAGGAAATTCCATTATTATTTGATATCCTACTAATATTATAAACGCGAAAGTTTGTAAGTATGGATGGATGTTTGTTACTCTTTCACGTAAAAACTACTGAATGGATTTGGATGAAATTCGGCATACACATAGTTTATAACCTGTATTAACACATAGGGTAAGTACTTTTTAACCCGATATTCCCACGGGAACGGGAACCACGCGGGTGAAACCGCGAGCGGCCGCTAGTTATGCATAACGCAGGAATTATGTGCGCGGTCCAATGAAACAGGTTAATCAAACGTTTATTTCTGTTTCATCGCCCATTTAGTGTAACAAAATACTAACAACTGCTACTCATGCGAAATCAATAAAAAAATAACTACATTCTGTTTTTGGTATTACAATATTTCGTAAAATGGCCAATAACAGAAAAAACGTTCTGTTAACTGGTTTTATTTGGACTGTACACATAACGCAGGCAAAGAACATAGTCACAACAAATACACTTTTCACCATCGCTTGATCTTCATCTTATCATTGTTTTTATATTCATTTATTATTAGTAGGTAATTATATATTTTTTTTCAATCAGGTGAGATGAAGGTAACGCACAAACCATTGACACGTTCCATCTTAAAAATACCAACATGCACAGTTAAAGGTGACATAAAAGGAGTGAAATGCTTAGGACTACCTCCCAGGGACAGTCGGCCGCTGATAACACAAACTCTACACGCCACCAATCAATTAGCCAGTTCGGTCCACGATGAGGTGGCGCAACTCTAGCCGTATATTCTAACTGACTCTGAGGTCTAGTGGTTAGACCACTGGCCTCAGACACAGTGCTCCTGAGTTCGATACATGTTTGTACTAGATTTGGTTGGTGGTAGGTCTGGTTGTACGTCCGCCTTTTTTTAACTAGGTAAATTGACGTCTTACGCATACACCAAAGCGACACGACCTCGGGATGTGTGGGACTCTTGATCCCCTTCCAGCCCAGCTACAAAGAATTTAACGGGGAGAGGGGTGGCTTACCCACTAAAAACCTAGTACCATCCCTTCTGTGCCACGAGGATAACTCTCGACCACGAACAGCACGAACAGCCTACCGAATAACTTGCTGAAGAGTTTCAAACTTCTCTTTAATCTTCTATGCTATCGTACTAGTTAAAACACATAAAAAGAGTTGTTTTGTGGCAGGTTCATGTTATAAAAAACGTCTTCACTAGGGAACGCCAAGCGATCAGAAATTCCAGAGCGTACCAATTACAATTAAAGAAACTTCTTCTAATTTTCTTTATCGCATATGTCTTTTTAAGTTGTCTTTAGAAAATTCAAAAAGTATATTGCTCTACAGTTGATTATTGGTACAACAAATAAATTAGAACTAAAATATAATATATGATAGTTAATAAAGTCTATTTTAATTACTGCTTTATTTACATTTAAAATATTATGTGGGACAAATCAACACATCGTAGACCATTCCTGTCCAGTGATGGTCAACAAAAAATGGTTAAGGTAAAAAATATGCGACAGAACCTCCCTTTTTAATTATAGCTCACTGACGCATTGTTTAAAGTAGAAAAAGATATTTAAAAAACGTGAAAAAGGACGCTCCTATAAAGTTGTCTCAGATAAGGAGGCGATCCATTTCACCAAATGCCACGAATAAATCTTCTTTGGACAGAGTACTGTTGCCGTCTGATCGAGTTATCTGTGGATCGAGTGCATCATTTTAAATTGATTTTATATTACTTTTGACATGAGCATCATCACCATCATCACCATCATCGGCCCACTGCTGAGCCGAGCATGGGGCCAACACCTACCGCCTTGGCCCGTCGCGGCTTGGTGGGTTATTTAAAGTTCTTTTCATAACACCACGTGTGGTGTGAATCCATTTTTAATTATATTCTACCGTACAATCCTAATAGTGTACTATAACAAATATACCACTTGAAATTGGCAGGCTAGTTGTGATATTATCGCGTTTATATCACATAGCAACGCAAAGTGTTAACCTTGATGTGGTGTTGACATTACGTGCCGCATTCATAAGTAATGTCCGGAGAGAGCGGCCAAATCGGTATCCTTTACACCCTGCGATGTAATGTTTTATTTAGATTTTATAAACCAACCCGCAATTGGGCCAGCGTGGTAGGTTGAGGCCTGATCTCCTAATATATTACAGGTGAAAATGCCTGAGCCTAATAGGATTGGGAGATGTTAGGCTGATGACGTTAGTGAAACAATTAGTTGTTCCGCTCGTTCGGCGCTAAAATAACATAGCAGCTGACCATCCCGATTCGGGTTGGCTGCCAGAGGCACTTACTTGACGCGTCCCGAATCGGGTCGTGACTCGTGGACCACTTGAGAGGTAAAAAGGAGAGCCGGCCGTCCGAGAAGTGAGTTCTTCATCCGAATAGAGTAACAGTCAGTTCCATTCGAGTCAACCGCTTTGTAATAGACGAAATTGTATTGTATGTCAATCAAATAAAAACCTCCGCTGTAGGAAAATAATAGATCGTTTCTTATTCATCGCCTACAATAGTCAAATGTCTTAGTTGTTTGGGAATATGTAAAAACTCCTATCCCGCAACTGGGACATCCTATTAAATGCAGCAGAATAACTATTTGTATGCAAGCAACAATAAAATAAAAAAAAAATCATCTGTTCGATACATTTAGGTCGAATAGTATTTTCAGTTTTTTATGGAACACCACATTTTCATCAATATTTCAGAATATATAAATAATAGCTGTATACTCTGAAATTGTTGTGCACAGGACATTCAATAGCAATTTTCACTTTGTAAAAGTGCAAGTGTTAGTAACAACAAACAACGCCAAAGTTTCAAAATCGTAGAGCAATCGTGTCGGAGAGTATAAACGCCCTCTATCGGACTTTTAGTTTTTTACCAAAAATGTCTGTTGTGGCGCACTGATTTCACGGCGGCGGCGTTCCCACACGCGCGGACCTCCGGGTTCGAATCCTGACTTTTTATAGCCACACGTAGCCGATGGAAATGTTCAAAAGTATTGACAGACGGACACACCATCTTTGATTGAGTTGAACAGAAATTTACGATGCCATTAGGATAATGTAATTAGGAGTGAATATTTACTTCATTCAAGACACAGACCGTAGTACAAGGAGAACGGCTTGCAGACTTAATATTGTCTTTAACTGCGTTTAAGATCCTGAGGCTATTATGCGTATCTGTTGACATATTATATGATACACAACAAACTATACAATTAGTTATTAAAATTTATAACAGCTTCGAATTAAAAAGTTCACAAGTTCTCTCCGTGATAACGAACGAAGCCTCACTAAGACAAACAGACAGACACTAGATATAACAGGATAAATCCCAGCGAGCGGGATAAACAGTGCGAGTGGGGCTGGCGATGGCGCTGGGAGCGAGGGCCACTCCCACAGCCGCAAACAAACAGGCAAACACGGCCGGACGGCGGCAAGCAGCACTGCACCAGCTACAAATACAATTCAAGTTTCACCTAAAACATACATACATACATACATACATACATACATACATACATACATACATACATATGTAGAATGGAGGAAGTTGCCGGTCGGCTTACGTTACGGTTACGCTACGGTTTCGCGACGGAAACACAGAAACACTTGGTCCTCGCTTGAGTACAGTAGTGTGCACTTAGATCGTGCGCAAGAAATATCGCCCTAAAGGAGCTGAACGGCAACTTCCTCGACCGAATACATAGATATGACCAATATTCCCAAAGGGTTAGTCGGAGACTAGGGATGAGGACCGCAAAAGCAGTGTACTCCGACACTCCAAGTTTCATCAAATAATAAAAATATTTTCTTTTAATATCTTTAAAAGTATAATAACCATCTCTTTGGTGTAGTGTCTACACCACCGGTCTTAGACTCGTTCCAAGGTTTGGTCCTCCGCGGGGGATGCTGTTATGCTACTTCATTCGTTATTTGCAGTCTAGGTACTCTTAAACATAAAAGCTGTTTATTTATGAATAAGTTGATGCTTAAAGTTCTTATTTATAAGTTGCATCTCCTTATAAATTGATAGCTGTTGTTTTCCTAAATAAATGAAATGAAATGAATAATAAAATGATTGTGTGGTGTATAATGTTCGTGGTTCCGTCGTTCATAACGCCGCTCCGCGTTCGAAGTACCAGAGAGTGTACAATACAAACAGGATTTACCGGGCAAACATATCAATATCGAAGGCTTTTATTGTCCTCACCAAATGTATCGAGAAATGGCGCGGACAATGACACTTCGCTCTCTACTCTATGATTATGTTCATAGTCCGCAGTGGTCTTTCTTCAGAATAATAACGAATTGTTCTGAGAGTCTTTCAGAGAAATGGCTGAAGTAGGAACAGATCAAACATTAGAATCTGCCGCCCTACCTTTTTAATTAGAGTTATACCGTTTACTAGTCATTTTAATTTTAATCTTATTTATTTTAATTCAATTTTTTTTTTAAAGTATTTATTTTAAGCCCTAACAAGGATATGGCCGATGTAGCAATTTACAAAGTGGTCGTACAGGTAATTAATTGTCCGTAAGTGACTGGATTCTTTATGATTCGGTCGTAAATATGTTTATGATGTATTGGTAAGATTTGTGTAATGTATATTTATGTATCAATTCCAAAAAGCCATCGCTATGTTCTTCTGCAACTTCACAAAAATGTCTACCATCCGCACTACGAAGGTTAAATGTTCCCTGTTTCGGCACCGCACAAAGCCTTCTATTCAAACAGCACAATTTATTGTTTGATGAAAAACATTCGTTGCTAACATTCGGAAATTTGTCCCAACGTTTGGCCAGCGCTGGGACGTGACTGTCGCGCGATCACCTCGCCTCCGCCGCTTTTTGTAAAACTAATAACTAGAATTCTTAATATTCCACGATTTGCATTGCTTGCTTCTTTAACAAGCCTCCATAAAGCTGTTAGAGGAGCCAACAATGTACCCCGCGTTTAGTGACTCGGTTCATGTTTCGTTAAGGCGTTAAACAGAAATGCGCAGGGGGTACGATACAGGTAACTCGAATGTTAAAAAAACGGTCAAGACAGAACAGGGGCCGCTTAAATTTATTTAACATCGAGTTATCGTAGTTTTAGGTTTATTAAATTTTTTAAATCATGAAAGAAGATCTATTTCAAGCTGATTACAAACTTCAAGACTGATGATAATGATGCAGTAGCCAGTAATTTTTAGCAAGTTGTAGCTTTTAGAGACTTTCAGCAGTAGAACTTTTGTTTCCAACGTGTTCATACATAATATACCAAGGAATTCGTCAGATGCATTGATATATGCTTACATCTATGGTCAGATTCATGTTTTTGATTGGTTTTAGTACCTACAGTATCAAAATGCACACATCTGCACTACACAAAATTATACATACATCATCTGCACTAGACAAAATGATACATGCATCATCTGCGCTAGACAAAATGATACATACATCATCTGCACTAGACAAAATGATACATACATCATCTGCATTAGACAAAATCATACATACATCATCTGCACTAGACAAAATGATAGATAGGTACATAATCTGCACAAGACAAAATGATCCATATATCATCTGCACTAAACAAAATGATACATAGGGTACATCATCTGCACTAGACAAAATGATCCATACATCATCTGCACTAGACAAAATGATACATGCATCATCTGCGCTAGACAAAATGATACATACATCATCTGCACTAGACAAAATGATACATACATCATCTGCATTAGACAAAATGATACATACATCATCTGCACTAGACAAAATGATAGATAGGTACATAATCTGCACAAGACAAAATGATCCATATATCATCTGCACTAAACAAAATGATACATAGGGTACATCATCTGCACTAGACAAAATGATCCATATATCAATGCACTAAACAAAATGATACATAAGTACATCATCTGCATTAGACAAAATGATCCATACATCATCTGCACTAGACAAAATGATACATACATCAACTGCACTAGACAAAATGAATCATACATCAACTGCACTAGACAAAATGATACATACATCAATTGCACTAGACAAAATGATACATACATTATCTGCACTAGACAAAATGATACATACATCAACTGCACTAGACAAAATGATACATACATCAACTGCACTAGACAAAATGATACATCCATCAACTGCACTAGACAAAATGATACATACATTATCTGCACTAGACAAAATGATACATACATTATCTGCACTAGACAAAATGATACAACATACACTCACGACTATTAACCCTACAGGGTTAGCCAGAGACTAGGCAGTGAGGGCAACAAGTAATAGAATAGAAATAGAATAGAAATAAATTTATTCAGCATCAAAAACACAACATAAAAATTACAAATAACAATATTATGTGACACTGAAAAGGCATCTACTCAGCATTGTGTCGTAGCATCTCAGTAATGCCACGACGCTGGTCTTCCGTAGATACCTACACTAAAATTACAAATAACAATATTATGTGACACTGAAAAGGCATCTACTCAGCATTGTGTCGTAGCATCTCAGTAATGCCACGACGCTGGTCTTCCGTAGATACCTACACTAAAATTACAAATAACAATATTATGTGACACTGAAAAGGCATCTACTCAGCATTGTGTCGTAGCATCTCAGTAATGCCACGACGCTGGTCTTCCGTAGATACCTACACTAAAATTACAAATAACAATATTATGTGACACTGAAAAGGCATCTACTCAGCATTGTGTCGTAGCATCTCAGTAATGCCACGACGCTGGTCTTCCGTAGATACCTACACTAAAATTACAAATAACAATATTATGTGACACTGAAAAGGCATCTACTCAGCATTGTGTCGTAGCATCTCAGTAATGCCACGACGCTGGTCTTCCGTAGATACCTACACTAAAATTACAAATAACAATATTATGTGACACTGAAAAGGCATCTACTCAGCATTGTGTCGTAGCATCTCAGTAATGCCACGACGCTGGTCTTCCGTAGATACCTACACTAAAATTACAAATAACAATATTATGTGACACTGAAAAGGCATCTACTCAGCATTGTGTCGTAGCATCTCAGTAATGCCACGACGCTGGTCTTCCGTAGATACCTACACTAAAATTACAAATAACAATATTATGTGACACTGAAAAGGCATCTACTCAGCATTGTGTCGTAGCATCTCAGTAATGCCACGACGCTGGTCTTCCGTAGATACCTACACTAAAATTACAAATAACAATATTATGTGACACTGAAAAGGCATCTACTCAGCATTGTGTCGTAGCATCTCAGTAATGCCACGACGCTGGTCTTCCGTAGATACCTACACTAAAATTACAAATAACAATATTATGTGACACTGAAAATGCATCTACTCAGCATTGTGTCGTAGCATCTCAGTAATGCCACGACGCTGGTCTTCCGTAGATACCTACACTAAAATTACAAATAACAATATTATGTGACACTGAAAAGGCATCTACTCAGCATTGTGTCGTAGCATCTCAGTAATGCCACGACGCTGGTCTTCCGTAGATACCTACACTAAAATTACAAATAACAATATTATGTGACACTGAAAAGGCATCTACTCAGCATTGTGTCGTAGCATCTCAGTAATGCCACGACGCTGGTCTTCCGTAGATACCTACACTAAAATTACAAATAACAATATTATGTGACACTGAAAATGCATCTACTCAGCATTGTGTCGTAGCATCTCAGTAATGCCACGACGCTGGTCTTCCGTAGATACCTACACTAAAATTACAAATAACAATATTATGTGACACTGAAAAGGCATCTACTCAGCATTGTGTCGTAGCATCTCAGTAATGCCACGACGCTGGTCGCTGCTACGCACAACAATTTGGTAATTTATCAACATTATATTAACAACCTACATTAAAATGCATTTACAAAGATAAAGATTAAGCCAAACCAAAATTTATAAAAAGTATACATCATTAAATTATAATTACAATATTTAAAATTGACACATTTAGGATTAATACAGCTGCACGTGTGCTCAGCATGGCAGGTGGAACCATCGCAGCCTTATGCTGTTAGATGGATGAGCATGAGCAGTCTGCACCACAGTGTTCGATCAATTGTTGGTCGAAGAGTACAGTAGCCGCCTTTTACAACACCCAAGGAATTGTTGGGTTGGATTATAGTTCCAGTAACGAGCCGCTACCACACAGCTCTCCCCGCCATCGCCAGCAGACCCCTAAATGGTGTCCGTAAAAAGCTCGTCAAGTGTCGGGCAAGTGCGCGCGTGACGTACAGCCGGCCGCGCCGAATGGATTACGGCGGTGGACCCGGCGCCGCACTGCGCCCGCCCGCATTGGACAGGCCGCTCCGGGCCGGCGGAGTGGCTGCTGCACTCAATAACAGTAGTGTCGAACGAGACACAAGTGTCAAAAGCTTGTAGGGAAATACCCAGAAGGCCTGGCACTGTAAGTACTGGCAGTGTAAACTGTAATACTGCCTGTGAAGGCGAACATATTCGTACCTACACCCTTGTTTATTGCTGTTAATATACCTTCCTAATAAATAAATTGAATGCGGGATTAATGAGGACATATGAAATATTCTCTTTGTAAGCTATATTAGCTTGGTCTCGAAATACTAATACTTACTTTTAATAATCTATACATTGCATATCCCTGATACACTACTTCGACAGTATTTTGTTGTTGCACTTTCCGGGTTGTTGCAATGTGGTTGCAATAAGGCAACTGATTTCACCACCACATTACTTACCTGTGATCAATTCTATTGTATTGCACTTGGGCAATAATAGCCCACCGCCAGTCCAGCAGTGGAACGTTAGCGCACATCGTAAATCTGTCTGTAGACACGTCCTCTTTATATCTTCATGTCTAACACGATTCAAACCCAATTATGTATGAATTGCTCGCTCGTCCCGCTGATTGTTTGCCTATTAGCCCGCTTGTCATTATTCCGGTGACGCCCCGGGTCATTCGGTTCGCTAAAAAGCATCTCACTTTTTTACCGCGAATATGGAACACCATGTAGGTGGTCCGCCATTTTAGGCCAACACCAATATTTGCGCAATAATTCTTTTCGAATCATCGGCGCGTCGCACCCTGTCATTATAGTGCCGAAATGTTTGTCCAAAGCCGTCGCCAAATTGCGTACAGTTTTTGCTGCCACCGCGTCAGGCCCCGGCAGAAGGCGCTGTTGGAATCGGTGTCGTCTCTATCATGTGTCCTTAGGGGTTATTTTGAGGGGCTTCTTTCAAGATGCGACGGTAAGAAAATTGGTGGTAATTAGGCAAGATGCACGCCGGCACTGTTTCATGTCCGAATCGTTTTGGAATCGTGAAGGGGCGTGTACATCACTGTTTGATTTGGCCGGCACCGCTGCCCTGCCCGTGTTTTTTAACAAATTAGCGCCGATTTGTTCCCGAGGCCCTATTTCACCTGTGATGGGTTTCTCGCTGATGATTGAGTTCTTACGGCTCTTCCCCGTTTCCACTGTGTGGTCCGCAGCCGAAATGAGTCAGGAGCTATTTCATTGGATAGGCCGGTTAGTTTGTAGATAATTGAATCACCTTTCATGAACTGTATAAAAGAGCCGACTTCACGACGATTATGGCAGCGGGGATATACTTATGTCCTTTAACTCTAAACTTGACTTTTAACAATAATGTATTTTTATTTTACTATCTGTTATACTTTAGTTTGCTAAAACAATGATTATTCAGTTTCTAATCCGAATACTAGACAAACTGTAAAGACTCTTACTATTATTTCTTTATACATACATAGGTACGCAAATCACGCCCAGTCAACGGTGCAGTAATCTCAAATCAAATAAGTTACAAATTAATGTAACACATGTAACAAAACTGAGGAGTTAGCAACATTAGCAGTGCCGGCTCTCTGGACTGGTGGCCAATAAAACACGCACGTAAAGCCGTTGGTCCCGGTTGTTGTCGTAAGATGGCAGTCGTTAAAACCCGCATTGGGCTATCATGGTGGGGTATGGTTCAAACTCTTAATATGCTGATGTCCACGTGGGAAGGCCTTTACCCAGCAGTGGGACGTTGGTACATGATGTTTTAGCAAAAATATGTCTCACGCTAAGCTAGCCTATAATGCATGTTTATAGAACGCGCCCGCCACATATTCTAATTGCGATCTAGCTCATTGCGTATGCCGCGGCGTCGAGGCCATCCTCCAAGCCTCCAACCTACGCTAACATCCCGTGACGTCACGTCCGGCGCCGCTTCCGTCGCTTCCGTCGCTCAGCTGTTCTCGTCCGTCCCTCTGGCACGTACAAAGTCAGTGAAAGTCGAACTTAATGTGCATTACTCATCGTAGCGTACCGTATGTGACAATGCGGCTGATACGACTGCCGTAAGTTCTGACGAGCCGATAAGCTGGACGGCACCCTTTATGAGTTGTGTAGACACGACCGGGCATCGAACTGGGCATTTAAATATTAACGACTGTCGTGTTAGCGCAAAAGGAAATATAAAAATAAATTAATGACCTCATGCAACACCTGGATGAGATCGGCACAGGACAGGCAGAACTGGCTTTAAAGGATATATGGCTTCGCCGAGCAGTGGGTGATGGCGCACTGAAAAAAAAACTGACCTAAACATAACCAAATTTTCGTCAACCTATAACACAAAAAAGTGACCACATAACTTTTTGCAATATGTAACCAAACGCAGTTGGCTTATTTTTCTGACAAACTATGTGTGTTGTGTATTCCAAAACAGTTTTTGCTACGTGTTATGAAAAGGCTTACGTTACCTTTGGCCTAACATTTGTTATAAATAAACAATTTGTTTGTTTTCCATTTGTAAAAAACTTAGACTGGATGTAGCCAAAAAATTTGTTACTTTTTGTGTTTATTTAAATTTAGCAAAACTTTTGTGTTGATATATTGTTTACGTATAGCAAATCTTGTGTTAATTCTCTGTTTACCTATTGCAAAACTTTTGTGTCAATACTTTGTTTACATAGCAAAACATTTGTGTTAATATTTTGTTCACGTATAGCAAAACTTTTGTGTTAATACTTTACTTAGGTATAGCAAAGCTTTTGTGTTAAGTAATGCTATAGCAAATAAACATTGTTATCCTTAATGCAGCTCACATACCTGCAAGTTCCACAATGAAGCTGACAGGCACGTGAACCACATTAAAAATAACAAATTTTATTCGCTATAATCGCTATTTCTAAAAAAGATGTAGTTGATGGAATAAAACAAAAAGATACATAAATCAAATGGTTTATTAAATTTTACAACAACTGTTATGTATCAGCCTTTCTTTACTTAATTCTTCATTAATCAATTAACCATAATTAACTAAAAAATAAGAATTATTCCACATAATAACATTTTAAATATTAAAAAATAACTACTTACATTATATAAAAATAAATAAAAAATATTATTTATTGTTATTAACATTTATTTCTATTATTTATTATTATTGAATATTAAATATAAAACGCTCTCGTAACGTAAATGGTTCAATATTATGTACCTTGAGGTTATCTTTTTCAGTGCTGAACCCACAACAATTATAAAGGGTTGGAAAGTTATGTCCATTTGTTGAACTTTTGTTTTGCGACTTTGTATGGTTCCTTCTATCTCCGCAGCGCTTTTAAAGTGGCAGATGAAGCTATCCAAGACCTCAAGTTTAGAAGGTCTCCACTGTTTTTTGTCTTGTCTGTTTTCAGCAAGGAAGTTGTCATTAAAAAGGGCAGTACCATAAACGAAACAACATTCAAAATCTCTTCCGTGTCTGTAAGAGATAATTTAACATGTTAATGACTGTCATTGTAATATTAAAATACTTAATACTACTTCGAAGATTCGAAGACAATTCTTTTACTGATAAAAAAAATCGATGACGCATCATGCTGGTTCATCATCAGCCTATTGCAGTCCACTGCAGGACGCAGGCCTCCCCCAGGGGGCGCCCCAAAGCCCAATCTCCGCTTTCGCCATCCAGTCAATGCCAGCTACCTTTTTTAGGTTATTGGTCCATCAGGCCGGTGGACGTCCAACACTACGTTTGCCGAGCCGTGATCTCTACTCAAGAACCCGTCTACTTCATTGGTCATCGGTTCTGCGACAGATGTGACCATGCTGGTTGAATTTGATATAAAGTAATAACTTACCTTTGAAAGAAGCGATGTACATTTCCAGACGCCATAGACGGAAATAATTATCTAAAGGGACTGGACGTTCGTCATGCAGGCACTGGAGTCACCATTCAGGTTTTCAAACCTTTTAATAACTTCACATACATTCACCACAAATATTACAATAACTATGATCTTTATAGCAACATCGTGACTGTCTTTGCCGGCGCGTAAATAACGAACGAACACGAGCTGTCAAGTTTAGCGCTGATTCGGTTACAAATCTAAACAAAATGTTTTGTTAATAATAAACGAAAGTTTGGCTTGATATTACTAAAGTTCTTTTATTATTGAATAAACGTTAGGCAAGATGTTCTAACCTGCAGTTTTGTCATGCACTACAAAATATATTATGCTATTTGTTACAAAATATTTATTTATAAATAAGCAAATTATTGCTGAACTGCTTTTTGTTATGGCTTACAAAAACGTTGGCTGTACGCAAAATAAATACTTTTGTTGTATGTTAACAATGATAATGCTTAAATTGGACAAAACTGTTTATTAACCTGTAACCACTTGAGTTTGTCTTATTCAGTATGTATAGAGCTAATCTAAGGTTTATTTACTAATAACCCAACTTGAAATAACATAAGCGGTGTTGCCTTCTATAGACAAATCACTTTTGTTAAATCAAGTTAACTTTATTAGAATATTGTCAAACTTTGGTTATTCCTGAGATAGCCAAAGTAGTTAGGTTAAATATTTTTTTCAGTGCGGGCTGAAATGGTGGTGATGATGAAAATCTTACTGTTTTAAACTATTTATAAACTTCAAAACGTTGCCAAAAGCTTTATGTTGCAAGTGCATCTAATATAAACAATCACTACAACATAATTAACCGAATAACACTTTGTCTTTTACAAACTCTGTTCAGTAGTTCTTCTATGCTTCAAAGGTATTTACAGCACATTTATTTGTTTAATCTGCTATGTAAGGAAGGGTAAGGTAATTATTATTGAAAACGTTATTTTGAAAAGTTTTTCCGAATTACAATAATATAAGCCTCTACATCATTGGAATTTACTAATATTACATATAATCGCGTTTATATTAATAAATTACTCTTGCTAAATGAAGTTTTAACATACTAGGCAATTAATAATAAATCCATGTAGAAGTATGTACATTTAATGTTGAAGTGAAATGCTAGACCTTGAAATCCCCTTTGCCGTTGGGGTGAATTACAATGATGATTCAAGTTTAAACTCAATTCAGCATTTAACAAAACGTTAATGGTGAATGGTATAACTGGAGTCTAGACGTTGGAGCCCAAGCCAGGGGAGGCCGGCCGAAGCGACATTATTAATAACATTATAACCTGTATGCTACATTTGTCATATACTAGTTGACCCGACAGACATCCCAAATGTGATTAAAGTGATCGTTATCGAATTTGTGAAAAACCGTTGGAAAAGTAGTAAAAATGGTAATTACCCGTATTTTCTTTAACTGTAGATTTGAAACTTGAGCAGGAAAAGCAAATTCAGAAAAACGATAATGAACATTTTTTATTGACATTAAGGTCAGTTGGTCAGTCCATGTTCACTTCCCTAAACCTTTGGCGGGTGCGACCCCGGCCTAGCGAATAGTATCGTTTCTCCACCTTATTCCTTTACTCCGAGAAAATGTCGTATGTTTACCCTATATTTGGACACCATAGTTTTAACTACAATAAAAAATAAAGTCGAAGACCGATGAACAACACGCTGTGCCCATTAAAGGGTTATATTGGCTTGGCTAAACACTTTGCTCGACGTGGAAATTTTTTAAACAATATTTCTTATTCGTTAGTGCGCTTGTCGCTTGCCTTCCGCCGTGCGCTTGCGCCGGTGCGCGATGAGTCACGCGCCCCGTCTGCCAGCCCACTGCCCAGACGCGCAGCTATGTGCGTCTGCCCTAGCCGAGGCGCGGCGACAATCATGGGGGATCAGTGCTGGCATTTAAGCTGTTCGGCGCTAACAATAACGCTAAAAGCGCTGGAAACAAAAGCACTAGAAGGCTTTTAATAAGCGCTAAACATAACGCTATGCACTAAAATTATCAAGTGCCCGCAGAACATATTAAAAAAGCGCTAGATCCAACGCCGAAAGCGCTAGAGTCATCACTATGGGGGATCTCGGCTGTGCTCAATGCTGATTACAATTTTGTATCCGTTCCATGATAGAGCCAGCAATACTCGTTGTTGGTAGATACTCATACTTTCTCATACATTACGCCCGGCCCGTTTCTCAGAGGTAAGGGCTTGATGTTTGTAGATTTGTTACAGGCTCTGGTTCAACTCTGAGCAGTAGTACTATTAGTCAAAGCAGAGTAAATTATAAAAAAGAAATGTAGATAGATTACACGTTTATTGAAACTCTAAAATAGATCATAGGATTTTTTTTTTTAATAAATACGAAGTTACAATTAGGCAGAACAAATATCGTGCAGACTTAATGTCTCTGGACAACTATTACAACTCTGGTTATTTTAATTCTTTATGTTTTTATTTATTATTTGGGTTAAGGACGTACGTCATTTAAGGTTAACAAAGCCACATTTAAGATATTGCACAGAAAAAAGCAAAAAAGACATACTTACAGCTAAAAACCTCTAAAGTTCAATAACTTACGAGTAAATGAACGGGCCATTTGTACGAACAAGGAAAAGGAAAACTATCAAGAACTGCTGCTGTATGAGAATCTATATATTACATTTGCGGGAAATATTTATGTTAAGTGTTATGTATGTGCCGGGTAATGAAATGTTCGAAACATCTCTCTTGCCAAGCAAAAAGGATGGCGTTACAGCTTGGACGGCCGCCAGCCCAGATCGATTCTTCATCGGGCTGGCGCTTAGCTTGGCTAAAGTTTAGCGTATGGGTGTTATTCGTACTGTTTTAAGTCCAAACTATTCAATTTGATCAACGTGTTTAAAAAAAAAGTCAAATTATTTATTCAATGTAAACCTTTACAGGCACTTATTATCGTCAATACTAATAATAATAAAAAAAACAGTTAACTAACTTGTACTTAAGACTTAGCAACTAAGTAATCTAACGAGCTATAGTCTGTACCAGAAAAATGCGTTTCTTCATACTTGACGTTAAGGCCACAGATGGAAGCATGCTTCACTCGAAATCTCTGAGCAGTGAGTTAGAAATTAACTTTCTGTTCAAATACATCTGTTATTGCACTTTGAATCACCGTCTCTTAAGATATCCGGATACACTTCTTTTGCTTCATTTACACTCAAAACATTCTTCAGTCAATGTCAATGATATAAAAATGGATTACTTGAATCTCTATAACTCTAAATCTATCCTTGATTCGTAACGCTTATTTTGAGAAGACTCGATAGAATACTGTTTTCTAAATCGGTAATGGAATCATGGCTATTTGAAGAGTTCTGATTTATCCATTCCGTAGTTCTGAGAGTGAACTTATTTTAGCAAGAAATTACATTTTTTATGACGTAGGTACCGCTTGATAAGAGCTGACTTTGATCTTACAATTTAAACTACTTAATTCTTGACCTGATATGATCTTATTGTGACAATTGACCTTGCAATCCAAATTGAGGTGCAGAGCAAACAAACCCATTTATTGTTAAAATAAAATCTACTTAAAATGTTAAACATTTTATTCGAATGGAATATTTTTATGATTCACACCGCACACCGCACACATTGCCACATTGGCAGGTCGCATTTATTGCTCACATTTTTTGTTGGTCATTGACAACGTTTTCGGATTCGCGTAATCGGAGGTACCCCCGGGCCGCCGCATGAGCACGTAGTACCAGCCTTCCCGGAACACGATTGTCCCGGATCCCGGACAAAAGTCGGCGTCGCTATAGCTGGGGTCTGCGGCCTTTTCAAGGTGTCATGTTTTCCGATTGTGGAATTTCTTGGTGAATTACCTCAAATATTTTGGTAATCGATGAGAGCTGTTAGAATAACATTGTTGGGCGCGTTTGAACAGTCCCCTTTTGAAAAGTAAATATTTACCTTCTAAGTTACATACCCTTTGACAGTTTATTGTATATAGTAATAAGAAATTCTAAAGTGATATACCTACTTAGATACCTATCTCATAAAACTTACCTACTGTAAAGGGGTTACTACTAGTAACTTTCAAATGTCATCTAACATTTCAATGTTTATTTAGTTGAGAAGTCTGTAATCTGCCATCCACCAACTTGATAAGGTATTTGTGTATAACAGAAGATATACGCGAACCCCGCTTGTAATGAATATTGGACACCATCAAGAGCATACGTGCCAGATTTCGGATCAAACAGCTTTGTGATGCATAGTTACGCCGAGTTAATCAATGCTATTACACAGTTTATGATAAACTGTATTTTTCTATTAATACCTGTTATGCAAATGAAATCCTTGTGGGTAGTCATGGGCACGGAATCCCTTTGAATGATTAGATGTTTGTTTTAGATCGATCGCACGCCTCTGATTCACACATTCCTTGCGCATACGCAGCGCCCAAGAACAGTAGTTAATGCAATGTTAAACTAGACGCTTACTGGTTTCAATAATCACAGCTTGATCTTTTATTTTATAATTAGACTCTTTATTATCACTGATTCGCTAAATTATATTGCATTGCGGCCATTTTTTTTAGGTATATTACAATGGAAAACAAGAAAAGCTGAAATTACACAGTAATGCCGCTTTATTTTATACGACCTCCATGGTCGAGTGGTTTGAACACCGGTTTTCATGGTGTCGCCATCTCTGAGGTCCCGGGTTCGATCCCCGGTCGGGTCAATTTAGAAATTATTGTTTCTAAATTGTCTTGGGTCTGGGTGTTTTCTATGTATAATAAGTATGTATTTAAGTATTTTAAGTATGTTTATCCGTTATCTAGTAACCATTTAACGTGTCTTAAGCTTCTCTTGGGCTAGATAATTGGTGTGAGTGTAGGAAAGTTTAAGTTTATTTGGATGTTGGAGAACGATTTTTAAGCATTTCTGAAAAATTAGCAAATCAAAATTAAAAGTATAAATGTGTATTTACTTCCAATTGCCGGTATTCGCACTTTAAAGATCCGAATGTACTATTTAAATTATTAATACATGAGTTTGCCTCTATCAAAGAGACAAACTAATTTATCATTTATGTTAGGAGGTGGCGTAAGTTACCCATATTTTTATTTGTTATTTCGTCGCAATATTTTAATAGACCTCTGATATAGTTACGCGATGACTTCTATAAATAATGTGTGTTTGACCAGCTTTGCTCCTTTTGGGGAACAATAGACGACCTTCGGGAGTGTCGACCTGGCAAGGCCACCAGCTCACGCCGCTGATGTAATGGCAAACGCATCAAATCAGTTGCAAATCACAACTTGATGGGTTTTGTTCGTTAACGGCGTATAGAACTGACATGATATAGATGGAGCCAGGACTGGGAGAAGACGCGTTTCCTATTCAAATCAAACCATTTATTGCACTTAGGTATAATGTAGCGTAAAGATGGTACTTACACATTATTATAAAACATTTCAGAAACTTGAACTCTGTTAAAATTTTCCCATTTAAAAAAGTTAAGTAAAGTATTATTATTACAAAAATTATCATAATAAATGAAAATTTTATTGAAATTACATAAATAGAAGACATTTAGGTAGGTACTTAAATAACCTTACGCGGTTTTAACATACTATAAAACAAGAGGTATAAATAAGTATATTGAAAATAACAAAATTTAATATTAATTGTCATTTATTTTTATCCCACTGAAACATAACTCACTTTTTTGACCAACAAGCTCGGTTGCCAATCATTTGTTCGCAACGGAATTCACCGATAATTTATAAGTAAATCACGCCCGTTGCAGAGGGATAGGCAGAAACAACAGCTCTCTATTTCCTGCCACCTATATAGTTTCATCACCATCACTGACATCAGCCTATCGCTGCAGCGGGCACAGGCCTTCCGACATGGACAACAGCACATAGGCCATTACATAGGCATGTACGGAAGACCAGACACCACGGCATACGCTGAGTACGCCTTTTCAGTATCATAGGATTGTTTCTGTTCAATTGTCTTTTGTACTGAATAAACCTTATCTAAAATTTTAAACACTGAAAAAAAGACGACAACCTCAGGCGGGAATCGGACCACACACCTTCTGCATTCCGGGCGGCTGCCTTAACCACTTGGCTACTGAGGTCTGGTTTTCACCCGTCGAAATTTGTCAGTGCCTGATTCTTATGTTTTTTTTTAGTCAACATTGCTTCATCAAATCTTAGAAGTTTTCACCTCTGAGATCCGAAAGAAATATTTTTACAAATATTTGAACAATCGGATAAGATGAAGCTGCGATAAAGATTAGTGTTTTTAATATATTTTAACATTTTATTAACGCTTAAATATACATACTTAAGTAAATTTTTTTTGAGGATGTCGTCTGTTTACTGAGGTTGTCGTCTTTTTTCAGTGTTTAAAATTTTACTTAAGTATATTTAAGCGTTAATAAAATGCTAAAATGTATTAAAAAAAACACTAACCTTATCTAAATAAAAAATTAATATGTTGAAACGTTGTCCCCAGTGCTCCGAGAGCATGCCGGCGGGGGACATGTGCGTGTCGGCGGCGCGGGCGGGCGCGGCGGCGCGCTGGCACCCCGGCTGCTTCGTGTGCGCCTCCTGCCAGGAGCTGCTAGTGGACCTGGTGTACTTCTGGCGCGACGGCCGGCTCTACTGCGGCCGCCACCACGCCGAGACGCTCAAGCCGCGCTGCTCCGCCTGCGACGAGGTCAGTATACGCTAGGCAACGTACAACATTACATACTAAGGTTTGATGACACATGACAGAGTTGTATAGAAGAAAAATATAGGATGTAAGAGTGCACCTTTTCAATTTAAAATATAAACACGTATTTTTTCGAAAGTTTTTTGAAAAAAAAATTTTTCGAATATTTTTATTGGATTCTAAAGTAGATATGTTCTGATTAAGTATGGAATACAATATCCGGCAAATGGGCCCCACGGCTCTGATGACAGGCCATTACTCTTTCCATGACTTTTTCACAGAGATGTGGCTGCATCTCACCGATGACGCGCTGGATCTCTGATTTGAGCTCAGAAATTGTTTCTGGTTTATTCACATAAACCCAAAATTTCACAAAACCCCAAAGAAAAAAATCGCACGGCGTTAAATCGCACGATCTTGGTGGCCAGTTGACATCAGAATTTCGTGAGCTAATTCGTTGTGAAAATCGTTGCTGCAATAACTCTATTGTTTCATGCGCGGTGCGGCATGTGGCGCCGTCCTGTTGAAACCACATGTTTTCCAGATCCATGCCATCCAGTTGAGACCACAAGAACTCCGTTATCATGTTCCTGCTTAGATTAAAACATAATCTAAGTGTTCCTGTAACGCATGCCGTCCACAGTCACTGCATTTTCGGCCTCATCTTCAAAAAAATAAGGCCCAGTCACGCCGCCTGACCAAAACGTTGCTCTTTGTGGGTGCATTTATTTCTCATGGATTGCATGAGGATTTTGTGAACCCCAAATTCGACAATTTTTTTAATTCACGTAGTCATTCAGATAGAAATGCGCTTCAACGGAAAAAATTACTTTTTTCAAAAAATTGGCATTGAGTTCGCTTTGCTCCATTACCCATTGAACGAATTGCCGGCGCTTTCCACGGTCTGCTGGTTTGAGCTCCTGAGTTAGCTGAATCTTGTATGGATGAAGATCTTTCGTCAAAATTCGCTGCGCAGTGCTTCGTGAAATTTGAAGTTGTTAAGAACGATGCCGAATTGAAGTTTTCGGGTTTTCGGAGACACTCTCGTTTACAGCAGCAATGTTTTCAAGATACCGGCAAGTACGTTGACGCAAAGGAGTCTTACTGTCAATAATCGACCCAGTTTTTTCAAATTTTTTGACCACTCTTCGAATGGTTGTCACATTAGATACACTTTCTCGACTGAAAATTCGGCGAAGTTTGCGACCGGTCTCAGCGTAACTTTTTCCATTTTTGTAATGAGTTTTCTCAAATATAACGCGTTGTTCTTTTGTAAAGCGCTCTATTTTTAATAATGGGAGTAAACGCAGGTGAGAGCTGCCAGTTTCAGAGTTGCCAGTTGCACGAAAAAAAAATGACAGTATTTAAAAAGTGCACTGTTACTGAGACACCCTTTACATACCGCGCCGATCCGAAATAACATAAGATAGGAACAAGGCACGCGAATGATGATGATTACACACTAACAGAAATAAACACAATTCTTCATAACTAACGTTTATTTTAATCTAACCTTAGAGATTTTAATTAGTTACAATAGAGTATTTTACAAAAACTACCAAAAGCGCGGAGGCGGTAGCTCAGCTATCAAACTCCGGCAAACTGTGCTGGGGCACGCTGCCATTCGGGATGAGTTAATAGATTGATCTGATTTTCGTCTAACAATACATACATCGCCTGGGAGCCTAACAGCGACTGCAACGGTAACCGTGAAAGCAGTGCCTGCCGCACTCCAATAACAACTGCGCGTAATGTACCCACCGCGATAGGCGGTAAACCCCATCGCCGCTCAATGTACGGGCAGGGTCACCGTCGCTTTACAAAGTGAAGCAGTGTGCAGACTGTGCAGACATTTTCCTATGAAGCGCACCGCCCGCACAGGTACGTGCCCGTACCAAATAAACGACGCGGTGTGCAAGGGATTTTGGCCTTTAGACTGGTAAAGCGACGGAGACCGCGATAGTACGTGCAGTCTTTACACTATTAGACGCTTTTTACGACACAAAAAGAAGAGAAAGGTTAGGTTGTGATTCGTTCTAAGTCTTCCTGTCCATCATACATAGTCCATCATAGTCCATCATACTTCTTTTAATTATAAATAGGTTTTCTCTCAACTGCCGTCTAAGCCGAGAAGTCAAGATGTGGTCTCCGATTTATTGAGCCTATAGAGGGTGCCTGACAGTCAAGCCAATCATGTGGTTGATTTACATAATAATTTAATACCGACTCAAATACAAACATCATACTTTTACAAACTTGATATGCCAATAAAATATAGGTTTAGGCGTGTCAAAGATGGTTTATCGCCAAAATAACGCACCAGTTGCGCCCGCCGCCGCTCCAATATCCGGTGATGCCATCACCACCAACTCGGGATTGCGATGCCTCAGATACGCTAACAAAGGGACGCGTGAGGGGAATAAAGGGTGCAAGCGGCACTTAGAGCACTAACCCTTTGAAGGGCTGATGCTAATATCTTTTACTACCGGTATGAGTAATAAAGTACTTTTAGGTCTGTAGGGGCTGTTCGTGTTATTGGGCGCGTTATCTCCTCATCTCACTCTTGAACTTTTTAGGGTTACATAGGATGAAAAGATAAAAATACTTTTATAAATATGAAAGTTACAAAAACATGTTTATTACCAGTAGTCCCCAAACTGCGTATTCCTGACTGATGAGTCTTACATTAAATGGTGAAAACAATTTGCCATTGGCTAAATGTTACTACAAAGGCAGATTGTAGCATTTTGACTACCAAAATACCGATACAGTTATGTAAAATAAACCACTTAAAATAAAAACAAATCACTCAAAGTATTTGAACTGGAAATATAAACTGCAAACAGGTTTTGTTTGGTTGCATTTTTTTAGCAATGGAAAACGAACGAATTTGTGGTAGACCTTGCACCGCAAATGCCTGCAGGCTTTGTGTCAAATATTGACGTATTTATTACAATGCGGTGTCGCGTTAACGCACCGGCCAGTTGGGCCCATTCATCACGGGGGAGTGACGGGCCCTCGACGCCCTAGTTAGGTTGAGGGGCTCGCGGCAGGGGGGGTGGGGTGCCAGACGTTAGCCGTTACCGCCAAGGACCTAAAGCGTATAATTTGGGGTCATAAGGGGAAGTCTACAAATAATACTGATTTTTCCAATCTAAAAAGCATACTTCAGATTTTACTTATAATAATAATAAGCCCGCGGCTTCGCCGGCGTTAATTTTTGCTGGAAAACATAGCCTTTATAACCATCTTCTTCCCCATCTACCTATATACCAATATTCACAATAATCGGCTAAACATGCAAGCGTCACAAACAAACAAATTTACTTTCGCATTTATATTTTAGTTAACATGGTAATTTATTTATTTAAATTTAATTTGCCCACTACACTTACATTTAAACCAAAGCGTGCAGGAGGCCAATTACATTTTTGTGTAGATATATACTTAACTACTTAATTTCTAAAAACGTACAATACAATTAATCTATGTCTAACACAAATATAATAAGGTATTTTCAAAAATATTAGTGCTGTAAACCAACTCTTTGTTAGTATAGTAAATATACTAATATAAAATATATTTAATAAATAAAATCTGTGTAACAAACTAATTTAATTAATAAGTGAAACATGCATTTCGACTGTTATTTGAGTTTGAAATGGTAACAACAATGTACTAAAGTAAAACTTTATCGAATAAAGAGGTGGATCATCGTGTAACAATGACGATAAGAAATACAATCGTCACTGCAATGCTTTTTCTTTTATTTGGTGTACAACGTAATGTTTAATAAGGTTTTTCGTGGGCATGCCCTGCTGATAGCTAATCGTAGAATAGAACTGGACTGCTTTAACTTAATCTATGGCCGTGGTCTTGTTCATAATGAACCGAACGGGTAGGCTCCACATGAGCTCTTACATTTAGAAGACTTTAAAAAGGTAGAAAAACTACCTTTATTAGGTATAAACTTAACTCAATATGTTTGAGTATTCCTGTGTTTTTGTCGCATAATATTAAATATAAATTGATGAAGTTGATGATGTAAATTATATCAAAGTGAAGAAGTGGTATCGATTTTGTTTCAAAAGTTAATGCAGTTGCCAATTCAAACATAAAACGATACATTGATTAACTTCGTTGGCTCCACGATTATCACTTTGTTTGTACCGAAAGCATTAACTATTCAATAAAATGATAAAAATAATTTATTTTATTTTTATTTAAAATATCTAATCCTGAATATGAAGAAATTATAAGTCAAGCCACATATTTCTTTTATCAACAATGATCTTAACTTGTCCTTCATATTCTACATTGCCACCTCCTCATTTACAAACTCAGCCACGGATTTTACATCTCATCATCATTTTACGTTTTACAGCTTCAACATATAATCTGCAAATACTGCAAGATTTAGCGCGACTCAGCGCAGGTGCGCGAGATGAAGCGACCGGCCATTTGCATCAATCAAAGAGCGCCATTCGACTCATGTACCGATGAGTTAGTGACGTGTATTTGTTTTATTGTCTTTCAAGCGCTCTGTAATTAAATTAAAGTTTTCGGTGAGTTTTAATAATTAGTTAGTAAAGAAAGGCACAACCGCTTGGATTGAAAAGAAAGCGTTAAAGACCACCTAAAGCGCGAGCTGCGTTAATAATCCAATAATGGTTTATTTTTCTTTTGATTAGATACCTACACCTACTATGTTTCTATTAATTACTATTAGGACAATGGTAGTATTTACATACATACATATATCCCCGAAGGGTTAGTCAGAGACTAGGCTATGGGGACCGCAGAAGCGGTCCTCATTGCCTGTTCTCTGACTAACCCTTCGGTGATAATAGTCGTAATTATATGTATGTATGTTTAACAAGTTAAATTCGTTATTAATTTGAATCACTCTTTCATCTTTCCAAATAAGTATAAATTCATTATCGATTCATCCTAATAAGCCCGAAGTCATGGCGTCAGTAGTTTCAGCGTCGTAAATTATACATTTTCCAGGTCGTGAAACCTGTGTTTGTTTCGTGCGGACTTATCTGACCAGCCCGAAGGCTGCCGGGCGCCCACTCGAGATCTCGCTCACCTGCTGTAATGCCAGAGGTCACCCACCCACCGATTACAGTTTTTTTCACCGAGAAATAAAACGGCACTGTAACTAATCCGTGATAAGTGTGAAATATATTTAGTGCTGGAATTCCGCTTGTATTATGGAAATGTGATTCGTAACTCCGCTGATAAAATATATTTTCTTTGGAATCACTCCGTTCCAACTGAAACACTAAGTGCTTGTAATGCGCCCTTCGCTGGAGTAGTCACATGGACTGTGTTCCTAATCAACGGATTTTTGTAAAGACTGTTGTTAATTTTTCTATAAATAAACTCCTTCACCGTTTCGCTATAACCTCTTTGGTTTAGTAATTAGGCTATTGGTCTCAAAGGCAGTTATACCTGGTTCTCTACCCTACGGGGAGACATAATTAGTGCTACGTTGTTGTTTTAAGTCTGTCTGTCTAGCTACCGCCATCTTGTCTCCATTACAACGATGTCAGTAGCGTATGTAGTCAGTTCTTCAGTGGTTGATGTAGAGTTGTTAGATACATATAATCAGGACTATTATCCCCAAGGGCTAGTCAGAGACCAGGCACGCACTGAGGACCTCAAAAGCAGTCCAATGCCACCATCCACGTTTCATCAAATGATAACTGCACATGTGCTCAGCGTGACAGGTGGTGAGCCCATCGCCGCTCTGTGCTGTTGGATGTAAGTGCAGTCTATGGTCCGTTTCGTTAGTCGCCTTTTACGACCCCCAAGGGAAGAGAAGGGGCAGTAGTATTGTATTAATGAGCTACAACTACAGCGCAGTGTCTTGTTTAACGATGTCAGTAGCGTATGAAGCCAGTTCTTCAGTAGTTAATCCTTACCATCAGGTGAGATGAAGGTCAATAGCTTTCCCAACCTAAAATATATTTTAAAAAAACATATTATATGTTTGATTGATCGCCATTGGATTCAGGCAACGAATTTTTTATAGTTCTCGACCAAAAACCCATATACCAACTGTTTAACGGTGCACGTAATGCCGGCACTTCACATGGCGTATCGTGTTCGTGTGGCGATATCGTTGTGTTTGCCCAAATAATCTGGCACATCACTTGGCGTCAAACAAGCCATCCACACATGAAATATACGGGCAAATTACGCAAATATTCACAATATTTGCTTGTTCACAAACAAATTGTATGCAACAGTGATGGACGTGTCAGTGGCAGCAGCTTATTACATTTATCTGAATGCGGCTTGCCAACACCGGTTTTTTTATTGTGCAGGGTTCTTCTAAGTCATTTTGAATATCGATCCATGCAACGTTGTCGGTTTTTGTTTTTATGAGAGGCATTTTTGGGGTCCCAAATACTAGGATGCATTTGGTATAATTCCAAAAATCGCAATACAGTTTCGTTTGTCCAATCCATTTTACTATGTTTACGTATAAAAAACTGAACACGTCTGAACAGGACAGCCGCACGCGCGCTTCTGAACAGAACCAAGTGTGGACGGCCGACGCAAATATTTGCCGTATTTGATTCCTTTGATGTGTGATCAAAAACCGACAAGTGGACGGAAACGCATATTCGCTATTTGCGTTGTTTGCCTTATTAGTGCAAATAAAGCCAATATATTCAAATAGGCCGTCTACACATTGCCGTGTTCGGACAAATAATGCAAATACGCGAACACGATACGCCAAGTGAAGTGCCGGCATAAAATGTACGGAAACAATTAGCGGAGCGCAGCAAAAAAATCATATTGACGTGCACCCCTTTATTGCGCCCCGCAACCCGCAATGGCCGCCGGCCATTGAAATGTAGACTAGAGGTGCTAGAGTAAAACCAATTCTTTGCGCACTGAGTTGCAGCTCAAGCGCCTCAGTGATTGGGCGGTTGCGCGTAATTGCCAAGCGATTTTGGACCTTGCGGCTGAAAATCAGTGTGCAACAAATTGCTTCGCGGTGTCGACTCTAGTCTGTACCTCAATTCCGCCGGCTAATACAAATGGGATATGTTTTATGAGCCCCGCATCTCGCATGTCGATGCGTTGATAAGCCGCCGCGAGTACTGCCGCGCGGCACGCCACTGCCACTGCGATGTCTTATTTATGGAGGCTTTCAAAGTTTCCGCCGTACCAGTAGATTTTCCCTGTCAATAGGTGTAGCACGTGGGCCGGTTGACATCGACCGCGGGGGTGATTCCTTTCTATCAGGTGACCCGCCTGCTAGCCTCCTTTTCATAGATAATATTCCCGTATCCCCAACGACTGGGTACAGGCCCCCTGCATTGTTATGTCTACCATTTCCTTCCGTTTGGAGCAGTTCGGTGGTCTGCCAACGCTTTGCTAGTGTGTCTTCGGCAACTATTGCTCCAGGGCTCTACTCCACCTGTAGTATCGCTACGTGTCGTTATGAAATACTAATTTTTATTCTACATTAGAAAGCTAGAACTGTAAGCCAGCGCACATCACAATTTCAAACACTAACTTAAAGAAAGTTTCAGTCTAAAAAGAGATATTTTGGCTTTCTTAGCTCTCTCACAACTGCGGGTTAGAATAAGAATAACGAGAGTGTTATTTAGAATCAGAATCAGAATCAGAATCATTTATTCATAAACATAGGTACATATTATTAAGTGATGTTGGTGTTGATTTAGAGCCATGTATGTTTCACCAATAGAGGTATATGAATATTTACAAAAGTTTTGTTTTTGCAATACAAACAAACAATAAATTATAACAATTAATAAGAATAACTAAACTTAATCCAAATAAAATTTAATGCTGATGCTATGTTAACAGCACGTGTTAGTAACATTTGGTACCAATAGCATACCCATAACGGACATGCACCTTTTTTAGTACCTACCTACGAAATACAATTTTGGTCTCAAATACCAAACTTGAGTATAAAATACAATGAAAGGTTATTTTAATAATCACACTGAGCGTCAGTTTGACATCGTTTGCTGCTCTGTCACCAATCTTACTTGTGTCGGTGCCATTTGACTTCCTCTTCGATTCTTCTCGATCAGCAGCCATCATCAATACGTCGTACAATATTAATATTGTAAATTTCATCGCAAACTCTTCTATAGTCTAACAATCGCGTTGACAAGAGACATGCAGTTGGGGCGTAAAGCTTTCAGGTTTCAGTATAGTTTTCAACTCGTGAAACTAACATCTCAATGCGCTACGGTGAATTCGCACGTAAAATAACGTGAACGTGTATTTTCCGGCAAATGTCAAGGTTTGCTGCAATGCAGCGCGCAAGCCTTCGGCCAGGAAATGCGGCGCAGCGGACGCGGCTTGCCAAAATGCTGCGTTACTATGGAACTAGTTACCGGCCGCGGACCACTGTGCGACCAGCAACGCATTCTGTATTGAAAATGTATAAAGTAATTGCCACACCATGATATCAACCATGAGGTGTCCCTTCCACTTGTTTTATAAGTCAACTGTAGTTATTTTGACACAAAAGTTACCGATACCTAATTAAATAAATCAAAAAATAATTATTGGAAAAAATAAGTATGAAACATATAAATTTTTTTGGAAAATTTATGTAGTGTTTGTACTTGTAGTCACTTAAAGCACCCCAGCCCTAATACTTAATAGGATTTTTCTATAAGCTTACATATAACAACGTTGAGTTTCTGTTTTTCTTTTGTATTTATTTTGATCATGTTTTTAGATGATCCAAGGGTATTTATGGTAAATATTCGAACCAAATAATTACTATAATAATACCTAACAGGCTACCTGAAAACCCTTATCCCGTGATAGTTATTCCAATTCGGAAACTTTCGCAGTGTGCTCAGAACAACTTACCAAAGCTTCATCGCAATGCAGATAAAAAAAATCCACTTACTGGACAAACAACGAATCATTCATTTACATAGATAATCAAATTTGTATATTACAAATCGATAAGTATTGAAAAAAGTCCACGGTAGCATTGTATATTATGTTAGATTGCGACTTTTACAGCCAAATTTGTCTTATTACAACCGGTAGCAGTTTGCGTGGTATGCACGCGGCTGAATATGAAGGCGCTACGAGCCTACGAGTGCTACGACACGACAGTTCACGACACACGACATCCGCAGAAATATGAGGCACAACGACAAATGAAATGAGCTTGCAATAAACCCGCGGAGACATGCGACGTTAACGATTCATTGCGTTGCTTTAGCTTTCTTTAATAATGTACGGATACGTAGTTTAAAGGCGAGTTAGCGATATAATATGTACCTTAAAAATACTTCCAAACTTTAAGTATTACAACAAACGAAAATATTTATAATGTCATAGGAGCTAGCGGAGGAGCTCGATGGCACAGCAGCCAGCGCGTTTGGGTTGCGATCTTTAATCAACTTTTGCAATGCCGGGTCGATTGATGGGTGACCAAATTTAAAACATCTTGAGCTCCTCCGTGCTTCAGAAGGCACGTTAAGCCGTTCGTCCCAATTGTTGTCGTAAGATGGCAGTCGTTAAAACCCACCAACCCGCATTGTAAAAATAATAAAATAAAATAATCTACATCTATAAATTATATCTATACATATAGATATATTATAGATAAATTTATAGATGTAGATTTTATTTATCAATCAAAACACATTTAATTTAAATTCAAAATACAGTATATAATCAATTGGCGAAGTCTGAGGCACATTTAATGTTATGCTATATATTTAATTGAATTTATGTACTTAATTAAGTCAGCAAGATGACCAGCAACTCAGTTGCTCTGTGACCAAGGGCCATGCAAAGGTTTATCTATTTATCTATACATATTTTACAGAGCATATATCGTAATTACTTACTCATTTATTGCTATGTCAACGCTATCTATGATTTTAACAGAACTTCCTTTTACTGTATCTATAGGTACTTTACTAAATGTAATGTTAATGTGATGTAAATTGCGGTACCTATTTCTACTTTAATAGAAAGTATAAGTGATTCCAACGCCAAAATGACGCAGCAAAAGCATGTCATAAAAGCACCACGACGTTGTTCAATACCTCGTGCCGACCACCACAACAACCTTCGTAAGCATGTTATTGCACGAGGGAGATAAACGGCCGGCGCGGCGGCGGCGCGTGGCTTAGTGAGTCACGCGTTTGTTTGGGTGCACAGCCCTTGTTATCTCCACACACTGTCTAGATTAAGACGCAGCTTTCACAGCCGATGACTAATGATACTGAGAGATAATAGTAATCTTACAACATGAAAACTAATAAATTTAAAATAAGCTAATGAATGTTGGGTCCTCTAATAGCGAAATTTCCACGTTATCCCGAAACTTTATGCCAATAAAGATGTATTTATCTTACGGAATCTTACCTAACCTGTCAAAATGCAGTAATACTACTGATTCTACCAGTCTGCCACCATAGAGAAAATTACAAAGAGCGGTGAAAGCTGGGTGATAGCCAGCATGGCGGACTTTGTACAAGCGTCACCAACCATACCGAGCATAATGTTAAGTACATCCGCTGCAAATCTAGGAATTGATTTGGACCTCCGTCTGAGACCGGGAACCGTGAGCCAGAGAATCATAGCCTATAGAAGCGGTTAGAAGCGTGCGACGCTCTCGTACAAACTTCCGTACGACTTTTTTTTTTATTGATTGTGGCCGAGTGGCAAAGTGCTCGGCGCGATATCCAGAGGTCCCGGGTTTAATTCCCAGGTGTGACAAAGTGTGTTTTCGGTTATTGCGATGCTGCGGCCGGATTTACGATCAGCAGCCCGCATTGGCAAGCGTGCTGATTCAGCCAACACCCATCTATTGATGTGATGCCTTGATTTCAATAAAGGCCGCCTTTGCCCAGCTGTGGGCCAGTGGGACAGCTATAGATATACTTTACTTTATTTATTGCCGTCAACATTAACATAGGCGGTAGTGTAGATGTACATGCAAATATGTAGTTTTCCTTGATGGCACGACGATGGGCGTAATAACGCCGTATCGTGAGGTGTTCACACACAATTCACGTACACAATCTACCGTGAAATACTAAATGATTACTAGGAAAAGGTTTGGAAGAAGAGTAGTTAATTATGATACAGTTTGTAATTAATTATGATAATGTAAACTGAGATTTAACGTTAATGTCTTTGTAAATAAATGCTTGACAAATTCTTTTAAGTACTCAACGTTTCTGGCGACTTGCACGGGCTGTGGTCACGGGCTGACTAAGTTCACTTCCCAGGCAACTCGCTTAGAACCCCATCAATCATGCTATTTTTAATAGAACGCAAATGCTCATAAGTGTAATAATGCAACGTTTAGCACTTTCACACGCAACTTTTCTTTATGCGCAAAGGAAAACAACATACGATCAAATCGCAAATGTCAACATTAAATTAAAAACAATCGTAGCAAACGACAGTTTAAACACAGTGGCAATCAGGGAGTCGAGCAGATTCGCAGATGCACAGACAGACAATAAAAGTGTTGCGCAATGCGCGAGCGATGGCGGGTGATAACAGCTCGCGCATGTGGTCATTGAATCGGCGAGAGCTTGGAGCCAACGTTATATCACCGTTGTAATGTATGAACTCGTTTTAATGGCTACTTAAAGAGACCACCTACTTGTTGCGGACGAAATGTTACGTTAACGGTGATGCTTCAAAATGTATTACGCACAAGATAGTAATGTGATTTGACTGTTTGTTATTTTTAAGTCGCAGCAGTAATAAGAAAAATAATGTAAAAAAATAGCTTTGGAAATCAAACACCATATTAATTCGTGATGAAAAATCGTACAGTTCGATTAAGGACTTCCAGCGTCTAACCAGCATGACATTATGATGTATTACAAAACTTGTATTTTACTATCAGTGAGTTTACCTGGAATCATCTATGTATGATAGCTACCAAGCTAGATGTCTAATCAGTAAATAATCTTACAACATATCAAAAAAATCAAGATGTGTGCCAGCATCAAAAAAATGGAATGAATGGAATTCTATTCTATTCTATTCATCGTAGCAAATGGAAAGCTTTAGTCTTTGCATACCCCTCCGGGAAGCGGGCGCGATGTATACGTATCTCGTATCAATCAATCAATCAATCAATCAAAGCAAACGAACATTACTATACACTAAACATCGACACCCTAGAACACCCGGCCTGCACTCTGCACTACTACATGGCCTCAGGCCTGTACCTCAACCCGGCCTGTACCTCAACCCGGTCTGTACCTCAACCCGGCCGGTACCACAACACCGCGACAGATGAGCGGCCGCGCCGTCACTTGCATTTCTTGACACAAAATACCGTTTTGAAATATTAATAATGGGCGACCAGTCCCCTAATGAACGGACAAATGTAGCGGCGGTGGGAGCCGCTCCCACCAGCACATTGTTCGTGACGCCACTTTCCTGAGGTCGACAGCTCGGAACCCAGCGCCGATGATAACGACGATGAATAATAATGCTTAATTAGGCTCGTTTATACAACTAATTAATTACCGACCCGGCCAGACTATAGCCTAATTGGGAATAGGTTTATGATGAATGGTAACGAGTGGCCGGCGCACTCGTGTCATAAGATCGGAGATTAACACTGATTTAATAACGTTTTGTTGGTGCGGCCGCTGACTCCGCCGCCGCGAGCCGCCGGTTGATAAACCTTTTCGCGCGGATCGTTGACCGAGCGCGATAACATAATAATTGGGTTTAACAATTTTCAAGAACAACCACTGTATATTTTAGTAACAATGACATACACGACGTGGTACCTGTTTGCAAAAGTTAATTCCGTGTATTTGTAAGAATCAACTAATCAACTGCTTTAGAGTTTGTTAATCCGACAAACCTATATGGTACTGTTGCAATGAAATAATCCCAGTTTATTTGGGTTTGTTGTTACTTACATTTGATATTTTTTTATTATAAATCGAAATAAAAGCATCTTCAAAATACAATAATTTTACAAATTACAATCATATTAATGTCAATTAAAATTTTAAATGTTACTTAAATTCAACATAAAAATATGTTAGTAAAATACAATAAACATTAAAATAAGACAATCCAAAAAAAACTTAATCTATCAGACCACCGCGAGTCACCCCGGCTCAAAGGTTCCCATGATACCGGCAACGTTGCCGCGCTGTATGCCAGGGAGGTCCTTTGAACCAGGTATGACTCGCAGCGGCGATCGTAGCCACGATCCACCAAACGGTGTCCAATTTGGCAATGAAAGCTTTTGCTTCCGAGCCCCATACCCCAGTTGTCTTTACCGCTACGGGTACAAAAAGGTACGGAGCCTTTAATGCCTCTTTGTTACTTTATTTATTTTCCCGATTGACAAATCCTTCTTTTTGTCCTGCAGATAATCCTCGCGGACGAGTGCACAGAGGCGGAGGGGCGCGCGTGGCACATGAAGCACTTCGCGTGCGCCGAGTGCGCGCGCCAGCTCGGCGGCCAGCGCTACATCATGCGCGAGGCGCGGCCCTTCTGCCTACCGTGCTTCGACGGCTGCTTCGCGGAGTACTGCGACGCGTGCGGCGAGCCCGTGGGCGTGGACCAGGGCCAGATGTCGCACGAGGGCCAGCACTGGCACGCCACCGAGCGCTGCTTCGCCTGCCACACCTGCCACGCCAGCTTACTAGGACGACCTTTTCTGCCGCGGAAAGGGGCGATATTCTGCTCCATCGCCTGCTCCAAAGGCGAACCTCCTACGCCTTCAGACTCTTCGGGACCGGGGCCTCGACCAGCAAGAGTCTCGAGGCCGAGACGAATACCTTCACCTAAGTCGCCGCCTCGCACGCCGCTCAGAGAACCGTCGCCTCCCATCGACGCCGATTCGGAGCCGAGCTGCTCGCTGGCACCGGAGTCGCCTCCGCCTCACGCGCCCCACCCGCCGCCGCCGCCGCACGCTTGCCTCAGCCTCGACAGAGCGCTGGCAGATCTAAGATTGGAGCAATCCATAACGGAACACCAAATACAACCGACGCCTACTTCCGACGAGCATAGAGAGGAGGAGACTCCGGATGGCTGGAAACCACCGCACCCGGTGGAAGCTCAGGCCGTCGTCACTCCCGGGCATTCGTCGTCAATGCCAGAGTTGACTTTGGTAGACGAGAAGTCTTCGAGGAAACCTAGAAGCGGGAGGACCGTTCGGTTTTGTGGTGACGATAACGAAGCTTTCGAGCCCGACGAGCCAGCCAGGAGAGAGAAGCCGCGCGACGAGGACGCGAGCAGCTATTGCAGCACGTGCTCGTCGTCGTCGTCGTCCGCGGAGTCGTACGCGCTGCCGGCGCGGCGCGCGTACGGCGGCGTGCGCATCTGCTACGTGCCCAACGACGCGGTGGCGTGCGCCAAGCGCGAGCGCCGCAAGCACGCGCGGCCCGACAACAACTGCATCATCTCGTGATCCTGGCTCCTCCTAGTGCCCCACGGACCCTCCTAGTGACGCCGACCTCCGATCAAAAGACTGACTGATAGTTTTCATAGCTCCTAAAGCCATAGTATTTTAATACAACTCATGAATACTCGTCTTCCAGCAAAGAATTCGCGTTTGATTATAAATGCACCATATGGTCTCTGATGTAAGAAGATGTAAGTCACGAATAGCACAAACCAGGTGTTGGCAGCGTCGCGTGTCACTAATCGCGCTGCGACGGCGACGCGGGCGTCCGCCATCAGTATAAAAGGTTCAGTTAAAGTTGGCATCAATGGAACATGTGGTTTTGGACAAATTTGTTTTCTGTAATTTGGGCTTAATCGCGTCTAAATGTGCCGCGTATGCCATTCCATCGATTACACCTTTCTGCGCCAATCCCTAATGGATCGACGCCTTTTCACTTTTTTTCGATATCATTGTGGTGAGGGCGGGGCCTGATCGTTTGTAGCTGTAATATATTACAACGTCAGCTTTAAATTATTTGAAAGTTTAATATATGAAATGTAATAGATTTGCTTTATTAATTGACATATCTCTATGCTTTGTAATTAAATCATATCTTGTTAATAAAAAGTAATTTTAGGACATATCCCACTTTGCCACTTAGACGCGTAAGTTATTTGATTAAGTAGACGTAAAACAAATCTAACATTAAGTAAATTTTGTATATGAGAATAAGTACAAATGTGTAACGTTTTATTTTGTCTAACAATTTTCTATTACATCGTGTGTTCAAAAAAACCTTGTAAATATGAAAATATAAGACCTAGCATTGCCTTACGTATTAAACTAAAGACTAAGCCTTACTAATAAAAATGAGTTTGTCTATGTTTATTATTCATTATGTTTTCCAAAGAAACATTTTATTTTAAAATACTTAAATAACATCATTTTTTAAATTTTGTAATTTAAGCTAATAAAATAAAATATGTTCTCTTGTAAAAAATTATGATCTACTTTAATTTTCATTGTTTTGTATTTTTTCAACGACGATGTATTAATCGACAATACAAAATAAAAAGTAAACAATTATTGTAAAGGACTTAGATATTTGAATAAACTAAAAAATCGTGTAACTAAATGATCTTGAATTTTGTACAAAACATTTGTAAGAATGTACGTAATTTTGTAAGTTATTTGTAATGAGAGATGAATAAAATGTTTTTACATAAATACTTCTATTATTGCAAACCTTAACAACTTATAGTATACACGACCGATCGACGATCCGAGTATACACGACCTTCAAGTATTTTATATCAAATTTAATGTGTTCAAAAATATATTGCGAGTGGGTTGGCTGAAAAATTTCAGTCCAGTATATGATTAATTAAATATTTTTTTTTTTTTTAAATATTGCACTTGTTTCTATAATAGATAAATTACATAGGTACCAATCGAAAGTATGAAGCCTATAGAATATGCAAACGTTAGGTTGACTATTTTTTTCCTGTAACATTGGGTAGGCAGGTGTAAGGCAAGTCAATATCAGTAATTTGCAACCGTCTGGTTAAATAAATAAAATTTATGTTTATATAAAGATAAGCTCATTACAAACACACACACCAAACCAGTGCAATGTAAAAAAAAAATTAATATTAAATTAATCATTAAAGTTACTGGACTGAAATTTTTCAGCCAACCCACTCGCGATATATTAATTAACATATTAAATTTGATATAAAATACTTTTCATCCATTAACCTTCCCGGTGAAGGTCGTTCTACGCTCGGATTTTAGACTATTAGCAAAATTAGCAGTAATAAAATAACTGTAAAATGTAAAAGTTACAAGATGTAACTTTCTCACTCTCACATCCATTGTATAGTTCAAGCCTAAGCTAGAAGGTTGACATAATAAAAAAAACACGCAGACCTGAAATCAATTCAAAAAACAGTTATTTCTAAATTGACCCAACCAGGAATTGAACCCGGTACCTCAGAGATAGGACTCCAGAACCGACTTGCTAACCACTCAACCACGGAGGTCATCTTAACATTACACATTTCTTTAGAACTTCAGACTCTGTAGAATGGCTAATAATTTATGAACCGCCTCAGTTGTCTAGCGGCTAAGCCACCGGTCTTTGACTCAGAGACCCTAGGTTCGACTTCCAACGAAGGGTACACCTTTGTGTACATGGTTTGGTCGGTGGTGAGTAGGTACTTAAAACAAACACATACACACACACACACACACACACACACACCCCCACACACGCACATACACGCACACAATAAGTTACTCGAATTTAATATTTTGATTGTTATTGTGTTGTTTTGCTAGCTAGTTAATTAGTTTGGTTACATTATGGTTGTACACTAAAATCCTAGACATAAACCAATGGATGAAGAGCGAGGCATTCCCTACACCAGTGTCTCTGACTACTAACCGGGAAGCCCCGTCAACAAATTGTAAGGATTTTTTCTGAATAAAAAACATTTTGATTTGATTTTTTTTATTTGATTTGAGTAGGACTTGTTAAGTTCGCCAGGCTACCACCATTTAATGTGAAGTCTGGCGCCAAACCGACAATATTTTAGCATTGTTGTGTTCCGGCAGTTTGAGATAAGATAGCCAGTTCCTCAGTGGTTGAGGATTCCGGGTGAAACGCGAAAGCACCTTCGGCCTTATCGTCACTACCATCAGGTGAGATGAAGGCCAGGCGTTTACCCGTAGTGGATAAAAAGGAATACGGATTCTTTACTTCTCGATGAAGAGCTTCTACGTGCCTTCCGAAGCATAGAGGACCTCAACATGATTATTTTTTAATTTGGTCCAGAGTACCAAATTAAAATTTACATTCATATAATCACGACTATTATCCCCGAAGGGTTAGTCAGAGACTAGACAATGAGGACCGCAAAAGCAGTCCTCTGCCATAGTCCACTTTTCATCAAATAGCGGCTGTACATGTGCTCAGCGAGAAAGGTGGCCCTTTTATAAAAAATAATACGTAAAACCTTTGGTCCCGGTTGTTGTCGTAAGATGGCAGTCGTTAAAACCCACCAACCCGCATTGGGCCATCGTGGTGGGTTATGGTGTAATCTCCGCCAATCTATTGTCCATGTGGGGAGGTCTGTGCCCAGCAGTGGGACGTTGATAGGCTGATGATGTGCCAAGCTGACCGTACAAGGAAACATTAAACCCATTCAAACTCTTATACACAATAACAGTTTTTTTGACGTTAACCATTTTTCGCACGATCTGAATACAGGCGAAGTTGCGTCACCCAGCCATCGCGTATCCTAAGGCTATCAGTGAAAGTCCGCTGTCCGTCTGTACGTCTGTATGTCCGTGTATCGACGAGTTCGTATGTGGGAAAAATAGCAGCTAGATTCGAGCCATGTGAAGGAAAGCACGGCACAATGCACCGTGAGATGTGACCGCCGAATGACATAGCTTTCTTGGAACTTGTGGAGGAACTTTGATTGGTTGGCGACAGCTAGTGTCTGTCTATAGTTTGTGGGAATACTGCTTACTATGTCTCAAATGTTCGGGTTCGATTAGTGACTACAGACATTCAAATTTTTATTTATTATTATATTTGTTATGACGCTTTTACAGTGTTATCCTATATTTATATCAAAAATGAAAAGAGCACTATAAAACAAAGACTGCCGAAGCTAGATGAAAAAAAGCTTTCACCTAAATCGCGAAAGGTTGAATCCCACCAAAGCTCAGAATAAATAATAGTACTAACCAAAGGTAGTTTCAAGTAAGTACCATTTTCATTTCTTTATTACTTTTTTGTGACTAATACCTTTATTGAAAATCAACGCAATATGCTACAGGTTCTCCAGGGCATTCGAGTTGGAAAAAGAGAGCGAAGAAGCCGAGCTTAGTAAATGATTGGGTTTCTAAGCGTCGGTCGTCGATAAAAAAAAGCCAAATACAGCTACCACAGATGAGAATTATTATATCTGAGTGAGTATATTTGAACGTTGTTAACTATGCTCATAGTAATGTAAAAAGCGCGTGTGAAGCGGGTTTTCATACTTTTTATACAGTTCGAGCTTTAAGTTGTCGTACGTATGTATAGTATAACTGAAACTTAAGAAGCATTAGAAAATATGGGAGGCAGTCGCAAGAGTGATAAATTAACAAATCTAAACTACAACGAAAGCATTTCACGTAGATGAATTTGCTATAAAAACGTTACGTTCTGTATACTTATGTGTTTTTGTGCAATAAATAATATTTATACCTTGTTAACTTTTCCATTATTTACAATAATGTTCCTAGCGATGACAGTTTTTATATCATTGAGGCATAACCAGTGAAATAATAGCGTATCGCAGTTTCATAAACGTTGAAAGCTAGTCCATTAAAGTTGCTTTCAGGCTCGTCTATGATCCTATCACACGAACCATTGCACGAAACTTGGCAGAATAATGTGGCCGACGAAAGGCTGGATTCTGAACACTAGCCAAGAAAAAGTTTTTTTTAAAGTGAATTTATAGTTAAGTTACGAATCTACTAACAATAACTAAATAGTTTAAAAATCAAAAGAACTCAAACTGGTAAGTATTAGTGATTATAGTTAATATTATAAGTTCTATTTCAAAATTAAAATTTCTATTAATTTATGGAACACCTCGGTGACCGAGTGGCCATCAAGCGCTCGGCTCGCTATCCATCGGTTGTCGGATTTTCCGGTGCTGCGGCCGGGTTTGTAAACCAACCCGCATTCGGCAAGGTTCATACCCATCTAATTGTACCGATGACTTTATTTTGATGATGCAGGCCTTTGACGTGCAGTGGGACAGCATACAGGCTGTACTTTTTTTTAACTTACGATTATTTTGTTCTTTTGTTAGTTCCTCTAAATTGAGTCCCTAATATTAATTAATATTAATGCTAAACCCATCCTACCATACATAATCCTTTTTTTCTTATAATTATCTCTCCTTTTTTATTATATTGTCGAGTGGTTAGCACGCCGGTTCGGGGTCGCCATCTCTGAGGTCCGTCCGGGTTCAATTCCCGCTCGAATCAAATTAGAAATTAGGTGTTTTTATCTATATTAGGTAGGTATGTTTATAAGTTATCTGTTTAACCACCTAAACAAGTGTCGAAGATAGTGAAAAAACAGTTTGTTTTTTAAATTAAAGTAGTAATTCTTAATCACAAACAGCAAAAAAAATGTGTTTCCAGTCAGAAAAACAAGAGCATCACCCTCAACTGGCAAACACAGCGATTGAGTCTGCCGCGCCAAGAGCCGGCCGGTACAGTGAATCTGCCGCGCCGTTACAGCGGCTAGACGCCATTTCTTTCTTGCCTCTTCTCTTTCCATTTGTTCGCCTCTCGATGGTCCATTAAGGATAGACTTTAAATTACATTTGTCTGGTTAATGTTTAACTACATTGCCAATATTTAACTGCATTGCCTATTAAGTTAAGAGTAATGTGTAACGATTTGGCAAGTCAAACCGCGTTGGAACGGCTGCGACGCGATGGGTAAGTAAGCAACTGAGGAAGCGTTACTTACTTTTTAGTAGTTTTACTTACGTTCCGTAGCCAAATGGCAAAAAACGAAACCCTTATGTATTCGTCATGTCTGTCCGTATGTTACAGCCACTTTTTTCCGAAACTATAAGAACTATACTGTTAAAACTTGGTAAGTAGATGTATTCTGTGAACCGCATTAAGAATTTCACACAAAAATAACAATACATTTTGGGGGCAATAAAATACTTAGAAGTGAAACCTACATACATGTAGGTTATTTATGGATAGGTCTTCAAAAATGATATTAAGGTTTCTAATAGCATTTTTTTCTAAACTGAATAGTTTGCGCGAGAGACACTTGCAGAGTGGTAAAATGTGTCCCCCCCCCCCCCCCCCAAATTCTAAAATAAGAGAATGATAAAAGTAAAAAAAATATATGATGTACATTACCATGCAAACTTCCACCGAAAATTGGTTTGAACGAGATCTAGTAAGTATATTTTTTTAATACGTCATAAATTAATTAATTTAATAAAAATACACTATTACTAAAACATCAAAGTTACAACGAACTACAAGGACTTTTATATGATGTTACTTGCTGCTACGGAACCCTTCATGGGCGAGTCCGGCTCGCACTTAGCCGGTTTTTATGTTTCGGAAAGTATTATTTTATACCTCTAATATTTACTTAATATTAAATGTATGTATGTATGTAAATATTATTAATATTCTTGTTTTTTTGTTTGTTTTCACTTTTTTATAAATTTATCTTATCTTAAATCTAATATTATGAATTATGTTATTTAGTGATTCTGACTGCTGTTGCGAAATATTGTTATCAATAGTCAATAGTCAATAGTCAATAGTCAAATAGTCAATAGTCAAAATATATTTATTCAATAAACTCAATTAATAAGTACTTTGAAACGTCCAAATATTTTTTAACCTACCACCCATTCAGGACATCATTTTTTAACTGTGGCAAAGAACGGGCGCAAGAAACCACAGCGCACAGAAGCAACGACATTTACAAAATATATATATATTATATGTCGTTACCAGGTCACAAAATACAAAATATGAATTTGAATGTAAATAGTTTAATTAAATATGGTGCTCTATATAAATTAATTATAGGCAATTAGAAATAGCTGTTGGAGTAGGTACTTGGAGCATTTCAGACCCAAGCTGTTTTGTCTTCTGTATAATCTGACACTTTATAATAAGCTTTTTTATAAAGCTTTTCTTTGATTTTGATTTTAAATTTATCAAGATCTAATTTCTGAATATCATTTGGTACTTTGTTGTATAATCGTACACACAGACCCTTAAAAGAATTATTTATTTTATGGAGCCTAGTATAAGGCACTGCTAATTTGTTCTTACTTCTAGTATTTAATTTGTGAATATCACTGTTTTTTGAAAACATTTCAATATTTTTATGAACATACACAAGATTTTCATAAATATATTGTGATGCAACTGTCATTATACTTATATCCTTAAATCTCTCTCTGAGAGAGTCACCAGCCTGTAGGTTATATATTGCTCGAATAGCCCTCTTCTGCAGCACAAAGATAGTTTGAATGTCGGCAGCATTTCCCCACAGTAAAATGGCGTACGACATTACACTATGAAAGTAACTGAAATAAACTAATCTAGCTGTATCAACGTCAGTTAACTGACGGATCTTCATTACTGCATAAGCCGCAGAGCTAAGTCTATTCGACAATTTAGCTATATGTGGGCCCCACTGAAGCTTGGCATCCAACGTGATGCCTAGAAACACAGTGGTGTCCACAGGATTCACATTCTTATCTTTAATTTGTACACTAGTTATTACCTGCTTAACATTAGGCAATACAAATCTTACACATTTGGTTTTTTCCTCGTTTAATAGCAAGTTATTAACACTAAACCAGTGAACAATCTTTGAGACCGCATTATTCACATCGTCATAATTTGGGTGTCGTCGTTTCACTTTGAATAAAAGTGAAGTATCATCAGCAAACAATACTATCTCATGACTGTCTTTTACAAAATAAGGTAAGTCATTAATATAAACCAAAAACAAGAATGGACCAAGTATTGAACCCTGCGGAACTCCCATTTTAACCACTGATCCCGGAGATCTTTTACCGTTAATGTCGACCTTTTGAATCCTGTTCCTCAAGTATGAGATCAGAAGGCTCAAAGAAGCATCCCTAATTCCATAGTGGTTAAGCTTCCTGACCAAAGTTTCATGTAAAACACAATCAAAAGCCTTGGATAAATCACAAAATACCCCTAGGGCATCCTGTGATTCCTCCCAGGTATCAAATATTTGGATTAAAAGCTCAACACCGGCGTCAGTTGTAGAGCGACCCCTAGTAAAACCATATTGTTTACAATGTAAAAGTTTATTTTTATAAAAATGAATTTGCATTTGATCTAGCATTAACTTTTCAAAAATTTTACTAAATGTGGGTAGCACAGAAATAGGTCTAAAGTTAGAGGGGTCAGAAGTGCTACCTGATTTAAATAATGGAATTATTTTACTATATTTCATGAGGTCAGGAAAAACACCACAGTCAATGCATTCATTAAATATGCAAGCTAAAACTGGAGCTATTGTCATAATTACAGATTTAGCGACGTCAACGGAATTACCCCACAGATCAGCAGTTTTCTTTTTATTGAGAGTGTTAAATGTTTTTATTATATCTATAACACAAATTTTTTGAAAACTGAAATTATTTTCACAATCTTTAACATTCTCCTTCAAAACAGATTCAGCTACAGTGGGGGAGGAAATCAAGGCTTTTGTAGTTGAAACTGGAATGTCAGTAAAAAACCTCTCAAATGCTACAGCAACATCAGCATCAGAAGTAAAGGTTTTATTATCACAATTTAAATTGTACTCATTATTACGACTTTTGACCTTTCCTGTTTCACTATTTATAATATTCCATGTCATTTTTATTTTGTCATTACTATTCTTAATCTTAGAACTCAGATAGTTTGCCTTGGCTAATCGACATACTCTTTTGAATAACTTTGAATAATTTTTAACATATAATTTGAAGTCATCGCTGGTGTTATATGCGTTCACCATAAAGTTCATAAAGGCGTTTCCTACTTCTGTGAATACCAATTGTAGCCCATTCATTAAAAGTTACAGTACCACTAACTGAGATCTTTTTTGGAATAAAAGTTTTATTAAATTCTGAACAATAAATGTTAAAAAAATTATTATAAAAGACATTAGGGTTGTCATTGTATTCTAAATAATTTAATTTTGTATCTAGATTGCTTTTAAAGCGTTCCAGCCGACCTGCAGTTTTTGGTACAACAGTGATATTCTTTTTCGTCACTTGTTTACGCTGGTGTGGAAAGCTGACCATTTGGCCACAATGATCAGAGTCCAGGTTATTAATAATTTGCTTAGCCAGTGGTTTTACATTTGTATATATGTTATCAATACAGGTGGCCGAAGTGGCAGTTATTCTTGTCGGCTCCAAAAATAAATTATTCAAGTTGTATGATAGAAATAGGTTTTTAATTTTAGTTGACATCGTGGAATTTTCTAACAAATTAATATTAAAATCCCCGCAAACAATTATTGTTTTACCTACATTACGGACTTTATGTAATACCTCATCCATAACTTTTTCGAAATAATCATATGATGCTGAAGGAGGTCTGTACACACTTAATACAACAAACTGCTCCAACTCCACACAAGCTATTTCTATTGTTCGCTCAACCGAGAGGCTCACTATGTCTTTGCGTTCCTTTAATTTAAACTTCTTACTAACAATAATTAAGGAGCCACCATGTATTGCATTTCCTCGACTGAACGAACTTCCTACCAAATGATTCTTAAAATTGAACATGAACTGATGGTCTTTAAGCCAGTGTTCTGTTATGCAAAGAATATCAATTTTATTACAGTTCATGAACAATTCAATCTCCAAATCTTTGCCCATCATTCCTTGGATGTTCTGGTGGACAATGTTTAAAGATTGTACATTTTTTAAATTTAATATTTGACATGGGCTTTTGCTAAAGCTATTTTTACATTCATTTAATTTCATTTTATTAACAAACATTTCGCAAGAGTTTTCCTCTTTTGTCATATTGTTTAATTTAAATAATTAATTGGAATGTCAGAAGAAACACTACTGACGTTTATGTCAAATATACATTGCTCAATAGAAGCAACTTGTTTAGCCAAGTTTTTGGCTGACGTTTGAATATAATAGGATAGCGATAAAGCTATTTGTCGCTTAAAATAATTTGGCACATAATAACTATCTCTTGTCAAATAAAAATTACTAACATAATTGTTAGTGTCAATTAAATGCATTATGTCATTTTTGCAAAATAAATGTAATGTCAGGTTAAGCTTATGTCTAATAGAATTTTCCTCCTGTGGCAAACTACTACAATAAGGTAATGTAAACAATATAATTTTCTTTACAATTAACTTATTCAAACATTCTAAACATTTTAGAAGGCTTGTTTTGTTCAGATTACCTCTATTACCAACAAATAATAATAAGGTGCTATTTGGTTTATATTTATGTTCTACAGCTTTTTTCAAAATATGTTGATAAGAAGCACCCGGTATACAATAATTGATAACTGAATGTCCCAAGTCAGATAACAACCGACCCATGTTTTTACCAAATTCATCACTAAATATTACCAAGTCACTATTACAATCTGTCTTACATGGAATCTGGTTGGTTGGTTTAAGTTGTGGTACATTTTTAATTGTGCACTGAGTAAGGGAACCTTTGGAAGAAACATCAATCAATTCGACAGAGGAAGAATCACATAAGATTGATGAACGGCTTGGTAACTGTTTACATTTACAATTACTTGTGAGTGAATCAATCCCTTCATTGTTACCATTACACAGGACTACCAGTTCATCAATGGCCAACATGTGTTCTTTTATTTGACCTTGTGAAAGATCATATTGCTTAGTAATAGATATAAGCGAGTCCTCAAGGTGTGCAATTTTAGTTTGTAGAATTTGTGTATCATTTTTATATTTAAAATTTTTATTGTGTAGTTGTGACGAGTATATATCTAATTTGTCAATTAAGTACAATCTTTCTCTATTTAATTTTACATTTTTAATAAAAAAATTGTGCTTCTCAACTAATTTTTGCGTTTTTTTAATGTACTTATTTATCTTAATATATTTTTTTAGTTTATTTTTGCTACAGCCAACAATCTTCACTGAGTGGTTGCTATTTTTATTTTCCTCACATGTAAGATCTATAGTGACAGTGGGCTGACTGCTAGCTGTCGCAGAAACCATGGAGGGGGCACAGACTACCAACTCATCGAACAAGCTTTGATTTAATGAGGCAGTCATATTAAGTTTTGATGTTTCCAATAAAGTAATTTTGTTATTGGCCTCATGCAATTGTTTTTTCAACTCATCTATGCAGTTCAGAGCCTGGTCATACTCTGAACCACATTGGTCGAACCTGTCCACAATGTTTTGGAGCCTGTCCCGGGCATCAATAGCATCGATATAACGGTCATTTAACTGTACCAACTCATTTTTTTACTTTTGATGCCTGTCTAATGATTCCAAAAGTTCCCTTTCGTTGTCATCTCGCTCTCTGTTTAGTTGATCACACAACTCTTTCGAAGCCTTCAATTCATTTAATGTCAGTTGGAGTTTGGACTCCTCCTGACGAGACAAGGCCTTGCGAGTCATCATTATGGGAAAACTTAAAAATTGAACCGTATAAAAGAGAAATACAAATTTTTAAATACTATGTGGGTTACAAGTAAACAGCTGTACGAGTAGTCGCGTAACCAACAAACAGAGGTTATGTTTACGTATGTTAATCGCAACTAAAGTGGTTGGAATTAAACAAGATACGTATAATAATTAACAAATCGTCAATTTATGCAAATTTATAAGATTTTAAGTGAAATAAGGGTAGGTACCATAAAGATGACAACGGTTCACTTACATGCCGGTAACTGTCACTAAACAGTTTTACTTAAATTTTTAATTTTGCACATGAAATACACTAAAAGTGAAACGCTCACCACTAAAACACAACTTAACTTAATGATTGAATTGGAAAACGGGCGTAAAATGAGTAAATAATAAATTAAATTTCGAATTTTACACAGGAGACATTCAGATCAGCTGTTTACAAAAGTGTTGCCACAGAAGAAAAAAAGCATATCTCATAAAAGCAAATTATGTAATAAATAGATTTAAATTATGGTTGGTGGTAGGGCTGTTAAGTCCGCCTGGCTAGCTACCACCATCTTATCTAAGTCTGTCGCCATAACAACGATGTTTATAGCATAGTTGTGTTCCGACAGTAAGAGATAAGATAGCCAGTTCCTCAGTGGTTGAGGATTCCGGGTTCGCGCGCTTTCACCTTCGGCCTTATAGTCACTTACCATCAGGTGAGATGAAAGCCAAGCGTTTACCCGTTACCCGTAAAAAAAAAATCTTAAGAGGCCTATTACATCTCGACTGTGATTTTTTCGTATTTCAATTTCGTAATTCAATTTTGGCGTTACGGATCTCGGAAACAAAAATACATTAACAATTTTGACTTATTGAATAGTGTAGAATAGCTATTGGAATAGTGCGTAGCGGCCTCGCTTTTTGTAAATTTTACTTAACTTTTTAATTAAACCCAACATTGCATAGAAAGGTTTTCATAAAATGCGCGAAGGCACTTTTTTGAGCTCATCAATTTAACTACTGTTCTAAACAAATGAAATAAAAAATAGAATATTATCTCTTATATAGTCGTATAGAGCGTAGCGACATCGAAATTTTTAGATTTCATTAATTTTATATAGAAAAAAAATCGTATTCAAAAACAAAAAATTCAAAAATCGCTTTATGTTAACATTGAATTTCTCCTATCTACGAGAATAATAATGAGCAAAATTTATACCAGAATAATGGTTACTTTATGAGGAACTAGCGGCCGCTCGCGGTTTTACCCGTGTGGTTCCAGTTCCCGTGGGAATATCGGGATAAAAAGTATCCTATGTGTTAATCCAGGTTATAAACTATCAGTATGCCGAATTTCATCCAAATCCATTCAGCAGTTTTTACGTGAAAGAGTAACAAACATACACACTCACAAACTTTCGCCTTTATAATATTAGTGTGATAAAGATTTCATAAAGAATTTATTATTCTATTTCGATAAAAACGATAAATACAACTGCAAAATTACTACAAAATGCGATGCGCCGGCCCTCCGAAATCAACTTATTCTCGCAGAGTAGATATTTGTAATATTATGCATGATTTTATTATCTTATTTCGATAAAAACGATAAATACAACTGCAAAATTACTACAAAATGCGAAAATGGGCATTTTACGCAAAAATCACATTCGAGATGTAATAGGCCTCCTAAGTGCACAAATTAGATGGAGGTGTAATAAAAAGTTTTAATATTTGCGATTTAGGAAGACCTACCAAAGGCGTTGTAAACAAAGGCGATAACAACGCGACAGCAGCCCGCTAGTGACTACGCGATCGAAACGACGGGTTAGTGCTTAAAAAGGTATGCCTAAAATTGTTCAGTAAGCAGTAAATATACTTTAAAGAGTTTATAATTGACTCTTTCTAACAACTGCCTGAAGTTTCAACCCCACTGTCGATCCACCGCTCCACTCGAGCAGAAAACAATTAGCTTACACACCGTATCGTCCGATTGTGCACGGCGCGGGCGGGGCGGCGGCGGCCTCAGCGCTGCGGCAAGCTGAAGTTTCAATTAACCCTTTCGTAAGGGCGCCGATTTAGCTGGTGTGACATTCGGTCATTAAGTTATAACATTATTAACAATGTGATTAATGTGGCTCCGCGGTATACGCCACCGGAGTGGCAAAGAGTATAGAAAATATAGAAGGGCAGAAGAAAGGGCACGTTAGCATTTTAGTTATTATTAAAGTACCTATTTTATTGTAATTTTTTTACTGTCTCAAAATTTACCAACACGCATTTGGATTTTGGGCAGTAGTGGGTTACAGCTCAATCGCCAGTTGTATGTTGGAAGGAAGGTGCCGGCAATAAGGAATCAGCTATTGAAAAGCCAATAATACTATGTATGTATGTTCTAAAAAAATCTTAACAAAATACCCTTTTCTAAGAAGTTTTATTTTAATTTTGTGTTAAGTCACAACTGTATTTTTGAAGGAATTTTCTATCTGATCACTTTAATAAATTATCTATGGATCTTTCACAGCACTGCATAATATTGTTTATTTTATTAACTGAAAAATTGTATTGCCTTAAAAACCGTTTTCGTGAAACGTAATAATGTGAGTAGATTTCCCATTGTGACATCAACTAAGTACACAATATTCAGAGCGCGAGTACCTATTCTGCGCCTACAACCTTTTCTAAAATCGAAATCGAGGCTTTTATAATATTTCAGATAGGTCTAATAAATGTGAACTTCAAAGACCATATCATATAGGTATTGTATTTTATACCTACGAAACGATTAAAGTATTTTATAGCAATATTCTTTGTTACCCTATGAATAATAGAGCCGGGCTGTGACGGGGTGAAATGTGCCCTTGCAGATACTGTGTCACTTGCAGTTAATTAGGAGTGCAGGGGCGTGGCGGCCACTCCGTCACTTCTCTATCGGCTTACTCATGACCAAAAGTATGTGCCGGTAACCTAACAAGCATGAAATTAATAAACAAATATCACTTGGGCACTCTGGCATGGCATACCAAATGTCTTTTCTACGCTGAACGTCAGTGCTTTAAACCTAAATCGCCTTAATATTACAATGCTGAAGATAAAAATAAGTTTTTTTAAAGAGTAATATTTAGGATGGGAAAGCGCCAAGGATAGAGATGCTTGAAGGGTTTGAGGGAGGCCTTTGCTCAGCAGTGCGAAAATATAGGCCGAATAAAAGAATATGTATATTTAAGGTCTACATGCTTTGATCACATATAAAATCTAGATGTAAAGAAGAAGGTAGTATTATTAATGCTTGAAATGGTTTGACGATTAAAAAGTGGCTATCGGTTCAGTTTGTTTGAAAATAACATGGATTCTGTGTTAAATGCTTTTCTACCTTCATCCTTAGGAAGTAATTACACCTCAACTTTTTGCATATGCTTCCACGCCGGTTCCACGCCTATCTAACACGAAACTTCAGTAATTCTTTTTTAAATGTGTGGACAGGGTGTAGTTAGTAAGGTAAGTTAACGATTGCAACAATAGTTTCAACGCTGGAGGCAATATGTGTTTTTTTGGAACCAGTATAAATACTATACAAGGCTAATTATTATTCTTTTTTGTAATATAAATAGATTTATTATTGCTATCGAATATAGAGCCGTGTGTGTAGCGGCTAAAACCATACTACCAGCCCCTCTCTTCCTTTTGGCACAGTTGTTTATATTACCCTGCCTAGGTAAAAGGCGACTAACGGACTAAAGACTGCACATAAATTCAACAGCATAGAGCAGCGATGGGCTCACCACCTATCACGCTGGGCACGTGTGCAGTTGTCATTTGGTGAAGCGTGGCGTGTGGCAGTGGACTGCTTCACGGACCTCACTGCCTAGTCTCTGACTTACACTTTGAGGATACATTATAGTCATGAATCTGGTGAATCCATTAAATGTATGTATATATTGGGTAATATAACAGTGTTTATAATATAATTTTATAAACAAAATTAATTAAAAACGGACAACAGCCATACCTACATCCCAATAAATCGCGGCCGAGCGCCGGCCGCCCGTCAAGTGCGCGCATGCAGCATAAAGCCACCTGTGCGCCGCGGAGCGTGCCGCCCACCGTGGAGGCTGGAGCCCCGGAGCCCCGGAGGCCGGAGCCCCGGAGTCCCGGAGGCCAGAGCCCCGGAGTCCCGGAGCCACGGAGCCCCTGGAAGCGATAAACGAGCTCCATAAATAACGCACTACTCGTATTATGTAAATACGTGATAGAGCGGGAGTCGGGTGGTGTTAGCATCTCACTAAAAGAATACTAAATACTATCAACCCCTCTCTTCCCTTAGGTAAAAGGGTCGTAAAAGGCGCTAACGGACTAAAGACTGCACGTATATGCCGTCTTTAGTTTTCATCACCACCACCTATCACGCTAATTAGGTGTGCCGTGGACTATGGCAGAGGACTGCGTCTGCGGTCCTCGTCGCCTAGCCTCTGACTAACGACTTGGTCGTCTGAGAGTCTAGCAGCGAATCTAAGTATGCAAACCATATGTTTTGATGGTTGAACATTTGTTTTGCTACGATCTTCACATCACTTTTTTGTGAAAATGATTAAATAAATATTTTTTCAAACACTTTCATTTGTATAGCTTATTAACTGAATAACCCCAAAACAGTGGAACACCAAGCACTATGTAGATTTTACAAACCCTTACCGGAAAGGCGCTCGTAAACCAGTCATAATGTATTTGACCAAGCCCCGCCTTATTTGCGGCAGTGGGCCTACCGCCTAACTCTAGGGGTCTTATTATGCGAATCAGTTCAATTAGCTGAGTGTACATTATACCACGAAGAGGTACGTATATTGCTTTGCTTGTAGCTATTCACAGTTTATTCAATATAAGCAATTATTGACATCATAATTAATAAAATAATAATTAACCAAAATGTTGTTAAATCTATACAACGAGTCTGCGACTAGTTCTTATTTTGGAAGAGCCTTCGACTGAGAAGAACTGGCAAAAAACTCATGGAGGCTTTTTTCTCCTATTACTCTCTATTAGGAACAATAGTTACAGTGTAATTTTACAACAATGTAGGTACTGTCACAGTATAAATATAAGCTACTGTGGTACTGTTTTGTACTCAGAACAATATTTAGATAATGTTCTGAGGTTTTGTACGCATCAATAAAATTTGACAAATAACTTTTGATCTTGTTTTCATCAGTGATCAACGTCAATTACTTCAGGCTGTCAAACCTCTAATGAGTGTAATGTAATTTTTTTACGACTGCTTGCTGTATAACGGAGAAGATTCTGATATTTTGTGACAAATTTTGACAAATTTATATATAAAATCAGACTAAGAGCTGGTGACGGTGGCCGAACCGAAATGGAGCTCGTTAATATGTTGACCAGCAAACAGTTTCACACTAGTGTTCGGAATAGCCGCCGTTTTTAGGAAACATAGTGTCGAACTTTTCGTACACGGGGCAGTTACACGCTTACATTCTAAGTTATTGGCGCTGTTCGGACTGTTTGGCGCAAGTGCTCCGAAACACGAGCTACTTAAAAAAAAGGTTAGGTCCTGACAGGAAATAATAAACATGTCGACGTTGGCTTGGAAATACGAGAGCTATTTAGAAAATTAATTTTAATTGGAAAGTGTTTAGTTGTTATTTTAACTATTTTCCAGTTTTTTTACGTCAGTAGAGGAGCCGCACGGTCTGTACGAATGATAAAAAAGTGACTAGAATGATAGAAAGTACTCTTCTATCCTCGGTTTTACCGTCACTTTTTTAAACCGGCATAAAAAAACTGGCAAATAGTTAAAATACGAAATATACACTTTAAAATTAATATTATTTTTCCGTCGACATGTACAGAACTAGGTACGCTTCTATCTTTGGTCTTACCGTCACTTTTTTATCATTCGTGCAGAGCGTGGGTCTGCTAAAAAAAAAGTGGCGGTAAGACCAGGTAATAAGGAAGATAGAAGCGTACTTCTGTCCCCTCAGACAAGTGGAAAACGTTAACCCCTTGACTTTTCGTAATTCCTCGTACAGTGCGCGCGCTGCTGTGGTTTTCATTAGCTATTGGTACAGCCCACAGCAGTGTACGACGAATTATTACGAATAGACGGTGGGTGAGCGCTTTCACTTGTCTTGGGGCGCCGAACCACTGTAAGACGTAACTCATTAAATCAACGAGTTAGGAACCCTGATTACATCTCTGAAACAAACACGTTCTTATCGTGAAAACATAGTTTCCCGACTGTATTAAACGGCATACGTAACGTTAATCAACTCAGAGTTGTGTTCATACGAGCTAACAATCTATTGTCACGGCACAACAAATTGTTTCCAGTGTAACTCTTTTTTAAATTGTGGAATTTTTCAAGTTTACTTATCTGTGATGAAATCGAATTCTTTGCCAATGTATAGTTCGTGTTCGTTTTGACCTAGTTGCTTGGCGTTGAAGTCGTTTGTCTCTTGTTCTATAAAGTAATAAAGTCTAATTGTTTTCTTGAATTCGTATATGAAATATGTTACTAGTATTATTTTGACAAAAGTTTTAGAATGGACCTTCAGGAGGGACCTTCAGGGTGGACATAGGCTTTTTATAAGCAAAACCTCCACAAGACAAGGGTGTTCACGCGGACGAAGTCGCGGGTTAGATATTAATAGAGAAAAACACAGAGACCAGCACACACCAGGGTTATAGACCCACCTTAGTCCAATGTTCAATTATACGTTTGGTGGCATCGCTCGGCCGAGTAACGGCGATGGTCCACACGCCTCAAAAGTAGCTTACCACTTTAGAACCTTGTCACATTAACTCGCTCGGAACGACAGCACTCGTGCTAACATTATGTATGAACGCAGTGGTCGGTTGACATGGTACTACAGTGCTAAGCCACTTGTGAGGTCGCCGTGCGCGCGTGGTGAACTGGTGACCGCAGCCTATCGCGTTACATTCAAGGGCTGCTTTGGTGCTATCGATCTGATGTGTTCGTTCTTTCATTGGTAAGCTTTACAACTTTGAAAATGTAATCGGTCCCCGATACGACGTTCGTCAATCAATAAATGGTGAACTTTGGAACTTTACTCATGCAATTGAGTGTGTCAATATTCTTTCTCTGTAGCAACCACTAAGTTAAACTTAACCGCTGCTATTTAAAGCGAGGACTATTGTTAAACCCAGTTTAAAACCGATGCTGTCTTATTTTTATAGAGAAAGTATTAGTTTTAAACCAGGTTTTACTTTATTCTGAATTTTGGAATAACGGGAAAAACCGTTGTGCTTTAAAGTTTTTGCAAACAGTACACCCTAGTTCGACTCCCGGCGGCGGCAGCCGGCACATAGTTTACTCGGTTACGCTGGCTGAAGCCTTAAGCTGTCTCTAAGTCCGCCTAACCAACCGGCTACCATCATATTTTATAAGTCTATTGCCGTCACAACAATATTAGTTGTATGGTTGAGTTCCGAAAAGAAGATTTTAGAAGAGCAAGTTTCTCAGCATTTTTAGATACCGGATGAGGCGTACTTCCGTCTTTGACTTTATCGTCACATCAGCAGTGCGATTCTCTAAGTTAAAGCCTTGGTAGCAGCGGCTGCCGCAGCGCTGAGAATGTACTCTGTCTCTTTCATGTTCATATAATTGGAAAGAGACAGCAGATCACAGCCATACGCGCAGCGTCTATGTGTCACTCAGAGAATTGCATAGCAGGTCAACTCGGCGGCCGAGTGGTTAACTGTGCTCAGACCGGTATTCGAAAGTTCTAGGTTTAATTCCCAGGTCAGCTAAGTGTCTTCCCTCCCTCTCATCCCTGATTGAGTATTACGCTTTCAGTGTGAAAAGGGGGACGGATGGAGCCCCACATATCCTTGCCTCCCTTCTGGGGGTAGAGTATCCATAAGGTCATAAGGAAAAAAAAGGTCGGGCTTAGTGTGTGCTCGGATTCCTTGATGCATGCTGCCACGCGTCGCCCGGTTTGTGATCACGCCCGCATTTGGCAAGCGTTCTGTTTAAGCCGATACAAATCAATAATATCGAAAACTTGATTACAATGAAGATGGGTTACCCAGCAGTGGGACTGTATCAGACTGCTACTTTACCATCAGCCGCCATCAGGTAAGGTCAAGGGCAAGCGGGCAAAAATACAAACATAGTATACTTGCGTAGATAAATATAATATATCGTACAACGAAACACCTGAACGAAGACAGGTCGCTCTGTATAACCATTTTTATATAACCACAAACAACTTGCATGTTTCCCGTTTATGGCCGACCAAAGTCCACGTTACTTGTAGCAGCAAGTCACTTGCGAATTCCGATGCGCACCTCCAATGCGGCAAGGTCCCAACTGGTGCAGCGTGAGCACGTATGGCCGTGGAGTAGAACCTTGTGTCAGCAAACGGCATGCACCGGCGAGACCGTTGGACACGGCAAATAGTTAAGTGAGTAACTTATTTCGAACTTATTAATGAGTTCGAGATCGATGACTCTAGTAGTGTCTTAAATACACATGAGTACTTAACTATGTTGTATTACTTTTGCATATAAAATCTTAGAAGTATTAGAATAATTATTCGAAAGGTAGTTAGTTCTTAGAACGGTCCTAAATAAGAAAAATATTTTTGCTAATTATACGTATATATCAAGATAACCCTGATAGAGTAATGTTTTATATTTTAGCGTTTTATTAACGCTTAAATATACTTAACTAGCCAGACCTCGGTAGCCAAGTGGTTAAGGCAGCCGCCCGGAATGCGGAAGGTGCGTGGTTCGATTCCCGCCCGAGGTTGTCGTCTTTTTTCAGTGTTTAAAATTTTACATAACCCTGATAGTTAGATAATAAAACACACATCTTAATGTTATGCATATAGAACATTTTAACATTACAAGTATAATTGGAGTTTTCTCTATCTATCTTAAGTTGGTAAAAATCACAGAACAGAAGAAAGATTCTGTTCAGTGGTCAAAATAGGTAGAAAAAAAAAATTCTTAGGGTGGTTCCGGAAAAACCTGTTAAAACGATGTTAAAGGTAATTTTTCGTTTTAATTATGCACAAACATACTGCATTTATATCACCTGGTTGTCTGCTGCTGTCGTCGATAATGATTCAACAAGCTCGTAATAAGTAAATCGGACATATCGCGCGGGAAAACTCACTGCGTGCGCGCGAAAACCCCTCACTCCATGACTCACTTCACTCTCTGACAGACGCGCCCGGAATCCGGAACCGGAACGCCGATTTTGGTATTCCGTTTCACGCAAAACGTGGGTGGGTATTTATTGGAATGTTTGCGAAGGTGCATCCATGTCGTTGGGATGACCAAATTTTTTCCTGAGATTTTGACGCAGAAATGCGTTTTTACTGAGTCACCGATCTTCTTAAAATATTCGGTCTGTGGTCGCAATAATACACTCATCATGATTAGCCTGTAACATCCTACTCCTGTGATCATGTCTTCCAACATGTATCGAGGGGGTGTTAGGCCATATCTCAACTCTTCGACTCTGTCACTTTGTGGGTTTTTTTTTATTATAACTACTGCTCCCCGCTTCTTTCTGACTTTTTTTACTATTTTCTTTCCTTTCTACTTTTCTAAAAGGGTTAATAATCGTGAGCTTTATAAGCTCTACACTGTTATGTTTTACATTCATTTAATATTGTTTTACGTCTCTTTATTTTTTATGTTTAGTTAACGATATAGTTACAATATTTTATTATTTCTAATACATTTCTTACTTATTCTTAACATTTCTATTCTTACTGTCTAATATGTATACTAAGTTTATTCTCTTACTTGGTTTATTTTTCTTTTTGGGCTTAATACTTTGGAGCCTAAGTGTTTTACAAATAAACAGAGAATAAGGTCATTTAGTTATATTCCATGTTTTGTCTCTTTTACTCTAATTAAAAATTATGTTTACATGACAGGAACAAAACACGGAATAACTTTTCGTAGCTTATTATTTGTTTACTTGTAAGGCACTAAGAGTTCTGATTCTCTTATTATTTGTTTACTTGTAAGGCACTAAGAGTTCTGATTCTCTTATTATTTGTTTACTTGTAAGGCACTAAGAGTTCTGATTCTCTTATTATTTGTTTACTTGTAAGGCACTAAGAGTTCTGATTCTCTTATTATTTGTTTACTTGTAAGGCACTAAGAGTTCTGATTCTCTTATTATTTGTTTACTTGTAAGGCACTAAGAGTTCTGATTCTCTTATTATTTGTTTACTTGTAAGGCACTAAGAGTTCTGATTCTCTTATTATTTGTTTACTTGTAAGGCACTATGAGTTCTGATTCTCTTATTATTTGTTTATTTGTAAGGCACTAAGAGTTCTGATTCTCTTATTATTTGTTTACTTGTAAGGCACTAAGAGTTCTGATTCTCTTATTATTTGTTTATTTGTAAGGCACTAAGAGTTCTGATTCTCTTATTATTTGTTTACTTGTAAGGCACTAAGAGTTCTGATTCTCTTATTATTTGTTTATTTGTAAGGCACTAAGAGTTCTGATTCTCTTATTATTTGTTTATTTGTAAGGCACTAAGAGTTCTGATTCTCTTATTATTTGTTTACTTGTAAGGCACTAAGAGTTCTGATTCTCTTATTATTTGTTTATTTGTAAGGCACTAAGAGTTCTGATTCTCTTATTATTTGTTTATTTGTAAGGCACTAAGAGTTCTGATTCTCTTATTATTTGTTTATTTGTAAGGCACTAAGAGTTCTGATTCTCTTATTATTTGTTTATTTGTAAGGCACTAAGAGTTCTGATTCTCTTATTATTTGTTTACTCGTAAGGCACTAAGAGTTCTGATTCTCTTATTATTTTTTTATTTGTAAGGCATTAAGAGTTCTGATTCTCTTATTATTTGTTTATTTGTAAGGCACTAAGAGTTCTGATTCTCTTATTATTTGTTTATTCGTAAGGCACTAAGAGTTCTGATTCTCTTATTATTTGTTTATTCGTAAGGCACTAAGAGTTCTGATTCTCTTATTATTTGTTTATTCGTAAGGCACTAAGAGTTCTGATTCTCTTATTATTTGTTTATTCGTAAGGCACTAAGAGTTCTGATTCTCTTATTTCGCAGGTACCTCTTTTTTCTTTTAACTCTCTTTTTTCCTTTTGCCTCTTGTCTTTTATGCTATCTATTTATTTTTGCTATAATTTATTTTCTTCTTTTATTTTATATTGCTTTCTTATATATATATTACATTTATTTTCTTAAAGAAGGAGGCAAACGAGCAGGCGGGTCACCTGATGGACAAGTAATCGCCGCCGCCCATGGACACCCGTAAAACCAGAGAAATCGCAGATACATTTCTATTTTATTTAACATTATATTTGAGAAATAATAAATCCGGCCACAGAATTTTTTTTATGGCCACGTGCTCAAACTTCTCATTTTATTATGTTATTATTACTAAGCATCGGGAAAATGACATAGCCTTTAATTAACTAATTCATCTTCTTTACAACGCCAACTAAAAATGTTAAAGAAAGCGTCAAGTCAATATCAACAATTTACTTTACTTGTCCTTCTGATTTATACATTGCCAACTAATTAACTAACTCGGCCACGGAATTTGCAACTCATCACCATTTTACGTTTTACAGCTTCAATACAAGCTCCTCAAAAATTATATATTCAAGCTTCAATAGACAACATCATATATTATAACTTAACATGTAAAATAATACTTCATATTTTTTTATCGAAAAAATAGCCACTGTACGATTTGGCGCGAGTGCGCGACATGACAGCAACCGGCCATGAACACCAATCAGAGAGTTGTACAATCAACACCAGACAGCAACACATATTTAATTCCAGGCAAAGACTCGCTCAAAAATATTCAAGCTGAGAAAAAATTCAATAATTTTGACAAATATAAAAAAGTGTTTTTTTCATTTTGGAAAGTAACACTACCAAACAATCAGACCGACTGGATTACTGGTTGCTGTGATTGTCCTGATTTTTATCGCAAATACATCTGCAAGCATCTGATAGGCCTAGCAATGAGACTGAAATTCGTAATGCCACCATTAGAGGCAAAAGCACAGCCGCTTGGACTGAAAAGAAAGCGTGGAAGGCCAACTAAAGCGCGAGCGACATTAATAATCCAGTAATGTTTTCTTTTTTGTAGTAATTGTACGTGCTAATTTTAATTAATTACTATACATGATTGTATTTCAATACACAAATTAATTTTCATAAATAAAGTGTTTTATTTTGTCTGTCCTCAATAGTTCATAATGTAATAATAATAGTGGCTTTATATACTATTTGATGACAATTTTAGGTAAACTTAACGATCGATTAATGTAGGATGACTTACATTTTAATCATACTAAATTATACAATTAGAAGCTTATAGAATTACTATTTTGGTGTCATATATTAATATTTTAGAAGTTTGTTATTTGAATGCATACCACAAATTTAGATGCTAAAAAATAACCACCTTGCTGTGTTATATTTACAGTGGCTTACATAGAAGATAACTAGTGGCTGAGATACTATTATTCAGATGCGTGTTGGTTGTGGCCGACTTAGTAATTTAGAAGGTAACTTATATTTTCTGAGGCGAATAATGCTATTAAAAAGAAGCTTGTTTAATTAGTACCCATTCTTTTTTTATATACTAATACATTTTCTTTTTCTTATTATTATTACATTTCTTTATCTTTTATTAATATTTCTTTTTATATACTAATATCCTTCTCATTAACCAATACCAATCTTTTCGTTCTTTTACATTTCATCTATTTTTCTCTTATCTTATCTATCTCAATGTATATAACTTTTGGTTTTACATTAACATAACATTTAGTTTATTAACTCTCTTTATTACTTATTTTAATTAAGTAATATTTATATATTTCTTAATTTCCTCCTTCTTTTGTTTCTAATATATTGTTTTCCCCTTTTTATGTATTTATATAAGTAAGTACGTAGAATTTTAAAATCCTGCCTTTATGTGGCCCTTGCCTTCGTAATTTTTTGTTTTATTTAACTTTTATTTTCCATAATATACATTTCACTTTGTGAGTTAGAGGGTGTTATTTATTTATTTATTTAGGATAATATACAATTGTACAATAAAAAATACATAACAGAAATTACATTAGTGCCTAATAATTAGTAGTGTTATGACGTGTTAGAGTTCTTGGAAAGTGAAAAAACATGCTATCCGTATTTTATCATACCGTAAATGCCTATGCGAAATCGCGAAAGTCCGGATGGGTGGCTAAAACACAAAGCTTCTGCTGCTGTCGTGCAAAGCAGTTGTCAACAGTGGCCTATATTTTATATCCATAATTAATTAGTAGTTAAATAAGGACTCTGGATTGAGGGTGTAGGATCGTCCAAAGCACTCCAACAGCGCTAGGGTATTCCCCCAAAAAAGGTTGGGTCATAGGTATCTAACGCTTTGGCTGCTGGGGATACACCGGAGATTGCTGAACCGGCGGCAAGTGAGGGGACGTGCTTGGGTTTTAGTGGGTACACCCCCTTCCCCCGAATCCTTGTCGAGTACTTTGGACCTGGACAGGGCGGACCTAGGGCAGAACCCCACATAACCATACGTGTCACCCTCGGCGCAGTGGTATTTTGTTTTGCTTTGGGAACAAGAAAATATCTAACGCTTTTCTTTCTTTACCAGAAAAGGGAGTCCTCCCTTAAGTAAGAACTTCTCCATTACTTGTACATTGTGTCTAAGATATGTGGCCTGTGTATTAGGAGTGTGATAGGTTTGTTTACATCATACAAAGTTTCCCAAACAAGTTGAGATCAAGAAACTAATGCAAGGTGTTTAGCAATGATTGACGCAAATTGTCTCGGCTCTGAGTAAGCAGATAAGCCGCCGCGGCTTAGTAATTGCAAATATTGTCACTGGCGCGTTGCGTCACTGATACGTTTTCCTTTAACACTGCGGATTGCAAATCTGTAACCAACATGTATTAGTAATAATCTAATACGCATGAGTTTTCACACAAAAGAACTCGACGCATCGACATCGCGGTGATTCATGTAGAACATTTTGATTTCTTCTTCTTTTAGCTCTATGTTTACACCACAGAATGGATGCTTCTTCTATTGTGTGGTTTACACGACCTCGGGCAACGGTTATGTTAGGCGTCTTGTAACTACTTTATGGGGGGAAAGACAACAGGACTATAACTACGTGAGCCCTTAGCCCATTGTCTGTCACGAAGACTACTAGACGTTACTAAATATTTAAATTCTATTGTCCCTGGTTTTACGGCAACTAAACTCAAATGAGAAGAGAAGTCTGAAGAGACCTAAACTAGACTATACCACAAATTAACAAGATTAATTAATTGCCTGTCAATTATCTTCATCTTGTTTTGGACATTGACCACGTAATTCCACTTAGATTTAGTTCGCATCTAGGTATTGTCGTAGTATTTACTCGGAACTCACGTAAGCGTGATTCATTCCCGCGTATCCTGTCGGCTCGTCCGCTGTCGGTATTACACTATTGAATTTTATTGGTTAATGATATGATTGCCATTTGTTCTGCGGGCGCCGTGGCGCCAGAGGGTGCTTCGCAGATTGCGGTGCAGTCAAAGTATCAACCCGGACTATTTAATGGAAATGCCATAACGTCAGTGACCTCTCGTCGTTATGGAAAAGAAAAAACTAAATTAAATATTATTTTTAAAGAAAACAGGTGTAAACGAGCCAGCAGTCACCACCACCACATATGACTAGCAGATGCGCTTCCAGCCTTGGAAAAAAAAGTAAGCTGGTTTCCTCAAAGTCCCTAAGTCCCGAAGTGTAATCTGGTCATAATTGTTTACGATGATGGTAAGAATTTTCCCAGAAAACGCACATGGTAGAACGCCATCCGTCAAGGTGACAGGGACAAAGTTATTGCTACCAAGCGATTTTTTTTTTACGGGTAAGCGCTTGGCCTTCATCTCACCTGATGGGAAGTGACGATAAGGCCGAAGGTGGAAGCGCGCTTCACCCGGAATCCTCAACCACTGAGGAACTGGCTATCTTATCTCTAACTGTCGGAACACAACTATGCTATAAACATCGTTGTTATGGCGACAGACTTAGATAAGATGGTGGTAGCTAGCCAGGCGGACTTAACAGCCCTACCATAACCCAAACCGAGCACAAAAAGATGTACCCCCCGCTGGGAATCGAACCCGGGACCCCTGAAACCGGTGGTTTAGCCACTAGACCACGGAGGCGGTTAAAAACTTGTTTACTGCTACTACGTAAAAAGAGGAATGAAGCCTTCAAAGGATAATCACAACTACATAGCGCTGAGTTCATCTTGCCGACCGGCTTTCTACAACTTTCACGGCACACTATTTTCTGGTTATATGCTTCAGCATTAGTACTATGTACTGTGTAATACTTTCATAATACTTATACATAGTTGAGCAACAGGGGCCAGGTCAAGGAGGTCTTGTGATTGTATGATTGCTCGTTACCACTTGAGCGGCTGTCGTGAGCACAACATCCTTATCAGCGGGCTGGATCTGACTCATCCAGGACATTTTCCCGGTAGATGTGAATATCTAATGTGTTGATTTATGTAACAGCCGCCGGACGAGTTAATGGCACCAAAGTACATAGATGGCAACACCGACGGCACCACGCGCGCGCAACGCACCCTGACGCTTCAGTTCATAAGCTTCTATCACGTGTATTTTCTCTGGATGTGGTAACCCTTCAAACGCAGTAATACATACTTACAAATACTAATCACGATCATCATCCCCGAAGGGTTAGTCAGAGACTAGGCATTGAGGACAGCAAAAGCAGTCCTCTACCATAGTCCACATTTACCAAATAGCGACTGCACATGTTCTCAGCACGCAGAAATGTAAAACAAGTAAAGCTGATTGGCGGCACAAATATATTAGTCGCCACCCAGTAGAATTCTGGGCAGAATCCTACCACCTAGCAAAAGTAATGTAATGCAATAAAAGTACATGATATGGTATAACATGTAAGTATGTATAGGGTCTTCCAATAGGCACGTCCGAACTTTGACAGTTGGTAGCGGCCATCTTGTTGAAGCTACATCTGTCAAATTGGTTGTCATTTATTCATTCTGTTTTGCCAAATCATCATGGATAGCTATAGCTTTCAACAACACGTGCAAATGATAAAATTGTTTTATCAAAATGAGTGTTCTGTTCGGGCAACGCACCGCGCGCTTCGCCCATGCGGACTGCCTCGGATTCTCCTGCACACTCTTACGGACATCGGCGATGTTTTCGACAGATCTTGCGTTTTGTTGACGTACAGGTGTTGGTCGATCATTTACCGAACCAGTGGACTCAAATTTATCCACCACACGACGAATAGTCCTCTCGGTAGGACGATTATGGCGACCGTAAAATGGGCAAAGCGCGCGGTGCGTTGCCCGAACAGAACACTCATTTTGATAAAACAATTTTATCATTTGCACGTGTTGTTGAATGCTATAGCTATCCATGATGATTTGGCAAAACAGAATGAATAAATGACAACCAATTTGACAGATGTAGCTTGAACAAGATGGCCGCTACCAACTGTCAAAGTTCGGACGTGCCTATTGGAAGACCCTTTATAACTAGCGGCCGCTCGCGGTTTCACCCGCGTGGTTCCCGTTCCCGTGGGAATATCTGGGATAAAAAGTATTCTATGTGTTAATCCAGGTTAAAAACTATCTGTATGCCGAATGTCATCCAAATCCTTAAGTAGTTTTAACGTTAAAGAGTAACAAACATCCATCCATACTTACAAACTTTCGCGTTTATAATATTAGTAGGATATGTATCTATATAGGTGTCCAAATCATACCATCATGACTACGGACATATAAATCGATGTGTCAGGATCCTAGCAAATGGAAAACAGTGGTCTCTTCCATCCGCCCGGGAACGGACATTATGATATACGATGTGTGTTATATCTCCCCCTACCCCTTTAAACTATTAAGTTTGTATTGAATAGCGAAATATACAAAGTATTTTACGGTTCAATTAATTATTTCAATAAGAAGTTGCGACCGAACATGTCTGCGACTAGGACAGCATCCTCTGCCCAGGCTGTGCCACAGACCCACAATTACGGGCAGATGCCTGGCGCGACTCATTACCTAACACACGGTGTGATTATATTTGCCATTTCGTTAATTTGTACCTTTGCCTGCCCCATAGATGCGTTATTAAGATAGTGCGTTTGTCTGTAACCTATTTATTTAATAAGGTGTATCGACGTCGTAAAAATGTATGTAGATATTCAATGTTACATTATGTAGAGACACAATCCCTTATTTTTACAAGACTTGTCATTCGTACTACTACTTGTTGAAGTATTATGTTAATATGAGTATACTATTTTTGTTATTTAACTAAAAATAGTTAGCAATAACATAAAACTTTTTTTATTTACAAATCTTCAGATATGAACATGACGCTTCACTTTCCTGCCAAGAAGACATGATATGTTACTCGTTTATCAAAAGCCGTATACGAGTATTACCGTCAGTACCTTTAACTATTCTTTGGTATTTTATCTTTTGAATTCTAATAGGAAGATGAGTGTAATTAAATAGTAACTTTCGATATAGTTGCCATAATGCTGACGTAGAAAGCCAGCGCTGTTTGTCGCCGATTTCCCTGTAATTCGGTCCACCTCTTACAACGTAACGTGTTTCGGTTTTCCTGTGAAATGCGTTTAGTGGATTCGTATTACGGATTTGTCATCGCCGCGGGGATCTTTGGCCTACAAATCTGAGCTGTTATATTGAACTGTGAAACGACACCTTGCGACAATGTTTAAATCGTCTCGGCGGCAGAGTGGCGAAGCGCCCGGCTCGATATCCGGAGGTCAGGAGGAGGAGGGTTCAGTTCCTGATTCCGGCATTGTGTTTCGAACTTTTCGATGAACTTTGACGGGCATAGTGATTATGCCAAGACCCGAAATCTTATCAATTTTAGTGACGACTAAGCAGTAACAGCAGTGTGTCAATAACAATATTGAAAATATTATTTTATTCATTTACTTACCTAATATTGTAGCTTTGTTTAATTTTTACAATGTCAACACAAATGGATTGCTAAACTAGAACGAAATAAATTACATGTGTCCTAAAGTAAAGACATAATCTACAATATTTTGTAACCAAACGGCCGTCTTTGTTTGATCACCTGAAATCCTTCACAGATGTTGAGTTACATTTTCGGCCATTATCTCAGCCCCTTTGTTTTCCACGCAGGTGTTTCGGATTACAATAACTTAACAACGAGAGACCTAATAAGCAGAGTCCTTCATAAAAATGTAACAACTAAAAGCGATGTTTGGTACAACCTGCGGAACAAGGTTATCTAAATCTATTCCTTTTGTCCCGAGTCGGACACGTGTACTTTATTGGTTAGGTGGCGCTTTCAGATAAGCTAACCGTTGCCGTTGTCCAGAGAATGGTAATCATAGCGATCGTGGACTTTAATGCAGTCCCTTTTTACAAGTGCACAATGCTTCTTGTATTCTCAATATTCAATACAAAGGAGGTACCTACTTACGTTTATTTTAATTTCTACTAACAGCTGTGTACATTTATTTCTATTCTAATATAGGATTACCACAAGTGAAACAAGCTTAATGTAACAAGTAACAACTACTCGTAGTTAGGTGTAGGTAAAAACCTCGTACGTTTAAAAGTAATACGAAGGTTAAGAAATAGCACGAAGGAGAGGCACAGAGCTGCGTGGTAGCGGACCATTATAAAAAATAATGAATTATTCCTCAGAGATACACTTTCCCCGTAGAGACACTTTTAATAAAACTACGCTTTTATTCCCCAGAGATACACTTTTGGCTTGAACACTTGAATAGAAAAGTGTTTTAGATGAAAAGGAAAACTAAATAAATCAAAATCGAACAAAACTAAAGCTTCTATTCCCCAGATACACTTTCGGCTTGAACACCTTGATAGAAATGTTTTAGAAGAAAAAAACTAAATTAATTATAATTAAACAAATAATCGAGACTTTCTTATTAAGACGGTTGTACCAGCCAGCCTTCTAATACCATAAACCCATCTTTTCCTTTATGTGTCGTAAAAGGCGACTAACGGACTAAAGACTGCACAATACATCCAACAGCATAAAGCGGCGATGGGCTCACCACTTGTCACGCGCTGAGCACATGAGTGCAGTTGTAATGTGGTGTGCCGTGGACCGGCGGCATTGAGCTACTTTTGTGCTCCTCATTGCCTAGTGTCCTCATCCCCTTCGCTGATAATAGTCGTGATCGCACTCCTTGGCTGACTAACCTTATTTTATAGCGTTACATTCTCATTGGTATTTATTTATTTATTTGGTTTAGGTACACATACAGGTTACAGTCATTTAGGACAACATACTTGGCATTTCAGGTTGAGCTAGACAATAACCTAACAAACAGTGTACACATCGTGTGTTGTGATATTATTGGTATTAACTTATTTGCATATCACAATAAGGTATTTTAAAGTATAATCTAAAAAGAAATATACAGTAGACATCGAGCGATATTAGGCAAGTTTTAACATACACGTAACGTATAAGATCGCATCGCAGTAAGTAAAGCAACACCATAACTTGTGTGCATAGTCATCGCCGTGGGAAAACTGCATACTTTACCTGCAAATACCATGCTCTGTCTCTACTACTAATTCCAAACAAAAGCTTCCATTCTCCATTTTTTTACAAAGGATCATCACCGTTTCAACAAAAAGACGCGCAAATAGATTTACAGGTTCCCATAGATACAATAGACATTACCCAATTGACCATAGACAAAAAACCACAGGTGCTAAAGTTATTTATCCAAAACAAATTAAAAAGAAAAGAAGCTCAGTTTACTTTCGCACGAAAGAGGTTCATTGATGAGCCGAAACAAAGTTCGTAAACTCTATTGTCATGTTTGTGAATGAACTGCATATTTTTACGTGAATGGGCAGTGAACTTGTCAATGGAGTGACCATTCGGGTTTGCGATTTGTGAATGTTGCTGTTGATGGTGTAAGTACCTACATGTATTAGCATTCAATGATTGTCGCATACGTATCTGTCTACGCATGCGTAACTACGCTGCTGTAGTATAGTCACATAAAGGTGACTAGATATTATTTTTCTAAGAAATAAAGGATACTTATTGCTAACGTCATTCTCCTATATCAGTAAATAATTGAGTTAGAAAAACCGTTCAAAAGATAACTACACCTAATCTACACAAGATATTGATTGAAAGCATGTCGTTATTTCTTATGGCAATAATGAGTTAGTTAAAAAAGTTTGCATTATGATAAAGTTATCGTTGTCGGGTAAAATATGAAATCATCGATGGCCAGTCGTTTCCATAGACAAGCGGTAGGCACGAGTTCCCACGGTGCGCCATGTACCTGCACAATGGTATCTTATCTGGCTGGAGTTGTCCAAACAAAGGGATTGTCTCTTGGACTAATTTGCTGCATTGTATAGGTGTTAATCCTACGGTGACGAAACTCTTTGGGTTGGTCCAGTGTTGCTGTGTAAAAAACCTTATGGATTAAAACTTAGATCCCCTATTGAATCCTAAAACAATTTGAAGCTAAATATTTTCACGTTTTAAAATTAAGTTTTTGATCGTGATTGTATAAAATATAGTTATCGCCCGGTCCGATATCCGGAGGTCGTGGATTGTCGGGCGGTGTGTATCCGATTATTCGATGCTTCTTTACCCGGATTTGTAATCACCACCCCAAAGTAAAGCGTGATTGATCCAATATACATCAAATATTGCGATGTTCCCTTCTATGATCTGAGTTGCGATGACTGACTTTAACGATGGAAGCCTTTGAGCCCGCCTTTGTACAGCAGTAGTAAAGTGTTAGGCTATTACTTTATTAAAGTATTTTAGCGGGATTCCTTTCAGGCTGTATGTAAACGGTGTCTTTTGTAATTTTGTAATGACTAACAATTATAATCAAATGAAATTGCTACCTATCTTTAATTTGCATTATACACTTTTAAGAGCATGATTGTTACCCAGAAAAGCCCCATTGCCCGCAAACGTTTCAGGATGTATACATAACCTACTGATGGTAAAAATAAATGTTAATAATAATATCCATCAGATGTTTACGCTTATGAAGTTATGGAGGTGTCAGAATGGATTTGTTCCCGGATCTTCTCAGAACAAGGTTTTCTGCCCCGGAGATTTAGGAACTGATGATGGCGCAGTGGCCTTTATATTATGTGTATAAATTGGGTCTAAAATGTGAGTTGAAAGTGTTTGTTTAGTCCTACTTGGTTATATTAAAAGTGCGTGTGTATTTCTTAAATAGTTCATACACGATTATCTATTCTGTGATAGTAGGTACGAACATTCTTGAAACCAGCCGTGTCACGTATTATACCTATTGGGTTCTAACGGCTGCCATCTTACGACAACGACGTCGACAACAACGTTCCGAAGTAAGGATTAGCTCGAGATATCTCAATTTTGTCACCCATCTGATGAACCGGCATTGTGAAACTTGCTTAAATTGCAAGATCGCAAAGCAAACCGCTGCGCCACCGAGCTCCTCATTAAATATGGATATCATTCAATCTTAATTATTTATATCGAAATTCTATGCAAAATTTAACGCTTGTCGGCATGCCGGCAGTTCAACTAATGCTTCACCTCATAAGGTCGGTCTGTCCATAAACAGTTGTCGTAAACATATCCACTTGCAATACTTAATACATTTACTTACAAAAGTACGTAAAGGTAGGAAGGAAAATTAAATACTGGTCGTCTGCCTTAAACACCTCTGGGAATCTACGAAGGGATGGTCGGCAAGAAGTAGGTGAACACTTTTTGCACCATGTCTTAACAACTCTGCGTTCGGACCATAGAATGGTTTGGACATAACGAGCGCGATCGTTCCGAACGAGTTGGTGTGACATGGCGCTAAAGAGTTAAGCTGCTGACAGTACAGAGACACGCTTGCGAGATGGAAAACGAACTTACGTGGAACCATCTTTTCAGTTTTGAATCAATTTGTACATTTTCTTTCTTTCTTTTCTATTAGCTACGGGCGGTGGCTGCTGTCCGCCACTGCCGGCCGCACGAGTTCAAAGCTAAAAAAAAGTAAAGAAAAGGGAATAAATATAATTGTATTTTACCTCAGCCCGTCTGTCTAGAGTTGTGGAGCTGAGAATAACATCAAACGGGTCAACAGTCAACATAAATTATTATGGCCGTCAATAAAACATGGGCAGATTAGAACAAGAGACTTCTGTGACTGAAAAACAAACTAATAATAGGTGTACCGGTCCCTTCCATCACATTATTATGTGACCAAAGACTTGACCATGTTAAATATTCACATACATACATACATACATACATACATACATACATACATACATATAATCACGACTTATATCTCCAAGGGTTATACAATGTGTCTAGTCATGGACTAGCGATATTCTAAGGATTGTTAGAACAACTATTCTAATACACAAATACACTACATAGTTAAGTCTAAACTACTTATCAGCTATGCGGCAGCCATTTTTTTTTTTTAATATTCTCTACGTGGACACAAAAAAAATCATATCTCCCAAAGTGTAGGCGTTAATGGTATAAAAATAGGCTTATTCGAAGTGCAAAACTCTAGTCTATCGTATAAAATTTGAAACAGGGAGTTGTTACGTTCATAATTTGAAAAAATAATTGAATTTCATGTAAAATATTAAAAAAATAATGAAAATAAACTAATTATTGTAATTAAAATTATTTATTGTTTGGACTTAACTATGTGGTGTATTTGTGTATTAGAATAGCTGTTCTAACAATCCTTAGAATATCGCTAGTCCATGACCAGACAGACTGTATAGTCAGAGACTGCATGAGGACAGCAAAAGCATTTCTTTGCCATAGTCCACTTTCACCAAGGTGGATGGATGTATAAAATAAAAAAATAAATAAACTTACCTACACTCACACCAATGGCCTAGCCCAAGAGAAGCTTCGAAGAAACTCGTTAAATGGTTACTAGACAACGGATAACAATACTTAAATGCATTCTTATCATACATAGAAAACACCCAAACCCGAGCCAACTTAGAAAAACAACAATTGCTAAATTGACCCGACCGGGGATCGAACCCGGGACCTCAGAGATGGCGACACCATGAAAACCGTTGTACAAACCACTCGACCGAGGAGGTCGTCATGTATGTGCAGTACTTAGTCCGTTAGCCCCCTTTTTACGACACCAAGGGAATAGAGGGGGTGGTAGTATTCTTTCACCGCTACGCGACACTGTTAATATTTAGTTAGTATAAAAGATATTATGGAAAAGCAAAAGCTTTTGGTACAGATATAAGAACCACATATTAACCCACCAACCCGCATTGGGCGGCGCGGTGGGCTATTGACCATGAACCTCCTCAGTGTAAAGGACTGCCATAAGCTTGGCAATGTGTATGAGGGCGAAGAGCCTAAAGTATTCCGGTTTCGGATAGGTCGATATCCCAGGAGACACATTCTTTTCCTGGCAAGAGAGTCATAGTCACACAATAGGTGTTGCATGGACTCCATTTTCTCTTGATGTCCATGTGAGAAGGCCTGTGTCTAGCAGTGGTACCATTGTAGGCTGATGATGATGATGACAGTCCTAACACATTCTTTTAACCTATAAGCATGTAAACGTTATGAGAGTTACTGGAGCAAAGGATGTGTGTCAGACTCAGGATCATAGCTAAATAATGGAGTGCTGTAGTCACGACTACCCCTCCGGGACGTATGATACGGTAATATTGATCTGTGTATTTATATCACCCTCATCATCATCATTACCATATAAACGTTAATCACGGATAGCGATTCTTTTAAAAAAGATCGCTTTTTAAATCAATTCGAATCGTAATCTAAAAAATCGATCACAAAAAAATCGAGTTCTAAAACATCGATCTCCCATCGATTTATTTTAGAGTTTGTATTGACAATACTAACAAATCAAAGATACAAACGTAACTTTTTTAATGTTTTATATTTTAGCGTTTTATTAACGCTTAAATATACTTAAGTAAAATTTTAAACACTGAAAAAAGACGACAACCTCAAGCGGGAATCGAACCACTTGGCTACCGAGGTCTGGCTATCAACCGTCGAAATTTGTCAGTGCTTGATGTAAAAGTTGTACTTTTACACAGAGATCACAGGTAGATAAGTAAAATTATTCGTCTAAACACGATCTGTTCCCATCCATCCAATTGGCTCGTCCCTATTAGCAGCCCATTAGTGGTTTACGGACGATATTGGCCTTCCCCGTCGTCAGCTTGACCCAGATGCGAGCCACGGGCCAACTAGGTCACCACCACCGTCTGGCACTATTGCTGGCTCAACTAAAAAATGAAACAGTTCCCTGATCTCATAATTAGGGTGATAAGTACCAGAGCCAATCAAGGGCACCAATGTTTATGTCTAAACTTTTTTTATGCAGTTGCTGCTAAAACGATAAAAGAGTAACATGTGATTTTAATAATTAATTAGTATAAAAACGTACCTACTTAAATACTGATGTCCTACAAAATTTAGATTGTTGTTTAATTTGCTGTCTACATAAGATTTTCTTTCTTTCTAATTAATGACACTAGGTACCAAAGATTTTATGATTTCGATTGCATTCCATTAATTAAATTTCGTTTTTAAATCTGATATAACTTCTTATTTAAGATGTAATTAACACCTATTATTCAATAGTCTTCGGTCATGGCGCCAGCGCAGCCCTAGACAGAACTAGGAACAGGATTCACCCACACACTTCCTGCGATTTGAAGGAAGTGACGTCATTCGCTCCACATTGCAAACGTTGCGAAAGGTGTATGGAATTGTGGAGGAGTGTCTCGCATCTCGCTACTGATCGTTTAACAACTCATTCCTTTAGAAAAGACGTCTCTAAAAAGTAATTTTGCTTAAATTAGTGTGAAATTAAGAAAATCGTATTAACATTGTTCATTTCAAACGTTTTCCATTTCCAGTTTTGTTTTTTTCAACGTTCCGCTGTCTTCCAGTAATGAAAGTTTTTAACATATGAATGATAGACTTTGGATTCGTACATTCTATTGACTGAAACATCTTTGCAAAAATATTATTATAGAAATTGACATTTTTTATTATTTGGGTTTATGCCTTTCAAATATCTTTAGAAAAGTGTTACTTCTAGACTTTTATTTCCTTTGATGTTTAGTGACGACAAAATCGAAGATGGGCGCGCATTTCACCCGGCATCTTCAACTAGGAACCAGGCTTAGGTTTACATCTTAGGCGAGATGAGTTCAGAGTTCAGTGTTCAACGTTTAGTTGCAGGAACGATTTTTAAAGTTAATGCTTCATTAGGCGAGATGAGTGCCCTATTAACGTTCAGTTGCAGGAACGATTTTTAAAGTTAATGCTTCATTAAATGCATTGCTGTCTTTTTCTGCGTCTAGCGTACAAAAAAAGACAGCAAGAAGTCAACATATTGATGTTTAATGGAGGATTAACTTTAAAAATCGTTCTTGCTGTTTGTGTAACAGCAAGGTTGTCAAAACTGCAGTTTCAATAATAAGGAAACAGCGAAGTGGCCACAGACAATCTTTGAGGAAACTGAGAGTAGCCACAGACTGTATGCGATTGGGTTTATCTGCCACCACCACTTGCCTACAAATACGTGACCGAGGCAGAGCGCAGCTGATCTTTGAGCATTGCACCACTTACACATTTTTTAGTTTACTATTATTATTACCTATTCAATGGCTTCGTGCAAACTGCACATTACATTAGCCAATGCCAATGTTAGGAAAGGGTGCTTTATAAATTATTTACAATAATGAGTGATGATTTGATGAACGATGGTAAATTATATTCCTACGCGACTTTACTGACGCATCTTGAGAGATTGAAAATGTGACTTTGCACTATTATTGTAGAGACCTAAGATAGCCAACACTCGTGCACTTTTCAGGAACACTTACGGTTTAAAAAAATCGAAACTGCAACCTGATCTAGATCAGGCAGCAGCTAGCTGCATTTTCAAGAAGTCAACTTAAGTCAAGAAACACCACGAAGTCCCACTTGCAGGTTAAAACATGGATGTTAAATTAAACATCAGAGCATACATGCAAGAAATAAAAGATATTAAAAGGAAGTCAGAAAACCTACCCGGAAAACCAGCTAAAACAACAAAAGAGAAATTTCCAAAAATGTCTACGTAAGGAGTCCAAATAAATTATGTTTATTTGCTACCTTGTATGATTAGTTGACGGAATTTGTCGGCCATAACCACACGTCACTTTTGCGCGGGAAGCTGTAAGCAGGATACCGCTGATTTACCAGGTCACCTCCCTAATGACTCTCAAAATATTGTCGCAAGAAATTTGGGGACATAACTATCTATTTTCTTGTTGACTTCAATTTGTAAAAATTATACATTTTCAAACATTAACACCGACTAAATAAAACGTAAACAATGGCATCATAGCTCAACATTGATATGGCAAAGCATGAACGGAGACGGAGAAGACTCCCGTTTGAGGCCCATTCCGTACAGATTCGATTCGATCGCGCTATTTATACCACAGACAAGAAAGGGCATTCCCATCATACTGCCACGTGTAGAAAAAGATCGTGTGACGTCACACGGCACTATCCAGCCAGTGACGTCACCGATCCTTGTACGTCGCATCCCACGCGACGCCGCGCGCCGCCACACTGCGCCATGCATTCACTTACAAGCACAATATGATCCCTGACATTCGGTACATACGAGCTTTCAAACTTAAGAGACAGCCTCTAATAGTTATCTATTCTTCTCATCTTAATAGAACTGACGTCAAAAAGGATAATATGAAACCGTCCAATGGAGAAAAGTAGAGCAACTGGTCTAATAGCAAAGATACGGTTAATATTCATTGAAAACTTAATATCAAAAATATCTTAAATACATACTTTCACAGTTTCCCGTTACCGAAGAAAACTTAGCCACATTTTTCAGAGTGATGCAATCCGACATTGCGCTTCTTTCGCTAGTCTTTTGCTAGTCACACATACAGGCTGATATAATTATAGACGAGGCAAATCAACAATTTGACGTTATAATAGATACCCAAATATACAACGAATAAATAGGCGAAATTTATAGTCTAATTAAGAGATCAGATCTTGACATTATCGCGTCTGCCGAGCCTGCGGCCAAATACGGCACGAGACAAGCGGCCGCATAATTTTCACATAACTGCCTACAGCACGATTGATGAGGGAACGCTTAGATAATGTAAGTAAAACGCTTTGGCCTATCCAAACGTTACGTTATTTTAATGTAACCATCGAAATAAATTCAGTCTGCCTGATTTACTTTTGGAAAAGAATTTACTGTTAGCCACCAATAGCCTTTACAAAGTAACTTAAAGGGTCGGCAAGAAACTTAAGGCTTTGGAAGTCGCCTAGACAGGAAGAAAGAATCCCTGCGAGTTATCTAGGGACCGGCAGCATGCAACGTTTCTTCGTTTCTTAGGTTACGTTAGTAGATTTTCCGAGACGTCCAAGTCGGATTACGGGAGAAAAGAAGGGAGGAGGGAGACAACCCAAAGCCCTAAAGGATTAGACCTCGGCTCGGAATGATCGTTGTGGTGGGAAGCCTGATGCATCGCTTGTAACACCCATGCTAAACTAACTCGTTGCGGTCCTGGAGTTGTGAATTAATTATCTTCTATGCCCAATGTATTTTTTGCCCGTAAGTACATTTTTACTAAACTTCATTCCCATTAACTGGAACAGCCCCCTTACTCTTGAAACCGATCGCTATTGGATCGGATTGGTATTGTGAATTTCCGTACTCCTAAGTTACGACACCAGAGCTAATATGGATTCATATTGTGTGGATATAGAGTGAAAAAAATACAAAACTCAATGCCATTTAGTTCACCCAATATGAATCCTAATTAGCGCTGGTGTCGTAACTTAAAAATACGAAAATTCACAATACCAATCCGATCCAATAGCAATCGGTTTCGAGAGTAAGGGGGCAGAGCATCGCAAGACATTGGTTCTAAGCAACAGACAGAAAGGTGTGAAGGTGAGAAAGTTTCTACGCGAAAACCCTATCTCTATTGAACTGCTGAAACATGTATTGGCTGTTAATGTGTTTAGTCAAAATAAATGCAATGCACAAATGTTAAGGGGAAAATAAATGCATACATTTTCCCGTCCGTGCCGGCGGGGTAGGCCGGCGGGGTAGGCCGGCGGGGTAGGTAGGCGGGGTAGGCCGGCGGGGTAGGCCGGCGGGGTAGGCCGGCGGGGTAGGCCGGCGGGGTAGGCCGGCGGGGTATGCCGGCGGGGTATGCTGGCGGGGTAGGCCGGCGGGGTATGCCGGCGGGGTAGGCCGGCGGGGTAGGAAGGCGGGGTAGGCAGAGACCACCGCTTTCTATTTGCTACGATGCTGACTGACACACGTCCTTTGCTTCATTTACTCCCGTTGCATAACTACCGCACCCTACACCAACATAGCTCGTCAGCTTAGGGTTTCAGCAAGTTTTCAGCGTATAAATAGACACAATAAGTTACATATATTCTAACGACTAATAGTAATAACGTTACACAAGGATTTTACTATGTTTTTACTGCACAACCGATTCGTCACAGTATTTTAGATAACTGTGTAATTACGTGACGGAGTGCACGTATAAATGAAGAGCATTACTTGGCTGTAGTCGTACATTTCCGGAGTTCAATATTACCCATGATTTTATATTGTCATGTATTCATCTAATGTCTCTTGATGACCTATATCTACAGACCAAATTAAGATTTTCTGAAACTTGTTTTTATTATGGTTAGATAAAGGATAAACATACTTATTATACAAAGAAAACACACACCTCGACCTGAAATCAATTTGGAAATACTGTTATTTCTAAAAAGACTTGACCGGGAATCGAACCCCGGACCTTAGAGATGCCGACGCCAAAACCGGCGTGCGAACAACTTGACCACGGAGGTCATCAAATAATATTCTCATTTTCTTGCTTTTCAACCACGAGCATATTCATATTAATTTATTTTTCATATAAAATCACACATATAAACAGAACAGATAAATTCTTATAAGTAGATAAAACATATTGAATTTTCGCCCGAACTAGGCACTATACATACCATCGAACTTCGCAGAGCTGACCCGGGTAAATGGAACAATAGAACAAAATTAAGTGTTATGTCAAGATTATAATAGAAAATTCTACCACAACAACGAAATACAATAAACAAGCCATTCGCAAACAACTGCCCACTTTACGTGAATCGCAAATGACGACGACTCACAATCATTGTTATGTTTTCACAATCGAATATTTTCCAGTTTATAATAGGACCGAAAGATTCCAAACAATTGTGACCTGTGATGACAATGCTGACAATGCTGAGGTGGCGGACAATCGGCGTTTGTCCGCCGGGCTGTTTACGCCCAGCCGCCATTGTGCACTGCCGTAAACAGGTCGAACTGTATGCGGAATTCCGATTGAACCCTATCTACATACGCATATCACGACCCTTTCTCGGAGGATCACATCCCTTGCTTCATTTTCTCTTAATTTACTTCTCACAGAACAGTTAAATCTATTACGTGGTTCTTCTGAACCCAAAATTGAAATCGATACGCATGGGTGTCCCAAAAAACAGTGGAGTTCAAATGGAAGCCCAGAGGTAGGGTAGCTCTAGAGTATTTTCCATGATTTTGAGTAGTTTAACCGTGTCGCGAAGCGGTGAAAGAATACTACCACCCCCTCTCTTTCCTTGGGCGTCTTAAAAGGCGATTAACGGACTAAACACTGCACATACATCCAAGGGGGGCACTAGGGGCAGGAAGTTTACACATTGGGATTTTGTACCATTCCTATTACAATCGAATCCTTCATTTATATCGGATTACTCCCACCTGGGCCATTGGCTGGCGACGCTCTTGCATACATCCAACAGCATAGAGCGGCGATGGGCTCTCTCCACTTGTCACGCTGAGCATATGTGCAGTTGCTATTTGATGGAAGGTGGACTATGGCAGGGCACTGCTTTTGCGGTCCTCATTGCGTAAACATTGTCTCCTATAATCTTTCAGGGATAATAGTTGTGATTATATGTAGGTATGAATAGTTTTCAAACTACGAATGATTGAAATACTGTAGCTTGAATACTTTTCGGTATAAAAAATACGAATATGTGTTATGTGAGTAAATTAATCGAAAGAAGTGGGATCGTAGTAAATTAAAAGCCAGAAAGTAAATTGAAAGAATTATGTTAATAGGGAAGTCCTGACTGACTGAAGAACGATCAATGCACAGCCCAAACCACTGGACCTAGGCTCAAACCTTCCTAAGTGCTCAAGGGTACATTGGGGAATCGGGCCATATCCCACCACCCTGGCCTGATGCGGATAGGTTTCACGATTGCCATCTTACGATAACAACCGAGACCAAAGGTTTAACATGCCCGCCGAAACGTGGAGGATCTAAGCTAAGTATTTTTGTTTGGTCACCGTGATCTTTCCTGACCTTTTTTTAACTAGGTTACCTGTTATGCGTGGGCCAGGGGCTACCTCGGGTAAGGTATGTGATACTCTTCTGCTCCTCCTTTGCCCAGTTACGAAAAGTTCGACCGAGAGACCTACCCACTCAAACACTCAGTAGTACTCAGTATTATTCTCTTCCCTGCCACGGGGATAGCTCTGGACCACGAACGACGAGCACCGAGTACACCCATCCAGTGACCTGGCTTTGCGAAAGCTGTTAAATTTGTATAAAAAACCATAATTCGCTAGCAATTGCTTTCTTTCCGAAAGCGATGGTGTCAGCCATAAACCCATTGGCGGTTGGTCTCGCCGCGGGCCCAGTGACCACTAATTGGCGTCGATGAGCGATAAATATCACCACGACACGGAACAGCCCGGTATCGGAGCAGTCACGCGATCCGAGGCGATAGAAACAATACACTACAGCAAACAAACCGTTCGAACGGGCTATGAACCACATCATGAACGTAACGTAGAGTTTGGTGAAATAGGTAAGGCGTTTTCACTTTTTATTTAGAGAGGAACTTGATTTCCTAGCTACTAACGAGTTCGGAGATCGATCTTACAAATTTAACAGCTTTTACCATGCCGGGTCACTAGATGGTTGACCTAATTATAATATCTGAAGCTCTGAGGAAGAAGAGCACAGGCTCTTGGAGCAGGTAACTCCAAGGTACTTGGAGGAATAAAGTCGTTGCTCTCGGTTTTTATTATAAGTACGAAGTCTTAAAGTCCACCAACCCTTTTTAAATCATTTTGATGGGTTGGCCCGGTCTCCCCGTGCGTCTACTCGTGCGAGAAGGCCTGTGCCCAGCAGTGGGGTTTTGTTAGCTGACGATATTTATTTTTGTATTTTATGTTTATGACATAAAGACGTATCTAGGCCTACAGGCTTGCTACAGCAAGCTAAGTGCATTAAAAAGAAATCGCACTGGCAATCGAACCCACGACCTTGGTCTAGACATCGCAAGTATGTCACCGGAATTACTTACAGAAGGTGTCCCAAGATTATATTTTATTGGTTATTGGTTCAAGAAACTGGTATGTGCTGAATAAAACTACACTCGAAATACACAAGTAGATAAATAACAGTTAAATCTTTTAGTTCAATTAAACTGATTTAATTAAACCCACATACAGTGTGATTACGACAAACACATTGTTTATGACTATTTTAGTTCGTACGTTATGGGGAAGGCCTGGATAAACTATTGAATAACAATTAACATCCTTGTTTCATTCATAAACCGCTTATCATTTTATATTAATATTACAATATTGTAAAGGAAGGAAAACACACTAAGTACCTACTATTTGTTTGATTACAGTGATTCGGAAAGCACGTAACAACTGGGACCAACAAAATGGTTGTTGTAGTGACATGGCAGCCGTTAACACCACCCCCCGCATTGGGCCAGCGCGGTGGGTTATGGCCTATCTCCCCGGGTGCTGCTGTCAGTGTTGGAAGGCTTGTGCCCAGCAGTGGGACGTTTATAAGCTGATGATAATTATTACAATGAAGATGGCGACATATTGTGCATTAGTTATATTAACGACAATATGTGTTGAGTAAAGTATTTCAAGGCCCCAGACAATTAAAGCTCAATTATTAGTCCGGCAGACTTTCTTTTCACACCATAGGTACTAGGATTGGCTGGAATAGATCTCTGCTAGAGATAAGCTCGCCTTTCTCTATGTCTTGCGTATGGTCTCTTTCAATGTGTGTTCTCTAGTTCAATAAAGAAATAAATTATATCTATGACTGATCTTGCCAGCGGTACCTATCTCTTTCCGTCATACCAGACACCATACAAATTCTTTTGTGTATGACACATAAATGTGGCTTGCGGTAAACAGAAGGTTAAGACATAGACTGAATAAAAAAACGAAAGTTTTCATGATTATTTTACAGAGCTTTTCCGTCTTTCTATTTATCTCTGTTTCGACTATGACAGAATTCTAACACGAAACCTTTTACCTGCACATACATACAGCGAATAGGTAATCAAATTAATGTAACTGCAGTTGCCAGAGCGACAGTGCAGATTATTTAAATTGCGAGCTGATAAGCTGGAGCTCCTTCCGACAGCACAATGGATCCCACGCGTGGGGTCCCACGATAAAGGCCCTGGGGTTACGTGCAAGCTTACTGTACATCTCTTTTGCTATATTGGAGCTTCAAAAGTTCTAAATCAGAACATTGAAAATTTTAACATGCATTAGGAAATTATCTTAACTATTGCTTGTATGCAGATTTTCGTATATGATGAGTCATCAGCAATGATGACGGTTTATAAGCTAAATTAGATCCATTAAAACAAATATCCATACATACTTATGAATGAATATGATACAAATACATGTTCATAGTTACTATCTTTATGTCGCTTTGATAAATATTTTGTAAAATAATAATTTATTAAATATTTTAATCTTAAACTTTGCTAAAAAATAAACCAACAGATTAGGTTTATGGCTGGTCTTGTTAAGTCCGCCTGGCAAGCCTCTTACCTAAATCTGTCGCCATAATGGTTAACTCTTACAGTTAGAGATAATAAATGTTGCAAGTTCTGCATCAGTGGAGTACTCCTTTTCCTTAGGCCTTAGTATTGTCTTTTACCACCACTTTTACCACCTTTCCCTTTGTAGAATAAAAAAACGAACCCTTCTAATCACGTAACTTAAAAATTCAACTCTAAACTTCAAATCAAAACCTCAAAGAAGAAAATTAAAGTGAAATGAAAAGGCTCCAATTCAAGAATCATTAGTGTTCATTGTGGGTAGGAATTGATTGATTTCGTAGAAAGAAACGTAATTCTCAAAGCATTATGTAAAGGTCATCCGTAGGTTCACAACACCAAGGACCATTTCTACTACATGATGGCAAGTCTATTCTAATCATCTGCGACGTATCGAGAACTTTTCCGAGGACAGTTTAATTTTTATATTTATATGATTTGTTCATTTTTTTACTCTGAATGGGTTTGCTCTTGATCCCAATCAAGCTCAGGGGCTAAGACAGGATCTACGATGGAGCGGAGATTTCATGCATGACATGAAAAGTTATAATTTAACATTATATGTTGATGTTTTGGAGACATATTAATTATTATCTATAGTCGTATCATAAACCAAGTTCAGACCGGGGTGGCCTAAACCACTATACACCTGAACTAAGACAGTTGTAGGTACCTACTTATATACAACATTATTATATACATAAATTTATGTACATTTAATATATTGTTTTCTGAGGTTTAAGCGAGCACTACACATTGAAATTTTTTCATTGAAATAAAAAAAAATCACAAAGGGAGACAGTCTCCCTGTGACAACAGACCCTGTAAAGGGTTCGAAACGTCAGGATAATATAAAAAACTATGGAAATAGTAAATTAAAATTTGTAAAAAGTGTTTTATTTCAAAACATTTAATTATTTTTTTATTAGTAATGTTGAAAATGGAAAGCTGCGTGGTGTTGGTACTCCGTCCGGGAACCGGGCGCGGTGCATGTGTTACCGGAAATGTATGAAATCTAGGAATTGTATACAACTCCTAGTAAAATGATACAATTCCGAAGCTATTTAGGAAATGTGTAAAATATTGTTTTAAAAATTATTTAATACATACTTACATATCCTGGGAAATGTATACATTTCCTAGGAATTGTATATAATTCCAATATCTTCTATAAAAAGGTATAAAAATAATGCTTTCTGTAATAAAACACGTTGTTAAAATGAGAATAATAATATTAATTAAGGCACTCAGGTAACAGCCATACCGCACTAAGGTAACAGCCATACCGCACTAAGTCTTACATTTCTGTTCTAGTATTTCTGTTTTCTTTTTGTTATTTCTGTTTTCTATAAGACAATCGCTGCGCTTCGCGATTGTCTTTTTCTAACCTATCACGTAACATAGTCAGGAGTAGGGCAGCTAGTATCCCCCGCTATCCCGCGTACCCATGGATATCTTAAATGTTTTACATTTCCGATTGCTACCTATTTAGGAAACGTCACACATTTTCAGGCGATTTTAGGAATTACATACATTTCCTAGGTATTGTATACAATGACGGATTACATACATTATTATGCACCAAGATAGCAATCAGACATACGGCCCGCCTGATGGCACATGAGTAAAGCAACCGTATCCAGTGAGCGTTTGCAATGCAACAAACACCGCACCGGAGCAAAAGTCGCGCACTCACTCGCTGCCGACCCTGTTCTAATCTTTTCAGAATTATTAATAAGCCTTTAGATACATACATACATAAAATCACGACAACACGCAATGAGGACCGTAAAAGCAATCCTCTGCCATAGTCCTCTTTTCACCAAACAGCGACTGCACATGTGCTCAGCATGACAGGTGGTGAGCCCATCGCCGCTCTATGCTGTTGGATGTATGTGCAGTCGTTAGTCCGTTAGTCGCCTTCTACGACACCGAAGGGAAAAGAGGGGGTGGAAGTATTCTTTTACCTTTACGCGACACGGTTTTTAAAATATACAGTACTAGCCTAAGGCCTTTCGTACACAAGGCTACGCAAATCTTCGATACTCGACGATTTAAGTCTCCAAGCGACTACCGCCATACAAATCCATGGAGATTCGTACACGAGTCGCGTCGCCGACATTCGTCCCGTGACTCGCGTCGCGCCAGTCGTGCGCTACCTGCCAGACGATCGTCGCTACATAAGTCACATCGATTTCCAAGATGGCAGAGCAATTATTAAATATTAAATGAGTTTGTATGTTTTTTTTTTAATTCGCATCTGTCAGTTTGCTATTTATATTTTTTTTAATATACGGATGAACCCTTTATTTTCTGTAGCGACGATTTCTTTGTTTCCGGTAAAAATAGTACAAAATTATAGTTTCATCATCACTTGTTTTGTGTCAGACATACGTGTGATCTGTTTAGCCGCTACGCCTGTGGCAGAATTAAGGCAATTTGCGTGTTGCGATTCAATGTCGTGTGTACGGACCGTGCGCTACTCGATACTCGCGACTTAATACTAATGTAGTATACAACATTAGTATCGAAGACTTGCGTAGCCTTGTGTACGAAGGGCCTTATACTGTCTCTTTTGAAAATATATAATATATTATGATAACGCGCACACGCGTCCGTCCGCCCGTTACGAGCAGGCCCTAGTACCCTAAGGCTGCACCGGCAACTAAGCCCTCGGAATACATACTATGTATTTCCTGCGTCCCGCAAAACACAAATCATAAAACAAAAGAGCAAACATGGTGGTTCTCTACACTTTCACGCCAAGAAGTCACCTTTTCCGAATACAGACTAAAAATAGTGTCCATTACAAAGCTATCGAATTGCTCCAAATCGCTGTTTAATATTGTTTTGCTCAACTTTCCGCGTCATATTGCACAGTATTGCATCGATTACGTGGTCGGACACGACATTAGCTCTTTTGGCTTGATAGTCACGATTTAAAAAGTACTTTTTTCATCATATTTGAACTGTTTACTGTCCACGTAGTTTATATGCAACTTAACGTAACAGAATAAGGGTTAGAATTGGCAATTCAAGTGCATTGTAAATTTGGTGACGATTACATCGACAAATTTAAGTTTGCAGTTTTTGACATAGCTTTTAAAGGTTTTCTGTTAGTGATAGAGTCTAGATTGCGTTGTTTGCTGTCTCATGCTGAAGTGGCGGGGTAATCGAGTGTCCTCGTGCTGCTCACTGTGACGAGAGCAGGTGACACGTGCACAGTTTTTTTTAAAGTGGCCACCCCAGTTTTCGACTGGTTTTAGCGAAAACTGATGCTTAAAGAACAGCGAGGCAATGAGATGGGACAGACTACTGAATGGTCCGGTATCCGAGACTAGTAATAATGTATCAGTGTTAAGGGCCGATTATTCAATAGTCATTTAAAACTTATTTGTTAAAATACCTATTAAACAACCATTTTGAAAATGTCATTTCAATCATGTCGAATCTTACTTAGGTACAGGTGACATTTTAGGTCATAGAAGTGGGTCAGGATCGTAATTCGCAACAAATGGTAAGCTGTGGGTTTCTCTCACCGATCCCTCTGGAAAACGAGCGTGGTTTATGTACTTACCTATGTATGTGCATATTGTTATAAATGAATATACCTACTTATATTACTTACTAATATACAGATGAGCATGTTTATTTACATATAGACGTTACATTAAATTTCACATTTCAGCACATAAGACTACTACTTACTTACTTTAACTTTGATCAAAGATGTGTTTCGAAAGAAATCAAAACCCATAACGCCTTAATAATTTGTTTGTTTTTCCTAAAACAAACAATATTAATTATTTTTGCTCCCGGCCACTAACCGCGCTGATGTGACATACTCTATGGCCCATGGTGCGTGTGTTGCCGCGCACGTGCCGCCATCTGGCGCAGGAAGCGGCACTCGACTGGAAGATGGGCTTCTGGCCCGTTGACAGCCCGTCACGGGCCACAGGTGCGGCCGCTATTACCACACTTGAAAAAACGATTAAAACACTTATCGAACGTTTATTATAATACGAAATGACGATGATGCATACAGCGAGGAGCTCGAGGGCGCAGCGGTTAAAGCGTTCGTCGAGAGAGTTTACGCATTTTGGTTTCCCATACAAACTTCCAAGTCGAAATTAATTAAAACCAATAAGCTAATTTTAATGAAACTTTGCATGCTAAAGTAAAACGCAAGGATAAATTATTAAAAATATTTTTGAAAAATATTTTCAACAATTCGAAAGTGCAATTTAATTTGATTTAGCAATTATGCAGACTTTTTTAAATAATTTTGAATAGTTTCTAACATATTCAATGAAGTTTGGATCTTTAGAAGTAGATTTTAAGTCATACAATTCATACAATTTTCTTATACTTGCATAAATACCTGGTGTCGCCCAGTCACTGAACTTTTTCTTAGAGTTATTTAATTTAATAATTTTCTGCTTAAATGTGTTTGTTAAATTCATCCCGAATGCAACTGAAAACTTTTGTATATGTATTATCTGCATCATCCGTAGGTGCTACTGAAAGAGAAGAAAGTTTTAAGTGAGTCTTGGTTTTAAATTTTTCGATACCTTTTTCACTGATGGTCTACACACTATATTTTGTATGGGAGAGACATTATGGTGCTCATTAGTGGCTAATTGTCCGCTATGGTCTGAACTAACACAATTTAGATTTTTCAAAAACAAGACTATTACAAAAAATATTGTCCAAGCAAGCAGCAGACGTAAATGTTATTCTAGTCGGTACATTGAACACTTGATCTAAATTAAATGATTTGAATAAGTTTATGAATCTACTGGACATCGGTTCAAAATGTTAAAATTTAAATATCCACATACTACAACTCTCTTACTTTTTTACATATGATTTTTAAAACATCTTCCATGGCGGACTCAAACAGTGGGTAATTTCCAGATGGAGGTCTGTATACACATATTACAACAACCTCATCTAGTTCGACACATGGCAATTCTATAGTTCGTTCTATAGATAGTGCAATCACGTCTTTACGTTCTTTCACTTTTAAATTATTATTAATAATAATTAAAGAGCCGCCTCTTATGGCTGACTTTCTACAAAACAAACTGACAATACTGTAGTTTTCTAAGTTCATTATTAATTCATAATGTTTGAGCCAATGCTCGGTAATACATAAATTGTCAATTATAAAAGAAAGTAAAAATTAATTTAATTCAAATTCTTTGCCAGAAAAGCCTTGTATGTTCTGATGAACAATGCTAAGGCAGTTTGACTTTTCCTTTGTCAATAATTTGCTAGAGGTATCCTCTATTGTCCTAAAAGCTAATATAAATTATTTAGGACATATTTCAAAGTCTGAATTGGCATGTCAGTAGGTTGCAGCTCAATAGAAGCCGCTGAGCTAGCCATGTTGCTGGCTAAACACTTAAAATAAAATAATAGCGAATTTGCTATTTGTCGCTCTGTCACTGTCTCGATAATATTTATCTGTTGTACTACCAAACCCCTTTCTTCCCTTGGGTGTTGTAAAGGGCGACTAACAGACTAAAGACTGCACATGCATCCCATAGCATAGAGCTGCGATAGGCTTATCAAAATAATACTACCCACCCCTCTCTTCCCTTCGGTGTCGTAAAAGGCGACTAACGGACTAAAGACATTCATGTTTTTGTTTTTACTTTCTTTATATTCGTAATGAAAAGCACAGTGTTTACCTCGGGTGAAAGACTTATTTACTCCCTCGAACTATTGGCGCCCTCGCCTCGCTACTATTCCGGCCTACCCTAACCATAATGTCGAAAAATATCGTGGCTAATTTAATAATGTATAAACATACTTGCTTAAGTATACACACAATTATACACATAATATTATGTACTTACTTAAGTACTAATCTTTGTTTTAAGTACAAAATAATAATAGGACAATAGGCGGACTTACCTAATAGCGATTTCCAGATTGCATCACTTACGAAGATAAAAAGGATGAAGTAAAAACCATAAAGTGACTATACCTCCGCTAGGTATAGTCACTTTATGGTCAGAACGCAATGATGAAGTAAAAACCATAAAGTGACTATACCTCCGCTAGGTATAGTCACTTTATGGTCAAAACGCAATGATGAAGTAAAAACCATAAAGTGACTATACCTCCGCTAGGTATAGTCACTTTATGGTCAAAACGCAATGATGAAGTAAAAACCATAAAGTGACTATACCTCCGCTAGGTATAGTCACTTTATGGTCAAAACGCAATGATGAAGTAAAAACCATAAAGTGACTATACCTCCGCTAGAAATAGCAACTTTATGGTCAAAACGCAATGATGAAGTAAAAACCATAAAGTGACTATACCTCCGCTAGGTATAGCAACTTTATGGTCAAAACGCAATGATGAAGTAAAAACCATAAAGTTACTATACCTCCGCTAGGTATAGCAACTTTATGGTCAAAACGCAATGATGAAGTAAAAACCATAAAGTTACTATACCTCCGCTAGGTATAGTCACTTTATGGTCAACACGCAATGATGAAGTAAAAACCATAAAGTTACTATACCTCCGCTAGGTATAGTCACTTTATGGTCAAAACGCAATGATGAAGTAAAAACCATAAAGTGACTATACCTCCGCTAGGTATAGCAACTTTATGGTCAAAACGCAATGATGAAGTAAAAACCATAAAGTGACTATACCTCCGCTAGGTATAGCAACTTTATGGTCAAAACGCAATGATGAAGTAAAAACCATAAAGTGACTATACCTCCGCTAGGTATACCTCCGCTAGGTATAGCAACTTTATGGTCAAAACGCAATGATGAAGTAAAAACCATAAAGTGACTATACCTCCGCTAGGTATAGCAACTTTATGGTCAAAACGCAATGATGAAGTAAAAACCATAAAGTGACTATACCTCCGCTAGGTATAGCAACTTTATGGTCAAAACGCAATGATGAAGTAAAAACTATAAAGTGACTATACCTCCGCTAGGTATAGCAACTTTATGGTCAAAACGCAATGATGAAGTAAAAACCATAAAGTGACTATACCTCCGCTAGGTATAGCAACTTTATGGTCAAAACGCAATGATGAAGTAAAAACCATAAAGTTACTATACCTCCGCTAGGTATAGCAACTTTATGGTCAAAACGCAATGATGAAGTAAAAACCATAAAGTTACTATACCTCCGCTAGGTATAGCAACTTTATGGTCAAAACGCAATGATGAAGTAAAAACCATAAAGTTACTATACCTCCGCTACAGGTATACAGGTATAGTCACTGTACAGCAACTTTATGGTCAAAACGCAATGATGAAGTAAAAACCATAAAGTGACTATACCTCCGCTAGGTATAGCAACTTTATGGTCAAAACGCAATGATGAAGTAAAAACCATAAAGTGACTATACCTCCGCTAGGTATAGCAACTTTATGGTCAAAACGCAATGATGAAGTAAAAACCATAAAGTGACTATACCTCCGCTAGGTATACCTCCGCTAGGTATAGCAACTTTATGGTCAAAACGCAATGATGAAGTAAAAACCATAAAGTGACTATACCTCCGCTAGGTATAGCAACTTTATGGTCAAAACGCAATGATGAAGTAAAAACCATAAAGTGACTATACCTCCGCTAGGTATAGCAACTTTATGGTCAAAACGCAATGATGAAGTAAAAACTATAAAGTGACTATACCTCCGCTAGGTATAGCAACTTTATGGTCAAAACGCAATGATGAAGTAAAAACCATAAAGTGACTATACCTCCGCTAGGTATAGCAACTTTATGGTCAAAACGCAATGATGAAGTAAAAACCATAAAGTTACTATACCTCCGCTAGGTATAGCAACTTTATGGTCAAAACGCAATGATGAAGTAAAAACCATAAAGTTACTATACCTCCGCTAGGTATAGTAACTTTATGGTCAAAACGCAATGATGAAGTAAAAACCATAAAGTGACTATACCTCCGCTAGGTATAGCAACTTTATGGTCAAAACGCAATGATGAAGTAAAAACCATAAAGTTACTATACCTCCGCTAGGTATAGCAACTTTATGGTCAAAACGCAATGATGAAGTAAAAACCATAAAGTGACTATACCTCCGCTAGGTATAGCAACTTTATGGTCAAAACGCAATGATGAAGTAAAAACCATAAAGTTACTCTACCTCCGCTAGGTATAGTAACTTTATGGTAAAAACGCAATGATGAAGTAAAAACCATAAAGTTACTCTACCTCCGCTAGGTATAGTAACTTTATGGTAAAAACGCAATGATGAAGTAAAAACCATAAAGTTACCATACCTCCGCTAGGTATAGTAACTTTATGGTAAAAACGGTAAGTAAAAGAAAGTGAGACTTTTTTTTAACCGACATCAAAAAAGGAGGAGGTTCTCAATTCGTCGAAATAAAATTTATTAGTATGTTCCCTGATAACTTATAGACGCTTGGACCGATTTGTAATATTTTTTTGTCTCCCAGGTGATCCCAGAGTCATCAGATCAGAATCTGAAGATGGGTTCCTGGAGAAATCGAGGGAACTCTTTAAATATTATAGGCACACCTATAGCGATTTAGGTATTATTTGCAATAACCTGGGCACTTGTCCTCGGGAAGCACATTTGGTGAAGTGGAACTGATGATGAAGACTACAGACGGCCACCGGAACTACTCAATACTAAATATTTTTAGTGTTTGCTATACGATTACAAACTTTAATGTGGTTGCTAAGCAATTTATGCTCGCCACAATGCATGGCCAAGTGGAGGTAGTGGTACCACCAGAGAACTCCTCAAGAATTAACGTTCCTGCATCGGAGAAAACAATATTTTGTACAAAATAATAATCAGATTGACATTAAAGGATGTTGTAAATTAAAAAAAATACTAAATAATCAAGCCAATTAAAGTGACAAATAATTAATTTAAAAAAAAAACAGAAAAATAAAAAGAACAAAATAATTGTGTTGTCTTGAATAACTAAATTTAATCCCTACAGTTAAAATTATACATAAGTAAATACTTCTGAAGACGGTGCCAAGCCAAATAAAATGAATAAGAAAATATTCCAAAAATAATACGTTTTTTACCATACGTTAGTGTTTTCTTCTAATATAAAAGACAATTTCCAACACAATCTTTAAATCTACCTGTAAGTCGACGTGTTTTCTATAATGCTAAGCAAACCGCCTAATTCAATTGTATGTAGGCAAAAGCAGCCCGACTCCTAAAGTATGTAAGTAAGTATAATTTTAACTGTACCTAAGGATTAAATTTAGTTATTCAAGACAACACAATTATTTTGTTCTATTTAGTTTTTCTGTTTTTATTTGAGGTCGGTTTAATTTTTTTGTTACGTATAAGCACAGACAAAACCTACATTAAAAACTTGTCTTAAATTGTCTCATGTTTTTGGTGTTGTAGAACTTACGTTGTTTAGGTTATAGAAACATAGTGTTTGATGGCTTGTGATGAATGCCACTATTAGAAAGCGATCAAAATTATGGTAAAACAGAGCCGGTGTTCACTGCCACTATATTAGGTGAATAAATGAGAAGTCATTATTTAATGAACGTTTAATTACAATGTGTTATTGTTTAATTAAAAGTTGCGAACAAATTACAAATTGAAAAAGACGCCTTTGGCTTTCGAAGCAAAAAAATAAAAATGGTGTTGATTAATTTCGGCGGGCTGGATAAGTCCACAGTCCACGGTAGCTCAGCTGGAAGGAGCACCTGGCCAGGATTGCCAGAAGGGTGCGGGTTCGAATCCTGCTCGTGGATTTTTTTTCACCACTGTCTTTTTCAATGTTTAATTACTTGGCAGGTTAGAGACATTAGCTGCGGCCGAAAACAATTCTGTGACAAATTAAACCAAATGTTCGTCCCGAAAAGTCATAAAATAGTAAAACCGCAGCACCCGGTCAGCCATTAGACAAGTCAGTACCTAATACCAATTTGTCTATCAAGAAGGAACCTACATAAAAGTATGTCTGTCCATATTACAAGGTTCCAAACAAATCTCAGAGATCTAACATAATCCTCAAACTACAAATACTCAAGTAAATATATAAGGATAAAAAGTAATTATAAACTTGTTATATCGTTACGTCGCTTTTGAAACAAGCAACTAAATAACACCGTAAAGAAACATTCTTTAGTCGAGGCACCCGTCTTTTTCACACGTAGGTGGTGCGAGCGAGAAAGCACCAACAGACGCCGAAGATGACATACCAAGCATAATAGGACGCTGGTCACAGGAAGATTTTCGCGAAGGTAATGACAAGTGGGTTGAACACGTAGGCACTAATTGGACGCAATGACCACTGGCGGACCATAAAGACCCGGAGCGTGGGCTTAGCGACGCTCCGTCTCAACCGGCGACCAGGCGCCAGAGCCCCGCGTGCACCCGAGGCGCCCCCGCCGGGGCCCGGCGCGCCCCGGCCGCGCGGGCCGCGGCAGGCCTCGGGCGGCTGGTTGATGAGGAACGCGGTCGGCAGTGGTGCTCGAGCGATTGTCTGCCGCCAAGTTGACGTTTTCATTCACAGGGTTTTGCTGACGTCTCTGTGTAGCTTCCACTATCTAATTGTTGTTGAAAGTACATATCTACTTTCGCTTTACAGATACTTTGTATCAGCGGTGGCGCTGGAATACCTGTTGAATGCATTTGTTTACTAGATAGACAATAGATTAGTGATATTTCGACCGATATATCTATTCACGTTAAGCGATGCTCCTTTTCTGTGTCAAGATTTAATTAGTTCAATGTCACATTCTATCGAGAATAAGGTACTTAGGTACCTACGTTAGATTATCTGACCTGTCTACCTTCACACAAAATTGTGATTGCATTATTTCGTAGTGTGTAGTGAATTAAATATTGAGTACTATGTACTAATAAGTACTAAATACTGAAATAGGTCAACTGATAGACATGGTGTCCCCCAAGGATATTAGTTAGGTCCAAAATATTTTACCTTTGGAAAGATAGGGCTCGGCTCGACGGAAACTAAGTACCTACCTACTTAGTGCTATGTAACTTAAACAATAACAGCAAGTGTTTCTCGGTTACAATACATACAAATGGTTTAACAACTTTAAAAGAAATTGAGAAATTATTTACAAGTTACGTATTACGTAGGTAAGGTAGGTACTACAAGTGACAATTATAGTCTCTTAAAACCCCTAAGTGGGAAAGGCGTGAGATTTTGTGTATTGTGGTGAGATACTTATTTTCCTACTTATTATAATCTTGTGTGACGTATTAAAATTATGTATGAGTCTTAGCTACATAGAAAACTCGATGAGACTTTCACATTGAATCATAAGTACAATATGTTTCACTGAAAGCTGTACTACGAGCTACGAGTAGATAATCTGAAATATGAGTTTACAGCTCATCATGGCCTAATCATAGATCGATGATTGTTAGAAAAACAAAGGTGTTTTAAATGAATCTTGTACTGATTATAAAAAGTATCAAAACAGTGGCACAAGAGTATAAGGAAAGATCCTATCCATCCTGCCTACAAATGGGTTAGCTGCAAGTAGGAACCTATTGAACGCCGAAAACGGCATTTTGTAGAACGCAGCGGTATCTATTTCTGTCGTGGTCCATCCATCGGGAGCCGTGATACAAAGCTATTCCGGGCGGGGCAGGTTTTCGGAGAATGTCAACAAACGCACTGCGACTCATTCAATGAACTCGGCGGCGACGCCGGTGGCGGACCGGTCCGCTCGGTATTCATAAAAATGATGCTCCCAGCGCTCAATGGGCTGCCGTGCCGAGTCGCCTCCATGTTTTGTTTGCGCCTTCACTTTTTCGGAGCTCTCCAAGCGCCGACCGACGGATCACGCGCTGTTTAAAAACGTATTTCTAAAGCTTCCAGTGGCTGGGCTGGACTAAAGCAGATTAAAATCGAATACCTTGCGCGAACACTTTCGTTCGCGTGTCGACTTAATAACTGAGATACCTGCATAGTGGCCAATTTCACAGCGCGGTTTTAATCGTTATTCATTTTAATAAACACTTTAATGCCTGCAGGTGGCTCTGTTGCACAAGTTTACGAAAATCGTTCGTGACGTTTGTTGACCTCACACGCTGCTGGCCGCTCGACATGATTACGCACTGTTATCAAAACAATAATTCACACCGAACTACCTGCAGCTCTAGGCGAGCAGACCTTCCGACGAGTCTTTCCGTCTTTATTGAAAAGTAGTTCAAGAATAAAATAATTAGCATTTTTAAGTGCGATTTAGGCAATGCACGGAACAGTAAACGTCTTTTTCTCAAACTTGAAGGAATTTATATTAAAGACAATCGAATCGGAATGAGTAATTCCAATTGCGTAAATATTATCAATAATTGTGTAATAATTGTCGGGTCTAGCGCATTGCGTAATGAAAAACAGCATAAGGATTTAGTTTCGTATAATTTTCTTTTAACAAATGATCAATAGAAAACTGTATAATTAACAATGTAGCGTCTTAACAGATAGTTCAAAATTATTAGCGATGTAGGTAATATTTTACAAATACTTTGGAATGTTCATAATAAACAATCTCATATGAATCAATATACAACATGGAGTCACGAGGACAACCAGGCCGCGAGCGCCAGAAGCGCCGGGGCTGCGGCGGCGCTATCACAAGTCAACACTTTAAATGCCACAGGAATGGTACAACACGGTCTAAAATAAAATACGCCGACTGCAACCCCTGGCCGCATTCCTGCGATGTCACAGCCCATTTATTAACATATTTGCTATTTTTTTGTGGTTCTCACACAGTACAATGCTGCCAACAAACCTGACACCGAATAGAGCTTAATTAAACTTTATTATTTATAAATTTTATAATAGATAAATTGATAACATTTTATCAGGTAGCTTTGCGGCTACAGACCATTTAATTTATAAGATTGGCAATATATTAAGGCACATTAGAGTGCCTGTAACACAATAATCAGAAGTGTACAGTCAGTGACAGCGTTTACTGTGTAGAAACTAGTTTTTAACACCATCCAATGTTATATTTCAATTTTTACAAGATACAAAA